>CM074722.1:67467778-68757778 GCA_037306005.1 Rhinophrynus dorsalis
CAAAAACTTTCCTTTGGAGAAGCGGTATGATGGATTTGGGATACCAAATGTGTTATTTTATTATTATTTATCTTAGTGTCACTACGTCTGCCGTTCTCCACCCCCTCACTCATGCTTAGGAGATTCTCCTTTAAAAACATCCGGTGTCTGGCTTCCTGCACCTGATCTTCGAGCTAGACTGTGTTCCTGCATTGACCTTGGCCTGTTTCTGACTAGCAAATCATCTGATTCCTTAACTTGTTTGATCCCCTGTTATGGCCCAACTGACCCTTCTTCTACTGCTGTCCTCCTGGCTTGACCTCAGCATCCAACTCCAACTACTCTTTGCTGCTCCCTTCACCAAGAGCTTCCTGAGACTACTGGTTGATCTCCAACTTAGTCTGCTTACGATTCTCCATGAGTCAGTTTAATCCCTTTATCTGCTTGTGTCAGGTCAATCTCTTGCAGGGCCTGCTATTCACCGTCGACCTGCAGGATTGATCCCAACCTTACCCGGCAGTTTGATCTCTGACCTGGCCCAGCTGCATCCTGACAGCTGTTCAGATCGATCCCATCCATGCTGCTTGCTGTTTCTCTGACACCACTTGACTATCAGTAGGACACTGAGGTGTCATTCCGCATGGATCACTGATTGACTATCAGTTGGACACTGAGGCGTCACTGAGCTTCGACCACCACTCGACTATTAGTCGGACACTGAAATGTCATATAGTACTGGTCAGTGAAGAGTCATTCACCTCTTCGGTCCTGGAAGGGTCCTAAAACATCTTCCTAGTCCTGATTACACTAAGCATGTATGTATGCATGCATGTATGTGTGTATGTTTCTGTGTGTGTGTATTGGAACCATCTCAATTGTTTATTTGCAGATCAACAGTTCTATCCTCTCGTGGGATCTGTATCATGACACCCTAACAGTGTACAAAATACTCCCTATAAATACCCAGTACATAAAAACAAACATAGAATCTTGCCAAAATGTAATTAAAATTTAAAAACAATGTGTAACTGTCTTGCCAGTACACCTCAATGTATAATAGTACACCTAGAAAAATATATTCAGTGTGAAAATATAATGGAAATTGTGCCATTTAGCAAGACACGTGTGTATTGTAACTTTCACAGTGGTGCAATAGTTCACTATTTCTAGCCTTTATTTATCTGTGTAACTAGTGTTAGGACACACAAATACATTAGAGAGCAGAATAAGGCACACAAACTTGGAGATCATAACATTTGATTCAGCACCCTAGCGTATCCCCTGAATGATGGCATTTCTCGGCAGAGTGGGGCACAGCAATACTGTTCAACACAGAGACTTCACAATTGTCTCTCACAACATAAATCACCATACTTCCAGAATGTTTCACCAGAACTAATCAATGTAAATCACTGGTCACAATCTCTTAGGTATATATGATGTTAATCATATCTTAGTGCTTATCATAGCAGGAGCAATATAACAAATGCTAAAGCCAAGGAAATAATTCTGACCGATAATGTCCCATTATCCTCTCATGCTCTAGTATCATCTTATATTCCTTAAGTGCACATCCCATTAACATAAGGGAGTCCACTTATTCCAGTTATTCTCATCTCTTGAATTATCCAATGGGGTGGAATCATAGAAAGTCAACCATTCAATCGCAACGATCAAGGTAAACACGAGGGACCCCATATTAATTTAAATTCCCAGATTTTCTTTTGCTGTGTATTATGGTCACCATATAAAGGTCACCATTCTCAAAGTATAACAACAAAGAAAGGAAAGTACAAGGAAAGCTATACTGCAAATTTAAGTATATTCTCAAATATCAATATAAATTGATACTCACTTCATGTGTCGTACCAGCACCTAAATATATATATGGTTACCGGTGTAAATGCATACAGGGATTCTGGATGCTGATTTTCCCTGTTAAAGAATCACTGTATGCAGCATCAGGGAACCATTCAAGTCCTTTTGGAATGTAGAGAAGAGAGGATCCAAAAAACCAGCAGCCATTCAGAACTGGGAAGGGTTAACATTGAGATTAATTTAATTTTATAGGCACATAATTACACTAATGTTTATTCATATAATTCTTTTAAGACTAGATATTTTTCACATATAAAGATGGTTTACGTACACGACCAGGAATAGATAGGGTTAAAATATTCAGACATTATTGCACCCCATGTCAGTGTTACACCCAAACTTTTCATGACATTGTGAGGGATGTGTGCCAACCTCCGTTTTGTGGGACCTTGTTTTATGGGTTTACAACCCAGACATTCAGGTGATCGATTAAGACTGTGACAAATATATAGATGTACTTTCAAGATTTTGATGAAGGTGGGATATCTTTGTATTAGAGGGTTTATGACCATATAGAGTTATATATATTCAAATATGAGAATTAAATTGTTGAGATTATGTAGTATTTTTATTAAGATAGTGATATCAGAAAATGTAGTTCATATCACAGGTATATCTTGAAATTCAAGGCGAGATGTAAAGGGTTAATTTGAGAGGAATCTCTGACTATGTATCAGTGAGCAGACACACTGATGAACTCTGGTGTGATTATGTGTGGTAATTGGTTAGTTTGAATCTTCTATCACCTATCGCATCAATGATCTCATCAGGGTGCTGACAAAAGTAACAGTGTGAAAATAGGCAGACCAGTTTGTATTTTGTTGTCTTCCCGATGAAGTAGTTTGAATTTTAATTATACTTTTTAATAATACATTTTTTATTTTTGGATTTGACTGGTCTGCCGCTGTTTTTTTTGGATCCTCTCTTCTCTACATTCCAAAAGGACTTGAATGGTTCCCTGATGCTACATATACTGATTCCTTAACAGGGAGAATCAGCATCCCTGTATGCAATTACACCGGTAACCATATATAGGTGCCGGTGCGACACTTGAAGTGAGTATCAATTTATATTGATACTAGTAGAAGAGCCCATGTACACAGGCCACAGTGGCGGGCGATCGCAGTGCGGTGATGCCCGCGCCACGGCTGATACAGAGCTGGACCGGAGGTCTGACTTCGGAGTGCCCAGCTCTGTATCAGACTTGTCACAGACAGTCTCTACTGCGCATGACTGCATCGTTACAAAGTTTGTAGCGAATTATTATATAGGATTAGAGAATATACTTAAATTTGCAGTATAGCTCTCCTTGTACTTTCCTTTCTTTGTTGTTTTTCCAAGCCCCACTGTGGAGTGGAGGTCTTCAAAAGGATTGAGTGCAGTGATATGCACATCTGTGTGGGGGCAGTCTGAATATCATCCACAGGCTTATACAGTCATTGAGTTAAAATCCATGACATAACCCAAATGTGAGTATAAAGGATATATTGTCTTTTATTTGAATAACAAAATCGAGACGTCTGCACTATAAGTCTCTCTCTTCTTTTCTGTTTCTGGATTCTGAAAGTATAACAGTCTCCATTTGAGGCCTAAGCGATCCTGTGCTATTGCATCTGTATGGCTGCCAGCCGGCATGACCTCCGGCCATTTCCTCATTGCTAAAATCATGTTACTGGCACTGGCACGGACGCCTGTTTATGGGTCTATTCTGTTGGGCCTAATTGGGTCCCGCCTCCTTCTGCTGCTTTATAAACCTCATGAGGCTAGGACTTGTTGCCCTTTCGTGGTCTATCTGTGTATTTCTTCAGTGTTGCTCTCGTTTGACCCTTGCTTGGCTGCCATGTTTACTCCTGATCGATCCTGTGGCTTTGTCTGACTACTCGATCTGTGTATGACCCTGGCTTGTCCGACTACCTGCTCTGTTTTGATCTTGGCTGTGGCTGACTACTCGTTTTGGCTCTCGACTGTGGCTTGTCTGACTTACTTTCTGTGCTGTCCTTCTCTCCAGTCTGACTACCACCTGTCTGGGCTAGTTGTGGGCGCTCCATCAGTGTAGTGCAACTGCCACCACCATGGTAGAGTTGTTAGGTGCCTCTCGCTCAGTTGCATCTATCTTGTGCCACTGTATCCATTGCCTCCTGGGCCTGCTGCGTAACCCTCCACTCTGTAGCCTAAGTACAGTACTGCCTTCACATACTTACCGGTGTTGTGGTTGGCTACATTCCACACTCTTGCCTCCGCCCTTTGCCTACCTAATAGACCGGTTCCGTGACTCTTTCGGAGTACTAGTTACTCTCTGTATCGCTCCTCCTACCACTCCGTGGTAGAGTCACTACTTCAAGAAATCTGTCTGCCTGTCTCGTGTCTGGGAGTTAAGCTGTCGCTCCAGTGATCAGGTTTCCTGGCGGTCCAGGTTTCCATTTGCTAGGCATAGAACCAAGCCTGGTTACAGAGTATCCCGGTTACAGTTCAGTGTCAATCCCTGGGTAATGGGCTCGACACTGTCCTCATGCCTGTTCCTATTAAGTTTGGGGAAGTGCTTACTCTTGCTTATCTTAATAAATTGGTTAAACTTCACTGTACCTGTGTTGTGTGTATTATTTACTCTGGTGTCCGTGACAGTACGAAAGGGCCATGAGTATTGAAGGTACAGGTGAACCAGTTCAGAGAATTCTAGCCAGAATGGACTCTCAAGATCAGCAGATCGATCAATTTTTTTTTGCTATGCAGACGCTCCTAAACCGCACTGCTCACCTTCGTGAGGTTCCTCGTGAACCGGTAGCTTCCCCAGATTCAGCACCGGTGGTACCTCCTAATCCTGTGGCCAGTACTAATCGTGGATTGTCGGGTACTGCTCCCCTTCCTCAATACTACGAGGGGGAGCCTGCTCTCTGCAGAGGGTTCCAGAACCAGGTGGGCATATTTCTGGAAATGGTACCTCATGCCTTTCTAAGTGATCAAAGTAAGGCTGGTTTCGTAATCTCTCTGTTGTCCGGTAGGGCACTGGCATGGGCCAATCCCTTGTGGGAGACAGGGAGACCTATTGCTGCCAATTACACCGTATTTGTGGACGAGTTCCGCAGGGTCTTTGATGTTCCAGCCAGAACAGTATCGGCAGAGCAACAGCTCATGATCATACGACAGGGCGCACACACCTTAGCCGATTACGCCATTGAGTTTCGCACCTTGGCTGCAGAGGTGGGCTGGAACAATGAGGCACTTGTAGCAGCATTCTCTCAAGGGCTGTGTGACTCCATTAAGGATGAGACAGCAGCTCGTGAGCTTCCAAAGGGCTGAACAAATTAATTTCCTTTATACTATTGATCGATACCAGGTTGAGAGGAGAGACCTTCATTCAAGAATCCGGGGCATAAGGTCTCGATTAGATTGGCACCTAGTTTTTCTCTCCCACCCAATCCTCCCTCACCTCCCATTCCTCCTGGTTCTGAATCTGCCAAGAGTGAACCTATGCAATTGGGCTTCACACGCCTGTCCAGGGAGGAGAGGGAGTTCCGAAAGAGAGACGGCCTCTGTCTATATTGTGGTAATGCTGGCCAGTTCCTGCATTCCTGTCCTACCCGGCCAGGAAATGCTCGAACCTAGGGTTAGGTCTGGGGACGACCCTAGGTGGTGTTTCACAGTCCCCTAATTCCCGTCAAGAGAGACCTATCCTTGAGATAATAGTATCCTGGTCCACATCCTTGGTTACGGCTCCGGCCTTGGTGGATTCTGGAGCTGCTGGGTATTTCATGGATGCTGACTTTGTGGCCATGCAAAATTTTCCTCTGATGCCTCGCTCCTCTCCTCTGGCTATTGAGGCCATTGACGGTAGACCTCCGCAGCCATCACACGTGACTCATTAGATATGTCCATTATCCCTAAGGGTAGGGGCGCTCCACGTGGAGACCCTACAGTTTCAGATTATCAAGGGGGGTTATATTGCCCCCAGCAGACCAAAAAGGATAAAGGTTAATAATGACACCAGTTTTCTTAAGAAGATCAAAGGACACTATAGATGTGGAATAGTTAGATGTTTAGGATGTGATAATATGGAACACAGAAAACAGAAATTTCAAGGATTGTAGGAAAAGGGGACAAGATATGAGATAAATTAGTTTATCAATTGTGATACAACCTACGTGATATATATGATCACGTGTGGAAGTGGAAAGAAGTACATAGGGCAGACTATGAGGTCTTTTCGCCAGAGGATAGGTAAACATAGAAGAAGTATATTTGCAAGAAGTCAAGAACATAGTGTACCCAGACATTTTGGGGATTGTCCATTTGGTTTGAGGTAAGGTTTTAGGATTAAGGGTATTGAACATATCCCTGTGTCTGTTCCTAATAGATATTAGATATTGTGTAGGAGGGAGTCCTTTTGGATTCATAGATTAGGGACTATGACACCATTAGGATTCAATGAGGAGGTAGAATGGGGTAGTTTCTTACAGACAGTTCAGGTAGTATAGGATTTGTCATATATTGAATATCAGTATTGTAGTTTTTTCTTACCTGATATAATTGGCCTTCCTTAAAGGGATAGTAATACCTAAAATGTAAAAAAAAATATGTTGTAGGGTTTATCCCCCTGAGTAAAACAAGAGTACTCCCACTGCTGAAAGATGTTTCATTCAAAAGTTATTAATTTTCAAAGTTGAATTTTTTAGGTGCAATATCACAGTGGCCTGAAATTGTACAGTGGCGCTGTTGCTCCACCATCCTATGGAGATTTATGGTCAATTGACCAGAGCTGTCCATAGGATCGTGTAGCAACAGTGCCACTCTACAATTTCAGGCCACTGTGATATTGCACCTAAAAAATTCAACTTTGAAAATTAATAACTTTTGAATGAAACATCTTTCAGCAGTGGGAGTACTCTTGTTTTACTCAGGGGGATAAACCCTACAACATATTTTTTTTTACATTTTAGGTATTACTATCCCTTTAAAGCTCTTGTGAGCTTTTTAAAAAATATTTAGATTGCATAGAGGAAGTCTGGTTAGTTGGGTTGGGGGAAAAAAGTTTACCACCCTCTACATGTGATTAGTATTGTATTGCATATGTATAGCATATGTATTATTGTATGTATTTAAATATGTATATGTATTCTTTCATTTTTTATTTTTTATCTTGCTATGTTATGGTGTTAGAGTGTTGTTGTTTCCTTGTACGCTGGGGTTGTAAGGGTCCACTATAATAAGTAAGAGAGATATTAAATATAAGATAAGGAGCCCCCTGTCACGGATTTGAAGACTCTCAGACTTAAGGTTTGGTAAAATTTAACTTTATTAAAAGTTAAAGGCAGTCCCCATAGGGTAAACATACATAACAATACAACAGTAATATAACATATAATAGGTTCTACCGGCCTTGCCTAAATACCAGGCAAGGCAACCCAAGTGACAGTTTTAATGACAGGCTCTACCGGCCTTGCCTATACCGGGTAAGGCAACCGTGAGATGACATATAACGGTTCTACCGGCCTTACCTATACCGGGCAAGGCAGCCCCACGGAATGCTGAATGTAGGCTCTACCGGCCCTGCCAATACCGGGTAAGGCAACCTTAAAGATGGTGAATTACAAGGTTCTACCGGCCTTACCAATACCGGGCAGGGCAGCCTGAGCGAGTAGACCAGCTGTCAGGTGACTAAGACAGCATAGAGCATAAGTATAGAGGTCTTACTCAGCAGGAGTCTATTGCCAGGGATACTCAGACAACTGCAAAGAAGTGGACAGCGACTGACCACAGTACTGGATGTTCAGGAGCAAACCAACGTCCGCACGTTGGGACTAATGGTAATAGCGCCACCAGGTTTAATGGAGCAAACCAGCGACCGCACGCTGGAACCAACAATGTATATCGCAACCAGGTTTAGTGGAGTAAACCAGCGTCCGCACGCTGGGACCAACAACGTATATCGCAACCAGGTTTAGTGGAGCAAACCAGCGTCCGCACGCTGGAGCCAATAATGTATCTCGCAACCAGTTTGGTGGAGTAAGCCAGCGTCCGCACGCTGGGACCAACAATGTATATTGCAACCAGGTTTAGTGGAGAAAACCAGCGTCCGCACGCTGGGACCAACAATGTATATCGCAACCAGGCTTAGTGGAGTAAACCAGCGACCGCACGCTGGGACCAACAATGTATATCGCAATCAGGTTTAGTGGAGTAAACCAACAAAGTATGATCAGCAGCGAGAAGAACAATGTCGCCAGAGCGACGGCAGGAACTCAGTAAGATTAACCCGCGAGGTGCTGGAACACAGGAACACTGGAACTCAGTAAGATTATCCCGCGAGGTGCTGGAACACAGGAACACTGGAACTCTGGAACACAGGAACACTAGCATACAGGAACACTGGAACACTGGAACACAGGATCAGCAAGTACAGCAGGAACTGCAGGAACAGGCCCAGAAGCCTGACAAGCAGGTCAGGCAGAGTGGAGTCAGAAACACCACAAAAGGTCAACCTGGAAGTGCTCAGCCTGGGTTTAAAAAGGCTGTCTGAGGAGGGCTAATCACAGACAGCCAATCATGATACTCAGCAAGTGACTGACACTGAACAGCACCAATCACGGGCACCGTGATACCCCCTTTCTGAAATTAAGAAACTCTCCCCTTTTGAGATAAGGATTTTCCTTTTTTAGGTAAGGAGTTTCCTTTTTTTGACTTAGTTCATACGGATGCTCATGCGCGCGTGTATATGTGTTTTTTGTGGGTTGGCCGATGTAGGGCTTAATGACATGGGGACTCCTTGGGCATGGTGTTGTGAGGTTGGGTGGATGCGTGCATGAAGTCCTCGCATTGTTTGTTTTGAGGATTGGGCCGATGAACGCATACATGTGCTTTGGAAGGGGAGAGGGATGTGAATATTCAAGAAGAAATGTTGGGGTTTTTTTGAAACACATATGCGTTCCGGAAGTGTACTTTGAGACGCATGTGCATTCAGGAAACTCTACCTCATAATTATTTGTTTTTACAGAAAATGGCAAATTATACTGATTATCATTAATGTACTGTATAAACTCATTTATTGTCTCCATACAAAAATCACATAATTGATGTATCGAGTACCAGGTCCACGCCAAATTTAAAATTATGCCAAATGTACTGGTCCTCCCAGAACCCCATGTTCAAATTGGCGTAGCTTGGCGTGAACCTGGTACCCATGGCCGAGCCCTGTAGCTGAAGGTAGATCTCTCCCGTATACCAGAAATAATTATGCGTAAGTATGAATGTAATCAAGCTACACAGGAAATCAATTTGTACCGATGTCAGAGTTCTCCCAAGTTTCAGAAAGTAATGAGTTGCCTGTATTCAATAGTATTCAGTATCATGAATCAAGTTGCAAAGGTTCCATTGTATAGACTCCATAGAAAACATTGCAAATGAGGAAATAAGATCACTGGAGAAGTCAGCATCATGTTCAGTTAACCAGGCCTACTTCACTGATTACTGAATCACAAAAAGGATGGAGCAGGTCACAAATGACAGTGCCAATGAGAATAACTGGCTGTATGTGCAACACACAGGCCTGAATAAATTCCACAGAATTAAAGGTGAAAAAGTAGGCCTTGGTGTTGTGTATGCAATCATTTATCCTAACTTGAAATTACATATCTCACATTTGATTCACACACGGATCCTTAGGAGTGCTGATGCCATGGATGGATGGTACACCACCCACTATTTGCAGGATACATATGTGAACCAAATATGAACCATTGTAGTTTGGTCAATAACAGGCCATGAATTATGGATATCTATGGTTGAGTATGGCTGCCTCACTCAGAAGGATGGATGGGCTCATCCAGAAAATAAAAAACAGGCCTCAATCAAATATATCCTTCAATACTGGCTTGATTGTGGCCCTTCAGGATTCAACTTGAACAGACCTCATGGACAGGATCCTGTCAAGTACATCAATCTCTGATTGCCAGGGTGGTATCCCATGCACCACAATGCAATGCATAGGATACCATCATGATAATCAGAGAGTGACATGTAAAATCAGACAAAATCTTGCATTGTATGGCATAAACTGATAACATAGGGATGAATACCACATGAATCACACTGCAGATCTGTTACAAAATGATATGTACACAAAGAAAATGGTTAAATATGTATGTGGATAGGTACTTTTCACATGGGTACAAATATATCCCAACAAGATGTGAACCCAGAGATCAGTTCAGTAAGTGTGATTGTCTTACTGCCCATATATATGTGCACCTATCACAAACTAACTCTTATTGATATAATCAAAATACACATCCCATCTTACTTAGATGGGATATACGAGGTATGTTGTTAGTTATGATATCAACAAAAGTTAGTTTGTGATGGGTGCACATATATAGCCATTAAAGCAATCAAACATACTAAACTAATCTCTGGGTTCATATCTAGGAAGGATATATATCAGATACATATCAGACCATGTTACTTCCTGCGTACCTTTAACTGGATAGCAATGGTTAACTTCAACTTGATGTCATATTGTAGGCATTGATATAAGATGTGGTTCGATGTTAGTCCTATCCCTCTAACCCTCATGGTTAGACAGATATTGCTCTATGTGACAGATGGAGATTTCAGTCATTTGACCACATGGAGGCTCTTCAGCTGAGCCCAAATTGCCCAATTTAGAGATCAATACTTAATTGGAATTGTCTTCAAAGTGTGCATGGTTTGCAAGCACGCTCTGTGGACCATTCCAAAGAAGTATTTATCTCATAATGTGGCAAATTTGGCTCTGCTGAGGAGCCTCCATGGGGTCAAATGACTGAAATCTCAATCTGTCACATAGAGCAATATCTGGAATAACTATGAAGGTAGGAGAGATAGGACTAACATCGAACAACATCTGTTTTCACAATGCCTACAATATGACATCAAGGTGAAATTAACCATTCCTATCCCGTTAAAAGGATAGTCATCCCTAAAATGTGAAAAGACAAATATATGTTGTAGGATTCATCCCACGAGTAAAACAATGGTATTCCCACTGCTGAAAGGTGTTTCATTCAAAAGGTATCACAGCTCAAACTTGGATATGTCAGGGGCAATATCCCAGTGGCCTGAAATTGTACAGTTGTGCTGTTACTACACTATCATATGGACAGCTCTGGTTCCAGGACCAGAAATCTACATGGGATGGTGTTGCAACAGCCCCACTGTACTATTTCAGGCCACTGTGATATTGCACCTCAAAATTAAACCTTTACCTGTAAGAACTTAAATATAAAACACCTTTCAGCAGTGGGAGTTCCCTTGTTTAGTCAGGGGGATTAACCCAACAATGTATACTTTTCTTTTTAACATTTTAAGTATTACTGTCTCTTTAATCCTATAGCTACGTTCACTAATCACAACATCTCATTTCTCCACACAGCTTACGGCCCTCCAGCACAGCGGGAGCCTGTGGAGGAGGCTACGTCACCACTCAGTGAGGAGTACACAGAGAAGGGGACCAGCCAGTGGTCACCATACGCAACATCCTCATCTCCTCCAACACAGTCTGGACCACCACCTTCTGCACCACTACAGGCTGTTCCATCACCTTCTGCAACATCACAGGCTGTTCCACCACTTTCTGCACCACTACAGGCTGTTCCACCACTTTCTGCAACACCACAGACTGTTCCACCACCTTCTTCATTACTACAGGCTGTTCCACCACAGGCTTCACCACTACAAGCTGCAGCTCCCCACTACAGTGGCTGAATGCAACAGGAGGAGAGGTGGATGTATCCAACCACCTCCATCAGCTACTACCCTCCAGCAGCAGCAGCACCACCACCACCAGGGAGGCAATGGCTGCCAGGGACAATGGCCACAACCCAATATGGGCCATATCCGTCCCTGATGAACCTACCCTCCTGGCTCCCCAGCATGGCCCAAGGTATGATCCCAGGTGGGGTCCAAGCACCTCCCAGTGGCCAAGGTATGACCCTTGGCCACTGGACTACCAACACCTGGGCCTGATTGGGGAGCCCCAGCGCCCTCTACCGAGGGACGACTTCACACCACCACCTCCACCAGCACAGACATCAGTGGGCAGCTCGGGGTCACTTGATGTGGTGGGCATATGCCCATCATCTGCACCAGCCACTCCAACAGCTGTCACAGCAGCAGCAGCCACAACACACTCAGCAGCAGCAGCAGAGGACACAGCACACACAGCAGCTGAGGACACAGCAGCTGAGGACACAGCAGCTCAGGACACAGCAGCTGAGGACACAGCAGCTCAGGATACAGCAGCTGAAGACACAGCAGCTCAGGATACAGCAGCTGAGGACACAGCAGCACCAGGGTTACCAGGCACATCCACCTCCAGCACTGCAGGCCCCACGGGGATGGAGGCAGAGTATATGGCCCTACAAAGGAGACTACTCCGGTCAAGCCATAGCACAGATGAGAATATCACCAGGAGCCGGAGGGAATCCCGGAGGAACACCAACAGAATAGAGGCAAGGATCCATGCCCTGGAGTCGGAGGTCTCAAGGAACAACACTCAACTGCATCAGCTCCACAAGGAGGTGATGGACATGTTTACACAGGTGCTGGTGGAGTTGAGAAAGCAGAACCGCAGGGAGAACCTACTAAAAAAATATGGGCTATGTGTGTGTGTGTATGTGTGTTTGGATGCGTGTATTTAATATGTACAAAAGTGTATTGTTTCGCTTTGTGTGCTGTCAAACTCGCCTTCTACCTGTGTGTGTGCCGCCTCAAACTCCCTCTCAAAACTAACCTCCACTCCTGGGTCCTGATATCTAGCTCTTGGGAACTTGATAGTTTATTTAGCTTTTTTTTTTTTTTGAGACGTTTCTCGCGTTTATCGTGTGTTTTGCGTCGACGATGAGTCAAATTGTAGGCGACTCCAGTTTTGTAGTTTTCGTGTGTTTTATAGGCCTTCACGCGTTAACTCTTCTGGGTAAGGAACATTTGAATCTCTCGTTACCCAGTCCTGTTTAACTCACGAAGGCAGTTTTTTTCTTCACGCTGGTTTTAACTCCAACATTTGGATCGAGCCCACAATCCATTAAGATACTTCGAATTTACGATCTGATTTACACCAAGTTGCAGTTTGAGTTAAAGATCTGGAAGAGGCCCCTCCAGGATAGACTTTCTTTTTCTTTCTCAGGATCATTTACATTATGCCTCCTCTGCCTCTATACACCCCACTACCTGGTCTCATCATAGTCCGGCTGTATTGGCCTTGGACCTTCCACTTTTGTTGAATGTATCCAAGTCTTGGAGAATGGATGCCTCACTACTTGATGACTCTGATTTGGATTCAAGTATTAAAGGATGTATTCAGGAATACTTGGCTTCTAATAAAGATTCTGTTCCTTCTCCAACTACGGTTTGGGAAGCGCTTAAATGTGTAGTGAGAGGGAAATGCATTCAACTTACAGCCAGACGTAGGATTAAAGCTAAGGAGGAATTACCTGCTCTTTTGGCAGACCTCAGTGCCTCAGAGAGATCTCATCAAGTGGACAGGAATGCAGCTGCTCTGGCTCAGGTTAAGGAGTGTTGGGAGAGGGTTCGAGCCTTTCTAATGGCACAGGTAAACAAATCTGACACTTGGTCTAAGCTTTACTTTTATGAACAAGCAAATAAAAGTGGTAGGTGGTTATAGTGTCAGTATCGAGGTCCCAAAACTTCTAAACCTATACATTCCATTTGTGACCCTTCAAGGAATCTGATATGGGATGTTCTGTCTATTGCTTCAGTTTTCAGGGATTTCTTCACCCCCCTTTACAATCTGTATCCAGATTCATCCTCCTTACCTTCTGATTCTCAATTATCTTAAATAGCTGAGGCTTCCCTTCCTAAGATCTTGCCTTTGCAGGCTTCTCACCTGGTAGATGACATTCATCAACATGAAGTGGAATCCGCTATCAAACAAATGACTATCCTGGCCCAGACGGTTAAAAACTCTTCTTAACATTGATTTAAAGCTATAAGCTAAGGTATTGGCGAATCGTCTGCGACCTTTACTGATTGAAATAGTGCATGTTGATCAAGCTGGTTTCATACCTGGTCGTAAATCAAAAGACAATTCTATCAAGCTGTTACATCTGATACATCAAGCCAACTCTGTCGGTGATCCTGCCATACTTCTGTCAGTCGACACAATAAAGGCCTTTGACAGGGTGAACTGGGGCTTTTTGGAAGCATCCCTGCGAGGCTTTGGATTTGGCTTTCAGTTTATTTAAAAAATGTTGGCCTTATATGCTAATCCGTCTGCTTGTGTACATGTAAATGGATCGCTTTCAGATTCCTTTGCTCTACAAAACAGCACCCTTGTCTCCCATCATTTTTTCCCTTGTTATGGAATCTATGGCTTCTAGGATTAAAGTGAACTCCTTGATTTCTGGGTTTAGGGTTAGTGAGGCTGAACATAAGATCTCCGTTTGCCAACGACGTCATTTTCACACTTTCTAACCCGGTGTTTTCCCTGCCAGCAGTTCTTGAGGAGTTATCCCTTTTTGGGGCAGTCAACAACTTTAAAATTAATGTTTCCAAATCCGAAGTGCTCAATATAAACTTACCTCCTCTGGAGCTTCGTTGTCTCAAGGCATTGGCTCCCTTGACATGGGTGAAAGAATCATTGAAGTATTTGGGAGTCCAAATTCCCTCCTCTTTGTCCGATGTTCACCGTCTAAATGACTTGCCACTATCCCGATCTATATGTGCGGATCTGCGAGGTTGTGCCTCATTGAAATTGTCTTGGACGGGCAGGGATAACTTGCTTAAGTCTGTGTTTCTGCCCCATATTCTTTATGTATTTCAGACTCTTCCTATTTCACTCCCTAACTCATATCTTAAATTCCTTCATCATGCTTTTAACTTATTTGTTTGGGGAGGTAAGCCTGCCCGGCTTCGGTTTTCTCATATATCGCAAGGACATAGTAGGGGTGGGTTGGGTGTTCCCGATCTCTAGCGATACCATCGCACAATCTTGTTGAGTGCTATACCTCACTGGTTTCACTCAAGCCTCACCAAGGTCTGGGTTTCTATGCAATGTTTGATTTGCTCTCCAACTTCTCTTCACTTGCTCCCGTGGCTTCAGCTGTCCTCTGCCCCTCCACAGATCTCCAAACACCCTTTGATTTCTCCCGTTTTACGATGTTGGGCTTCTGCTTTTTCCATACTTTCTAGTACATTTTCCCCTTTTTTATCTGTTCTCTAGAATCCAGACTTCCTGCCGGGTATGTGAGACTCCGCTTTTCTCGGATGGGGTCCAGGTCAGGGTCTCCTGGTGACTGATCTCTTACTTGATTGGGCAGTAGCCTCTTTTGCTCCCCTTTCAAACAGTATATGCAGTTGCACCATTTTATTTCCACACATAGGAACAAAACTAACCTACTCCGATCTCTGACTTCCTTTGAACTCCTATGCCACCCGCAGTCCTCTAACGCAACCCTACACCTAACCCTCTTCGACATCTTATTTCTAAAATATATTCAGGATTAGCTGATACTACGGCCCATTATCATTCATACCGAACCGCTTGGGAATCTGATCTTCAGATCTCTATCCTCCCGCAACCCTGGGAGTAAGGCTTTCACAAATCTCTTTTCTCATCTCACAATGTCTTCGCGATGGAAACAAATTACAAGTTATTTACCCTATGGTTTAGATCTCCCTCTCTTCTGCATCATTTCTACCATTGTCTTCCCTCTACCTGTTGGCGCTGTGGATCTGGAGAGGGTACTTTAGGGCACATCTGGTGGTCATGCCCTCTCATTCGACAATTTTGGCTTAGCATCGTCTCCACCCTTTCATCTACTCTGTCACTCATTGTCCCCATGGACCCTTTACTGCTTCTTTTTTCTATAGGCTTGAATGTTCTTTGCAAAACAAAACCCCTTTGTACTTTTGTCATCACTTTGCTTACTGCTGCAAGGATGTGTGTCCCGATTTGCTGGAAATCTACTTCCCCGCCTACGGAAGAAATGTGGAGGACTCGAGTGAGTAACATTTCTCTGTACGAAAAGCTGACCTTTCTTCTCTACGGAGGTACTCCGTCCTTTATGGTGATTTGGTCCACTTGGCTACACTCCCATCCACAGGTCCCCTAAGCTAACTATGTCTTACCCTGTTATCTTGAGGGCCATTCAGGTGAGCTCTGACTTTAGATTTCTCAGTCGCTCTCATACAGGTTGATGATGATGCGCCTTCCTCTTCCCTCCCCCCCTTGACCATCTTCCCTCCTTCTTCACTTCTTTCCCCCCTCCTTTTTCTGCTACTTTTCTTCTTCTACTTTCTCTACCTTCTTTTCTTTGTTTCTCTGCTTTTCTCTTTCCTTATACGTACCAACTTTTTCTTACCTCTTCTACTAATCTTCCCCTTTCGTGGCTTTATATTTTTTGCTACTTACTCCACCTCTTCTTCATATGTTATTTTCTGTTACACTTCACCATTGCACACTTTGCTTTGTTATCTAATGTAAATGTTACTTTGCTAATAATTCATTGGAATTATCCATTTTCAAATGACAGATTGGACTGTATAATGACTCCTCTGAGTAGGCAGCTATTTAGTCTTGTAAGAAAATACTTCTGTGATCATGCACTTTTGTGTTATGTACATCATTGTATATCTTTTCTTCTATTTCCTCTCAATAAAAAATGTAAAAAAATACATTAAAACTACATTAATAATAATATTAAATCTCTAATGAGACAGGAAGGGGTATTTTATAAACCCCTACACACTTATTAACCCTTAATAGGGCAAATATGGGGTGAGTGACAGCAATGTAACATGGCTGTGTGATACAAATGAATATACAACAAACACACAAAATAAAGCCCTGCGCTCAAACTCCCACTACTCCTGGGCAGCAGCAGTTGCTATAGTATATACATCAGCCCAAAATACATAGTACAAAACACAGAGTTACCTGCGCTCTGTCCCAAATCCCTATGCAAATTTAAATAATTGGAGGCTTTTAGTTTCACTCCAATGGCCATTTGAATGTAAGCTCACCTGCCGCGCCAAGGCAAGCCATCAGGACAATTAAATTATTTGAATTACTTTTCTTTAGCTGCACCCATTATGTAACACATTATAACTGTTTTTTTATTTTGTAATCTTTTAATTTTTTTTTTAATAATAAATGAGAATTTATATATGTATATGTCACATCAAATTAAAGCCCTTTCTGCCCTTTAAAAAATGGTATACAACATGTGTTTGTGCAATAAGTGAGAAAGATAGGAATCATGGTTGAACACACACAAAGGAAAAATGCCAAAATTGCGTGTGTCCTTATGTGGGTTGGCATGAAGTGTAAAGCGCCTGTTTTACCAGATCTATTTTTAGCAGCATATAGCAACATTGTAATGCTTTCAGACGGGAAAGCACCATACCGTCTATTTTTAGTAGCATGTAGCAACATTGTAATAGTTTCAGGCGGGAAAGCGCCGCACCGTCTATTTTTAGTAGCATGTAGCAACATTGTAATAGTTTCAGGGGGGAAAGCACTGTCCGAATTTCCGAAATTTACACCAAAATTTCGGACTAGGTCCTTTTTGGATTCTGAAATTTTTTTGTGGGCGGGCCTCGGCTTTCAGGAAGGACCGAATGATGACCAATACGCTTTATTCGTCCGAATTCCAAAATCGGCTGAAACTAATCGCACAAGTCTATTGCCTAATGAATTGAAGTATATCATATCCTGTTTTGGATCCTGAATATAATTTTGGAGCAGTATATATTATGGCCTTCCACAGGGAAGATTGCAACGGAGGGCATCTCATTTCTCCATATGCTGATGATTTTTATATATCTGCAATCTTTTACACTGGGGCCAGTAACAGATGCATTCTTAGAAGGGTCTGCACAATGCCTTTTCTGGTGTATAAAAGGTAGTGACTGTACGTAAGAGCAAAGTGAACTATTACTAAAGATTGTGAAACAACTTCCCCCCAGAAAAAGAGAGCTATACTTTTCTTCTGATTCCAAGGAACATTAACTCCTATACCAAAACTGTTTGTCTAAGCTGTTTGTCTTTTCAATTATTCATTTTTAAATACATTGCATTACATCAAATCAAGTTGGGTATATATGTTTTGTCATCCAGCAATCCTGCTTGTTTCTATACTAGATGTAATTCCCAAAGTTTTTTTAGCGTTGTAGCACACGTAAAGGAGAAATAAGGGCCAGGAGGTCAGCCCATAGAGCTGAGGACTAGGAATGCGTGAAAATTTTCCACCTCCAGCTGAAATCGGTTAAAAATGGCACTTTTTTGTAGGACTGTTTTTTTTTTTTTCAAAGCACAAGCCCTGAGAAAAAAATAAAAATGCCCTACTGGCCTAGTGCCAGCAGGTCATGCTGGCCAGTGGCCACTGGCCATTGTCAAATGTCCTCTGTCCTGAGTCCATAATTGTGTAATTTGCGAAAGCTGCTGCTGAGTTGTTTAAGCAGCAGGATGATTAGGCAGCTGTAAGGGAATGGGATCAACAATAGCAGTAACATGGAAGATGGATGATGAAGGTTCCACTTGCCACAACCTGCTCCAGTGATGCGCCTGAGGCAGTAGCAGCACAATAAGTAGCCCCCAGTCTATGTGGAGAAAAGAAGAAATTGGTCATTAAATCTTCTCCACCTGTCCCTCCTCCAAAATCATTGGTGTGTTGCTATTAGAATGTATTTTTTCCCTTGAGAGCAGGAACTGTGGCTCTCATCAGCACCTGCAATGTGCACAGTGTTTGTGCGGTAAATAACATCTGGGGGCACAACTGTATCCAAACACCATGACACCCAAAACCAAGTACTGCCACTGTCACTGTACCCCTTGTCCAGATCCCTCTATGAACACATGACAACTTGCTGACAGTTTAATAGTAATGATGAACCCTCCCTGCTAGTATCTTAGCATATTCTGCAGGATGGAATTTCCTCAGATGCTGCTTGATGACCTGGTATCGATTCTTCTCCACCACACTGGCATGTGTGGTCAGTGTACCACACAGTGTGCAATGGGTAGAGACAAACTGCCACATCCTAACACCAACAGAGTGGATATCATTTGGCGGGGGAGGTAATGATGAATGAGGTGGATTGGCAGAAGATGTAGTTAACCTAGAAGGTGATGGCAAGCTAGTTGTTTCACTCGTCATGGAACTTCCAGTCTCTGTATGGGTTGCTCTATTCTTTCTCCTCATTGATCTCCACCTCTCTTCTTGTTGCCTTTCTAGAGAGTCATGGGGTACAGCAACAGTGGCGCTTGATTTCTGTGGTGGGTGTTTGGCTTTAACATGTTTGACATAGATGTCTGTGTTTCATGTGTGATATCAGGGAGCTTGTGCCAAGGTGTTTTCCATCCTTTCCTCACTGACTTGTCACAAATTGTGCACAGTGCTGTTGCTGATGCCTCCATTGTACCTGCCCCAACAGATAAATAGTCCCACACCCATGACTTCAGTGAGGGAGGGAACAGGTGCAGAAAAATGGCCTCTTTCATCTTGTCCTCCACATTCCCTTCACTGTCCGCGGCAGTGGATAATGTTGCTGCTGTTGCTGCTTGTTACGGTTTTCTGACACTCAGACAACGGTAAAAAGTAAAAACACAGTTTTATTGAAATAATGGTTAAAGAACAGCGCCCCTGGGGGCCAAGACAGGTATAAATGGTAATGACAATATACAGGCCCAAATATGTATAGTGAGAAATATACTGATCAGGATAACAAACATTCAGGGGTTAATGTAGAGAAACTGAACAGTCTCAGTAAAATTAATTAGCCAACGCCCAGTAGGTAATATCAGTCTCTTGATAGTGCAGAGGAAGGTGTATTGTGTGACTGAACTGAATCACTCTCAGACAGCTGTGCGATAGAACGCCCCAAATGACCAGCAAGATTGACCAGAGCTGAGCCAATACTACCTTAATGGGATTATAAGGAGGAAAGCTACTGCAGGAGCTAATGGGACCAGAACCTGAATCGCCCTCAACAGTCTCACAGAAGTAACCCTGAGTGTGCCAACGGGACCAGAGCCTAAACACCCCTTGGGTGCCAGAACGGAGCAACACTGCACAAGCAATTAGCGAGCCAGAGCACTGGTAGTGCGGTAGATAGCGTAACACATTGAGCACTTGGAAACCAGAGCCAGGACACCCTTCCGGTGCCGTACGGAGCACACACTAGAAGAGCAAACTGGAGGTACCAATGCCAACTGGCGCAACCACAGTGCTGCCCGAGCACCGGAACGGACAACTGCTCTTCTAGTGTGAATGGATAGGCTAGGTCTAAAGGCACAGGCTCAGAAAGTGTTTAATGGCTCAAACGGAACACACTGGCTTGGCAAGTGTACGAGGAGAGGCTCAAATAACGGAGGCTACCAGCACAGCAAGGGTTAATGCCGGTTCGGTAATAGAGACTACAGCTCAGCAGTGCTATGAGGATTGGCTCAGTGCAACAGGAGGCAACAGCTCGGTATATAGAGAGATGATCAGCCAGAGCGACACAGACACAGTTCAGAATGTCGCAGGAAGGCGACCGGAATCACATGGGAATGCAGGATCAGATCAATGAGTAGGAACGTCAGCCGGAACCGGATCAATACATGGAGCAGGAACGTCAGCCAGAGCCGGGTCAATCACGGGGCAAGGTCGTCAGCCAGAGCCGGGTCAATCACGGAGCAGGATCGTCAGCCAGAACCGGGTCAATCATGGAGCAGGGTCGTCAGCCAGAACCGGGTCAGTCACGGAGCAGGATCGTCAGCCAGAACCGGGTCAATCACGAGCAGGATCAGCAGAATAGTCAGATGAGCCGGGTCGGTACACAGGAACGCAGGAACACAGCAACAAAGCGCAGGATCAGGAACACCACGAAAGGGCATCTGACAGGTGCCATAAACCCAGTATATAAAGGAACATCCTGGACGGGCCAATCAGCCTCCTCCAATGCACAGGTAACAAGAGAGATTGACAGGGAATCACGGGGACCGTGATACTGCTACTGTCTCAAATTTAGCACGAGAACTAGGACCAGGAGTATTGCTGGCAAGTGGAACATGTCCTAGTACCACAACACTTGTTGACCCCATTCCCACTGTGTCCATGGTGGTCCGTGGCACAATAGCTTGCTCCTCAGCATCCTGCTGTCCTTGAAACTCAGCAGCAGAAGGAATTAGAGCAGTTGCAAATTCCACTGATTCCACAAGGTCATTGCTAGTGGTGGTGATGATGCCCATCCTCATCCCTGTTTCCCATTCCTTCTCAGTTTCTGCTTTAAAAGGCCATCAATATCTCTTCCATCCCAGCTTCTCCAGCATCATCATCACTACCCCACTTGTCCCTATGTGCTGCTGCTCTATTACAGACATCTCACTGCTGCTTGGAGTAGGTGACGAGCAATGTGACAGAGGGTCCCCTAATGTCACACTTGTCATTTCTTGGTGACGTGAAGAAGGCAGACTGGCAGTGGCAGCACTAGCAGCAGGCACAGGCAACTGATCTGTGCTCGTGCTGGTGGTGGTATTAATTGTGTTCCTGCTCTCCCCCAACAACAGGTCTGGCCTCTTAGTCTTCAGGATCCTGTTCCATTTGGACACTTTAGTGAAGGGAGGGGGAGGACTTTGAGGGTCAGAGGAATGGTGTGGGCTCCCTGGAACTTAATAGTAAAGCTAGCGCTGGTGAGACTGCTTGGGGATGGCAAGTTTGACTTAGGGTCCCCTGCTGTCACACTTGGCATCATCTTCTACTTCCCCCCCTCCTGAGTATTACAAGGCACACTGGAAGCAGGCACAGCACTGGTGGCAGCAGGTTCCACACTGGCAGCAGGCAGGGCACTGGTTGCAGCAGGGGCAGCAAGTCTGACAGCAGACACAGTACTGGGGGCAGCAAGTTTAGCACTAGCAGCAGGCACAGAACTGGTGACAGCAGGGGCAACACTGGCAGCAGGCATATCATTGGTGGCAGCAGCACTGGCAGCAGGCACAGCAATGGTAGCAGGGGCAGCATGTCTGTAGAAGGTGCAGCATGTCTGACACGAGGCACAGCATTATGTGGCAGCAGGGGCACCACATCTGACAGCAGGCACAGACAGCTGACCTGTCCTGCTCTCATTACTACCCTTTTCTTCCTCCCTTTCCATTAAATTTCCCAAGATCCCTAGGGGTGATTTAGGGGGACTGGACAGCATTGGTTCAGTAGTGCTCACTTCCTCCTCAAACTCAGTGGACACATAATAAGGGTCCTTCCAGCACCTCCATTTATTATTTTTAAACCTGCACATAGTGATAGAAGTCACTATGAGACTCTCCTGCCTCAATTTTGCTAAAAATACATAGCAGAACAGCACAGCATGTCTACCTCTTTCTGTAGCTTCTTCTATTGTGTTTCACTTCCTGGAATACATCATGTTTTTATAGCAAAAAGGTGAAAAACACATAAATCAATAGGCAGAAACTTTCTAGCTACTGAAAAAATGGCAAGGAATTTTGGCCAATGGGCGAAAAATGCAAAGATTTTAATAACTTGTTTTAAAGTGGATTTTCCCACGAAAAAAACGGACAACAATGTGGTTTTTGCAGGACTTCCTGAGGTGAGAGCTTTTACCCACCCCTATTACCAACCCCCAAACTCCTTGCTCACACACAGAACTGCTGGCAGGATTGCTGCGCACATATGGGTAGAGGGTGTTTGCACTGGGATCTTCCACCACTTTAGGAGAATCCACCTCCAAGCCCTGAGCCTTGCATTGGAACCTTTACCTACCCAACAGCAGAAACAAACCTCCACCCCACTTCCATCAGAGGAAGGATATAGGCACCGGATAAAAGTGCACGGAGAAGCTCCCAAACCAGTACGCATTACAAAATATGAACAGTAAATAAAGAAATAAAGATACTGCACCCACAGAGGACTGACGAAAGAGGAAGCCCTGTAGTGTGGGTGAACCGAAGCAGAAGGCGAGGACCCAAAAACAGGAGACCAGAAAGGGAGAGGAAATAGGTAAGCATAACCCTAGCAAGACACTGAAATTTAACAACCAGGGGGAGTAGGGTGTAGGGTGTAGTAGGGTGTGATTTAAAGTCCTCTGAACCCTCCCACAAATGCAGGCCAGGCTAATTAGCTTTCTTACATATCTATCTAACTGTCTGTCTGTCTGTATGTCTATCTATCTATCTATCTATCTATCTATCTATCTACCTATCTATCTATCTATATTCGTTTAAATGAAATGCAAGAATATGAATGAGGAAATGAGACACAGATGAAGGAAAAGGTAGCTTCTGTATCATCATAAATTCAATATTTTTATACTCACAAAGAGCTGAATTCAGAGGAAATATCCATAGTACAAACAAACTGGGGTGACCCTCATCCACATCATGCAAGCACAATCACAATCATAGCTTTCTTTTTTTAAAGTGGTTCAACCCAGCACATCTTTAATGAGGACAAGTCCTCTCTTTGGGAAGCACCCTGTGTCTGTGTCCTAAGTACCACTAGGGGTAATAGTATCACAGGTTAAGAAACGCTTTTAAGGAAAACTTCTTGTTGGCAACTCACCTTTTACAGAATGCATCAGAATAACTAATTCAACTCTCTCCTCTAGAGGGCAGTGTAAAAAAAACAACAACAACAAAAGTTTAAGCTTTATTAAGTCAGGAGATAAGCACCTGTTGGCAGTGGAAGTACCATTGCTTTACACTGCAGGAAAATCCCCAAAACATTTAAATTTTTATAAAAATGTTTATTGCTTCTTTGATTGAATATCATAGTAATAATAATTACGTAAAGAATAATTGCAAAGTAAAGTTTTTATTTCACAGAGGAGTAGTTATATGAAGGGAAATATAACAGGAGGGTTTAACCCTTTGAGTGGCAGAGTGGTATCCAACACATTGCATTGGATGCCACTCTGGCACTGAAAGGGTTAACAAGTGAGGCCTGGCACTATTTTAGGAGTACTACATCACTAGAAAACAGTAGCCTTTTAAATCCATCTTTGCTATTTCAGGCTTAACTGCTTGGATGATTAAGATGTTGCCAATGTAATACAGATATGTTTAGCAGTTAAGTGCTTGACTACCTGTTCAGTTGGAAATATGATAGAAGAAATATAGGCTTTTTACATACATTATAATCTAACCTGCTTTGTTAAGACCCACCTGCAGTCTTTAATTCTAAAATTACATCCTCCCACTGAGTGCTTAAACTGCCTTTTCCACCATTTATATAAAAACTGACTTACAAATGCTTCCAGAAAATATAAATCAGACTTTTAATCAATACCATTAATTTCAATCTTAAGGCTCCTTTTGATTCTTTAGATTTAGTCCAACATTCTGTTCCTTTTTTCCAGTTCTTAAATATTTGAAATTTAAGATTACAGTATTGGGATTTTGAGGTTCTGTGGAGAACTACACATATAGGAACAATGTCTGAAACACAGCTGCAAAAATTGAAGTAGATAAACTTGATTGTAACAAATTAAACATTGAGCGACAGATGTAGGAATACATGTTTCAGATCATACAGCCTTGATTGAGTAGTTAATCCCAGGGTATAAAAACATGTAATGCAACCCCCCACCTACATGAGTTCTGCCCATCCATGCAAATAAAACAAACATTAAAAATAGACATGAAATACCTGCAAAAAATATATGTATATGGCAATTTACTGGCATCATGGTAAACAACTCATTTGAATAAGATAACACAGCTAAATGGTTTAAAAGACAAGTCCATAAGAAGACTAAATAGACATCTACTGATTAATGTCAGATCAGTGATGATAAAGTTGAATAATTTGATGATGATTTATTACACCTCTACAAACAGGACAATTACCACTACAAATTTGTAATGGCATATTTCAATGCGAGAATTGGTAAGATCCAAAGTGGTGAAACATTGATCAGCCCACATGGAACTGGAAAAAGAGACAATAGAGGCAGTGATCTGATTGCCTACATCACTTACATTTTGCACATGATATAATATTCTTTGCCAGTAGGCCTGAAGAACTGCAAGAACACATTGAAAAGCTACAACAGATAAGCACAAATTTTGGTCTGAAGATGTATATTAACAAAACACAAATCATGTTTAACAAATTTACCATACCAAGGAAAATCCCAGTAGATGTACAAGAACTAGAAGAAGTTGACAAGTACATTTATCTTAGGCAGGAAATGTCAACAGATGGAAACACCATGATGAAAAATGATTGAAGAATAAAATTGGGATGAAAATAATTTGGAAAACTTTACCACTCAGCCTCAAGCAAACTGTTTTTGACCAATGTGTCCTCCCAGTCCTTACGTATGGCTGTGAAACATGGATACTGAATACTAAAGCCATACAAAAATGATGTAGCTGCAAATTCTAAATGTAACAAAAGGAGAATGAAAAGTGTGTGCATGAATATATCATCAAAGAAAGATCTATGATGTGACTGAAAGAGTAAAGCATCTGAAATGGAAACAAGCAGGCCGCATAGCACGAAGACCTGATGGTAGATGGACCTAACGAATTTTGGAATGCATTCCACTCGATACTAAATGCCAAAGAAGAAGACCAAAGACAAGATGGGTAGATGAAATTACCAAATCTGTCAGTACACAGTGGCAACAAAAGGCACAAGACCTAAGTTGTTCATAGCTTACTGAGGAGGCCTTAGTCCTTCAATGGGTCAACAATAGCTGCTGCTGATGTGTATATATATATATATATATATATATATATATATATATATATATATATATATATCTCAGGGTTAAGTCCTGGGTACCATGTTTTTCATCCTGTTTATTAATGATCTAGAGAAAAAGTGACAGTTGAGGTTTAATATAGATAAACTAGTTGAAGAGGCCGTTACAAGGGCCACAGTGTCACTGCCAGCCGGACTTGGAGCGTCCAGCTCTGTATCAGCTGTGGCATGGGGGGAAGTCTCTATTGCGCATGACTGCAGCATGTGCAGTAGTCTCTACTGTGCATTACTGCATCATTACACACGTTTTAGCGAATTATTATATAGGATGTAAGGTTATGCATTTGGGTAGCAGAAAAAAACAGGCTACATACTTTGGGAATCCTCTTTAGAGAAACATCTAGGAGTACTGCTAGACAATGGACTTCACAGCAGTGTACAGTGTTATTCAGCTGCTGCAAAGGCTGATAGGGTACTATTATATATACAAAATGGCACAGATGTACAGGATGTGAATATAATTCTACCTCTATATAAATCTTTGTTTAGGCCTCATCTACAATATGGAATACAGTTTTGGGAACCAGTTCTTTAAAGATACATTACTTGAACTGCAGATACATGCTACAAACCTGACAAAAGAATTATAGAGTATGTGTGTTATAAAGAGAGACTAGCCAAACTGGGTTGTTTACATTATAGAAGAGACGTCTAAGGGATGATATGATAACAATTTACAAATATATTCAAGGTCAATACAAAAAAATCTCGAAGGAAATACCTAGCCAAAGAGCTGAGTAGAAAACAATATGTCATCCATTAATACTAGAGGAAAGGTGTTTTTGACTAAAAGAATGGTAGGATTTTTTTACAGAAAGTCTAGTACATGCCACTGTTTGTTGTGGGATGCTGCATTTGCAGATACCATTCTAGCTCAGAACAATATTGAGAATGATTGCAGTTGGTTTCAAAGCATATATGATGTTGATCCAGGGAAATACACAACTGCCATTTGGTTTCAGGAAGGAATTTCGTTTTATTTGGATGTATTTGGAAATATGTTCAATTGTTTTCTGTTCAACAAGGGTGATATGGCATGGACTGAACGAGAAAGACACATGTCTCTTTTAAGCCTCATCAGCTATGTTACTACTATGTAGTGTGAGAAAACAATTAACAGGGATTACCTTTTACATGGTCAATCCCTTTTCAAATCTCCTCCCACATTTCCATTGGCTGGAAAATGAGGTTACACAGGGCACAGAATCTGCCCTGGAGTAACCTTACCTTTCAGTCAATCGCAATACAGCTGAAGGGGACATGCATCTGTGTAACATGACCCTTTACTCCAAGCAATGATTGGCTAGAGGCAGTCATTATGTTACATTCATGCGTGACCCCCTTCATTTGAATTGTAATTGGCTAGGAGGTGATGTTACTTCAGGCCACGTTTTATGTCCTGTCTAACCTTACCTCCCAGCCAATGGGTGTGTGAGAAGAAATTTTAACAGAGACTGACCATATAAAAGCCAAACCATGTTCATTCGTGTCTCACAATGGCTCGGGTGATACCCAGATCAAGACTTTTGGGGGTTTCTTTCATTTGTAGCAGTGGTAGAAATGGCGGTGGTGCGTTGTTCAGGTTTTCTTATCTCTAACATCAACTGTGGAAGAGACTGCAGCAGAGGACCAGGGTCTCTTAAATAACTGTGGACTTACAACATCAAGGTAAGTGATTCATATGGGAATCACATGGAGAGTGGGGGCCACATTTTTATAATGGGTGCAATAGGAAACAATATTACAATCAGAGGATGGGACACACAATTTAACATTGGGAGGGTGGGAGCTAGTGGGAACACAATATTGCAATCAAAATGTGGAGGGGAAAAAAAGGTGCCCACATTTTTCAGTTTACAATTGGGATGGGGATGAATAGATCCACTTATGAGGCCTGGGCGGGGTGCTGTATGTGTAATTCTGCGGTTGTCATTGGGACAAGGCTGGGGTATCTGTGTGACTGTCAGCTAGTAACTAGCTCACTGTCAACATCTGACACTAGCACTGTGCCTGTTGTCAGTAAAAACCAAATATAATTATTGTGTACATAAGTAAAATATAAAAATGACTTAACATTGACTAGCCTACAGAGTTCAGTAAAATGTTCTGAGCCTTTGAGTCTTGTGAAGCCACAACAACTAGATGTATACTGAATTTACTGAATCGTTTTGCTCATCTCTACTCGAAAGTATCTTCATTTTTACTTACACTGCTTTTATTTCTCAAAAAATAAATCAACAGCACAGTTTGAATGAACACCCAGACAAACCTGCCTGTCTGCTTATTTTATATCAGCAACATTTTGTATCTTCTTATTTCAGAGAGAAAGAAATCCCAAATATTGAAAATAAAAACAGCATGAATGTGTAGACAACGGTGTCTGAAAATGGACATTGTATGTTGTCTTCACAACCAGAAGAAAATGACATTCTGGGGAAAAAGAGATAAAAGAAGCAAACAGTTTGGAAATATCCATTCTGAAATGATATGAAACAAACAGCGCCAGTGAGAGTGCAGTAAAAGCTAGGAGAGAAAGCAAAAATGACTTAACAAACTGAGCTGAAAGATACTTGCCTAATAATTTAAGAAAATTTCCCACATGCTGCTTTAAAATGTTCTACATTTTGTTCCTTTTCACGATACACAATGTTTGAAGTTCTCATGTTCTTTAGATGTGCCCACTCTGTGTCCCACTTGATTTATCTTTCCTTCTGTCTCTGTTGGACTTCTTTAAGGTGCCTTGACAGCTTGTTCACTTTTGAAATGTGTTCTAAGCAGCTCATTTCCTCTTCTACAATTGTGTTCCCGTTCAGAAAATCACTGGAACTCTGCCTGTAGAAATGTTTCATCCTTATGGAGCTCTCAAGAATCTGCTCTTGTTGGCAACTGTCCATCAATATGGTGATGAATAGATTTTAGACTAGGGCAGTCTGTGATTCTGATGTACTAAGACAAGGGTAGGGAACATTTGACTTTCTAGCTGTTGAACACTGCAAGCACTAACATCCCTAACCAGCTAACAACTGGCTGGGGATGATGGGTATTGTAGTTTGCAACAACTGGAGAGTAGTGTTCTCTCTAAAATGAGTAGGGGTGAACAACATAAAACTTAAAGAGTTAACCCTTTGAGTGTCAGAAGAGTATTCAAATCTTTACATTCCCCTTTGGCACTGAAAAAGTTAAAAGAGCAAAAACTGGGCAGGGATGCATAGTGCACCTGTTATTCTGCTGGAAAAAAAAAATCTTCTTTAACCCTTTTGAGTGCCAGAGGAGTATGCAACACATTACTCTGCAATGTGTTGCGTACCCCTCTGCCACTCAAACGGTTAACTCTTTCAGTGCATGGTTGCTCACCTGCGCACACCTTAGAGGGAGCTCTGCTGTAGAGCCAAAGGCTATCTACCCTATCAAAATGTGCCACCAGAGACAAATACAAATACCCCTTGAATTACTCTTTTTTAAACCTTAGCTGTAACATGAGAAAGTTAAAGGTTTATCCTCCTGTGTAAAACAAAGGCACTCCCTCTGCTGAGAGGTGTTTTATTCAAAAGTTATTGCATGTCAAACTTACATTTTTAGGTGCAATATTGCAATGGCCTGAATTTTTACAGTGGCACTGTTGCTACACTATTCTATGGAAGTTTATGGCCAATTGACCATAAGCTTCCACAGGATGATGTAACAACAGCTACTTGGTCCTTTGAGCTACCGCACCTATAAAATTCAAGTTTGAGTTTCTAATAACATTTGAATAACACCTGTCAGCAGAGGGAGTACCCTTGTTTTCCTCAGGAAGATAAACCCAACAATATATACTTTTTTACATATTACGTGTTACTATCCCTTTAAAATTTTAAATATGGATGGGAGAAAGTTTTTGCATCAAAGGCAGTAGAGAAATGGCACTTTTCGCCAAGCTGTAAATTTGTCTCTAGGGGAGGGCTGGCAACTTGTGGCTTGAAGGGCCAATACAACTAAGTGGCCCATTTCTACTACAGCTCCATCCCACTGTCCCAGGCCACCCAATGTCTTTACTTTAAAAAATTGGCATTAATGTTGTGAAGTGAGGCTATTGATACCATGTAGCTTGCTTAAAATGTAGCTCTTTGGTATCAGTAGTATAGCTCAATTTCAATTATAAGCTCTGTGCTATCACTAGTGTAGATACATTTACAGAAGAAAGACGGAGACTGAGTGAGGCAGTAGCTCACCAGCCCAGACACATGACAGGCCCAGGGGGCAATTAACGCCCTGTTTGTCCCGAAAAGTGCTGTTTTTTTCTGTTCTGTTGCCTAGCTCATTGCCTTGAAATCAATGGAAAGACTGAATTTCTCCCCACCACGTCACATTTCCCTTCTTTTTCTGCAGGGATAGTATAAAAGGGGTGTCAGGTTCCTGCAGCATACCATTCTGTGTCTGTGACAGGAAGACAAAGCAGCACATTTTTGAGCACTTTGGCACTTTTATATTTATTTGCCATTTATACTTTAGAATAAATGCAATGTTCACTACGCTAGCACTCAAAGGGTTGATGCTGTATTTAAAAGTAAATAAGATCATATACAAATGCAATGATAATTTTCCTTCAATTTGTCTGCTTCTTGTGGTCTGTTACTGTGCATGAGATTGCTCCTTGATGAATCCTGACATGATCATATCATACTCTTCCAGACGATAATTTAGTTAGAACGTTCTTACCATGTAATTGGCCAATTAAAATAGTAAGCTATCATGCTTATTGGTTTAATTGGAAGCTACTGTTAGTGAATGTGTATTTATTACCAAGCACTGACCACTGCTGCTTTATGACTACAGGAACTGTGATAGAAACACCATAACCTTTTAAGGACATGAGGGTGCACAACTCTTTGTGAAACAATGCATTGCACACCTGCCTGGTCCTTAGCCCTTTGAGTGCCAGAGGGGTATGCAACGCATTGCTTTGCAATGTGTTGCGTACCCCGCTGGCACTCAGAAGGTTAACCCAATGATTTTGCAATAAAAAATTCAGCAGCTTTTACTTCTAATTATCAGAGTATATACAATTGAATAAGGTCTAATATTAAGTTGTTGCTTTTCATATAGTGTCCTCACAATGTGTGCTTTTCACCTTTACAACTGGAATTGTACATTTAAAGAACTCTCTCTATAAAGTCAAAATAGAATACTTGTATGGCACAAAAGAAAAACGCACTTCCATGGATAAAACCATATCCATAAATAAAAACAGACTTTACTGTAGAAAATAGAAGAAAAGTTTCACAAATACCTCCAAAGTATCCTTGGCCATAAAAACACTAGATGGAGAGACTTACTTACTATCACAGAGTTGCAGACCCGTAGTTGTAACAATGCAGCATTGATGCGTTTCGCGTTTCACATACTTGTTCATGATCAGAGATCTGATCATGAGTAAGCATGTCAAATGTGAAATACGTTGATCGAAGAAATGCTACATGGTTTCATCTGCTGGTCTGCAACTCCATGATTGTAAGTCTCTCCATATAGTGTTATGATGGCCAATGATACTTTGGAAGAATTGTGTGAAATATTTGTTTTACAGGCTTACAGATAGTTAAACATATAAAATATTGCAGCAAGGCTAGGCTTCAAAAAATTGATTGTAGGCTTCAAACAAGGCTAGCCCTGAAAAAAAAACATAACAGGTTAATAGATAAGCTTCTCTAGACAGGGGGGACTAAAGGGGGTTCAGTGGATGTTGTTGTGCCAGGGTGAAGGAACAAAAGGTTCCCTATCTTCCACAAGGTCCAATATGTGCTATGTATACATCTGTGGACATTTTTTTGTGACTGGGGCTCAAAAATGTTTGCGCCAGGGTCGTTCAATGACTAGTTACTCCGCTGTCTCGAGATCTGACAACAAAGGGGATAATTAAATGGAATCAGAGCTCTGTATTGAATTTACCTTCTTCATACCCTAACTCTGATTCCTACTCAGTGTGTGTGTATGTGTTTGCATGTATTTGAGTATATATACAATATAATGTGTATGTGTTTGGGTGTGTAGGTATTTGTATGCAGATGTATCTGTGTATGTGTGTGTGGGACTTTGTATGCATGTTTGTATGTGCAAACGCTTGTGTATTTATGTGAACATAACTGTGTATGCGCATGAATGACTTTCTATGTGTGCATGCAGTGCATTACTGTGTGTGTGTTTGCATGAGTTTTTGTGTGTGTGCGCATTTATGTCTGTATGTGTTTGTGACTTTGTGCATGTGTATAAATGTATGACTTTGTGTATATATGTTTGTGTACATGAATTTGCATTTGTGTGTGTGTTCTTATGTATATTTGTATATTATGTAAATTTGCATGTCTATATGTGTTTGTGTGTCTGTCTGCACATGCCTGTGTGTATGTGTGTGTGTACATTTGTGCATTACTTTGTGTGTGCATGTATGCATGCACACTCCCACTTAACGTCATATGTATATATGCATGTGTATTGGTGTGTTTATGTGTGAATATTAGTGCAGATGTGTGTGTTAATAATAGCTTCCCTCTTCATTCTCAATATGACGCACTTACCATTAATTAATTCGGACACCAGGGCACATGAAGTTTTTTAAAATTCAAATCATAGGCAGTACAGTGACAATATAAAATCACAAACTTAATTACTTGACCTATCTTTTTATAGGATCAGGGAATGAGAAAAGAAACAGAACCCACATAGAGTGTGTGACTAAGGAGCCCAAGAGATAACAGATCAAAGAATAAATATGTATACCGAAGCCTGATAAATATTGTATTGCAGTATAAGCCATTATTTATCAAACCACACCACAGGGGGAAATAAATATTCCCATTGATTTAAAAATTTGATTTTAACAGCTTGAATACTAGGGAGGTCTCCAACACATTGCAAAGCAATACATTGGATACCTCTCTAGCATTCAAGGGGTTAAAAGTTCCATTTAAATAAATGAGAATTTGCAGAATTTGCATTTCTCCCTATTGGGCATTTGGTTTGCTCCAGAATTGCTCCCTGCTTTCTTTGTACATAACGTCCGGTTTTACTAAGACACTGGTTCTCAGCCAGGGTGCCCTAAAAATTTGGAGTGACGTAGATATCCACTTGGGGTGCCCCTTGTTTTCTATAAAGAGTTTTATAAAAATGTGAATGTTGAGTTTCCAATTTATATTTATGGACATTTTCATACACAACACGTTTGTTTTTGCTATTCTGATCATAGGACCTAAGAATAACTGTATATTAATGTATAGTACCCTTCATTAATCCCTTGACAAATGACATTACATTTTTTATAGGTGCTGCAAATATTGGGTTACCACATATCCCAGATTTGAAATGTGTGACATGTGCCAGGCAGCTCTCTTCTAGGACAATACAAAGTGCCAGAAAGAGTCCAGTGCTCCACACTAGAGGAAACTGCCCATTGCCTAGTGTAACAGAAAGCGATGCCTCTGCTGGGCTACAGAAATGGCTTCCTGTAAACACTAGAGAGAGAATTGAGCTTTGATGCTAACATCAAACAGGAGCTACAGAACAATTTTTGAAGTCCACCAAAGGCATCACTTTCTGTCACAACAGTGAATGGACAGTTCTCCCTCTAGAGTTTAGAATTTTGTGGTGCGCTGAAGAAAGAGCTGGACTGAGATGCACTAAAATTCACTAAGCGCTCAGGATGGCAATGTTGTGTCTGATCTGTGCCGAAAGCCAATACACTTTAACATGTCTTCACCATCACATCCCCTTCAATCCATTACCAATCCATCCTCATTGCCATCAATCTGCCATGCCTTCGACAGGTTTAACATTTTGCACTCAACACATCGACAATAGCTCATTTCCATATGGAAATCCAGGTTAATGAGTCAGTTTTATTCTGTGGATGTGTTTTTATTTTAAAGTGGCACTTTGCCACATGCACAAAACTCCGATAGTAGCCTCTGCTGATGGAGTTCACAGTCCCAACATTGCCAACCTCAGATGTATAAGGAGACCTCAATTAAAAAAATTATGTATAACAAAAATACATACAATTGGAGAGCACCTCTATATAATAAACATATGATAATTTATAAGTACAATTAATACAATACAGAGTGAGGGTACTCTTTATAAGGCAATGACTTTGTACAACTAAGGCGCTTAGAATTTATTTAATTTATTTATGTGTCCCCTATCCTGACCAGAACTATAGCACTATATTCAGCATCAGGATTTGACCTTTATGTACTCTCTATGTCTCCCATTGCCACTTTAGATTGTAATCTTTTGGGCAAGGACCTTGCTTCAAGTGTTTCACTTTGCAAAGCATTGTAACCCTGTATTGTCTAAACCCTTTATTGTAAAGCTCTGTGTACATGTCTGGTGCTATATAAATAAACAGGTATTCTTTTGAAATATTGCATTTAATATTACATGCTGCATTAAGTCGCTGTGATTAAAAAGGCGACATGAGAATCTCACCCTGCATATAAGCGCAAGATTCTCATGTCATTTCATGAAAAGTTGCTGCTGCTGAAACATGTCAGGACTTAATAGCATTACAACTCCTATAATCCTTACCCATCTTCACTGCCTGCAATCAAAAGGGCGATTTTACCAACCTTCATTGTACTTCAGCAGGTTCTTTTATAACCTGGAATGCATTTAGTGGCTTGTGAACTCAATATCTTGAGCTCTGCTCTGGGCCCTCTCTCCCCTTCTCTGTGTACATAATGACAGGGTGGAGCAGAGCACGCAGAGAAGGGGAGAGAGAGCCCGGAGCAGCGCTCAGGATATTGAGTTCACAAGGCACTGAATGCATTCCAGGTTACTAAAAGGACCTGCTGAAGTACAACAAAATCTACTAAGACTACAACCTAAACACTGTAATTATTTGAGTGCCATAAAGGATTTCAAACCATTGCATTGCAATGTGTTGGATACTTACCTGCCGCTCAAAGACTTAAATACTAGAGATTAGCAAAAACTTTCATCTCAGATCAGAATTGGTGAAAAATGGCACTTTCTGCTTGGGGAAAATTTTCCTCTGAAAAATGCTAATTTCCCACTTTTTTGCCTAGCTCATTGTATTGAAATCAATGGGAAGAAATAATTTCCCCAACCACATGAACGTTTTCTCTACTTTTCTACAGCAATATGAAAGGCTGTCAGGCTCTCACAGCAGCCATTCTGTGTTTGTGAGAGGAGAGAGAGCAGCACGTTATTGAACTAGAGAAGAAAGGTAAATAAAGAGGAATTGAAACTTAGTTTATGGAGTCTTTTAGGTAGGACATTTGTTCTCTGTATTAGGGAAGTCTGGGGGCACAATGGAGGAGAAGAAGGGAGGAAGGAGGTTGACCTCTAATACCCCAAAATTTGGTTTGACTGACTGGCAATACACAGGCAGCTGGGGTCCAATTTGCTTGCTGATCTCGCTGTTATTGTATCTGTGGTGGGGAAATCTGGGGAAAGAAGTTGTTAATTTTGTTTTTTTAGTTATACATTTTTTTTGGACAGACTGTGATAAGATAGGGAGGGCAACTTAAAAAAAAAAAAAAAAAAAAAAATAAATAAATAAATAAATAAATAAATATATATATTAAGTGATAGACAGCTGACTGGGAGCATGATGTGAACTTTATGACTGAGACAGACTTGATAGACAGCAGAAGACATTGAGAATTTTGTTGAGGGCTAAGGCAAAACATCACACTCCATCAGTTGTGTACTTTAGAGAAAAAACACACACAGTAGTTGAGTAATGTCCAGAAAATGCACAAGGGGGAGGGGTGGAGCAGTGCAGGAATGTGGGACTGAAGTGGTAGTTCAAAAACTAATTGCAGCCATGGTTGCTACAACGTGTCCCTCCCTACCAGGCAGGATGCAGTTTATCAAGGTCCCACCAAAAGTTCCACCACCACCAACGCCAGTACAAAAAAAAATCATACAAGAAGAACAATGAAGACAACGAGTTGCATTCTAGTGGTGATGATGGCAATGGCATAATGGAGGAAAGTGTAGCATTTGAACCAACTGTTGCATCTGAAAGTGAGATAAACAAGCACCAAATCACCTGAGCTCAAAGTAGTATCAAACTTTGTGAAAGTTTAAGTAAAAAGACAATGTTTGACACCTCTAAAAGCTTAAAGGATATCACGGTGCCTGTGCTCCTGGCCACAGGTGGCGAAATTATCACTTCCTGTTTTACTTCCTCTCTTTTATTGGTTATTTGATCTTGACTCCCCCCAGGACCAGCCTTTATATACCCTGTCATAACTATACTTGGGTGCCCTTTTGTTGTGTACCTGTTCCTGACATTAGTTCCTGTTTATGCTCTGCTGGTATATGACCTGGCCTGCCCAACGACGTTCCTGCGCATCCTGAGTTGCTGATTCCGTTGCTGACTGATCCGGCTGAGAACTTGCTCCGTTGCTGACTGATCTGGTTGAGAACCCTCTCTATTGCTGACTGATCTGGTTGAGAACCCGCTCCGTTGCTGACTGATCTGGCTGTGCTACTGGCCTGGCTGAATACCGCTACACTGCTGACTGATCTGGCCAGCGAACCCGCTCACTGCTGCCTAGTCTGGTTGTGTCCCCACTGTAGTGGCACCATGTGGCGCTTTTGCTTATCTTACCAACCTTAGGCTGAGCACTTGTTGCTGAAGCCACTTACACTGGTTAACCGCCTCAGGCAGTCTGCACATGCGAAGTACCGGTTCAGTGCTGACTAGCTCTGACTGTGTTACTATGTGATCTGTACGTGTCCTCCACTCCGCTTACTACTAGCTGGGATCGCTCCCTGTGAGAGTTGCAGATATTCCTCCGGGCGTATACCTCTGGACCCTTTCTGTGCCTAGATCCTCTAGGCAGGGTCACTGCTCATTTTGCGTCCTGCAGTAGCCGCAAGGCTCAAGAGCCAGCTGTTGCGTGACACTACATCTTAGCACTTTAGTGCTGGGACACTGGTTGCCTTGCGTGTTGAGTTTCCTCGATCCACCCCTAGTGTTCTAGGGTCTCTCTTACCAGTAGCTGTTGCCTTGGTCATACTGTGACCCTAGGGAGCTAGGGTTCGAGCTGCTTTGTCCTCTACTGGGTTCTGTGTGACCCAGAGATCCTGGGTTTGAATGCCAGTTGCCTTCCTCTGGACTCCTAGCGTTCTAGGGTCCTGTTGCCAGTGCCTGTGCTGTGTAGCCTCCACATATCCCTAGTCATCTAGGGTCTAGGTTGCCAGTTGTCTATCGTGGGCCTCCAGTCTAATTGGGTTCGAGGATCAGTAATATCATCTGCCAGTTGTTGCCTCCCTTTCTCCCTAGCCTGCTAGGGGACTGGCTACTCTCAGTACATCTCCTCAGAGTGTGCGTTCCCTGCCATTGTGTATTGCACTATTTCTGTACTGTTATTGTGGGCTCTTGTGCCTTACATTTGCTGTTGTACTTTATCTTAAACTAGTTGAACAGCCCGTGTAGACGGGCCACAGTGCCAGGCAGCAAAGGCCACAGTGCAGTCATGCTCAGTACAGACTGCCAGTGCCCCGGCTGATAATGGAGCGGGGCACTCCGAATTCAGACCATAGTGCTCTCTGTGCACTTCAGAGTGTGGGTAGTCTGTACTGCGCATGACTGCAGTGTGCACAGCCGTCTATACTGTGCATGACGGCTTCTGACAAACATACATTAGCTAGTGTTGAGCGAGCACCCGGATGCTCGGGTGCTCGGGTGCTCTGACCGAGCACCCCCTGAGGCTCGAGTGCTCGGCCGAGCACCCGAGCCCCATTGGAATGAATGGGGCGACACCAGGCACCCCCTGCTCTGATGAGGGGAGGGTGCCTGGTCAATGCCCCCTTCATCTCCGCTATGCCCCCTTCATCTCCGAATGCCCCCTTCAGCTCCGCAATGTCCCCCTTCATCTCCGCTATGCCCGTCTTCCACAATGTGCCCCTTCATCTCCGCTATGCCCCTCTTCCACAATGTGCCCCTTCATCTCCGCTATGCCCCTCTTCCACAATGTCCCCCTTCATCTCCTCTATGCCATAGAGGAGATGAAGGGGGACATTGTGGAAGAGGGGCATAGCGGAGATGAAGGGGCACATTGTGGAAGAGGGGCATAGCGGAGATGAAGGGGCACATTGTGGAAGACGGGCATAGCGGAGATGAAGGGGGACATTGTGGAAGAGGGGCATAGAGTCTATGCCCCTCTTCCACAATGTCCCCCTTCATCTCCGCAATGCCCCCTTCATCTCCGCAATGCCCCCGTACCTCAAGTCCCTGGTGGTCCAGCGGAGCGTCTTGTGATCTGTGCCTCTTCCGGCACAGATCCCCGCCACCCGAACATGGCGGGAGAGCACATGGCGGTACTCGACGAGTACCGCCATGTGCCGAGCAGAGCGATGCTCGAGCCAATCCGAGCATCGGCCGAGCACGCTCGCTCATCACTAACATTAGCGAATAGTTATATAGGATAAGTTATTTTAACCTTACTAGTCTGGTCTGAGTGTTCATCAAAAACCGTGACAAAGGAATAGAAGGGTAATGGGTAAGATGCTGCTGGCAGTTCTGATGCTGAGGATTACCTAATGATGACTGATGACTGCATCTACCTCCTCTACCTCCTCTAATCATGTTGTTAAAGCAATAAAGTTACAGGCTTCTTCTGCCATATCATGCCAAGCCACGCTGACTGAGTTCTTGGGAAGAAGTCAAAACTTCACAAAAACAATTCCAAAATTACGCCTGTGGAATGGCAAGGTTGTTAAGATTTTGGCAGTGGACATGCTGCCATATTCTTTTGTAGAAAACTGAGGTTTCAGAGAACTGATGTCATGTTTAGCTCCATGCTGGCATATCCTAAGCCGCAGTTATTTTTCTAGTACAGCTGTGTCTAAATTGTACAAGCAAAAAAGCCAGACCACTGTTATGACCAAGAAGTAATGTGTTTCAGTAATCTGAGAAGAAGCATAGCTTACATTTGATACAAACATGATAATGGTAAAAACTGCTGTAGGAATCTCTCTCTCTCTATATATATATATGTGTGTGTATATATACATACACACATCAATCACTCCACACCAGTCCCCCACCACCACTACCATACACACGTGCCTCATTGTAGGATGTACTTTTTTTTATCACTGAACATCATAATAAATATGCGCCAGTGTAATTTAAGCAGGAAGTTAGCGTTGACCAAAATGAGACTGAGAATCACTGCTCTAAGCAATGTGTAATCAGACACTCAGCAAATGCTGAACCTTATTTTTGAATGCTACACTTGCAATGTTATGAGCGGCTCAATGAACTGAGCCCCCCTAAATGTGTCATGTGTAGCTTTTATCAATATAGTTTTGCATTTGCTGAGTATCTGATTGCACATTGCTTACATTATGTTCTCCTATCAACAAAATAGTATAACATAATGACAGACTGTAATTCTCTGTAAAACCAACTAAACTTGTGATTCACCGTTGCTTGTCCAAATGCTAATCAAGACACTAGACCAAGACTCCAGAGAAGAAAGATAACTAATTTGTAGGGAGAAGAACCAGCACAATTATCTTGCCTGATGTTCCTCTGCTTCACACAGATGTAGTTAACTGTCAGGGCTGTCAATTCTGACAGTGCCAATAGAATTGTCAAGTATGTCAGAACACTCATTAAAGGAAAAATTATCCCTGAAAATGTACTTTATTGGAATAGAAACCACAGCAAAGTAGTTGCTATTTATGTGCTATTTAGTTAACCCCATGAGTGACAGAGTACGTTCTTTAAAGTGGATGTATCACCTCAATATAACATAGCATAAATAGTTAGGCTATATAGCAAATATTACTAAAACTGTCTTCATTTTTTTTTAGCTTTATTTGTTGTAAATTTAAGTTATAAAATCGGTGTTGCAGCTACTTCCTCATAGACTGCACTCCGTCACTCTGCCTCTGCTCCCCTCCCTCTATCCAGCCTCCTCCAATGACAGAGGCTTCTGTCTGTAAGCTGGAGCGGTCTCATTGGCTACATATCGATCTCTGCCAATGAGACAGCTCCAGCTTATAGACAGAAGCCTCTGTCATTGGAGGAGGCTGGATACAGGGAGGGGAGCAGAGGCAGAGCGATGGACTGCGGTTACAGAGCAAGTAATCGCAGTCTGTGTGGAAGTAGCCGCAGGACCAACTTTATAACTTAACCCTTTGAGTGCCAGAGGAGTACACAACGCATTGCATAGCAATGGCACTCAAAGGGTTAAATTTACAACAAATAAAGCTAAAAAACAAATGAAGACAGATTTAGTATTATTCGATATATATCCTAACTATTTATGCTGTGTTATATTGAGGTGATACATCCACTTTAATGCTTTGCAAACTCTTCTGGCAATCAAAAGGGTTAATAGTTACCCTTACTGAAAAACTAACAACTAAAAGTGGTAACTGGGTCATGTGTTTGTGTATATCTTGCTTTCCATTGCAGCATTTGTATAATTTGGTTTCAAAGGTGTAGTAATATATCATTATAATAGAGAACTAACACCTTCTAATAATAACCACCCCATGTACATTACTATGCCCAGAAAATCCTAATCGCCCCATGAATTTTTCCTCTGTGGCTTTGCACAAGAGATAATATCTTCAATCACTTCTGGATGTCAGATCCATAGAGATGGACATGACAGTTGCTGGCAGCGATTCCAAACTGAAGCAGGCAGAGTCCATGTGCCACCTTAACCCTCTGAGTTTCAGGGTTTTTTTTTTTTTTTTTTTACCAAACTATGTGACCAAACCTCATTTTGAAACAAAGAGTTAACACTTCGAGTGCCACAGGGTACACAATGCATTGCAAATCAATGCGTTGAGAACCCCTCTGGCACTCAGAGGGGTAATATGGAGCTATAATCTATGCTGTGCACATTTAAAGTAGAACTATCACCACAAATAAAGTCACTCATCTACAGGCGAGGGCTGGCCTGGGGGGCAGGGGGGCAATTGCCCCCTGGGCTGGTCATATGTCTGTGCTGGTAGGCCACTGCACCTCACTAAGTCTCCAGATTGCTGCTGTAAATGGAGCTACACTAGTGATACCACAGAGCTTACAACTGACATGGAGCTACATAAATGATACCACAGAGGTGCAATCCAAGTGGAACTAAACTAGTAACATAAACCATTTCCCTTGTAAGCTTTATTGTATCACTAGGTAAGCTTGATTTAAATTGTAAGCTTTGTAATAGCGCACTAGTGTAGCCCCATTTCAACGGTAAGCTCTGTGGTATTGCTTGACTTAAGTCATACCATTAATGCCAATTTTAAAAATAACAAGAGGGGGTGGGCTGGAACAGTAGGCTGGAACGATAATAGAAATGGGCCACTTGAATGTATTTGCCTCCTGGGCCACAAGTTGCCAGCCCTCCCCTGCTCATCTATAATTATTCATATAGCGATAAGCTTAGAAACAGTAGTATTATCCAGTATAAGTCCAGCGTTATTAAGAAATCCCGCTTCATATGAGACTGACGGCCAAGCTTCTTGATTTAGAGGTATCTGCGCCCCTGCACTATCAGTCCCTTTCTGTTACCTTAAGGTGCAATGCAGCTCCTCCTAGAGGAGATTGGGATGAACAGCACAGGCATGCAGATGTCTCTAAGGCAAGATGTCTGTGCTGATGTCTCTCTGTTCTTCTCGATCAAGTAGGATTTCTTAATAATGCTGTATTTATGCTGGATAATACTGCTATTTCTATGCTTATCGCTATCTGAATACATATTGTGGGGGGCTTTATTTAGGGTGATAGTTCCGCTTTAAATAATTTGTTTATCAACAGCGCAGCATTGTATCTTATTTTATCTTGAAAATAAAGTATAATGAATCGGGCACACCTCTGGCAATCTAAGTGTTAAAGTTAATAAATGTTTTGGCATTCTCCCTTTAAGGGCAGCCATTTAAAAATAGTCAAACAATAGCACCGACCCCTGGAAGATTAAAAGTAACAGGTAAGCCCTTGTGTTGGCCTCTTTGCATTATTTAGAAGTTGGCTGCCTCCATTCTGCCCGCTGAGTGGTTTTATTAATGAGACCCCTCACTACCTGCAACTTTAATCTATTTTTGGCTAACATTAAATCAGAAGTTTCTCAACACACCACTAACCACACACACTTGATAGCCTTGAGCTATGACTTTCCATTCATAACTTTGCTTTGAAAACATCCCAGCAAAGCACATATTTGAGGGTATTTAACTGCAAACTATATAGAAATGAGAGCTTCTTAAAGGAGAATTAACACCTAATAATAGCAACCCCTCCCCTCACCTATCTTACAATAGCAAAAAAATCCTATTGGCCCCTCTGAATATAGCGCTTGCTCGTTGGTTCAAGAAATAAAATCTTCCATCAGTTCTATATGTAATGTCCATGGAAGTAGACATGATGACAATTGCTAGCAGGACCACATCATTTCAAAGACTTCCTACTGCATATAGCATTGTTAACCCTTTACGGACCTGAGGGGTATGCAATGCATTGAGAAGCAATGCGTTGCAGACTTCTATGGTCCTTAAAGGGTTACATACACTTCTGCTTGCTTCAGTATGAAAATATTTTCAAAAACTGTCATGGTGGCCTCCATGTACATGACATCCTGGCCTATTGAAGATGTAATTTCTTGAACCAAGACATGAGAGCTACATTTTTGGGGATTTTCTAGCCATAGCAAAGTAAGTTGGGGTTATTATTACGAAAAGTTAGCTCCCCTTTAACGTCTCAAATGACAAAGGCATTCCCAGTGTACAGAAAAATAATACTGTAAAATCTACAATCCAAGGTAATAAAATTTATACTGGAGTGCTACCTGCTTTGCAATGCATTAGATACCTCTCTGGCACTCAAAGGGTTAATGAACTGAAAACTAAAATATAATTGCAACTACAAGGAGTGGACAAATGAATAGAAACAGCAGTGAAATCCCATTCAGGGAGTTTAGGTTTTGGCTATTATTTCTCTTAGCAGATGTTTGCCTATAATTTGTGTATGCCATTGTAAAATTGGTGATCGGTGGTACTGTGATAGCTGTAGAAAAAGCAAGAGAGTGATAGAGTAAAATGATACCTTTATTGTCTAACTGAGTAGCTTTAGAATGCATCTGTGTTAGCCTTAGAAAAAGCAGGAGATTGATAGAGTAACAGTGATACCTTTATTGGCTATGCTGAGTAGCTTTAGAATGCAATTGCATTAACTGTAGAAAAAGCAAGAGACTGATAGAGAGAAAGTGATACCTTTATTGGCCAACTAAGTAGATTTCGAATGCAAGCTTGCATTCTAACGCTACTCAGTCAATAAAGGTATCACTTCTATTCTACCAGTCTCCTGTCATATATAACCTTGGACAGAGTTGATCTTTATTCACCTAACCAATAGGCAGTTTCTGCCAAAGATAATCCAGCTAAAAATGCACCATCAACCTGTCCTTTTTTAAAATCATTGTTTTTATCCACTTTTATGCTCCATAAAATCTAAAATTAATTGAAACTAGCTCTAAACTACTACTCATTTCAGTATTGCCAACAAAAAACATATTAGGCGCTACAGTCACTGTTATTTAATTTTTTTATCCACCCCTACATATTGTATCTTATGCCCTAATTAATAGTCATTCAAATATATACTTAGCTTCTGTTCTGTAATGTCATTTTTGTAGGAACGGGTGTGAATCTTTCTCAGTTTCTCTTCTATCCATGTTTTTTTTTTAATTGTGGTCATTGTAAAGAAGTCATTTTCAAGCTGATACTTTAGGGCAGACTGTGAAATTGCAGTTTGCACTTCTATAATGCAGGACACAGTTCTTTGACACTCAATACAGAACATTACTAAGTTATTACAACTGACATTGCCTTGATGTGAGATAGAAATATAGAAGTTTGTACCCTCCAGGTTTGTAACAAAGCAAATGCAATTCACAATCACAGTTCTCAGCACGTACTTCACTGTAATTTTCGCCACATTTTTATCAGGTGCAGACAGATAATCAGGAATAATTTGCTTAATACTTAATTGGCCAATGTGTTGTTGCAACTCAACTTTTCCATTTTCAACTCAGTTTTTAAACGTCTTTTTTATGAAATCTGTGCACATTGTCACTCAGTTCCAATGCATTATGATCACATGTGTAAAAAAAAAGAATAATCTCACATAAAAGAAGCAATTAAAAGAATTCATAGAACCCAGTCAGATTATTGTATGAAACTGCCATATCAGCAAATTTTCTGGTTCTCATACTGTGTTCTGTAGAACTGGTAGGGGTTTAAAGTAATGGTGATGTAGGTAAAGAAGAAATAACAGGAGGCTGTCTTAGTGCAATATCATGAACTTGTGTAAAAGCCCATGTACACGGGCCATGGTCCAGGTGATGTTAACCCTTTGAGTGCCAGATGGGTACGCAATGCATTGCTTTGAACTCAAAGGGTTAAGAGGCCGGTCCTGCTCTGCGTTCTGCCGCCTAAGCAGTCACGCACTGTAGAGACTGCCCGAAAGCACAGAATGCTCCCAGCACAGAACTCCCAGCATTGCGTGCTCCCAACATTCCATGTTCCCAGCATTCCGTGCTCCCAGCATTCTGTGCGTTTGGGCAGTCTCTACTGCACATAACGGCTTCTGACAAACATCCTAGCGAACTATTATATAGGATATGTGGACTTGGTCACAAATACCATCACCATCTTATAGAAAACTATTCACATAAGCAGAGTCTGGACTCAACACATATGTGAGGTCCTGAGAGAAAATAGATGGGATCTTTAGACCACAGTATTCACAGAATAACAAGAAATGTTGATCTCTCACAACATCCATCCAGGAGTACTAAACAAGAAAAACGAAACACAAGAGGGTGCCCAATAATTCCTTTTCATATATACTATAATGTGGAATAAGTTGTTCAAGGGTACTCACACACAGAAGTGGTTGAGGGGACTTATGCTGCCTCACAACTGAAATTGCCAGCAGAGATATTCACAGCTGTTTCTGGTCAGGTTCACAAGGTTCATATTGGAAGGGAAGATGCTATTCCATCCCTACAAATAGTACAAAAAAGTATATCTTTATTAGAACAGGAATGTCTATGTAACAATGCAATTGCCATATACTGTGAGTGCATTTCGAAATAACCTACTTTATCAAGACTTAATGGCAAAATAAAAAAAGAAAAAAATGCTGATGTACTTATTTAAAGTGCAGCAATTCTGAGGCAAAGCAACTGCATCATAGCTCAATAAAATATATAAATATTTTGGACATTACCTCATGTTGGCCAAGGAATTAGGGAGGTCAGGTAGTTACATATGTACCGTTCCTTCTACTCAAAAGTGCAAGTTGAGGTGAAGTCGGAGCTATGGACAGGTGTAAAATATTTAAAGGCATAGTGAAAAAAGCAGCGCGGATTAATCATAGTATTTGAGCAATGGAGAGTGTTATTTTAACACTGTTGTAGTTGTAGTTCAAGAGTAATTGAATGATAACGTATCCCCCTCCTGCCCCTTTTACTGATGAAACACTGCTCACATCAGGTCCGGATGTATCGTAGCTAGGGAAAATCTTCAGTAAGCATAAGGAAAAACCTGAAAAACCTGTCATGGGAGGGGGGGCAGGGTTCTCCTTATGTTCCCAGTAAGAACATTGTCCCTTGCTGCAACCTGGCCGGTCAAGAAACCAGATTCCACATCTGAGGGGAGGTGGCTTAAACTAGGTAAAAGGGGTTTGGCGGGGGATACTTTATCATTTACTTACTCTTGAATTACTACTCTGACAGTATTGAAATAACACTCTCCATGGCCCAAATACTATGAAGAGCTGTTTTTTTTATTAAACATTACTATCACTTAAAGGCTTGTGTAATATGCCAGTACTGTTTCTGTGGCCTACAAGTGGGGTGTACAGTGAAGCCAAATAAATGTACAGGTATCTAGTTAACCTTTTTGAGCACCAGAGGGGTAGGAAAAGCATTGCTTTGCAATGTGTTGCATACCCCTCTAGCACTCAGAGGGTTAAAGGTCAAATGTGTTCTTACATGTTACACATCACAGTTATTACTGTGGATATTTTTACAATCTAGAACATATATTGGGCATGTGATTGCACTATCAAACAAACTTGAGGGAGATGCAGTAATTTTTTCCCATCATTTATTATAAGACCAGTTGAAGAGCCCGTGTACACAGGCCACAGTGCCAGCTGGTCGCGGTGCAGTCATGCACAGTAGAGATTGCCTGCACCTGATACGGAGCAGGACACGACGAATTCAGACCTGAAGGTGCGCAGAGAGGACTCTGGTCTCTATCAGCCACATCATGGGCAGTCTCTACTGCGCATGACTGCATCATGACAAACATTTTAGCGAATTATAATATAAGATATGGTTATAAACCACAATACTTGTGTTCTTGTGTCATGGACACATGACAGAGAAAACCTACACTATATTTTGTTTCATCTTTTTTATATTTGTGGTTTATTGGATGTCATTTATCTGGGGATTTGATATTGTCTCTCACATCACTCCATCGGAAGCCCCAGACAGTAATTTGTAACAATCAATAAAAATCTCCATTGATTTTAGTGGGCCTTATATTAGCTTGACTGCTAGAGAGGTCTGCAACCCATTGCAAAGGGGGTTAAATGTGCAACTGAAAACAGTCAGAGGTTTGGGACTTTTTGTTTGTTCCATGTGGTGTAATTGGCTTGCTTTGAATTGATCCACTTTCTTGGTACATCAGCCTCATTGTAGGTATGTTTTTATGACTATCAATGCATACCTTCCAAGTGTTCCTTTTTAGGAGGGACAGTCCCTATTTGAGACCCAAATCCCTCTGTCACTCTTTTCCACCCTGGTGTCCCTGAGTCCCTCCTTTTAGGAGCTCAGACTTTGTGGTATGTATATAAGTGTATCACATTGCTCCACAGCAATTAAACTCACATTAATGTTTGTTTAAACTTCACTATATGTGTTTATACATTAGTCTGTGTAAATACAATACTTTGGTCTTACTCTAAATCATTTTTTCAGTTACACAAAGACATGTCAATAGGTCATGAAGTAACCTAAAAATTCTCTGTAATGCCTCACCCACCAGCCACGCCCCCAGAAACTGCACCTAAAACAAACGTGTCCTTCTTTGGCAATTAGAAATTTGAGAGGTATGTCAATGGGAAATGTTGGTAATGTTTATGTGAATCTTTACCAGAGTAAGTGGGTGTTAATACTAGTTTTATTGCAAACACAAATTCCAATACATTTGATATTATACTGTGTAGAACCCTTGGATTCTGTAGAGGGGGTCACAATGCACTGGAAGTTTTGCTAGTATTCAAGGGCCTGAAGGGTTTCATTGTCAGAGTTCCACCACGAACAAATCTGAGAACCACTGCATCAGCTTACATATCCTGCTCCAGAACACATGATTATGTGTGATCATTTTAGTGCATACTGCACACATTCTTTCATTGTTAATACTTGATTGGCAACCTTACAGCATGTGCAGGGAAAAGGAATGAGTTTAACTTGTTCCTTGTAAGTACATGGTGAGAAACAAGGTTAGGGGAACTGAAACACCTATATACTTCCATACTGCCGTTTGACTTGCACAAGTCCATAAAGAGAAGTCTTTTTGGCATAAGTTTCTCTGTAAAGGGATAGTAACACCTAAAATGTAAAAAACAATATGTTGTAGGATTTATCCGCTTGAGCAAAACAAGGGTACTCCCACTGCTGAAAGGTGTTTTATTCAAAAGTTATTACAGCTCAAACTGTTTCTACACCACCTTATGGGAAGCTTTGGTCAGTTGACCATAAATCGCCATAGGATGGTGTAACAACAGCGCCACTGTACAATTTCAGGACACTGTGATACTGCACCTAAAAAAAATTATGTTTGAGCTGTATTAACTTTTGAATAAAACACCTTTCAGTAGTAAGGGTACCCTTCTTTTACTCAGGAGAACAAAAACTGCAATATGTATTTTTTACATATTAAGTAATACTTTCCCTTTAAGCAAGCACAGCATCTAAAACGAAACAAAACTGGCTCCAGGATCTATTTTAACTCAAGTTCTATTTTAATAATAGGTTCTGGATACACTGATAAGAACTAGGGGGTTTCTTGGGCACCAAAGCAGACAAATAAACACCCCTTTAATTTTTAGGGAGATTTTAACAGATGGAACGTTGGCACATGATATGTATTTGATAAAGGTGTGTTTTTCTCTGAAACTTTGTAAATGCAGCAATAAACAGTTTTGATTTGAATCTGTGTGCATCACGTGTCTGGATGTTAGAGAGTTCCTCAAAAAGTGGATCAATGGGGGTGCTGAACGGGGGTCTGGTAAAAGATCCCCTGGGGCTTGCTCTTTGGTTCTGCAACAAGAGACTGAACTACAAGGCTCACTGGACTGTGCTAGCAGATCCCCTTTAGACCTCTGTGTCAGTGTTTAGAATCTGACACAGGAGGTTCTACAGAGGCCGTGTGCATAGTGCCCACTACACAAAAGATTGTGGCTGACAAACTACATATTTCTAGATCAAGCTCAAACCTGCTTCAAGTTGGAGGTGGGGGTGACCCACAAAATGACTGGCACAACTTTTATGCTGCACATTTTTTGGGGTCAATGGCATTTAATTAAGGAGAAATGTTCCCATTGCACTCAGTGGGCCATTTAAATGTGATGGTATCAACTTCTGACAAGTATTTTCAGAAACAATTTCATGTTCAAAGCTGCTCTCAAGAATAATAGTAAAGTGTGGCACTGTAAAGTGCCTTCCCTGGATATCCAGGGCACTAACTGGGCATGCTGCACTAGGATCAACGGATGAAGAAGGGTTCAAGGTATGAGACAGGGTCCATTTCTCTCTTCCCCCTTGTATCATTGATGCATGGTGAGTCATCTCTGAACATGTCATAGGGAGAGGGTATGATCCATAAATGACTACACAAACACATATACTTTTGGGGTTAACAGACCACAGCTTTATTTAACTATTTTCACTCATATTATTATTCTTGTTCCAACAAACAATAATTAACCATTAACCAATAATCAATCGTTAACCAAGCATGGCCAAATTGTACGGGCTCATGCCAACATTCCCACATTCTTCAGCTCAACAGCTGCTCCCAACGTTCGTCAGCACTCAAAGCTGACTCCACCATTCTTCAGCACTTAACAGCTGATTCCACCATTTTCAGCACTTACAGCTGATTCCACCATTTTCAGCACTTACCGCTGATTCCCAATTAATTACCCCATTGGCCACCACTTTAGCTTCAATGGGTAACGTTAACTCCCGCGACCTAAGTCCGGGGCAAACTCCCAAAGGGCTTCCGCCCGATGATAAAATCCCCTAACTTTACCACCTCAGTTATCGATCTCTGAAAACCATGCAAGTACTATCCGCCCAGCGAAACATACAACCATAGCACACACCGTAAAGGGAGGGAGGGAGGGAAGCTTCCTCTGTCCCCTCTTCTTCCAGACAACTTGCCCATTTCCTGTCACCAGCCCTTTAAGCTATTTTCTTTACTCCTCCCCTCATACACACTTCCTTTATGTATCAACCCTCCCCATGACATGCTTCCCCTCCTGTACCCTGCGGTCCCTTCCGGGGAATTCCGTGCTCAGCATTTGATATCATTCACACTGCATCAGTGATACAAGGGAGGGCCAGACATGAACCATTCTTCCTACCTTGCTTCTAATGCAAAATGCCCAGGTGGTGCCCTGACTCTCTGGGAAAGACACTTACAGTGGCATATTGTGCTAACATTTTAGGACACTGTTTTAAACACATTTCTTTAACAACTTAATGACCGGTGACGTGTCACAGTCCTGGCACATCACATATTTTGTGCTTGCTGTGCTCCTGCAGGTGCGCTGCAAGCTCTAGCAGGTTCTGAAATTGACCTCTCCAAGACAGTAGTGGTCTCTCTCAGATCCCTGTTTGGCGTGCCGGTACATATCATCAGTCACATGTGCCGGCGTGCCGACAGTGTTCAAAGCGGTCCTTAAGGGAAGGTCACTTTGCAGGACTGCTGGTTGTTAAGGGGTTAACCCCTTGGATACTGAAGTCCTCTAAAGCAAACAAGGGGTTAAAGGAGAAAGAACACCTCATAATAGCCCCCACTTACTTTACTATAACCATAAAAATCTAATGGCCTCTATGAATATTTCCACTGAGTCTTAGTTCAAGGCATAACACCTTCAGTGAGACTTAAATGTCATGTCCATGGAGAAGGACATGAAAGATGCTGGCAGTTTTTTCTGACTGAAGCAAGCAGAGTGCAGGAGCCTGCTTAACGCTTTAAAGTGAAAGTGATACCTTTATTAAAGTTAAAGTTCAAGTCTTTACTTTTCTATAACACATAGCACTAAATTTAATTACTTACATATCTGTAGTTCAAGAGCTATTCAAGCTGAAAGGACCCCCCCTTCTGCCTCTCCTGGCTGCCTCCCCTCAGATCCGTAGTCTGGTTGTAGGACTGGATGGATGCAGAGAGGGACAATCTTCAGTCAGTGAGTATAAGGAAAAGTCTGCCCCTCTTGATGAAGGAGGCAAAATTTTCCTTTTGCTTACTGCGTACTGAAGATTGTCCCTCGCTGTGCTCCATCCAGACAAGAGTGGGAGGATCAATGAGCTATATGTTATAAAAAAAAGAAAAGAAGACTCAAACATTAACTTTAATAGATGTACTATCACTTTAAGGATCAGAGGGGTGTGCAATGCATTGCAAAGCAATGCATTGCACATGCCACTGGTCTTTAAAGGGTTAAGATTACTATATGAAGTGAGTGGGGTTTGTGGCCAGTGGTCCTCTCGGCCTCCATGAACATGACATCAAGGACTGAATGAACATCTTATCTCTTCAACAAAGGCAAAACTCATAGGGGCCATTAAGATTTTCTGGTCATAGAAATGTAAGTGGGGTTCAGTATTAGGAAGTATTACTTCTACTTTAATAGCAATTTTCCCTGATCAGGACATATTAATACCCTATTTTAATAGATCTATTCCAGATGTCTGTTTTATTCCACATTAATGTAAGAGCGCAGATGATTATTTTTCTGTTATGTTGTTTAAATCAAATAACACATGCTCAAGCAACCATGAAAGTCAACATAATAGTGAATTGCTCGAAATATGGTTATTATTTGAATAGATAGTAGGTATTCGGGGACTTTAATAGCATGCATAGTCTGAAATACAAAGTACAGCATTATCATCTGTAACTAGCAAGAAAAATAGCTGAAATTGATGGCAGTATGCTGTGCTTCTATCTAAAATATTCTATGCAATGCATGGTGGGATAGAAAGAGCTTTAGTTAAAGGGATAGTAACACATAATATTTAAAATTATTTATAGATAGTAGGATTCACACTCCTGAGTAAAACAAGGGTAATCCCACTGCAATGAATTGCTTTATTCAAAACTTATTGCAGCTCAAACTAGACTTTTTTTAGGTGCAGTATCTCAATGGCCTCAGTGGTGCTGTTGCCACACCATCCTATGTACAAGTCAACTGACCAGAGCTCCCCATTGGATACTGTTGCAACAGCGCTACTGTAAAAATTCAGGTCATTGAGGTACTGCAGCTAAAAAAATTGAAGTTTGAGCTGCAATAATGTTTGAATAAAGCACCTGTTAGTAGTGGGAGTGATCTTGTTTTGCTCAGGAGGGTAAGCATTGCTATGTATTTTTTTTTTACCGTTTAAGTGCCAGAGGGGTATGGAACGCATTGCAAAGGGTTAATTATTAATTGTTACTATCCCTATAAAGCAAATCATGATTGTTTTCTAGATTCCTATTTATATTTAACAGCTTGGAGACCTCACTTGCATCCAAGGGGTTATTGAATGTGTTGCGTACCCTTCTGGCACTGAAAGGGTTAATAAGAAATGATGTTCTTGGTTTTTCCTACAGAGTAAAACAAGGCTATCTGATGCTCCATTTAAATGTTATTGCAGCTTCCATTTTGTATTACTGAGCTGCACATTTTTTCAAGCTCTCCCAGAGAGACATCCAAATCATTGTAACCAATGCTCTGGATATCTCTCTGGCCCTCATAGGATTAAAGTGGACCTGTCTCATTGATTCAAGTTTGCATATTTGAGAGATAGTAAATTTCTCAAAATAAAAACAGCTCCAATCAATCTTCATAGTATTTGGGCCATGGAGAGTGTTATTTCAATACTGTCAGAGTTGTAATTCAAGAATAATTGAATGATAAAGTATCTCCCTCCCCACCTTTTTCCCCTTTTACTTAGTGTAAGCCTCCTCCCCTCAGATGGAGAATCTGGTCCTGGGACCAGACAGCTCACAGCAAGGGACAATCTTCTTACTGTGAGAACAATGAAAACCCTGCCCCCCTTGACAGGTTTTTCAGGTTTTTCCCTTATGCTAATAGAACATTGTCCCTCACTGCAAGCCATCTGAACACCACCTTTCTGTTCTGAGGTGAGCAGTGTTACATCAGTAAAAGGGGTGGGAGGGGGAAACTTTATCATTCAATTACTCTTGAACTACAACTCTGACAGTACTGAAATGACACTCTCCATGGCCCTAATACTATGAAGATTAATTGGAGCTGCTTTTATTGTGAAAAATTACTATCCCTTTAAGCACTGTGTCATGTTAGCTAAAAGACTAGCAACTGTACAGTTAAGGAGAAATATATCATTAGTACTGTATGATAATCTATGCTAATTGTGGTGACACCGGTGACCTTTCATATGCTGACCAAGTGTTTCAGTGTTCAGTGTAGTTTCATATGATTATTAAGTTTTTCAGTTTCATATTCTAATTAAGACCATGCTGCTCCAGGAGACTTTTACTTTCACTTTCCCCAGAAATAAAAGCGTGAATATTACATACTGCTGGACTTTATTACAGTTGCTGTATGATGTTTCATTCAAATTTTAATGACAGATCCAATTTTTTTTTTAATTAACACCTTGATGACCACAGGGTTGTGCAGTGCATTGCTCTGCAGTACGCTTCACATCACCCTGATCCTCAAGTGGTTAAACTGCAATTTTCTAAACCCCATTGAGGACCATATTAGAGTGCAATGCATTGCTGCACTTTGCACATTGCTCTGGGCTTCAAGAGATTAACAAAAATATGTATTTTGGATGCCGCTTGGCTCTGTTGGTAAGAGTTTGATTAACCCTTTGAGTGCCAGAGGGGTACACAACGCATTGAAAAGCTATGCATTGAATACCCCTTTTGAGCTCAAAGGGTTTAAAAGAAAGTTAGAGCTTTATGAACCTTTGAATGAAAAATCTCCAGGCAACTGTAGTACAGCAGAGGCAAACACAACTTGAGGTTTGGTTCACTACTCGTTTCACTGGATATTGATAACATTCTGGTCAAGCCGCAGTGATCCAGACAGGAACCTATATTGCGAAACACAGTGCAGGAATAACAATATTTGATCTCCAGCATTTGAAGACTGCAACTGTCATCATCCTCCACCAACCCTTCCAGACATCACATGATCACTTTTCCTTCAATTTGATTGGTTAAAAAGGCAAATGAAGAAATATACAAAACACATGGTGGGGAGATGCTCTAAATTTCATTATAAAGGTAAAGTGTCTGACGATGTGTGGACATTACTTTGCAGTGGAAAAAAAACACACCTTGACATATGCACCAAGCATTAATATACATGGTGTGTTTGTGTGGGGGCACAATCCTTGATCCATAGCTTTTGATGTTGGCAGACAATTGCTAATGTTTTGGGGAAGGCAAAAATGGGAAGCAGAAAGGATGCACTCAGACTTCAGCTCGAAGAATAGCATCAGCATCACCTTAAAGCTTTGAGTGCCTGAGGGGTGAACAATGCTTTTTACTCTTCTGGTTAAAGGGATAGTAATACTTCGTTTTAACTTTATTTTATTTTGTAGGCATTAAAAAAACATGAAGAATGATATAAGTCTTATCTCTCAAACCTTTATGGTTTAAGAGATATTCACAAGCAAAGTGTCCCCCTCCCACCCCTTTTACTGATGTAACACTTTTCAGCCAGGGCAGAAGGGAGCTGCCCAGGTAGACTGCAGAGAGGGACAATCTTCAATTAAGATAACAGAAAAACCTGAAAAGCTTGTCAAGGGGGGCAGGGATTTCATTGTTTTCATAGGAATAAGAGTGTCCCCTTCTGTTATCTGTCCAATCTATGGACTGCATTCCACATCTGAGAAGAGATTGTTTACAGTAGGTAAAAGGGGCGGGAGGGGGAAACTTTGCTTGTGAATATCTCATAAACCATAAAGGTTTAAGAGATAAGACTTATATCATTCTTCATGTTTTTTTAATGCCTACAAAATAAAATAAAGTTAAAACGAAGTATTACTATCCCTTTAAGTTGTTTTCTTCCTTGACATGAAGTAAAACTAACTTGCCAAAAGGCTACTCACAAAAGCCCAAAATTGGAGTGATGAAAGCATGCACAGTCCAATGTCTGCAACAGCAAATATAAAAGTCACAGTCTAAGTTCCCAGTGCAAGCTGTAACATAGAAACATAGTAACTTAGGTTGAATAAAGACACAAATCCATCAAGTTCAACCTTCTCCTTATACCCAAATAACTGAGAATTTTATAGCTTTCCTGCTATCAGTTAAGTTAGTCTTTATCAGACCTTCCTGATCTGCCTACTGATAAACAGTATAACTCTGCATGTTCCCTTCTCTCAAATGTATCCATTATATCTGCCATATACTCTTGTTTTACTCAGGGGGATAAACCCTACAACATATTTTTTTTTACATTTTAAGTATTACTATCCCTTTAACAAACCTTACTGTAAAAAACCCTTCCTCTGCTGAAGTCTAAACCTCATTTCCTGTAATCTCAAGGGGTGTCCCCTGGTCACCTGATCAGGCCTTGGAATAAATAGCTCACCGCAGAGATCCTTTTATTGATCTCTCATATACTTGTACAATGTGATAAGGTCTCCTCTTAGTTGTCTTTCCTCTAGAGTAAATAAACCAAGTTTGTCTAGTCGTTCCTCTTATGTCAAGTCCTCCATTACCTTAATTAATTTTGTTGCTCTTTGCTGTACCCTCTCTAGTTCTAGTATATCCTTTTTCAGAACTCTTACCGATGATTTGTATAATGGCAAAATAATGTTACCCACTCTTGCTTCAATACCTCTTTTTATGCAAGGCAGGATTTTGTTTGCCTTTGCTACTGCTGTTTGACACTGGTCACTATTTCCAAGTTTGTAGCTGACAAGGATACCAAGTTCTTTCTCTAGCAATGTGTCCCCTAAAATGATTCCATTAAGTTCATAAGTAGCCTTGGGATTGTTTCCTTCCAAATTCATGACTTTATACTTCCCAACATTAAACTTCATATTCCATTTGTTTGCCCAATCTGACATTTTATATAAAACCCTCTGTAGAGAGAAAACATCCAGTTCTGAATTAATGACCTTGCATAATTTAGTATCATCTGCAAATATTGATATTTGCTTTCTATATCTATTTCCAGGTCATTTATAAACATGTTAAAAAGCAGCAGACCTAATACTGAACCCTAATGTACTCCACTCTCCACTTTAACTGTATTGGATAATTTTCCATTTACAACCGTACACTGTTCCCTATCCTTCAACCAGTTTTGTATCCAATTGCAAAGGTTATCTCCTAGCCCCAATTTCCTTATTTTATACACCAGCCTTCTGTGTGGCACTGTACCAAATGCCTTTGCAAAGTCTAGATATACTACATCTACTGCCTTGCCATTTTCAGGGTTGCTGTAGGTCAACAATCAAATGTAAACACAAAGCCCAGCCGCAAGCTGCCAGTCAGCACTGTTTGCCTTGTGGAGTGTCCAGAAACCAGCTGAGTTTTGTGTTTACAACAGCTGATTTGCAGCTTTTGGCTCCGCGTTGTATTATTATGAAACAGCTGATTAATAGCTTGTGCTGGGAACTTTGACTGTGACTACCCCATTCACTACTGTGGGCATGGGACTCTGCATGTTCCCATCACTCTAACTGCCTGACTTACTAAATAGTTAGCTATGGTAAAATCTCTAATTGTCCAGCATGAGGGAAAGAAATGTGTTTCTATGTATGCATGTGAATTTGGGTTTGTAGAGAAATGTGTGTTTTTTGTCTGTATATGAGTATCTATATATGCCTGTTTATATCACAGACCCCTTCCCTCCTCTTTGTTTAGGTTACAATGAATAATAGGGGAGGGGAGTAGTAATTCTACTTATTAAATTTACAGTACAATGGGGATTTGCCACCCTGTGGCTCCCCAGCTGGTGTTGTTCTATATCTTCTGACAATTGCTGGTAGTAAAGAAGTGCTTTGTGAAGCACAAATTTATGTCTGTGTATGTGTTTATGAGATTGTGACTATTTGTGGATGCATTTGTTTATGTTTGTGAATGTATGTTTGTACATCTTTGTGTTTGTGTGTACTGCTGTTGTGTGTGTGTGCGTAAAACAATGTAAATAGCTATATGTGGGTGATTGTGTTGAAAATGTATGTGTACACTTCTGATATGTGTGTGTGTGTTTCAGTGCACATATCTGTGTGTGGGTGATTGTGTGTGTTTAAAATCAGGGTCCTTCAGTGATTTTGACAGGACTGGGCAAACCACTCCCGCAAACATGCCCTTTCATCTTTATTTTATTTTGTAGGCATTAAAAAAAACATGAAGAACTATATAAATCTTATCTCTCAAACCTTTATGGTTTGAGAGATAATCACATGCAAAGTTTTCCCTCCCGCCCCTTTTACCTAGTGTAAGCCATCTCTTCTCAGATGTGGAATCTGGTCCATGGATCAGACAGATAACAGAAGGGGACAATCTTCTTCCTATGAGAACAATGAAAGCCCTGCCCCCCTTGACAAGTTTTTCAGGTTTTTCCCTTATCTTAATTGAAGATTGTCCCTCTCTGAAGTCTACCTGGACATCTCCATTCTGCTGTGGCTGAACAGTGTTAGATCAGTAAAAGGGGCGGGAGGGGGAAACTTTGTCATTGAATTACTCTTGAACTAAAACTCTGACAGAATTGAAATAATACTCTCCAAAGTCCAAATATATGATGATTAATTAGAGCTGCTTTGATTATGAAATATTACTATCCCTTTAATGACCGATGATGTGCCAAGACCATCATGCCCGGATGTTAAGGACTGGTGATGGTTCTGGCACGTCACAGAAGCTTGTGATTTTAGAGCTGCATGCTCCGCTGTGATAACAGATCACATTAATAAAAAATAAAAAAAAATGCCCTGGTCCTCCAGAGCATCCCACCCTGGACCACATGGTCCTTAAGTGGTTAAGATCAATGCAAATACCTAGCTAAAAGAGAGTGGAGAATTTTATTTATGAAGAAAGGTCATTTGGATATGGTCTCATTGGGAAAGAGTAGCATGTGAGAAAGAGGTAAGTGCAATTTCTTTATACAGTGAATATGTGTGTAAAGCATCAAAGCTGCAAATCACCTGCACTTGATAAAATGGTACCTGGGGCCCGGACCACAATATGTCACTAGTGCAGTTTGTGCTGCAGGTGACATGACAATGATGATTATGAGAGAGGATGATGACAGGATTCACAATGAATAAGACGAGTGGCAAAATTAAAAAAAAAAACAATCTCTAATCAAAGAGTCACATGTATAACTCTTATAGTGAGATGGTCAAGAAGTCGTTATAATGAATACATTATCGGATAATAAGTTGGTGGTAAAAGAAAGGAAATATTTTCAGAAGTAAATCTGTCACGACTGAAAATGTGTCATGAAGAATTAAAAATGACTGTAACAATATTTCCTTTACAAATTCCGATGTTAAAAATGTCTTTTAATTTTGTCTTTGAAATTTAAATTTTAATTTTATCACCAAAGAAGTGAAGGTTAAAAGAATATATATTTGTTTAAAAATACCTTACTGTATGATGTTAGATTAAACCACACCCACGTTTAAGAAGGCTTTTTTCCTTTGACAGAGATGGCAGAATTGGATGCAAAAGATGACGGTAATCAGTCTGAGGATTGACGGACTATGGTGTAGAAAATATCTTATTCTAATTGCAGTCACTTTCTGTTACCACCACTCTTTGTACATCTTGTCCTTAGTTGTCCTTATGCAGCATTCTGGTTTGGCATCTTCCTGAGAATATAGATCCAAAGTCTGCCTGGGCTGGATACAGGAGTAATACACAGAGAAGGGAAGAGAGGAACAGTTGGGGCACAGAAAGGGAAGGAGATGTACATATATGTGATTAAAGTTTCTAATGGACACTTTTTATCCTTCCTTAAAGGGATAGTATTGGTTGTTTTTAACAAAGTTTAATATTTTAGATATTAAAATTATTATTAATGCAATGAGGTATGTCCTATGTCTCAGGCATGTATAGTTTGAGAGATATAAGCATCTAAATCACTTTGTAGACCCTTCCAAATGAGCATTTCTTTCTATATAACGCTATTTCGGCTCTGCCGAAGAGCCAACGGCCGGTCCCGGGACAAGGATCTCCTTCGGCCAGCTAGTGTGCTGACGGGGCAGGAGGGGGGAACTTTAGATGCTTATATCTCTCAAACTATACATGTTTGAGAGATGGGACATACCTCATTGCATTAATATTTATAATATCTAAAATATTAAACTTTGTTTAAACCAACCAATACTATCCCTTTACGTTTTGAAGTAACACCTCTAAATGATAACTGTCCACTTATTTTACTATGGTCAGAAAATCCTAATGCATTTCATTGAAGACCTCTTTAGTATTCAAGTGGTTATGCACGTTATTAAAGATGAGCTTTTATGCAGGAGCAGCATTTGGAATAACAGGTGAACCATACAGCCCTGTTCTGCTTTAATTATTCTTTTAACTCTTTCAGTTCTGGACCCCCGCCCCAATGATACCTAATTAATTTGTCATGCACTGGTAGTCATTGTGCTTTCCAGATCTTCCCGGGAGTGACTGTTTTTCACTATAAAACTATAAAAGTTCTGCTCATCATAATGTTCATTTTGAGTTAATTGGTAATCCGTTGTTTTTTAATTTTTTTTTTATTAAATGCAGGATATCCTGAGATTTTACATTTTAAAAATGAGCAGGTGATGTCAGTCCAGGACAGGCAGTGGGACAGCCTATCAATCTTCATTTCTTCACCTCCCCAATAGTTCTTCGTTTCCACATTCTGATATGATGGAGGATTTCTCCATGTCTGCTGAAGCACTCTCCAATGAGAATGCACCAGCTCACATGGAGGAAGCCTCGGCCATTGGAGGAGGTGAGAACGAGGCATTACTGGGGAGGTGAAGAGATGAAGATTGATAGGCTGTAGTACAGAGCTATCCCACAGCCTGTCCTGAACTAACATCACCCGCTCATTTTTAAAATGTTAAATCTCGGGATATCCTGCATTAAATTAAAAAAAAAAAAAGGATTACCGATTAACTCAAGAGGAACATTATGATGAGGAGAACTTTTATAGAGGTGAGAGATCCCCTTTAAATAATTACCAGGGATAAAAAAAATGTCTCAGGCTTCGAGAATTCCTTATTAACCCTTTGAGTGCCAGAGGAGTACCCCTCTGGCACTCAAAGGGTTAACCCTGCCCTCTTCACGCCACATCAAGCCTACTAGTGATGTCCATTTTAGGGACAAACCCCACTTTCTTTATTTGATAAACCTGGAAAGCCCCACCCATAATATGCTGTGGATCACATTATTTGGGCACTCCTAAGCCAGCCCTTTTCAGTCCTCTGGTGACTGGTTTAGAGATATTTCCCAGGTATGCTAACAGTTGTTAGACCAATGTCATCCTTATGAACAAGCTGTAAACGTTACATGTAGAACTTCCCATCTCCACAAACATAACACATGAATAGACCACAAAAAACTTAGGCTGAAATTCCATTCCATCTGGAAATATTTGCTGAATGTATATTTTCCTTATTCTGCGTGTATTTCCAGCTGGTCAGTTTTACAATCACATTCTTACTCTACTCCTCTGGATGCTTTAAATTAAAGTTTACCTCAACTGAGAGCCAGAATACTGTACAATCCTTGAGCAATAACTTGTTATATACCTGTCTGATACTCATGAGTTAAACCATTCTCAAAAACGCTTAGGATAAATGCAGTTTGCACAATCTGCATCTTTCATGTAATATTGAGGATCTAATTTAGAAAACATTCTTAGAGAATCCAGATACATTTTCTAGATCAAGACTTTTGTACAAAACTGGCTCTTAAAGACATCTGTGCAAAGAAAAGTAAATTAACTCAGGAGCATACCAAATGCTCCATAGTAAAAGGGATAGCAATTTATAAAATGTAAAAAAAATATGTTGTAGGGTTTATCCCCCCGGAGTAAAACAAGTGTACTCCCACTGCTGAAAGGTGCTTTATTCAAAAGTTACTACAGCTCAAAGTTGAATTTTTTTAGGTGCAGTATCACAATGGCCCAAAATTGTACAGTGGCGCTGTTGTTATACCATCCTATGGAGATTTATGGTCAACTGACCAGAGCTTTCCATAGGATAGTGTAGCAACAGCTCCACCATACAATTTTCAGGCCACTATGATACTTCACCTAAAAAATTTCAAATTTGAACTGTAATAACTTTTGAAAAAAGCACCTTTCAGCAGTGGAAGTATCCTTGATTTACTCAGTGGGACTAACACTAAAATATATATATTTTCATATATTAAGTATCCCTCTAAAAAATAATAATTCATCAAATCCCTATTTGCTTAAATGAGGATTTTAATCCCTTCTGTGATAGAGAGTAATGTCTTGGAGACCTCTCTTGCATTAAAGGGGTTAAATATTTCTAATTTTTAAAATGGGACTTTTATTTGTCCCCTATGATACAATTATTTTTGCCCATAACTGATCCACTTTTTATCCTGATCCTTTTGCAGATGTGACTAAAGGTTGGTTGAAAGCGTTCTGAAGTCCAAGATAGCAGCAGTAGCAGCAGAACATTGCAGTTCAGAACCTGCGAGTGATCTCCTCGGGGAAGCCATTTTTGTGTTTCTCCATTTGCCCTTCTTGTCTCTGAGCACCACAGCATGAAGAAATTGACACAGAAGAGAGGGAAAGGACGACTTTCATCTTCCAGCCACAGCTGGTTCACTCTGTCTGACTGCTTCTGTACAAAACTGCAGAACAAACCTGGAATTCTCTGTGAACATTGCAGAACTTTAAATTGTATGTGACATTTCTCAAATAATAGATTAATAAACTTATTTTTAGAGAAAAACACATTGTAGGGTTTTTCCAGATGAGGTGACTCCAATCTCTATTCAAAAGTAATAACTATTCAAACACTCATGGAGCCGTTAGTATTGCATTACGTGGAAACTGTGACTCACTTCTTCTGTAGAATGCAACAGAATAACTGTTTCATGTCATGTGAGTAGTAGGTGGACTTTTTCAACACCAGAGGGCACTGTTAAAGTAGAACTATCATCAAACTTCTATTGAACCCCAAATCCTAATTATAATAGCCATATGCATATACTTATTTGTATTTTGCCGAATAATTCCGGCATCAGTGAAAAATAGAACTTTTTAGGCAGGCAGCAGTGGGGCAATGGTGCAGACATCTTGCAGAGAAGGCATCTCTCAGTCTGCGCTGCCCGTTCCCTCCGCCATTGGTGAGTTGAATGCTTGGTTACCTTAAAGGGATAGTAATACCTAAAATGTAAAAAAAAATATGTTGTAGGGTTTATCCCCCTGAGTAAAACAAGAGTACTCCCACTGCTGAAAGATGTTTCATTCAAAAGTTATTAATTTTCAAAGTTGAATTTTTTAGGTGCAATATCACAGTGGCCTGAAATTGTACAGTGGCGCTGTTGCTACACGATCCTATGGACAGCTCTGGTCTCAGGACCATAAATCTCCATAGGATGGTGTAGCAACAGCGCCACTGTAAAATTTCAGGCCACTGTGATATTGCACCTAAAAAATTCAACTTTGAAAATTAATAACTTTTGAATGAAACATCTTTCATCAGTGGGAGTACTCTTGTTTTACTCAGGGGGATAAACCCTACAACATATTTTTTTTTACATTTTAGGTATTACTATCCCTTTAAGACACCGGATGACTCAGGCACCAAGAGCACCTACAGCAAGATCCCTGCCTGTCTGCCTGTAAAGTTCTATTTTTCACTAATGTCGCAATTAATCAGCAAAATACAAGTAAGTGTATGCATATCGCTATTGTAATTAGGATTTGGGGCTCAGTAGAAGTTTGATGATAGTTCTGCTTTAATTTAAACTACAGTTTTAACTGTTATCAACATTGGAACAACACATTTCACAGCAGTGGGCGCACCCTTGTTTTTTGTATTTTTTTTTTTTTACTCAATTCCTTTAAAGAAAACAGATGTTAAAAACAACTTGATATTGAACAGAGTAAGCTAGAAGTAGTCAATTTATGGATTTCCAGCTGTTGGAAATTCCAACTCCCATCAACCCCGATCATCCTTTGAGTGCCAGAGGGTGGCTAGGAAATCCTAATGGCCACTATGAATCAATTCCATGATGGACTGGTTCTCCAAAATGAATCTTTAACTAGTAATACATAGGCACACCTGGGAACTCTCCAGATCTGACCCAGAGACTCAATTTTTATACTTAATTACTGGGTCCCCGTAGGACAGTGGATGATTCTCTGGGGTCAATGTGTTTGCTTGCAGCTCTGCCCACTTTACGGACCGTTCCAGTCACTCTCCTCACCGTTCTTCCCACTTTCAATGCATTCTAAGGGCAATCCCTATATCCCCATCCTGTTCACACCATTCAAGTCCTGCTCATTTTATGACATGAATCATGTAATTTAGACTCTCCTATCCCAGACCTTGATGCCTCTTTGGAGTTTCTCAGGTTTGTAGATGTCCATGGAGGAAACATGATTCTTTTTGCAGAACTTCAGGATCCCAAACTCCACCCACTGAAATCTCCTAAGAAGAATTCAGTGGAGGCAGTTCGAGGTCCTGGTGTCTGTAATATGACTCACAGACACTTATGTGAACATAATATCCAGTACTGGTTAAAGCAGAACTACCACCCCACCTAAACTTGCCCCTAAAGAATTACCCATCTGGTGACCAGCTGCTCAATAGTGCTAGTCATCAGAATTATTACCTCCTTTTAGAGAATTACTACTGTTCCCGGGACTGAGAGCCAGGAAACAGAGCAGACATCTTTGCATAGTGATGTTTGCGCGCCTGAACTGTCAGTCCTAGTCTGCTCTAAGAGGCGTTTCTAGGAGCCACACGGTAACAGAAGGGACTGACAGAGCAGGAGCGCAGACATCACTATGCAAAGATGTCTGCGCTGTTTCCTGGCTGTCAGTCCCGGGAGCAGTAGGAATTCTCTAAAAGGAGGTAATAATTCTGGGGACTAGCACTATAAAGCACCTAGTCACCAGATGGGTAATTCTTAAGGGGCAAGTTTAGGCAGGGTGGTAGTTCCCTTTAAATATTCATTTTACAGAAACAATCCACTGAAAATGTATTCATAGTCTAAATTAACCCTTTAATGACCAGAAGTGTGCACATATACTCTGCTTGCTTCACTATAAAAAAGCAAGCATCTGTCATGTCCACCTCCACTGATGAGATGTTGAGTACCAGTTGAAGATATTTCTTGAACAAGAGCCCAAAGGCTAAATTCATAGGGTCATTAGGATTTTCTGGCCTTATAAAAGTTAATTGGGGGTTATTATTAGGAGGTGTTTTCAATTAAATGCTCAGAAAAAAAGACTTACATATTTATATTATATATAATGTTTTGGAGGCCTTTCTGGCATCTTGCATCTAACAGGTTAAATAGAGATCCCAGGGGACCTTCACTTTATTATCCACACAGTGCAGCCAGTTAACAAACACTGGACCTTTTTCCTAATATGTAACCTTGTTTTTTGTCTCTTTCAATGCAGAGCGCTACCTGGTTTATACATTGATGTTCCTTCCCTGTTGCTTTTTCAATGAACCTTCAGCATTTCTTTGGTTCTTGTGTCTGGCCCTGTGGTTACTTTCCATCTCTCATGTTGTTCTCATGATGCCTTCTGTACTATCACTGAACTTTCTTTTGTTTATAATCAGAACCTCATGATAACTTAAGCAAAGACAACACTAGCCTCAAAACCAGGTACCTTTCTTCCTTTTTCTATTCTTGGCAGGACTTCCATAAAGACCTTTCCTCGCTCACTGTCGATTCATGCTGACAGCCTCATGTATCAGAAGAATGCCTTTATACTTTATTTATCTAAAAGTGGCAATTCAACTTGTCTGAAATGTTTTCATAATATAAAGATTACCTTCTCTGTTAGAAGACTGTGAACCGCGTCAGGTTCTGAACTGTTTTCTTAATTAATAGTGACATGACCTTGGATTTTTACAGAGGAAACTGACTTCTTATTACATATAAGTCTAAAAAAGACCACCTGTCTGCCAGAAGAAAATAAACACATGAACGCATTTGGGGAGAGGAGGATTAAGTGTTTATTAACCACTTGAAAGCTGGAGAGGTCTACATTATACAGATAACAACACAAGGAATGATGAATTGAAGCACAACACAACTGAATGATGTGAGATAAATTTTCATTTAACTTCATAGGTGCTATAGATGTTTGTAATACACTGAAGACCCCTCTCTAGTGTCTAAGGGGTTAAATAATAATAGCTATTTAAAGGTTGAGTCTGGATGCACTTGCCGACACTTATCTTGTAACTATCAATTGAGAACCCCCTGTCCATCCTATATAATAATTTGCTAAAACGTGTGTAACGATGCAGTCATGAGCAGCAGAAACTGCTGCACGTGCTGCAGACATGTGCAGTAGAGACTGACAGTGACTAGGCTGATACAGAGCGGGGCACTTCGAAGGAGCGTCCAGCTCTGAATCAGCCACGGCACGGGCAGTCTCTACTGAGCATGATTGCCCCGCGACTGTCTGGCAGTGGCACTGTGGCCCGTGTAACTGGCTCTTCAACTAGTCGGATATAAAATACAGACATAACTTATGTAAGAGGAGGATGAAGAGTTTATTAACCACTTCAATACCTCAGATGTGTAGATTTATATGGCACACTTCAAAAGGAACGATACGTCGAAAGACTACACATGTCCAGGATATATTTGAAAACAAGAGAAATCTCAATGTATTTTTCTTGGTAAAACATTTTTCTAAATAAAAATTGAAAAAGTTAATTAAAGGGGAGGAGAGGTAACAGCTTTAATAAAAACCACCCACTTACTTTACTAAAGCAAGAACATTTTCCTTGCTCTCTGGATCAAGAGCTAACATTGTCAGTCAGTCCTGGATATCACGTCCATGAAGGCAGACATGTTTACTTGCTATAAGACCACAGGACACCAACTCCATCCACTATTAATGGCCATCTTCACAACCCTTTGAGTACCAGAGAGGTATCCAACACAATTGGTTGCAATGCATTGAATAGCTCTGAGGCACTCAAAGAGTTAAGGACAAGAGGGTGTACAGTGCATTGCTTCACAATGGTTTGCTTGCCTCTCTGGTCCTTAGAGGGTTAACTCGGCTCCTGCAGTCTGCTTCCTTCAGGCTGAAAAAACTGCTCTTGAACCAAGGAGCAAGAAAAAAAGTGTTAGGGCCATTTGGAAAGAAATTCATTGGGCTAAATTCATAGGCACATTTCTATCCAGAGGAAGGTAAATGAGAGTTACTATTAGGAGTTGTTACTATTTGGGGCATAAGTTCCATTTAACATGCTAACGAGATCTCCAGCACACTGTGAAGCATTGTGTTTGTGATCTCTCTAGCATCCAAGTTCAGAGACAGTCAACTACCATTAATGTTTTTGGGGATTAACCAGTTGAGTGCCAGAGGGGTATACCCCTCTGGCATTCAAGGGTTAACCCTTTAAAATGCGTGCATTGCACACCCCTTAAGGACCCATGACATGCTATGACCATCATGGGAAAACTTGCCTTAAAGACCAATGATGGTCCTGACACATCATGGAATTCAGGGATCCCATCACGGCTGCATGTTGTTTGGTACCCCTGAATCCACTGGGCAAAAAAAAGCCCTGTGGTCTTTAACTGCCTGCCATGAGGCCGGTCGTTAAGCGGTTAAGTTTGCCAGTAATTTGAAGTTAAGTCAGAGGGCTCATACCATGTGAGTGCCAGAACAGTATGAAACTCAAAGGTTTATAGAAAGATGTACCCGCCAGAAGTAAAATGAAAACATAACAACTTTAGGCAAAGAAGGATGAAGCATTTATTTACTCCTTGAGTGCTCAAGAGATCTAGATTTCTACAGAACACATTCATAATCATTTAAAGGGAAACTATCACCCAAACTAAAGTCCACCCCACCTAAATAGGCATCTAGCGATAAGCTTAACAATCAAATAGTTATGCAGAATAAAGACTGCGTTAGTCAGAAATCCTTCCACAGCCGACACTGAAGGACAGGCAACAGCGCCATAGAGGCATCTGCACACCTGCACCGTCAGTCCCTTCCGGTACCTTAAGATACCAAGCAACGCCTCCTAGAGGAGACCAGGACTGACGGCGCAAGCATGCAGATGTCTGTAAGCAAAGATATCTGCGCTGTTGCATGGCCGTCAGTGTCGGCTAAGGTAGGATTTTTGACGACGGCTATCATTATTCTACATAACAGTTTGATTGTTAAGCTTATCGCTAGATGCCTAATTAGGTGGGGTGGACTCTAGTTGGGGTGATAGTTTCCCTTTAATGGGATAGTAATGTTTCATAATAAAAGCAGCTCTAATTAATCATCATAGTATTTGGACCTTGGAGAGTGTTATTTTAATTCTGTCAGAGTTTTAGTTCAATAGTAATTCAATGATAAAGTATCCCCCTCCCACCTCTTTTACTGATGTAACACTGCTCAGCCAGATCAGAAGGGAGGTGCCCAGGTAGACTGCAGAGTGGAACAATCTTCAATTAAGATAAGGGAAAAACCTGAAAAACTTGTCAAGGGGGGCAGGGCTTTCATTGTTTTCATAGGAAGAAGATTGTCCCCTGCTGTTATCTGTCTGGTCTATGGACTGCATTCCACATCTGAGAAGAAATGGCTTACACTAGGTAAAAGGGGCGGGAGGGGAAACTTTGTCCTTCAATTACTCTGGAACTACAACTCTGACAGTATTGAAATGACACTCTCTGTGGCCCAAATACTATGAAGATTAATTGGAGCTGCTGTTTTTGTGAAACATTACTATCCCTTTAAAAGACTAGCCTTTATGAAAAATGTATTTCCCTAAATAAGAATTTGTTTTTGTAAACTATAGTGCAGTTTTTTTGTCCCAGAACTAGTCCACTTTGTCCCTATATGTGTCTGCCCCAGTGACTCATTCACTGAGACATTTGTATTAGTCTTCATCACTGGCAGTGCTAGGCAGTAAGAGACAAGGAAAGCTGCCACGCTGCATTGGAACAAAACATTGGATACAATGGCCATAACAACGAATTCAACATTTTCAATGTCATTTTAAAAATAAACTCTTAATTCTACAGTATAATTTAATTAAAATAACAATCTTTTGTCACAAGAAAGAGGATACAAAACAAAGGAGTTTCTACTTATAAATTAAACAGCTAAATGAAGTAGTTTTCAAACTCCAATCTACTTGAAATGAGATTACAAACACAAAGTAAGGGTTCGTAAAACTTTTATTGGAAATAATAATTATAATAATGATAATTATAAAAATATCTTGTTAACTCAGTGTAACCCTTCAAGTGCCAGAGGTGCATTGTAAAGTATTGGTATTAGCAGAGGCATAACTAGAATCCACAGGGCCCTGGTGCAAGAATTGCCATGGGCCCCCGACCACATTGGCCCCCTCATCCACATTGCCCCCCAATCTCCACATTGCCCCCCAATCTCCACATTGCCCCTTCATCTCCACAATGCCCCCCCTTCATCTCCACATCGCCCCTTCCACAATGCCCCCTTCATCTCCACAATGCACCTTCCATAATGCCCCCTTCATCTCCACATTGCCCCTTCCACAATGCCCCCTTCATCTCCAAATTGCCCCTTCCACAATGCCTCCTTTATCTCCACAATGCCCCCTTCATCTCCACATCGCCCCTTCCACAATGCCCCTTCATCTCCACATTGCCCCTTCATCTCCACAATGCACCTTCCATAATGCGCCCTTCATCTCCACATCGCCCCTTCCACAATGCCCCCTTCATCTCCACATCACCCCTTCCACAATGCCCCCTTCATCTCCACATCGCCCCTTCCACAATGCCCCCTTCATCTCCACATTGCCCCTTCCACAATGCCCCCTTCATCTCCACAATGCCCCTTCCACAATGCCCCCATCTTCACATTTCCCCTTCATCTCCACTTTTCCCCTTCATCTCCACATTGCCCCTTCCGCAATACCCCTGGCCCTACCTCCAGTCCCTGGTGGTTTAGCTGTGGCTTGACAGATCTGTGCCTCCTTCGGCACAGATCTCTACAACCGCAGCTCCCGCGCCCGCTCTAGTAATGCAGAGGCTGGGAGATGATGTAATCTCCCAACACTCTGTATTACTAGAGCAGCGAGCTGAGTGGGAGACCAGCTAAGTGACTGCTGCGGGAGAGGGGGTCGCAGGGGGCGGCCGGGCCCCTGGAGGGCTCGGTCACAGGTGAGACCCCTGTGGCCCCTATTGTTACGCCACTGGGTATTAGAATCCTCCAATGCAAAACCTCGACTTTCATGTATTACCTGATGCTGTTGATCTATGTATAATGTCAGTGCACATATAAGAGAAGTATATTTGACTCTTGCACAGCACTGACAGTGAAGAAGATTTTAAGTTATAATTATGAGTGCAATGACAATATTACATAGACCAACAGCAGCAATCAACAGTCATAATTTGGAAATCTGGTACAGATGATTCAGGAACCATTGCTCTGTATTTCACTAACAGGTATACAAATGTATTGGTTCACAATACAGCTAATCTGTTTTGCTCCTCCAATCAGGGGAGGGCTGGCAACTTGTGGCCTGGAGGGCAACTACAATCAAGTGGCCCGATTTTACAGTTGTTTCAGCCCACTGTCCCAGACCCCTCCCGTTTGTTAATTTTAAAATTGCCATTAACCCTTTGAGTGCCACATGGGTATGCTATGCATTGCTTTGCAATGAGTGGCATACCCCTCTGTTACTCAAAGAGTTAGTGTTGTGAAGTAAGGCAAGCAATACCACAAAGCTTACAATTGAAATGGGGTTACACTGGTGCAACTACAGAGCTTACAATGCAAGTAAAGCTGCACTAGTAATACCATAGATTCTATGGCATAGAACTTACAAGATAAATGAGTTATGCTACTAGTGTAGCTCCACTTGGATTGTAGCTCCATTTCAACTGTAAGCTCTGTGGTATCACTAGTGTAGCTACATTTGCAGCAACAAGCGGGAGTGGCCCACCAGCCCAGACATATGACTGGCCCAGGGGGCAATTGCCCCCTGCCCCCCAGGCCAGCCTTCCCCTGCCTCCAATCCTCCGGTGTTGCTATATACAAGGCACATATCTCTTTACCCCTCTCTCCCTACCTGCCCTATATAATAATTCATGCTTGCTTGCTTTATGCCCCAGCATGGTTCCTACCTTTTGGTGCTCAAGGAGATCAAATTCTCTCTTTTCAGTGCTCTTGAATGCAATGCGGCCATGGCTGTTCACAAAAATGTTTCCCAGGGGCATGGTCAAAGCCAAAATCAGGGTATTGCACACCCCACTGGGCCCAGGCACTCAAAAGGTTAAAGCAACTAGCGAAGCAACTGTGATCCTACTACACCTGCACAAACAGCCTTTGTACAGTAGACCTAAATCCTGTATACTTTAGAGACTCTGTTAGAACAAAAAGTAAGTTCAGGTCTCAGGGAGGCAGGAACAGTAAATCAATCCTGCTTCACTCAGTCTGAGATGCTGTTAACCGTTTGAGTGCCAGAATGGTATGAATATGATTGCAGAGCAATGCATTTCACACCTCTTTGGCACTCAGAGGGTTAACATTAACCCTTTCACTGCTAGAGGGGTACGCAACACATTGCAGAGCAATGCGTTGCATACCTCTCTGGCACTGAAAAAAAGTTAAAGTTTTCTCATAGTAAAGAAACCATTTAGCACTCAAACGAGTTTTTTTACTATGTGAAAACAAAACTTTAATGTCAAAGAGGAGTGCAGTACATTGCTCTGCAATCAGCTGGACACTTCTGGCACTCAGAAGGTCAACAGCTTCTCAAAATGATTTAGAGTGAAATAAGTTTGAGTACAGCATATATGTCCACTGCACAAATGTGGTGAAAAAGAACAGCACTAAGTGGCGTTTAACCTTCTGAGAACCAGAGGAGTGCAGTAACCTGTTGTGCTGCACTATATCAATTGCCTTTGCAAAATCCAAGTATATTACATCAACAGCAATTCCTTTGTCCAGATTACTACTTACCCTTTCATAAAATAGTATATTAGTCTGGCATGATCTATTCTTCGTAAAACTATGCTGACTACTACTAATAATATTGTTTGCCTTCACTTAGTTCTGAATACTGTCTGTTAGTAATACTTCTAATACCTTACCTACTATGGAGGTCAAGCTCACAGGTCTATAATTTCCTGGTTTGGATCTTGTCCCCCTTTTGAACAGTGGACCTACATCAGCTTTCCTCCAATCAAAGGGCACTATGACTGATAAAAATGAATCAATAAATATATTAAGTATAATAGCCTTGCTATTACTGAACTAAGTTCCTTAAGTACCCTTGGGTGTTTACCATCAGGTCCAGGTGCTGTATTCACCATAACACTTTCCAGTCCCTTTTGGACTTTGTCCTCACTAAGTCATGTACATGATGGGGGAAATTTTGTGGAATTGTCTATTTTACCCCCAATGTATATTTCAACCCACATGGCCTCCACATATTCACTGGACCTTTCATTTGTATCTTCACTTATACTAGCAGGTTTTAAGGCATGATCTCCCCTATTATTAATCCTATCTCTCCTAAAAAGTGACTAACCGTCTAGATTGACATATCATATGAATCATCCAACCAGGTTTCAGACACACCAATTAGATCATACTGTTCATACGTTGCATTCATTTCTAGTTCACCCATCTTACAAGCTAGACTACGAGCATTTACATGCATACATTTTATCTTTTTGCCATTCTGAAAAATTTAATTTTTTTGTAAAATGTACTTCTACCAAGCATCTGGCACTGCTTCAGCCTCTTGCACTGCATTTAGTTGTTGTCCTTCATCAGTATAAAAATATGAATAAACTTCTGCAACTTGTTTTACTATTTGTTGTTGAATTTTTGCAGTTGTACCATCTTCAAGCTTCAAAGCGGAACTACCACCGCTAAACAAGTTTGTGTGTAATAAATCCCCATCTGGCGACTAGCTGCTCAGTAGCGCTAGTCGCCAGAATTATTACCTTATTCAATAGAATTCTCCATTCTTCCAGGGCTGACAGGCAGGACGGAGCGCAGACATCTTTCAATAGTGATGTCTGCCCGCCTGCGTTGTCAGTCCCTTTTGGAGCCGTACAGCTCCTAGCAGCGCCTTCTAGAGCAGGCTGGGACTGACAGCGCAGGTGTGCAGACGTCACTATTGAAAGATGTCTGTGCTCCGTACTGCCTGTCACCAACTTTATTAGGCACAATCAAGGAAACAGAAATATCACACACTAGACAATAGTCAGATAGAGCCACAGGACAGTGCCAGAATGGATGGTCCGACAAGCCATTGTTTATTTATGGAGCGGGTAGTCAGCCAGAGCCACAGGTTTGCACCAGATACAATATCCACTGAAGCGTATGCTGGATATGCAGTGGACAGAGCCCCAGGTCAACACCAGAATGGATAGTCAGACAAGCCAGGAGTCATACACGGAATGGGTAGTCAGCCAGAGCCACAGGTCTGCAATGGAATGGTTATCCACCTAAGCCAAGGGTCATACATGGAGCGGTAGTCAGACAGAGCAACAGGTCAGCACCAGAACGGATGGTCAGACAAGCCAGATGATACACAGAATGCCAAATATAGAACTGCACTGGACACCAGCGAAAGGGCGACTGAGCCCTGTGTCCAGGCAGTATAAAAAGGCTAGCCATAAGAAGAGGAGTAACTTCGGGTTACTGTCCCTTTAAATGGAGCATGCATCCATGCCCTTGCACGTGCGCCCATAGATGACGTCACCCACCATGGCCGGGACGCCGAATCCTAAAGTGGCCGGAGCCACGCGGAGACCCATGAGGCGGCTGAGCCGCCAGAACACAGGACTCGGCTGAGCTGCGAAGGAGAGCAAGCGGCCTGACCGCCAGAAGCAGGATGCGGCTGGAGCCGCTGGATACATGATGCAGTCGGCTCTGGCAGCCGCTGCATAGGAACACCGACAGAACCCCCCCTTAAAGACACCCCCCCTCGCAGACCGGGGCGTGGTCTGTCAGGGAAGTGGGAATGAAAGTTTCGAATCAGAATGGGAGCATGTAAGTCTGCAGAGGAAACCCATGAGCGCTCCTCAGGGCCGTAACCCTTCCAGTGAACCAAATACTGTATCCGTCCCCTAACTTTCCAGGAATCCAAAATCATTTGTACCTCATATTCATCATGATCTCCCACCTGAATGGGGGCTGGTCGAACCATTGTGGAAGTATAGTGGTTAAATATCAATGGTTTAAGTATTGATGCATGGAATACATTGTGGATTCTCATCGTGGCTGGGAGCTCCAGAGCATATGCCACCAGGTTGATTCTCAGAATGACCCGAAAGGGACCAACAAAACGAGGAGCCAGCTTCCTACATGGCGCCTGGAGGTTGAAATTATGGGAAGACAGCAATACCCTCTGCCTAGGTGCAGGTAATCGCCTACGGTCAGCCTGCCTCTTATGTCGTTGCATAGCACCACATAGGATATTCTGTACTCGTACCTGTAATGGTTTTTAAGACACTCAGACCAGGGGTGAGATAAAACACAGTTTTATTAAAAGAAAATTAAGGCAAATGATCGCCCTCTACAGGCAACACAAAATAATAGCAAGGCAATGACAGATATGCCCCCACAGGCCCAGTATACAGAAAAGAGTATTACATATACTGTCTCAGGACAGGCACAGGAGAGGACCCCCAATAAGGGTTAAATGTATAGATGAACAGTCTCTGTTGTGGAGTTTGGCACACCCAAGGTGTTAATTGGAAGCAGTAAGTGTAGTTGGAATCACACTTATAGTACTGAGAGATGTTGTTGCTAGGCCATGCGTGACCAGAGGTAATAATAGCAACACAGTACCCAGAATAGCCCCCACGGGCGTAACCAAGGGTATGACTGACACTGCAAGTGCTTGAGTAGTTAGCCCCCACGGGCGTCACCACAGTATAACCTGAACTGCAAGAGCTGCAAATAGCCCCCACGGGCGTACAACAGAGACCAGCGGAACAGAGGTAGTGAGGCAATAGCCCCCACGGGCGTAACCTAGTCAACCTGCAAGAACTTTGAGCCAATAGCCCCCACGGGCGTAACAACGGACCACATATGCTGCAACGGAGAAGCCAAAAGCCCTTCACCCTCAGTACATTAGCTTGTGCCTTCAGCCTCAATGGTGTCAATGCAAGCGTTTGAGCCAAATAGCGCCCTACCGGAATCGTTACCGACAGCACTACTCTGCAATGGTGTAATGAGCCGCCGACCAACCAACCAGCGCATAAGCGGCCAGCTCAGCAGATGTAATGCAAGAGGGAGGCTCTATACCAGTGAAAGAGGCTAGCGAAAGGTACTGCAGCACAGCTAGGGTTAAATGCAGCTTTTACGGATCGGAAGCTCAGAGAAGTATGTAAGTTCTGCAAGCTATACGGAGGCTCAGGACAGCAACACAACTCTGCAATCAGGTAATACTTAGCACTGGGAGCAAGCAAGCCCAGACAGGAGCAGGTCACACGATCAACCAGGCAAGCGGCAGTGGCGGAATTCAGAATGTCGCCACAGCGACAACCGGAGAGGAGAGCAGGAACTAGCAGGTCACCGGAACAGTGCGTTAACAGGTCACGTAGCAGGAAGTCAGCCAAACCGGGTCGGATCACAGAGAGGGTACTCATGCAAGCCGGGTCAATCACGAGCAGGAACGTCAGCCAAGCCGGGTCGGATCACGGAGCGGGTACTCAGACGAGCCGGGTCAATCACGAACAGGAATACAGGAGCGTAGTCAAGACAGACCAATTCGGTACACGGAAAACCGGAACACAGGAACTCAGCAACAGCAAAACTGGCTCTGAAACACCATGAAAGGGCACCTGACAGGTGTCACGGTCAGGCATAAAAAGGTCACCAGGGGCAGGCAAAACCAGTATAGTGAATCAGCATACACCACAAGCGAGAGTGACAGAAAGGATCACAGGCACTGTGATAGTACCCAAGAGGAACAGAGAGCCCGTAAGTGCTCATCCAGAGCCGGAATTGCTAGTGCTTAGAAAGTCTCAGGAAGTGTGGATGGCTGAAACCCATAATTTATCAGAAATGGCGAACTCTGAGACGAGGAGTTAATAGCACAATTCCTGGAAAACTCCACCCAAGGTAACAAAGCAGCCCAGTTGTCGTGGTGGTGGCTTATGTAACAACGGAGAATTTGTTTGAGGGCTTGGTTAGATCTTTCAGTTGCACCATTAGATTGGGGGTGCTATGCAGAGAAAAAGGCAAGCTGAATTCCCAGTTGAGAGCAAAAAACACCTCCAGAATCGGGACACAAACTGGCTCCCCCTGTCTGACACAATCATCTTAGGTATGCCATGGAGTTGGAATACCTTCTTAGCGAAAACCTTGGCCAGCTCTTGAGCAGAAGGCAGTATTTTGAGGGGTACAAAGCACGCCATTTTAGAAAACCTGTCCACTATCATAAGGATTATAGTGTAACCCAAGGATACCGGAAGTTCCACCATGAAGTCTATGGACAGATGGGACCACGGACGGTCCCCAATCAGGATGGGTTGTAGGAGACCCACAGGCAGCTTTCTTGGGGATTTGCTTTGGGCACAGGTAGGGCAAGCTGCCACGAAAGCAGAACAATCTTTTCTCAGACTAAGCCACCAGAATAAACGAGAGATTGACCATATCAACTGATCACGCCCATTATGACCAGCGGTCTTGGAAGTATGATACGTTTTCAGGAGTTTGGTGCATAGCTGGACCGGCACAAAACACTTTCCTCTAGGTTTCTCTGCTGGAGCAGAAGCCTGAGCTGCCAAAATCTCCTCTCCCAAAGGAGAGGTGATACTGGTTTGAATAGTGGCCAGTATACGATCAGCCGGAATGATCGGGGAAGGAGGGGACTTTTCCCTAGAATCAGAATGATATTGGTGAGATAGAACGTCTGCTCTGAAGTTTTTAGAGCCCGGAAGGTATTAAGCGATAAAGTGGAATCTGGATAGGAACAGTGCCCATCTGGCCTGACGAGCCGACAAACGTTTGGCCTCTGACAAGTCAAATTTTTATGATCCGTAAGGATCAGAATCGGTGCACTGGTTCCTTCAAGAAGGTAACGTCATTCTTTCAGAGCCAATATGACAGCCAGCAATTCTCTATCACCTATGTCATAAATCCGCACTGCCTTGGATAATTTCATGGAAAAGTATCCACAAGGAAGCAGAGCCTCTCCAGGAGCCGAGCTGTGAGACAGGAGGGCGTCTACTCCCATCTCAGATGTATCAACCTCCAGAGTGTTTGCAGGGCAGGATTGGGGTATGCTAGTATCGGTGCTGTAGGAAATGCTGCTTTAAGTTTTTCAAAAGCCATTAGTGCTCTGGGAGACCAATTAGAGGCATAGGCACCCTTGCATGTCATGTCTGTAAGAGGCTTGACCACCGAAGAGAAGTTCTTAATGAACTTTCTGTAATAGATCATGAAGCCCAAGAACCTTTGAAGCGATTTTAGTCCTACCGGACAAGGCCATTCCAATATAGCAGATCATTTTTGGGGGTCCATCACAAAACCAGAGGCGGATATCACATACCCAAGAAATGTCACTTGTGACTTGTGAAACTCACATTTGCAGTATAACTCATTTTCTTTCAACAACCGTAGTACCCTAGACACATAAGCATGATGAGCTTCCAAAGTGGGTGAATGGATTAGTATGTCCTCCAAATATACGACAACTGAGCTTTGCAGCAAATCTCTCAGGACATCAGTTCCTGGAAGACAGCAGGAGCGTTGCACATCCCGAAGGGCATAACTAGATATTCATAAAGCTCAGTGATTAAGGGTATAGGATAGGCGTTTTTTGTCATCAATTTATTCAGTCCATGAAAGTCAATCCAAGGGCGCAGCTCCTCATCTTTCTTTTTAACAAAAAAGAACCCTGCACCAGTCGGTGAGGTAGACTTCCGGATTATACCTCTGGAGAGTGCATCGGACACATATTCCTCCATGACCCTCATCTCCTCCACTGATAGTGGATATACACGGCCCCTGGGAGGAGTAGCTCCGGGAATCAAGTTAACTGCACAATCATAAGGTCTGCGAGGAGGCAATGGACCTGCTTGTGCTTTGTCAAATACGTCCCTGAAGGCCCTATATTCCTCAGGCAGGACCGACGATGATGTACAAAGTAGTCTCATAGGACGTGCGAGACAAGACTTAGAGCAATTAGAGGCCCAGGACAAAATGTCACAGTTGCGCAAATCAATCCTGCGGTTTGTGCCTGTAGCCACGGAAACCCCAGGACAATGGCATAATGGGGGGAATTAATCACCTGAAACTGCAGGGTCTCCGTGTGAAGGGCCCCTACTCTCAGGTTTAAAGGAAGCATCTCCTGAGTGATATGAGAGAGTTGTAGGGGCCTTCCATCAATGGCTTCATTCACCAAAGGAGAGGAGCAAAGCTGCAAGGGAATAGCGTGCTTGCCAACAAAATCAGCATCAATAAAGAATCCTGCAGCTCCTGAATCCAGCAAATCAGGCACAGATACACGCAAGTTGGCCCATGATAGGATAACCCCCACAATAGGTTTACCCTTTCCACCTCCAGGGACTGAGTAATACCACCTAAGATCTGTCCATGACAGGATCCTAGGTGCGGGGGTTTCCCGGATGCACCAGGCATGACCTTAAGAGATGTCCAGGTCTCCCACAGTACAAACAGAGTCCCTCCCTCCTCCAAAAGTCCCTCTCCTCCCCGGAAAGGCGAGTGGTCCCCAACTGTATGGTTCGCTGCCGGAGGAGTCAAGTCCAGGAGGTGTGGGAGGCAGAGGAGATATGTGTGTAAAGCTGGGTGGCAATCGAGATGGAAGCCTACGCAGGCTTTCCTTAAACGAGGGTCTCTCCCTGATCCTTGTGTCAATCAAAGTGGTAAATGAGATAAGATCATCCAAATCACTAGGCAAGTCACGGGCAGCAATCTCATCCTTGATCATATCACAAAGACCTTGGGAGAAGGCCGCCACCAAGGCCTCGTTATTCCAATCCACCTCCGCCACCAAAGTACGAAATTCGAATGCCCTGGCAGATGGTCATAAGGTGTTTGGAGGCCAAAACCTGATGACCTGGTATGGAAAGCTCCCACAAATTCCGCAAAGTTATATAAAATCAGCTTATCCATCTCCCAAAGCAGATTGGCCTAATCAAAGGCTTTGCCAGACAAGAGAAAGATTAAAAATGCCACTTTACTGCACTCGTTGGAAAAGCTATGTGGTACCATCTCCATGTAAATACTCACTTGGTTTAGGAACCCACGACACAGTACTGGGTCCCCATCATACCACTGTATAAGTGGAGCTCGACTGGAAAAAACCCTGATCATGCCTGCATCAGGGGTGGTAGGAGCAGCCGGTGCTGAGGCAGAAGCGTCGGAGGCCACCGGTTGCTGGACAGAGCAGTCAAGGTGTGCAGTTCGGTTCAACAGGGTCTGCAATGCTGGTAACATATGATCAATACGTTGATCTTGTGCATCAACTCTGGTTATGATATTTTGTAAAGATGGGTTACCCGTATCGTCCATAGACATGGCCCTTTCGTACTGTCACAGTTTTTGCAAAGAAACTCAGGACGAGTACTAAAAGGTAACACCAAATTTATTAGGCACAATCAAGGAAACAGAAATATCACAATAAACTGTATAAGAGAGAAGCGCACAACGGAGAAAGCAACAACTACCATAAATAGAAGACTGCTTCCATGTGATTCTCTATGATCAGTCCCAGCGATGGGACAAGGAGTAGTCTGAAATGCCACAGGTCCGCACCTGGGAGAAGCCAGACTAATAGGAAGGCAACTAGGAGTAAGTCTGCCAGAGCGATAGGCCCACAGCAGATTGGATATCTGACTCCACGGGCAGCCACACTAGAGGATAGTCAGATAGAGCCACAAGTCAGCACCAGAATGGATGGTCAGACAAGCCAGGGGTTATACACGGAGCGGGTAGTCAGCCAGAGCCACAGGTTTGCACCAGATAGGATATCCACTGAAGCATTGGTATACTGGATATGCAGTGGACAGAACCCCAGGTCAACACCAGAACGGATAGTCAAACAAGCCAGGAGTCATACACGGAACGGGTAGTCAGTCAGAGCTGCAGGTCTGCAACAGAATGATTATCCAACTAAGCCAAGGGTCATACACGGAGCGGGTAGTCAGACAGAGCCACAGGTCAGCACCAGAAAGGATAGTCAGACAAGCCAGATAATACACGGAATGCCAAATATAGAACTGCACTGGACACCAGCAAAAGGCCGACTGAGCCCTGTGTCCAGGCAGTATAAAAAGGCTAGCCATAGGAAGAGGAGGAGTAACTTCGGGTGACTGTCCCTTTAAATGGAGCGCACGTCCATGCCCTTGGATGTGTGCCCACAAATGACATCACCCATCACTGCCGGGATGCCGAATCCTGAAGCGGCCCGAGCAGCACAGAGACCAAGGAGGCGGCTGTGCCGCCAGAACACAGGACGTGGCTGAGCCGCGAAGGGCAGCAAGCGGCCAGACCACCAGAAGCAGGATGCGGCTGGAGCCGCTGGATACATGATGAGGTCAGTTCTGGCAGCTGCCGCATAGGTACGCTGACAACATGCAAACACTCCCACCATGATAATGCATCGACCCATGGGAGAGATATAATTATGAATATACTTTATTTATATAGCGCCAATTTATTCTACAGTACTGTACAATAGGGAATAGACATACAGAGATACTAAATAGTACAAATTGATCTTTTATATTTATTAAATAATCAAAGTTTGGTTCGACCTTCAGACATATATGAAAAAATAAAACATGTTGAGGTATATGTCTTGAGAAAATTCCCTACCGAAACTTTGATTATTTAATAAATATTAAAGATTTGCTGAAGTCCTGTGAGTGAGTCCCTACTATGTAAGTATATATATATGACCTGGGTGCAGTCAATGTAACCCTGTGTAACAGTAATAGAATTCAAAGCATGATTAAGAAGTCCTGAGTGTGCTGCTTTGATTTCTATTACTATATATATATTTTATTTTATTTTTTTTCTATTTCATAAATGTGTAACTGTAATTTCTCTAGAACATTCTTGAAAACAAGAGAAATTTCAATGTATTATTCCTGGTAAAACACTTTCTAAATAAAAAAAATATATATATGTTTATTTGTGTGTGTGCGTTCAATCCACAGGATGAATACGTTTATTTACTTTTTTTGTGCATAATCTCTCTGTTATCACGTGGAAGTCTTTACTATGCCTGGAGGCCTCCCAGTGGTGAGACTGTTTTGGATCAATGTGAGCCCAGGGAAGGTGATGGAGAGTGGCTACTTAAAGTTGGTTAGTTTGTACATTCAAGCTGATCAGTAATAGTTAACTTGACTTGTGGTAATGGGGCTGTTTAGTACACTTATAGTGTTTGGATATCACATTTAACACTTCAGTGCCTCTGTATAACTGAAAATTGTAGAAATACATTTGCATTTCACTTTTATTCAGCAACATGGACAGAGTTGATGGCTATTGATAACAGATGAGAGTTGGTACCATGTTTGCAGTAGAAATACAGGAGGCAAATATAGTTGTTGATACCTTTATTAGCTAACTAAGCAGATTTAGAATGCAAACTTTCAAGACATCTCAGGTCTCTTCCTCAGGCATGTTATACAGATAAATATGAAAACATCTCTCTTATATACAAGTACACATTGCATTGTTTAGAATGGAAATCAGATAAGAGAACGCAGTTTAGATCCAGATACTTTGATCAGTCAGTGGTAAATTGCATTCTTCCTCTGAGGCTTTAGAGGTATATACGATGCCAGTGGGTCTGTTGGAAAGGTCAATCTACAATGTGATAATGTGACAAGAACTATCTGTCTTTATTCAAACCATTATGAATAGCATTAAACTTCAATATTAACTTAATCTCCCATACTTTTCTGTCCCTCTGAGTGCGGAACAGTTCCATCAGTACAATTAATCTAATGTCCCTGACACTGTGTCCATTTTGGCAAAAATGTTCTCCCACTGGTGTCTCTGTCTTTTTCTTGCTGACACTGGATCTGTGGGAATTAAACCTTTTATGTAGTGGTTGTCCAGTTTCACCCATATAAAGAGCTGTTGGGCATTTTGCACACATTATTAGGTATATTACATTGGATTATTTGCAGGTGAAGGTACCATTGATCTTATGGTGTATCTGGGTGTTTGGTATGGGTACCTTGTTTGTAGGGTAAACGTATGCACAGGTTTCACACCTCTTTTGTAGGCAGGGAGATGTGCCATTTTTTGTATTTTTTTTCAGAGCACTCCATACCATCAGTTGTTTTACATTTGGAGGCTGTCTGAAGGAGAGTAAGGGAGACTGTAGGAATATGTTCTTAAGTATTTCATCCATGTGTAATGTTGTTTGAAGTTCTCTTGATATTTTGCGTAGAACTTCAACCTGGCAGTGGTAAGTGACCACCAGTGGCACCCGTTTCCCTTATGTTGTTCTTTGTAGCTCAGTTTTTTCTTGGTATTTGAGTAACCTTCTGCATCTGACTGTCAATAATCCTTGCACTGTAACTCTGTTTTATAAAGTCTCTTCTGAGCTTCTGGAGGTGTTTGTCACCATCCGTCATGTCAGAACAGATGTGGTTGTATCTGATGGCCTAGCTGTATATGATGGAGTTCTTAGTGTGTTTTGGGTGGAAGATATTGTTTTTCAGGTAGGTTGGTCTGTCTATTGGTTTGCGGTAGAGGGATATGTGGGTGTAGTTGTTCTGAATATTGATAGTTGTGTCTAGGAAGTTAATGTTTGTATGTGAGTGACTGAGTGTTAGGTTAATATTTGGGTGGAATGTATTGTAGTTCTCATAGAATCTGAGAAGTTCCTCTTGACTGGTGGTCCAGATGAAAAGAATATCATCTATGTAGTGGAGATAGACCAGGAGTTTTATCTGGCAGGTGGACAGGAAGTCCTCTTCCAATTTTGGCATAAACAAGTTGGCATATTGTGGTGCCATTGGGGTACCAATCGCTGTCCCCATTTTCTGAAGGTAGAGGTCCTGTCCAAACTTGAAGTAATTGTAGGTGAGTATAAACTGTATGAGTTTTGTTACACCACCGAGCAACATCACAATGCCAAGGCACCCACAAAAAGATCCACCTGGACTCCAAAGCCAGGAAGTAACCCTACACTGGACTGATACATAGAAAACAGAGTCAGGGACAGGGTCACTACAGAAATAGTACAGAAACAGTGTGAACCAACACCCAACCTAACACACATGGAACAGAAAGCCATACAATCAGTGAAGAATAACCAGGACATTATTCTTAAGCCTGCAGACAAGGGGGGAGCTGTTGTTATAATGAACACTGAGGACCACATTCAAGATGCAAACAAGCAACTCTCTGTTGAAAGATACTATGTGAAATTACAAGATGATCCCACAAAAAATTATACAAAACAACTTAAAAGGATCATAAAAGAACTGCGATCCAACATTGGAGAACAGATAAGGCCCCTCATACCAGCAGATCCAAAAATAGGCTCCTTCTATATGCTACCAAAAATACACAAAGAAGGAAACCCGGGAAGACCCATAATTTCAGGAATTGGTACACTCACAGAGAATATCTCTAGCTGGGTAGAAAATACCCTGAAACCCCTGGTAAAACAAACACCCAGCTTCCTTCAAGACACTATGGATCTCTTAAAAATGAGCTGATTGGGCCCCATTCCAGAGAGAACCATCCTGGCCGCTATGGATGTAGAATCCCTCTACACCAACATTCCATACACACAGATGGCATAGCAGCATGCCAAGGATATCTGAAACAAAACAACACACCCATGGAACCGGTAATGAAACTCATACAGTTTATACTCACCCACAATTACTTCAAGTTTGGACAGGACCTCTTCAGAAAATGGGGACTGCGATTGGCACCCGAATGGCACCACAATAGGCCAACTTGTTTATGCCAAAATTGGAAGAGGACTTCCTGTCCACCTGCCTGATAAAACCCCTGGTCTATCTCCGCTACATAGATAATATTCTTATCATCTGTACCTGTAGTCAAGAGGAACTTCTCAGATTCTATGAGAACTACAATACATTCCACCCAAATATTAACCTAACACTCAGTCACTCCACCAACACATCCCTGTACCTCAAACCAACGGACAGACCAACCTACCTGAAAAACAATAGCTTCTACCCAAAACACACAAAGAACTCCATCATATACAGCCAGGCCATCATATACAACCGCATCTGTTCTGACATGACGGACCGTGACAAGCACCTCCAGAAACTCAGAAGAGACTTTAAAAAACAGGGTTACAGTGCAAGGATTATTGACAGTCAGATACACAAGGCTACTCAAATACCAAAAAATTTATTGAGCTACAAAGAACAACATAAGGGAAACCGGGTGCCACTGGTGGTCACTTACCACCCCCAGGTTGAAGTTCTACGCAAAATATGAAGAGAACTTCAAACAACATTACATACGGATGAAACATATTCCCACAGCCTCCCTTACTCCCCTTCAGACAGCCTCCAAATTTAAAACAACTGATGGTATGGAGTGCCCTGAATAAAAATACAAACAATGGCACACCTCCCTGCCTACAAAAGAGGTGTGAAACCTGTGTGCACGTTTACACTACAGGCAAGGTACCCATACCAAAAACCCAAATACACCATAAGATCAATGGTACCTTCACCTGCAAATCATCCAATGTAATATACCTGTGCAAAATGCCCAACAGCTCTTTATATGGATGAAACTGGACAAACACTACATAAAAGGTTTAATTCCCACGGATCCAGTGTCAAAAACAAAAAGACAGAGACACCAGTGGGAGAACATTTTTGCCAAAATGGACACAGTGTCAGGGACATTAGATTAACTGCACTTATGGGACTGTTCCACACTCAGAGGGACAGAAAATTATGGGAGATTAAGTTAATATTGAAGTTTATTGCTATTCATAAAGGTTTTAATAAAGACAGAGAGTTCTTGTCACATTATCACATTGTAGATTGACCTTTCCAACAGCTTTAATGGCATCGTAAATACCTCTAAAGCCTCAGAGGAAGAATGCAATTTACCACTGACTGATCAAAGTATCTGGATCTGGATTGCGTTCTCTTATATGATTTCCATTCTAAACAATGCAATGTGTACTTGTATATAAGAGACTTGTTTTCATTTTTATCTGTATAACATGCCTGAGGAAGAGACCTAAGGTCTTGAAAGCTTGCATTCTAAATCTACTTAGTTAGCTAATAAAGGTATCAACAACTATATTTGCCTCCTGGATGGCTATTGAGGCTCTATGTAAGCTTCTAGCTGCCCTACACAACTTTTTGCTCCCGTACATAAGGTAGCTTGTGAATCTTTAATACCATACTGGGAACTCTCCAGATCTGCCCTGTAGACGTTGGTTTGTAGTGTTAATTAGAGGGGCTCTATGGGCAGAGACTATAGAGTCCCCAGTGCATTGCAGCTCTAGCATTCAAGGGTTTAAAATCCCAGTTTAAATTAATAGATTTTGTTATATTTCTACCCTATGGAGCAATCGGTTTGCCCCATAATTACTTACATTTTTTATTAGCCTAATAATGTATTGTTTTTTAATATTTTTTCTAAATTTAATTTTCATTTAATTTAATTATTTTAATATACTTATTTTTTTTAATTTAATTTCAATTACTCAAATTCATTAATCAACTTGATTATGTACTGCCCCTGGACTGTGCATCACACTTCACAAACTCACCACCTTCAAACAACTCCTAAAAACTCACCTGCTCAAGTCGGCATCTCATTAAAGGTGAAGTAACACTTCCTAATAATTTATTATGGCCAAAAAAAAATTGTGGCCCCTATCATTTTTTTTGCTCTTACCGTATGGCTCAAGACATAAGATATTCAATCAGTCCTGGATGTGACAGGTCATTTTTAAGTATAGATGAGAATAATTCCTTAATTTGATGGCCTTTTATAAGGAAACCAGAAAAGTGTCCTGGCTGGCAAAAAAAAAGTACCAATGCTGAATCTTAGTCCCACTATACCACTGCTTGTGACGCTAGTGAATTAATGATAAATGTGGGGCAATATATTTATATGTTTCTTGAAATGAACCTGCCAATTCCCCATTGTCTGACTTTTACGTGAGCTAGTAAACTCTTTTCCCCAGATCACTAATGTACTGCACAACTTTTCAGGACAATTTTGTTTTAGTGTCTCTGCTGCCCAAGTGAGTTCTAGAGAAACAGACAATAATAAATCTTATCTATAACTATTTATATTTAGTCTGTGTCTTTATGCTGCTCCTTTTCACATAAGAAACTATTGGTCATGCTTATAACATCCCTGGGCAAAGCAACTGCCCCCCAAAAAAAAAAAAATTAACCCCTTAACACTCAAGAGGTTTTCAATGCAATGTATTGAACTTGCGCGTTTCTTCTTTAATGTACTTCATTATGGTTTTGCACGTTTCTACATATTATACCCTATTTTTAGTATTAGTGTTTTACATTATTGTCACTTTTTCATCATGGCAACTACTTCTTTTGATATTCGGGTTTGTTTTTCTTGTTTTATAGTAGGTACAAGGGCATGGGTGGTATCTATCGTAGTCTCAATAACCTTTTCATAAGGGATGAAATGTCTGTGTCTGGAAGGTCTTGTAGCACACTGAAGTCATTACACAGTTCTGCCTCAAAATTCTTATGATTTTTCAATAGCTGGATACAGCTGATTTTCCCATTTGTTGACTAGATCATTGTCTTTCTTTCTTTCTTGCAGTCAATTTTGATAGTTGCTCTCACTAGACAATGTTCACTTCCAATGTTAAAAAGATTTAAGACTGAGTAGTTAGTGAATATTGTTTTATTTGCAGCATGAAGTTGATGGGTCAATGCCTTATAGTGGCGGGAGTGTTTGCATGTGTCAACGAATCCAAGAACTATACCATTGGTAGCATAAACTCCTGGCAGGATCACCCAGCGTGGACAGATAAAAGCTAAGACACTAGACTAAATCGATTAAATATCTGCCAAACCACACTAGACGAGTGTGGCAGACTAGGGTCCATTCCCTCATTCTGCGGAGGCTTGAGAGATACTTCTTACTGCACTGGGGAGACCAGCATAATGGCAGAGGGTGCCAAGAATCACAGGATTCTATCAGGCTGCCTTTGGACTTTAGACATTGGAACACTTAACATTTGAAGTATTAGTATAGTTTTGCACTTAGAGAAACTTGTACAAGAACTAAATAACAACAATTGGGACATAATTGGTAGACTTGTGCACTACAAAAATTTTCGGTAAAATTTGATTTTGTACAAATTTTTTTTTTAATTTGGAGGATATGAATTTTGGATGGGGCCTGTTTGACTCAGACGAAATTCGTCAATTGTCTGAATTATTCGGCCGAAAGTTTAAAAAAAATTTAAAATATTAAATAAAAAATTAAAATTAAACAAATAAAAATAAAAAATACATTAAACTAAATTAATAATAATATTAAATCTCTAATGAGACAGGAAGGGGTATTTTATAAACCCCTACACACTTATATATGTATATGTCACATCAAATTAAAGCCCTTTCTGCCCTTTAAAAAATTTTATATATGTGTTTGTGCAATAAATGAGAAAGATAGGAATTATGGTTAAACAAACACATATCAAAAATAGCAAAATTGCTTGTGTCCTTATGTGGTTAATATCTGCACTTTGCATGAACTGTAAAGCACCTGTTTTACCAGATCTATTTTTAGCAGTATGTAGCAACATTGTAATAGTTTCAGGCTGGAAAGCGCAGTGCCCTCTATTTTTAGTAGCATGTAGCAACATTGTAATGGCTTCAGGCGGGAAAGCTCCATCCGAATTTCCGAAATATACCCCTGAAAATTCGGACTAAGTCCATTTTGGAATCTGATTTTTTTGTGTGGGCGGACCTTGGCTTTCGGAAGGTCAGAATGATGCCGAATACGCCTTATTCGTTCGAATTCCGAAATTAGCCGAACCAAATCGCACATGTCTAATAATTGGCTTATATGAGACTCAAAAAAAATGATGAAGATTTTGTAAATTAGAAGATGGACACTGGCTATAAGAAACCAATGATGGATGATGTGGAGGAATCAGATTCTTTATTAACAAAAACCTGACTAAACAGTTATGTTCTTCAAATCATTCCAGTTAATGCCCTACAAGTAGCCGCAGTGATGAAGTTGAAGAATTTTCTGATGATTTATTACACCTCTACAGGACAGGACAATTACTAATACATATTTATAATGGGAGATTTCAATGCAAGAACTGGTAAGAACCAAAATGGTGAAAAATCAATCTGACCGCATGGAACTGGAAAAAGAGATGACAGAGGCAAACAAGTGATCGAATTTACAGAAGAACAAAGTTTCTACATCATGAATTATTTCTACAGGGACAAAGCCCATAGAAAATGGACATGGAAAAGCCCTAATGGTGGGGCAGTCATGCACAGTAGAGACTGGCCGCACCGTGGCTGATACAGAGCTGGACACTCTATATCAGCCGGGGAGCGGGCAGTCTCTACTGCGCATGACTGTGTTGTTACACACGTTTTAGCGAATTATTATTTAGGATAATATTATTTTTTTTTGCTGCAGTACCTTCAGTTCTAAAGTGGTGCTGTTACTATACCAGTCTATGGACAACTCTACTCAGTGAACCATAAACCACCACAGGATGCTGTTGTAACAGCGCTTCTGTAACATTTCAGACCAGATAATGCAAGTCTGAGCTGCAATAACATTTTAATAGTATATATGTATCAGCAGTGAGTCTATCTATACATGTTCTATTCAGCAGAAGAAAACCTGCTATATATTTTTTCTATATTAAGCTTTACTAACAATTTAATAACACATTTGTGATTTCTGAATTCCATTTTTATTTTAATGTTATGTAAAAGCATATTACATTTATTTTTCTCTGGTATAAAGGTTGATAAAGATCAGGTATTAATTTTGTTTTATAGTCTCTTGGGTGCTACATAGATTTCAAGCACTGGATACTATTGTAAGATATAAAAGTTTATAGTAAATACATACAAAATGACCTGTGTCCTGTGGCCTGTTAGCAACTGTCATATTCACCTCCATGGACATGACATATAGGAATGAACTGAAAATGTTATTAGCCGAACAAACGAACAGGGGCAAAATTCATAGGGTCATTAGGATTTTCTGATCATAGTAATATTAGTGAGGGTTGTTTTTAAGAAGTGTACCTTCTTCTTTAAATGATGAGTTATTGAAGATTTTACAAAGGAGAAATAAACTGTTTTCCTTGAAGCACAACAAGATTTTTCTTACTTCAATGGCTGGTAAATAAGTTTCGGAATGCTGTATGAAATTGTACTCTGCTATTTTGCTGGCTAGATCAAAGCCTTTCAAATGACTGCACACAACGATACAGTTAACAATTATAGTGTGAATGAAACTGGACTTTTTGCAGCATGCTACTAGATAACTATTAGTTAGCTGTAGGAGAAGGGGAACAAAGAAAATTACAGATTTGAAGTGAAAAGACAGATGGAATGAGCCAGCTTTACTCACACCAGCTCTTAAAGGAGAATACCTCTTTCTAATAATAACTCCATTACATAGACTTACCTTTCATTGTGATTTGGTTCAGTAGATGACATCTTCAATCAGCCTTGGATGTCATGTCCATGGAGGAGTACATGACAGTTACTAGCAGGATCACAGAATACAAAACCTGCTCAGTGTACATGTTAACCTTTTAAGGACCAGTGGTCATGGGGTATGTGGTCCTTTAAGGACCAGATAGGAAAGTTTTTCATGTCGTCTCATGTGACTGATCACGTGTGCCGGCACGCAGAACAGGGGACTGAAAGAGATCACTCCGGTCTTGGAGCGATCAATTTCAGTCCCCACTATTACTCACAGCACTCCTGCAGGAACACTGTGAGTAAAAAGTATGTGACATGCCAGGACCGTCACTGGTCCTTAAGAGCCAGACAGCTGTGATGGTCCTGGCACGTCACTGGACACGAAGGGGTTAATCTTAAAGCAGAACTACCACTGTAAGTAAAGTCGCCCTGCAATACTTAGGCAGGGGGCAAGTAGCTTAATAACAGTTATTTTACCTCTCAACAGTACCCCTTTGTAAAGTAATCATCACTCTTCCGAGACTGACGGCCAGGTTAGTGCAGTCTCTGCGCCTGCGCCATCAGTCCCTTCCGGTGCCTTTCGGGACAGTGCAATACTTTTTAATGGAGACAGGGACTGATAGCGCAGGCACAGAGACAAGATGTCTGTGCTGATGCCTGGCGTCCGGTCTCGGAAGATTAATGACTACTTTACAAAGGGGTAATTTTGAGAGGTAAAATAACTATTATTAAGCTAGTCGCCACCTGCCTAAGTATTGCAGGGTGTCAGAGAGGTGTCCAATGCACTGAAAAGGTTAGTGTTGGCAGATGTTATTTAAAGGGATAGTAATGTATAGGTAATCCAGTAAGATAGCATCTTCTACAAATATTTGTATAATGATGTGTAACTTTATAACCATGCATAACTTTGCCTTTTTCCTTTTACTCTACAACAGCTTCCTCCTCCTGTCCCTTTTACATACATCACGCAGCCTCAGCAAGCTGGTCTGTACAGATCACGAGAAGGGACAATCTTCGTTCAGCATAAGGAAAAAAACCTGCCTCCTTTGTCAAGGGGATAGGGTTTTCCTTTTACTGAAAGAAAGAAGATTGTCCCTCACTTTGATCTATTTGGTCTGATGACTGGATTCCATATCTGAGGGAAGGCTGCTTCACTCATGTAAAAGGGGCGGAAGGGGGAAATGGATGGTTATAAAGTTAAACATCGATACACAAATGTATATAGAAAACTTGATCTTACTGTATTACTTAATCATTACTATCCCTTTCAACTTGCACCAGGCCGCTCACATGTATTGAGGGGATCAGCATCACAAATTAACCCAGAACGCAGTAGGTATTAGTTGTAATACATGGCAGAATACAAATGTATTTTACTTTAGCCCTGATTATATTACACCTACTGTCTGGAATGAGGCAAAATAATAAAAATAATAATAAATAAATACATAGAGAAATTGGGAATTATGTATAAGGAGTGGGACAACCCAACTTCACAACCATGGACAAATAACACTTTTTATTGCTTTAAATTGGTCTTTAACCCCTTGAATGTGTTGTAGACCCCTCAAACAATTTAAGATTGAAACACCCTTTCAGATCATTGGAGATTTCCATTTATTCCCCCAGAATTGCACCACATTTACTTAGTATATCAGTCCCAGTCTGGTTATTTAACAATGTGTGGTATCATTTTCATTTCCAGTTAATCAAGATCTATATTCTGGATAAGAAATCATGCAGAAACTGTGGAGGCCACAGCACTTTTGTGTTGATAACACCATGTACTAGGAAGAACTGAAAGTGGCAGGTAGAACTTTGAAGTGTGTAGCTACATGTATCATGTGGCTTTCTCAGCTTGAGTACATTGACAGTTAACTGAACATTAAGGAAGCAATGAACAAGGAAGAAATCCCAGATTCTGCGAGAACACAGAGTTACACAGAATAGAAATTGTGCCCAGAATGTCAATGAATTAACTACAGTTCAGTAACCATCATCCCTGCTTTGGGATCCTAAAGCAAGGCTTACTCTGTTACCATTTTAGAAAAGAAGAGACATATGTAATTTTTAAGTGGATAGTAATGTTTCAAAATAAAAGCAGCTTCAATTAATCTTCATAGTATTTGGGCCGTGGAGAGTGTTATTTCAATACTGTCAGAGTTGTAGTTCAAGGGTAATTGAATGATAAAGTTTCCCTCTCCCGCCCCTTTTACTGATGAAACACTGCTCACCTCAGAACAGAAAGGTGGTGGCAGATGGTTTGCAGAGAGGGACAATCTTCAATTAGCATAAGGGAAAAACCTGAAAAACCTGTGGAAGGGGGCAGGGTTTTCATTGTTCTCACAGTAAGAAGATTGTCCCTTGCTGTGAGCTGTCTGGTCTTAAGACCTAATTCCACATCTAAGGGAGGTGGCTTACACTAGGTAAAAGGGGCAGGAGAGGGATACTTTATCATTCAATTACTCCTGAACTACAACTGTGACAGAACTGAAATAACACTCTCCATGGCCCAAATACTGTGAAGATTAATTGGAGCTGCTTTTGTTTTGAAACATTACTATCCCTTTAAAGGAAACTTAACACATCCCAATAATAACCCCATACTTACCTTACTATAGCTGAAAATCCTAATGGCCAATATAAGTTTTGTCCTTGTACCTCTGTTCAGGAAGTAATATCTTCAATCATTCTTGGATATCATGTCCATGGAGGTGGACATGGAGAGTTGGATTTACATCCCAGGCTCCCTTACACAATACACACTAGGCTCACTTAACTCTGCCTATGGCCACTCTCCTCACTTCTCAAATGATTACACCCCCAGTCCCATCCACTGTTTTCTGGCACAGAAAATATATTTGACCTATAACAAGCATGAACCAACAAATAATTAACCCTTGTTGTTAGAGAGCTCTCCAATGCATTGCTCCACAATGGTTAAATAATAGTCTGTAAAGGAGTATAAATGGTGCAAGGACATTGAGGTTGGTCTGGTCACACCTACAATTCATAATGTGGGTGTGGCCAGCACCGATAGGGCACCCATCAACATTTGGAGCTCTAGGAAATCCTAGCCTGTTGGGAAATCCTGCTCTGCAGAAATAACAGTTTCTAGGAGTAAACTGACTGGACCTCAAATTCTGCTCCCTGCACTCTCCCTCTCCCTTACCATTCACTGCTAGCCAGTGCTAGCTCATAAACTGAAAATAAATAAAGATAAATCTAAAAGTATTGTTGGAAATGAAATAAATGGCTAACAGAAACAAAGGTGATTTTGAAAACTTTTTAAAAATCAACTATTTGTTAAAAAGTGTCAGTTCCCCTTTAAAACCTCCTGACCTGCCTTTAGTAAGAATTACCTGTAGCGAGTGGATGAGAACCACATATATGGAGCCTAAATAATACAACTTTTCAATGTATATTGAGGTTTTTGTTTTCATTTACCTAAGTAAGTTGGAGTGATTACTGGCATCATGGGTAAGAAAAATGAATTAACATAATGCCACATACTTTGGAACCTCTCCTGCACTGGTCAACAATTGTGCATATTTATTACTTTATTATTCTTTATTTATATAGTGCCAACTTATTCCACAGTGTTGTACAACAGGGAATATACGTACAGAGATATCACATAGAACATGGAAAACAAAAGGATCAGAGGGCCCTGCTCAGGAGAACTTAAAGCTGAACTAACACTGCTAACAAACGTTGTCTGTAATAATTTCCTATCTGGCGACTAGCTGCTTAGTAGCGCTAGTCGCCAGAATTATTACCTCTTCATGGAGAAATTTGAAATGATCCTCAGCTGACAGGCAGGACAGAGCGCGGACATCTTGCCCTAGTGACGTCCGCTCGCCTGCGCTGTCAGTCCCTTCCAGAGCCGAATGGCTCCTAGCAACTCCTCCTACAGCCTTCTGGGACTGACAGCGCAGACGCGTGGACGTCACTATGGCAAGATGTCTGCGCTCTGTCCTGCCTATCAGCCAAGGATCACTTCAAATCTCTCCATGAAGAGGTAATAATTCTAGCGACTAGCGCTACTAAGCAGCTAGTCACCAGATAGGGAATTATTACAGACAACGTTTGTTAGCGGTGTTAGTTCCGCTTTAAAGCGGAACTTTCACCAGAATTACATAGCACGGCAAATGATAATTACATTAGTGATATGCACACACTTAGTTTTATTTTCATGTATAATTGCTGCATTAAAGGGGAACATTCACATGCAAACAACTGGAGTCCGGATGATTTATTTAGTAAAACTAAGTAAGCTTTGGTATTTTTTTTAATGGATCTTACATCATGTCGAACATATCTGGGCTTAAAGTTTCCCACTTCTGCATTCTGTGGCACCCTGTACGCGCGGCATGAAGCAGCAGGACTTCCCACTTCCCTCCCAGCCGCCCCAGGAAGCGCGTTCACACTTCCCTTCGAGGGGGAAGTTCTGTGATGTAACGTTACAATAAGCTCTGTTTACTATGCTACTGAGGTTGCAACCTCAGTAGCATGGTAAATGGAGCTTGTTGTAATGTTACATCACAGAAATACCCCCTCAAAGGGAAGTGTGAACGTGCTTCCTGGGGCAGCTGGGAGGGGGGTGGGAAGTCCTGCTGCACTTAGTTTTACTAAGTAAATCATCCGGACTCCCGCTGTTTGCATGTGAATGTTCCCCTTTAACGAAAAATAGAACCTTCTATGCAGGCAGCAGAGAACAGCACAGACATCTTGCAGAGCCGACACCTCTGTGTCTGCGCTGTCGATCCCCTTCAACTCCACGACTGGTGATTTCAATGCCTTTGTGCTGAAAGGCACTCGAAGGGACTAACAATGCAGGTGCAGAGATCACCTACTGCAAAATCCCAGCCGGTGCCTGTCTGCATAAAAGGTTCTATTCTTCATTAATGAAGCAATTATATTTGAAAATAAAACTAAGTGCTTGCATATAGCTAATGTAACTATCATTTGCCGCACTATGTCATGCTGGTGAAAGTTCGCTTTAAAAACACATTTTAACGCACTTCAATTGCTGATCACTGCAAGAAAGGTTTTTAAAGGTATAGTACATGGTATTATTTTCATGTCCATGTTAGCTTGTAATCATTCCAAGTTACTTGGGTAAATGAAAATAAAAACTCAGTCTACATCGGAAATTTGTATTATTTGGGTTCCATGCAGTTAATAGAAGTGTGTGTGTGAGGCAAAAGGCTATAAAAAAGGATTGTGGACAGATCTCAGTTTTGGAGGTCACCGCCCAGACACAACAGACAATGGCTACCATGGCATTAGGCGGAGCTTAATCTAAATAATTTTTGTAAGCCATATGATGTGGCACAAAGTAATAGATAGCATTTGCTTAAATTGGGTGCCTTGGTAGGGAAATGTAGTTTTTTACCAAACTATGTGACAAAACCTACAAACAAGTGAGTTAACACTCTGAATGCCAGAGAAGTCTCCAACTCAAAATAGCACAATGCATTGGATATCTCTCTGGCACTTAAATTTGTGGATAATGATGTATGCCAGGGGTGGCCAAGGTTTTTTTTTTTAACCTTTTGAGTGCCAGAGGGGTATGCAATGCACTGCGTACGCCTCTGGCACTCAAAGGGTTAATCATGGGCCACAGGATCAGAAAGCCATATGTGTGAAGGCAGCATCCTTAATAATCTATTATAGATAATGATAAGGAATGTTAACCTGTCAACTACTCAGAAATATTGATTTATTTAATGATCAAATCACTAACAAAACTGATATGTAACAGATTATTGAACTGTACGGTACTGGCAAACAGGAGATTAGGGGCGGGATTCTATTGCAGGTGCTAATTTTATCACTGCTTTTATCCCCAGGTTTCCCCATAGACTTCAATAAAACAGGTGTTACCATTTATCAGCTGCAATAGAATCTAGCCCAGGGTCATACTGATCTGCTAGTTCATATGTGCTAGTTAATAAGTATAAAAATAGTTTTTTAAAATCTTGGGAGAGCTGCACATGGATTTAGGCAGGATGTTGGTGTTGGTTTAGGGACTGTGGATGGTCTCCTCATTCCTTGTAGCACTTCATGCTTTAGAATTTTTTCTTTCCTTACAAACCTTTATACTCATTCCTTAGAAATTTCACATACATATCTCATGCACTCAGTCACTTAAAATCCTATATAATTTCATGAAGAATAGGTTATTCTTGGCATTAAGATTTGACCACCAAAACCACCTTTTATTAACACAGTGCCACTTTCAGCCAGTCGCGGGGCAGTCATGCGCAGTAGAGACTGCCCGCGGCGTGGCTGATACAGAGCTGGAAGCTCCAAAGGAGCGTCCAGCTCTGTATTAGCCACGGTGTGGGCAGTCTCTACTGTGCCTGACTGCAGCACAGGCAGCAGTCTCTACTGCAAAAGACTGTGTCGTTACACATGATTTAGTGAATTATTATATAAGGATGTTGTGACCAGGACCATTTCCATTCCACTTTGATTAGTACTTTGTAAAAATGTTGCTAAATGTTTATATATTTTAATATGACTGTTTGTGGACAATTTTACAGACACATTGGGGAGATGCATAAAAGCAGTATGAACATATATATGTCACTGTTTTCACATATAAATTGACTGCACGTATGTGTAAAGGTGTTTGTGCATAAAAAAACCCTTCTTTGTGCCACGTGTGGCCAAAAATGTGACAGTATAATTTGGGGTTGTGGCTAAAGTTCAAATTTTGTTGCAGACTATATTTAAAAAATAGTTTTATACACTCCTCCATTTGGTCACTAGACTATTCTGGGGCAAACCAGCTGCACCATAGGTATAATGAACTCATTTTAGCCCCTTAACGACCCTTGATGGTCATAGTACGTCAAAGGTCGATCTGACTGAACGACCCATGATGTACTATGACTGTCATGAAATTCCTGGCTCCCCCCGTGACTGCACACCATTCGGGGAGTCCGGAAGCGGATGGAGCAAAAAAAAAAAAAATGCTCAGTGGTCCTTAACTGACAGCACCCCGCCTATCGGACGGTCATTTAGGGGTTAAACCCATGAGAATTTTTGGGATATATATATTTGTCTGCCGGCCATAGTGCAGCTTATTTGCTTCAGAATACCTTACCCTTATACATAAGGCCCAATACATAAAAAACATTCTTACAAGACTGTTGAAGAATCGTAGCTAAAGACATTTATAAATATGAGTTATACTGGTTCAGCTCTTAATGCTTGTCTTGTTTGAAGAACAGGTTACACTAGATGTGAATACTTTTGTGCAAGCAAATTTTTCACTATAGAACAAATGTTTTCATTGGGCCATAATCAGAGTCAATTTTTCATTTATTAAAAGCAATTATTATACAGTCCCCTCAATGGACCTTATATATTAATACAGGGGGTGATTTTCTAAAAAGAAAGGGGGAGATTCTTGGAGAATGTTTAAGAATTAAAATAATTAAAATCACAACAATGGGTCATATTTATAAAGAAGTAAAGTTAAGTTTATATATATATATATATATATATATATATATATATATATATATATATTTGAGAATATTCGCAGAAAATTTGCTAATAAGAATATTGTCACACATATAATGGTTATTTATACACTATCACTATCTAATTCCATTATGAACAGGTTATTCCTAACATTACGTTTTAATCATGAAAACTGCATGATTAGTGAATAGCTTGATACATACACTGGGGAGATTCACTAAGCGGGAAAAAAGAGGGGATAAAACGGATATGACTTCTCCAGTTCCTATGTTATTGTAATAGAGCCTATGCACTTAGATCTCCAACGCTGAAGAAATCTTAGTGCATATGCTCCATAGAATAACATAGGAATTGGAGAAGTGTTAAACTGGAGTCATCTCCTCTTTATCACCTCTTTATCACTGCTTGGACAAGATCATTTCTACTCCATTTTTCAAAAATGTTGACTGACTGGAATTAGTAGTTAGTGAATATGTTACTAAATGTGTAAACATATTCTTATATCACTTTGTGGAAATTGACAATTTCTTTATTTCTCAGTTTTATAACCTCCCAGAAAGGTACCAGGTCACCTTATCAGTGGTGTAACAATAGGGGTCGCAGAGAACGCACCTGTGACCCCATCACCACTTGCCTGCAGCTCGTGCCCGCAGCAGCTCAGCTGATCTCCCGGCGCTCTACTAATGCAGAGCGCTGGGAGATGACATCATCTCCCAGTGCTCTGCATTACTGAGAACAGAGCGGGAGCGGGTGATGGAGGTAGGAGATGGACATGGGGCAATGTGAAGATGGGGGAGTGGCCGCTGGGCCCATGGCAATTTCTGCACCAGGGCCCGGTGGCTTCTAGTTACGCCGCTGCTTATTCTTAGTGAACAAAATGGCAAAAAAATGTACAGTCACCGACAAAAGGTAAACGGTCACCTGGAAAGACTTGCTGAAAATCAGCTCTGGGAAAAGTAGTTTAACCTTTTGATTGCCAGATGGGTACGCAACGCATTGCAGAGCAATGCGTTCCATACTCCTTTAGCGTTCAAAGGGTTAATTTTTTGGCAAACTAACTGCAGCATACAATGCAAACATTCCACAAATTCTTATTGAAATAACTGGGGAGACCTCTCTAACATTCAAAGGGTTAAAAAATATTTAAACCAATAAGACCTTCTGAAAAGTTTATTTGTCCCCTATGTTAAAGTTAGCATGTCCCAGAATAGCCCCAATCTATCTAGAGCTGATGTCCAGCCAGGTCCTGCTAGGTCAGTTACCTATTATTGGTGACCCAGTTAGCTTTTATAAATTCTCCTAAACATTAATGTTCTTTATGCGTACACACACATCTAGAATTTCCCTTTGTACAAAAGGTACATTCACAGAATATATCAAATGCAGGATGGAACTTAAATTATACAATGCCCTTTGACACAGCCTCTCAAATCATCACTCACTGGCCATGCACATACATGCCACACACTGTAACAATTGAGTGAGTTATATCATAGTGTTACCACTTAAAAGAGACTAATTGCAAATGCTGACAGGTAAGAATTAAAGGAAGTGAGGAGAAAGAAAAAAGCTCATTTTGAACAAACTACAAATCATTCCTAGTTAGGTTATTTATATAAAAATTGGCTAACTGGACACATTAAGAAGGTAAATCTTCTTAGGAAAGACATGTTGTAGATTGGACTGCTTTTCATTACATGAACAGTGGAACAAGTAAAATCATTCAAAAATCATTACAGATTTAAGGGCTAATCACTGCCAATCTGCAGAACGCTATGTGTCCACAACTCTGCTATAAGCCAAGATCTACACACAGTTCCCAAACCAAGAGATATATTAGGCTATATCTATATATATATATCTATATATATATCTATCTATCTATATATATATATATATATATATATATATATATGAAGGTGATGTGGAGCTATTCTGCACAAACCAACCAATGGTCAAAGATCTACACATTGTTCTTCAACAAAGAGATTTATTAGGCCATATATATATATATATATATATATATATATATATATATATATACACATTCTGGGGAAAACCAACTAAAGGCCAAGATCTATACATAGCTTGCCAACACAGAGATTTATTAGGTCATATGTAAAAAGAGAAACTGGAGCAATTCTGGGAGAAACCAAGTAATGTTCATGATTTCTTATATAGCTCCCCTTACTTAAGGATTTCCCTGATTAAGCACAGGTTGGACAGTCAGAATGAATAAGCCTCTGATTAACACATATGTGCTTAATCAGGGAAATCCTTACATCCTGGCCTGTTGGTGGCCCATGAGGATCCAACCTGGATACCCCTTACTTAAAGGATCTAAACTAACAAATAAAAATGAAATTGGTTCACATAATATTAAATATGTTTACAGCCAGCATATGGAAAAAGTATCATTCACATTTTACAACCATAAATTATAATCCTAAACTTGCATTTCTTGCATGTTTAAACTGTCCTATTCAGAGAGCATTTCATTATGTTTGTGCTGATTATAATGACAGATAAAAGATAATGCCAGTTAGCCCTTTCATTGTCTGAGGAGTAACTAGCACAATACTTCACAATGCATTGGATACCCCCGGCATTAAAAAAAAAAAATCATATCACCATCTGAATTGCGTGCCTGTGCCTTTGATTTTCTTTTTTTAATTATTATTATGAGCTTCAGACACTGTGGGGAAGGAGAGTGGGAAGTACACACAGAACTGTTCTGGCTATAGTCCAAATATGCATACTCACATATCAGCAAGGTATGCTTATGTTCATGCGGAAGCTCAAATGAGCAATGCTTAAGCCTGTGACATGAGAATCTCACCCTTTTGATGCGGGCGAGATTCTCATGTCGCTTTTCTCATCCCGGTGACATGGTTAATGTGCAGTTTAGTTGGTCACACAATGGTGTGCAACATTTTAATAGTGAACCTAGGGATCACTAGAACAGTCAGGAATGTCTGCTCCCACAGACTAGATTTTAGGGCTCAGAAAACAGATTGAGAACTTTTATAGAAGCTGCAAAAAAGTAGAAGGTATTTATCTATATATAATTGCAATTCATGTTTAGGTCTTAGTGTCCCTTTAAAAACATTTGAGAGCCAGAAAGGTATCCATTACATTGCAAACCAACGCAAAGTATATTCCGCTGGCACTCAAATGTTTATGTTTAGTTTTGGATACCCCAAACAATGTATAAGATTCTGATTATTTTTTTCTACTGCTAAACAATCATTTGAATGTAAAATTTCAAGGAAATAAAGAGAAAACGAGATATTGGTTTGAGGGCCATAAAAAGAGAATAATGCAGTACACTTTACATGAACGGGTCTATTTAACTGCAACTAAACCTTACATAAAGTCCATAATGCCCCACAGTGCACATTACAGGCATCTGCTATCCATGAAGTGCGATTAAGCATTAGGTGCATGTGTTCAATGAAGCAGCGCATCACTTACAATAAAATGATCTTTTGTATAATAGTATATGAAAAAAGGCAGATGAGACTTTAACCCCACGGGGAAATAAAAATGGGGAAAAATCTGTCTCAGCAGGAGCAAAATCCACAGTATATAGTACTGTACAAGCTTCTGCTCACACCCTGTTTGTGCTTGTAAATGGACAGATCACTCTTTAATAAAAAGCCATAATTATATTTTTATTTTTATACAGAGCTACTATTTATTTTCTTTAAATAAAAAAAATATTTTCATTAAAATGGAGCTACTGCCTTCAATTTAAGATAGCACAATTGAAAACTTAATTCCAAACTACCTATCTGTTATATTGGCCAAAAGCACATTTGTATAATTTAACACAGGGGTGTGAAAAATCTAGTCATAAACAGCTACAAACAGTCCAGGATTTAAGGATTTCCTTGTCTGAGCACAAGTGGGCTAATTAAAATGAACGAGCCACTAATTAATTCAACCGTGCTAAATCAGGGAAATGCTTAGTCCTGGCCTGTTGGTGGTCCATGAGGATGCAACCTGGACACCCCTTATTTAAAGGAACACTAACAATTAAAAATGAAACTGGTTCACATTATATTACATATCATGTTTACAGCCAGCATATGGAAAAAGTATCATTTACATTTTACAACCATAAATTATAAAAAAGGGAAATCCTTAGCCCTGGCCTTTGGTGGTCCAAGGAGATTTACGCTAAATATCCACATCTTGTGTGACTCAGAAGAAACAGGCAACTGTGATCCAAGTTCCTTTCTGATCTCTGTGTTACAGGTATGTGGGGGAAGAAGCATTTATAAATTTAATTTTTTTCTTTTTCACTGCTGATTGGGACAGTTAATTGAAAAAATACTAAAAGAAAAAAAAATTGTTTGCTAGGCAACAGGGAACCTGCCATGAGCTGTGACTGAGGCAGACAGCTAATAGAAGACAGTCAGTTGTGCTGTGTACTTCACTGTTTAATAAGGTCCAGCAAACATACTGGGCAGTGGTGGGGTTAAAAGTAGTAGTACTGCAGGGACTTGTTACTAAAATGGTAGTCCAAAAATTGACTGCAACTATGCTACTCCAGCATTTATAATAAATGCTGATGATCCTTCTCCTCCTGAGAAGACTGTTAGAGAAAGTGGCATAAAAAGTAGCACCACTTCCAGCAGTAGTATAGATAAACCATCTAAGAACACTGAAGACAATGACTAGTAGCATTCTAGTATTGATGGCATAATGTAAGAAGATGCAGCAGTTCAACCAACTATTATGGCGGACAGTGAGACAAAAAATACCAGTATGCAAAGTAGTGGCGAATGTGCTGAAAATCCCTATAAGGGGAAAAGTAAAAAGGAATTATGTGACACTTCAAAAATCCTGGAGGAATATTAAAGTAGTAGGAAAGACGTGGAGGGCTATGGTGAGAAATGGAATGACCTGTTGATTGATGATGATGATGATCTATAATGTATCTCTCCAACATTCACCTCTTCTTCAGGTACAGATGAAGAGTGAGAGAGATGATGATATGGCAGGAAAAGTAGATCAGTCTTTCACCATTGAAAATGAGCACTGTGTCTGTTTATAAACTGTTTGAGAGGTCAATTGGAAAGTCTAACTCTAGCCAAGTAAAGATGACCAAAATTACACAATCATCCTGTCAGTCATTGTCAGCATTGACACTGCTTCCAAGTCTAACCCTCATTCAGCTACACACTAAGAAATCATCAACACAGGTTATCACCATCCATAACGCTAGCAATGATGTGTGCTTCTGCTGCTGTTGGAAGTGCAGACTCTTTGATACCTAGTAGTACAATTGAAGCAACATCTAGCCTCACTAGTAGTAGCAGTAGTAGTAGCCCCTCAGGAACCCATCAGTTCATGAAGTTTACTGTACGGAAATACTTCACTCACAACCCAAAAGCTAAATATGTTGAGGTCTGCTGTCGGTGTAAAAAAAAAAAATATGAGCATGGGGGAAAGCAGGCTCAAATCTAGTCACCTTCTCACTGAGATCCCACCTAAAGCACCACCAGGGGCCTGACTAGGAGAAACACTATCAACATTTAGAGGTGCCTCAACTAGTAGAAGCAGAAGCACTCCTGAAGGTTTACGGGGCTCAGTGGCACATAATAAAAGTGATATTTATGTGTCAGAGAGTGTGCCAGGATATCATTCATTTGAAATAACACCTATGACTCCTGCTGGCGAGAAGTAAGAGTCAGAGTTTTTTGTAGGGGATGACAAGAGTCATAAGCTGCACACACAAGCCCCCATCACCTCCACAGGTCTACATGTTGTAAAAGCAATAGTTATACAGCTCTTCAGCCATGTAAAGCCAAGGTACACATTCTAAGTTCTTGGAAGGAGTCAAACAGTTCACAAAAATCATGGTAGCAGTTGATATGCTGCTGTATTCTGTCGAAAACAGAGGTTTAAAAGAACTGATGCCTTGTGTTACAACCCGCTGGCATATCTCAAGCCACAATAATTTTTTCAAGGATGGCTGTGCCAAAGTTTTACAAGCAGGTGATTAGAGTATTGGACGAAATTCTGGAAACCAGACATAACAAGAAAATTCACCTGACAACAGATATGCCCCCGCCCCCAGACCCATCCATGTTTCCTGGCACAGAAAATACACTTCTCCTATAACAAAAAAGATCAACAAAAGTTTTAACCCCCGTCTTGGTTGCTAGAGAGATCTCTCTAGCATCCAGGGGGTTAAATAATAGTCTGTAGAGGGGTATAAAATTGGTATAGGGGCATTGAGATTTTTCTGGCCACACCTACAATTCAGAATGTGGGTGTGGCCTAAACAGCTCAGGCACCTGTCAAAATTTGGAGCTCTAGGCATTGCCTACTCTGCCTAATGGGAAATCCGGTCCTGCCATTCTCACACAGGCAAATCCGTGCTTATTTTGCTAGTTATATAATACAAAGTTAAATACTAAGCTTAACTGCTGATTCCTTTACAGAAGATGTATTATACAAAATAAAGCAAAATTACCTCACCACAGGAGAAAAATGTAAGTTTAGTACAAGAAATTACTTTACTTCCATGCTGATATATTTAAGTAAGTTATCCAAATGAAATAATTGGAAATTGTAATTTAATTACAATGAGGCTTAGAAAGGTCCTTTTAAACCACAGTTACCATGGTACAATTATGATTCCTATTGATATTTTATCATTACCCTAAATTACATTATCTGGTTAAGAGCTAAAAACTGTGTGCATGTATAAATAATCGTGATTTACTTATATGCTCCCCTTGGTGTAGTCTGAGACATTACCTCTGATATACTAAGGGAACTGGAGCAAGTCTGAGGCCCAATAAATTAAATGCATCTATCACCACCCAGTCTTCATAGCACTGCATTTATCAGCTGTTATACTATAGCACACCGAATGGGTGATGTGCTTCATGTCTTAATTTCATGCGTTGCCATGTCCTGACTGACTGTCCTGCCAATATCAAGATGTAGATTGCATCTGTTCTCCCTCCAACTCCTTCACTCATCAGTTAATAACACCATTACCAGCTGTCAAGGGAGTTGCCAAAAGACCTGGGGCCTGGACCAACCTACTGCATTATTAGTGCACTCTGCTGGCCAAGTTCACCAATTTCTGGAATAGAGATCGGTAAAACTGAATGCCACAAGCTGGCAACAAGATGTGGGATTTTATTATTATTATTTTTTTTAAGTTTAAAAAAGATTTATTTGAAAGAATGACGAAAGTACAAAATACAAATACAGTATACATTATATACAAGCATACTAAATAATAACAAACATGAGGTAAGATATGCAGAAGCAAAGTATGGGGAATCAAACAGGGCAATGCAGAAAGAGTCTGATAGATCACAAACCCACCAGTGCTCAGGTGATGGGATATTAGAAGTGATTTAGAAAACATATAGATTAGTACAAGCCATAAATTGCAGGTGTATTCAAAAGAAACAGTAGACTAGTACTTAGCTTAAAGCGGAACTACCACCCAATAATAAGATAGCATCACATCATTGCCCATCTGGTGACTAGCTACTCAGTAGCGCTAGTCACCAGAATTCTTACCGGATTAAAGAGAAATATCTTTATTCTTCATGGACTGACAGCAAGACGGAGAGCGGACATTTTGCCATAATGACGTCCATGCGCCTGTGGTTTCAGTCCCTTTTGGAGCCGGCCAGCTCCTAGCAACACCTCCTAGAGCCGGCTGGGACTGACAGCACAGGAGCGCAGACGTCACTAGGGCAAGATGACCGTGTTCCGTCTTTCTGTCAGTCCATGAAGAATAGAGATTTCTCCTTAATCCGGTAAGAATTCTGGCGACTAGCGCTACTGAGCAGCTAGTCGCCAGATGGGCAATGATGAGATGCTAACTTATTATTGGGTGGTAGTTCCGCTTCAAGTCACTATAAACCTGCAGTGCATAACACTGGTGGTATAATCACTATTGCATCAAGCCAGAGGTCAGAGATAAAAGTAAAAGAAAGGAGGAAGGTGTGAGATGAGATGGGGAGGAAGAAGATGACAGAAGTAAATGAGTGAAATGAGGACACGAGTCAATGTAAAGAATGGGTAGGATGCGGGGAGGAGAGATAGGGTGAGGGAAAAGAAGGGGGATGGAGCCCGGTGCACCTCTGAACCTGACAGAGCATATAAAGAGACTGAGATAGTCTCAAGGGACAGAGAACACTGGCACAACCTTAGAAATACCAAAGAGTAGTGGTAAGCAATGCCCCAAATGGTGCAGAAATAACTATCTATTCCGCTAGGGAGGCGCTCAAAATGAGTTTCAAGGGCTCCAGATAGCCAGATTTAGGATTTTAACCCCTCAATGACCTCTTGATCCGGCACACATGTGGCTACTAAGGACCATAGAGCTTTTTTTGATTTTGGTTCTGGGATGGCAGAGTGATGTTCAATCACACTGCCATCACATAATTCCATGATGTGCCAGGACCATCTTTGATCCTTAAGTGCCAGGGCCGGCATGACGGTCCTGGCACATCAAGGATGATTAAGGGGTTAAAGGAATTCAAACCTTTAATCTAAAAACAAACAACAACAAAAAAAACACATATGATAGTTATTTTCCTGCTGATTAAAACATGCAGTTGTGTTCAAGTCATAAACTTTCAAACTGTCAGCAAGTGAAGAAGCTGTTACTCCCATAGAAGCAACACAATAGCTTACATGACACCAAGTGAATGGTAATTGAGCTCTCTGGACACCAGATGGCACTGTTAATGTAAAAACCCAAAACAGATTAAATGCTTATAACTTTGGAACAAAACATGTCCTAACAGTGTACTCCTGTTTTACTCAGCAGGAAAATCCCTACAATATGCATTCTGAAATAAAGGTTTACTATCTCTTTAGGCATGTGACCTAGGGCTTTAGACACCCAGAACAGTAATTAGCAACATCCCTGTTGACTATTTTCTTTCTCTCGGCCACCCCCACTGCATTTTTACAAATCCTCCCTCCCACTGTTCCCTTCTGTTCTTTCATCTTTCCATCAATTCCTTTATCTATGACTAGCAAGGTGGGACGGCGCTGCTGATCAGACTATATAGGGAATTAATGCACACACATGGACGCAAGACAAACACACACAGAGACACACACGCAAATGCACATGCATGCACTGAGATGCATAAAGAGCGACATAGTCATACACACATACATGCAATGCACAACATGCAGACACATAGAGTGTGATACAGACATGCAACACACACAGTGAGGAACACACAGGCACACACAGAAACACACACACACTCACAGAAGTTAGTCATAAGGGGGTGACTTATGTGTCATTGTAATGAGTTTGTGTTTGTACTTATGCCTCCACTGTGGCATTCATTCATATAGTTGAAATGGATGTGGTAATTGCACATACTATGGTGGAAGGTGGATCGTGCTGGCTCCTGGGGTGTGAGTGAGTGAGTGTGAGTGAGTGAGTGGCATTCATTCATTAAGTTGAAATGCATGTGGTAATTGCACATACTATGGTAGAAGGTGGATTGTGTTGGCTCGCGGGGTGTGAGTGAGTGAAACTATGGTGGAAGGTGGACCATGCTGGCTCGTGTGGTGTGAGTGTGTGTGATTGAGTGTGTGAGTGATTGAGTGTGAGGTGAGTGAGAGAGTGTGAGTGTGTGAATTATTGTGAGTGTGTATGACTGAGTGTGAGTGAGAGTGTGTGTGTTTTTTGTCTGATGTGTTTGTGTCTGTGGTGTAGGAGCGAGTGGCAGCCATTTTGTTTTTTTCAGTTACTTGGATAGTGGTGGGCAGGCTGGATAGTGGGGGCAGGCCAACTCCCTGCATGATTTAAATCACTGCCCCATTGAATCAACCAATGGAAGCAGTAACTCCTCCTTACTTAAGTTGAGGTAACATAGCAATATAACACACGGTGGCTCTTCAGTTGAGGCAGCATAGCAATATGCTGAGGGAACAAATAGAAAGTGGTGTTTGAGGCTTGCCCTCTGTAACATACAGCAAAGGGCGGGAATCAGGAAGTGGAGGAGTGACAGTTGAAAACAGACAGTTAGTGAGGTTGACTGAAGAGATGAAAAGAGTTAAATAAAAGAGTTGTTATTAAGTTTATCCCTGAGTGTTTGTATTTTATGGAAACATTATACCCTTGTACTGAAACAGAGTGTATGGAGGGTTACAGTTATCTGTGGGAGGTGAAACAGTGTGTTTGTGGGGTCATGATCCTGAGTGAGAGTGTGTGTGGACCGGGAGAAGTTATCAATAACCCCTACTTCAGGAGCGAGTGGCAGCTATATATTTTTTTTGTCAGTTGGATAGTGGTGGGCGGGCTGGAGGGGGCGGGCCAACTCCCTGTATGATAATCATGCCCCCATTGAATCACCCAATGGGAGCAGTAAAGTCCCCATTGAATCACCCAATAGGAGCTGTGTCTCCTAATGAGACATAAATTATGTAATGAGGCATTCTGTGCAATGTGTGTGTGTTTTCTGAGGAGGCATAAATTATGTTCTGTGTGTGAGGTACCATAAATTGTGCAATGAGACTTATTCTTCTATATATATATATAGATTTAATCAATTTTGCCCCCCGTCTCTTCCTCTATGGCAGCATCAATGGATGTATCCTCACCCCTTCCAGCTTTCCCCCACTGTCTGATTTACTCTCCCTACATGCTGCTTGTGTCTTCTTCTTTTCCTGAATGTCTTTCAACACCTCATCATCATCTCTGTCCCCAACATGTCTGCCTCCTCTTAATACCCCTCAAGTGGCTTGCTGATGATATAGGGAGGTGTAGTTCAACTGCCTCAACCCCACTAACTGTCTTTTTCTTAAAGTGACAGTAATACTTCATTTTTCTATCCCCCATGTTATAGCCCTTAAAAATCGAAATTAAATGAGACCAGAGGCATCTCTCAAACCTTTATGGTTTGAGAGATATCCAAATTCAAAGTTCCCTCTCCTTTTCTCACCATTGATGTCAGCGTTATAGCTGACAGCAGGGGAATCCAGTCCGTGAGCAAGCAGCGGCAGCTCTGCAGCAGTGGCGAAATTGAGTTATAGAAACAGAAATCTTTCACTGAAATGGTCTTCTACGTGTGCTTGGTTTGCTCTTGGTTTGCAAGCACACGTAGAAGACCATTTCAGAGAAGGATTTCTGTTTCTATAACTCAATCTCTCCACTACTGCAGAGCCGCCACCGGTCCCGGGATTGGATTCCCCTGCTGTCAGCTATAACGCTGACGTCAGGGGAGAGAGAAGGAGATGGAACTTTGAATGCGGATATCTCTCAAACCATAAATGTTTGAGAGATGCCGCTGGTCTCATTTAATTCTGGGCTATAACATGAGGGATAGTAAAAATGAAGTATTACTGTCCCTTTAAAGGCCACTGTAGCTTTGATTTAAAGTAACCCATTGTGTGCTAGAGACAAAAAGCATATTGAGGCTGATTTAATAAGAACTGGAGCATTTCTTGAGCAAGCCAATTGCACCACAGGTTACAAGCAAATTCTCCATAATTCCCACTGAAAAAAATATATACATACAAAAATAAAGTAGGGCTTTTCCTGTTGAGAAAAACAATGTGTGTGTGTGTGTGTGGGGGGGCTGAACTTTTAATGTGTAGGGCAGAAATGTTCAGATGGGTGGTGTCCCTGTGATGGTATGTTTTCTGGACAGTTAGCATTTGCTTACCTAACCCCCATCTTGGAACTCCCAGTCACAAGCACTGATGTCATACCAGGGGTGGCTTAGATAAATGGAGGAGGGCAGAAGTGTTTAGCAGAATAATGGTGGCAATTTGTCAAAGGGAGATGAAGTCTTCAGTGGCTGCTGGAATGGAAAAGACACAAAAACTCATAGGGTGAGATGTTCAAAAAGTGATCATAATGTTACAGTTATCGGTAAAAAAATGTCAATGTTTTCAGAAGTAAATCTGTCACATTTGAAAATATGTCACAAAGACTTAAAAATGATGGTAAGAAGATCTTGATAAACATTGCCCTTAAGAATTCTGATGCTAAAAATGTCTTTGATTTTGTCTTTGAAATGAACATTTTCAAGAAACAAAGACACTTTTGCATTAAAAATTACAAATTTTCATAAAATACTTTTTTTTTATACCAGCCAACTCTATAGTATGGCTTCTCACTTAACAGTACTTTGATTTGTCTGCTCCAAGTTTAGACCATTTTTATTTTGTCGGTGAAAAAAGACATTAATCAGACAAAAAAGTATTGGTTAAAAGAATATTTTTTTCTGAAAAACCTTACAATATATTAAACCACGCTCACTTTTAAGACGGCTTTTTGCCTTTGACGAAGATGGCAGAAATGGATGCAAAAAATTATGGTAAGGTGTCTGAGAATTGACGGATCATGGTGTAAGAACTTTTTAGTTCTGTTTACAGACAATTTCAGTTACCACCACATTTTGATCATCTTGCCCATGGAATGCTGTATACTGCATTGCTGGCTGAGTCGTCTTACAATAAGGTACTGCCCAGGTCTGTATGCTAACTAAGAGTCTGAAATGTGCATGAATTCCTGTGTATATTTTTTTATATAATAGTCTAATGTGTATCCCTTAATTTAGAACCTTTTGGGGTTTTACTGTGATGTAAATATATATTTTATATTAATGTATTAAATGCATATATAAAATTAAAGCAGCATCTTTTGCCTAATGCTGCTAAACATTCCTTCACCCAGTTGAGAAGGTACCTATAGGGGTCTTAGGGCTATAGGAGGCCCTCAGAGGTGTTGTTGATTGGTGTGATGCCCCTCTTCCAGATGTCTCCCTGTCACAGTATCTCACTGCTGAGAGACGCATATTTCCAGAATTATTAGTTAACACTCATGTTTTTACATTAACACTGCCCTATAGTAGTCAGATTCCAATAAGTTATCCTGTTACACTCAATTTGGGAGGAAAATTTCTTATATTTAGTATATGATAGGAACTGCTGGGCCATGCTGTCAGTTAGAACTTTTCAGGAAGTAATCACATTGTAAGTCATTTCCTGACAATTTGAACTGTTGGAACTTTTGAATAAAAGAACTGACAGCAGTGAGAGTGTCCTTGTTGTACTCTGCAGAATTAGCTTTACAACATATCGATTTTCATAAAGAAATGTTTACTTCTTCCTTAAATCAGGTTTATAATCCCCTGAATGCTACAGAGATCTTTGCATTGATGTGTTGGAGACCTCTCAGTGGGTTACAAGCCCCATTTAAATCCACATGAATTTTTATTTGTCTGTTATTATGGTCAGTAATTGTTCCAGTTCTGGTAGTTGGGGATGAGAGTCATATTCCACAACAGCTGGAGAACTATAAAATGACTACCCCTGCTGTACTACTTTGCACCCTTCCTGGTGAGCAAGTGGTTAACACACTCAATGCCAGTGAGGCCAGCAATTTTCTAGTTTCTCTAACAGTAAAGAGTTTACACTTCAATCTTTTTTTTTTTTTAATATTGCTATAAAAGAGCAAGAACATTGTTTGTATATAGAAAATCACCAAGGCAATTCTAACATGAATGATGAAAATGAGAAGCGTGACAGTCGGTGAGTTATACGGTACTGGGACTTCAATGAAATGCATTTTAAAGTGAGCTGGCAGCATTCACTGTGCAAGCACAGAACAGTGCGTGCCTCTTCTATTCATAAATACAAATTTATATAAAGTACTGGAAATACATCGGTGTTTGAAAAGCATTCCATCATGTAAATGAAGGTGGCGAGTTGTTGAAAACCGTTCTTCATAGAAAAGTTTACATTTTTCTTGATTGAAACACCATTGAGTTTTATCTAGCTGTGCTTATTTCTGTTACATACTGCCTTTGAATGTCCTCAATGGGGACCTCACAGCAAACTGAATAACCTTTGGTGCAACGTTAACAGTAGGTGGGGGGCATTGAGCAGGAACTGTAGTTGATGCTTCTGTAAATTGGACACATGTTGGAGTACTGCTGTAATCATTATAATACCAATGATGTACGAAAACTGCAATAATTATGGATCAAACCAAATGTACCATTGGGCTCAAATAGGAAAAAAAAATCCCATTGATTTTAAAGGGACTTTTTAACTTTTGAATGTTAGAGAGGTCTTCAATGCATTGCTTCACAATTCGTTGGGGCATAAAAGTCCCATTTAATTCAATGGAAATGTGACTGTGTACATGGTGGTGCAGTTGGTTTATTCCAGGGTTATTGCAGTTCCTAGTACAGTGGTATCATGGAGGATGATGAACTATGAATAACTTGAGAAATTCTGAGGAATACCACCTGCTCCATAGGGAACAAATGCACATTTCTCTGGATTTAAAATAGGCATTTTAGCAACTTGAGTGCTAGAGATGTGTCCAAAATAGTGTGAAGATTTCAATAAGCTGATCTTAAAAGGAGACAGTGTAACACTTCACATTGCACAGATACCTGCCTGTCTGTATCTATATCTATCTGTCTATCTATCAATCTACCTATCTATCTATCTATCTATCTATCTATCTATCTATCTATCTATCTATCTATCTGTATCTATCTATCTATCTATCTATCTATCTATCTATCTATCTATCTATCTATTAATCTATATATCTGTGTCTATCTCTCTCTATATCAATATCTATCTATCTATCTATCTATCTATCTATCTATCTATCTATCTATCTCTATATATCTTCATCATCTCTCTCTCAATATCTATCTATCTATCTATCTATCTATCTATCTATCTATCTATCTATCTATCCAAATCTATCTATCTATCTATCTATCTATCTATCTATCTATCTATCTATCTATCTATCTATATATCTATTTATATATCTATCTCCTTCTATATCGATCTCTCTCTCTCTCTCTCTCTTTCTATCAATTTATCTCTATCTATCTATCTATCTATCTATCTATCTATATCATATCTATCTATCTATCTACTGTATGTCTTTCTGTCTATAACTCAGCTTGGGTGTTATGCACTAAAGTGTGATAAAAAGGTGATAAAGCGGAGATGACTTCTCCAGTTCCTGTGTTATCCTATAGAGGCTATGTACAAAGATCTCCAAATCTGGAGAAATCTAAGTGCATTGGATCCATAGAATAACATAGGAATTGGAAAAATGATATCACTGGAGAAGTCATCTCCACATTATCACCTCTTTATAACACCTTATTGCATCTCCTCCCTTGAGTCACTGGTCCTCATAATAAGATGAATGAGCTTCCATCCCTCAAATGCTAGAGAGATCTCTTTCTAGCAATATATAGTTTAAAAGTCCCTTTTAGGAATATTAAATTCTTCCCTTTGGAACAGATGCTCCCCCCCACCAGTATTGTTGCCCTTTTCATCTGTGCATAAGGCCCACTGACTAAAGCTATCCATAGTAAGTGATAAGAATAGCACCACCTGTTGGACACCGTCGAAAGTTGCAGTTTAATGTAAAAATAATTTTTGAAAGAGAATAGAATTCTTTACTCAGCAAGAAAATAACAATAACACATTAAATGCTCCTTTAACCCCTTAAGGATGGCTGATTGCGCATGCGGCCGTCACTTAATGACCACGGACCATTCTTTTTTCTGCATCCGGTTCAGGGTTCCCCGAATGACTTGCAGCCGTGTGGGGAGCCCTGAATTCCATGACGGTCCTGGCATGTCATGGGTCCTTAATGCAAATCTACCCAAAACCGTGCCATGACCGTCAAGAGTCGTTAAGAGGTTAAACTACATGTCCAATATTAGGATTTCCTGCCTAGCACCTGATTAACAAAGGTATCTGATGCATTGAGTTGCAATGTGTTGGATAAGTCTCTGGCACTCAGAGGTTAAATGTAAGTTAGGATTTATTATTTGGAGTTGTTAGTCTTCCAATAAACTTAAGACACGTACAAAACTAGGTACATAAAATGTATATTGTTTTTTAACCCATTACATACTAAAAAGGCCTCCGATACACTAGAGTTTAATTAACAGTAATTCTCATCTCTATTCCTCAGGAAACAACATGTCTGGTTTCAGGATTTTCTTACTTAACCCTTTCAGTACCAGAGGGGTACAAAACATATTGCGGAGCAATATGTGGTGTACCGCTGTGGCACTGAAAGGGTTAAGCAAAGACTGTTCAACCACAATGGCCAAGCCGTTAATTACCCATCTGTGATTAAGCTGACATGTTGGCATCCTCCGAGTACCAATGTTAAGTAACAATGATCTTAAGGGTTAATGTTCCCTATATAACAGTGCTGTGCTGAAAGTGTAAGCCAGGAATCTGTGCAAGGAATTAATAGGTACATAGATCTTGGCACAGGAAACCTCACAATCTATTTTATGGTATCTGAAGCGTAGTCTTACAAAATGACTTGCCGAAGGTCACTACACTGTATAAGCGTTGGAACCTGGTTCTCCAACCTCAAGGACAGTTATGGTCCATTAACTGATTTATCTGTAAACTATCATACCTTTATCCAACCTACTACAGCTATTTAACTGCTAAATGCCCATGACTAATGTCTAGCAGTCTTAGAGGTCTCAGCAACATCTCTGCTCTTAGATACTAATTTCCAATCATTAACTTACCATTTTTTAAGTTGCTTCAGTTTCTCCCTGTCACCAGGAACTCCCAGCATTGCCTGCATTGCATTATTTTCTTATAAGGGAATATGAGAGGGGAGTACAGGAGTAGTAATTTATTATTATTTTTAATTTACTAATTTATTATCCTTTATTTTACATTTTGGCTTTCTTTTTATTTATAGAGCAAAGGACATGGCAGAAATATATATTAAAGCGCAGTGTCCCAAAGGTGGGAGTAGCAACATTAAAAACTGACAATCCTAAATGATCAGGTTTACTCCAAGCTTTTTGCCCCACTTCCTGCAAGAGCTGAAGCTGCCAGCAGCAGACTCATTTGTATTGGCTGTGCAAGTGGGTGTGTCATCCCAACAGCCAACAGGAAACATCAGATGATGCTCTGGTGTTTAAAACACTGTCTCTAGGGAGGGGAACCCATGGAGGGGCCTGTACACTGATGACCATGAGTTTAAAGGGTTAGTAATGCCCAATGATGACTTTATTTTTTTGTTGTAGATTTAAAAAAAAAAAATAAATTATGTGGAGCAAATTCACATCTAAAGTTCCCCCTCCCCTTCTCCTGATATCAGCACTCTACTGACAGCAGGAGATCCCAGTCTTGGGACCAGCCGGCGGCTCTTCAGCAGAGCCGAAATAGTGATATTTGAAAAGAATTACTTCAAAGGAATGTTCCAATGAAGTAATTTTTAAATATTGATATTTCAGCTCTGCTGAAGAGCCGCCTTGAGGCTCGGTCGAATCTCCTGCTGTCAGCTTCCCAGCTTACAGTTGAAATGAGGGAGGCGAGAACTTTAGATGTGAATATCTCTCAAACCATAAAGGTTTGAGAGATGGGATTTGCTTTGCATAATTTCTTTTCTTTTTTTTAAATCTACAACGCAAAATAAAGTTATCATTGGGCATTACTAACCCTTTAAAACTTTTCTACAGCCATATCAGGGAGTGGCAGCAATTAACTAATAACAAACTGACTTTAAATCCTTTGAATGCCAGAGAGGTATCGCAGTGCTTTGGCTGCCTCTCTGCCACTCAAAGAGTTGACACACACACAAACACGCATATATGCAGACATACACGCATGCACACACACAAGCACAAGTACACACGCTACCATACACACAGCTTAGCTGTACATTAATTTTGTGTTCTTACCTTGAATCAATACCACAGTTTCGTTCATTCTGTTTCAGTTGATTGTGAAGCACAATCTACATATACTCTGTACAGGGGCGGACTGACCATCGGGCATTCGGTCACGGACCGAGGGCCCGTAACCGAAGGGGGCCCGCCGCCGCCACTTCCAGAGCTGCTCAGCAGCTCTCCTACAACGGCTGCCAGCGCGCCGTTCTAGTAATACAGAGCGCTGGGAGATGACATCATCTCCCAGCCTCTGCATTACTAGAGGCGCGCGGGACATTGCAGTGGTAAGTCACGCCGCTAGACCACCAGGGACTGCAGGTAGGGGCATGGTGGAGATGAAGGGGGGTATTGTGGAGATGAAGGAGCAATGTGGAGACGGGTGCATTGTGGAGATGGGGGCATTGAGGAAGGGGCAATGTGGAGATGAAGGGGGTATTGTGGAAGGGGGCATTTTGGAGATGAAGGGGGTATTGTGGAAGGGGGCATTGTGGAGATGAAGGGGGTATTGTGGAAGGGGGCATTGTGGAGATGAAGGGGGCATTGTGGAGATGAAGGGGGCAATATTGTGGAGATGAGATCAAGGGGGCATTGTGGAGAGAAGGGGGCATTGTGGAGATGAGATCAAGGGGGCATTGTGGAGAGAAGGGGGCAATGTGGAGAGAAGGGGGCATTGTGGAGATGAGATCAAGGGGGCGTTGTGGAGAGAAGGGGGCATTGTGGCGATGAGATGAAGGGGGCATTGTGGAGGTGGAAGGGGCATTGTGGAGATTTCTGCAGGGGGCCCAGACCTCTTTTTGGACCAGGGGCCCTGGGTCCTGTCAGTCCGCCCCTGACTCTGTAATAACAATTTGTGACTAACTCTATCTACAAAAAGTTTATAATAATCTGTATGTGTCTGGTTCTCATGCCTGTGATCCAGCCCTCCCACTGAACAGAGAATAGAGAGCGGGACACACGCAGAGTCTGATGTACTAAGGAGAATGGAGTAATTTCTCATACAAACATACTGCTCTGTAAGTAACAAATAAAAAGACATTTCAAAGTAGCTTTAAAACTTTGAGTATCGGAGAGGTGTCCAGTACATTGCTTCTCATACTGGACACCCCTCTGGCCTCAAAGGGTTACCACTTGTATTCTAGAGAGCTCTCCATCACATTCAGAATCAATGCATTTGAGACTTCTCATTCTAGGGGACGAAATGTGGAGGAATTCTGGGGCAAACCATTTATGCTATTGGGGAGAACTAAAACATCTGCAAATTCCCATTCATTTAAATAGGGATTTTAACCCCTTGAATGACAGCAATGTTTCACAAAGCGTTAGAGGCCTCTCTAGCATTCAAGGGGTTAAATTTAATAGGAATTTTTAGTTCTTCCCTAAAATGTAAATGGTTTGCCTCAGAACTCCTCTACTTTTACTTTGGACATATGGTGCTAGGTGTTTAACCCTTTGAGTGCCAGAGGGGTAAGCAACGCATGGCATACAAAGGGTTAATCCCTTTTAAATCAGTGGGAATTTGTGTTTGTTCTCTATGATATGCTGATTACTGTAGTTGGTTTGCCCCAGTTCTACTTATAGCATACTAATCTCACAGGTTTCTAATGGTGCTTTATAGAGTCTGTTCCTCTTCAGACACTTTATATAGACTGCAGACAGGGGGTATACTTCTAAAAGGTCGCACGCTAAACAGCCATTAACCATGTTGCTATAATAAAAATGGCGACATGAAAATCTCTCGTTGCATGACAGAGCAAGATTCTCATGTTGGATAGTGAAAGGTCACATCTTGCTGAGCGCTCCCCTGCTCTATCCCCCCAGATCTCCTCCAGCCGTTAAATGTTAAAGCAACAAACCAATTGCTTCCCTTCACCAGCTGTTGTAATGCCACCTAGGCCACTCCAAATATATTGGCATATGCTGCAGAAATTGTGGGGAACAATGAAACATTCTATTTGTTTTAGCAGAGAAGCAGAGATAGGTTGCATCTTGCTGAGTGCTGCCCGGCTCTTTCTCCGCTTCTTTGCTAAAACTAATAAAGCATTTCATTGTTCCCCACAATTACTGCAGCTTATGCTGATATATCTGGAGTGGCCTGGGTGGCATTACAACAACTGGTGAAGGGAAGCAATTACTTTGTTGCCTTAACATAAAATGCTTTAACATATGACGGCTGGAAGAGATCTGGGGAGCGCTCAGCAAGATGCGACCTTTCACTACCTGACATGAGAATCTTGCACTGTCATGCAGTGTAAGAGTTTCATGTCGCCATTTTTATTATAGCGACATGGTTAATGGGTCATGAGGTTGCACGCTCTTTCGCGTGTAACTTTTTAAAAGTAAACCCAGACAGGGGGAGCTCATAGTTACAGGTTGAGAGAAAGGAGTCAAAATTGTATTAGGTACCTCAAATTAAGGGCATGTAATTAACAAAAAATACATTTATTTTTTCATTATAATAATTTATGGAGTTAATACAATAAAAATAAAAAAATATAACGGGAACCCAAGACACAGGGGTGTCCTGGGCCATTGTTCCGGGAACCTCTCTCCCAAAGCGGCTGGCAGACGTCAGATCTGCCGGTCGAAGAACAGCTGGCGTGATCGGTAACTTGGAGGTCGTCAATCTCAGGTCGTCGACTCCGGGTTGAAGTTGGTTAGGTGGGACGTCGACAAGGCAGGTTCAACTTCCAGGCAGTGAGGTGAACAAGTAGGTGTTGCGGCATTGAGGCGGAGAGTCCAGTAGTAGTCTGGGAATGCTGGAAGTGGAAAGTGAATAGCTCTGAATGCGTTTCTGGGATGGGAGTCAGAGGGGACTCTTTAGACCATCCAAGGAATAACGACACGTGGAGACTTCTTAGTCCAACACGAACTCCACTTTATTGGAACCCAAGACCATCTTTATACAGTCAGAGCAGTGTACCACAGAACTCAAGACAAAGGATCCAAAGGACAGTAAACAAATCAATCAGGTATCACACAATAGGGCAGACATGATTGAATTATACACAAAGAGCTGTGAGTGCAGGTAAACGATAGATACAGACTTTGAAGGGGTGGAATACACATTCTGAGAACAATGGCCAGGAGGTCAAAGCCTGTTTGCATATTCTGCTTCAACTCCTAGCCAATTGGCGTCTGGCTGTGTTTGTTTTTTTGACCAATCCCGAGTCGACTACTTTCCCTGGGTTACGACTATGACAAACCGTTGAATCTCGAACTCAGGGAATTGGCCAATCAGGGATGTCCTATTGGCCCAGTCTCAGCGTTCTTCTACAACGTGTCGACATCATGAGACTGGGTTGGAAGCTACGACTGGAAGATGTATAACAAAAGTCGGACATACTTGGTTTTTTAGTCCCTTTCCCCCAGCCGACACTTCCCAAGTGAGCATAAAGTCCAAAATGTGCAGGAATAGTTTTTAATAATGGAGTCTAAGGTTCGTAGTCTCATAGAGTTCCTCCAGTAACAGCCTATGGCCTGTTACAAATAACTATTCATTTAAGCCCTTAAGAGGTTCTATGGTAATTAAAGTGATTATGGGGAATGATTATATTCAGCCAATAGCAGCAGATTTATCTTTTATGCCAGGAGATATGTGCGGAATCTTTCAGGACACTAAAGTCACTTTCTGTCAACATGCAGTCTATGGCTTCCCCAGTGGTAACGTTATATCTCTGATTTTATGTAGGTTTGTCCCCTGTGGTACAGAATTTCTCCATTTTTGATTTTGTCTAAGTCTACTCCCTTCTGAGTAGAAGTTTCACCTTTTACCAACTTAGTCGAGGGGTGTCCAAATTCAGTCTTCAGCAGCTCATGGTTTATAAAGGAGACATAACTCCATAAAAACATACAGATCAGGTTACTTTTGACGTGTACATTAGTTTACTTTAGCATTTACAATTATTTTCAGTGAACCATGAAACAGGAAAAAAGTCCATAATGATTTTGCTTACCTATAGTTGTATACACACACACACACACACACACACCAGGGGGGAGATTCACTAATAGTGATAAAGAGGTTATAAAGTGGAGATGACTTCTCCAGTTTATCACTTCACCAGTTCCTGTGTTATTCTATGGACCCTATTCACTAAGATGTCCAAAACTGAAGAAATCTTAGTGCATAAGCTCCATGAATTGGAGAAGTAATAAACTGGAGAAGACATCTCCACTTTATCACCTCTTTACCACCGCTTAGTGAATCTCCCCCTAGAAGTCCTGCATGATACCTAAAACCTGCTCTTCTTCTTCTTTTTCTTGTACAACATATGATCATGTTTCCTGCATCTAACGAGATAAACTAAGACAAAAAGCTAAACCAAATACCCATTTCATTAAATATTTTTCAGCTCTCACAATAAAGTTGGTTTCACATAAACAGCATTTACATAATCGTTTCGCCTAGCCCTACTCTCAGCAGCATAGAACATCTATTGCAATTTTCTGTTACCTTCAATAACTGCTGAATGTGTTCCTTAAATGTCTGGTGGAAAATGAAATCTGAAAAGGACATGTAGGGCAAATTAAACAGGTTTGAACTTATCCACCTGGAGAACTGTTAGTAATTTGTCACACACAGAACGTACGTTTCTTAATCATAAGGACAGGGTATGTCACTAATAATCCTTAATCTGTCACACCTGTGTCAAATTAATAGCGAGGTGACAGTTTATGCCCCCATCAACCTTTCTACATCTTTTGTCTGCACATTGTCAAATTACTATTATCAGTAGGTCAGTCGTTCTGTGAGACACTAACATCGCAGAACATTAATTCACTCACATAAGGTTACCAATTTCTGTGATTGTATAAGCTGGTTTAGAGTTTGCTTTAAAAAAAAGATGTAAAAAGAGTGCATTTTATTTCTTTTCAGTTCCATATCTGTAGTTTTGATACAATAATATAGTTGCTTGTTTCATATTTCTTGGCACTGCAAAACATTACATAAGATGGTAGGAAACAAACAGCACTTTAGGGGGAGATGCTCTAAGGGTCGATGTTATGGCAATGTGTGTCTGGTGATGTGTGGCAAACACATTGACTTGGCTATAGAGACACACATCACCAATATGAACTAATAATTAGGGATGCAAGAGGACAGAGGTCACATTCTGAAAATGATTGAAGGTTATGTAAAACTATGTTTAGGGCACTGGGTCGCAATTAATATTCATAATACAATACAATTTGGGGCATTTTATTATTGTACTTCAATCTGTTCTGTTTATTACAATTACTTCTCAGAACTGAAGTAGATTACATGGTCTTTCAACTTTATTCCCCTAAAACAGAAATAATAAGTTTGAATCTGAAAGATAACACATATCAGACTTACCCCCTACTATATTCTACCTATATATATCAAGTAGTACACCAAACCAATTCTGCTCCTTTTTCAGGAAGTGATCATAGTGCATGACATCAGTTATCAAAATCAGTATTGCCCTATCTTTGTGATTCAAGTGATCCCATTTCTCAATTTCTTTAGCTCCCATGAAAGGGAAGGTACCATAAATGAACAGAGACATAGCACCTCATATTGTGATTGGATACTTCTTCACCAAGCTCCTCCACTGGCATCCGTTCACTGTCTGGAAGTGAGAGGATGTCAGTGGATCCAGCAGTGCAGCTTGGCAAAATACATTCTGAAGTGTATTACATACTGAATATTAATGGTGACCCTGTGCCTTAAACATATTTTCCTAAAATATTACAGGTCAGTTCTAACTATTTGAATACAAACATTTATTTCAATGATTACATATACATATTTTTGAAAAGTATGGACACTACTGTGGTGGATTTATTAGACAATTATTCTTATGTGTAGGTCATCCAAGCAGTGGTGGCGCTGCAATATAAACAGATTAAGCAGCTGCTTAGAGTCCAGAGGGTTCCACAATGCATGCATGTAAACCAAATCAGTGGGCAATGTATCATTAGAAACACTGACCCACGAGTAAAAGGGACCCAATGTGAATTTTGCTCTTAGGTCCCCCAAAGACCTAGAGGTGCCCCTGCTTACAATGTATATATTTATTAGATTTTTGCGTACACACCATATATTGTATGATTTACATGAGCACAGAAACATTTTATTGCAAACTGTTATGCTTTTAGACCTATTTTATTTATGTATGTTTGTAATTAACCATTTGAGTGCCAGAGGTATCCAAATGCATTGCAAAGCAAAGCACTGAATATTTCTCCGGTGCTCGAAGGGTTAGCCGTGTACATTTACTACTGTAAGATAGGGTTCCTGCATCTACAGCCACTGAATGTATTTCCTGTATGTACAGTACTGAGCCTTAACACCCTGAGTGCCAAAGGGGTACGTAAAGCACTCCTTTGCAATGCATTGTGTACCCCACTGGCACTCAAAGGGTTAAGATTCCTCTACAGAAATAAACAATACGATTTTTATACAGGTGTTCACTTCTACTCTTAACTTGCCCGATAGGTTTCTGTCTTACAGCGTTACGTGTATGACTCATTTTGGCACTATATGTTTATCTTTATAATATGTGTATTTTTTTAGAATGGGCGGAAGCTCACATAAATAGCAGCCTACAAAAATAGGTTTCTATATATACATCCTATATAATAATTCGCTAGGATGTTTGTCAGAAGCAATCATGCTCAGTAGAGATTGTCCGTGTTCGGGCAGTCTCTACTGCGTATGATTGCATTGTGTGAGTGAGGCGACTCAAGACTGCATCGTGTGGAGCTGTGAGGTAGCGACTTCTTAACCATTTGAGTGCCAGAGGGGTATCCAAGCATTGCAAAGCAATGCGTTGCGTACCCCTCTGGCACTCAAATGGCTAACATTACCCAGACCTTGGCCCGTGTACACAGGCTTTTACACTAGTATATAATATTTTCCAAGCACACTCGAAACCACACATTGCACAATAAAATCATTTACTCCATGAATAGGACAGTTTACACTCATTAAAATCCAAGTTTAGTATTGTATTTCAGTGATAAAATCAATGAATTCTTAATTATGATATAACGGTTGCTTTCTATAAGTACATGCTATTTAACATGATATCGAATTATTTCAGTGGTAGGTGTTAGTGTTCTTTCAAAGGGTTCCGATACAGGTTTTTCAAAATTTCCATGTAGAGATACCCAGAAAGACCAGATCATAGTAACATAGTCGATGAGGCTGAAGAAAGATGTGCTCACAAAGTTCAGCCATTGTTAATTCAGAGAAAGGCCAACACCCTATTGAAATCAGATCCAATTAAAACTGAAGCATCCTTATTTTCTTTCTGTCACATCACAGAATAATGTTGCAGCATGGAAAGATGTGTAAATAGCTAAACAAGAAACCTGGAAGTATGCATCATAAATCTAAATGGTACAATTTATGTTTTATGCAAGTGGTTGCACTTCCTTTAAATTTTTTACTTTCTCTTCTCAGACCATTAGCTGTTTTGTTCATTTATCCTAATGTTGCTGCATTCTCTGATCATTCTGACTCATAGCATACATAAGTCGTACCAAGATGGAAAAGCAAATTTGCTATGGAACAGCTTATAACTTTTAGAAAATTATTGTATATGCAGGTATTATACTAACCAGTTTCATCTCTTGACTTAGTGATTTTCATACACTTTTGGGTGCTCTCCCGCATGTGCTGGGTGATTTTTTTATGCACATTTTTTGGTGCATTCCGGTTACCATTTCCATTGTATCTACTGGTTGCCAGACAGTGTATTTGTGTGATTCTCTGGCTACCAGTGGGACAGTAGCACAAGGATGGAATATCAGACAGTGTATGTTTGTATGTGACTAACTTTAGCTTTTGGTCCAGATATATTGCATTCGCTGCACTGGCAGAAGTTCCTACCATGCATCCCTCATAAGTAGAAGAGAGAATGGTGCCTCTCCCCTCTTACTCATCAACTCTCCCCTTCCTTTCATGCTTTCCCTCTTTTATTTACAGATGCTTATAGTTATACATACTTTAATGCTCTGATTGTGTCAGGTTATAGTGATCTAGTGTTCTGGATTCCAGAAATGGTGCAATATTTGACTTATAGCCCTAATTTTAATGACGCACTTGCATTCTATGTTTTGCCTTATATGAAGTCACTAGTAGAAGAGCCCGTGTACAGGCCACAGTGACGGGTGGTCGCGGTGTAATCATGCCCAGTAGATACTGCCCACAGCATGGCTGATACAGAGCTGGAGGCTCCTCCGGTCTGACTTTGGAGCGCCCATCTCTGTATCAGCCTCGTCACGGGCAGTCTCTACTGAGCATGACTGCAGCACGCGCAGCAGTCTCTACTGCACATAACTGAGTTGTTACAAACTTTGTAACAAATTATTATATAGGATATTTATTGTTTCTTAAGGCTGATGCTGGGAGCCACATTTCCTAGAAATCGCCCTTCTCCTCACAAGATTATACCCCTAGTCCCATCTCCTGGTAGTCTACAACAGGAGTATTAAGCTGTTGGACTTCTAGCTGCTGGACTTCTCGATGCTGAGATACTATTGAATAACCTTGTTCTTTAACATAGAATTTAAAAAAGCTCTTAACCCCTTGGCTGCTTCACAAGCCACAAATGCATTGCTTCCAATTCACAAACCTCTCTAGCAGCCAAGAGATTAATTAATGGTCTGTAATGGGTTTGTAAACTGGTAGATAAAAAAGAAGTCATAAGCCAGGAGAGGTTCTTGAGAAGGAGCAATGGGATTACTCTGGTCACACTCACATCTCACAGTGGCCTACTTTACCTAATTCAAAATCCATCTGTGTGTGTATAAGACTATGAAGCGTTTGCTGCTGTAATTGTTATTTTTAACCACACTATTAGACGTGAGTGAAATATCAGAGATTTAAACGTCAAGACTAGATTAATTTATCACATTCACATATGCACAGATTCTTAGTCCAAGACATTTTATCTAATTTACCTTGGCCTATTAAATCTGAATTTGCTGCTGAAATGGATCACATGATTTTTTTTTGTCAGAAATCAAAACCTCTTTGACATTATCGGAATAACATATCAGAGTTTTATTCTATGGATTCAGTTCTACAAAATAGCACCCAATATGTCAGTGAAAAATATCCCATTATATTTAATGAGAAAAAGCAGGCGTAAAAATGGAATTAAATACTGCCAGACTGAAAACTGCAGGTGAAAGTTTCATACTAGATATACAATTTCAGGGCCAAAACATACACATTGTCAGACAGGAGCCAAATTTAAAAATATTCTTTTTAATATATATTAAAGTAAAAGGTCATCCAGAGGCTGTCCGTTATTATAGAATTTTCACCAAGGTTGAAAAAGGTGTAAAGTTTCAGCTATTTTTCAATTTTTGTTCCATATGGCAGTTCAACGTTTAGAAAGCCATAAAGTAAATAGAAAGGAGAAATGCAATCTTTTGACCATAGTAGGAGGAATTTAAGTTAAGGCCACAGTTAGCTAAAGGAGCAGAGAACTTCTTTAGAAAAACATATATCCCGGTGAGTGTTACAAGGGTACTGCTGGGAGATTTTCTATTTAAAAAGGGTTACAGCTCAAATTATTTTCTTTATCCACATCATATTTCTTTTCACACTCTTTTTGAGAACACAAGCATATCTTTTTATCCAGCATGCTCTGTTCTTTCCAAAGATACCCTTAACCTGATCATGAAAATCACCAAAAATGCCCGCAACCACCATTTTTATTGGAATTCCAATAAAGAGATCTTGAAATATACTAACATATTACATAAACTCTCAGCTGTACCTTCCATGAAATGAGTCTGAGTCATGTTTCAGCCATTGATTTTGGATTGGATACCTGGCCTTTAAATTCTGCAATATCCCATCTCCCTGTGCCCGATCTTTGGGCTCACTCACTGTGCTTCGATTATAAGAGGTTGTACACCGATTGGACAGAGTGGGCTCAGAGTGCGATGGATGGCACACGGTGCCCAGCTGTCGGAGGTTGTACACTGGTTGGATGACATAGACTTGTGGTGTCAATCAACAACACATGGTGCCCAGCTGTCAGACTTAGTACACTTGTTAGAGGGTGTGGACTTGGTGTGTTGATGGATACCATAGGGTGCTGCTAGCAGACAGAGGGAGTAGGTGATCAAGCTGGAGCAGCAAGCTCAGGTGGAGATCAATCTGACTAGCAAACTGTAAACAAGGGCCGCACTAATTTGGAGATAGATACACTTGACAACTGGATGAGCAGGACAGGTGAGGGTAGACACACAGCAGTGTAGGACAGCTAGAGGGCGGGGATTAATCCAGCAGCCATCGGTGGGAAAGCAAGGCCCTGACAGAGATCGACCTGGCTGAAGCTTGAAAGGCTCTCTGGATGATGATAGCATCAGAGTAGAGAAGGTCAGTGTTGGGGTGAGCTCAGGTTAAAGCCAGTAAATCAAGCAGAAGGACAGAATCAGCAAGCAGTAGTTGGAGTCAAAGGGTGAGGCCGGGTTGCAACAGGAAATCTGTACAGCAAAAAGGAGCAGATGCAGGTCAGAAACTAGATGCAGTCAAACCAAAAGTCAAATCAGGAAAATTAGCAGGATAAACACTCCAGTAAAAAGACAGAGTGAGCTCGAAGGTCAGGAGTAGGTAGCTGGTAAAATGCAGGCTTTAATGGCCAGTTAACCAATCCAAAACCAAGAGGCTGAAATATTACTCAGACAGAGTGACAAGAACAAGCAACATGCTTTTATTCATCATTAGAGCCTCTCACACACTTTGGTATGTTGTATGATTACTCTGAGGGGGCCCCACATTTTTCTAGTCATTGGAAATACAAGATATGCTTTTGTTTCTACTCAGAGCCTCTCACACATTTTGGTATGCCCCTTCATGAGATAGCACCTTCAATCAGTTCTAGATGTTATGCACATGGAGGCAGACAGAACAGTTGTGAACAGTTTTTTCAAACTAAAGAAGGCACAGTGCATGAGCTTGCTTAACTCTTTAAAGACCAGAGGATGAGTTCTACATCCCTCTTTTCTTTAAAGGGTAAAGATTGCCAAGTGCAGTGGGAGGTACAGTAGGTTGTCTCCTGTGGTCTTGCTTTCAAATGTCATGTCTGCCTCTAAGGACGTGATATCCAGGACAACTTAAACATGTTATCTCTTGAAAAAGGCACAAGGGAACAATTCATAGCAGCTGTTTGGATTTTTTGTCCATATTGAAGTAAATGTGGGGGTTTATTATTAAAACAAAAAAGAAGAAACAGGGGCCAGAGCCATCTAAGAGTAGAACTGCTTCAAATTAGAATAACGAAATAACCTCCACTATCAATCATACTCACTAGGGTCTCTATACTATGAGTTGTGCTAAAAGCATTGCTGGGGCAAAAGGAGGTCTGGCCAGTGCTCACACAGTTGTACCATCAAAATCCTATGGGTTGACCAGCATCCACTGCAATTAGCGTTGGTCACCAAAACCCTCATTGCAGCCAAAAGCTCATCACAGCTTTTTTTTCCCACAAGGCACGCTAAACAAGAGTTGTGGGAACATCAAAAGAAATCTGCTCTTGATGTTTAACAGTGTCAAAAAATGAGTGAACTAAAAACATAGTCACCCTCCCAAACACTAACCCTACACTACCCCTAACAATATCAAAGAAAGTCAAACAACACTAGCCCTAACACTATTCTATAACCCATGACCGATAGCTGCAACACTTACCTGTCATCTAATGTAAGTCTTCTTCTGTGGTGGAATGCATAGAAAGGGATCATAGAGTTTCTTTGGTTTTGGAGCAGGACTACACGCCAGTCAGAAGGCGGGAGAAAGAACATCCACCCAAAGATATTTAAAGTTAATAATAATTTGTTATCTGTTTTGGTCATACATTTTTAAACTTTGAGTCTGTGAAAAAGTATCTGTTTAAGATACAAAACACGTTGGACTATTCAATTTTATTCTATTAATAAACATCCAGTTTTCATATGAAGTTTGGCCTGGAGTTTCCATCTCTGCATGTGTGCATTGGCTGATAAGAGGAAGATTTTATCATAATGGCAGTTCATCAATGGACATCTGGTGAGTGTGATTGATAGTGGGCGTTGCTTGCTTATTCTGATTTGAAGCACATCTACTCTTAGATGGCTCTGCGCCTTGTTTCTTCTATTTTGTTTTAAAGAGATAGCAATTCTTCACCATAAAATCAGCTCTGATTAATCTTCATAGTATTTGGGCAGTGGGGAGTGTTATTTCAATACTGTGAGAGTTGTAGTTCAAGAGTAATTGAATGATAAAGTATCCCCTCCTGCCCCTTTTACCTATTGTAAGCCACCTCCTCTCAGATGTGGAATCTGGTCTCTTGACCAGTCAGCTCACAGTGAGGGACAATCTTCTTACTGTGAGCATTAGAAAAACCCTATGCCCCTTGACAGGTTTTTCAGATTTTTCTTTAAGCTCACTGAAGATTGTCCCTCTCTGCAATCCATCTGGACAGTCTTGCTGCTCTGAGGTGAGCAGTGTTACATCAGTAAAAGGGGTGGGAGGGAGATACTTTATCATTCAATTACTCTTAAACTATAACTCTGACAGTACTGAAATAACACTCTCGTGGCCCAAATGCTATGAAGATTAATTGAAGCTGGTTTTATTGTGAAACATTACTATCCCTTTAACTATAGTTCCCGCAGTATTATTGTGGAAACAAGCACTTTCACTAGTGCTGCAAAGGGCTGCTTTTAGGGTTGCCACCCGGCCAGTATTTAGCGCACTGGAGCCGGTACCGGTATAATTACTATACCGGCAATTGAAAAGCCTGTATTAATTGTGCGTCCGGGGAAGGGAGTGAGGTGACTGAGCGGTAGGTGGCAGAGTAGATGATGCAATAGCCAGCAAGCCAGAGGGATACCTTGTCCTTCACCAATGTGCTATTTGAGGGTCCTATTTGAACTTCCTACCAGCCCTATTACTGATAAGGCATCCGAGTCTCCTAGCAACAGCAGCCCTTAGGTGCCCAACCAAATCAAGCATGGTCTTCGCCTTTCCGTCTTATCAGCGTGGTGCATTTCTGGAAAGGAAGTCCTTTTCACTGGGCCTAGACCAGTAGTAGGAGTAACCCAAACTACAATTCCCAGAAGGCTATTGTCGTCTCAAGCCTCTCCCATTCTTCCTCCTTTGCCTGACTGGGCTTTGTTACCTGGCGTGAGGTAAGGTATGTGTTGTGGATCACAGTCTAGACCAGCCAATCTTCCCTAAAGAGGCTTTATAATCAGTATTTCACTGAGAGTTAAAAAAATACATCCATACTCATTTCTAGGTACCAAAATGGCTATTATTATCCAAGTTGCAAGTAAATAATGTTAATCTATCCACATATTCTACTCCTTATATGGAATATACAAGTAGACCAGAATAAGAATAGCTCTTATTGTCAGTGTGTGCGCGGGTAACCAACCCAGCCAAAAAGCCTGAAGTGAACCATTCCTGAAGGGCTGCACTGGAATAAAACATTCACCATGCAGCCCTGATCAGTTTTATTTGTGTTTTTAACTCTTCAGGAATGGTCACTGGCAATTAGATTGAAGGAAAAATTATCACATTATCACAGTGCTTAGTCTGAGAGTGTGTGCTTAGTCTGAGAGCATGTGCTTAGTCAGAGAGAGAGAGAGTCCTTAGTCTGAGAGACAATGCTTAGTCTGAAAGAGAGTGCTTAGTCTGAGAGAGTTAGTCTGAGAGAGAGAGTGCTTAGTATGAGAGAGATACAGCTTAGTCTGAGAGAGAGAGTGTGTGCTTAGTCTGAGAGAGAGTGTGCTTAGTGTGCGCGTGAAAGAGAGAGAGAGAGTGCTTAGTCTGAAAGAGAGTGCTTAGTCTCAGAGAGTTAGTCTGAGAGAGAGTGCTTAGTATGAGAGAGCGAGAGAGAGAGAGTTTGCTTAGTCTGAGAGAGAGAGTGTGTGCTTAGTCTGAGAGAGAGTGTGCTTAGTCTGAGAGAGAGAGAGAAAGTGCTTAGTCTGAGAGAGAGAGAGAGTGCTTAGTCTGAGAGAGAGTGTGCTTAGTCTGAGAGAGAGTGTGCTTAGTCTGAGAGAGAGAGTGCTTAGTCTGAAAGAGAGTGCTTAGTCTGAGAGAGAGAGTGCTTAGTATGAGAAAGCGAGAGAGAGAGAGAGAGAGTGCTTAGTCTGAGAGAGAGAGAGTGCTTAGTCTAAGAGAGAGTGTGTGCTTAGTCTGAGAGAGAGAGAGAGAAAGAGCGTGCTTAGTCTGAGAGTGGTCATGCAACTTTGAGTGGTACTTCCCCTTTTGTGTCTCCTCCCTTTTGTGGCTCTTCCCCTTTTGTGGCTCCGCCCTCACCAACCTACAACTATGTCCAGTATTTTTTTGAGGAAAAGGTGGAACCCTAGCTGCTTTCCAAGAGAAAGAGCCTACAGTTGAAATTGCAACCCACCTCCCAGAAGTCTCCATACTTGACAAAGGAAATATTCTACTGATAAACTCTAACAATATCTGCCTGGTGGCAAAAAATAATTTATCTTTATTTTTAAGAAACTTGGTATAGAAGTACAGTCTTCTATAATATATTTTGGCACTGACAATATATGGACTGGTTGTTAGTTCTTTTTTATCTTTCTGTTTATTAATTTTTCACCAAGTTTCTTATATATATTTTTCATAACTGTATTATTTATAAAGAGATATGAACTAATATCTACATGAGCGCTGTAGGTATCTTGTAAGCAACGGGTTTATTATTAGGACTAGTTGAACAGCCCGTTACACGGGCCACAGTGCCTCTGGCAGCAGGCCGCGGGGCAGTCACGTGCATCAGAGACTGCCCGCGCCACTGCTGATACAGAGCTGGACACTCCTTCGGAGCGCCCAGCTCTGTATCAGCCGCAGCGCAGGCAGTTTCTACTGCGCATGCCTGCCGCACGCGCAGCAGTGTCTACTGCGCATGTTGGGCGTTACACACAACTTAGCGAATTATTATATAGGATGTGTTAGTCGTTTCCATTATAAGCATTTTTTTGTAAAATGTAAAATAGTACATAGTTATTTATCCCTAAATATATAGACCAATAACAGACACATTTTGGAACTGTAGATTTTGAGGACTACAACTCCTGTTATCCCCAACCAGCCATCGGCTACCTGGGGATCATGGGAGTTTTAGTCTCTAGCAGCTAGAGAGCCAAAATATGCCAACCCCTGAGCCAGAACAACCAATTTGTGTAGACAGGGATAACATTTTCAATTAACTCATATTCCTAAATTGCATTATGGAAAATGAATGCTTTATGTGTGTAGCTAAATTATTATGCAGATTGATTTAGTGAAACAGGCTCTTAAGTGGCTGTAATACAACAATTAATTAGTTACCTGTAGTCATGGTATTAAAGGCTTTAGCATTTTTGAAACAGGAAACACTTACAAGTTCCTTAGTAAGAGAGGATGATGGGCATGTCTAATTAAGGACAGAGAATGGCACAACTCTCAGCTGACACTTCATTATTAAGAGCTGGAGAAAGACTTAGGATTCATCTGCCAACTTCTAGGGGTAATATACTTAATGATTTCACAAAATAAGCTCACAGCATATTACTAGGTATGGCTCAAAATGAGATATGAAGTAAAGAGGCTGATGTTCTAATACGTATATCAAACTCTATACAGTTGAGGGCTGTGCACTCCACAATTCCTTCCAAGAAGGGCAGTAACATAAGCTTCTAAGGCCTATGTGTGTCTGTGTATATAAGCAAACTATATAAATCTGTGAATGATGGTAAAATTGATACATTGTCTTACACCCTATCCCTGGTTCACATGAATCTACAGAACCACTCATACATGGCATTCTCTCTCTTTCTTCCTCTCTCTCTCTCTCTCTCTCTTTCTCTTAATAAGGCACACAGGTAGGCCAATTAAAGTGACTAAACCACTAATTTGTCCACCAACGTTCAAGCAGAGATCTCCTGAAAACATGGGGCCTTTGGGGAGCAAACCATTGTGTCATTGGGAACAAAAGCACCTAGAGAGTTTCTGTCTACCAAGGTCCTCAAATTGTTGGCCTGCGGCTCATATATGGATGTGTGCTGCATGTTTCTGGCCTGTGAGCTGTCTGTTTCATGTGCTTCTTCTAAGAAGTAATTGAGCAGTTTTGCAGTTAACTGTCATAGGGGACAGTTAACTTCCATAGGGGACAAACAGAATTCCTATATTCCATTGACATAAATTGGACTTTTTAACCTCTTGAATGGAACAAGATAAGAGCCCATTTACACAAATATCCACAACAAATAACCAAATCAGCATACCTGGGAACTGTTGTGATGAGGGCTCCCCGGAGAGGGGGGTCCTGTGCTGCCGATGGGAGGGCAAAACGATGCAATATGCATAAAAGGGGTGGGACTTAATCACAAGTGGGGGCGGAGCTTTAAAAATAATTACAAGTGTACAAAATAAGCTGGGGAAGGCAGAGAAGAGGCCGGGGAGTAGAAGGAACACAATGGAAGGACGGATATGGTTAGAGTTTCATTAGAAACGCCACACATCCGGAGAATCAGTCTCTGCCCCAGAGACCCGGTAATCAGAATCTAACACCGGAGTCTAATGGGCAAATCCGGAGAGTTCCCAGCTATGTAAATCAGGAGGTGCTCACATATTACATTTTTAATTTATGGACATACTTCACAAGTGTACCATTTTAGGAGGGATAGTCCCTCTTTTAGACCCAAATCCCTCTGTCCCTCTTTCCTACCCTGATGTCCCTCTTTTTAGGAGATCAGACTGTGTGGTGTGTATACAAGTGAATCACATAGTGCCACAGCAATACAACTCACATTAATGTTTGTTTAAATATCAGTAGATGTGTTTATACATTAGTCTGTGTAAATAATATACTTTGGTCTTGTTATAAGTCATTTATTAGGTTACACAAGGAGGTGTCAATAGGTCATGAAATAGCCTAAAAATTCTCTGTAATGTCCCGTCCAACAGCCATGTCCCCAGCAACACCCCCTAAAACACAAGTGCCCCTCCTTGGCAATCTGAAATGTTGGGAGGTATGTATGGATATGCAAAATAAGTTATACTAACATCTGCTACCCACCAGTATGTAAAGCAATACATACCAGTTCACAGCACCAGGGGGTTCCTTGCCCCTGTCTGGAGGGTTCCAGTAACTTCTGTACAGGTAAAACAGAATAATAATATAAGAAATAAGGGCAATATGTTACAAAGAAAAATGCAGGAGTTATGGGGAAAACAAATTGCATTATAGGGAAGGCCTAGACATTCCAAATATTCTCAGTGAGGATTTAAAACCTTTGAGTGTTAGAGAGGTCTACAAAACATTGCAAACCAATGCACTGTAGACCTCTCTAGCTTTCAAAGCATTAAAATCCACAATTAAATCAAAGGAAGTATTTCCTTTCTTGGCCCTCTTCTATTTTCTCTTTTTATAAATGATCTGCCCAAGGTTTGCAAATCATCTTCAGTACACATGTATGCAGATGACACCATAATCTATGCTAAAAACTCTAGCATATCACAACTTGAAACCGAATTACAACATGATTTCTACAAAGTGGAAAGATGGATAACACAGAACAAACTTTTCTTAAACACAGATAAAACAGTCACAATGATATTTGGCACAAAGCACAAACTGCGTAGTCTCGACAATATCCACCTATCCATTGTGACAGAGTCTAATCGTAAATTGGCCCCAGTAGACTCCTACAAATATCTTGGTATGTGGCTTGACCCTAACCTCAATTTTGGTCACCACATTGACAAATTAACCTCTAAACTTTATCCCAAAATAAGTACACTTTATAGAAACAAATTATGTCTAAGTACCCAGGTGAGAAAACGTATTGTACAACAGATGCTGCTGCCAGTCATAGACTATGGTGACGTAGTATATGCTCCAGCGCCAGAAATCCACCTCAGTAAACTTGACACTCTATATAATTCATTATGCCGCTTTATCCTCCAGTGTGACTACACTACCCATCATTGTGACATGCTAAAAGAACTAAATTGGCTAACACTCAAATCTAGACGTGACCTTCATCTTTCTTGCTTAGTACACAATCACTTCTCTGGAAAACTACCACAATACCTAAGCAGTATGCTCACCCCAGCTCTCCATACTAACTATAACCTCCGCTCCACTACTAACAACTCACTGCGTATACCACAATACAAGAAAGAAGCAGGAAGATCTGCCTTCTCCTTCAGAGCTCCAAAAATCTGGAACAATCTGCCGGAAAAAATCACATCTGCACCCAGTCTAAAATCCTTAAAAGCAAATGTTTCTTTATATCTACAAACAGTGTGTAACTGCAAATAATCCCATTATTTAATAAGTATGTATATTTCTGTATGTTTGTATATAATGTCTCACAATTAGTGTAAATATGTAACCTTTTACTGAAAACTATCCAGGACATACTTGAAAACGAGAGAAATCTCAATGTATTCTTCCTGGTAAAACATTTTCTAAATAAATAAATAAATAAATAAAATTTATCCCCTATAATGTAAATGGTTTACCCCAGAACTTCTCCACTGTTCTTTTGAACATACGGCATTAAGTGTCTGCAGTTGGTCTTCTTTTATTAGTATTCAAATACAAAAACATGCAACTCGTCTCTAGGCTATTTAACCCTTTGAGTGCCAGAGGGGTACGCAATGCATTGCAAAGCATTGTGTACCTCTCTGGCACTCAAAGATTTAACAGCCCTTTTATCAGACATTAAAATAAACAGATGTCTGGTCCAAGTATGGTGAAATAATGGCACAAGTTTTGCTATTATATGTTGTTACATGTAGCCACTTCATAAATAGATTATCTATCTAGTTATGTTAGGCAAATGGAAATATCCTATTAGTTATGGTTTACTTTATTTTGAAGCGATTTCCCATTATGATATTTCTTCTCCGTTTCTGTACATCTGATTTGATTTTAAGGTTTAGATTGGGTATTCCAACAACATACATAAACGTGAGATAGTTGTGATTTTGGGAAAGTTTGAATACAGCTATAGGGCTGAGATCAGAAATTCACCAATAGCTTAACCCTGTGAGTGCCAGAGTGGTAGGGAACGCACTGCTTTGGCACTCAAAAGGTTAAAAAGGGGGAGGAACTGGATTCCTTGGTGAGATATGGTTAAAATCATTGGCTGATCTGAACTGGATGGTTGTACTTCTGCTGGAGTTTTCCCCCCTTCCTGGACAAGACATCTTTTTTAAATACTTGATGAAAAGGTTTTCTCGTTTTACTTGTTATGATAACATATTTAATCTTATTCTAATCAGATATTCACAAGGGAAGAATAAACTATCAAGCCCTCTGGCTATTTTCTAAGAACTCCCCGGCTAAGAAGTGCCATTTTCAATACAATCGACCACATCGCCTTTTGTACATACGCCAGGTACTGGCCAATCAAGGCTCGCAACGCACATTCTCTACCACATAATTACACTCTCTAAAAATGTTCCTCTCCCATAATAGAAGCAACTCAAAGGTACTGTCATGCCAAACCAGCTTCCTTAAAAGAAACCAATCCATTGGTAAGTTAAAAAAAAGTCAATATATACACATATATGCAATACTTATTTTACTTACCACTTAGATCATCTCCACACGCAACTAGTGTTTCAACCAGAGCCCCCAAACCCTATCCATCAAGTAAACCTCTTCCACAAGGTAATATTTTAAATACAAATTTTAAATAAATTCCAAACATTTTCCCAAACTCATACTAACACATTATTTTTCAGGTCTCCATCCATCACCACCTCTACTAAACGGTAAGTATTCCTAAATACAACATGTACACGTCATTACATGTACACTTCCCTTACCCCAATACAGGGACCGAAAGGATCCTTATACTTTTTTACCCCAAACCGGGTTCAAAGGTTTATACACTTTCGTCTTACCCCACCATAGGGACCAAAGGGGCACACTCGTCAACTTACCCTAAACCGGGGCTGAAGGTCAACACACTTTCACCTTACCCCACCACAGGGGCCGAAGGGGCACACTCGTCACCTTACCCTAAACAGGGGCCGAAGGTCGACACACTTTCACCTTACCCCCAACACAGGGGTCGAAGGGCTAACACCACACCTCACCCCAACCTTGGGGCCGAAGGATAACTAATTTTCCACCTCACCCCCGCAGGGGCTAAAGGTTTCACTCATGTCCTCACCCCACCACAGGGGCTGCAGGATTTCCACTAATCTTCGGGGCCGAAGATTAACACTATACACTGCTCCAGATCAACTCACCCAGCCTATGCCCATCCAATCACCCCTCAACACAGTTCACTCAACCTCAACTCACTCCCAACACACAATTCACCGTACAAAACCCCACACACTCCCCACTTACCAGTCACAAGACAAACAAGGCAGACCCATCACCTATCATGGCAATACACCCATATGCATTAATTTAAATTCCAAGGGACGCTTTTTCAGCAGCTGCAGATTATCTCATTTCTGTTCCACTTGTCACAAAGTGCACTCCCATATCATATGCTCACGCCACACCCCCAACAATAAAATATTCAGAGAAATGTATTGATACATCTTGCAGTCTCTTTTAACATAACACCCAAACCAACACCACTTACAATATATACTCTCCGGTTTACAAGACGGTTTCCACACTGGTATCTTGGCCTGCCCCGCCACTTCAGTTCTATGCTCCAACCTACAGTCTGCACTTAAAGACCCAATATCTACCACACAACTTATCCAACAAGAATTAGAACTAGGATTCTTCATCGCCCCTTTTCAGTCACCATATCACGGTGCCCATGCTCTTTTTGCGACATTCTGTCAGTCTACACTCCTGCTCTACTCCTATTGGCTATACTGTGCTTGTCCTGCCCAGTATGGCCTTTAAATACTGGGTTCTGGCACCTATCCAGTGCCCTTTCGTAGTGTTCCAGTACCAGCACTTGTTCCTGATCTCAGTTGTTCTCATTGTATCGAACCAGCCTGCCTGACTACTCTGCATCTCGTCTCCTGCCTGTGAACCGACCCGGACTGCTTGACCATTCTGCTTCTCCTGCTCCTGTGTACCAACCCGGCTTGGCTGACGTTCCTGCTCCTGTGTACCGACCCGGCTTGGCTGACGTTCCTGTTCCGTGTACCGACCCGGCTTGGCTGACGTTCCTGCTCCCATGTACCGACCGGCTTGACTGATGTTCCTGCACCGTGTACCAACTTGGATTGGCTGACTTTCCTGCATTGGTTGCACCAACCCGGCCTCCGGTTGAGGGTGGTGATCCTTTCTCGCTGTCTGTGACAGCTGTGCAGTTTTGGTCTCGGTTGCCTCTGTGTCGCCTCGGCGACATTCCTATTGGCTTGTTATTCTAGATGCTCCCGGTTGGTTGCCACCTCAGGGCGAGTTGCTCAGTTGCTCATACCGTTACTGTCACGGCAGAGCTCAGTTGCCCAGTCTCCATTACTGCCATGGCAGTCTCCAGTCGCTTAGTCTCCGTTACTGCTACGGCAGAGTGCAAGTGGCCTAGTCTCCGTTTACTGCTATAGCAGAGTGCAAGTGGCCTAGTCTCCGTTACTGCTACTGCAGAGTGCAAGTGGCCTAGCCTCCGTTTACTGCTACGGCAAAGTGCAAGTGGCTTAGTCTCCGTTTTCTTCTATGGCAGAGTACAAGTTGCCTGGTCTCCGTTACTGCTATGGCAGTGTCCACGTCTCTCAGTCTCCGTTACTGCTACGGCAGTGATCACGTGGCCTAGTCTCCGTTAGTGCTCCGGCAGTGCTCTATGTTGCTTAGCCTCCGTTACTGCTCAGGCAGTTCACCATTGTCTGCTAACCTATTACTGGGCGTTACTCGTATTTAAGCTCTCTATCCTAGGTGTGCTTCTTAACAGGCCTTACCTCACATGGAACTGTTTACACTTGCTGAAGGCCATTAACTCATGCAGTACCAATACAGTGGGACTCTTTCAAGTTCTGCCTGACCTGTGTAGGTATATCGTGTTATGGACTCTATATTTATACTGGACCTGTGTGGGCATATGTAAATGTAACCTGTCTTGAATCTGTATTATACTGAGAATATACTACAGGACCTGTGAGGGTTATTGTATTTCTAATTGCTTAATAAAACTTTGTTTTATCCAAACCTACTGTGTCTGTGTGTCAAACAAACCGTTACACATCACCATTCCCCATATGGTGCATAAACCCCATTGGTATAACCTCCAAAAAATCCACCCACAAACAACGCTTAATAATAGACCTATCCACACCCCTCTCCTCCCTCATTCCTAGCATAAACTCTCTCATCCCCTCCGAAGAATTCACTCTACAATACACAAACATAGACAACGCCATTACACTCATTTCTCAAGCTGGCTAGGGTTGCTGGCTCTCCAATGCAGACATTCAACACGCTTTTAAACTTCTACCAGTCAACCCAGCACTCTGGCACCTTCAAGGTATATCTTGGCACAACTCATTCTACTTTGCCACTACCCTCACCTTTGGCTGTAAGAGCTGCCCTAAAATATTTGACCAATTCGCAGAATTACTATGCTGGCTGCTCTTGAACCACTGTCACTGTCCATCACTCATTCACTAGGTAGATGATTTTCTCCTTATCGAACCTCCCACCACAGTCCCATCCAGTCTGCACAACACCTGTCACTATTCCAATCACTTAATATCCCAGTAGCACCCAACAAAACCTCAGGTCCATCCACCTCAATCGAATACCTAGGTATAACAATAGATTCCATAACACAAGAGATTAGCTTTCCCCAGACCAAATTAAATCACAATTTATCATCAACCTTCACACCACCAAGTCTTCTCCAACCAGGCTCGAACTCCAATCACCCATAGGTCACCTAAGCTATGCCACAAAAGTCATCCCCCAGGGAAGGTAATTCATATCGCACCTCCTCAACATACTCAAACAGACACCACAGAACAACTCCAACATACTCATTGATCAATCCGCCTTAGCTGACCTGAGAATGTGGTCAAACTTTCTCACACACTGGAACGGCCGCATGATGTTTCCCACCACAAATATACCCATCTTCACCAACCATATATACTGACGCAGCAGGAACCAAAGGTTTTGCAGCAATATAGGGTCACGAATGGTTCTCAGAACACTGGCCAACACAAGTTCATACACTACATCAATTTTCCAGCACATCCTCCCTTTTCGAAATAAATCCCATAGTCACAGCTGCTGCACTATGGGGTCACAACTGGTCAGGCAAAGCAATCATGTTCTTTGCAGATAACCAAGCCACAGCACTAATCATATCTAAAGACCACTCATCATCCCCAAACAGCATGCTATTTCTCAGAAAACTCACTTGGCTGTCCACGGCATCTTCAATCATGGATCAAGTACTAGCCAATAACACAAAGAAAAATTACACAAAAGCTTGGAAAACAATCCTATCATTCATAACACATACCAAACTAATCAACCTTTTAGATACCAACACAATATTAGCATTTTGTACACGCTGTCACTCCAACTTGAAAATATCTCCAACCACCATCAAAACTTACCTGGCAGGCATTCAACATCATCTCGCACTCAGGTTCCCTCTCAAACCATCCATCACTTCATATTACAATGTCAAATTATTCATCAAAGCCATTTCCAAATTACCTCACACCACCACCATGACACGCAAACCTATCTCAGGACCCATATTCTAAAAATTATACTCTCAACTTAACAAATCACCAGACACATTCCACAATACTGTTCTCCTGATAGCCATCAGCCTAGCCTTTTTTGGTTTCTTAAGACCAGGAGAATTTCTAGCCAAAAACATTACATCCAAATCACTCACCAAAGACCAGCTCATACACAAAACAAATCATTTCATTCTACACCTATCACACTCAAAAACAGATAAACTCAAACTAGGATGCTACATACCTATATATCCAACACAAGACTTATTCTGTCCTTACTCTGCACTATTACAGCTCACCAAACTCATCAAACACAAACCAAACCAGAGTCCTCTGCTCCCAACCGAATCAGGTCCACTAACCATAGCCTCCTTCTCAAAGAACATCCATAACTGCCTCAAAATATCAGGATATAACCCCAAACATTACTCAGGCCATTCCTTTAGAATAGGTGCTGCAACAGCAGCCTCCAAAAACCAAGTTCCTCCACACACTATCCAAAAACTAGGCAGTTGGAAATCCTCCTGCTTCATGAGATACATTCCAGAACACACTCAAGAAATATGTACCACACTATCATCACTCTCTCATTAATGTCATCTCTGAACAAACCCATAAAGTCTGCACTTTTCCTTTTGGCCTCTAATAGGCTTGCAATGTCGTTCTTTCTACCAGGTTCTGCTAGCCAAGGTTAAACCACACCTCTATATCATATAATCAGCTATAGGCCCTGACCACAAGTGTTAGGCTGGGCCTATATTTGTGGGAGGGGCCGGTAGCACTACAAATACCAGTACAAAACTCCCCTACAGGGCTCGAGTTCATTGAGCCCCACCTCAGACACCCACCCTTAAAACAAACTACTCCCTTAAAGCAGCCTTCTAATTGGCTTGCCTCGTCGTTCTATAGGCCCTGACCACAATGAAGAAATCCATCTTGATCAGAAACTGACGGGCAGGCTTCTTGCTGTAGAGGCATCTGTGCACCTGCAGCATCAGTCCTTTCCTGTACCTTAAGGTACAATGCAACTCCCCCTCACCAATCCTGGAGGAGACCTAGATGGACAGCACAGGTGCACAGATCTCTCTAAGGCAAGATGTCTGCGCTGATGCCTGCCTGTTCACCTTTTTAAGTAGGATTAAGTAGGATTTCTTAATAACGCTGGACTTATCCTGGATAATACTAGTATTTCTATGCATATTGTTATATGAATAATTATTTGGGGGGCACTTTATTTGGTGTAATAGCTCTGCTTTCATATAACAATGGGCAGAATATGGGCGGAGCAGGGTGGGAAGTAGGTGGAATGGATGAGAAGTGGGCAGCATTACCCAAGAAACTCACCAAAGCCAGAAAATCATCCTCTCTTCCCTGGAGTCTCTGGGTCAGATATGGAGATATGATGTGCATGGGAGGCAGAAAGAATATCCCACATGTCTGTTTGTTGCTTAACATTTATCAAATTTTGCAACCATTATTTTTGTGTGTTCTTAAATTCATTTTTCAATTGTATAGCAACTGATTGCAATGAGGCACCCTCTTTTACTGTCTTTCTACACTTAACCCTTTGAGTGCCAGAGGGGTATGTAATGCATTGCAAAGCAATGCTTTGCCTACCCCTCTGGCACTCAAAGGTTAAATGAATGGACATTTTATTTTTACCCTATGACACAGTTGTTTTAGTCCAGAATTATTTTTTAAATTATTCTCTAAGTGTACTATGTTCAAAAGAAACTTGGAGCAAATCTGGGGCAAAAAGAACTGCATCATAGAGAACAGGCTTCATCTACCATCTATACTCAATGAATTCACAGTATAAGCATGCAGTATATTGATTGTACTAGGCATGGATCAAAATGAGATACCAAGCCTAATGTACTGTGGGTCACTGGGACAATTCTGGCACAAATCAACTACAAGACCCCTATTACTAATCACTAAAATGGGACTTTAACCTCTGAATGCTATAGCTAAGTTGAAGAGAGGTCTTTATTGCACCTAAGGTGTTATTTGGCAAATACACTCTGGGTGTTTGCAAAATATAGGTTCAGAGCATATGTATAGAACTTGCTTGATTTGATAAAGGTACCTTGTATTTAGAGAGGATCTATCACCCCTTTACAACTTTGTGTAAATAGTTTTCTTGTATAGTGAATATTATTCTTTTTTTTTTTTAAAACCTCTTGTTTGCAGAAATTAGAAGAATAATTACAGCCCCGCGCCTACTTCTGGGCAGGATGCGATTACCTGACCCTTGCCGCAGCCTGATACTCTGCCTCTCTCTATCCAGCCTCCTCCAATGACGGAGGCTGTCTGTCTGTAAGCTGGAGCTCTCTCATTGGCCAGAAACCAATCTCTGCCAATCAGAGAGCTCCAGCTTACAGAAAGACAGCCTCTGTCATCGGAGGAGGCTGGGTAGTGGGAGGGACCAGAGGCAGTGCGGCAAACTTCAGCAAGTGCAGTCTTTGAGGAAGCAGGTGCGGGGCTGTATTTATTCTTCTAATTTCTGTAAACAAGCGGTTTAAAAAAAAATGAAAAAACTTTAAAGCATTTTCGCTATATAAGAAAACTATTTACACAAAGTTGTAAAGGGGTGATAGATCCCCTTTAAATGAACATTTTGACCATAACTTAGGTCTTTGTATTTGTGAAACAAATTATTGGAGGCCCAAGTGCAAATATTTTTGGCATCCTGATGCAAAAATATTTCCCGGGATGTGTAACAAGTAGCTATTGGATGGGATCCCTTTGGATGCCAGGCTCTGGCACAACTGCTCTTTACACCCCTGGACCTTGGACAAATGCCCATGTTATGGCCAAACCATTGGCCATAACGAAGCATTCACCTATTACCAAGCAGGAATGTCCTGAAAACCTGCCCTCTTACTGTATGCCAAAAACTAACATAAAGGACAACAACAATGCTTTAGATACTAGTGAGTGCTTTTCTACTGTGTCTCTATACCAGTGGTTCTCACCCCGTGCCCTCAGTGGCTACTAACAGGTCAGGATTTCAGAATTTCCTTTTAAGAGCACAGATGAGTTAATCAATATGACTGAGCCTCTGATCAACACACTTGTGTTCTAGTAGGGAAATTCCTAAGTCCTGGTCTGTTGGTGGCCACTGAGGGCACGGGCTGAGAACCTCTGCTCTATATAATTATTTGTCTCCTGTAGTGCAGGTTGGTTTGCCTCTCAATTATTCCCCTTTTACTTTGAACACTAAGCCCTAACATTTCATCTGGGATATAGAAGAAATATACTGGACTGAGAATCATCCCTGTCTAAACCCTTTGAGTGCCAGAGGGGGATCGCAATGCATTGAATTCCCCTCTGACACACAAAGGGTTAAATGGAACTATCACCCCCAAATAAAGTCCTCCCAATAATTATTCATATAGCGATAAGAGTAGAAATAGTAATATTAACCAGCATAAGTACAGCATTATTAAGAAATCCTACTTCACCTGAGACTGACGGGCAGGCAACAGCACAGGCATCTTGAGACATATGCGCGCCTGCACTGTCCATCTCGGTCTCCTGTAGGAGGCGCTGCATTGTACCTTAAGGTAACAGGAAGGGACTGACTATACAGAACGCAGATGCCTCTAAAGCAAGAAGCCTGCCCGTCAGTCTCAGATGAAGTAGGATTTCTTAACCCCTTAAGGACCATTGATGTACCAGGACCAGGTCTCGGCAGTCCGGCACTTAAGGACCAGTGACGGTCCTAGTACGTCATGGAGTTCAGGGCTCCCGGCGCAGCTGCACACCGCTCCGGAAGCTCTCAACCAGAAGTGGGAAAAAAAAAGCCCTGTGGTCCTCAAATGCTGGCCGTGCGTCCACGCGCCGGTCGTTAAGGGGTTAATAATGCTATACTTATGCTGGATAATAGTACTATTTCTAAGCTTATTGCTATATGATTAATTATTGTGAGGGGATTTCATCTGGAGTAATAGTTCCGCTTTAAAACACTTGGATGTCAGAGACATCTCAGGTGCTTAGCTGTGCAAATTGTTGACGAATTTAATAGCATCCAAAGGGTTAACCCTTTGAGTGCAAGAGGGATATGCAACACATTACCTTGCAACGCATTGCATACCCCTCTGGCACTCAAAGGGTAAAACCACAAAAAAATCTTATGCTATTATACTATTAGACTTTGTGCTATGGCCCTTTTAAAAATTTTAAATTAGATGCACTGAACCAATCCTAACATGATCAAACACTGCTTTATCCTTTTTTGCAATTATCGCAGCCCTGTCAGCTTTGTATCAAGACTAATTTCATTATGCTATATTGTAAAGCAAAACATCCAGAACAGGTTGTAAAGAACAAAATTAATTGAACCTTAATGTTGAAGAACCAATATCTCTACCCTCTAAAACTGAAGTACCAATATCTCTATGAGTCTTTCTCTTTCTAAGTGCCAATGAGAACTCTTGTATTATAAAAAGTACAATATTATTATGCAGCAGTAATTCTCATACATACAACGTTTTACTGTCATTTTATTTAAAAGTTACACGTTAAATAATTAGTATTTTTTCAGAGGCTTCTTATGTACTTTGGACTAGTATAATGAAATTCAGAAAAAAAAAAAAAAAAAAGCTGTGCACAAAGTGTGGTGCTAATGTAGCTTCTTAAAGGAGAAGAAACACCTAGTATTGACCTTCCGTTTATTTTACAATGACCAGACAATACATATAATTACTATAAATTTTACTCTTAATATATGTCATGTAGTGATGAGCGAGCACCCCAATGCTCGGATGTTCGGGTGCTCTGACCGAGCACCCCCTGAGGCTCGAGTGCTCGGCCGAGCACCCGAGCCCCATTGAAGTCAATGGGAGGACTCGAGCATTACACCAGGCACCCCCTGCTCTGATGAGGGGAGGGTGCCTGGTCCATAGGAAAAGGGCAGAAAAAGATGGAAACACCACAGAAATGGTTCAGGGACAGCATAGGGAGGATGTCTGGATGCACCTTGGACTCCAACATCGCTGCTGGGAACGATCTTTCGCCCGTAGTACGCCATTTTTACAGACTGACCGTAAAACACACAAAAAGGAAAATAAAAACGACTTTAGGCGAAAAATTGTTACCAAACAGTATTTGCTGTATATTTACTTGTATATCATCTGCAAATTCTCCCAAAAATTTCATCGATTTTCTGAAGTGAGGCCATGATTAAGAGGGAAACGTGCGCAGAGGCAAATTCTCCCAAAAATTTCCTTGATTTTCAGAACTGAGGCCATGATTAAGAGGGAAACGTGCGCTGAGCTGACCATCTAAAACATTATGGGTGAGGGTCTGCTGCAGAGCTGACCATCCTAAACATTATATGCGAAGGCCCGCTAGTGAGCTGACGCTATAAAACATTATATGAGAGGGCCCGCTAGAGAGCTGACCCAATAAAACATTATATGAGAAGGCCCGCTGGTGAGCTGACCTATATAAAAATTGGCAAACAGGGCCCGCTGGTGAGCTGGCCCTATATAAAAATTATATCACAGGGCCCGCTGGTGAGCTGGCCCTATATAAAAATTATATCCCAGGGCACGCTGGTGAGCTGGCCCTATATAAAAATTATATCCCAGGGCATATGGAAGAGGAGGAGGAGGATGAGAACATTAAGAGTCAACCATATACCCGTTTTTGGGGTGGAAGGGGTGAATGGGAATACAGAGTATTCCCATCATTGTAAATAACATATATAAAGTGAGTTTATGTTCCCCCGGGGCTTTCCTCCAGTGGAGTGGAGAAGTCAGGGGAAATCCAGGCCTTGTTCATTTTTATAAGTGTCAACCTATCAGCATTGTCGGTGGAAAGGCGGATACGCTTATCTGTTATGATGCCACCAGCAGCACTAAATACCCGCTCAGACAGAACGCTGGCGGCAGGGCAGGCCAGCACCTCCAAGGCGTAGAGTGCCAGTTCATACCACGTGTCCAGCTTGGACACCCAGTAGTTGTAAGGCACAGAGGGATCATTGAGGACGCTGACACGGTCTGCTACGTACTCCTTCACCATCTTCCAAAACTTTTCCCTCCTTGTGACACTAGGCTGCGCATCAGGGTGAGGGTGCTGGCGGGGTGTCATGAAGGTGTCCCACGCCTTGGAGAGTGTTGCCCTGCCTTTGTCGGAACTGCTGTGTGCTCCCCTTTTCTCCCCTTCTCGGTTGGCCAAGGTAGCACGTACTCTGCCGCCAGCGTTGTCAGATGGAAAATTTTGGAGCAATTTTTCAACAAGAACCTTCTGGTATTGCACCATTTTGCTTGTCCTCTCCACCGGAGGAATGAGAGATGAGAAATTCTCTTTGTAGCGGGGGTCCAGAAGGGTGAACACCCAGTAATCCGTGTTGTCTAAAATGCGTACAACGCGTGGGTCACGGGAAAGGCAGCCTAACATAAAGTCAGCCATGTGTGCCAGAGTACCAACAGTCAAGATTTCGCTGTCCTCACCAGGAGGCTGACTCTCAATATCCTCATCCTCTTCCTCCTCTTCTGCCCACCCACGCTGAAGAGATGGAACTAAAGTTCCATGGCTACCCTCTGTAGCGGAGGCAACCGTGTCTTCCTCCTCCTCCTCCTCCTCCTCCTCCTCCTCCGCCTCCTCCAATTGTCGCTGAGAAGACGAAGTGAGGGTGCTCTGGCTATCACCTTGTGTAAGCTCTTCCTCCCCCATTTCCACCTCTTCCACATGCAAAGCGTCGGTTTTAATTGTGAGCAGCGAGCGTTTCAGTAGACACAGAAGTGGGATGGTTACACTGATAATAGCGTTATCGCCGCTCACCATCTGTGTCGATTCCTCAAAATTGCGTAAAACCTCGCAGAGGTCTGACATCCATTCCCACTCCTCACTTCTGATTACAGGAAGTTGAACGGAGAGGCGACGACCGTGTAACAGCTGGTACTCCACTACTGCCCTCTGCTGCTCACAAAGCCGGGCCAACATGTGGAAGGTGGAGTTCCAGCGCGTGCTCACGTCACACAGCAGCCGGTGAGCTGGCAATTGTAAGCGCTGCTGCAGCTTCAACAGGCCGGCCGAAGCTGTAGATGACTTACGGAAATGTGCACACACGCGGCGCACCTTGGTCAAGAGATCATGCACATTGGGGTAGGTTTTTAGAAATCGCTGCACCACTAAATTAAATACATGCGCTAGGCATGGTACGTGTGTGAGCTTGCCGAGCTCCAAAGCCGCCACCAAGTTACGCCCATTATCACACACAACCATGCCTGGTTGCAGGTTGAGTGGCGAGAGCCACTGCTCGGTCTGGTGACTAATCCCCTGCAACAGCTCTGAGGCCGTGTGCTGTTTGTCCCCAAGGCAGATCAGCTTCAGCACGGCCTGTTGACGCTTCCCCACTGCAGTGCTACACTGCTTCCAGCTACTGGCTGATGGGGGAGTGGCGGTGTGTGTAGAGAATTCGGAGGTGGAAACGGAGGAGGAGGAGCCAATAACGTAGGTGCTGGTGGAAACCCTGATGGAGGTAGGGCCCGCAATCCTCGGCGTGGGTAGCACCCGTGCCATCCCAGGGTCCGAGTCGCTCCCAGCCTCCACGACATTCACCCAGTGTGCCGTCAGGGAAATGTAGCGTCCCTGGCCACAAGCACTTGTCCATGTGTCAGTCGTTAAGTGGACCTTCCCAGTAACTGCGTTAGTCAGGGCACGGGTGATGTTACGGGACACATGGTGGTGTAATGCGGGGATGGCACACCGGGAAAAGTAGTGGCGGCTGGGGACCGCGTACCGAGGGACAGCTGCTGCCATCAGGCTGCGGAAGGACTCAGTGTCCACAAGCCTAAATGGCAGCATTTCAATGGCCAGTAATTTTGAAAGGTGTGAGGTTAGTGCTATGGCCTGTGGGTGGGTGGCTGGGTACTTTCTCTTGCGCTCAAATGCCTGGGGTAACGACATTTGGACGCTGTGCTGGGACAGGGAAGTGGATGTGGTCGCTGATGGTGCTTCAGATGGTACAGGTGCAGGGCGGGAGGTATGCGGGCCTGCGCCTTCGACAGGCGATTGGCCGGCACCGAAAACAGGGGAAGAGGAGGCAGTGGTGTGGCCTGCAGACACAGATGGGCGATCCAGGCGTTCCTCCCACTTACTACGGTGCTTGGATGCCATGTGTCGGATCATGCTGGTGGTGGTGAGGTTTCTAGTGTTCATGCCTCGGCTCATTCTGGTGTGGCACAGGTTGCAAACTACAATTCTTTTGTCGTCCGCACTTTCCTTAAAAAAACGCCATACCGCGGAACACCTACCCCTTGGCAAGGTAGATTTACGCAAGGGGGTGCTCCGTGGAACATTTGCGGGCCGGTTTGGTGCGGTCCGCCTTCTTTCTGTAGCCACACCACTGCCTCTTCCAGCCTGTTGCGGTGCTGCAGATGGCTCACCCTCAGGACTGCTGTCATCGCTCGGCTCTACACCTTCCCAGGTGGGGTCAGTCACCTCATCGTCCACCAAGTCCTCCTCCACTTCCTCACTCTGATCATCCTCCTCAAGTCTTGATCCCACCACATACTCAGTCATTGACAACTGTATAACATTCTCCTCAACAAGGTCTTGAGACGGAAATAGTGGTTGATTTAATGGCAACTGTGTCTCATCATCATCATCATCATCATCCACTACTTCCTTTGACCTTAAATGCCGTTCACATCTGTCATCTTCTTGTGATTGGGTAGCCTCTAGAGGTTGTGAATCAGGGCACAAGATGTCATGTTCCTCTGCAAGCGTGCTTGGAGAGAGGGTCAAATGAAGGATTGGTGATGAGACGAGCTCATCACTATATCCCAGTGTGGGATCACTTCTTTGACCAGACCGTGTATGGTGGGAGGAAGGATGATCAGAGTGAGGATTATGTTGACCAGACTCTTGGCTACTGAGAGTGGACTTGGTGGAAGACAGGGTGGTGCTTAACCGACTGGAAGCAGTATCAGCTGTCATCCAACCGACCACCTGTTCGCACTGGTCGGACCTCGAGAGTGATGTCCTGCGACGCCCTGTGAAATCAGACATGAAGCTAGGTATGGTGGATGTCTTTCTTTCTTGTGCTCTGGCACCAGGCACAGTTTCTCCGCGTCCTGACCCGCGCCCTGAACTTTCAGGATCACGTCCACTTCCCCGTCCCTTTTTACCCGCCTTCTTCATCTTACACGATATATATGACTTTAATATATATGAGTTTGAAAACTTAACAGTATTTCTTACTATTCTGCAACTCTGCAGAGTACACAGAATAGGCTGCTAAACTGCGGTGACACACACTGAATGGAATAAGTGACTTTAATATTTGAGTTTGAAAAATTAACAGTATTTCTTACTATTCTGCAACTCTGCAGAGTACACAGAATAGGCTGCTAAACTGCGGTGACACACACTGAATGGAATAAGTGACTTTAATATTTGAGTTTGAAAAATTAACAGTATTTCTTACTATTCTGCAACTCTGCAGAGTACACAGAATAGGCTGCTAAACTGCGGTGACACACACTGAATGGAATATGTGACTTTAATATTTGAGTTTGAAAACTTAACAGTATTTCTTACTATTCTGCAACTCTGCAGAGTACACAGAATAGGCTGTTAAACGGCGTTGAAACACACTGAATGGAATATGTGACTTTAATATTTGAGTTTGAAAACTTAACAGTATTTCTTATAATTCTGGAACTGTACAGAGTACACAGAATAGGCTGTTAAACGGCGGTGAAAGACACTGAATGGAATATGTGACTTTAATATTTGAGTTTGAAAACTTAACAGTATTTCTTACTATTCTGCAACTCTGCAGAGTACACAGAATAGGCTGTTAAACGGCGTTGAAACACACTGAATGGAATATGTGACTTTAATATTTGAGTTTGAAAACTTAACAGTATTTCTTATAATTCTGGAACTGTACAGAGTACACAGAATAGGCTGTTAAACGGCGGTGAAAGACACTGAATGGAATATGTGACTTTAATATTTGAGTTTGAAAACTTAACAGTATTTCTTATAATTCTGCAACTGTACAGAGTACACAGAATAGGCTGTTAAACGGCGGTGAAAGACACTGAATGGAATATGTGACTTTAATATTTGAGTTTGAAAACTTAACAGTATTTCTTACTATTCTGCAACTCTGCAGAGTACACAGAATAGGCTGTTAAACGGCGTTGAAACACACTGAATGGAATATGTGACTTTAATATTTGAGTTTGAAAACTTAACAGTATTTCTTATAATTCTGGAACTGTACAGAGTACACAGAATAGGCTGTTAAACGGCGGTGAAAGACACTGAATGGAATATGTGACTTTAATATTTGAGTTTGAAAACTTAACAGTATTTCTTATAATTCTGGAACTGTACAGAGTACACAGAATAGGCTGTTAAACGGCGGTGAAAGACACTGAATGGAATATGTGACTTTAATATTTGAGTTTGAAAACTTAACAGTATTTCTTATAATTCTGCAACTCTGCAGAGTACACAGAATAGGCTGTTAAACGGCGTTGAAACACACTGAATGGAATATGTGACTTTAATATTTGAGTTTGAAAACTTAACAGTATTTCTTATAATTCTGGAACTGTACAGAGTACACAGAATAGGCTGTTAAACGGCGGTGAAAGACACTGAATGGAATATGTGACTTTAATATTTGAGTTTGAAAAATTAACAGTATTTCTTATAATTCTGGAACTGTACAGAGTACACAGAATAGGCTGTTAAACGGCGGTGAAAGACACTGAATGGAATATGTGACTTTAATATTTGAGTTTGAAAACTTAACAGTATTTCTTATAATTCTGGAACTGTACAGAGTACACAGAATAGGCTGTTAAACGGCGGTGAAAGACACTGAATGGAATATGTGACTTTAATATTTGAGTTTGAAAACTTAACAGTATTTCTTATAATTCTGCAACTGTACAGAGTACACAGAATAGGCTGTTAAACGGCGGTGAAAGACACTGAATGGAATATGTGACTTTAATATTTGAGTTTGAAAACTTAACAGTATTTCTTATAATTCTGCAACTCTGCAGAGTACACAGAATAGGCTGTTAAACGGCGGTGAAAGACACTGAATGGAATATGTGACTTTGATATTTTAGTTTGAAGACTTAACAGTATTTCTTCCTATTCTGCAACTCTGCACAGTACACAGAATGTGCTGCTACACTGCGGCGAAGCACACTGAATGGAATATGTGACTTTGATATTTTAGTTTGAAGACTTAACAGTATTTCTTCCTATTCTGCAACTCTGCACAGTACACAGAATGTGCTGCTAAACTGCGGCGAAGCACACTGAATGGAATATGTGACTTTGATATTTGAGTTTGAAGACTTAACAGTATTTCTTCCTATTCTGCAACTCTGCACAGTACACAGAATGTGCTGCTAAACTGCGGCGAAGCACACTGAATGGAATATGTGACTTTGATATTTTAGTTTGAAGACTTAACAGTATTTCTTCCTATTCTGCAACTCTGCACAGTACTCAGAATGTGCTGCTAAACTGCGGCGACGCACACTGAATGGAATACGTGACTTTGATATTTTAGTTTGAAGACTTAACAGAATGTGCTCTAATCTGCAACTTTGCACACTAAACAGAATGTGCTCTAATCTGCAACTTTGCACACTAAACAGAATGTGCTCTAATCTGCAACTTTGCACACTAAACAGAATGTGCTCTAATCTGCAACTGTGCACACTAAACAGAATGTGCTCTAATCTGCAACTTTGCACACTAAACAGAATATATATATATTTTTTTTTTTTTTTTTGTTTTTTTCCCCCCACACCAAATAACCTGCTGCCCCCACACACAGTAGTCCTAAAAAGGACTTTTGGTTCTTTTTTTTTCACAATTTTTGTTTTTTTCCTCCCTACACTGCCTTTCCCTTCCTATCCTCAGCTCTCCCTGGCTCAGACTGAGCCGAACTCGATGGTCAGGTGCTATACAGCACCTGACCACGGGTTCTGGCCAGCCAATCAGTGTAATGCCAGCAGCCAACATGGCTGCTGGCATTACACCGATGTCAGAGCCTCCCTGCACGTTTATTGGCTGCGCAGCAGCCGCAAAACGTGCGGGGAGGAGACCCGAACATGGCGGGCGAGCACATGCGGTACTCGTACGAGTACCGCCATGTGCCGAGCAGAGCGATGCTCGAGCCGATCCGAGCATCGGCCGAGCATGCTCGCTCAACACTAATGTCATGTCCATGGAGAAAGAAATGACAGCTGATAGCGGGACCACAGGACCCCGCACTCAGCTCAATGCACATGATAGCTGGTATACATGACCCTATATGATACCTGGAGCACAGGACCCTAAACTCTGATCCATGCACATGATACCTGGAGCACAGGACCCTAAACTCTGATCCATGCATATGATACCTGGAGCACAGGACCCTAAACTCTGATCCATGCATATGATACCTGGAGCACAGGACCCTAAACACTGATCCATGCACATTATACCTGGAGCACAGGACCCTAAACTCTGATCAATGCATATGATACCTGGAGCACAGGACCCTAAACACTGATCAATGCATATGATACCTGGAGCACAGGACCCTAAACTCTGATCCATGCACATGATACCTGGAGCACAGGACCCTAAACACTGATCCATGCACATTATACCTGGTGCACAGGACCCTAAACTCTGATCCATGCATATGATACCTGGAGCACAGGACCCTAAACTCTGATCCATGCACATGATACCTGGAGCACAGGACCCTAAACTCTGATCCATGCACATGATACCTGGAGCACAGGACCCTAAACTCTGATCCATGCACATGATACCTGGAGCACAGGACCCTAAACTCTGATCCATGCACATGATACCTGGAGCACAGGACCCTAAACTCTGATCCATGCACATGATACCTGGAGTACAGGCCCCTAAACTCTGATCCATGCATATGATACCTGGAGCATTGTGTGATTGTCAAAAGGGCCTCAGTTAAACATGTTTATAATGTATGTACACACACTTACTACATACATTTAAGTGTGTATGTGTGCACATGTGGTTACTGTCACTACCATGGGAGTTGGGTACGTTGCTGAATTTTACGATGGCTCTAGCCCCAGATATTTTTGGAATCTAGCAATGCCCCTAGTGAGCACAGGCATGTGATGTCATATGCTGCCACTCAGCATTAACCCTTTGAGTGCCAGAGGGGTACAGAATGCATTGCAAAGAAATGCATTTCATACCCATCTCTCACTCAAAGGGTTAATAGACTGTGCAGGACATACTCTATGGATATGTACCAAAAGAGGCACAGATCTATGTTCCCACACAACAAAGCAAGGAGGTTTTTTTTTTACATTTCCATCACTGCAACCTCACTAAAATCATAGCAAAATAAGGGATTTTCAACTTATTCAGTAGCTACTGCTCTCAGAAAAATGGTACAAAATGTAAATTAATTAACATATGAAACAGGGGTGCCAGGTGTACAAAACTGCCTACTACAATCCTTCTATTTTCTTACGTTATTTAGGACAGGGCATGTCTGCTTTCAATGATTATATAAAACAGTAAACACACATCTAATGAATGGCTACTTGTCTGTCTAACCCTAGGCCTGGGCACCAAATGTATCCACAAGGTGATGCTGTACCATACGTTTCTCCCACTTCAAATATGCTAATATTTTCTATTCAATCTTGTTTAGTTCTTACATTTACACAGCAGAAAATGGGGTTCAACAGTCTGATTGAAATAAACAATAGAAAACAAAGCTAAACCTGCATTCTGTAGAAAAGTGTAATCATTTTCAGATGATAAAATGCCACTGTGCAGCTAAAGACTACAGCAGAGTTGCATTTATTTGTGTAGCTATATAGATATATGGATATAACTGAATACTAAATATAGGCCACCTACTTATAAAGTCCCTGTGTTAACTCTGTATGGACCAGAGTCACCTGCAACATATTGTTACATACCCCTCTGAACCTTAAATGGTTAAACAAATAGCCACTTATTTCTTTAGTCACAGGTGAAAGCACTGCAGGGATTCTGCACTAAATCAGATGCTGAAATTGATTTTTAGTCTCTACACCAATTTAATGTCAATTTACTATGCTTCCTACATAAACTATCCTCCCAAGTGGGGTGGGGGAAGCAGAGGGGATATCTATGGGCATTTTGGGGCATTCTTTTCATCTACAACTAATTTAAAGGGACAGTAATGTCCCAGAAAAAATATTCAGCATTTTTGTAGCCCTTAAAGGGATAGTAATGTCAGAAAAAAAGTATTAACTATATGGTAGATACAATTAAAAGAGAGTACTTGCACTTATTCGTATCTGTCAAACCAAATATGGTTTGAGAGACATAGGAAAATAAAGGTCTCCGCTCCCTCCTCTTTCTGCTTGACGAACTGTAAAGCTGTCAGAAGCAGATTCTGGTTCCTGAATCAGACGGTGGATCTTCAGAAGCACTGACATAGCGATACCTAAAAATAAATACTTCACCTGAATGGTCTACAACGTGTGCCTGGTTTGCAAGCACAAGTTGTAGACCATTACTATGAAGTATTTATCTTTAGATATCGTTATATCGGTGCTGCTGAAGAGCCGTATCTGGTCAAGTGACCAGAATCTGCTTCTGACAGCTTTACAGCTCGTCAAGCAGAAAAGGGAGAGAGCGGAGAACTTTATTTTTCTATATCTCTCAAACCATAACAGTTTGAGAGATACAAATAAGTGCAAGTACTCTCTTTTAATTGAATCTACCATATAGTCAATACTTTTTTTCTGACATTACTATCCCTTTAAAAATCTGAATTGAATGCAAAAAAACGTATCTCTCAAACTGCTATGGCTTGAGAGATATCTGCATTCAAAGTTTGACGTTTCCTGCTGTCAGCTGTAAAGCTGATAGCAGGAGATCCGTGTTGGCCGAAATGATGAGACTCTTCAGCAGAGCCGCAGTTGCGTTATTTAAAAAGAATTACTTCATTGGAATGGTCTACACAGTGTGCTTACAAATCAAGCACACTTTGTAGACCATTTCAGTGAAGTCATTAGTTTTAAATAAGGCGATTGCAGCTCTGCTGAAGAGCCTCATCGTGTCAAACTTTGAATGCAAATATCTCTCAAACCATAGCGGTTTAAGAGATAGGATTTTTTTGCATTCAATTCAACTTTTTAAGGACTACAAAATGCTAAATATTTTTTTCTGGGACATTACAGTCCCTTTAACCCTTAGTGTGCCAGAGTAGTACACAATGCATTGCTTTGCAATGCATTGCGTACCGCTCTGGCACTCAAAGGGTTAACACTGTGAAAAGAAAACTGGAGGCATTCTGGGGAAAACCAATTGCACTATAGGAGAGAACTAAAATGTCACTAAATTTCCATTTTATTTAAATGGGGATTGCTTTTTACCACTTGAATGCTTGAGAGGTCCCCAATACTTTCTAATTCTTTGGAGGCCTCTCTAGCATTGAAGGGGTTAAAGTCCCCATTTAAATAAAAGGGGATTTTTGGAATTTTTAGTTTTCCCCTATAGTGTAATTGGTTTGCCCCAGAACCCATCCATGTTCTTTTGAACAAACAGTCCTAAGTGTTAAACTAGGCATTGTGAAAATGGTGTGATTGAATGACGTTTTCATGGTCATGCTATGAGGCAGTTTAACCCCTTAACGACCGGGGAATCCGGAAGCGGAAGTGACTTGACGACCACGGAGCAATTTTTTTTTTATTGCTCCTTTGGGTTCCGGACTCCCCGAACGGCGTGCAGCCGCGGGGGGAGCCTGGAACTCGATGACGGTCATAGTACGTCATCGGTCGTTAAGTCAAATCGACCCTTGACGAACTATGACCGTCAAGGGTCGTAAAGGGGTTAACAGGGTTTGCTGGCATTAAAGGGCTAACACTGGGGGAGAATCAGTGCCATATTTATATCCCTGGCACTCCTAGTCAAGACACTCCATGTGCCTCTAGCTCCACCCATGACCACACCCCCACTCCTCAAATGATCCCTCCCCCAGGCCCATCCACTGTTTTCTGGCACAGAAAATACCCTTGGCCTATATCAATCATGAATATAAAAGCTTTAACCCCTTGGTTGCTAGAGATCTCTCCTATGCATTGCTCCACAATGAGTTGGAGATCTCACTAGCATCCAGGTGGTTAAATAATAGCCTCTAAAGGAGTGGTACAGGGACATTGAGATTTCTCTGGCCACATACATAATTCAGAATATCGATGTGGCCAGCAAAGCTGAGATTCCCCTCAAAATTTGGATCTTTATGCAATTGCCTGTTCTGCCTACTGGAAACTCTGGCCCTGGGGGGCTTGTCCACCACTATGTACTGTAGTGACCATACTCTGTAGTGTATATACAGCCCCACTTATCCATAGCCCCTAGTGCAGCCACTGGAATTAGACATTAATGCCAGTGCAGCTACTCAGAAACTAAACTAAACTAAAGTATAGCATGCTGTATCATAGAGATATATATACAAAGCTTCCCATAAACTAAATTGTTAAAAACGTACATAATAAATTACTTTGAAAAAATATCCTTCAAGTTCCATCTTTGCCACGGCAAACCCAGAAAAGCAAGCAAACACACATTGTTAGTTGTTTAAGCAGGAAGGTGCATGTGTGCGTATGTGCCTATATGTGTGTGTGTGCATGTTTTTGTGTGTATATGTGTGTGTTTGTGTGTGCGTGTGTGTATGTGTTTGTATATGTGTGCGCGTGTGTGTGCATGTGAGTATGTCTGTATGTGTGTGTGTGTGTCTTTATGTATGTGTGTGTGTGCATGTGTGCATATGTATGTGTGTGTGTGAGTGCATGTATGTATGTATGTGTATGTATGTGAGTGCATATGTGGGGAGGGGGGTACGCTATACTCAGGAGACATAATGCCCTTAGGCTACATACACAATTAGAAGTAGGTTTTGCTGTTTTGCTACTCCTCTAAGTATTGCTGATGCTTCCACTTCTGATAGTGTCTGGAAACATTAAAAATGTGTGTGCATATATTATAGCTGTGCAATACCACTACTATAGATAATGCTTTGAATGTCAGAATGGTGCCCAATACATTGTAGTCATAGGGTTAAAGGTTGTATGGCCCTTCAATGTAAGATGCTGATTTGATAAAGATTATGGTATATCTTTTGAACACATTGGCAAATAAATGTGAAATTTGGACTATACTAGTGCCATATCACACAATGAAAGTTTGATACAAACCAGTTTGGTAAAACAAAAAGTTTAAGGACTGGGAAAAAGTAGAATCTTGTCCATTATATATACATTTTTTGCTGTTGTCGAAAGATAGGCCACAGCTGAATCTACTTGATCATTGTGGAGGGCATAGACCCTTTACTTGGAACTTGTTGATCGTTGATCTTGTTACTAGAGATGGGCAAAATGAAAAACACAATTTCCTGCATTTCCACAATATTTCCCACACAAATCCAAAATGTTTCTGTGTTTTTTGCTAACCACAGTTCATTTTCTGTGAATACTTTGTCATTTTTTACCTATGCTCAAGAATTTCAGTCTCATTGTGCTTGTCCTTCTATGGCTACCAGTGCAGTGGGACAGTGCTGGGACGCCTAGGAGGTCAGTATGTGTGGTTCTCTGGCTACCTGTGTTATGGGATTGGGCTGGAGGGTCAGTAAGCAAGGTTCTATGACTACCATTTGATAAGGCTGGGATGGTAGGCAAATGGAGGCCTGCAGCTGCTGCCAAAATATAACTCCCCTCATTCCCTGCAGGTTGAAGGCTGGCAGGGAATGATGGAAGTTGTAGTTTGGAGTCTAGAGGGCCTCCCATTGCCCATCACACTCCAAACACCTGTGGGACAAGGCTGGGGGTCAGCAAGTGTGGTTAAATGGCTACCAGTGCTGTGGAACAATACTAGGGGTCAATATGTGTGGTTATATGTCTACCAGTGCAGTGGGCATGGGTGTAACTACAGGAGTTACAGTTAGTCAGTACGTGTGGATCTATGGCTAAAAGTGGGACAAGGTTGGGCCATGCACTTGAACCACACAGTTGAACAAAACATCCTATATAATAATTCGCTAAAACGTGTGTAACGCCGCGTCATGTGCAGTAGACACTGCTGCTCGTGCTGCAGTCATGCGCAGCAGAGACTGCCCGTGCCGCGGCTGATACAGAGAGCATCCAGCTCTGTATCAGCCACGGCGCGGGCAGTCTCTACTGCACGTGACTGCCCCGCGACCGGGTGGCAGTGGCACTGTGGCCCGTGTAACGGGCTCTTCAACTAGTTTATTTCTAAAAGAGAAAAACTATAGATTTGAAAAAGTAATGCATAGAAGCACACTCGACTGAACAAAACATTACATGATAGAAAAGGTAGATCATGTACTTGTTACCTGCTAGAGAGAAGAACACAAGTTTACATCCTATATAATAATTCACTAAGGATGTTTGTCAGAAGCCATCATGCACAGTAGAGACTGCCCAAATGCACAGAATGCTGGGAGCACAGAATGTTGGGATCACAGAAAGAATGTTGGAAGCACAGAATGTTGGTAGCACAGAATGCTGGGAGCACAGAATGCTTGGAGTTCTGTGCTGGGAGCACAGAATGCTGGGAGTTCTGTGCTGGGAGCCTTCTGTGCTTTCGGGCAGTCTCTACAGTGCATGACTGCATTGGCGGCAGGACGCAAAGCAGGACCGGCCTCTTAACCCTTTGAGTGCCAGATGGGAATGCAATTCATTGCAAAGCAATGCATTGCGTACCCCTCTGGCACTCAAAGGGTAAACATCACCCGGACCTTGGCCCGTGTACATGGGCTTTTACACTAGTAGAAAAATAAAAGATAGATCACGTATGAGATGCATCAATTGGAAAAGACATTATATAATAAAGAAAGGTTGATCATGCTTGTGAAGCTCACTTGATCGAACAAGGCATCTCAGTACCTTGAGAAAAGGTTGATCGTGTGGAACAAGCAACAAAATATTAATCCTTTCAATGCCAGAGGGGTGTGCAATGCATTGCTTCACAAATGTGTTGTGTACCCCTTTTGAAATGAAAGAGTTAAGCCTTTGAGTGTCAGAGGGGTAGGCACTCAAAGGGTTAAACTACAGAAAAAAAACAAAACAATGTGACTCAAAAGGTCAAAAAGTCACATTAACCGTTTGAGTGCCTTTGAATGGCATGCATTGCTCATTATCCTAAGTACATAACATGTAAGGTGAAAGGGTTAGTGATGCCCAAAATAAAGTTGCTATATGTTAGATTTTACAAAAATAATGTATTTGGAAAAAGTCATATCTCTCAAACCTTTATGGTTTGAGAGATATCCTCTGCTAAAGTTCCTCTTCTCCTGATGTCAGCTGTAAAGCTGAAAGAAGGAGATCCGTGTCGGCCGACACAAGGAGGCGCTTCAGCAGAGCCGCAATAGCGCGATTTAAAAATAAATACTTCTTTGGAATGGTCTAAAAATGTTCTTGCAAACCAGGCACTCTTTGTAGACAGTTCCAAAGAAGCATTTCTTTTTAAATTGCTCTATTGCGGCTCTGCTGAAGAGCCGCCTGTCTGTCCCCGAACCAGGAACTCCTGCTGTCAGCTTACAGCTGTCGTCAAGAGAAGAGGAGGGAGAGGGGAACTTTAATGGAGGATATCTCTCAAACCTTTTTCCAAATACGTTATTTTTGTAAAATCTAACATATAGACTCAACCTTATTTTGGGCACTACTAACCCTTGAAATTGATTATTCTTATAACAATTATTATTTTTTGTATATTTTACTTTTATGGCCCTGACATTGAGCTCCCTGTCCTGGATCTCTTTCCAAGGAGCTTGCTGTCACAGGCTGTGAAAGAAGGTCTAGTGATGCAATGTAGAAATGATACAATGTAATAAAAGAGCATAAGATACAGAAGACCCAGTGCTGCAGGCATAGTGTTATATTGTCTCACTGCCCTGCAATGATGGTCTATTGTCCAGAAAACTCTCAGAGATCTAGGGAGTTCACTGTCAGGTGAAGAGGAAGAGAAAATAATATAATTTAACTCTACATATTATGTATTTGTGGAATATATGCAGTCAAAATAAATGGTTGTTATCCCTTTAAAGCCAACATAAAAATTCTCACTGATGCCATCAAATTTATTGAAGGATAAAGTTCAGGGAGGATAACTTTAACCGAACAGCCCCTCTGTAATTTGTTCTCTTATATTAATCAGCAAAGCACAGCACAGAGTATTGTGTACAGAACTGGAGACCCCATCTCCAGAAGGATATAGACACTTTAAAGAAAATTCAGAGAAGGGCTACTAAAATGGTGACTGGTTTACAGTAAAAGACATATCAGGATAGACTAAAGAATCTGAACATTTATAGCTTGGAGGAGAGACGAGAGAGGGGATATGATTGAAATATTCAAATACATGAAGGGATTCAACAAAGTGCAGGAGGGACGTACAATTCAAAGGAGTAAAAATGTTAGGAGAAGAGGCCATATTCTAAAACTAGAGGGACACAGGTTTAGACCTAATGTAAGAAAGTTTTACTTCACAGAGACGGTAGTAGATAAGTGGAATAGCCTACCAGCAGAAGTAGTAGAAGTTACTACAGTGACTGAATTTAAGCATGTATGGAATAGGCATAAGGCTGTCCTTAACATAAGAAAAGACCAAGGACCAAATAAGGTTTGAGATTTTTACAGTAGGAAAATGGACAGACTAGATGGGCCGAATGGTTCTTATCTGCCGTCAAATTCTATGTTTCTCTGGTCTTCACTTAAAGATATCCTCTCCGAAATGTAACCATAAGTTTCAATACTTATCTGAACAACCCCTCTGTCATTTGCTCTCATTTACGTACTAACCAGCAAAACATATGTATTCATATATGCAAATATGTCTGTCTATGGACATCGGTATGTGAGCAAATGTTACAGAATGCTTTCAATTAAGTTATGTTTTACCAATTGCAATCCTAGAAATTTCAAGCAATTCCCTCTTTCCCTAACAATATAAAATTGAAACACAAAGCTCTCCTTGGAGTGCTATATTATAAAGTACTGGTAATAATTCCTTTACATAATGGGGACACGTGATTGTGAAATAAAGTTAAGCAAAGTGATAGTTCCAGCACAAAAATAGATATGAGTGCAATGAGTTTATAATGGACACATTAGTATTGTATAAAAACTCACATTCCATTTCAATTACAATGAAACCATGCAACCGTTACAAACCTCTATGATAGTCATAAATTCAAAGTTTGCCGCAGGCTCTAAAATTTTAACATGTGCAAATATAAAGCATAATCCATGTATATCTAAAGAGTACCTTGAATCCCTGTTCTGAAAGAAAATATTGAGTCTAAGTTTAGATTTTATGATGATTATATACTCAAAATAAATCAGCAGTGATAGATTTCTCTAGCATTCCAGGTGATCAATCCTTTGGGTGCACAGGGGTATGCAAAGCTTTTCTGAGGAATTTGTTGAACATCCCTATGGCACTTGAAGGGTTAAAAGTATAATAATAATAATAATAATAATAATTTATTAAGGAAAAAAATATATATATTTACACTGCAGGATACTTCCACTACTGGGACCTAATTAATTCAAAATGTATAACAAAATTTCATCTTTGTTGTCTTTCAAAATGTAATTTTTGTTTTTGTTTAAAAAAAGTTTTTATTGAGGGATCAGCAAGAAATGCAATCTTTAGCTTTACTAAGTCCCCATCTGATGACTAGCTGCTTAGTAGCGCTAGTCGCCGGAATAATTACCTTATTTAATAGATTTCTGCTCTCTTCCCTGGCTGACAGGTAGGACAGAGCACGAACATCTTGCCATTGTGACGTCTGTGCGTCTGTGCTGTCAGTTCCAGCTGGGTTTAGTAGGCGTTGCTAGTTGGCTAGTTGGCTAGTTGGCTCCAGCTGGGACTGACAGCGCAGGCGCGCAGACATCACAATGGCAAGATGTCCACTCTCCGTCCTGCCTGAGAGCAGAAATCTATTAAATAAGGTAATTATTCTGGAGACTAGCGCTACTAAGCAGCTAGTCGCCAGATGGGGACTTAGTGAAGTTAAAGATTGTGTCGGGTGGTAGTTCCGCTTTAAACACACATAATGCAGCAAGTCCCGCTGAGAGACTCTCTCATTTTCAATTTTCTCCCCAATAAACCTAATATAAACTAAAACTAAACCTTAATGTCTAACTACCCTGAATTCCACTGGCTGAGAACCTCCCCCAGCCCCGAGGGCACCCCCCCATTATGAGAGCTGTTGTCATTTAGTAATATTATCTTAGTAACACTATCTTTGCCACAACGCTCAAGCAGAAGAAATAACATATTAGAAATAAAATAGTGAATGAGCACAGTAGACCTGTGAAATCACAGAATGTTCGTAGGCACCATGCTAGTATTATCATTAATCTCAATCCAGGGGTCCCAAATGGAGTGGAATTTCTGCAGGGTCCCCCTATGAAGAAATAGCAGCTATAATGTGGGATATTGTGATTAACCAGGTTGACCCAGGCCTGAAATGCCAGTGGAGATGTTGCCATCTACATTGTAGCCACCACCCTTCTCGCCATTACCAATAATTCACTCAATAATCTGCGGCTAGGTCCGTGGAAAAGGGAAGAAAAGTGAATCGGTTCCCCCAGTGTCATTGATACTGTATCCACCACACTCCTCCAATATGAATTAAGCAGGGGGCAGCTCCATAACAAGTGAAAAAATCTCCCCCCTCAGACCCACATCTATGGCATTTATGAGAATCCCTCAGACCCATTCTGTTCAGTCGTCTCGGGGTATAGTAGGACCTATGCAAGATTTTTAACTGAAGTAGCTGATGTCTGGACGTGGTCACAATCTCTTTAGGACCCGCTTTGGCCATATCCCACTCCCAGTCCTCTAGGGTCCCCAGGTTGGTCTCCTATTTGGCCCTCAAGGTCATATTGTCAGAATAAGAGTTTTTTTTATCCACCAACAAGTAAGAAAGGACACAGGTTTTACGGGACACCTCCAATCAATGAATGCTACCAGTGGTGAGTGTTCAATTCGCACCGGGAGTACTCTCCATTGGGACTGAACCGCATGTCGCAGATGTAGATAAGAATAAAAAAGACTATTAGGCAGATGAAATTCCGTACACAGTTGTTCAAATGACTTAAAAATGTTATCTCTAAACAAGTGTCCCAGGGTGAGAATGCCATAGTTCCACCAGATATGTCCAAAATCTGGACCGCGAAGATGCTGGGGGTTTGCATCACCCCAGAGGGGAGTATCAGGATCAACATATATAGCAGCATCAGCTACCTGTATTTTGCCCCATGCTTTCATTATTATACTAGTAGCTCTGGACACAGGGGAACAAACTTGCGGCCCTATCAAAACTACATGTCTAAGATCATATCCCAGTAGCAAGACCAAGCTTACAATCTTCAGGAAGGAATGTGCGGTATCAGTTTGGAGAAATGCTAGGGCAAACTGACTCTGTGATGCAAGATAATAGCAGTAGAAGTCTGGAAGAGAGATACCTCCCTCCTCCGGAGGTCATTTAAGAACAGATAATTTAATTCTAGACCACCCCCGCACCACAGAAATGCAGTAATTATTTTGTCAATTTGCTTAAAATAAGATAGGGGGATGGGCACTGGAAGACTTTGAAATATGTAAAAGAATTTGGGAAGGAAGATCATTTTTACCAGATTCGCCCTACCCATCAAGTTCAAAGGGAGTCCAGACCAGGCTGTGGTTTTGTCAAGAAAAAGTTCAATAAGTCCTTCAAGAATGCAGTGTCAGCCACCAATACTCAAATGCCATGGTATTTAATAGTCTTCTCCACAAGTATGGAAGCAGCAGGGGCACCCAGTGCAGGCACCAGTGGATCCAAGGGCAGTAAGGGGGATTTATCCTAGTTTATCCGCAACCCAGACATATGACTGAACACATCTATCACCTCAAGTAGCCTAGTAAGAGAGTCATCAGCATCACCAAGGAACAATAGAATGTCGTCTGCATAAAATGCGATCTTCTCCTCTCTAGGTCCCATCCGAAAGCCTCAAATACTCCCATCTACCTTAATCTAGGCAGCCAGTGGCTCAATCACCAGGGCAAACAGATCAGGTGACAGAGGAAATCCCTGTCTAGTGCTCCTGCCGAGCCTGAAACTATCAAATATCACCGATCCAGTCATCACCCTCGCCCCTGGAGATGAATATAAGAGATGAATCCAGGATAGGAAGACTGGACAAAAGCCAAATCTGTGTAAGACTGACCAAAGATAATTCCATCTGACCGAATTGAATGCCTTTGAGGCGTCCAGGGAAGCAACCATTCGAGTGCCAGAATTTGTGTGTTGCATTTGAATGTGGGAAGACAGATGACGAAGGTTATGAAATGTTGTCTTATCCGGCATAAAACCTGCTTAGTCCTCATGAATGAGGGACAAGATCACGGTTCTCAACTTATTCGCTAGAGTTTTGGCTAAGATTTTGGCGTCCACCATCAGCAGGGATATGGGGCGATACAAATTGCATTTTGTTAGGTCTTTGCCTGGCTTAGGAAGCACAACAATAAGAGCTTCCATCAGGAATGGTGGAATGGATGCACAGTCCTGTGCATTCAAGAATGTGTTCAGGAGGTGAGGGGCCAAAGCTTCCCAATATGTAGAGTACCATTCCGCCGGCAAACCGTCAAGACCTGGGGACTTGCCATTAGGCAGAGAGTTAATAGCCTCAACTACTTCACATAACAGGATGAGAGAGTCGAGCATGCGTCTGTCATCTTGTGAAAGCACAGGTAAGTCACAGGACTCAATGTAGTCATCCAATTGATCCCGGATACAACTCGACTTGGCAGTATATAAGTTAGCATAGAAATCAGCAAAAACCCTATTAACCCTTTGAGTGCCAGAGTGGTACAGAATGCACTGCAATGCAATGCATTCCGTACCACTCTGGCACTCAAAGGGTTAACCCTTTGAGTGCCAGAGAGGTACGGAACACATTGCTTTGCAATGCTTTCTGTCCCTCTCTGGCACTCAAAGGGTTAATATCAATGACATCTGTATGCAAAGTGCCCCATTCATCATAGTTGGACATAATACGGGGAAAGCCATTATTACCCCTAACTAGTCTTGCAAGAAGATTGCCAACTTTGTCCCCATGCTCAAAAACGTTTTGGGTCTTAAAAAACAAACATGAAGATAAAAGCTCCAATAGTTTGGCTCTATATTTTATGCTGGCACCGATGAATTTATAATAATCTGACATGGAACCCGAGCATAGTTAAAGAGCTTCTGTCCTACATGTTTCCTGACTCAAGTGTGACACATCAGAGTTAAGCTTCTTTTTTGTGGCCTCCACTAGGGAGGTAAAAGAGCCTCTGGCATATGGCTTAGCCGCATCTCAGACCATGAGCTGGGTGGTTGAATCCGCATTAGCATCAAAAAATGTGGTCATATCAGAGGCATGTCCAGAGCTGACACTTGAATTAGCGGCGAGTGATCCAAGGCAACTCTTGTCAGGAAGTAACAAATCTCTACCCTGGGCCACAAGTCCTGTGAAACAAACGCATAGTCAATCCTCGACAAAGTATGATGGGTAGCTGAGTGACACGAGTAGTCCCTCTCACTAGGGTGCAAACGTCGCCAGACATCAATCAATCCCATATCAGTCAACAATCCAGTAAACCTAGCAGTCGCCCATCCCCCCATATCCCGACACTTCCACCAGTCTATCCATAGTAGGATGTAGTGCCAGATTAAAATCCTCCATACACAATATAGTATAATCTTTATATGAAGACACAAACGTCAGTGCATCTTGGATTATGGTCAGACAGAAAGGTCGCGGCACATACATTAAGAAGCAGCAGCGGGACAGAATGTATTTTACAGGCCAAAAAGATAACCCTTCCCATAGGGTCTTGTCTAATAGCTATAAATTCAAATTACAGAGATCTATTTATTAATATAGATACCTCCCTGGCATGAGAACTGTAAGTAGCATGATAATGCATGGCAACCCATGGTTTTTTAAGTGACATGACCTTCACCCCAGTAAGATGTGTCTCTTGTAACAGAACCAGGTCAGGATTTTGCTTCCTCAAGTGTGTAAGTACCAACAATCTCTTAATCCAGTCATTCAAGCCTTGAACATTCCACGAGATTTAAGTGATGTTGTGGCCATCGAAAGTAACTAGTAAAGCTGTAGGGAGAGGTGCCCCCGCAGCGAGAGAGCATCCTGACCAGTGTCCCAGTAAAATTTGAGCCCTAACTACAACTAACCCAGCAAGGGAAAATCAAAATGTAATTTAAAAGTGACCACTAGGAGGTTTGTCACTCATCCTTATAGGGTCATTCACTCAACAGATTGTGAAGCTCTCCAAACACTATAATAGGGAGGCATTGTCTTAAGCTATTATAACATTTTATTAAAGCAGCTCCAAGCAATGTTGATATTCTTGTTTTCCTCAGCAAGAATGACTGTCAGGTAATGAGTGTAATTGCAGTCTTAAAAATGCAGGAGTGCCCTACATTGCCTCCAATGTATTAGGCAGAGTAGGCAACTTCCTAGACAGCCTCATTCTACACTCTACTGGCCACACCCACATTCTGAGTTCTCGGTATGGTTAGAGCAAACCCAATGCCCCTGTACCAGACAACAGCTCCTGGTTTATGGTGGCCTCTTTAACAATCCTAGCGTGATCAACCAGCATAAGGGAAAAATAAATATTCTCCAAATTCCCATTCATTTAAAACTCTTTAATGCCAGGAGGTCTCTAGTGCATTGATTTGCAATGTGATAAAGATCTTTCATTGTTCAAGTCAGTTAGAAGTCCAATTTTAATCAATAGGAATTTATACCCCTATGATGCAGCTGATTTGCTCATGAATTGCTCTTCTTTTTTTCTGCGTATGGACATAAATTGACCAGCTTATTTTTCAGTATATATATCTCCCTACTGGCTATTACTTAACCCTTTGAGTGCCAGATGGGTATCTAATGCATTGCAAGGCAATGTGTTGGATTCCTTTCTGACACTCAAAGAATTAAGGTGTTCTTGTAACACAGTGAATCACCCTGTACTGCATGCAGCATCTGTAAAATATATATATTCCTTTCTGAGACTTAAACTCTAGTCTTACATATGATTAGAGTGAGCAGACATTTCTACCGTTTCTGTGACTGCAGGGCTCCCATTGATTATCCAGGATATCTGTTAATGATGGAAGCTCTCACTAATGGGAGGACATGGAAAAGTGACATGGGGGGTTATGCATTAAGGTGTGATAAACAGGTGATAAAGCGGAGGTAACTTCTAGACTGATATCACTTCTCCATTTCCTATGTTATTCTGTGGAGCCTATGCACTAAGAGTTCTCTATCTCTGGAGAAGTGATAACACTAGAGAAGTCATCTCCATGTTATCACCTCTTTATCATGCCTTAGTGCACAACCCCCTAGTGCTCTTTTCTTGGCTGCAAGAAAGGTTTCCATGACACTGTGCAATGAGCTATTTTGTACTCATATTTTATTGGTATCCAAGAGGTTAACCCTTTAAGCACCAGAAGGATATGTGAATACTTCAGCAGGATGAGTTCAGCAAAACCATCAGGTCTGCCTTGATCATGATATCCAATACTAATTAAAGATTAAAGGTACACAAATATTTCACAATAAAAGCAGCTCCAATTAATCTTCATAGTATTTGGGTCATGGAGAGTGTTGTTTCAATACTGTCAGAGTTGTAGTTCAAGAGTAATTGAATGATAAAGTATCCCCCTCCCACCCCTTTTACTGATGTAACTCTACTCACCTCAGAGCAGCAAGACTGTCTGGATGGATCGCAGAGAGGGACAATCTTCAGTGAGCATAAGGAAAATCCTGAATAACCTGTCAACGGGAGCAGAGTTTTCCTTTAGTTCACAGTACGAAGATTGTCCCTTGCTGAGAGCTGTCCGGTCAAGAGACCAGATTCCATATCTGAGGGAGGCAGCTTACACTAGCTAAAAGGGGAAGGAGGGGCATACTTTATCATTCAATTACTCTTGTACTACAGTATTGAAATAACACTCTCCATGGCCCAAATACTATGTAGATTAATTGAAGCTGCTGTTTTTGTGAAACATTACTATCATTTTAACTTTGGAGAGCCAATCCATAGCGCATATTAGGATTTTCTACCCAATGTAAGATAAGAAGAGGTTTATTATTAGGAGAAGTTAGTGTTCGTTAACCCTTTGAGAACTAGAGTGGTGGGCAATGCATCTTTTTGCAATGCATTGCCCACCTCTCTGGTCCTCAAAATTGTTAAGGCAATAAATATAAAATAACAATTCCTACCCTTTAACTTCTTAGATTCTGTAGAGGCCTTCAGTCCATTGTGAAGTAATTTGTCACTGACCTCATCAGTACCCTTGACTTTAACCCTTTGAGTGGCGGAGGGGTAGGCAACACATTGCAAAGCAATGTGATGCCTACCCCTCTGGCACTAAAAGGGTTAATACTTTATTTAAAACATGGTGTGTAATACAAAGACAAGGTAAGTGATATAAAGAAGTGGTAAGTGATATATTAAGGGTTAATTCATATCCAAGTTCATATTTTCTTTCATCTCCTGACTAAATGCCTTCTCATCACAAACACTTACAACATTAAAAAGGGAATTATGTTAAAACTAAAGATCAAAGAAAACTCTTGATATAAAAGCATTGCCGGTGTTTTCAGTCTGAACATTCCGATAACATTTCTGGTTAGATGCAAATGATTTATCTTCTTTGATTGCTTTCTGTGATTATGGAATTGCACTCTAAGTGCATAAGTCTCTTCCTGGGTTTATAACCTCGTGTTTATAGACTAAGAGGAATCACCTAAGTGAACTTACTGGGAAACTATTACAGAAAAGGGTTGCGGTGCAGTACTACATATAAATAGGTTTTGCAGCCCACCATAATTGAGAGAAAGACAGAAAAGAAGGAAGGTGCTCCTGGTGCAATAATGTTAATTAACCAATCAGGATCATTGGGGGGGGGGGTATTTATTGTGTAGTTTGATGCTGCATTGTTTTTCACTTTTTGGCTTTTGCTGAATCTGATGAAGTAGTTAGGAGACTACAAAATGTTGTTTAGCTAGCCTTTGTTTTTATACACATTTTGTCATAGAAATGTTATTATTTTTTTACATTGTGATTTATACAACATAATTAAAACCGTTTGAGAAACTAGCTGCATCCTGTGGATTCTATACTCCAGAACGTGGTCACCTGAACAGAGACAGGTTAACCTCTCTGTATGCCTGGTTTGTTGTGGTTGGGTGTAAGCCTTTCTACAACCATCACACTTGTGATTATAATTTTTCACTCATATTATAAATCCTATTGTAAAGATAATATGCTCAACTGGGCGCCCTCTTGTGTATGTTTTTACTGCATAATTGAGAGTAGGCAGTTGCAGCAATGTACTGAGGAGTCAGGATAGAGAGACAGAGAGATACTGAGAGAGACCTGTGCCCTCCAGTTCTTCCAGACTAGTGAGCACCCACACAGCAAAGTATTCAAACTGACATGGGGCTGTCAAAAGGAAGCTAAAGTGCAGCTATTCTGGAGCAAGTCAACTGTACCACAGTAGAAATATAACACATTTCTATTGATTTAGATGGGGCTTTCAACCCCTTGGGGTGAACACACAAACCATCCAGGACAGGTCCTTGGCATTAACTTCCAACACCAGTGACTGTACTTAGGTATGCACTAGAATATATGATCAATGTAGTGCATACTGGCACCAATAAGCAGGACAATGGACTAAAGTTACATAGTTTCCTCTGCATCTTGTTTAACCCTTTACACACCAAAAGGGTGCTCAATGTATTGTGAAGCAATGAATTGCACACCCTTCTGTTCCTCAATGGGTTAATAAAAAGGTACAGATGAAATAAATGCCCCAGAATTCCCAATACTCTGCCTCACTGCCCCCCAGGTGGTGCAAGTTGTGTTAAGGGGCACATATAGTTTAGTAAATTGATGTTAGGCAGCCATTGGGAAAGAAGTACATTTCAAGTACCTGTTTTTTCATGGTAATGTATTCATAATTCACCCCCTTTCTTCAACACACTGTATTTTGGAAACAGCTGGAGAAACAAATATTGTCTACCCCTGTATGAGCTTATGTATGTTACACTTCTCCCTGTGTCAGATATCATTTAGTTCCAGTAAATGGTGCACAGATTGAAATATATTTTTAGTGATACAAATTCTCCTTAGTATATGTAAATGTCTGAAACAAAATGGAGGAAACCCTTGCTTATGTTCCATACAGTTTTTAGTAAATGTACCAGTTTCACCAGATGCAGTGAACAAATTTGGTGTTTGAATTCAACTTGCTTTAAAACCCTTATCTTGAGGTTCCATAGAAGTACAAACCAATCATCTCTAGAGATCTAGCCAGATGTCAAACCATTCAGTTAGGCCATTGTGATATTGATTTATTTTTCAAGTAAAGATACTATATTAAATAAGTAACCAACTTCTCATTTATAGATAAGTATTGCTGCAAAAAAAAAAGGTTAAGAGCTTTCTGAAGCATAGAAAGTTTTGTCTGATTCATTAGACATCTGGATGCTCAATAGGTCTCCAAAGAACTGCTAATCAATATGTCAGAGACCTTGCTATTATAGATAATGAGTTGAAGGAGAACTATAGCTAGTACAAGCAGCTCTTAAGGACTTTCCTCCCTATTAAAGCTATCTATCTATCTATCTATCTATCTATCTATCTATCTATCTATCTGTCTCTGCCTATCTGTCTCTTCCTGTTTCTCATTTTGTGTGAATGTTGAAGTAAAAAAATAACTTGAAGCTTTTTCAGTGTACATTCTTTAAAAATACATAACATATTCATCGTATTGCTACCACCAGTGAAGTTCCAGATACTACTTTGCCATTTCTTTAGATGTGATAATTTCCACCCCACTATTATAAAAATCCAGAACATCTTGCCATTCTGAGAGGTATAACTGAGACAGAGTTATGTAGAAGCAGAGAGAGCTGGACAAAGACATATAGTTTGAAGTAATTATGTAGTCAGCACAAGTACATCTGTTGCTGCACTGCCATTGTGTGTGGTCATGTGTGTGTCTCTGTTTGCCTGTTTATCTGTGTGTCTGTGAATCTGTGTGTACATGTATGTTTGTGCACATGTTTGTGTGTGAGGCAAGTGTAACTTTCATCTTCCATCAACAATGTTACTGCTGTTGTTGATCCCTTTCCCTTTGAGCTGCCTAATAATCCTGCTGTTTAAACAACTCAGCAGCAGAAGCAAGAACAGCAGTCCCAAATTCCTCAATTACATTACGGCATTTGACAATGGCCAGTGGCCACTGTCAACACAACGTAACAAAAACAACATAAAAAAATAGAGGCCTACAAAACAACCCTAAGTCTTACAAATCAGTGTTTCCTTAGGGCGTGTGCTAAACAAGTCCAAGTCCTACTAGTCAATGTTCCTCAGGTCTTTGGTCTAACAAAAGTCTAATTTCCTACAACAAATCAATGTTTCTTCAGGGCTTGTGCATCTAATGAGTCTAAGTCCTACAAATCAATGTTTCCTCAGGGCTTGGGCCTCTAACAAGAAATCATATAAATCATCCTCTACACAATACTCTATCATGTCAAGTATCAGTCTACCCCAGTCACAACTTACATCAGAGGGTCCCTTTCATGTTATGTACAAATTTCTTATTTTATTGTATTTATTTATTTATTTATTAACTGCCTCCCCATTACCAGTCAACAATCCTCCCAAATTCCCTGTTCAACTGATTCCTTCCCCAGAGTCCACCCACCAACACAAGCACCCTTTTATATCATGTCTTATGGTTTTTTAATTATATTTAGTTTTTTTTTTTACTGTCTCCCCAATCCCAGTAAACAACCCCCAAAACATGACCTGTTCAACTGACTCTTCCCCAGACTCCACCAACACAGGCATCCTCATACCTCTTTTTTACTATGCCTTTGGAAAATAAAATAACATTTACTATGTGTTGTGTGTAAAATCAATATTCCCATTGATTTCAGTGGAATGAGCTAAGAGAAAAAAACGGAAAAACAGCACTTTTTGAAGGAAATTATTCACCAATCAGGAAATGCCATTATTTGCAGATTTTGGTTTGAGGTGAAAATTTCCACCCATACCTAGTTATTACCCCAATTTTGAGTGAGGCAATGTCATGGAATTTGTTCCTCTTATTGCTTTTACAGCATTTTTTATGAGTCAGTGGTAAGCCAGTTAAATGCAACTGCAGTCTGTTTTAATTATTTTGTAATAAAAGGTATGTTTTATTTATATTTCCCATAATTTGCCAATAATAGTATTTGGAGGCACATGCGGTCTGTGTTTAATGAGTGCTTATACTGCAGGGATATCTATTCTCTACTCTTTATAATGCCTACTTTTCCAGAGTCAGACTATGTAGTAGGTCTCCCAAATACTTTATAAAGTGGCATAGTGCTCCATTGTAGTGGTGGAAGATTGAGCCTTTTTGATTCAGGAATCTCTTTGGCCACATCATCATCATGCTCAACAGCAACAGCAAGATAAGTACTATTTTCATGAATTAAAGTTTTTGAAGTCTCTAAAAATTTATTTTTACTTTTCTCCTTAGGGGGATACATAGAACATTGACCACTAGTTTGCAGAGGGTGTTTGATCACTGTTTGATGCAGCACTTTTCACACTGCTTTGTCTTTCTCCACTATGGCAACAACCCTAAATGTGACTCTGTCATATTTATTGTTGTTTAAAGGGATAGTAATACTTCATTTTATCTTTACTTTATTTTGTAGGCATTATAAAAACATGAAGAATGATATGTCTTATCTCTAAACCCTTTATGGTTTGAGAGATATTCACAAGCAAAGTTTCCCCTCCCGCCCCTTTTACCTAGTGTAAGCCAACTCTTCTCAGATGTGGAGCGCAGTCCATAGACCAGACAGCTTACATCAAGTCACAATCTTCTTCCTATGAGAACAATGAAAGCCCTGCCTCCCTTGACAAGTTTTTCAGGTTTTTCCCTTATCTTAATTGAAGATTGTCCCTCTCTGCAGTCTACCTGGGCACCTCCCTTCTGATCTGCCTGAACAGTGTTACATCAGTAAAAGGGGCGGGAAGGGGATACTTTGTCATTGAATTACTCTTGAACTACAAGTCTGACAGAATTGATATAACACTCTCCAAGGCCCAAGTTCTATGATGATTAATTAGAGCCACTTTTATTATGAAACATTACTATCCCTTTAAATGTTTAGTACTACTACTGGTGCTGGAAGTAGAACTTTTGCAAACTGTCCCCTCAGCAGGAAGATTATCATCATTTACTGCACAAGCTGAAACAACCAAGGCCACAATCTGTTATTTTATAGTATGCGAGTATGCGTTATTACCAACATTTCCATGTTCTCCTCCTACTCCCCTCCCTTTCCTCCTGATCTTAGTATGTATTATGGACATAATTATAGTAGTATTGACCCTTACAGAAAAAGCACACAACAGAACTGCTTTGTGCTTGCACACACACACACACAAACACACACACACACACACACACACACACACACACCTTTCTGCTGTATGATGACTCCTACACAGGTAGAAAAAGTAGAGATATTCTAGGGCAAACCAGTTTCACTATAAGGTACTAATACAAATGTCAGTTGATTCAACTGTGCCTTTTAAATACTTAAATGCTAAAGAGCTCTTTGGCTCCTTAGTTTGCAAGGTGTTAACTCAGTAAGGACCTGGCAGATCAGGGGTGGTTTGTCTTTGTTAAACAGTATTTTCCCTCTCTACACTGTTTTGTTTTGTTTTTAACTCAAGTAGGGCTTTCTTTTCTTTTTATACCACACTTATATAGATGACCCACCATTTATTGTATTAAGGATAAAAAAAATATAAAAAAACACAATTTTTTATAAGTTCCCTTGTGATAATTTGCACCCAGTTGGTTATTTTTTTTATGAATACTGGATAAAACGTTCTAACATCCAGAATATTCAGGTTTAGGGGGGCACTGTCCCTCTGTGGTGAAAATCCCATGCTCCACAACAATAACTCCCATTCATGTTTGTTTAAACTTTAATATACATGTTTAAAACTTACTCAGTGTAAATAAAGTACTTTGGTTTTGCTGTAAACCATTTTTTTATTTAAAAGAGACGTGTCAGTAGGACATAAAGGGACCTACACTTAATTCTGCCCCCAGCAACAGCACTGCACGTGTTAATGCCCCCATCTGTGGCCATTTTTTTCTATTTTAAGTCTATACTCTTCTTCTCATTTCCTTTCTATCACAGTAAGGAAGAGAGAGGCAGAGAACAGTGACGAAGGCAATGTACAGAATACACTATCACAGTAAGGAAGAGAGAGGCAGAGAACAGTAACAGATGGAATGTATAGAATACACTATCCCAGTAGGTAAGAGAGAGGCAGAGAACAGTGACAAAGGCAATGTACAGAATACACAATCACAGTAAGGAAAATAGAGGCAAAGAACAGTGACAAAGGAAATGTACAGAACATAATATCACAATCAGGAAGAGAGAGGCAGAGAACAGCGAAAAAGGCAATGTACAGAATACACTATCACAGTAAGGAAGAGAGAGGCAGAGAACAGTAACAGATGGAATGTATAGAATACACTACCCCAGTAAGAGAGAGGCAGAGAACAGTGACAAAGGCAATGTACAGAATACACTATCACAGTAAGGAAGATAGAGGCAAGGAGCAGTAACAAAGGAAATGTACAGAACATAATATCACAATCTGGAAGAGAGGCAGGGAACAGTGAAAAAGGCAATGTATAGAATACACTATCTCAGTAAGTAAGGCAATGTACAGAATACATGTACATGTGATCACTGTGGCAGGAATCATTTTTTCGGTAAGATGGGGAAACTGTCCTTAAGGCATAAACATCGGTGATGGTCCTGACATGTCACCGGTCTTTAAGGGGTTAATAATAATAATAACTAGTATTTATATAGCGCCTTTCTCCCAGTGGGACTCAAAGCGCTGTCAGCGCACGCTCTTGGAATTAACCAAATCGGCAGCTGAAATAACAGGTGTTATTATTACCCAATCAATGGTACTCATTTATCGACCTCGGAAGGATGAAGGGCTGAGTTGGCCCTGCTGGGATTCGAACCTACAACCCTGAGGTTGAATAGGCTCCATAGTCAGGGAATTTACCACTGAGCTATCTCACCGGTATACCTGTTACATACACATCTTTTATAATCCCATTAATTGTATCAATTGAAATTGCTTAAATCTCACACATTTTTTTCAGTATAATATACTTAGAAAACCTTGGTTTAGTTATTGAGGAATCTAATCTCAGCAGAGCTTTGTTCTCCAGCCTGTCTGTCTGATAAAGCCTGCATAAATACGTCTAGAAAATCACCTCATTCCACCTTTTCAGACTGCTAAAACTAGTATATACCATAGAGGTGGAATAATTTAATGTGGGAAAATAATTACACAAATACTTTCAAGATTGAGGCTCTACCTGAGGGGAGGATTTGGAAAGGAGGCAAATCTTTAACCCCTTAGTGACCAGCCGCGCGCACACTTGGCCAGCACTTAACGCCCACCGAACATTTTAAAAAAAATTTTTTAAAAGAATTCAGAGTCCCCGAACGGCGTGCAGCCACAAGGGGACCCGGATTTCCGGGATGTACATATTGTCCTCTGTCCACAAGGGACATCCACTCGGGATGTACATGGTAAGGGGTTAAAAAAACAATTTTGCTCATTGGTAATTTTGGAGAATGTTATTAGTATGATGTGGGGCTTTTGGTTTGTAATTTTGCAATAGAATTACTCTATGAATATTTTGCAACTAAGTTCATTAATCACATATTTCTATGGGTATACTTCCCCTTTAAATACCTATGAACTCATTCTAGAGTAGAAACATTATTTTTGATAACTATAAGAAATGTAGTATTTGCACTCAAGTGGTATGATAATTTCTAAGGCCACTTTCCTTCATTCTACAAAGTCTGCTGTTTAAAAAACATCACCTAGATTTTTACTTGCAAATGTAAAGCTTTAACCTTCTTTAAAACAATGCAAAACAACAATAATAGCATTATCTTTTTTACCATCAAAGTCACTGCCTTGTGAAACTTTAGGCTGGCTGTGTACAGCATTTTAAAAAGTAATTTTATGATAATATGTTACATGTGCCTTTGCAAAACTGAACTGTTTATTTTTTATTAAAGTTCTGCAACTTCAAATACAAAGCTCTGTTGAATGCACCGGGAACAAACAGCAATTTAATGTATATGCGCTGAACTAATGCATTTTTCTGCTAGTTTTGAGCGTGGGGAGAACTAATGGATAAAATTTATAATACAGAACAGCAGCCTAAAATAGGCAAAAAAACAATTTTAGCAAGATCAAACAATGACTTTCATCTTCATACATTAAAAAGCATCGAGAACACACCACATTCATTTGAGACATGGAAATATTATTTAAACTGCTATAGAATGCTTTTAAACTGATTGCATATCTGCAATCAATTGTGTATTGAAGTTGTTCTAAAGTTCACTAAATAGGCATTGTGTCAGCAAGCACAAGCATTCCTCTTCTGTTATCTAAGAGGTTGTAGGGTTATTCCTGCAAGATTACATTATTATTTTTCATGCAAAAATGAACATATGTGGGTGTCTAATAGGGGTGGGTGAAACTTTTCACCTCAAAAGAGAAACATGTGAAAAGCAGTGCTTTCAGCTTTCTTTTGGAATTCCTGCAAAATGAAATGCTGTTTTTCAGATTGTTTTAAAGTTATAGTAATGTTTCACAAAAAAACAGCTCCAATTAATCTTCATAGTATTTGGGCCATGGAGAGGGTTATTTCAGTATTGTCAGAGTTGTAGTTCAAGAGTAATTGAATGATAAAATATCCCCCTCCCGCCCCTTTCACATCGTGTAAGCCACCAACCACAGATGTGGAATCTGGTCTATTGACCAGACAGGTCACAGCATGGGACAATCTTCTTAATGTGAGCATAAGGAAAACCCTGCCCCCAGTGACAGGTTTTTCAGTTTTTTCCTTATGCTTACTGAAGATTGCCCCTTGTTGCTATCAATCTGGACAGTCTTGCTGCTCTGAGATGAGCAGTGTTACATCAGTAAAAGGGAGGGGATACTTTATCATTCAATTATTCTTGAACTACAACTCTAACATTATTGTCTCCATGGCCCAAATACTATGAAGATTAATTAAGCTGCTTCTATTGTGAAACAGTACTATCCCTTTAACAGCTTTGTCAACTGCATGGCATGCAGAGAGTTTTTGCCATGTATTCCTGCTGTGCTAAAGTATAAAAGGGGGGGTGTCCAATTATTGCACGTTGTCTATCTGTGCTTGCTAGAGAAAGCAGCAGAATTTGTACTGCTTCCTTATATAGGGAGACAGAGATGGGGTTGCTTGATAGGCGTAATGGTGGTAGCCTCTTTCAATTGTTCTCTGGATTTGAGTGTGAAAGGAGAAAGGAACATTAAAAACATTAAATACATACATTTTGTCTGATAAGTGACATAGTCAGATCGGCAGATGAAATGATTCTTCCTACCTGAGCTGGCTGAGACTGAGACTACTGAGACTGAATGCAGGATACTCTTCAGACATACATACATATATACGTACATCATAAATTTAAGACAAACAAACAGGTACAGCTTATAGACACAGTAACTTTGACATCCTCATTTAGAAGAGGGATAAACATATACTGAAGTGTGGTGGTGCTTCACCAGCTGTTGTGCACTTTATCCTGTATTGCAAGTTGTTGAAGTTAATGGGTCTTCCTGCTCTGTAAAATAAATCACCGTGTTACTTAGGAGAGGAAAAGAAAGATGACTCTAGTTACTAGTGTGTAAAAAGCAGACAGGTGAAGACAAAACAGGGAGGCTGAAGTTGCTTGATTTAAAGGGTACTAGCGCTAACCACTTCTCTGTTCAATTGGAGGCTGTGTTGGTGTGATTTGTAGACACTGGCAATAAAAATGACAAGGAAATTTGATATCAAATTTAAAAAAATGCAACAGAGACAGGCAATATATCCTATTCCTACACCAAACTGATCAATTGATCATGACAGAAATAGGGACATACATCATACACTATCTTGTGACAGATAAAACATAACTCTACATGCTAACAGTTGTCAAGCACTTTACAATAAAAATCATCACTATTAGCATTAGGTCCAACAAATCATCTCAGTCATCGCCCTTACTATCACTGCTTTCATGTCCAATCCCCACCCAGACAGACTTACTATTATTGACTAAGCAGCAGCATAGGTTAATATCCATCACCCTATGAGTGCTTCTGCTGCTGTTTAAAGTGCAATATTGTTGACACCTACTGCTAGTACTGATGCAGCATCCCCATCACCTGTAGTAATAGTAGTCATCCAAGAACACTTCAGTCTATGAAATCTGAAGTATGGTGGTACTTCCCATACAATCCAAATGCTATATATGTTGTTTTCTGTTGTCCTTGTAAAAAAAACATTTTTATCAAAGGGAAAGCAGGATAGCATGTAGGATCATCCTCACTGAGATTCCATCTGACTAATAGCAGCACTAGAAGTATGACTACTAGCAGCACTAGAAGCACTCCTAAGAAGGACACAGAGTAGTGTTTTAGATATTTCTGGGAGTGGGACAACATTTTCCTCAGTAACAGTAACACCCATGTCTCCTTCTGCTGTTGCTGCTGTGCAAATTTAAAACAAGGAGGAGGATGACTCTGAGTTAGCTGGAGGTGACACCAACTGTGGGGCCCACCACAAACTGGTGAAGTCATGATGCTAAAACATGTTTTTCTTCTATGAATTGTTAAACCACCCTTGCCGAGTTCTTATAAAGGAGTAAAAAACACAAGATAATCCAAAAGTACTTCTATGGAATGACAAAATTGCTGAAATGTTGATGGTTGACATTCTGCCCTATTTTGTATTTACTATACACAGCAGATTGTGTTTTTTTATAATGAACTAGTTGAAGAGCCTGTTACACGGGCCACAGTGCCACTGCCAGCTGGTCGCGGGGAAGTCATGCACAGTAGAGACTGCTCACGCCTCTGCTGATACAGTGCAGCTGGTCGCGGTGCAGTCATGCTCAGTAGAGACTGCCTGTGCCGCGGCTGATACAGAGCTGGATGCTCCTTCGAAGTGCCCCACTCTGTATCAGCCTCGTCACTGGCAGTCTCTACTTTGCATGATTGTGACGTTACATGCATTTTAGCAAATTATTATATAGGATATCCAGTGAAAAAAGAAAGTAAGGACACACTAAGGCTGATGCATAATGAAGAAATTGAGCTATTCTGAGTAAACCAACAAAAACCAGACAGAAAGATAAAAAAAATCCCATTTATCTAAAAAGGGCTTTAACCCAATGAGTGCCAGAGAAGTATCCAATGCAATGCATTGCAATGCATTGGATACCTCTCTGGCTTTGAAAAGGTTAAACTCTTTGCATGCTAGAGAGGTCTCCAGCATCATTGCTCTATGTACCCATCAGCAATGCCTGGATTCCACTGCACACCGTAACTTTATCAACAGTGCCTGTCTCTCAGTGAGCAAATAATATGGCCCTGGTCCTCTAGAGCAGGGCTGTCCAAGTTCAGTCCTCAATGGCCTCCAACAGGACAGGATGTAAGGATTTCCCTGATTAAGCACATGTGGACCAATCAGTATGAATGAGCTGCTGATTAACTCACCTGTGCTTAATCAGTTGACATCACTTATCAGCTGTAACATAAAAAAGGCATAATTTAGGTGTCTTAGGAGTAATAAAAAGAAAGCCTTAGTGTCCTGTGTTCAAAAGACGTGAAGTAATCCTGTTGCAAATCAAATGCACAATAAGAGATGACTACAAAATTTGTATTTATTTAAATAGAACTTTCATCCTTTCAGATGCTCAGAGGTCTCTCTCAAACATATTGCTAAGCAATGTGGTGGAGACCTCTAGCATAGATGGTGTTGAAACCACCATTTAAATCAGTGTGGGGTTTATATCTGTCTTATGGTTCACCTGGTTCACCTCAAAATGGAACCACTTTAACAGTTTTCTCTGAAAATGATCACATTTATTTGTGATCCAGTTAGAATAAGTTAGCATCCCTGTAGCTCGGTTTTTTTTATTGCTATAATTGCTGTTTAATTACTTTTGTGTAATTTAAACAATATTCCTTAAAGGGGGTCTATCACCTAAACTTTGTTGATTTGGAAAAGGATTGTATTACATATATTTAGGAAGCTAGTTAGATAGATAGTTTATGCCATGCAGCACTATACAGTTATAGTTTACTAGTGTAAAACCGCGTGTGCACGGGCCGTGGAGCAGTGAGGTAACAGCAGTACGCAGAGCAGGTCCAGGTAATGTTAACCCTTTGTGTGTCAGAGGGGTACGCAAAGCATTAAAGCAATGCGTTGAGTATCCCTCTGGCACTCAAAGGGTTAACATTACCCGGACCTGCTCTGTGTACTGTCATTACCTCGCTGCTCCATGTGATTGCGCCGTCTCACTCACGTGATGCAATCATGTGCAGTAGAGACCGGACAAATGAGGGCAGTCTCTACTGCGCATGACTGCATCTTGACAAACCTTTTATTATATAGGGTACCATGCAGCACTTTCTGTCTTATCCCTACATTACCTCCTCCACTCACTGACACTACTCATAAATGCACTGCCCTCCACCCATAGCACTGACTTCCTGTCTTATCCCTACATCACTTCCCCTACTCACTGACACTGCTCAGCAATGCTTAGCCTGCCTCCCCAGCACTGACTTCCTGTCTTATTCCTACATCACTTCCCCTGCTCACTGACACTGTTTAGTAAAGTTTTGTAGTCCCTGTGTCACTTAAAGGGTTATAGCATACACAGTCTCATGCACATAGTAGTGGGTCTCCATAGGGCAGGCTTCTTAACAGCTAAACATAGGATTGGCTGACTGCTGTAAACATGAGACTCATCCTCCGACATAGCAAAAAGTACTAATATTCAATTAACTATCAGCGATATGAGCCTTAAAGGGATAGTAATGTTCAATTAGCTGTCAGAGATATGGGCCTTTAATAAAAGGGTGGGAGGTGAGTAAATGAATGTGCAAGAAAGTTCTGCTGGTGTTAGTCTCCCACTCCAGCATTGCACTTCAGAGTGTATACTGGGGCAGTGGAGTGGAGCTTGGGGCCCTCCAGCTGCTGCAAGACTACCACTCCTATCATTGGTTGGTGAGGAATGATATAAGTTGTAGTCTATAACCGCTGTATGGCATCAAATTGCCCATCCCTACAGCTAGCAGGGTAGAGGAACAAGGCTGCAGTGTCAGCATGTGTGTTTTGTGTCAGAGCTGAGCAATGTGAGGCCCTCCAACTGCTGCCAGACTACAACTTCCAACTGCTGGTGGGGAGGGGATGATGGGAATTGTAGTTGTGCAGCAGCTGAAGGGCCTCACAATGCCCATCCGTGCACTAGACAGTAGAACACTCTTTTGCATACTGCCACATGCATACTCCTCCACTGAGAATACTTTATTGTGCACTCTCTCCCAAAAGCCTTCCTAATGGCAAGAGCTTTGAAAAATTTACAACAATTTCCTCTAATCCTTGTTTGCATATAAGTTAAAAAAAAAGGTGTAGAAGAATGTAGCACCCTTAACCCGTTGAGTGCCAGAGGGGTGCTCAATGCAACCACTTCCTCACTTCAAAACAGTGAAACCTCTTCCCTCTTCCCCACTTCCCTTCTTTGGGGCAACTGTGTTAATGTAGACCTATCACTTCCATAGTTGTTAGTCTCACTAAACTGATCCATTCAAAGGGCCTTATGTATAAAAATGGGAGAAGCACAATTTGGGGGGACACAAATTGCCACACAGATTGCCATGGATTTAAATTGAGCTATTTAACCCCTTGAATGTTAGAGAGACCTTCAAGTCACTGTCAAACAATGTACTGGAAACCTTCCTATCATTCAAGTGCTTCATAGTTCAAATTACATTGGAATTTTCATGTGTCACCTTTGGGGAAGAGGGTTTACCCCAAACATTGCGCTTCTCCTTTTTTATATATAAGGACCAAACTGTCTATATTCTGCTTTTTGTTTTTTAACATCAGATTAACATTTTAAGTGGCTAAGGGGCTCAGTACAAATTGCTTTGCAATGTGTTGCTTCTACCTCTGGCAATCAAATGGTTAATAGTTTTAGAGATTTTTGATTTAGCAGTTGGGGAACTAGTCTCATCAGATCTTTGTTCACTGACCTCTCTTATAAATATGTATAACTGGATGTACAATGGAATAACAATGCAAACCCGTTCATGATGGAGACTCCTACTGCAGGAAGGATTTGGTAACATAACAGGGCCTGTACATAAGCAGTTCAGTACATTTTCATTAGTCAGGTGCAGCATTAAAACACTGGTCCTAGAACCAAGTCCAAAGTGCATAGCTCCAAGGTCTCCATAGAAAGCAATAGTAACAGCTCCTTTGATATGATAATTCAAGCTGTAATAGCTTCTATCAGAGAGAGAGAGAGACACAAAAAGAGATAGAGAGACAGAGAGAGAAAGAGAGAGAATAGCAACAGAAACTGTTAAAAGGGGCAGTTTGGGCCATAATATATTTTAATTACGTATCCTCCAGCTTCATTGAACAAGGTAGGCTCTTGTTTTACTAAGCAGAACAGTCCTAAGAATATTTATTGAACTTTTTTTTTCTTTCATCATTAATGTTTATTACCCAAATGCATTGGTTAGCTCACAAAAGGTTAAATCGAAATAAATTTACAAACACCTCTCCTAATAATAACTTCCCACTTGTGTTATTCTGTGCACAATAACTCAACCTCTTCAAATCAATTTGGCTTGGACTGATTCTCCATAATTAAGCTTTATTTGGTAATGAATATCATGTCCACTGAGGCAGAGGTATTGAAGAGGGGAGAACTCCTCCAGTGTGATACATTTTACAATTCTTATGAAATTATTTGGACGCTATGCAGTAAGATCGCTCCAGCAGGAGATATCTAAGTGCATAGGTGCTATAAAGTAACATTGATTTGGAGAATTTATCACATTAGAGAGGTTATGTTTTCTTCATCACATGTTTATCACACCTTATTGCATAACCCCTCCCCCTAGGATCCCAAATTCCCCCACTGAAGGTTTCTTAGGAAAGAACTCTTAAAGGGATAGTAATACTTAAGTATTACAAATCCCTATATTAAAGCCCTAGTAAAAAAAAAACGTACTGCCCCCAGTGTCATCTCTCAAACCTTTATGGTTTGAGAGATGAACGCTTCTAAAGTTGCCCTCTCCCTCCCCCTTCCCCGTAGTCAGCATTCTAGCTGACTGAAAGGAAGAGAGTCGTACGACTTTCAGGCGACTCTCCAGCACAGCCGGATCGCGTTACTAAAAAAAAACTTTCACTGAAATGGTCTTCTACGTGTGCTTGGTTTGCAAGCACACGTAGAAAAACGTTTTAATGAAAGTTTTTTTTTAGTTAATGCGATCGCGGCTCTGCTGCAGAGCCGCCTGATGATCTCTGACCGGATTTCCCTGAGTCAGCTAGAATGCTGACTACGGGGAAGGGGGAGGGAGAGGGCAACTTTAGAAATGATCATCTCTCAAACCATAAAGGTTTGAGAGATGACACTGGGGGTAATATGTTTTTTTTATACTAGGGCTTTAATATAGGGATTTGTAATACTTAAGTATTACTATCCCTTTAAGTATAAGGCATTTGAGTGACTGGAGTCTGTCAACTGTGAATAATGTATATATCCATGACCACAAAACCACATACCAAAAAATCTTCAAGAATCAGCCTTTTGCAGAATCGATTCATTGTGGCCAACTTCAGTAGATATATATATATATATATATATATATATATATATATATATATTTTTTTTTTTTTTTTTACAGTAAGGTCTGTTAACTTGTGGAATTCCTTGCCCAAGGATAAGTAATGGCAGGTACAATGCATATATTTAAGAGAAGATTAGATATATTTCTAGCAAAAACTAACATACAGGGTTATACTGCATATTATTAGGTAAAACAGGAAGGTCTGGTAAACTGACTAATACCCATTTGTGAGTCATGAAAACATACAATTCCTTTATATCATTTCCTGGGTTAACTGTGGCATAGGTTGAACTTGAAGGACTTGTGTCTTATTTGCAGCCTAATTTACTATGTAATTATGTATTAACATGTTCTTCCAAGATTAACCCCTTCTCGTCCAGTGACGTGCCAGGACCGTCACGGCTGCCTGGCACTTAAGGACCAGTGACGGTCCTGGCACGTCACATACTTTTTACTCACAGCGAGTAATAGCAGGGACTGAAATTGATCGCTCCAAGATCGAATCGATCTCTTTCAGTCCCCCGTTCAGCGTGCAGACACACATGATTAGTCACATGGGACAGCACGTCAAAATTTCCTATCTGGTCCTTAAAGGACCACACACCCCGGGAATGCTGGTCCTTAAGGGGTTAAGGTACACGTGTGTATTATTAAGGGGTGAGTGAAACAAAGGTACTCCTACTGCTGGAATCATTTTCATTTCAAAGTTATAAAAGCTAAAAGATAGAATTTTTTTATTAAACTGCAGGTTGTATTGTGGCCGGGGTAATTATCATTTACTATGGAGTCTTTGACTCAAGCTCTCCCATAGAGTACATTATAAAACAAAGTAGACACTTGTTGGCATGTTGCTTACATTCTGATTTTAAAAAGTAAGTTTCATGTGTAATACATTTTACATTTAAAATCTCCCATTAGTGGAGTAAAATTGTTTTACTTGGCAAAAAAAGTCATTTAACATATCTTTTTTCATTAAAACAATGTACTACTTTGCCAATGCTTTCACACCTCTCTGGTGCTTAAAGGGTTTTATTGAATGATTACCTGCTGAAGCCCAGTATTAAACTAATGGTAACTAACATTTCCCCCTATGGTACTGAATCAAATTACTGAAGTAGAGAGAACAGTTGACATTCACTTTTTAGCCGACCGCTTGCTTGACCCACTTAATCTATAGCAGTGTCATCACAATGCTATCTCAGGCTGGAGAGCGCTGGATGCTGACAAGCGGAACGGCTTCTCTGGGCTCACAGTATTCATCTGTCACTCGGAACTGCTTCCCGTTTCCTATATGAATGCTGGGAAAAGATATCACTATGTTTTGATGACAATCAATTTAATTAAAACCTCAAGTAACGGCACTTTGGGAGGTATAGTTCATCCTTAATGTAGTTTGTAAAATAAAGTGCTGGATTACCTTACCACAACAGCCCATTCTATAATTGTTAAAACATGAAATGGGATATACTAGTAAATTAAATACTAAACCAAAAGCTGGAATCGGTTTTCCAGTCCCATGCCTGCCAAATGTCAATTTATTAAGCTTCTTACACTGAAAATTCTCACCTTAAAACAATTATACCAAAGGTAGGGCAGTTGTTAATCCTTTGAGTGCCAGATAGATGGATTGTTCTGGCTCTCAAAGTGGTAATGGCATTTCAGGCTATCCCCTTTCTCTGCACATTGATTTACTAAATATACTATCAGGGCACACATAAAATGACATGTGAATGCAATTTCTACGCACAATATAGATGCAAGGTGTCTGTGGTTAGTGTCAGTCTATGTCTGATTCTCTAAGTACCTGTGTATAGTGCAATAAGGCTGAGAATTCAGACTGCATGTGTGTGTGTGTGTGTGTGTATTTGTGGTTCTGTGACTACATGGGTGTCAGATGGTGTATGTGTGGTTCGGTGATTATCAGTGGACAATGGCACAAAGCTTGGGTGTCAGAAAGTGTATGTGGGAGTCAGTGACTTCCAGTAGACAGTGGAACAAGGTTGGCGTGCCAGTGTATTTAAGCATTTATTTGAAGAACAATAGACAGTGGAACAAGGCTGGAGTGACAGTGTTGGTGTGTTTCTGTGACTATCAATGAATGTGTGAGTCAAAAAGCTGGAGTGTTAGACGGTTTATGTGTGGTTCTGTGACTAACAGTGGATAGTGGATCAAATCTGGGTGTTAGACATTGTATGTGCCAGACTGTAACTATCAATGGACATTAGAGCAAGGTTGGGGGGCAAAACAGTGTATATATGGTTCTTTGACTAGAAGTGTGGGACAGTGGAACAAGTCTGAAGATTTATAGGTGAGTTATCACTTATCCTTAGCAAGGCTTTTAATGTTTATGTTTCATTATTTAGAACAAGTATGCTTTCTGACTTGAAACAGGGAGAGTCACTCACGAAAGCTTGTCCCTAATATGTAATGTTATTCCAATAAAACGGTATTATTGCATACTGCTATACTCATTAATTTGGAATATATGCATATATTTTTGAGACCACAATGTGTTACTATATTTGGGGGTGGGGGTGCTGGGGCAGCAGACGGGCTTAGGCCCACTGTGGTGGGGCAGGTACTGAGGGTGAGTGTATTCTAGAGTGATACACTGCATGCAACATTGTATCTTGTGCCCCTTTATTATTATTTTCCTCTGTTTCTTCCTACCAAGGGATGTTTGTTTGAAGCAGAGATTGTGAGGGAGCAGCTGCTTGTGTGAATCATGATCTACATGGGTAGTACTGCTATGCCCCCCACATGCATACATAAGGCATTTGTTTACATGAGTACTCACTTTGGACATTAATTTTTCCTTTTTTTTTGAGACTGAAATCAAAGCAAATGTTTATGCTTCTCTTACTGTGAAATTAGCTTGCTCTGGAATCCCACCATTACTCTTTGTACATCAGCCTTTCTGTCTTTTTAGATGCCTATTTAGATGCCTGTTATATTTCCAACATGTTGTTCATATCCAACATTTCAAAGGGTAAAGGGGAACTATTAAAACCCAAAAGACAGGTGCTTTTACAGCTGTAGTGTAAATCAAACCGATAAGAAAATAAACTCAACAGAAAAAATAGTCTGCCAACTACCAAAAAATAAACGCACAATTCACATATTTTGGAACTACTTCTCTTATCACACCTCTGGAAATTGATGCATTAATTAGTGGTAATATGCAATTATCAAGCAAAATACTACACTGAATTCTCCAACATAATTCTCCTATAGCTAAGAGCTGTGCTGTTTAAAAGTTATTGTGGCTCAGACTTGACTTTTTTAGGTGTGATATCTCAATGGCCTGAAATGGTATAGAGGTCCTGTTGCTACACCATCCTATGGAGGTTTATGGTCAATTGACCATAACTTTCCATAGGATGACTTAGCAACAGCTCCACTATAATATTTCAGGCCATTGAGATACTGCACCTAAAAAATTCAAATTTGAGTAATAACTTATATGTAAGAAATATATGAGCAGGGGAAAGGCAGACCCACAACTAGGCACTTCCTCAATGAGTTCCCACCTGAAGCACAACCACAGGTCTGACCGGGAGACATACCATCAACAGGTCACAGGTGCCACAACTAGCAGCAGCAGAAGTATTCCTAAACTATCCCGGGGCTCTGGGGTACATAATAGAAGTTCTGATGATGTGTCAGAGAGTGTGTCAGGAGTTTCTGCTCCTGCTGCACGGATGTTTGAATCTAAGTTTGTTTATGTGGATGACAAGAGCCATAGAATGCCCACACAGTACGTTTCTGTGGCAGTTGCCTGAGCAAGGAAGGAGATCTTCTTCAGGTAGGTGTAATGGATTTTTCTCCCTGTTCTTCTCTCTCCCATTTCCCTCTCTATCTCCTTACCCTTCTCTTTTCCATCTTCTTTCTCCTCCACATACCTGGACACATTTTCACTGTCTCCCTCCTCTCTCCAACACTCAAGCATCTCTCACCCTCTCTCACTCTCCTACTCTCCAGCCCACTTTTCTTTACAGTTCATTCTGCTTTCTTTTCTGGCCCAATCTTCTTTCTGCCCGCTTTCACTTTACCACACCAGATTTACTGTCCATTTCTGTCCAGTTTCAATCACTTCACTTGATTTCCTCTTGTTCCCAACCCTTGGAATCATCTGTCTTTCTAGACATGTGAGATCTTCTAGTTGCTGTTCCCTTCCATACTTGCCCCATTAAAACTAGAGGAAAGTCACTTTCAACAAAAACAAAGGCAGGGTTTTTTTACAGTAAGGTGTAATGGTTTTCAGTACACTCAGAGGCAGGAAATTTGGTAAAACACAGTTTTATTGAATAAGCAACTGAATTAACCCTCGTGGGTCCAGTAATGTAACAACAGAACTGACACAGGACATCAATTACATTTGCCCACACAGGGCCAGTATACAAATAACACGTAGTAAATATACTGACACAGGTCGGGAACAGTTCGTGTGAATCTGTGAGACACAAATGGTTAATGCTATTAGGCCAGGAGACTGGGAGGTCCTAATAGCGAGGCCCAGGAAGCACTGAATTGCTGATAAGTGCAAAAATAGCGACAAGCCCAGGATGGTTGCTCGAGGCCCAGGAGGTAACACAGACTATAGTGATACTGCAACCAGAGGAATCACGGAACTCCCTTAATATACTCCAACTGCGACCCACGGTAACGGTACCAGGTATATCGTGATACGCATGGCTTGTTGGCAACTGTCAGGTGACAGAGCCGATCGAGGCGCCCAGAGATCAACCACTAATGGTGGAATGACAAGCCAGCATAATAGTGCCACAATAAAGCTCCTACTCAGGTGTATAAACGGGAGGCCCTGAATGGGCGCTTGGCTTGTGGAACGACAGAACAGGAGCGGAGACTAACTGAGGCGCCCATGAGACCAACCCCAGTGGCAATGGGACAAGCCAAGCGTATATGGATCAACAAGCTGAGCAACAACCCGGGGTATGGAGTAAGGAGGCAACAAGGCCTTAGTGAGTCGCAGTACAGAATGGAGTGCAGTATCTACAGCAACCGACTGGGTTAGTACACCGGAGACAGAGACTGAGGCAACTCTCTACCGGATCCGGTAGAACAGGAGTCAGGGAAGAGCAACGGACTCCACCACGGACTACACAGAGCAGGAACGTCAGCAAATCCAAGTCGGTACACAGAGCAGGAACGTCAGCTAGGCCAGGTCGGTACAAGGAGCAGGAACGTCAGTTAAATCTAGTTGATACACAAAGCAGGAATGTCAGCCAGGCCGGGTCGGTACACGGAGCAGGAACGTCAGCCAATCCAAGTCGATACACTGAGCAGGAACGTCAGCCAGGCCGGGTCAGTACACAGAGCAGGAATAGGAACCGATAGAGAGTAGTCAGGCGAACCGGGTCATACACAGGAAATCACAGAAATCACGGCAGCAAGGCACTAAGCAATGGAACACCACGAAAGTGCCCTGTAACAGTGACAGATCACAGTACTTAAGGTCTACCACTGGGTGGAGCCATAACACTTAGCCAATAGGAAAGCATCAGGCTACTAGTGTCAAAATGTCGCAATGTACACGGGCACCATGATATAAGGGCATCAACTATATGGAATTCTTTGCCTTGGGATACTGTGCTAGATACTCTAGTTGTTTTGAAATGTAATGGATACCTTTTCAGCTCAGAGTAATATTGCTATTTATGACAGTTGATTAAAAAGCAGAAAGTATGTTGATCCTGGGAAGTATCTAACTGCTATTTGGAGTCAAGAAGGATTTTTTACCAACTTGGGACATAATTGGAAATTGTTTAAATTGCTTTTTTTGTCTTTCTCTTGAACAACAGGGGTGATATGATATATGCTAAATTTGATGGATATGTCCTTTTTTCAGCCTAATCAAATATGTTACTCTGTTACTTCTTGGTGTCTCATGTTTCTTCCCTTAAGTTTCCTCTCTCCCCTGTCCTCGATTTGTTATCAATCTATTTGGATGGACCTGGTTTATTTTCCAGGACCATCAAATTAATACATGAAGCAAATCATGAACATTTAATTCTTCACTATCTAAGGTAAATTTTCCCAAATCTTACTTTCAATAGCAGTTTACTCTGCTTTGCCATAGAAAACTATAGTGAGACTTTGATATTACACAGCTGAAAGAGCCATAAACATCTGGCACTGGCTGCAAGGAACCATTAATGCTTCTCTAGCAAGAAGCAAAAGATCTTCAGACATGCTTGGAAAGCATGGATATTTAGTATCTTTTTAAATAGTCTATTATATAGTCAGCTGAAAAGCAGTCAAGGGACACTAATAAAATGCCCAGAAAATTATTGTAAACAATCTAGAACTTTCTAAGCTTAGATGCTTTGTTTTTCCCACATAGTGGAGAGAATCTTGTTTCCTAAAGTAATTTTCCCTTTCATCATTACAACACTGAATAAACACTGGTAATAACAGAAAAGATGCAAGTTAAAAGCATCATCATGAGAAAGACAATGAGAGAGAAAGAATGAAAAAGAAAGAGACAGAAAGAATGAGAGATGGAGATAATGACTGAGAAGTTGAAAGAGATTGAGAGAGACAGAAAGAAAGAGAATGGGAGAGAAATGGAGATAATTTGTGAGAGAGAAAGAGAGACAGAGAAAGGTGATGAAAGAGACTGGGATACAGTGAGGAAAAAAAATAATTGATCCCCTGCTGATTTTGTACATTTGCCCACTGACAAAGAAATGTTCAGTCTATAATTTTAATGGTAGGTTTATTTGAACAGTGAGACAGAATAACAACAAAAAAATCCTGAAAAACGTATTTCAAAAAAGTTATAAATCGATTTGCATTTTACTGAGTGAAATAAGTGTTTGACCCCTTTGCAAAACATGATTTAGTACTTGGTGGCAAAACCCTTGTTGACAATCACAGAGGTCAGACGTTTCTTGTAGTTGGCCACCAGGTTTGCACACATCTCAGGAGGGATTTTGTCCCACTCCTCTTTGCAGATCCTCTCCAAGTCATTAAGGTTTCGAGGTTGGCGTTTGACAACTCGAACCTTCATCTCCCTCCACAGATTTTCTATGGGATTAAGGTCTGGAGACTGGCTAGGTCACTCCAGGACCTTGATGTGCTTCTTCTTGAGCCACTCCTTTGTTGCCTTGGCCATGTATTTTGGGTCATTGTCATGCTGGAATACCCATCCACGAACCATTTTCAATGCCCTGGCTAGGGGAAGGAGGTTCTCACCCAAGATTTGACTGTACATGGCCCCGTCCATTGTCCCTTTCATGCGGTGAAGTTGTCCTGTCGCCTTGGCAGAAAAACACCCCCAAAGCATAATGTTTCCACCTCCATGTTTGACGGCGAGGACGGTGTTCTTGGGGTCATAGGCAGCATTCCTCCTCCTCCAAACGCGACGAGTTGAGTTGATGCCAAAGAGCTCGATTTTGGTCTCATCTGACCACAACACTTTCACCTAGTTCTCCTCTGAATCATTCAGATGTTCATTGGCAAACTTCATATGGGCCTGTACATGTGCTTTCTTGAGCAGGGGGACCTTGCGGGCACTGCAGGATTTAAGTCCTTCATGGTGTAGTGGGTTACCAATTGTTTCTTGGTGACTATGGTCTCAGCTGCTTTTAGATCATTGACAAGATCCTCCCATGTAGTTCTTGGCTGATTCCTCACCGTTCTCATGATCATTGAAACTCCACGAGGTGAGATCTTGCATGGAGCCCCAGACCAAAGGGAGATTGACAGTTAATTTGTGTTTCTTCCATTTGTGAATAATGGCACCAACTGTTGTCACCTTCTCACCAAGCTGCTTGGCAATGGCCGTGTATCCCATTTCAGCCTTGTGTAGGTCTACAATCTTGTCCCTGACATCCTTGGACATCTCTTTGGTCTTGGCCATGGTGAAGAGTTTGGAATCTCTTGATTGATTGCTTCTGTGGACAGGTGTCTTTTATACAGGTAACAAGATGAGATTAGAAGCACTCCATTTAAGGGAGTGCTCCTAATCTCAGCTTGTTAGCTGTATAAAAGACACCTGGGAACCAGAAATCTTGCTGATTAATAGGGGGTCAAATACTTATTTCACTCAATAAAATGCAAATCAATTTATAACTTTTTTAAAATGCGTTTTTTCTGGATTTTTTTGTTGTTATTCTGTCTCTCACTGTTCAAGTAAACCTACCATTAAAATTATAGACTGATCATTTCCTTGTCAGTGGGCAAACGTACAAAATCAGCAGGGGATCAAATAATTTTTTCCCTCACTGTATTAAGGGTGAAAGTGTGAACTAGATCAAGAAAGCAAAAATAAATTAGAAATATTGCGAGGAATGAGAGAGAAAGTAAAAGACAAATAGACAAAATTATAATGTGTAAGAGAATAGGAGAGAAAGTGATATGGAGCGTAAAGGAGAGTGAGAAACATAGAGGGAGAGTGAGAGGAAGAAAGACAGAGAAAGAGGGAGTGAAATAAACAGAGCACACCGATTTAAAGACAGAGTAAAAAGAGTGAGGAACGCAGGAAATAATCATTGGTGAAAACTGATATTGTAGATGATGTAAGGCAGGAGTGGGCAGCCCGAGATCTTTTAGTTCGCTGATGATGATGGACAGCTGGGTGGCCTTAGTTTGCCCACTGTGGTTTAGTGGAGAAATGTGAAGTTTGGTTTCTAAACTTACTAAACTTACCATAACAGGAGAGATGAAGAGGTTCTGATCAAGGTCTGTAATGAGGTGAAAAGATTACTCACATGGGTTTAACTCTCCAAATGCTAGAGGGGTATGCACTATGTTGTTGGACATATTGCACATATCAGATGGAGCAATTTTGGAGCAAATAAACTGTGCCACAGAGGACATACATTTCTGTTTATTTGAAACAGAACTTTTAAGCCGTTGAATCCTAGAGAGGACTTCAACACACTGAGAAGCAGTGAGAAGATGTAATAGGAAATGCATTGGAGGGGGAACCATTAAATACTTTCTTTGCAATGCTTGTGGTTCGCAGTGTGGTGCAATTAAAAGCAGAAGAAATACAATATAAAAACACAGAAAATGGACTTACCTGGTACAAAAACCTCAATAGGTATGCAAAGTGAGTGTATGAGAGGATTGTAGATCCAGCAGTCCTCTCCTTAACCCCTTAATGACCAGCGGTCCAGGGAAGTTACCTTCCCTTAAGGACCGCTTTGATCGTTGGCGACGCGCCGGTACACGTGACCTGTTATGCGTACCGGCGCGCCGCTAAGAGAGATCGCTCAGGTCTTGGAGCGATCAATTTTACTCCCCGTTTTTACTTACAGCGCTTCTGGAAGAGCGCTGTAAGTAAAAAGTACGTGACGTGCTATGACTGTCACTGGTCATTAAAGGGATAGTAATACTTCGTTTTAACTTCATTTTATTTTGTAGGCATTAAAAAAACATGAAGAATGATATAAGTCTTTACTCTCAAACCTTTATGGTTTAAGAGATATTCACAAGCAAAGTGTCCCCCTCCCGCCCCTTTTACTGATGTAACACTTCTCAGCCAGGGCAGAAGGGAGGTGCCCAGGTAGATTGCAGAGAGGGACAATCTTCAATTAAGATAAGGGAAAAACCTGAAAAGCTTGTCAAGGGAGGCAGGGCTTTCATTGTTTTCACTATAAGAACAGGGCTCAAAATTTCCAATCGCCACTAGCCAATGGCGAGTGAAAATCTAGCCCTGGCGAGTAGAAATTCAGCTCTGGTGGGTATCTTTTGGCTTGCAGTGGCGAGTAACTTTTCAGGTCTGGCTAGTAGCAAAGGACTTACAATTATAAGCCCTGATAAGATCCACATCTGAGAAGAGATGGCTTACACTAGGTAAAAGGGGCGGGAGGGGGAAACTTTGCTTGTGAATATCTCATAAACCATAAAGGTTTGAGATATAAGACTTATATCATTCTTCATGTTTTTTTAATGCCTACAAAATAAAATAAAGATAAAATGAAGTATTACTATCCCTTTAAGGGTATAGGGACTGTGACGGTCATATCACATCACATAAGTCCTTAAGGGGTTAAAGATACCTTTTTATATCAACCCCCCACATGTCATGTGAGGAGTGAATGATTACAGCCAGAGAGGGCATGCATGTTACTATGTTACTATGTTAGATCATTTTTCCATTGATATCACTTCTCCGTTTCATATGTTATTTTATAAAGCCATTGCAGAAAGTTCTGTAAAGTTGGAGAAGTCATCTCTACTTTATCACCTTGTTATTATACCTTAGTGCATCTCCACCGCGGTGTCATTTGCAATTAGTTTACAGAAACATCAAAACAAAAGTTTTACTAGAACTCTGATTTTTTTCAAAAGCAAGCTAAAACATTATAAGGGAATCACTTCATGTACTGGGAATAAGTCTTTCTAGTAAAATGTACAAGATAAATTGACATACTTTAAATTGTTGTTAAATAAGCATTATTTTTAAGGATACAAATCTGTTACAGTTTTTTTTGATGAATAGAAAATTAACAAAACAAAATAGCACTTAGGTTAATAAAAGTAGAGTACAGAAGGTGAAACGTGGTACAGTTAAAATTTGCACTACCAACAAGTGAGAGATAAAGACGAACAAGAAAAATAATTTGAACATTTTTATTAATTTATCCATAAAATCTCTCTGGGTCTAAGATATATAGTATTTAAAGTGGACATTTCACCTTTCCAGATCCTCCCCTCAGTGGAAACCTCCATGTGGCGATGGGCAAAAGTTTTTGCCTCAACACCGAGATAGGCGAAAGCTGGCACTTCCCTCCTAGCGGAAAATTACCTGCAAAAAGTGCAGTTTTTCCACTTATTTTTGTCCTAGCTCTTTGCATTGAAATCAGTGAGAATACTCAGTTTACACACAACATATAGCAAATGTTATTTTATTTCCGAAAGGTAGAGTCCGGGGAAAGAATCAGTTGAACAGGGAATTTTGTTTTGGTGGGGGTTGTTGACTGGAATTAGAGGGACTGTTAATAAAAAAAAAATAACATAAAAAATTGGTATGTAACATGACAGAGCCAGGGACATAAGCTGTGATTGGGGCAGACTGATACTTAAAGGGACCAGAGCTGCAGAATATGTTGCCACTATATAATAATATCAAAGCATTTTGCCAGGAACGATACATTGAAATTGTCTTTTGTTTCCAAATATGTCCTGGGGGTATAGATATTATTACTCAATTTAATGGTACTCATTTTATCTACCTTGGAAAGATGAAAAGCTGAGTTGACCTTGCTGGGACTAGAACCTGTGACCTTGTGGTTTCAACAGATATAATAGAATAATAATAAAGTATTTGTTACAGGATGATTTGTGGGACCTACACTTGTGTTAGGCACAAGCCCTGAGGTAACATTGATTTGTAGGACTTACACTTGTTTGGCACAAGCCCTGAGGAAACATTAGGTTGTAGGACCTAGACTTGTTGTTAGAGGACCAATGAGGAAACATTGATTTGTAGGACTTAGACTTATTGTTAGAGGCCCAAGCCCTGAGGAAACAGTGACTTGTATCACTTACATCTGTTTGGCACAAACACTGACAAAACACTTATTTGTAGGACTTAGACTTGTTATTAGAGGCCCAAACCCTAAGGAAAAATTGATTTGTAGGACTGACACTTTTTTGGCACAAGCCCTGAGGAAACATTCATTTGCAGACCTTACGCTTGTTTGGAATATGCTCTGGGGAAACATTGATTTGTGGGAATATGGGTTATTAGAGGCACAAGACCTAAGGAATCAGTGATACTTTTTTGGACTCTGGCTTGTTAGAGGCACAAGCCCTGAAGAATCATGGATTTTTTTGGATCCAGGCTTGTTAGAGTCACAAGTCTTGAGATGAATCAGTGATCATTTTTTTGATTCAGGCTTTTTAGAGACACAGCCCTGAGGAATCAGTGATTTTTTGGACTCAGGCTTCATAGAGGCACAAGCCCTGAGGAATCAGTCATGCTTTTTTGGAGTTGTGTCTCTAACAATCCTGAGTAAAAAAAAAATCACTCATTCCTCAGGGCTTGTGTCTCTAACAAGCCAAAGTCCTACAAATACATTTTGCTCAGGGCTTGTGTCTCTAACAAATCTAAGTTCTACAAATCAATGTTTCCTCAGCGCTGTGCTCTAACACAAGTCTAAGACCTATAAATCAATGTTTCCACAGGGCTTGTACCTAGCACAAGTCTAAGTCCACCAAATCAGTGTTTCTTCAGGGCTTGTGCCTACACATCAATGCTTTCTCAATAGGGATGAGCGAGCACCCCGATGCTCGGGTGCTCGGGTGCTCTGACCGAGCACCCCCTGATGCTCGAGTGCTCGGCCGAGCACCCGAGCCCCATTCAAATGAATGGGAGCACTCGAGCATTAAACCAGGCACCCCCTGCTCTGATGAGCGGAGGGTGCCTGGTCAATGTCCCCCTTCATCTCCGCTATGCCCCTCTTCCACAATGTCCCCCTTCATCTCCTATGCCATAGCGGAGATGAAGGGGGACATTGTGGAAGAGGGGCATAGCGGAGATGAAGGGGGACATTGTGGAAGAGGGGCATAGAGTCTATGCCCCTCTTCCACAATGTCCCCCTTCATCTCCGCTATGCCCCTCTTCCACAATGTCCCCCTTCATCTCCTCTATGGCATAGGAGATGAAGGGGGACATTGTGGAAGAGGGGCATAGCGGAGATGAAGGGGCACATTGTGGAAGACGGGCATAGCGGAGATGAAGGGGGACATTGTGGAAGAGGGGCATAGAGTCTATGCCCCTCTTCCACAATGTCCCCCTTCATCTCCGCAATGTCCCCTTCATCTCCGCAATGCCCCCGTACCTCCATTCCCTGGTGGTCCAGCGGAGCGTCTTCGGATCTGTGCCTCTTCCGGCACAGATCCTCTTCACCCGAACATGTCGGGCGAGCACATGGCGGTACTCGTACGAGTACCGCCATGTGCAGAGCAGAGCGATGCTCGAGCCGATCCGAGCATCGGCCGAGCACGCTCGCTCAACACTATTTCTCAAGGCTTTTGCCTCCAAAAAGTCAAAGTCCTACAAATCAGTGTTTCCTCAGGGCTTGGGCCTTTAACAAGTCTTAGTCATACAAATCATCCTCTACAAAATATCCCATCATGTATCAGTTTGCCACCGTCATAGCTTATATTGGGGGGGTCCCTGTATCGGTTAAGTGACATGCCAAATTTGTATTTATTTTTTTTACATTTTGTTTAGTTATTTATTTTTTTATTAACTGCCCCCTAATCCCAGTCAACAACACCCCCCAAAAAAATTCTCTGTTCAAGTGATTCTTTTTCCAGACTCCACCAACACAGGTACACTCAGACCCCTTTTATACCATGCCTGTGGGAAATAAAACAAAATTTGCTATGTTTTGTGCATAAATTCAGTCTTTATTGTTTTCAATGCAATGAGCTATGTGAAAAAAGTGGGAAAATGGCAACTTCACAGGACATTTCCAGGTACAAGGGAAGTGCCATTTTCGCCTATTTTAGATTGAGGTGAAAAATGTTGCTCATCTTTGCTAGGTAGGTGTCCTTCACACAAAAGCCAAGTGTTTGCATTTATTCCATTTACTTCATCCTCAAAGACAAGTGCAATGTAGCACAAAAATTCCCTCAAAAAAAGTTCTACCAGCCCAGAGAATAATCAGTGTCACCAGTGTCCTTCTCAAACTAGTGCTGGGGAATGGGGCTGACTAGTAAATAACCCATTTGTTCCCCACCACCCTCAGTGTCCTCCTTCTTAGCACTGTGTGACCTCTTGCAGCCACCGCCGCTCTGTTTGTGTCCCACGCCGGGTGCCTCTCTCTGCTCATGTGCGAGACGGCCGTCGGGTCCCTGTCTCGGCACATGCACGTGCTCTTCCAGCTTCCCCAGCCGACACGTATTCGCCCAATGTATAGACCGCTGCTTGCGGACAAGCAGCACCTCCCTTCCCTCTGTCCTCCTCTCTTTCATTGGGCACTCTAATGTACCCAATAAGAGAGGATGGACCTTCTAGTTTACCCATTGTGCGCACTCCTGCAGCCCAATGGGAGTGTGTTCTAGGTTTCTGCCCATTGGACACATCGTACATCCATTTGGGTTTTTTGGTCAGTCCTATTGTTTGATTGGGCTTGACCAGTAACCCTTTAGGGCTTGAGTCTGCCTCTTCCTTCTATTGGAGGATTTATATTTAAATACCCAGCCATCCCTTTAGTCCTTGCCTGTTCCACAAGCTTCTTCTGTATTTCTTGCTTCTGGCATATTCCTGACTCTCTGGTATCCTGACCCGGCTCGTCTGAGCACTTCTGGCTCTCTGAAATTCTGACCTGGCTTGTCTGACCACTCCTGACTCTCTGGTATCTTGACCCGTTTCGTCTGACCACTCCTGGCTCTCTGGAATCCTGACCTGGCTTGTCTGACCACTCCATAAACTTCTGGTTTCATCCAGCTAGTCTGCTCTTCCCTCCGCTAGCCTCCTGGTCCTGGTTTACACGGTTCCCAGCTACTCCCATCCTGGTTGCACCCCAGCTCAACTGGGGTGGAACAATCTGGTTTCGCGACCAGTACCTTTACCCAGCTTCGGCTGCACCAAAGCCATCAATGCACCCAAGAGAGCGGTATGGACCCTCGTAGCCTGGGTTCCGGTAGTTGCTTGGGTTCGACGCTTGGGTGAGTTGATGGCATACCAGGTACTCCCTTGCTTCAGCCAAAACTGGGTAAAGGTGCTGGTCGCTAAATCAGAATCAAACCCAATCAAATAATAGGACTGACCAAAAAACACAAATGGACTTATGATGTGTCCAATGAGCAGAAACATAGCACACACTCCCACTGATCTGCAGGAGTGTGCCCAATGGGTAAACTGGAAGGTCCATCCTCTCTTATTGGGTACAGGAGAGTGCCCAATGAAAGAGAGGAGGACAGAGGTAAGGGAGGTGCTGCTTGTCTACAAGCAGCAAACTCTACAATGGGTGCATGTGCGTTGGCTTGGGAAGCCGGAAGAGCACTCGCATGCGCAGAGAAGGGGACCCGACGGCCGTCTCGCGCATGAACAGAGAAAGAGTCACCTGGTGGTGGACATGAACAGATCGGTGGAGGCCGCAAGAGGTGACCCACTGCAACAGAAAAAAATTACATCAGTACCAAGAGCAGATATTAAATATGTAAGGATCTAGCAATATGTCACACACTGCACACTGTGTGGTGCAATGACCATACCAGGAAATGTGGTGATGAAGACCAATGGAATGAAGGGGATAGGGGAGCAGCTGCAAACTTTTCAGCCTGCAGAATATGTGCATCTCATATCAAGGTGGGTCAATTATTTCTGAGTGCTAATGACCCACTGAAAGTTTCCGTTACCCACCACCACCAGTCACTTTTATTTGTGGGTCGGACAAGAGTCAAAGTGACTGACACCACATGATTTCTTGAGAGATGGGTGACATTCTCAACATACATTTAGTTCAGATGTGCCAAGATGTGTGCTCCCAATCCAACACACTCTTCACAGCGTTTTCATAAACTATGCATATTGCACTTGCTCCTTCCCTGCCCACAAGGAAACTACTGCAACTTCATGATTGTATAACAGATGGAGGATGAGAAGAATTATGGTAATAGGGCAACATCTTTCCAGATGCACCTGATCACAGCTTGTTGTTGTGCGACTGCTTCTGAGTCAGGGCTAGAACCAACAAGAACTGATACCACCATCTGTACATGTAATCAAAGGTGCTGCTGGTTCCACCACCACAGTCTATGGGGATCCGAGTGCCACTTCAACCATGACCACCAGTCCTACCACTACTACTATTAACATGGGCATGGTGCATGCACCAGTCTGATAAAGTGGTGTGACATTTGATGCTCAGATGACTCAGCATCAGCAGGAACAAAATTATCACCATAGTGCTACTGGTGGGTGGAATACAATGTTTCTGATACTGGTTTAGGTGGCCGTCCACGTGCAAACAATTTTTTAAAGGCTTGCCTTGCTCTATTCCTGCAAACATTTTTTCAAGTTTTACCTTACCATAGTAGACTGTGCTAATTTCTAAAAGGTAATAACTGTAAATTATTTTTGTAAAGGCTAACCAATGTATGACATTTCTGGAATGGTTCACTTAGTCTGTAAACCAGATGTAAAAATTTTTTTTGAAAGGTCTTATAGCTAACCCTCTATAAATGCTCTTCTAAAGTTATAAGGAGCTTGGTTTGCAACCCCCACCCCCAAACAAACAAAAATAAATTATGAGTTAGTAAGTTATTAAGGTACCAGTAAACTTGTCTTCCTTCTACCACCATGTTGCTGTTGTAGGCCTGATAATTATTTTCAGAAATATATACCTGCAGACTCTATATGTCACATGAGAGTGACTAGTCTGTGTTGCTATCAAAATTAAAATATATATAACACTATTGATAGCGTAATTTTAAAATGGAAATAAAGACAATAATATGATTAATGAAAATAATAAAGAGGAAATGGAAGGTTCTCCCAGTTAATCCTCAATAATAATGTTTTATATCTTGTTGTCTATTGAATTTGCATGCATGAATACCAAATAGTACCTTGCAGTTTGTATACTCTGAATCAAAATACACTAATACTCTTGACAGTGTAATTTTAAAATTATAGATAAATGGTGTTGACATTAAATTATAATCAACTTCACTCAATAACTTAAAGATAATTACAAATAATATGCTGAATTAAAAGTGGTGGATGTGGTATGGTGCTGGTGAATATATGATGATTATTAATAGGAAGGAATGCTAGACACACTGTATGCAGTATAATTTCAAAATAACCTTGCCAGTCATTAATCAATGTTCATGACACTGGTCCCAACTGTCGTAGATCTGCATCTCCTTCTCTTCAGTGGTGCTGTTTCTATATCTGTCTTATGCTTCTTTGTATTGTGTGTTTTTTCCTCTTCTGCTACAAATGTTATGGTATTAGATGCCTGTTCATTTTAAAAAAATTAAGTCTATCTATACTACTGTTGGATAGACATGTCCTACGCTCATTAATAATATAGCAAGCTGCACTAAAAACTCACTATGATTTCACCCTTGCTGGCCACATGCACACTGCTTTGTTAGTCATACTCAAGTTGGAGGTTTAGTGAAGGTTTACAGCCTTCATTGTTTCAGCTTAGAACACAATTATCCTACAGGTATGCGTACAGATACTTGCAGGATAAGTATGTTCTAAGCTGAAAGTATCCTGTAAGCATAACACATGCAGTGAAACCACTGCCACAAATTTTAGATGGCAGCCCCTGTGACAAATTCATTGCTTTCTGTTGATAATGCTTTCACTATGCTTTCTAGTAGTTTTGCCTTTACATTTTTTTCTCTCCCCCTTAACAATGCAGTTTTCCCACAATCTATAAAAAGTTCTTTATATATTTTAACATAATCCTCTTCAGCATGCTGTCGTTCACACTTTGGCGAAACTGTATTCCTCACTGCTTGTAATGGAGACTATTTATGTGGAAGTATCTCACTGATTCCTGCATCAGCACAACTAACCATCAAATTGGAATTCTCAAAAGGCTTCAGCAGCTCAGGTAAGTCACAACTGTTGCCATTGATTAGGTGAAGCTTACCAGTTAAACTTTGTAAATTCAATAATGGCATTGTTCTGCTCCTACAAATGCTCATTCACAGTGTAGAATTACACTTTAGGGGTCATATAAAGTGGAAATTATTTCTCTAGTGTTTTAAACTCTCCAAGTACCATGTTATTCTATGTAGCAGTGGCTCATACAATAACACAGGACTTGGAGAATTTAGATCACTGGAGAAGTCATCTCCATTTTATCACCACTTTATCACATCTTGGTGCATCTCTGCCCCCCAGTAGGTATCTCTATTTGAAGCTGGTGATTGTGCAAGTAGTGGTTAGGTAAGTTCTTGCAAGGAATGTAAAGTATTGTATTTACTATAGGACTGTCTAAAATGTGTACAGACTTTATGAGCAATATTTAGCATTTCTTTGAGTGTTATGGATTATGTGAGGTATTGAGTAACAGATTTAGGACACTGGTACATGAGGTTACATGCACCATATTTATTAATCCCAGGAACAAGGTGCACGTTATTCACCTTTGACCTGCTACAGTTTCTTTAACATATCTACAGCTTTGTGGGATGCATAAAGTGACATGCTGATGACATGGGCTACCCTGCAGCTGCAATTAGTGCCAGAGCCAGAGGCAACATCGGTGATGGCCTATTTCTGCTGTGGCTGCATGCTACTGCCCACGAATGGAAATGTTACCAGATGATCAGTGTCAGTCGTAATCTGTTATAATCTGCGCTTTGGATACTTTTCGACGTATCTGGTCAGGTGAACTTTTTTGCCATATGTTTCCAGCACTTTGCCTGCATCTCCAGCTACCTGCGTGTACAACATAGTCTGTGCAACTCTGGTACAGCCATCCCTAAAAAATAACTGAGGATTTCTAGTGGGGATGCAGCACAAGGCATCAGTTAATTTCAAATAAGAATATAGCAGCACATCAAATGTCCATATTTTGTCAGTTTGCCAGTATATAGGTATACTTTTAGTTTGTTCTTTTTGCATTTTTGACTTCTTTCTAAGAATTTAGTATGAGTTGGTTGGCAGCACAAAGCAATGTGAGTCATGGTGGTGGTGACAGTCCTGGATGTTAATGTTGTTCCTTGAACTGAGACATCTGCAACACTACTATTATATGTCCCTTGACCCAATTCTCTTTTAGGAGTGCTTCAACTACTGTTAGTCATTGGACCTCTAACGTACTGCTGATGTATCTCCCTATCAGACATGGGGTTGTGCTTCAGGTGGGATCTCGGTGAGGAAGTGTTTAGATGTGATCCTGTTTCCCTCCTGCTCACATGATTTTTATAGCGTCAACATATATCATGAGGTTTAGCTTTTGAATTAATAGTAAATTGCCTCCATACTGGAGATTTCTTAGAGAGGTTCCTGAGGGACTAGTACTACAGGTGCTAAATGCTGCAATCGTACAAGCAGTAGGTGTCAGTGGTGCTGCACTTCAAACAGCAACAGAAGCACTCAAGCTGGTATAGTTTGTTAATCTTACTGCATATGGTGCCTAATATTTTTATTGCTAATCGTTGTTACAATGTGTACATCTTCCTAAAGTAGAGAAATAAAGTATATTTACTTTGATTGGCAATTATATTAATATGCTCAGTGCAATTTTGCAAAAGAGACATTTTTCATTCTGTTTCCAACTATTCTTAACATTCGCACAGCGCATTTCATTATAAAAACTAGAGACTTGAACCTGGAGTGACAGATGGAAAAGCAGACACATTTATAAATAGCATATTCTTCAAGATTTTTAAAATATGGTAAGTTTTAGTTGTGAGAACATAATCTGTATTTATTCTTATAATTTATTTTTCTTCATTAAAACTTTGTGGGCTTGTATTTCTTAATGACAAAAAGAAAATCCAGTTTTCATGCTGTCACATAGAAGTCCAGGAATGCACAAAACTGTCACAAAAGGGCTATTGGCCAACTCACAACATGGGTGGGTATGAAGGGCTACCTCAAACCAGACACCTGCTTTGTCTATTTCACACCAGTTTAAGCCAGATTACTGTCTAGATACCATTAGTTATCACCACCATATTATATTTAAAGGTATTATTACATCCCTGTCTGTGCAAAGAGTAAGACAAAACCCCATCCTATATAATAATTCACTAAAACGTGTGTAATGACGCAGTCATGCACAGTAGAGACTGCTGGGCGTGCTGCAGTCATGCACAGTAGAGACTGCTGGGCGTGCTGCAGTCATGCACAGTAGAGACTGCTGGGCGTGCTGCAGTCATGCACAGTAGAGACTGCTGGGCGTGCTGCAGTCATGCACAGTAGAGACTGCTGGGCGTGCTGCAGTCATGCACAGTAGAGACTGTCCACAACGCGACTGATACAGAGCTGGACGCTCTGAAGGAGCATCCAGCTCTGTATCAGCCACGGTGTGGGCAGTCTCTACTGCGCATGACTGCCCTGCGACCGGCTGACGGTGGCACTGTGGCACGTGGTCCTGTGGCTCTTCAACTAGTCTTATAATTAAAAGGTATTGTAACACTAGCTTTCATCCATTTGAATGGGTTGCACAAATGCATCATGAAATGATGCATTTAATCTTATAATTGTATAATTTTATTGTAATTTCTCTACACTGCTAATAAAGTTAAGGGGGGTAAAGGTAGTCCTGTCCAAATCACAGCAGGAACATGGCCATTGTATTTTCTTTTTTCATCTCCCTAGTATGTTATCTCCCCTACCCATGTCCCCCACCCATTCTTCCATGTCCACCGCTCATCTGTCCTTCTTTCCATTCATCTGACCAACTCCCTGTTCCTTCTGTTTACCAGTTATACATCCCTGTCCTTATCAGCTTCCTCCGCTCATTTTTCAGTGTCACCTGATCATTTCTTCATGTACCCTGCTGATTCCTCCATGTTCCCAATTCACCCAATGTCCCCAGCTCATCAGTCCCTGCACTCCATTCAGCTCTCCCTCTACAATGAGCATTCTTCCCTCTTTACCCTTTATATCCTTGCCTCTCCCCTGTTCATCCTTCCCTCCCCCCTCTCTCTCTCCCTGTACCTGTTGTCTGGCAAGAAAGTTGAGAAGGACAGGGCTAAGCAACAAGTGGAATAGTGAGGTGTGTGTCTATGTGTGTGTGTGTGTGTGTGTGTGTGTGTAAATCAATAAAATGATGTTTAAAAAAAAGTGTGTGTGTGTGTGTATGAGACTGTGTGTGTGTGTCACTCTGTATTTGTGTGACTGTGTGATTCTGTTTGTGTTTCTGTATATGTTTTTCTGTGTGTGGGGGTCTGTGTGGATTTGTGTGTTACATATGTTTACACATGGGCAATGCTGTGTTTGTTTTGCTAATTTAAAATATAAGATGAATTCCAAAATACATTGGCAAAACACCTCTGGAAAAACAGAAAACCTATAACAATTCCACTGGTTATTAGACATAGGCCCCATCTCAGAGAGTTTTGTGCTGAAATTTATGAAATTCCCACCACAGATGCTGCATGTCCCCCCAAGAAGAAAATGAGAGATATTTCCAGTCTACATGTACTTGTATAATGACAATTCCTTTGTTTGATACCATCCCTCTTGCTAATACAGGATAGGGGAGGATGTGACTGGCATCTTTCAGGCCATCTCAAAGTTATGTTCAAGCATTCTATGCAACCCCAGTGACCCCAGCCAATAAGTATCAGGAATGCATTAGGTCATGGGACAGCCCCCTCATACCACCCACTACATAACAAATACAAGCACAATAAATGGGCAAGCTAACAATATTTAGCGATAGTCCCTTCTGTACTAGGACACCGAGTAGCCTCATTTTGGGCCTTATATGAAAGAAACATTGTGAAATGTGGATTCTTTGCTGGAGACAGGTTTTTTCGTGTGTCAACCTGTTCACATGAGCAATTGGTTTGTAGCTGTAAACCTGTATGGGAAAAAATATAGATTATGACAGCTTTTTCTCATGCAATTTTATTTTACTCTGTTTACCTGCCAATTAAATGCAATTTGTAGCAAGTTTTTCCCTTTTCCTCCCAGCATCCCTTGCTTCCTATTTAAAAGCTGAAAATTCAGCTACCCACATTTGTGTGATTTTTTTTTTTGCAATGCCATTGAAAACAGCACTAGACATTTGACAGAGCTAAAACTCAAGTGCATGGGAATTTAGGAATGTTTATTTTCCCCTATAGTGCAGTTGGTTTGCTCTAGAATTGCTCCAGTTTGCTTTTATAAATATGGGCCCAAATACCTTATCTATAAAGCCAAAGTAGAGCAATTCTGGGCAAACCAACAGAACCATAGGTGACATATTAAAGATCTCATTCTTTTAAATAGTACGTTTAACCCCTTGAATGCTAGAGGGGTCTCCAGTTCATTCTAGAGGTTAAATGCCCCATTAAAATCAATTCATATTTTAGGAATATTTATTTATCCAAGGAAGTTGCTAAAGTTGTTAATGCAAGTCATAGACAATGGGGAAGTAGTGTAAGTTATGTGCCACAAATCCACCTTAGCAAGCACAGCACTCTGTATGATTCATTACTCCGCTTCGGCCTGCAGTATAAGTACACTACCCATCATTGTCATATATTTAAAAAATGAAATTTGCTAACACTTGAATCAAGATGTATCCATCACCTTTCTTGCCTAGTTTATAAGCACTTCTTTGGAAATCTACCACACAACCAGAAAAGTATGCTTATTCCAGCTGTCCATACTAACTATAACCTCCGCTCCACTGCTAACAACTCACTGAGAGAGGTTCCCTAAGGCATGATGAAGAGGCGATAAAGCGGAGATGACTTCTCCAGTGATATCACTTCTCTAGTTCCTATGTTATTCTCTAGAAGCTATGCACTAATATCTCGAAAGGTGGAAAAATCTTAGTGGCTAGGCACCAGAGAATAAAATAGGAACTGGAGAAATTATATCATTGGAGAAGTCATCTCTGCTTTATCACCTCTTTATCATGCCTTAATGAATCTCCCTCCACTGAGTATTCAACACAATCTGAGCAATATCTTTATACCATCTCCTAATACGTCCATTAGCCTTCACTCCATTAACAGCTATTTACTGACTGTTCCATACCACCTGAGCAGTATGCTTACTACAGCTCTCCATACTTCATATAATCTCTGCACCACTGTTAATAACTCACTGACTGTTCCACACTACGTGAGCAGTATGAGCACTTTAGCTCCCCATACTACCTGATTGTTCACTTTTAAAAGGTTGCACGCTGTTTTGACCATTCAGCATGTCACCAGGTTAAAAGGGCGACATGAGAATCTTGCACTGTTGGAAAGCACGTGATTCTCATGTCGCAGAATGAAATGTTGCCTCTCCCCTTCTTAGTTAACCTTCCCTGCGCCAGCCATCAATGTGTGAAAGAGAGAAAAAATAATACCACAACAACAGATTGCCCCGGCTCTCTCTCCCCTTCTCAGCTCCTCTTCCCCGCAGTACATCTGGTCCTGTTCTCAGGGCCGGCGCTGCCATTAAGGCAGAACAGGAAGCTGCCTTAGGGCGCCACAATGGAGGGGCGCCGAAAAGAGGTAAGTTTTTTTTTTAATTACATATATATCTGCCTGGGTCTCTCTGCGGTGTGTTACAAAGACGCCGCGAGGGAGCGCTTGGTAGTGTAAATCAGCGCTCCCTCGCAGCGTCTATGTTACACACTGCAGAGAGACCCAGGCTCTGTAGTAATACAGAGCGCTGAGAGATGACATCATCTCCCAGTGCTCTGCATTACTGAGAGCAGCGCGCGGGAGCCTCAGCTCTGTGCCGAAGGAGGCACAGAGCTTTAAGCTGTGGCACGCCCCTAGACCACCAGGGACTCAAGGTAGGGGGATGAAGGGGCATTATGGAAGGGTCAATGTGGAGGGGGCATTGTGGAGATAAAGGAAGCATTGTGAAGGGGAATTGTGGAGATGAAGGGGCGATGTGGAGTTAAGGGGGCATTGATGAAGGGGCAATGTGGAGGGGGCATTGTGGAGATGGAGGGGGCATTGTGGAAGGGGCATTGTGGAGATGAAGGGGCAATGTGGAGGGGGCATTGTGGAGATGAAGGGGGCATTGTGGAGATGAAGGGGCAATGTGGAGGGGGCATTGTGGAGATAAAGGGGGCATTGTGGAGATGAAGGGGCATTGTGGAGGGGGCATTGTGGAGATGAAGGGGCAATGTGGAGGGGGCATTGTGGAGATGAAGGGGCATTGTGGAGGGGGCATTGTGGAGATGAAGGGGCATTATGGATGGGTCAATGTGGAGATGAAGGGGGCATTGTGAAGATGAAGGGGCAATGTGGAGATGAAGGGAGCATTGTGGAAGGGGCATTGTGGAGATGAAGGGGAAATGTGGAGATGAAGGGGTGATGTGGAGATGAAGGGAGCATTGTGGAAGGGGCATTGTGGAGATAAGGGGGCATTGTGGAATGGGCATTGTGGAGATGAAGGGGCATTGTGGAAAGGGCAATGTGAAGATAATGGGGCAATGTGGAAGGGACATTGTGGAGATGAAGGGGCAATGTGGAAGGGTCATTGTGAAGATGAAGGGGCAATGCGGAGATAAGGGGGTATTGTGGAAGGGGCAATGTGAAGATGAAGGGGCATTGTGGAGATGAAGGGGCAATGTGGAGATGAAGGGAGCATTGTGGAAGGGGCATTGTGGAGATAAGGGGGCATTGTGAAATGGGCATTGTGGAGATGAAGGGGCATTGTGGAAAGGGCAATGTGGAGATAATGGGGCAATGTGGAAGGGACATTGTGGAGATGAAGGGGCAATGTGGAAGGGTCATTGTGGAGATGAAGGGGCAATGCAGAGATAAGGGGTTATTGTGGAAGGGGCAATGTGGAGATGAAGGGGCATTGTGGAGATGAAGGGAGCATTGTGGAAGGGGCAATTTGGAGAGGAGGGGAGAAGGGGCGAGAGATGTTATTCAAGATGCGTATGAGGTTGAAGAGGTAACCAGAACAGCACTGAACGTACTGCAGGGAAGAGGAGCTGAGATGGGGAGAGATAGCCGGGGCAATATGTTGTTGTGATACTATTTTTTCTCTCTTTCACACATTGATGGCTGGCATGGGGAAGGTTAGCTAAGAAAGGGAGAAGCGACATTTCATTCTGTGACATGAGAATCTCGCTCTTTCCTACAATGCGAGATACTCATGTCGCCCTTTTCACCTGGGTGACATGCTGAATGCACCCTGTTTTGGGTGCAACCATTTAAAAGGATACCCTACCTGGCTATAACCTCTGCTCCACTGCCAGAAACTCAATGATTATTCCACACTACATGAGCAGTAGGTTTACTCCTTGTCCTAATACTTCCAATAACCTTCACTCCTTTCTCAGCAACTCACTGACTATTCCACACTGCCTGAGTAATATGTTTACCCCATCACCTAATACTTCAAATACATTTCTCTTCACTGCTAGCAACTCACTGACTATTCCACACTACCCAAGCAGTATGCATACCCCAGCTCTCCACACTATCTATAACCTCTGGAACATGCCAGCAACTCATCCATTGTTCCACACTACAAGAAAGAATCCAGTCTATCCCCCTTCTCCTTCAGAGCACCGAAAGCCTGAAATACCCCCAAATATCAGATCTTCTCCCATTCTAAAATCCTTAAATATGACTCCTTCTTTGTATTTAAAAACTATGTACTGTATGTAAGATTGAATCTAGTCTCTGGTAAATATGGAACTTTATAATGTAAATGCTCTCTAGCATATACTTGAAAACAAGAGACATTTCAATATATTCTTCCTGGTAAAACACTTTATGAATAAAACAAATAAAAAGGGCAGATGATTTGCCCCCAAATTGCTCCATTTATTCATTATACATAAAGTCAGTTATTACCAAACCCATTCATTTTTCTCTTGCATTCAGCTTGCTGGAATGCCCAGTTGAAACTACCCTCAGACATAAATGTACACACAAGTGTATTATATAGGTACAAGTTGTTATTGAGAGATTTAAAAATATTCCAAATGTAATTGCTGAGACAAAAAGCAAAGCCAAATATTTCGCTTCAAATGAAACAAAAGATGAAAAAGTCCAGAAATGTGTGCCAAAAGTCTGGGACTGAATTCAGGCACTTTTAGTGAGAAAATTATTGGCTAAGACTAATGATTTGTTCATAATCTAAAATATAAATGAGAGGTCGAAAGTGCAATCCTCAGAAATCCATAACAGAGAAGGTTTTAAGAATATCTAAGCTTCAACTGAGATAAAAATACATTACTTACACACTTACTGAGTCACCTGTTCTCATGCTGAAATGTCCTTAACTCTATGAGTAACAGAAGAGTATACAAAACATTAACAGCTATGTGTGAAATGCAGGCTCAGTGCATGAGCTGCGCCTGTCTATACTTATGTTGGAAATCTGAAACTGTGCCTATACACAAAATCATTTAGTACATAACAGTGCCCAACTTACCAGTGTACAACTTCAATGAAAAAAAAACTCTTATCCCCAGAAAACAACTTTGGTGATTTGAAAGAACTTTCAAAATCACCTGGATGTTGAATTAGCCATTTAGCATTTAGTCTCTTCTACCTGCCACTCTCTCATAACCATATACTAATATTCCACACTCCCCCCACCTGCCACTCCCCGTCAGAAACTAACATTCCACATTGAACTCCCTCTCACATGCTTAGCAATGCCAAATAAATATTAAGATTACACAGTGATCTCATCCCATCTATTACTCCATGTCAGCCATTCAAATCTTGCCAAGATGGATGTCTCTACTGACATGAGAATATGAAGGGTGACAGTTTCATTTTAATTTATGCTCTGAATTTTACTTTTTCACACCATTTATAGCATTTAGTTTTCAAGTAAGTGTGTGTGCGTGCATGTGTGTGTATACGTGTCAGTGAGTGTGTGTGTGTTTCTTCCATCAAGTTCATGGCTTACTGAGGACAAAGTTCAAAAGAGACTGGAACATGTTAAGGCCAACAAAACTTCTTGACCTCATAGCCTGCCTAATCTTTATTGAATCACAAACATCAGGATGACTTAGAATGCACGCTTTGATGTCCCTTCTTCAGGTATATTAAGAATGAAGGATGAATACAAAAGACATAATTGGTTATACAATCATGCAAATTGTTTTAACATTTAAATTCCACTGGCAGTGAATGTATTATCAGTATTGTATATATAATTCATTCCCTAGGCTCCAATAGAGTGTTTTTGAAGTTGAACCCACAGATCACCAGAGGGGTGCACAACCCATTGCTTGCAATTAATTGGTCTGCTCCCTGGTACCCAAAGGGCTCAAAATATGTCTATTGTGTGTGTGTGATAATGTGATATAAATTCCCTGTCATGGTCCAGGACACAGTTCAGAATGTTAAACTTTATCAGTTTATAGTCCCAGATCTGTCTGTCTCTCTGTGTCCTAAAATTTCCCATCGGTACAGTCACCTTTAGAACCTTAGTGCTGTGACCAGTATTGCAAAACTGTTGACCCACTGGGGTGTCTCTTTTGTTGTTCACACTGGACCTATGAGAATTCATTTATTTTCTTAGGTTTTGTCCTGTCTCACTTTCATATAGTCCTGTGTTGGGACATTTCACACACGTGATTAAGTAGACAACATTTGAGGAGCCGCAAGAGAATTTTCCCTTGATGATATGGTCAAGTACAAACAGACTCTACTGGTGCCTAGGGAATTAATTATATATATAATGCTGATAAGAAATTCACTGCCAGTGGAATGTAAACGTTAAAACAATTTGCATGAGTATATAACCTATCATGTATTTTGTATTGAGCCTGAAGAAGGGACCTAGTATCTTGAAAGCTTGCTTCATAGAGCCCTTCAATTGGCCAATAAAAGTATCAGTTTTACTCTACCAGTCTTCTGCTTTTTCTATAGCTAACACAGTATCACCTTTTACCTGTGATGGATAGTTTTCAGGATTATGTGACAATCAATAATATCATTAGTATAAATCAGCATGATGTTATAAAAGGTAGAGTATGTCAAACTAATTTACTTCTATTCTTTGAAAGGATGAGTGGTAACATGGACAGTGTATAGCTATGAATCCAGTATATGTGGATTTTGGTAAAGCTTTTGATCATGTGCCTCCCAACAGGATACCACATATATTGAAAGCGACTGACAATATGTGTGCATTTATAGAAAACTGGTTAAATGAGAGAATGCAGAGTTCTTGTAAATGTAACCTTATGACCTGGTCTAAAGGTGTAAGTGGAGTGCCTTAGGGTTCAGTCCTTGAAGCCATGTTTTTAAATTTGTTTAATAATGAGCTTTAAAAAAGTAGGGTGTTTTTCTCTGCAGAAATATTTGGATAAACGGTGTGAAAGGGTGAAAAAAATGCAGATGAGGTAATATACAGATAACATTCTGTCAAATGTGCTCCTCAAGTCCCCTAACAGTGCTGTTGTTTGGAATTTACATACCAGTGAACTAATTGGAATGAATGAGTCACAGAACTTTTGAATGAACAGTCTCCCAGTAGTAAGAATACCCTTGTAAAACTTTTACTGCTATATTAAAACTCATAAAGCATTTAATGCTACATTTAATTTAATGTTACATAAAATGTGTAAGTCTGCCAAGTCTTTTGTATAAAAGGCTACATTTAAATATCACTTGTTCTCCTATTTCTCAATTAGCCCCTCCCATGGCCATGCCACCACTCAGAGTAGGTCTCTACCTCCATCTCTATAGACTGTTGCCTAGCCCAGGAAATATTCTTAGCTTATGACCTACATACACAAAAGGAAATTTGATGTAGTTACATCAGTTAGTTGAAACCACAAGTTTAAATAGAAGTTTGTGTGCTTTTCTTTTGTACTGGATATCATGATCACAGACACAGATATGATTCTTTGTTGCAAGACACAAAGACCCCAAACTATGCCAGCTGAATGCTTCCTAAGAATACAACAGATTGAAGAGTTTGAAGTATCGGAGTCTTGAAAAAAGAAAAAGACATGATATCCAGTACTAATTAACAATTGATGCAGAATTGATTAATAGTGGTCATAAGGGTCTTATGCTCATATTAAAGTAAAAGGTACTTTATTATTATGTAGTGTTAAGACCACAAACACATACTGGGACTGATGTTACATAGTGACATAGTCAATTAGTTTAAAAAAAAAAAAAGACAGGCCCATGAAGGTCAACATGTGCCACAGCATAACACAGAATAACACAGAATATGAGAATTACATAATCCTTCCCAGCTCCAAGGCGGAGATGCAATAAGTCGTGATATAATGGTGATGAAGCAGAGATAACTTCTCCAGTGTGATAAACTTTCCAGTTCCTTTGTTATTCTATAGAGACCCCTAAAGTCTAAGAGATCTTAGTGCATAGGTTCCATAGAATAACATAAGAATTGGAGAAATTATATCACTAGAGAAGTTATCTCATCTTTATTACACCTTAGTGTATCTCACCCCGAGGTGGGTGTTAGTCTATTCACCATATCCTTGGGGAAAGAATTCCATAATTTAATGGACCTTGCTGTAAAGAAACACTTTCTCAGCTGAAGTTGAAACCTCCTTTCCTCTAATCTTAGTAGGTGGAGCCCAATTATTTGATAAGACCTTGGAATGAAAAGCACACTAGAGACTTTGTATTTGCTAAACAAAAAGTTGAACAATTCTGATATATTTCCAACTTGTAAGAAGTGACTGTATAGGTTCCAAAGAATAACAAAGGGACTGGAGATATTATTTAATTAGAAACTATAACTCACAGTCTACCTTTGACTAGGGGTGAGTGAAAGGTCCCGTCATGTTCCCGCAAAAAAAATCAGTGAAAACCATCTTGTTGTCCGCATTTTCATGGGAAAATCTGCTTTAACAATCTTTGCATTTTTCACTCATTGTACAAAATTCTTGCCATTTTTTCAATGGCTAGAAAGTTTCGTCCCACTGATTTACATGTTTTTCGCCTTTTTGCTATAAAAACATGACATATTCCAGGAAGAGAAAAACAATAGAAGCAGCTACAGAGCGAGGTAGACATGCTGTGCTGTTCTGCTGTGATCTCTTAGCAAAATTGAGGCAGGAGAGGCTCATAGTGACTGCTATAACTATGAGCAGGTTTAAAAGTAATAAAAGGAGGAACTGGAAGGGCCATTATGTGTCCTCTGAGTCTGTGTCTGAGGAGGAAGTGAGCACTACAGAAGCAATGATGGCAGTCCCCCTAAAATCACCCCTAGGGTTCTTGGGAAAATTAATGTCAAGGGAGGAAGAAAAGGGTAGTAGTGGTAGCAGAACAGGTCAGCTTCCTGTGCCTGCTGTCAGATGTGCTGCGCCTTTTGTAAGATGTGCTGCACCTTCTGCCAGTGCCACCAGTACCGTGCCTTCTAAGAGATCACAGCAGAACAGCACAGCACGTCTACCTCGCTCTGTAGCCCCTGCTGCTACCAGTGCTGTGCCTGCTGTCAGATGTGCTGCCCCTGCTGCCACTAGTGCTGTGCCTGCTGCCAGCGCTGAAACTGCTGCAACCAGTGCAGAAGCTGCTGCTAGTGTGTCTTTTAATACTCAGGAGGGGGGAAGGAGAAGATGATTTCAAGTATGAGAGCAGGGGACCCTAAGTCACACTTGCCATCCCCAGTACTGCCAGTGCTAGTACTACTACTAAGAAGGTCCAGCAACTTGTAAGCGTTAGGAGTGAAGGAGCAGGTAATCATCATATTAATAGTGACTGTGAGGCGGAAGACTCAAGGGCTGAAATTTATGTGGTTGGTGTTAGTAGTAGTAGTAACAGTGATGGTGAAGCAGTCAGTGGGGCTAGTATCAGGAGAGTGGTAGGGAAAGCAATTATGAACCTCCAGACTAGCGGTGAAGGGAGCCCACACCATTCCTGTGACCCTGGGAGTCCTCTTCCCCCATGCCATTGTCGATGTAGAACATGAATCTGAAGAAGGGAGAATTGCCACCACCGCAATAATACCACCAGGCAGATCAGCTGCCTGTGCCTGCTGCTGCTGCTGCCAGTCTGCCTTCTTCACATCACCAAGAAATGTCAAGTGTGACATTAGAGGACCCTCTGTCACATTGCTCGTTACCTCCTCCAGCCAGCAGTGAGAAGTCTGTAATAGAGCAGCAGCTACACATAGGGACTTGTGTGGGTAGTGATGATGATGGTGGAAAAGCTGGGGTGGAAGAGTCATTGATGGCCTTTTTAGCAGAAACTGAGAAGGAATTCAAGACAGGGATGAGAATGGGCATCACCGCCACCACCAGCAGTGAGCTTTTGGAATTTGCAACTGTTCTAATTCCTGCTGCTGCTGAGTTGCAAGGGCAGCAGGATGCTGAGGAGCAGGCTAGTGTGCCACAGACACAGTAGGAATGGGGTCAACAAGTAATCTGGGACTAGGAAAGGTTCCACTTGCCAGCAGCAGCAATACTTCTGGTCCTAGTTGCTGTGCTTGTTCTGAGACAGTAGCAGCAACAGCAGCAACAGCAGCAACATCATCCTCTGCCCCAGCCAGTGAAGTCATGGGTGTGGGAGTATTTTTCTCTTGAGGCAGGCACAGTGTAGTTATCATTAACGGCACTGTGCATAATTTGTGACAAGTCAGTGAAAAGGGGAAAGGAGGGAATGCGCCTTGGCACAACCGGATAACACACATGAAACACAGACACCATGACATTTATGTCAAGCATGTTAAAGCCTAACACCCACCACAGAAATAAAGTACCTCTGATGCTGTACCCCCTGACTCTCCAGAAATGCAACAAGAGGCGAGGTGGAGATCAAAGAGTAGGAAGAATAGAGAAACCCAGGCAGAGACTGGAAATTCCATGAGGAATGAAACAACTAGCTCACCATCACCTTCTTCCTCTAGGTTAACTGCATCTTCTGCCAATCCATCTCATTCATTGTTACCTCCCTGTAATGGTTATTCAGACTCTCAGACCAGAGGTAAAAAATAAAACACAGTTTTATTGAGAACAAATAAAGAACTCGGCCCCCTAAGGGCAGAAATAGGTAATTACACGTAACTGCACTCAATATGGTAATATAGCAGACACAGCATAGGTAAGGAACAATACTGTACAAACAATGGAATAGTGTAAAGCAAGGGTTAAGTCCAATGTAATAATCAGTCTATGAGGTGGTGTGTAAGCCAACGCCCAGTAGTGGATAAGAACAGCCAAAGGCTGCGGTGCGAGATGGAAGCACCTGGTAGTGAGTCCACACAGTAGTACTCAAGGACTGGCGATTTGCAAGACCAACCACTTATGCTAGAGCCACTTAAGACAAGAGCCAAGGGCACACTGCCGTACGTAATCAGATAACCACACTGCGTGAGCTGAATGGGATCAGAGCCAACGGCATTCGCGGTGCAGAATGGGTTAATGACACTGCGTGAGCTGAATGAAACCTGAGCCAGTAGCACCCCTTGGTGCATCAACGGATACCCACACTGCAAGAGCTGAACGGGGCCAGAGCCAGTAGCACCCCATGGTGCGTAACAGATATACCAACACTGCTTAGAGGTGAGTAGGACCAGAGCCAGTAGCTCCCTTCTGGTGTGTAAATGAATCGAGTGAATGGCAAGAGCACTAGGTAGACAGTAACGGAAATCACCACGGCTCTGCAAGTGAACGGACAGGCTCGGTACGGATGGCAATGAGCTCAGCAAGTGTTAATGGAGAGGCTCGGTATCTTAGGCAACAAGCTCTGCAAGGGTTAATGGACAGGCTCAGTAACGGAGGCAACAAGCTCAGCAAGAGTTAACGGATAACTCAGTATAGGAGGCCACAAGTATTGCATGTGTCAGCGAGCAGGCTCGGTAACGGAGGCAACAGACTCAGCAGGTGTTAATGGACGGCCCTTAATCTGAGACAACAGGCACGCCAAGGGTTAATGGACAAGCTCGGTAACGGAGGCAACAGGCTCAGCAAGTGCAAATGGAGGTCAGTAAAAGAGGCACAGGTCTGACAGTTCACAATGCCGCTTAGCGACATAGACAAAGCCTCACTGAAGCCGGATCACTGGAAACTGGAACCAAGCAGGAAAGTAGGTCAGGCCGGATCATACACGGAGCAGGAGCGTCAGACAAGCCGGATCAATCATGGAGCAGGAATGTCAGCCAGGCCGGGTCATACACGGAGCAGGAGTGTCAGAGAAGCCGGATCAATCACGGAGCAGGAACGTCAGCCAGGCCGGGTCATACATGGAGCAGGAACCAGGAGAATAGTCAGACAAGCCGAATCGGTACACAGGAATGCAGGAACACAGCAACGGAAGCACTGGTACTGGAACACCATGAAAGGGCACCTGACAGGTGCCAAAGGCCCGGTATAAGAAGGGCGGGCATAACAGGTACAGCCAATAGGAACACACCACAGCAGAGAGTGACAGGTAATCACGGGAACCGTGATACTCCCCCGCCAAGTGATAACCACTCTGTAGATGTTAGGATGTGGCAGTTTTTGTCCAGCCATTGCACACTGTGTGGTGCACTGACTACATTTGGCAGTGTGGTGAAGGAGAATTGCAAGCAGGGCATCAAGCAGCATCTGAGGAGATTCCATCCTGCAGAATATACTGTCAGCAAGTTGTCATGTGTCTTTAGTGGGGTATGGACAAGGAGTATAGTGACAGCGTAGTATTTGGGTTCTGGTGTCATGGTGTTTGGATACAGTTGTGCCCCCAGGTGTTATATACCACACACATTGTGCACATTGCAGTTGCTGATGAGAGTCTCAGTTCCTGCTCTCAAGTGAAAATTTCTATTCTAATAACAAAGCACCCATAATTTTGGAAGAGGGACAGGTGGAGAAAAATTGTTGGTCAACCTCTTCCTTTCTCCACATATACTAGGGGCTACGTATTGTGCTGCTACTGCCTCAGGCACATCACTGGAGCTAGTCATGGCATGTGGAACCTTCATCATCCATCACCCATGTTACTGCTATTGATCCCATTCTCTTTCAGCTACCTAATCAACCTGCTGCTTAAACAAATCAACAGCAGCAGCAAGAACAGCAGTTGCAAATTCCACAATAATGGACTCAGGAGGACATTTGACAATGGCCAGTGGCCAATGGCCAACACAACATGACCTGCTGGTACTAGGCCAGTAGGGCTTTTTTTCTCAAGGCTTGTGCTTTAAAAAAAAATATACAAAAAAAAAAAATAATAATAATTAAAAAAACATAGTCCTACAAAAAATAAACCATTTTTGGGAGTCTGATTCTAACAAGCCTTAGTACTACAAATCAATGTTTCCTTAGGGCTTGTGCCAAACAAGCTGAAGTCCTACAAATCAATATTTCTTCAGGGCTTATGCCTCTAATAAGTTCTACAAATCAATGTTTCCACAACAACAAATCTAACAAATCGTCCTCTACAAAATACTCTATCAAGTCAAGTATCAGTCCACCATAGTGGCAGCTTATGTCAGGGGCTTCCTGTCTCTATCACTTTGCATACAAATTTCTTATTTTATATTTTCATTTTTTATTAACTGTCCCCCCAATAGCAGTCAAGAAACCCCCCCCAAAAACAAATTTGCTACACACCAACACAGGCATCCCTTTTATACCATGTCTTATGGGTTTTTCTTTATTGTATTAAAAAACATTCCCCGTTCAAGTTATTCTTTCTCCACACCCCACCAACACAGGCACCCTCATGCACCTTTTATACTATGACTTTGGGAAATAAAATAATATTTGTTATGTGTTGTGTGTAAATTCAATGTTCCCATTTTCAATGAGCTTTAAGGGGAAAATTATTCGCCAAGCGGGAAGTATCATTATTTGCCAGTTTCAGTTTGAGGCAAACATTTTCACCCATCCCTACCTTTGACCCATTTCTTGAACCCAGCAGAACATCATGAGACCACAGAATACTGTATACTTATAAAAGACAAGAAAAGTACTATCTGGGTCCACTGAAACAAGCCCTTTATCAGTTTTTCCAGTTCAACAATTTGTTTCTTTTAAGAAATCATGTCCAAAATTGTATGCCATATTCTCGCTGAAATCTTACCAAGGATTTATAAAGAGGTAAAATTATATTCTGTCTTGTGCATCTATAGACCTTTTTATACATGATTTTATACAATAGGCTTTTCAAGCAACTTAGTGACACAGAGCACTAAGGATGGTGTATTAAGAGGAACTGGAGCAATTCCAGATCAATGCAACTATGCCACATGTGATTAATAAAGAGGCCAAATGATTTACTGTAGATTGTAAGCTTTTGGGCAGGGACCTTACTTCCAGTGTTTCACTTTGCACAGCACTTGTAACCCTGTATTCTCTAAACCATTAAGATAAGGGAAAAACCTGAAAAACTTGTCAAGGGAGGCAGGGCTTTCATTGTTCTCATAGGAAGAAGATTGTCCCTTGCTGTTATCTGTCCAGTCTATGGACTGCATTCCACATCTGAGAAGAGATGGCTTACACTAGGTAAAAGGGGCAGGAGGGGAAACTTTGCTTGTTAATATCTCTCAAACCATAAAGGTTTGAGAGATATGACTATTATCGTTCTTCATGTTTTTTTAATGCCTACAAAATAAAATAAAGATAAAACAAAGTATTACTATCCCTTTAAATTGTAAAGTGCTGCGTAGACGTGTGGAGCTATATAAATAAACATTTTCGATCAGTTCATTTAAAGGAACCTTTAACCCTTTGAATACTACAGAGGTCTCTGAAGTATTTTTTTGGACTCTATTGGACACCTGATTAATGTTCATGGGGCTAAAACCCCCAATTAAATCAGTGGTGATTTGGGGGATTTTGCAGTTGGCTTGCTCCAGCATTTCTTCAGTTATTCTTAGTACATCAGCCGCACAGTCCTTTAGTCTTTTGGATACCAATATTCCCAAATCCTTCTCTACCAAGGGGGAGATGCACTAAGGTGCAACAGAGAGGTGATAAAGTGGACTTCTCCTGTGATATCATTTCTCCAGTTCAATACAATACTGTGCATTAAAATTTCTTCAACTTTGGACATCTAGTGTATATGCTCCATAGAATAACATAGGTACTGGAGAAGTCATATCGCTGTAGAAATTATCTCCACTTTATCACCTCTTTATCACGCCTGAGTCCATAACCCCAAAGGCTTCCCAAATAAGTTGTTTGTATAAACCTAATATATACTGCCTGGCCAGTACCCAGACAGGACACCTGCTGGGAATGATAGGTGCTGTAGGGTATATCTGCTAGTAAACACTGTAACAGCAAAGCAGATTATGATACAATCCCTCATCCTGGCTTGCTGTAGAAACACAACAAACTATAGGACTAGACCAGGTAGTCAGAACTGCAGTACCACTGCTTGTAATTGAGTGTAGAAAGCTGGCTGTAGAGAGTAGTGGGACTTCAGACAGAAGGCAGAGATGAAGCACTGCAGAAAATGTGTCTTAAGAATACAACACACTTGAAACATGAAATAAGCAGGAGCAATGTATGCCTAGCCATCAGGGGAGGCCTGGCAACTTTAGGCCTGAGGGGCACATATGATCAAGTGGCCTATTTCTGCTACCTCTCCAGCCCAATGTCCCACCACACTACATTTTGTTAATTGTATAAATGTCATTAACGTTATGAAGTAAGGTAAATGATACAGCAGAACTTATAATTGAAATAATGGTGCAGTAGTGATATCACAGACATTACAACCAAATGGACCACACTAGTGATATCACACAGCTTGCAACAGAAACAAAAGCTACATGAGTTATGCTGCAGAGCTTACAATTGAAATGTTAGAGCACCACTAATGTAGCTGGCTAAACTCTGTTTATTTCATTTACAACAGAAAGTGGAAAATTGAGTGAGGCAGCGGCCAGCTGGCCCAGACCTATGAGTGGCCTGGGGGGCAATCGCCCCCCTGTCCCCCAGGCCAGCCCTCCCCGACTCTGCGACTGCCACTTCCTTTCACTACTCTGCAACAGGCACCCTTTATCCATCACCTTCCCTACCCTTCTTTCCATTTGTCACCTGCCGGAGGACTGGTGGTAGTCTCAGAATGTCAAATGGAAGAAGGAGGAGTATCCCTCCCTCCGGGCCTGGCTAGGCTTACATTACTCCTGCTGCTTCATGTTTCAGATGTGTTGCATCCTAAGCCATACTTTCTGGTAGTGCTCTACATCTGCCTTTTGTCTAAGTCCCACTGCTCTCTACAGCCAGTCTTCTATACTCAAAAGCAAGCAGTGATACCGCAGTTCTGTCTACCTGGTGTAGTCGTGTCGTTTTCGTATTTGTTTTGTATTAAACCTGGGCTAGTTTGATTTTTCTTAATACTCCTGCTTCGAGTTACCAGTCTGTACCCAGTCTTCCTACTTTGAGCCAACAGCCTCTGCCTCCCACTCTTCACTATAGATTTGTTTCAGTTTTTCTCTTTTTTTACTGTTTTGCTGCTAGAAGTGTCTCCAACACAATGCAAAGCAATGCGTGGTTGAGCAGCCAAGGAATTAAATTCTATTTTCCAATTTTTAAGATATTTATGTGTTTGCAGTACAAATATTAAAAAATAAATAAAATAGACCTGAGAGGATGATTTTATATTGGTATAATGTACTTTTCTAACCCTTTGTGTGCCATAGGTGTGTGCAATGCACATGCCTTTGGTACTCAAAGTATTAAGGGAATTATGCTGTTTGTGGTGCTGAAAGGAAACAGTGAGGATGTTTTCAGACACCAGGGTTGTCTACTGTTGGTGATGTTTAAAGGGATAGTAATACTTAAAATGTAAAAAAAAATATGTTGTAGGGTTTATCACCCAGAATAAGACAAAAGTACTCCCACTGCTGAAAGGTGTTTCAATCAAAAGTTATTAATTTTCAAAGTTGAATTTTTTAGGTGCAATATCACAGTGGCCTGAAATTGTACAGTGGCGCTGTAGCTACACGATCTTATGGACAGCTCTGGTCCCGGGACCATACATCTTCAAAGGATGGTGTAGCAACAGCGCCACTGTATAATTTCAGGCCACTGTGATATTGCACCTAAAAAATTCAACTTTGAAAATTAATAACTTTTGAATGAAACACCTTTCAGCAGTTGGAGTACTCTTGTTTTACTCAGGGGGATAAACCCTACAACATATTTTTTTTTACATTTTAAGTATTACTATCCCTTTAAAGGAAGGCAGCCCTTCCATATCACAAGCAGTTCAACAACCATGTATGCTAATTGGAAACTGCTCCTTCACTCACCTTGCATGCTTAATTCTTAGTGCCTATGCCCATGTGTGTCTCCATCTCCAATGCCATGTACTCACCACACATCACCAGAAACTAATCACCACAGCATCAAACCTTAGTGCATCCTCCCCCTCTGTCTGCTTCAGTCTGAAACAAAAACTGCCAGCAGCTGTGATGTCCACTTCCATGGATATGACATTCAGGAGTGACTGAAGATATTATCTCTTGAAGAGAGTTGGATTTACATCCCAGACTCCTCTAGGCAAGGCAATCTAGGCACCCTTAGCTCCACCCATGGTCACAAGCCTACTCCTCACATGATCCTGCCCCCATTCCCATCCACTGTTTCCTGGCAATGTATTGGAGATCTATTTAGCATCAAAGAGGTTAAATAATAAACTGTAAAGGGGTATATAACTGGTGCTGGGATATTGATTGCTATGGCCACACAACAATATAGAATGTGGGTGTGGCCTGCACAGCTGAGACACCCCACAATATATGGAACTCTAGGCAGTTGCCTATTCTGACTATTGGGAAATCTGTCTCTGCTCTTGAACAAAAAAGACACAAGGCTGAAATTCCTAGGGGTTTATTAGAAGTAAGGTAACTGGAGGGTTACTATAGGAGGTGCTATTCTCTCTTTAACCAAGATAATTATAAAAGGCATTTCAGGCCACAAAGAACCAAAGCTTCTCTTGTTCTGCCATCAGACCATTACCCTCTATAGAGAAGGCAGCGAGAGGAAAATAAAATTAACTCGGCTCCAGCCCCTGCTGTGTCTGTAAATCGCTGAATGATTATACCAAGTAGTTAAGGTGCTGCAGCTAATGGTTTAATAATCGTGAGCTAACATCTCATTTATACACGTCAGGATTCATATATGGGACAGGGAAAAGATTATCTCATTTCCCAAGCCTGGGTGGAGGTTATCGTTTTAATGAAGGAGGCAGAATTCTACTTAACTCCTTGCATGCTAGAGGCCTGCAGTGCCTTTGGCCTTATGTATAAACACACAATTTCTACAAATTTGGAGCAAACCAACTGCACCATAGGGGACAAATAATTATTCATATCAATTTTAATGGCAACTTTTAACCCCTTGAATGCTAGAGAAGTCTTCAACTCATTCAGTATGCCTAATTTACAAGAGAAAAGAAGAGCAACCTTATGGGAGAAATACAAACCCCCTTCAGTTGAAACGGGGTGCTAACCCCTTGAATACTAGAGTGGTCTCCAATGTTATGGTTCACAATGTGTTGGTGACCTACCTAGCATTCATGAGGTTAAAAGCGCCACATAACCCTTTCCACTGCAGAGGAGTAACCAAGGACTTGCTGTGTAATGCTTTGGCAACCCGTCTGGCATTGAAAAGGTTAAATCAATGGACATTTTGATTTACCATTTTACATTTATACTTTGTTTCATATTACTCAATTTTATATATCTAAATATGGTCTTTGTTTCACAAGATGCTGGTGCATACCTGGGAACTCTGTGCATCTGACCAGGTGGATTTTATACTTAAAGTGATAGTAATGTTTCAAAATAAAAGTAGCTCCAATTAATCATCATAATATTTGGGCCATGGAGAGTGTTATTTCAATACTGTGAGAGTTGTAGTTCAGGAGTAATTGAATGATAAAATATCCCCCTCCCACCCCTTTTACTGATGTAACATTGCTCACCTCAGAGCAGCAGGGTGTTGTCCAGGTGGATCACAGAGAGGGACAATCTTCAATTAACATAAGGCAAAAACTTGAAATCCTGTCAAGGGGGTCAGAGTTTTTATTGTTCAAACAGTAAGAAGATTGTCCCTTGATTTGAGCTGTCTGATCTTAAGACCAGATTGCACATCTGAGGGGAGGTGTCTTACATTAGGTAAGGGGGGGTGGGAGGGGGATCATTTATCATTCAAATACTCTTGGACTACAACTCGGACAGTATTGAAATAACACTCTCCATGGCCCAAATACTATGAAAATTAATTGGAGCTCTTATTTTGAAACATTACTGTCCCTTTAATTATCAGGTTTCCAGTGACAGAGGCTGATTTTCAGGGCTCAGTGCATTCTGCCTCCACCCACTACTCTGCCAGTTCTGGTAACTCTCCTCCCTGTTCTTCCCAGTCTCTACCACACACTACACTTCTCTTCCTCCCAGTCCTGGTCATCCAATCAAGCCCTGCCTACTTTGTTATGCGAATCACATGATTTGGACAATCCCACCCCCAGACCTAAGTGGAGTTCCTGAGGCTTGGGACAAGAATATCTCCAGGTGTGCATTGGAAACCTCTCTAGACTTCATTGATTAATAATTCTGTTTCAGGAAATAATTATTTCTCCCCTAAAGTGCAGGTGATTTGATCCAGAATGAACCCACATAAGATGCAATTGAATATATTTGAACAAGAGCGTCAAACACGACAAATAAAAAGTCTCAGAATTCTGACTGATTTAAGCATTTAAGTGCCACAGGGTTGAGCAACACATTGCAGAGCAATTAACTGTACATCCCTACGCCACTGAAAGGGATAAATGGGGCTTTTAACCAATTGTGTGCTAGGGTGATCTCTAAAACATTGAGTTGTAATTCAAGGAGTTAAAAGCCTCATTTCAATCATAGGAAAATTGTTCTCTCCCCTAAGGTGTAGTTGGTTTGTTCCAGAACTGCACATTTTTAGCTAATCCAATCACACCTTTTATGTTTCTACAAAGGGTCCATTGCTTCACAATGAGATGGAGAATTCACTAGCATCCAAATGGATAAGAAACATAGTAATGAGCCTATTTAAATTTCCAAAGAAAGGTGAAAAGGCTTTAAAATATCCTCAGCTCAATACCAAGAATCAATAATTGCTGTGGGAGCTTTTTATGTTGTGTGATTCGCTTGAGACATGCAAATATGTACATATTTCACAGTTTGTGTTTCTGCTGAGGCATGTATAATAGAGATTCCATCATCTCTTCATTCCTTTGTAAGTGACACATGTATTCTGTTTGACAGTGGCCCTCAAACGGGGAGTGGGGGGATGCCTCTTTCCCCCTGGGATTAGCAAGGCTGTTTCAGAGGCTAATTTCAGAGTTGCTATACAACTTAACAGGAGGCATATTGCCAAAATGGGATACTGTTCTAAAGTTTGGAAAAGGCTGGTTGAAAGAACAGTTGTGAATGGTACAGTCTGCTATTTTAGTTATGATACATGCACATCTGGCAGTGATCCTGTGTATATTGCTCTGAAGAAATGTCTGAGACAAAAGAAAGGATACATAATGAACTGGTTTCTTCAAAATAAGTAAAAAAAAAGCAAATGAATAATATTATTATGCGTGGAAAGTGTTACCTTTCCTGTAAACCTTTAAAGGGATAGTAATACTTCGTTTCATCTTTATTTTATTTTGTAGGCATTAAAAAAACATGAAGAATGATATGTCTTATCTATCAAACCTTTATGGGTTATGAGATATTCACAAGCAAAGTTTCCCCTCCCGCCCCTTTTACCTAGTGTAAGCCATCTCTTCTCAGATGTGGAATGCAGTCCATAGACCAGACAGATAACAGAAGGGGGCAATCTTCTTCCTATGAGAACAATGAAAGCCCTGCCCCCCTTGACAAGCTTTTCAGGTTTTTCCCTTAATTGAAGATTGTCCCTCTCTGCAATCTTCCTGGGCACCTCCCTTCTGATCTGGCTGAGCAGTGTTATATCAGTAAAAGGGGCGGGAGGGGGATACTTTGTCATTGAATTACTCCTAAACTACAACGCTCACAGTAATGAAATAGCACTCTCCAAAGTCTAAATACTATGATGATTAATTAGAGCTGCTTTTATTATGAAACATTACTATCCCTTTAAAGCAGAACTTTCACCCTCTATAAAGTTGCCCTCCAATAATTAGGAATATGGCGACTAGCTTCATAATAGTGCTATTATCTCTCCTAAGTACCCGGTTCTGAAGTAATCCTTATTCTTCGGAGACTGACGGCCAGGCTTCTTGCTTTAGAGCTGTCGGCGCACCTGCCCCATCAGTCCCTTTCGGTGCCTTAAGGCATAGTACAATGCCTTCTAGAGGAGACTGGGCTAGACAGCGCAGGCGCTCAGATATCTCTAAGCCAAGATGTCTGCTTGCAAACCTGGCTTCCAGTCTCCAAAGAATAAGGATTGCTTCAGAACCAGGTACTTATAAGAGATAATAGCACTATAATGAAGCCTAATTATTGGAGAGCGACTTTATAGAGGGTGAAAGTTCCGCTTTAAGGGCCAAAGGGGTATGCAATGCATTTCAAGGGACTAATAATTAAAAAGGGGCTGTCTGATGAGGAATGGCGAGGGATATGTGATTTCAGCCACTATGCTCGAATCTATCTACAAATTTGTGTACCATTGGTACTATACCCCTAAGACTTCATAAATTGACTCCATCTAGTAGCCCGCTTTGTTGGAGGTGTCAAACACAGAGAGGCTCTTTTTTACATTTGTGGCGGTCTTGCCCGGACTTGCAGAGTTACTGGTCAGAATGCCTTGACTCTATAGAACGAGCACTCCAGATCAGGTTGCCGAGGGATCCTATACCTCTGTTACTATATTTTCATTTACCCCCTTTTGCTAGGTCTCGGAAGGAGGTAGTATTGACAATGCCTGATGCGGCTAAATCCTTGATACCGACACACTGGAGAGATAGGTCACCTCCTACTCCATCAGAATGGTGCTGGAAGGTGGGTACACTTCTGAGATTTAACAGAATGGCGTGGCTAAAACGTAGTGAGGATGTAAGCGAACAAACTGCATTTATAGAATGGTGGCTCGTCAATCATGGCTCTGCCGACTGACGTAGCGTTGTTTTAGAAAGTGTCACTCTGGGTGGACTGAATCCCCTCCCATCCCCCTTCCTCTCTCTTGCTCTTTTTCTATTTCTCTCCCTCTCTCCTCAATTTTCATCTCTTCTGCTTGATACCACTAAAGCCTTAAGCTGGCTACCCATATTTACAGGATTCCCCTCGTATCTCTCCTTACTTTTTGTGTTCCTACACAACAATGTTTGTCTTTTGCTGAAGTCTATGCATAATACATTAACCAAATTAACATACTTCATATTGAAGGAGGGCACACATATATCCCCTTATTCACCCTTTGCCAACCCATTGGATTATCCTATCCTTTCTTCTCTTCCTCTCTGTTCCCGCTCTACCTGTTTTCTTCTTGATCTACCTTCTTAAGTCTGTTTTCTTGTCTTCATTATACAGTTTGTGTTTCCTCAGACATCTCAAATGGTTTGATGATATTCAAAGTTGGAATCTATGTATCCTAACCTTTATTTCTATGTTAATATAAGAACATGAGTCTCACTGTTATATCTCCAGAATTAATGATTTTACTTCTATGCCTCTATTATGTTTTGTATGGATATTTGTTATGCTGTCAATTTGGATGTCATTGAACTCAATAAAAATTTGAATTATTAAAAAAAAAAAAAAAAAAAAAAAAAAAAAAAAAAAGAACATTAAATGTTTTTCCACATACAATACAATTGTAATTCTCTTCCTGCCTGGTAACTAAAGGGATATCTCATTGATGCTCATTCAAAAATTATTACAGCTCAACATTTTTTTATTAATATGAAACTGTAATTTTTTTAATGCATTTAGAAAGTGGTGCTGGTGCTATGAAGATCCATAGACTGTTGCTAGAACTCTCCCATAGAGGGCATTATAAAATACAAATATGCAATTTGTTTGCCACTTGATGCTGTTGCTAACAATTTGCTTATAAATAAAATATACAGCTGTAATACATTTTAAATGAAAAATCTCTTACCCATGCTTACACTTCAGTAGCGTGAGAAAACTTCACATTAAAATAAATAAATAAATAAATAAAGTTAAAAAGAAGTTGATTTAATAAACACTGGAGCAATTCTGGAGCAAACCAACTTACCGTAGAGGGGACAAATATTTCCCAAATCTAACACATTGGGGGAGATTCACTAACTGGTGATAAATAGGTGATAAAGAGGTGATAAAGTAGAGAGGACTTCTCCAGTTTCTGTGTTGTTCTATCGAGCCTATTCACTAGGATCTCCAAAGTTGAAGAAATCTTAGTGTATAGTCTCCATAAAATAACATAGGAATTGGAAAAGTGATAAACTAAAGAAGTCATCTCCGCTTTATCACCTCTTTATCACCGCTTAGTGAATCTCCCCCCTTGAATTCTAGAGAGAGTTCCTAAGCAATGTGATGGAGACCATCCTGGGGAAACGGAGAGATAATTGTCCTTTCCGCAGGGAGAAAAAACAGGTGAAACATTCTCAATGAAGTTTACACCCATTCATCTCAATGGCAAAACCTTCTGATCCTGTTTTCCTTCTGCATTATGCCATTCATATACTGCATTGGGGATGTTCCCACTCATTCATATGCCATCACACACACACAAACTTCTGAGATTGTTGTCCTGAAGAATGAAAGGGCTTCCTCTCAGTAATTCCAATGGGAAGCTTAAAGGGATAATAATGTTTCATAATAAAAGCAGCTCTAATTAATCATTATAGTATTTGGACCTTGGAGAGTGTTATTTCAATTCTATCAGAGTTGCAGTTCAAGAGTAATTGAATCATAAAGTATCCCCCTCCTGCCCCTTTTACTGATGTAACACTGCTCAGCCAGAGCAGAAGGGAGGTGCCCAGGTAAACTGCAGAGAGGGACAATCTTCAATTAAGATAAGGGAAAAACCTGAAAAACGTGTCAAGGGGGGCAGGGCTTTCATTGTTTCCATGGGAATAAGATTGTCCCCTACTGTTATCTGTCTGGTCTAGCAACCAGATTCCACATCTGAGGGGGGTGGCTTACACTAGGTAAAAGGGGTAGGAGGGGGTTACTTTATCATTCAATTACTCTTGAACTACAACACTCACAGTAATGAAATAACAATCTCTATAGCTCAAACACTATGAAGATTAATTGGAGCTGCTGTTTTTGTGAAACATTACTATCCCTTTAAAGCTCTATTTTCCATCAAATCTGACAACAATTGTCATGTCCTCATCCAGAAATGATTGAACAAAAGCACAAGGGAATATTTCAGAGGGATCATTAGGATTTCCTGGCTATATAATAATGTAAGTGGTTAGGCTATTACTTTGAGGTTTTAGTTTTCCCTTTAACCCCTTGAGTGCCAGGGAGGTTTTTGTTTTAATGCGTTGGATACCTCTCTGGCGCTCAAAGGGTTAATTTGTACCCTCTCGTGTAGAGGGTTTGCTCCAGGATTAGTCCAGTTCTTCTTATTTCATCATCATCACTATATTTATTAAGAAAAAAGGTACTTTCAACTATAGGAAAGAGAAGATTTACCACTGAAAGGAATCTGTCAGAGTATTTATTGCATTGCATTGATAAACACTGCTCTGCAAGATCGATTCCTCTTTTCTTTCTTTTTTACAGGGATTTAAACACTTGGATTACAGGTAAAGCTGACAGGACAACTTCTTTAACCACTTGCATGTCCCATCATACAGAAAAATTGCTGAGAAGAACATGTAAAGAGGGAAGTTGATATGCTGAGGATGGCCAAATCTTTTGCATGATTGCTGACTTGTGCTTTGTTCACAGCAGTTAAGATATTCCTGTATAGGTCTGTTTACTAAGATTAATGCTAGACTGGAAAATAGATGTACTCACACTGCTCTGGTCAATAGTTACATAAAGCCAGCAGGGAAAATAAAGAATTTAAAGCATAAGGCAAAGTGGCATTCTAATCTAGTTGTGTTAAATTTGTGTAAGGCAGTTATGCAATAGTAGGCAGTATACAACTTTATAAAGAGGATACAATTGTCTTGAGATACTATTTTTTTTGCTGATCATTTCAATTTTGTTACTCTACTGTATAAGTGTGATATCTATTACACTTATAAAGAAATCAGAGGATTAGTAGGAGATCATGGTTATAAATAACTTAAAGGGACATTATCACCTAAAAAAGGAAATGATTCCTATCCAATAAAAAGCCAGCGTGAATAAAAATGAATCTTTGGTATGAAAATTATAAAATAAAGGTGATAAACTTTTGAAAGGTCTAGGGATTGTCACGCAGACAAACAAAGACACGGAAATTTGGGGTGAGTTTCTTAATACTATCTCCATGCACCCTTTGCTTTGTTGATGCAATCATCCATGACATCACAAATAACATAATGACCACTGTGCAGCAGCGCTCACGGGACCACCCCAGCATAAACCAACCACTTCCATTCCAATTGTATAAAACATTTCCAAGTTTATTGATTATACAATTTAAAATCATCAAACACGCTTCATATCCCCTCCCGGGGAAATAAAGATGCAATGATTAAGTGTCTTTTATTACACGAAACGCGTTAGGCGTTATGTGTTGCATCTTTATTTCATCATGAGGAGATATGAAGTGTGTTTGATGATTTTAAATTGTATAATCAATAAACGTGGAAGTGTTTTATACAATTGGAAGTGGTTGATTTATGCTGGGGTGGTCCCGTGAGTGCTCCCATACAGTGGTCATCAAGTTTGTTGAAATTGTTTGCTGCGGTTGACGGAAGGAGCACCGGGTCCATCGACCTCCATCATTAGTGGTGAGTGCAATCTAATTATTGTTTTATACAAGGGATTAGAAGTTAGTGCTGTAGCGGTCACTTTTTTGGAGTGTTTTGGTATGTATCACAAATAACATACCGTAAAATCTTGCGTATAATACGCACAAATTTGCCCCTCCTCACCTCATGTGAAGTGGGGGGTGCGTATTATACGCGAGACATTAATTTTATAAAAAAAAAAAATCCCATTGCCACCGGTTTCTTCCCTCCCTCCCGGCTTACCCATCTCTACTTCTGAAGTTCCTCCGTTTGCTTCAGCCTGACAGGGTGCCAGCGGGCGGCATGCTTAGGATATGCGCTTAGGATTTATGGTATTCCTCTGCGAGGACCTTGCAGTCCTCGCATAACATTACCCATTGGCTGTAAAGGAGAGGTCCTGACAGGGCCACGCTGGAAGCGGGCGGCGGATGCAAGCATGCCGCCCGCTGGCACCCTGTCAGGCTGAAGCAAACGGAGGAACTTCAGAAGTAGAGATGGGTAAGCCGGGAGGGAGGAAACCGGATTTTTTTTTGTCTGGCATGGGAAAACAAGGGTGCGTATTATACATAGGCACTCTTGTTTTCCCTGAAGATCTTGGGTATAATATACACCTGCGTATTATACACAGGTGAGTATTATACCTGACATTTTACGGTAATTACATTTGATATGTTACTGGCAAAGCACAGTAAGCATGCAGAATTGATATTTGTGACATGTTAACCTTGAGTTTCCCAGCTTTTGTTAGAGTGAGAAATGTAATGTTGGATTTAATAAGTATTTGGCAAACATGGAATTGAATACACTAAAGGGATATTCAGTTTTCCAATAAAATAAATTCAATAGAACGTACTAGTGGGTATGTCTGTAGAATACCTGCTCTGCCTGCTAATTGCTCATGTAGAGAATGAAACTGCCCCCAGTGAGTTTCAGACACCAATCCCAATAGAATCATCAGGGTGCAGCAATTCAGGTGTAAACTGAAGGAAAATCACTCCAAAGACACCCAGAAAGAAAAGAGAAGAAGATGACCATAATCTTCAAATAGAAAGTGAGAGAGAAAGCTCACAGTGCAAACTCACCATGACGTATCCATATAATAAATACAATTTTAATGTGAATATAAAAAATAAATATATAAATATCAGCAAAGAATGAGAGGGTTCTCCAGTCCCCCAAACATCAGGCCTAAACCCAAAGTGCAAACAGACAGACAGAAAGACAAAACTGTGATCCTCTATATAAAAATTAGATGTGTGCCCTGTATTGGGAATTTATAATATTACTTAATAAATAAGTGAGATTTTAGTTTTCACAAAGTGGCCAAGTCGTGGGTAAGCTTGCCACCCCACCAAGGTATCTCACTTGATTTAGTCTCGAAATAATCAGGATATATGATTCATCCTTACAGAGTGGTACACTACTCACATTCTAACAAGGACACCTAAGTGATGACTGTAGAGCTTGCAGTAATAATATCACCACTCAGAATTTCTTAAGGCTATGTTATCAGCAGATCACTTCTCTCCCATCCGACTTCCTTCTCAATCTGAGTTGATGTGTTTATATACACATGAGAAAAGGATGGATAAGAATAATCAAGAGTTAAAAATATTTAAAAAACACAAGGGTTCAGTGCATTTCATTCCCATACAAAGACGCTTTCTCAAGAAAACACGGCTACAATTAAAAGAAATCAGAGCCAGTTGAAACTGGCATATATACACCTCCCAACCAATTAGCAGCTAATCTGCACAAACAATCAGGCTTTGTCTCAGAGAAATGATCAAAACCCAGAGCAGATATTTGCAGAGTTTATCCATACAAATTAAACACATTCCCAACATGTAAAAACTCCAATCCTTATAGCTAATAAAACTTGGCTTTATAAAGGATGACACCGCACTCATGGGAATATTTAAATAAAGTGGATTTATTGCATATGCAACATTTCAGTTATACTCTGGCAACTTTCGAAAACATATATATAAATTTGACATGCTAATTATCATAGGACCAACCAACCTAAACAGGATTTACTACCTGGTATAAATATTCATGAGTATTACTAGTGCATATTAAATTACAAATAACTGTATTGACTTTATTCTTATTTGTATTTACATTATTATTTTAAAGATACTCGGCCATATTTCTTGATACTGAACTCCTGATGTATTTCTAACCAAAATCTATTATTATGCTTATGACAGAATATAGTTATATTTATTACAAGTAATAAGTCAGGTTGTGAAAGCTTAGTCTATGCATAAATAGTGATTAGGAGTACTAAAATAGACATCTACAGAATGTGCAAAATAAGTGATATAATCAAAAACAAGAAATATCTATCTACCTATCCCTATCTATATCAGTCTCTATATCTATCTATCTATCTATCTATCTATCTATCTATCTATCTATCTATCTATCTATCTATCTATCTATGTCTGTCTATCTATAGGTCTATATATCTATCCTTATCTAGCTAACTATAATCTATTTATCTTTCTATCTATCACTACAATCCTAAAAATAAAATAGAACAACAATTATAAATGAATAATTTCTAAAGTTTCATTCAACCCATCAGATTCAATCAGGACCCATTGTATGTAGAAATCCAATACTGATACTACTGCTACAGGAGCTGTGAGCAATCCTGAGCAGAGACCGGTGAGAATATTTGCAGCTAGCGCTATTGTCATTACTCTTGGTTGACCTTGTCAATACCACTCTGTAAGGCTGAGTCTTATATACTAATGATTTGGGCATTATAAGTGACATAGAAACATAGTGAAATAGTTGATGAAGCTGAAAAAACACATGCATCCATTAAGTTCAGTCCATGCCACATCACCGCCAGAGAAAGGGGAAAAAAAAAACATTGAAACCATTTCCAGATGAGCTGCAAGTTGCTAAAAATATTCTTTTCTTGCTCCTAAAGGCAGACAGGTATTTCCCTGGGTCAACATTCCATATATTTTGAAACCAGTCATAATTCTCAGTATTGTCTTCTGATCTAGAAAGGTATCCATTATTTTTTTGAAAGCAGCTACAGTATCTACAAACAAGGTATCCTGAAGCAAAGAATACCACAACTTTACTGCTCTTACTGTAAAAAAAACCCCCAGCCTTTGTTGAAGTTGAAAGCACTTTTCCTCTAGTTTAATCGATAACCTCTTTTGTTTTGCCAAGCTCTTTGAGTAAATATTTCTTCAGAGTTTGTTATATTGACCAAGAATATATTTGTAAAGGGTAATCATATTGGTGGGATAGCTCAGTAGTAAATTCCCTGACTACAGAGCCTGTTCAAACCTCAAGGTTGCAGGTTTGAATCCCGGCAGGGCCAACTCAGCCCTTCATCCTTACAAGGTCGATAAATGAACACCATTGATTGGGAAATAATAACATCTATTATTTCAGCTGCCGATTAGGTTAATTCTGAGAGTGTGCTCTGAATGCACTTTGAGTCCCACTGGGAGAAAGGCATTATATAAATACTAGTTATTATTGTATCACCCCTATTTTTTCTCTGATCTAAACAAACACAGTTTTGCTGGTCTCCCTTTATGAGTCCTTACCAAGAAAGATTTATATAGAGGTAGAATTATATTCTTATCCCCTGCATCTATACCCTTTTTTATGCAAGATATCCAACTGGCTCTTACAGCGACCAAGTGCACTGCACTTGCTCTTAACAACCAGCGGTCCGGGGAAATTATCTTCCCTTAAGGACCGATTTGATCATTGTCAGAGTGCTGGCACACGAGACTTATTAGGTGTGCTGGCGCACTGAACGTGGGTCTGAGAGAGACTGCTCTGGGTCTTGGAATCGTCAATTTCAGACCCAGTTTTTACTTACAACACTCCCAAAGGGGTTACAGAGGATTCCCCAAGTAGTTTCCAACTGATTGTATATGTAGCATGTTTGTTTCTGCAGCCGAAATATATAACCTTACATTTGTCTATACCACTGTTCTACCCAGTTACTCAGTTTATCCAAAACACTTTCTATATTTTATTTCTGGCTTAACCCCTTACGGCTAGTAGTTAAGGACCATGGAGCATTTATTTTTTTGCTCCAATGGATTCAGCTGTGTGGGGACCCCTGAATTCAACGACAAACCCATCATGGGACCTTAATGTAAGTTTTCACATGATGGTTATGTACATTATGGGTCATTAAGGGGTTAACAAGTATTTTGCCTTTTATTTCCACCATTTTTTTATATCACATTTACTAACACCATATTTGCCTAATACAGGATCATAGAAGCTAATACTAACATTTCATGTTAAAAGCATTAATTAATCATAGTAGCATTTGATAACCTAAATGTTTTGATCAACACAGTAGCATGATTGTTGAAAGACATAAGATCACTTCCATGTTTTCATAATAGAAGCTTTGAATTCTACAACTAAACTACTATTTGTTCTATACATTTGAGTGGCTTATTGTTCTTTGTACATGATCAGTTAAGTGTTCAAAGGATCTAAACCAACCAAGCTCTTGGAGATATAATGTGTCCACAGATGTATTGGACATGCCCACTGTGGTAAACTGTAGATGTGGCCAGTATAATCTAAATCATACTGAGCCACGCATTTGCTATTAGCTTATGGGGACCAGTTTATATAAAGAGGAAATACATGTTTGTAATTATGGTTGAGGCTCATTCCCTAGATTCCAGTAAAGGCATATCTTTGTAGATGGCCGTGGTAAATTATTTATTTCCATTGTGATGTTTGTGTATAGCTCCATCAAATTTAGAGAGTTTGTGACTGCAGCCAAAGATGGTTTAGTCAATGAAATGTATCGCTTGTAATGCATAGCACTCCCCTCTGACACAAAAGGGCCCAAAACATGTTGATTGTGTGGAATAATGTGACATAAATGTCTTGACACAGTTCAGGCCATAGTTCAGGGTTAAAATTCGTCATCAATTTTTGATTTAGAAGTTGGTAAATCTCACCTAGATTGACAGCTTAATGCCTATATCTACACAAGCTACGAGGAGAGTTGGGCCTCCCAAATTTACAATTGTATTATCTCTCTGCAGTAATAGCTTCTGTCATATATTGGGTATACAATGAGGGGGAAAAAGCTTGGATTCACCTTGAGAGAAGATTAGCGGTTGAATGTGACCCACTCACTGAGCTGTTCCTAGCCTCAAACTTGAGACTGAAGTTATTTTACTCTCACCCCCTTATCATTAATGTCTTTAAGATACGGTCCCGCTATAACAAAGATGGGGCCCTTGCGGATTCCCCTTCATTGGCTTCCCCAGTCTTTCATTCATGACACACTCATTTTCCCTTTTTTCTTCTGACTTCCCCAAATGGGCGACCCATTCTTGTATGTGTATTGCGGATTTCACTTCTGACTGCATGATCTGTCATTTTTTTTGATGATTTCCGTCACTCCTGCCATCTTCCAATCTCCGAGCTGTGGAAATTTCTTCTCATTAAACACTTTCTAGATCAACTGTCCATTACGGCTGTGTGGTCAGATTGACTGACTAGATTTGAAGCCCTATTGCTAACCCCTAAACCTCCATCTGGTAAACTATGCAAAATGTATACTATACTCTCATTTCTTCACGCCTCGAGCAAACCGCGTTATGTTCTGTCTTGGGAAAAAGAGCTTGATCTCATCCAACCTATGGAAGACTGGGAGGAAATCTGGAAGGCGGCTGCCTCAGCCTCTATCTCTGCTTCTATGTTAGAAACTAATTTAAAATTCCTCTCTAGGTGGTACCTTACATCTGCTCGACTCCACGCTATCTCACCTGCTATAAGCTCTCGCTGTTGGCATTGTCCCCTGGAGAAGGGAACCTCTACTCATATATGGTGGACTTGCTCCAAGATTTGTCCCTTCTAGACTGATTGTTTGGACATGATTACAAAAAGCCTGACTGTTCCTCTTTCGAGAGATATATGGCAAGTTTAATTCTTCTATAACCTTCCTCATTTACCTTTCTTCACTAAATGCCTACTTTTCGCGATGCTACTCACTGCTAAGGTGCTCATTCCTAGGCATTGGTGAGATGAGCACCCTCCCACTGTTCAGGAGTGGGTGTCTGGTGTGAGATTACATATCTCTCTATTGAGGGTTCATATTGCTTCTAGAGGAAGAGACCCTGATATGGTGTACACATTTTTCTCTACGTGCCATTTTTAACATTAACATTATAGGTGCACTGTGCTGTAAAACCTCCTTTGGACATGGCATGCCGGTTGTGCTGGACTGCCCCTGCCCCCCCTTCCCTTTTTTTTTTTTTCTTTTTTCTCTCTCTTCCTCTTTTTATCTCTCCTTCTCCCTTTTTCATTCTTCTCCCTCTTTCTTCCTTCTCAGTGGCGTAACTATAGGGGTCGCAGGGGTTGCAACTTCGACTGGGCACATGCACTCCAGGGGCCCCGCCTCCCCCTGCGACCCCTCCGCCTGGTGCCCGCAATCTCCCGCCGGTGCTCTAGTAATGCATCATCTCCCAGAGCTTTGCATTACTAAGAGGACCTTCCGGGAGCTCCAGGTAGGAGATGGGGTCAATGTGGTCAGGGGGGCCAATGAGGTGGTGGGAGGGGTGTGACACTTCTTGTACCAGGGCCCGGAGGCTTCTAGTTACACCTCTGTTCCTTCTACCTCTCTTTATTGTTGTTCCTCCTGTGACAGATGGGGGTTATTATAGCACTTCATAATTTAATGCTTGTTCTGATATTCTTCATAGCGCAATTGTAATTAGTTATAATGTGCCATGTCCTGACTAATTGCAACGTCTGCTTTTCCTATCTTTGTCATTTTTGGAATAATCTTATTGACTGCATGTTAATTGTGATATTTGTATTTCTTTATTGTGCAAGGCACTAGTCATTACTGCCTTCGGTCTCTGCTCCCAACTGTCCTTTTATTTATGCACTGCTCTGTTATTTGAATTTTTGCTAAATGCTTGACTCTTCAATAAAGCTATTTAAAACTTAAAAGAAAAGGTGGTAAATCTGCTCTGATCAAAGTGTTTTTCTCTGATTTGGTCAGATAAATCTGCATAATCAGTAACTCACAAATGCAATGCAAAAATTCACCTTTCTCTGAATAAATAGGCTTCCAGAATCTATCCCTTTTCATCAGTGGTGCAGAATAAATGAATGGGGAGGAATAATCATGCAGATCCTTTCAAGACAGAAACTTCAACTGAGGGGGATAGAGGTGTCAGGTTATTTTTAAGATCCAGTTATTCAAAGGATAAAGTGTCCATTTAAAATCTACCGATCAGCTTATGAAAGTCCTTGGATGCTACATGGTTTTCCAACACATTGTAAGGGGTTACATGCTAACATGTAAAGGGATTGTTTTATACAAAATGACAATGGATTGGTTTGGTATATGTGTCTTTTGAGGAATGGGTGGGTCCAAGAGCTCCTTGTGTGCCTTACATAGGGGCACATATGATGCACTGAGCTGTATGTTATTTCCAGATTAGAAATGGGCCTTTTCTTCCATTATTTGGCAAACATTTACAATGTTTTCACATTCTGAAACTGATGTACAAAGAACCTGGAGTAATATTTGGGAATTTCATCATAAAGTACAACTAAATATTTAAAAAAAATCCTATTGATTTGAATGGGAGTTTTAACCCATTGAATGTAAGAGAGGTCTCCAGCTTATTGCATTGCAATGTGTTGAAGACCTCTCAAGCATTCAAGGAGTTAAAAGTTCAATTTTTATCAATGTGAAGATTTAATACCCCCCCCTCATGGTGTAGTTGGTTTGCTCCAGCAATGTTATTCTTTTTTATTGTGCATAAAGCACTTCTAGAATAAACAACTGTTTGATTGTGTGTGTGTGTGTGTGTGGGGGGGGGGCATAATTTTCCAAAGTTCCTATGATTGAAATGGAACTTTTAAAAGGATAGTAATACTTGTATTAAAGTGGAGGTTTGAGTCTTCTCTTGTTTTGTAGTTCAAGAACTATTCAATATGAAAAGATCCCTCTCCCACCCCTTTCCCTTGCGTCACTCTGCCTCTCAGTCTGGTCCGGATGGAGTGTGACAAGGGACAATCTTCAGTAAGCAAAAGGAAAATCCTGGCCTTCTTTGTCAAGGGAGGCAGGGTTTCCTTCTACTTACTGTGTGAAGATTGTCCCGCTCTGCATCTGTCAGGCCCCACAACCGGATTCCAGATCTGATGGGAGGTGGCCAGGAGGGGGACAAAACTGTAAATATTTAAATATACCGTAAAATATCAGGTATAATACGCACCTGTGTATAATACGCAGGTGTATATTATACCCAAGATTTTCGGGGAAAACAAAAGTGCCTATGTATAATACACACCCTTGTTTTCCCATGCCAAACAAAAAAATATCCCATTGCCTATCGCATAGTTATGTGCTTAGGAATTATGGTTTTCCCCTGCAAGGACCTTGCAGTCCTCGCAAGACATTACCCATTAGCTGCAAAAGAGAGGTCCTGACAGGGTCATGCTGGAAGCGGGCGGCGGATGCAAGCATGCCGCCTGCTGGCACCCTGTCAGGCTGAAGCAAATGGAGGCACTTCAGAAGAGGAGACGGGTAAGCTGGGAGGGAGGGAGGAAACCGGTGGCAATGATAGTTTTATTTTTATAAAATTAATGTCTTGCGTATAATACACATGAGGTGAAGAGGGGCAAAATTGTGCGTATTATTCGCGAGATTTTACTGTAGTAATACGTGTAAAAAAAAAATAAATAGAGAAGACTTGGACCTCCACTTTAATGCAAGTATTACTATCTCTTTAACATCCTGTATGCTTTAGTGGTCTTCAACACATTTCACTTCTAGCTTCCAAGACAGCTCTAGCATTCAAGGGGTTAACAGGCCCTGTTTGTCTCCTGTGGTGTAGTTGGTTTGATCGAGAATTATCAGCCTCACTGTGTTTTTGTTACAACTTAGCGAGAGTAATCAAATTCATGCAATTTCCCAGAATGTTACACTCAGCTGACAGATAATAAAACAACATTTCCTTATGCATTACAAATGCCCCTTTATTCTTAACAGACTTTAGAAAAATGAACATGTAAAACGAACACTTAAAAAGCCCATAATGATATGCTTTAGTAATATAATGACTCATAACCTTCTCCCATGCACTAAGGAACACGCTGCTTGATATATTAAGTCCACAGCCCCAGCCGTAGACTTTTCTATAGCTCTGCAGCTAAAAGGCATTTGTGCTGGAAGATCGCGGGAAAATCATGGCTGCACTGTGCAATTTTAAGAGACATTTGGGACACTGCACAATATTATATGAAAATATGTTCCTGATTCAAAAACAGTTTTCTTCCGAAGCAAAGCTTTCATTTTCGTAAAATGGCTTACAGTAGTGTATTACTAATATTTACTGCCTGGCTTTCTCACTTCACTTACAATCTCATAAACATGAATGATTGCAAAAAGGTATTCATTTTATTTGTTATATAAAGTACTCAGGCTATTTGCTTAGAGAGAGACAGTGAAGAATTTTGATTTTGCTCTTTAAAATTCGAACTTGTAGATAACAGTAAAGGTCTAGTATGCATACGGTACATACATATGAATAATTCACATTTTAGCACATCATTTCAGGAAACAATTCTTCCTTTAACTCTTTACATGCCAGAGGTGTAACCAACATATTCCTTTGCAATTTATTGGATACCCCTCTGGCACTCAAAAGATTAACTCCCTTGGATGTTAAAGGCATCTTCAGTGCATTGATTCATCAGGTTTTGGTTTTGGAGTAGGAAGACTAGACCTCACCTTTAACCGGGGAAAAATGCATAATGCGGGACATGCTTTGATTTCAGTGAAGTACTGAAAAATGCCTTTTTCCTATGTGTCCCCGGTTAAAGGTGAGGTCTGGTCACCCTATTTTAGAGAGCAGTCTGTAGCATTCAGGGTTTTAAGTTTCAATCTTTTAATTTGATGTTGTATTCAATAAATTCTGGAGGAAACCAACAGCACAATACGGGACAAATCAAAATTACCTAAATTCCAATTTAAATTGGTCTTTTAAACCCTTAAACAAACAAAGCAACCTGCACTTCTCTGTACAAATTACCCAAATGTGAACCCTGTATAAAGTAGATATTATACCAATGTGTTAATACACTTCAAAATAATGAGGTTTTCATTTCATAGTTTGGCTAAAGTATGTTTAAGCTTGCTTACCTCGCCAAGATACCTCATTTAAAGCAAGTCCTGCTGTTACGGTTCTCAAGCAAGACAAGGAGTCAGACGGTATCGTTAAAATCACCTTTATTAGGATAATAAACAATAGGCAATAAGTGAATATACTATAAACAGAGGGTGACTGGAGAGGCTAGCGACTGTATAAGAAATAGGAGTCTGCCAATGGGTCAACCACATCTGCTGGAGGCTAGGCCGAAGCTAGCTGGTAGTCTCAGGGTAGTAGGTGGAACGCACACAGAATCTACAGTCTCCCGAAATAGAGCAACAAGGGAGACTACTGACTCACGCCTGCAGTCAGTAAGGAAGAGCTCATCTCAACTACGGACGTAACAATGGAGACTACTTACTCATGCCTGCAGTCAGTAAGGAAGAGCTCATCTCCAATAAGGATGGTAACAATGGAGACTACTGACTCACACCTGCAGTCCGTAAGGTCGAAGTCTGACAGAGCCCCAGGTCTGCACCAGGATGGATGTCTGTGGGGAATGGAGCCACACAGTGGAGTGAACAGACAGAGCCACAGGTCAGCACCAGCTAGGATAGTCAGACAAGCTAGGATCATACACAGAGAGGGTAGTCAGCCAGACCCACAGGTCTGCACCAGATTGAATGTCTAAAACCAAAGGAGCACACAGGGGAATGGTCAGACAGAGCAACAGGTCAGCACCAGAGTGGATAGTCAGACAAGCTGGGTCATACACAGGATACAGGAGCAACAGGAACTAGAACTGCACTGAACACCAATATAAGGGTAATGATACACAGGGTTATAAAGGAGTAGGAGAAGGTGGGACCAATTAGGTCCCCTTGGCTGGGCCAATAACAGGCGTCCAGGCAAGTGCCTGATTCATGATGCCAGTAACAAGGAACCATATGCGACCAGGCCGCAGACAAAGAGGAATGCAGCTAGTGACGCTGGAGCGTCAGTCCAGGACCCTGCTCCCGGCTGAATGGTGCAGGCCAAGGTAAGACACTGTGTCACCTGCCCAATATGTTTTGCCATCTATCTGATACAAATTACTGCCTAATACACACTGCATACATATACATCTACAACATGTTGCCTATCCTTCATGCTGCAATTTAACCCTTTGTGGTATGTGCTAATCACCCTGATTCTGGCTCCTCATGGTCTTTCCTCTCCCACTTCCATTCTACATCTCTCTGTCTCTGTTCTATTCATTATCAGCTGTTTTAAGGGTGTCACACTTGACTGCACTTAGGGCAATTTCAGTACATATTAGTTTGTAATTGGAAACAGATAGTCATTCAGCCTCAGCATGGAGATCTCACTAGTTTAAATTCAGTCACAGATAGGGGGAATTTCAAGAGGGTGAGTTTCAAGGGGATCTACTACACCTGGGAGCAAAGTACACTGGAGCAAAAGTGCAGCTACAGTCAAACATAAGAGTTTGACAGGAGAGTGGACAGGAAAGAATGACAGCTATTGCAGCACTTAAACCACAGGCAAGTAAACAAATAAGGAATAAAATGGAACTAGAGAGAAGAGATAACTATTACTAATATAACATTTTTTTACTAATTAACAATAATTAGACATTAATCTCAGCTGGTTTCTGTCTACCTACATCTCCCCTACTATCCTTGTCACATGCATGCCAACATGAACATATTACTACTATCTGTTCTAACCATTCCACTAATAATACAGATTTTCTCTTATCCTTGTAACCATGCCCCGCAACCACACCGTATGATAATAATTCATCATGGACTTCTGCATACATGTGCACTACCTTCTTAATGCTGGTGGAGAGTACTAAAAACAAGCTCACCCAGTCCCAGTAATTATAGTACCAGACACACTCTTTCACTATATGTTCACTGCAAACAACTCACTAAATTCTCATGTTTATTATTATTTGCCTTAGAAAATGACATAGAAACCAACCCTGGCCATAAATAGCAATAAATGGCAACTTCACCTTTCAAAAAGGTCTCTTTTTTGTGCACTGCAACATACACAATATACTCCCCAAAAGGGATTAACTAAAAGCATGGTGTTACGCATACAAAACAAAAATTCTTATTCTTACTGAATCCTGGTTACCCCACAAAATATCTGATACTGTTGTAGCCATAGATGGATACTCATGCTTTAGAAAAGACAGAGTAAAGCGAGGAGGTGGTGTAATCATATACATACAGGAGTCAATAAACTTTACACTTCTAAATGACTGTCATAACTCTGATTCTTATGAATACATTGCTGGCAAAATTTGTCTTCCACATTCAAAACAAATCATAATTGCTGGCACCTACAGACCGCCAAATACCCCAGCACATTCCCTTTCAGACATAGCTCAGCACCTAAAGGAGATTGCCACTCAAAACAAAAAAGCGAGCTGATGGTTGTTGGAGACTTTAACATTAATTGGATAGATTCCAGGAATGAAAAATTTTGTTCGTTGTTTAAAACATTGAACTTATCACAGCTAATATCTTCCCCTACTCGCATAAATCTTAAAACATCCAACCATACCCTGCTAGACTGGATCCTTTCATCCTGCACAAGCAGAATCCAAGATTCAGGTGTACTAGCAAACGTGTTTAGCGATCACTCCTGTAATACCATTGCCCCACTAAGGAAGGTCAGGGTTAGGGGGGCACATGTACCATGGGTCTCAGCTGACTTGATTCAATTATTCAGTTTCAGAGATTCTTTATGGACAAAACTTAAACAAACTGGCTCCCTTCATGATCACACTATATATAGGCAAGTAAGGAACACATGTACAAAACAAACAAAATTAGCAAAAGCACAATATTTTACTGTCAACTTGAACAATAACATTTCAAAGCCAGACAACTTTTGGAAGGTTATTAAAAACATCTACAAACCCTGTAACCATTCTCACCCATCAAATATAACAATAGACAAAGAAACAATACAGTACCCCATAGCCATAGCCAATGCATTTAACAGCTACTTTGTTGGATGTGCCACCACCCTGATTAAACAAAACAAAGGTAATTCTGAAGTTCTACCGTGTACAGAACAGTCACTGACACCTGTTGTCTGGTCCAACAGTGCAAATGAATTGAAAATCATGCCAGTAAATGAAAGTGAAATATATGATCACCTCCTCAACCCAAAACTGAAATCGCAATCAAGCCCTGACCAACTACCAGCAATTTTATTAAAGCTCAGTGCCATGGTCACAGCCTAACCGATAGCACCTTTAGTTAATGCCTCTTTCACATCAGGGTACATGCCCAAATCCTGGAAGGTGGCTAGAGTTGTGCCTATCCACAAAAAGTATAAAATTACAGGCCAATATCTCTCCTCCCCACTTTATTTAAGTCCTAGAGAAATGTGTACAAGTGCAACTATATAAATATAGCTGACTCACCTGTGCTTAATCAGGGAAATCCTTACATCCTGACCTGTTGGTGGCCCTTGAGGACTGAACTTGGACAGTCCTGTATAAGATCTATATGTATGTAGTATGTATTAGATAGTAATATGTATCAGATAGATGGCAAAATATATTGGGCAAGACTTGCTTGAAATGAGGTACCTAGGTGAGGTAAGCAAGCTTAAATATATGTTGGCCAAACTATGGAACAAGAACCTTGTTATTTTGAAATGTATCATCACATTGGTATAATATATGCTTTATACAGGGTCCAGAGGTAATTTGTATGGAGAAGGGCAGGTTTGTTTGTCTTAGCATTTTGCTTTAGGCTTTTGCCTATTTTGGGGACTTGGAGAATCCCTTCAAACCTTGATGCTCTACCTACCTTATTCACTTGGGTTCTTATTTTGAATGTATATATTATATGTATATGCTATGGTGTGCTAGTGCTGTGAGATTAGTTGCTTCCTTCCTTTGCTTTTAAACCCTTGAATGCAAGGGAGGCAATGTATTGGAGACCTCTCAAGGATTTAAGGGGTTAGAGTACAATTTAAACCAATTGGAATTTTGATTTGTATAATATGATGCACTTGTAATACAGAATTGCACCTCTTTAGCTAATTAAATATGAAGCCCGTAGGCCCTATTCATCAAGTTAAAGTGATGTAGTTCTGGGGCAAACCAGCTCCTCCATAGTTTTTATAGTCTCATTGATCTAAATGAGATTTTAATATTTAAATTGGAAATTTAATTTCGACCCTGCAATTTTTTTGCTCAAAAATTGCACCTTTGTTAGCTTGATGAATAAGACTTGAATCTGGTTTTGATATGAATTTAATTGGATTATTTTGGATACCCTCACTTTTATAAAGAAACAGTACTGCACTGGTTGCCACAGAACCACACATACTGACCCCTAGTGTTGTCCCACTTGTAGCCATAGGACAACACATACTAGGAAAGAAACATTTGGATTTTTTGTGAGTTTTTTTAGTTATATTTTTAACTAGTGTATAATACCCCCCTCCACAACACATAAGGTGAAATGGGGTAAAAAGTGAGTATTATACTCGAGGTTTTATGGTATCTTGTTGTTTTATTGTGCAGAATTGTTTTCACACATGTATTGATATGGTTTGCAACAAGATCTGTTGCAAGGTTTGGTTCCATTATGAGTGCTTTTCTTTTTACACTGATCATTCATTTTTCTATTAAAAATGTTTGTTTCAGATACAGTGGTTGCCTGAATGCAAGAATAGGTGGTTTGAAGAAGGTCTTTTAGCAGTACTGTAACTGTTTGTTTGACACACAAACACAGTAGGTTTGGATAAAACACAATTTTATTAAACAATAAAGAACATAATAACCCTCACGGGTCCTGTAATATATACATAATATAGTACAGACACAAGACAGGTTATACAGAGGTAGGCCCACACAGGTCCAGTATACGTAGATAGTCCAGAGATCAATATACTGACACAGGTCAGGCAGTTCTTGCGTGAGTCTCAGTTTATCAATACTGAATTGGTTAATATTAGGCAGAGAATGTTGACAGGCCCTAATAGTGCAAGGCCCTTTAAGAAGCTCAAACAAAGGTGAGAGCTTCAACTCGAGTAACGCCCAAGATAATGGAGGCTAGACAATTGTGGACTGCCGTAGCAGTAACGGAGACTGAGCAACTTGAGCACTGCCGTAGCAGTAACGGAGACTAATCAACTTGAACACTGCCGTAGCAGTAACGGAGACTAAGAAACTTGAACACTGGAGTAGCAGTAACGGAGACTAAGCAACTTGAACACTGGCGTAGCAGTAACAGAGACTGAGCAACTGGGCACTGCCGTAGCAGTAACAGAGACTGAGCGACTTGAGCACTGCCATAGCAGTAACGGATTCTGATCAACGTGAGCACTGCCGTAGCAATAACGGAAACTGAACAACTTGCCCTGAGAGGCACCCAACTTGGAACTGCATGGAGGGCAGACAAAATAGGAATGTCGCCTGGGCGACACGGAGGCAATTGAGACCAATCTGCAGAGCTGTCCGGAGACAGAGAAGGACTGATACTACCCTAACCGGAGACCGATCAGGGTGTGCAGAGGAGGAACGGCCCAGTCGGGCAGGATCCACACACACACAGAGCAGGAACATAGGCCAGTCCAAGTCGGTACACCATGCAGGAATGTCAGCCAATCCAAGTTGGTACACTGAGCGGGAACGTCAGCTGGGCCAGGTCGGTACACAGAGCAGGAACGTCAGCCAGTCCAGGTCGATACACAGGCAGAGACGAGAAGCAGAATGGTCAGGCAGTCCAGGTCGGTGCACAGGCAGGAAACAAGATAAAGAGTCATCAGGCAGGCCGGGTCGATACACTGAGAGCTCACAACTATCAGGAACAAGCGCTGGTACTGAAACACCACGAAAGGGCAATGGAGAAGTGCCAGAACCCAGCATTTAACCCCTTAAGGACCGGGAAAATCTGAGGTCGTTTTCCCTTAAGGACCGGAGCAATTCTGACCTTTTTGACTATGTCTTTGTTCAAAAGTGTTTTCCCTCTTAGGCTTTTATTCCACCCCCATAAATTATATACTGTTTTTTAAGCATAAATAGAGCTTTCATTTGATACCCTATTTATATGGATAAACCACCATTCACTTTATTAAAATTAAAAAAAAAAAGGTAAAAAAATGTAAAAAAAAACACCATTTTTGATTTTTCTCTTAGGATCAATTGGCCACAAAGGGTTACATTTTTATGGAAACTGCATGAAAGGTATGACCGGTCAGTCATACCTACAAAATGCGCAGTTTAAAGTGGCCGCTGTCCCCCCTGGGTGAAAATCCCCATGTCCCTTTTTCCCACCCTATTTTGACACTTTTTTTGTCCCTGGCATTTGGTGGTGTATATAAGTGTATTACATGGCTCCACAACAATCACACTTGTAATATTGTTTAATTACATATTTTTTTTTTTTATAAAAATGTTTTTGTAAAAAAAAAAAAGTGTGTTGTGTTTTAAAAAAAAAAAAAGTGTAAAATTGCAGGTCAAAAATTGACCTGCATTTAGCCAGCCTCCTGCACCAGCAGTGAAGGGGTTAATACCCCCAACTGCTGTATTTTTTTTAACCACTAGGTGTCTCCCGTCTACTTCTGTCTCCCTTACTTTGAGAGCAAGGGAGACAAAGGCAGACGAGACAGGCACAGACAGCATGCTTTGCATGCTGCCTCTGTCTGTCACTATGCCGGTACATGTGATCGCTGATACGGCGATCGCATGAACCGGAGGAAGAAAGAAGGGCTGAGACTGAATGCCCCGGTCTCGGAGCGCTCAGTCTCAGCCTGGATTTAATCATAGCAGCGTGCACGGAGGCACGCTGCTATCATTTAAGCCATGACGGACCTGGTCCGTCATGGGTCCTTAAGTGGATTGCAACCCATGACGGTCCAGGTCCGTCATGGGTCCTTAAGGTGTTAAGGACAAATGCTGGGCAGGACAATAACAGAGTAGCCAATAGCGTAAGCAGGAGTGGAATATAGACAGAATGTCGCCAAATAGCACGGGTACTGTGATAAGTACATCTTCAGATAGCAGAGGCTGTATCTCTTTGACACGTATTACTTCTAGTACACCGTATTATGTAGTCACTAGTTGTATACGTGTAGAGACTTCCTCCTCTTTGTATTGTAACAGATGTCTATGGGGTGTTCTCAATGCAGATGTTCTTTTCTTTGTGATTGCCCTTGATTTGTAGCCTGTTTCACTGAGTCAAACAATGTAGAGAGATAGATGGATAGATAGATAGATAGATAGATAGATAGATAGATAGATAGATAGATGGATAGATGGATGGATGGATGGATAGATAGATAGATGGATAGATAGATGGATAGATAGATAGATGGATAGATAGAGAGAGAGAGAGATATAAATTTGCACAACTTTTGTCATTTTACGTATACATTTTCTCACTTTCACCCTCCCCTATACTGGGTATTTCTAATACTTGTATCTTTACCAAGAATACCAACTGCTTTATCAATCTTACAATATGTCACTGTCAAAATTCTCTTTCATTTTTCATTTTTCTGCCTCATGTAAGATTCTTAGTAATCAATGCTATCAATTTTTTTTTACATTTTAAAAAGTCTAGTTTTCCATCATCACAAAAATGACAGATTTTATATTAGCTAATAAAAAGCAGAAATTATAGCTATAGTTAAAGGGATAGTAATACTTAAAATGTAAAAAAAATATGTTGTAGAGTTTATCCCCCTGAGTAAAACAAGGGTACTCCCACTGCTGAAAGGTGTTTCATTCAAAAGTTATTAATTTTCAAAGTTGAATTTTTTAGGTGCAATATCACAGTGGCCTGAAATTGTACAGTGGTGCTGTTGCTACACCATCCTATGGAGATTTATGGTCAATTGACCAGAGCTGTCCATAGGATCGTGTAGCAACAGCGCCACTGTACAATTTCAGGCCACTGTGATATTGCACCTAAAAAATTCAACTTTGAAAATTAATAACTTTTGAATGAAACACCTTTCAGCAGTGGGAGTACCCTTGTTTTACTCAGGGGGATAAACCCTACAACATATTTTTTTTTACATTTTAAGTATTACTATCCCTTTAAGAAACCCATTACATCCCATAATAATGTGCTAAATGTGATCCAATAGGATTCTCACAGAAACTGGAGCATTTCTCGAGCAAACCAATTATTTGCTGGAGAGAAATAATAATTTCCCCAAATTCCATTGGCTAAAATGGGGATTTTAACCGTTTGAGTGCCAGAGGGGTACACAACACACTGAAATGCATTGCATTGCATACCCCTCTGGCACTCAATGGGTCAACTCCTGAATGTTGGATGGGGTCTATGTTTCATTTTTCCCAATGCAATGGAGACCCCTATAGCATTTAAGGAGTGAAAACCTCAATTTAACTCTTTCAGTGCCAGAGAGGTATCCAACACTGGGCATAGCTCTCTTGCACTTAAAAAGTTAAGTGGTTCTGTTACCTTAAAATAAGTTTAGCTAATCATGAAAATAATTAAAAACTTCCAATATGATGTTCTAACAATTTGTAATATAAATAGTTTTGATAAATTAACCTTTATGTGTTGTGTCAGTGTGGCACTTTATGCTAATTAGTTTATAGGCCAATATTACACCACAATGTGCTTTAGACTAAACTAGGCAGAGACCACAAACTGGGAGCATGAATAATAGCACAGAGTTTGGTTTTGGACACAACTAATTAGCATCCTTTCAGGCAATTAGCATAAAAATGTATTTAGTATGTAGCTATAAAACCAGTGTAATCCTATATAATAATTCTCTAGGATGTTTGTCAGAAGCCGTCATGTGCAGTAGAGACTGCACGAATATACAGAATGCCGGGAGGTGTTGGAATGCTGGGAGTTCTGTGCTGGGAGCATTCTGTGCTTTCGGGCAGTCTCTACAGTGCATGACTGCATCGGTGGTAGGACACAGAGCAGGACCGGACTCTTAACATCACCCGGACCTTGTCCTGTGTACACGGGCTTTTACACTAGTAAAATATAAATGTGCAACCCATAAAAACACCAATAATTGACCAATGCAATACTTATTTCATTTTAGAATGATAATCCTCAAAAAAAAAAGAGAGAAAACAAAATAATGTAATTCAACTTAATATATTAAAAACATATTAAAAGGCTACTCAAAGCAGTAACTGGGCAATCTGATGCTATTAACTAATCTGCAATGGTAACAATAGCACAATATTCATTATCTAATTATATATCACTTACAGAGGTATGATATATGTGTCATGCAGAGTCAAAACGTAACAGCAAGACACTCTAAGGATTACCGAAGTGACCCACAGTTTTGCCCTTACGATTGTTACTGTCAAGGACATCCATCAATCCTTAACTGTGAGTGTCACCAATTATGTTCTCAATTCTGAGTGCGTATTCTATATGATCCAATTGAGAACGATGGTAAAAGTAGTGTACTACATCATTCGTCTATAACTTTAAGAAAAAGTTCAAGTAGATTGGCTTTCAAGTGGTACAGATTCAAGTCAAAAGTACTGTAACATTAAGAGCAACCACAATTAATTTGCTCAGAGATAACAGTGCAATGGTAATTTGTCATTAAGACCTTTAGGGGAAACTGTATCCAGGAAATGTATCCACTTAGCTTCCTTCTGTAGAAGTAATTTGCCTCTATCTCCACCTCTCATCATGGATGGAACCTGGTCAATAGCCATGTATCGCAGTGAGGGTAATGGATGGTTGCATTGAGCAAAGTGTGTCGCGACTGGTTGGTCTTTGATTTTAGATAATTGTCTCTGGCTTGGATTTATTGTGGCTTCCAGAACTGTCTTTATAGCTGCCCTATGGTTTCCCATACGCTCCTTAAAGGTATTGGTGGTTTTACCCACATACAAAAGGCCACAGGGGAAGAGAATGATACAGATGACAAATAGATTATAAATTACGTTTTCGGAAGGGGAGGTTTTGTTGAGGCATCTGCTTTTGCCCTTCCTCCTCATCCAAGTCCTCCTCCTTTGTTTGTCTGGGCTCTTGTGGTTACCCCTAAAAAAGGCATTGCCTCATTAGAGCTATTTTCTGTCTCTGATTCTAATGAGGAAGATAAACTTTCTAATATATATATATATATATATATATATATATATAATATGTATCAGGGCTTACATTTTTAAGTTCTTTGCTACTAGCCAGACCTGAAAAGTTACTCACCACTGCAAGACAAAACATACCCACCAGGGCTGAATTTTCACTCGCCACTAGCTAGTGGCGAGAGGACATTTTGAGCCCTGTATATATATATATATATATATATATATATATATATATATATATAATTTTTTTCCCATAAAAAGTTTATGGCTCCTTTAACCCCTTACCACCCGAGGACGTACAGGTACGTCCTGAGAGGATGTCTCAGGTGGACAGAGGATGTACATATACGTTCTGGAAGTCATGTAAACAAATGGAAAAAAAAGTCCGGCGTGCGCGCGTGGCCGGTCACTAAGGGGTTAAACCTTGAGTGCCAGAGGGGTTTGCAATGCATTGCACACCCCTCTGGCATTCAAATGGTTAAGTGACAGATCCAATTAAATCAATGTGACTTTTGTGTGTCCCCTATGGTGAAGCTGGCTTGCAGCAAAAAAAGCTCCAGTTCCATTTAGTACACCTCCCTGTGTTTATTACTGTTCAGTACTATAAAATTCAATGAAAAATATGACAATTAGGTAGAAATTTGAATAAAAGCAATACCATCTGTGAACTTTCCAAGCAGAGCTGTCAGAGAGGCCTACGTCCTTCTGTAGTCTGGACCACGTATTCTCTGGGATTCATTCCAACCTTCTGCTCCATGTACAAAAGTACAGAACCCAGAGCTACCAGCAGCTAGGCACAGGCAACTGCAGCACGCACATTGTCTGTTTATTGAAAAGGGTCCAGTGGAGACTTATAATGAAAAATATGAGAAAAGAATAAAGTTTTCCTCAACCAGATCTTGGAAAGTGTCCAGTCTTCAAACCTATTGAGTATGATATACTAAGAAGAAATGAAGTACACCACAGAGGATAAATAAAAATTCCCAAGCTTTCCACTGATTTAACCCTTTGAGTGCCAGAAGGATATACAACACATTGCTTTTACACTCAAAGGGTTAAGGTGAGCTTTTTTAACCCCTAGAATTCTATGGAGGTATCAAACTCATAAACATCATTAAAAGAGACAGTCAGCCTTTATTTTTATATCTTTTATTTTTGCAGTGAACATATATGTATATCCAAGTGTGTCTCTTTGAGAGTAAATGTGTTTAAGAGTGGTTGTGTGCCTGAATGTGTATGAGTGTAAATGTGCCTATGAGTGTGTGTGTTTGTTTATGTGAGAGTGGCTTTTGGGTGAGGAGGCAAATCATATTGTCCATTTGGCTGAGGAGGTTTTACATGTTTATGTGAGAGTTGCTTAGCCCCCTGCCTCCTCCACAGCCAACTGCAGCATGCACATTGTCTGTTTGGCTGAAGAGTATTTTACGTGTTTAAATGAGAGTTTTTTGGGTGAGGAAGCAAATCACATTGTCCATTTGGCTGAGGAAGCCCCCCTGCCTCCTCAGCCAAACAGACACACGTCAACCCCTCCCGATGTCCCCCAGATACTGATCTCCCAGATGATTCAACAGGGAGATCAATATAGGTGACACAAGGGAGCAAGAGAGATCTCCTGCTTCCATTCTACCTGGAGCCAATGAGTAAGAGTGGACTGAATCAGGAACCCCTTTTAAGTCAATGAGGGAGGCTTTTTCTCATTGACGCGAGAGGCTTTGGAACTCCTACCCAGTAGCTCTGGGTAGAATGGAAGCAGGGGAGCTGCTCCCCTCTGTTGCCTCTGTTGATATCCGAGCTTAACTGGCTGGGAGATCAGCAGCCCCACTACAAGGTCTGACTTCTAATTAAATTAAAAAAAAAAAAAAGATTTATCGCATGGCGAAGCCATGCCACACGTCAACTGTTCTTTGAACCAGCTTTTCCCAAACATCTTGTTTTGTTTGCTTTTTGAACAGCATGAATGTTTGGTTCTGAGACAAAGCTTCACCCCATTGATTAACCTCATTCCCTCAAGTGAGATATACCCCAGATTGTTAACCATTATATTAGAGTGTCATGGGTAACCCTTAAATATCAGGTATGACATCTAAGGGATCCAGATATGCACATAGTCAGATTACAGAGAGTGCTAATCATTGTATTTGCTATGAGTAAGAGATGACTTAATTATCTCATCCCTCCAGTCTTTTCAGGCAGCAGTGAAAGTGGCACCTTATACATTGTATCACTATCTCTGCTTTCTGGCCAGGTGTCACAGATACCCAGAAAAATTCAGGAGTTAGTACGGTATAGTTAATGCAATTTTATTGACAAAATGAACAAAGAAAATATATAAATATGTTCATACAAAAGAACAGGAAAAGGGTTAAAGCCAGCAACCTTGCTATTAGGAATGCTAGGATGCAAGGCTAAACCACAGTGCTATAGACTAGGCCTTAGCCACTGGTAGTCTCAGCAAGAACCAGGAACAGGAGCAGTAACACAGAATCTTGATCCAACATAGCGGGCGTACCGACTCAGGCCTGCAGTCAATAGGGAGCAAACTCTGACTCACGCCTGGAGTCAGAATGGAGTGAACTCTGACTCACGCCTGCAGTCAGAAGGGAGAGAACTCTGACTCATGCTGCAGTCAGAAGGGAGAGAACTCTGACTCACACCTGCAGTCAGAATGGAATTAGATAGCTGGCTCACCTGCAGTCAGTATCAGAGCTGGTCTACCAGAGCCCCAGGTCCGCACTTGGTTGTGTGTCTGCCAGGTACAAGGACCAAACGTAAGAGTAGTCAGACAGAGCCACAAGGCAGAACCAGAAGGGGTAGTCAGACAAGCCCGGTCATACACAGTTCAGGTAGTCAGACAGAGCCACAGGTCTGCACCAGGTTGGGTGTCCACTATAGTTATATCCAAAATAATAGTCAGACAGAGCCACAGGTCAGCACCAGGTTGAATGGAAGACTAGCCAGCTCATACACAGAGCCCAAGGTAATAAAACTGCTATGAACAACAACGCAAGGGCAACTGAGTAAGGACTCTGACTGCCCTTTAAACTCCTCCACAGGAAGTAGGTAGGAGGAGCAGCTCAGAGGGAGGAAGTAGGTAGGAGGAGACTAAAGGAAGCAAACACATAAAACAGAGGCCTGCTGCATGCCTAAAGCCTCGCGTCTGTAGATGACGCTGAAACTAAGGTAAGCTGTAACACCAGGTTGCAGGTTATCCTTCTATGAATATAAACTGGTAGCCTAGATAAAGGAAGGTCATCCCTTTGTCCAGCCTTAGAGGTTTTTAGGATCTCCTCACAGGAACACAGATGAATCAGTGGTTAAGTCATTCGCAAGGATTTGTGATTCACTTGCATTTAACTGAGGAGATCCTGAACTCTTACACTGTTGAGAAGAACAATGATTTGTTTGAGCTCCAGTGGCTTAGATAAATATATTTGAAAAATACATTTAGGCAATTTCACTTTATTTATCCTGCCCTAAAATCAAAGTAAAGGTGGACTAACTTGTTAATTCAAAGATCATCTTTCTGTGTCCCCTGTGGTGTAGGAGGTTTACTCCAGATGTACCCCAATTCTTCTTCGCACTTCAGCTTCATAGAATAACCTTGAAAAAATATCCAAGGAAAACAAGGAATGTAGAGTTAATTATGGGTCAAACCATCTGCACTGTAGGGGAGAAATAAAATGTCCCCAAATTCCCACCGATTTAACCCTTTGAGATCCAGAGAGGTATCTAAAGCATTGCAATGCTTGGCACTCAAAGGGTTAAAGTGGAACAAAAACATTATGACAACACAGGATCATTTGAAAGATATTTCAAAATCACCTACATGTTCTGTTTGGGATTGTTTAATTTGTATTAATATTGTATGAGATACTTATCTTTATTTATTTATTAATTTACTAGTGGAAGAGCCCGTGTACACGGGCCACAATGCCACCCAGCAACGGCCGCGGTGCAATCATGCACAGTAGAGACTGCCCGCTGATATGGAGCGGGGCGCTCTGAATTCAGACAATAGCCCACTCTGCGCACCAAAGGTTGACTATGGTCTGAATTCGGATTCCCGCTCCGTTATCAGCCTCAGCACGGGCAGTCTGTAGTGTGCATGATTATGAAATTTTTGCATCTGGCACATGGCTGTGAAAACAGACACACAACAGACACACAAAGTTAACTATCTCACAGTATCTTAAAGTGGAACTAAATCTTAACCCCTTAACGTCCAGTGACATGTCAGGACCGTCACTGCTGTTTTTCCCTTAAAGGAATAGTAATACTTTGTTTCATCTTTATTTTATTTTGTAGGCATTAAAAAAACATGAAGAACAATATAAGTTTTATCTCTCAAACCTTTATGGTTTAAGAGATATTCACAAGCAAAGTACCCCCCCCCCCCGTTCAGCCAGATCAGAAGGGAGGTGCCCAGGTAGACTGCAGAGAGGGACAAACTTCAATTAAGATAAGGGGAAAAAGCTGAAAAACTTGTCAAGGGGGGAATGGCTTTCATTCTTTTCATACAAAGAAAATTGTCCCCTGCTGTTATCTGTCTGGTCTTACAACCAGATTCACATCTGAGAAGAGTTGACTTACACTAGGAAAAAGGGGCGGGAGGGGAAACTTTGCTTGTGAATATCTCTTAAACCATAAAGGTTTGAGAGATAAGACTTATATCATTCTTCATATTTTTAATGCCTACAAAATAAAATAAAGTTAAAGCGAAGTATTACTATCCCTTTAAGGACCAGTGACGATCCTGGCAAATCACGTATTTTTTACTCGCAGCTCTCCTGCAGGAGCACTGTGAGTAGAGTGGGGACTGAAATTAACCGCTCCAAGGCTGGAGCAATCACTATCAGTCCCCCGTTCGACGTGCCGGCACACGAGACCACTGGTCCTTAGAGGGATAGTAATGTTGCATAATAAAAGCAGCTCTAATTAATCATCATAGTATTTGGACTTTGGAGAGTGTTATTTCAATTCTGTCAAAGTTGTAGTTCAAGAGTAATTCAATGACAAAGTGTCCCCCTCCTGCCCCTTTTACTGATGTAACACTGTTCAGCCAGATCAGAATGGAGGTGCCCAGGTAGATTGCAGAGAGGGACAATCTTCAATTAAGATAAGGGAAAAACCTGAAAAACTTGTCAAGGGGGGAATGGCTTTCATTCTTTTCATACAAAGAAAATTGTCCCCTGCTGTTATCTGTCTGGTCTTACAACCAGATTCACATCTGAGAAGAGTTGACTTACACTAGGAAAAAGGGGCGGGAGGGGAAACTTTGCTTGTGAATATCTCTTAAACCATAAAGGTTTGAGAGATAAGACTTATATCATTCTTCATATTTTTAATGCCTACAAAATAAAATAAAGTTAAAGCGAAGTATTACTATCCCTTTAAGGACCAGTGACGATCCTGGCAAATCACGTATTTTTTACTCGCAGCTCTCCTGCAGGAGCACTGTGAGTAGAGTGGGGACTGAAATTAACCGCTCCAAGGCTGGAGCAATCACTATCAGTCCCCCGTTCGACGTGCCGGCACACGAGACCACTGGTCCTTAGAGGGATAGTAATGTTGCATAATAAAAGCAGCTCTAATTAATCATCATAGTATTTGGACTTTGGAGAGTGTTATTTCAATTCTGTCAAAGTTGTAGTTCAAGAGTAATTCAATGACAAAGTGTCCCCCTCCTGCCCCTTTTACTGATGTAACACTGTTCAGCCAGATCAGAATGGAGGTGCCCAGGTAGATTGCAGAGAGGGACAATCTTCAATTAAGATAAGGGAAAAACCTGAAAAACTTGTCAAGGGATGCAGGGTTTTCATTGTTCTCATAGGAAGAAGATTGTCCCCTGCTGTTATCTGTCTGATCTATGGACTGCATTCCACATCTGAGAAGAGATGGCTTACACTAGGTAAAAGGGGCGGGAGGGGAAACTTTGCTTGTGAATATCTCTTAAACCATAAAGGTTTGAGAGATAAGACTTATATCATTATTCATGTTTTTTTAATGCCTACAAAATAAAATAAAGTTAAAACGAAGTATTACTATCCCTTTAAGGGGTTTTAATAATTACTTAGGGATTTTAAAAGAGCTTTCAACATGACAATTACGAATACTAGACATTCTTTGTTTAAAACTATAGTTTATTTATTTTTCAATTCATGCAAATTAGGTACTACTGACTGGCACAGCTTGGTGTGTCAGATACTGCACTGCTCTCCTTCCCAACTTCCACTCCCTCATACGTTGGCACATAAAGGGTTACATTGCAAACGTAGTCATTTTTTTTTGGCTGTGGAGATGTGTCTTACGAGCTACCTTTCTCCAGTTACTAAACAAGTAGGAGGGAGTAAGGAAGAGCATGAGGGAGTAGCATTTGGGAAGGAGAGCATTATGAAATGTTTCCATCTGGCACATGGCTGTGAAAACACACACATAAAACAGACACACAAAGCTAATTATCTCACAGTATCTTAAAGTGGAAATACTTAATGATTACTTAGGGATTTTAAAGGGACAGTAATGTCCCAAAAAAAGTGTCTCTAGTTTTGTAGAGGTTAAAATAATAAACAATATGCTCCAAATCTGATCTCTCAAACCGCAATGTTTTGAGAGATATGTATTCAAAGTCCCCCCCCCTTCTCCTGATGGCAGCTGTAAAGCTGACAGCAGGAGACTTGAGTCCTACGACTCAAGGAGGCTCTTCAGCAGCGGCGAAATCTCATTATTTAAAAATAATTACATCATCAGAACGGTCTACAAAATGTACTTGCAAACCAGGCATACTTTTCCAATGAAGTGATTCTTTTGAAATAATGAGATTTCGGCTCTGCTGCAGAGCCACAGGCTGGTCCCCGGAAGCTGCCATCAGTAGAAGGGGAGGGAGAGGGGAACTTTCAATGCCTATTTCTATCAAACAGTAATGGTTTGAGAGATAGGGCTTGGAGCATATTGTTTAATAATTTAACCTCTACAAAACAGGAGACAATTTTTCTGAGACATTAGTGTCCCTTTAAAAGAACTTCCAAGATCACCTATATGAATACTAGTCATTCTTTATTTAAAACTATTGTTTTTATGTTTATGCAAATTAGGCACTACAGATTGGCGCAGCTTGGTGTGTCAGATACTACACTGCTCTACTCCCCAACTGCTACTCTCGCATTTTCTTCCTTACTCACTCTTATTGTTTTAGTAACTGGAGAAAGGAGGCTCATGAGACATCACTCTTCAGCCAAAAAACAAAAAGCCTAAGTCTGCTTGTTATCCTTTACCTGCCAGAGCATGAGGAAATGTCAGCTAAATATCTCAAACTATAAACTGAAATAAGAAATTGCTAACATAAATATAGGGGATTTTGAAAGAATCTTCAAAATCACCTCTCATTATAAAGTGTTAGTTTATAAATAAGTTTTTAAATAAGTATCAAGTATAATGTTAAATTAAAAAATGTATTTGTAATGCGTTGCATTCAGGACGGTTAAGACTCCAATGTAAACGGTATCCTTTTAAAACACTGCGTGTAAAATATTGTGCGTGTTGAAAATGGCGACATGAGAAACTCGCCCTACAGAAAAGCATGAGGTTTTCATGTCGCCTCTTCAAACATTGCTACCTTCATTCACTTTACTGGCTGCACGCAACTCCCATAATCAGAAATTATACAGTATACTTAAAGGGATAGTAATACTTAAAATGTAAAAAAAATTAATGTTGTAGGGTTTATCCCCCTGAGTAAAACAAGAGTACTCCCACTGCTGAAAGGTGTTTCATTCAAAAGTTATTAATTTTAAAAGTTAGATTTTTTAGGTGCAATATCACAGTGGCCTGAAATTGTACAGTGGAGCTGTTGCTACACGATAAATCTCCATAGGATGGTGTAGCAACAGCGCCACTGTACAATTTCAGGCCACTGTGATATTGCACCTAAAAAATTCAACTTTCAAAATTAATAACTTTTGAATGAAACACCTTTCAGCAGTGGGAGTACTCTTGTTTTACTCTGGGAGATAAACCCTACAACATATTTTTTTTTACATTTTAAGTATTACTATTCCTTTAACTAGTAGCTTGCAATATGGTAAATACTAAATTGTTGAAGCCTTCTTTAACATATTGCAAGAAATATGATTCTGTGTCCTGTCATTCTGCATGGCTCTCTCTCCCCTTCTTTGCATGCTGAATGACAGGGCGGAGCAGAGTTGCAGAGAGAGAGCCGGGGCAGCTTTATGCAAAATTGGGAAGAGGTTCTGGCCTCCAGGTGAATAGATCTCACATCCTTAAGCATTACTGGATAAATTAATGGACAAATTACTGGACTTCCAGGCAAGGTAAGGATGATAGAAGTTGTAGGCGTCCAGTATTATTTGTCCCCACTGTGCATTTGGTTTGCTCCAGAATTATTCTGGGGGGAAATGCTAGAAGGTTCAGTAAGGATCCAGTTCGTCAGTATGGTAGTGAACTGGACACAAATCCATCTCGTGTCTTTGCAATCTCATTCCTGCAATTATATTTAAAATACATTGATATCGCCATGCCTTTGCCAGGTTTAAGATGTTGAAATGTCTCCTTCAACAAGCTCATTTACATATTCAAATTTGGCTTAATGATGCAGTGTCACATTCCGGTGAGTGTGTTTATATGTTAATGTGGCTATTCTCCATATGCACTAAGTTCAGTAACAGCCTATGCTTTCGGAGTTCACAGACCCAAATTCGCCAAACTGAGGATAGCATAGTTGGAATCTCCCCATAGTTTTTTTATGAAGTCACACTGGACACTTTGCTGTCCCTAGTGGGGAGCAGAGACAACAACTCCCCTCCTTTTGCAATGCCTTGTACACACCATGGCGCTCAAAGGTTTGTAACAAACACTCCCCTGTGCCACTTAACAGCTGATTCAAGTAAACACAGAACCAGCAGATCAGCTGTTACATGTAAACAATGGACTATCAGCAGATCAGCTGATTTATGTAAACACAAGACTGTCCCCAAGGCAAACATTCAATGAGAATTTTGGGAATGTTTATTTGTCCCCATGGTACAGGTGGTTTGCCCTAGAACTGCGTATATTTTATGTATTGTGCACATACTGTCCTCCCTTTATTTCAGCCTACTTGGTAAAAAGGTCATTTTCCTGATATAAGATTACACTTCAACCATCTGTATTCTGTTACAGTTCTTTTCTAAACAACGCTCATATTAAAAACAAGTGCTGCATTCTTTTTAGTTGCTTTCAATATATACATGCGAAGACTTTCATTTTATGCCACAATGCTTTACAATCAGATATTCAGAACCAAATCCAAAAAAGTAAAAATAAAATAAATGAAAAACACATTTCTAAAACCTGACAAGGCATTCAGGGATTTTGAAAATAAAGGATGTCTAGTTATTGCTATGGTGTTTTAAAGGGACAGTAATACTTTATTTTAACAAGTTTTAATATTGTTCTAATTAAATAAATAAACCAAACGATCTTAATCTTATTTCCATAACTTGTATATTTTGCATGTAATACAGCTCTAAAGTTCCCCCTCCCGCCCCCTTTACCCACGTCAGTGCTCTAGCAGACAGACTTGTATTCTGGTCCTGGGACTGGGCGGCTTATCTGAAGAGCCAAAATAGCATTGCATACAAAGATAATCTTCATGAGAACGGACTACAAAATGTGCCTGGAGTGTGACCAGAATACAAGTCTGTCAGCCAGAGCCTGATTTGTGTAAAAGGGGCAGGAGGGGGGAACTTTAGAACAATATTACAATCTATACAAGTTATGGAAATAAGACTAAAATCATTTGGTTTATTTATTTAAACAGAACAATATTGAAGCTTGTTAAAATAAAATATTCCTCTCTCTTTAACCTCTTGGTGTTGGAGAGAAGTAAAGTTCATTGCTTTTCAGTTGGGAATGTGTTTGAATGCTCTGGTGCAGTCATATGGTGCTAGTCTCTAATACCAGTGGTTGTACAGATGGGTATGCGCTACAGCACATGAAGTGCATACTGAAGGTCAAACTTCATCAGCAACTTTAATTCCAGAAAGCCTCTGGCACTCAAAAGGTTAAAGCATAGAATGGTAACTCTCTAACTATTGCCCCTAATATTGTACCACTTTTTCAGCACGTGGGATAGGGAGAAAAGGTCTCTATCTTTCTTAAGCCAGGACATTCTAATGTGAAGAATCTGATCTTCAAACTTACTATACCACGCACTAATTTTCGGGGGAGATGGGGATTTCCATAACAGAGGAATAAGCTCCTTTGCTGCATTGGGCATGGCAAATAAGAAAAGATTTTTCACAGGAGAAACAGGTGGCAAATCACAAAAAAGGAGGAGGCACCAGGGGTCTCGGGGAAGAGAAATTTCTAACATGAGTTTAATATGTGATATACATGGATATGTATTTTTAATTAACTGTCCCCCAATACCAGTCAACAAACCCCCCCAAAACAAATTCCCTAGTCAAGTGAATCTTTCCCCAGACTCCACTCACCAACACCCTCCTCAGACCCCTTTTACACCATGTCTTATAGGTTTTTTTAATGGGGGGTTAATGGATGGCCTGAGGGGTAATGGATGGCCTGAGGGGGTAATTGATGGCCTAGGGGGGTAAAGGATGGCCTGAGGGGGTAATGGATGGACTAGGGGGTAATGGATGGCCTAGGGGGTAATGGATTGCCTGGGGGATATGGCCTGAAGGTGGTTACTGGATGGCTTGGGGGTACTGAATGACCTGGTCCAGTACCCCCCCAGGCTATTCAGTACCCCAGGCCACAACACTCTTGCAAATTATATATGAAACATTGTACTCACTACAGGCACAACCACCAGGCCAGACAGCCAGCGCAACCTCAAGCTATCCAGCCTGTTGCCAAGTAGCCTCCAGCCAATGGGAAAGAAGAAAGCCAGCAGTGTAAGATTAGTTTTATTTATTATTATTATTTTTTATATTTATATATGGTTTAGTACCCTCTTCTGCAAATTATTTATACTATGTTTTACAGACTCTCTGCAGGCAGCAAAGAGCCTCCAGCCAACTGGCAAGAAACTAGCCAGCAATGTAAGTTAATTTTTATTATGTATCTATTTCTTTTAATCATTTATTTTTTACTATCTGGTTCTGCAAACTATTTATAATGTTATACTGACTCTCTGCAGGCACAGCCCATGCCGGCCATCCCTCACTCATGCTATCCAGCCAGCTGTCAAGCATCCTCCAGGCAACCGTCAAGAAGCTAGCCAGCATTGTAAGGTTTGTGTAATGCTGTCATGGGGAGGAGCTAATAATGTCATGGGGAGGGGCCAATGATTTACTTGGACCAGGGGCCCTGGGTGCTGTCAGTCAGCCCCTGCAACAGACAACAAAAAAGGGAATACTGCTCTATAGGCCTCGTGAACCAGATGCTAGTGTGCTCTGGCTGGGGACAGTGATTAGCTAGCAGGGGCTGTTTTAGGGAGGCCTTTCTGCAGCCTAGGCTGTGTTAGAGGTGCTGGCCTCGAAGCCAGATAACAGGATGACAACCCTAGACACAGCCACATACTCTGGAGTAGTGTGAAATCAGTACATGTAACCTACTGGCAGTACAGTTGTCTCTGTCATAGTATGGGAACAAGGACAGTCAGTTATAAACTTAAGTGGTCACAAGAGTTGAACCCGATAGGAGGTCGAAGAAGTCGAACTCGACTAAAGTAGTCAACAGTATCAAACTCGACAAGGTGGTCAACCGAGTTGAACTTGACAAGGTGGCCGACAGTGTGAAACTCGACACAGCGAGCACAGGAGAACCTCCAGACACAGAGTAATAATAATCGACAAGCCAAATCAATAATAAGTGGGCAGAGATTGTATCAGTGATGTGAAAGAAGAATAGTCAGGCAAGACAAGGTCAGAACCAGTTGAGCAAAGCAGTACACAATCAGCAGGCAGAAGAGGAGTCAAATAAACAAGCCGAGGTCAAACCAACACAGGATACAGAAGCCAAATCAGGAGATAAGAATGAAGTTGAGGGAAAGCTGGGTCAAACACTGGAATCACTGGAAAAAACAAGAACTTGAGGAACTAGGTCACAACAGGAACGCTTTGATTATGCACTGACACAAAGTGCCGGTGCTTGATAAATGCTCACAAAGATGTAATACAGCATGCAGGAGAAAAGCATACTGGGGAAAAACAGAATATCTGGCAAGAGATGCCCGCAAAACCCTGTAATGGGCCATAGGCCCTTACTGGGGGACTGTTCAGAGGCTCCCCGAGTTACCCAAAAGGAACACTTTCTAGTAGGACTCACTTGGCCACCGGGCACCTCATGGAGAGGTTATTTTGACTACAGAGACTCTTCTTCGACAGGGTTTTGTTGTCGACACGGGGTCGTAAGAATTGGATTTGCCGACTCTCAGTCGAAGAACTCAAGTCGTAGGGAACCCATTGCGTCAGACAGCCAAGTAGGCTCGAAGCTCATTGGTCCTATGAGTAAGCCAGTCGGGTTACACTTAGCTATGTCACTCCTATTCCCATTAGTCGGAATTGGAGCAACCCAAATACAATTATGCTAAGTAATTTAATCATAATGTGTCTTTTGTTCATAATATTTACTATTCCATTGTTTATTGTTGATCAGTTGTGTATAAAGAGCATGGGTTTTCTCAATAAAGTGTGTTACTTCTTTGAACTACGAAGGAAGATTGTCTCGTTATTTTGGTGGTTGAAAGAGTCCTCTCTGACTCCCATCCAAGGGCTGAATTCACTTACTCTGCATCGGCAACTACAACTGGGAACTCCAAATTTGCCTGCTAGCTTAGTCAGCGATGCTGAGAGCTGAGGAGTTGACGTCCGACAGAGATTGGCGGACTCTGCCTGACTGTTCGACTCCCGGTCAAACCACGAAGATTCAACAACAGCCTCTCATCCTTCGACAACTGGGATTCGCTGACTAGATTGCCACCTCTGGAGGAGTCGAATAGTAGCGCTCCATACGTTCACCGGGAGACACCGGTCTGGTTGGCTGACGTCGAGAAAGAGGGGACCGGAACAACAGCTAGAGACAACCTGGCGTCCCTAGCTTCCATTACAAACCCATAGGGACCTGACATGATGATCCTCCTCCTCTTGAGCAGGCTGTTTGTAAAAGTGATATGAAAAGTTACATCAGCCTACTAACAATTTCTCCAAGGCATATGTTGTTGCAGAATTCAACCTAACAACTTTTTCAAAGTATTAAAAAAGGAGACGAAAGATAACCCAACAATATTAGCACTCTATTCCAGCTCATGTAATGTTTATGCTGCACTCTATTTCATACAGTGTGGAGCATATCCACCACCTCTACACTGCCTATGTGGTTCTGGGAGCAATGAGGGCACCTCAGTGCACCCTGCACTACTCCAGACTGTATGAAATGGGGACAGCACAAGGCATACAGAAAAAGAATAATCTATTATGGGCCCTGGCCATTGATAGAGCCCTGGTGGGTCAGGGTGACGATCAGAGGGCCGTTTTTGGATGCAACCATGTACTGAGGTGAGAGCTGTGGGGCCTGTGCATTGCCATTGGTTGTCACCTTGTACCTGCCAGCTACTTGTGAAAGATGTATTCTATAGGGCTGCACACAACCAGTGCAGCCTTAGAAAAGTGGTGCTAAACCTCTGGGTCTCTACCTTGTTATGGAATACTGACCCAACATTTCCAAACCAGGTTCTGCTGCTGTGGTTTTTGTGTTTCAATGATAACATGCAATGGGGGCTAACAGAGGACCCAAAAGATGATAGCATTTACAGTGTTAATCTGTAAACTTCTCAGTAAAGCTTGCTGGGATATACACCCACATTCAGTATGCATGTATTGATAAATCTTCGAGTTAGTCTCAAGCATTTCTAAGTTTAATTTATATTTGTTTTTTAGTGACTAGTTACATATATAGGGTCATATGTTCAAAAGAATAGTGGGCTAATTCTGGGGCAAACCATGTGCACCATACGGGATCAATCAAATGGCCACTGATCTAAATGGGACTTTTAACCCCTTGAATGATACAGAGGACTCCAATGCATTGCTCTGCTTTGGAGTCCTCTATATGATTTAAAGGGTTAACCTCCCCACTGATATCAATTGAAATGCTTAGAATTTGTGTTTTTGCCCTAAGATGAAGCTGGTTTGACCCAAAATTACGCCACTTTTCTTTTGTGCATAAATAGTTGATGAGGTTGAATAAAAGACAAAGGCCCATCAAGTTTAACCTCTCACATGTCTCCTTTGTTGATCTCGGTGGCAATAAGTGAAATGCAAAGCTGTCTGTCTCTGCACACAGGCAGCAGTGAACGTATTTGGTTATCTAGGCACTTAGGAGGGTTGTGAGGTGATTGGTGCCTTTGTCAACCTGAGTCCATCCCCCCTGGCCAATCCTTAGAGGGAGGGTGTCAACTGCTATATAAAATTACAATCATAGAAGAAAACAGAGGGCAAAAAGTTGTTTTCTAACTACTAAATACTGCGATTGGCTGATGGGTAGCCCCTGACGAAGCCGCCAGTCTGAGAGGCGAAATGGGTAGGGTGGATAACTATGGGTTACTGGGTCACCACTAATATAATTGTGATTGTGATACTAATATCCATACAGACAAAACAATAGACAGAACTGAGAATCTAATTGACAGTGCCAGGGCAATCTTTCTACTATCACCGCTATGTTTCAACTAAGATAGGGACTGTACCGGTGAGGCAAGAACCGATCCGGGAGGTATTTACTGCCCATGTATCATACACACGGGCTCTAGTCATTCTTCTGTCTTTTCTTTTTACACTGATGGGATAGGGACTGTACTGGTGAGGCCTGAACTGATCCGGGAGGTACTTAGTGTTTGTGTCACTTAAACAAGAGCTTCAGGGTCTCCCTCTTTTCTATCCTTTTGTATAAGCGAGAGAATGAAGCATTTAAGCTGATTCCTAATTTAAGTGGCGACAACCCTTTAAACTTTCTTGTGATACAACTGAAGGAGCAGGCTTAGCTCTCATTCAGTTGTGATATCTTTTAAATGAGAAGTACCAGATTTTTTTTTTTTTGCAAAATAACAATAAAGGTTATGTTTTAACTTTCACTTATTCTAGAGCTCCATTTGGCACCGAATGGGTTAACTTTCTGTACCTCTGGTTGTGGATGGTTGAAACTTGCTCATTACTGCTGGAGAATACAGTAATTCGCTTCTTACAATTATCTAATTATTTACCTGCGGTGCTATCTATTTATTTAGTAGGATACCAGCAATCTCTTTGAATCTGATGGGTAGCCAGTCACAGCCTTGGCCTTCATTCATCAGGTTATTCTGGTGCACATCAATTGTACGACAGAGAACAAATAAAAATTTTGTATGTTCTCATTGCATTAAATGGGGGTTTTAACCTTTTGAATACAGAAGAGGTTTCTGACATATTTTGTAATGCCTTGGATACCTGTCTAGCATTCAAATGATTATAACTCCTGTTTAAATCAATTTAAATGTGCTCCAGAACTGCATTTCTTCAACTTGATGCATACCTCCCAACATCTTAAATGGCCAAAGAGGGACACTTTAGTTTTAGGTGGTGTTGTTGGGGGCGTGACTGGTGGGTGGGGCATTACTGATGGACTTTAGGTCATTTCATGACCTTCTGATACCTCTTTGTGCAACTGAATAAATGATTTAGAACAACACCAAAGTATTTTATTTACACAGACTAATTCATAAACACATATAATGACATTTAAACAAACATCAATGTGAGTTTTATTGCTATGGAGTAATGTGATACACTTATATATACATCACACAGTCTGATCTCCTAAAAAGAGGGACATCAGAGTGGGAAAGAGGGACAGAGGGATTTGCATCTCAAAGAGTGACTGTCCCTCCTAAAGAGGGACACTTGGGAGGTGTGTTGATGAATAAGACCCAATGTGTGTTCACAAGGCCGAAATCCATGACAATTAATAGACTCTAGTCTGGCCACTGAAACAGGCTCCGAAAATACTGGACTGTCCATAAAAACCTGTAAAGTTTGCCTACAGACAGGGCTTATAATTTTAAATCCTTTGCTACTATCCAGGCCTGAAAAGTTACTGGCCACTGCAAGCCAAAACATACCCACCAGGGCTGAATTTCTACTCGCCAGGGCTAAATTTTCACTCGCCATTGGCTTGTGGTGAGTGGAAATTTTGAGCCCTGCTACAGGTATGACATGATTGTACAGATTTTGTGCCATGACACTTACCCCGGCTTTCTGATTATAAGAAAGGCTTGCAATCTAGTTTCACAAGTCTGCCCATCTATTTTGGAAATAATTGCTGAAGTGCTGGGACCTAACTTGCAAAATAAAGGCTGATAGTTTGACATTATTATTATAGTACTGTACCTTTAACCCTTTGGTTGCTAGAGTAGTTTCACAATGCTTCACAATGCTTGTATATGTTTTTAGCATGCAAGGGGTTAGAATGCACTACTGTTTGAATACATTGGCCTGTGGAACAATCAGAAATGAAATGTTCCCTTGCAGCTTCCTGGAAAAAACAAAACACAGACAAGACATCTACTTTGAACAGCAAGGAATTGTTAACCCTCGAAGCACTTAAAAGATGTGTACATAGTGAACAAAATCGATAATGAGACCACCCAGGCAGTGTCTGCATGTTGTAAAAATCCACAAATTTAGAAACACTGCATGTGTACTGGAATATAAGAAACATATAGGAGGAGAAGATTACTTTGGTGAAATGCTGAAACGCTACCTCATTCCACATTATACTAAGAAGGTTTCTGTGGGACTAATTTAAGCTTATATTACATTGCAGTTCTGACCAGATTCTCATTGTGGGACACTTGGTAAATTTTTATCCTGTAACCATGTTTGTATTTCATGTGAATTTCATGAGAGCGTCACATTAAAATGGTGGTCTGGTTTTGTTAGCATTGAATAGTTTTTTTTGAACTGCTTTATCTAACATTTATTTAATGTTTATCTTACCATTAAAGTCTAAGAAGAAATTTGTAGATAAAATCTGCAAAAGAATCCAGTGAAAGAAGAGTTGGAGCAAACCTATCTGGACAGCCAGGCGGGCAGTAATGCAGATAGATACAGGAGCTCTAGACAGGATTCAGAGGCTGGAAGCTCTGGAAATAGACTGTGGCAGACTGAACTCTAATGAGCAATTGCCATAAAACAGGAACACAGATTCTAGTACTAGCAGCAGAAAGATTGAGAGCAGGTAATCTGAGATATGGATCTCAAGGAGTTGATGCATACAGACAGGCACGTGCACACATACACACCAAAGGGGGCTTGAACACCTGTCCTTTTTGTCCAAAGTGCACTCGTGCCCTTTTAACAAAAAAAAAACATAATCAGTTAGATTTTATCTTATCCCAGTCCATTTTTTAATTTTGATTACAGTGTGTGTGTGGGGAGGCTGCTCTCCTCTCCTCTCTTCTCCTCTCCTCTCTTCTTACGTCCAGGTCCTTTTTAAGTGTAAGGTCCCTTTAACATGCCGGCCGGGTCCTTTTTACATGCTGCCAGGTCTTCTCCTCTTGCGTGTCGGATCCTCTTTTTTTTAAATATATATTTTGAATAAATAATTATGAGAAGTGCCCTTTTTTCATTTGAGCCCCTGCCCCCCAAAATGTCTGTGCACGTCCCTGCATACAGAACAGGCAAAACTAAAAATAATTTTTGAACAGAATTTCAGGGAATAGGTTGTCAAAGTGTGGTGTGTTTGTGTGTGTGTGTGGTTGTGTGGGTATGTGTGTGTTTTGTGTGGTTATGTGAAAATTAGGGTGATCACATGTCTCTGATTGCCAAGGTCAGTCCCAGATTTGAAATATGTGTCCCTTGTCCCGTCAACCCCCTTCTGGAACAATACAAAGTCCTGGAATGAAAACTCCAGAGGTCTAAAAACTAGGACAATTGTCCATTGTCTACTGTGACAGGAAGTGATACCTCTGCTGGGCTGCAACAAGATGGCTTCCACACAGAGCTCTAAACTGTAGAGAGAAAACTGAGCCTTAATGCTAACATCAAACAGGAGCTGCAGAGCAATTTTGTTGCAAAGTAACATACAATGCATACATACAATGCTAGATTAAGGCTTTGGGTGTGATGTACATTATCTTGTAGCCTACCAAAGGCATTGCTTTCTGTCACAGCAGTCAGTGGGCAGTTCTCCCTCTAGTGTTTAGAACTCTGTTTTATGCTCTTTTCTCTGCAGTGTCTCTGAATAGAACAACTGAAATGTGGTCACCCTAAAATGTGTGCCTGTGTTCTAGTAGTAGTTTCTGCTTTTCCAGCTATATTTGGAGTGTTACCAGTCTACACATATAAATTCAATATATTTCAGTTAAGTGTTATGGTATTTATGACAATTTTAACAACTGCAGGGCTACCTATCACCGAGAAGGTGAGAAACACTGCCATAGGGGACAAATAAAAATCCCAGAATCCTCACTGATTTAACTGGAAAACCTCTTGAATTGAATAAAGTCTCAAACACCTTACTTTTCAATTCATGGGCAACTACTCTATCCTTCAAATTACTATTTAACCCTTTGATTGCCAGAGGGGTATGCATCTCATTTCTCTGCAATGCGTTGCATACCCCTCTGGCACTCAAATGGTTAAAGGAATAGTAGTTTTTAATTGTCCCCTGTGATACAGTTGGTTGGCCCCAGAATTGTTACAGTTGTTCTTAAGAAAGGCTGGATCCCACTACAGATGAACACTTTATCAAGGGTATTACCTGCCAATTTCCACATAGACTTTAGTAGGAATCTGTGAGATAAAACTAACCAAGCCCTAGAATAGCCTCCATATATCTACCCCAGTATGTATGTGTTGTACACCATTAAGGCTGATGTACTGAAAATAATTGGAGCAATTCAGGAGGAAACCAACTGCAACATAGGGTAGAAGTAAAATGTTTACATCTTAATACTTGAGGTGTCTGTAACACAAACGTATTATCAATGCATTGCACCCACACACACACACACACACACACACACACACACACACACACACACACACACACACACACACACACACACACACACACACACACACACACACACACACACACACACTCTCTCCTTAACGGATTAATGTAACTGAGCCACTGATTAAATCTGTACTCTTTGTGTAGAGGCACTAAGCAGCTATGCTATGGGGATGTGTGTCTGGTGGTGTGTGTCGAACAAATTTCTCTAGCAATGGAGACACGCATTGCCATATGCATTAACAATTAAGTATGCAAAGGCAGGGGGATAAAATATCCCTATTAGTTTGCAGGGCTGTCGAACACCTGGCGATGTGGAAGAGATGCCCTCCCTTAACAGCACAGTTTTATCCAGTTGCTCCTCAGAAAAATGGGCTAAATTATTGTACTCAGGCACATGAGGCAAAAGCAAAGGGAACTGCTATTAATAATGCAACGTTTAACCCTGTCTGTGCCACAGAGGTGTGTAATGCACATCCTTAACGGGTTAAGGGAGGGCAGTGGCTGTCTCCACTCTTTGCAGAGACAGCAAATTGGCTTTTATAGTGAGCTGCAAGGAGATCCCAACATTGTCAGGCTCAGGTGAACTCCAACAGCAGGGGCAGCTATCGCAGTTTAATGCATGCGGTGAACAGCCACATTAACATTTAACGTTCCTATGTGAACACAACAGTGACTTATTAAACTGCATTTCCCTGTGGAAATGAGCCATTGTCAATGTGTTAGTTGAAGGTGGGTTGATGGAGTTATGATGGAAAAGACATCTTAGTGTATATTGGAGATGTGTCTTTGACACAGACTTGGTCATCCACAGGGGAGGCAAAGAGGGGGCACTTCAGGACTGGTGCAAGGATTTTTGCCACCCTAGGCGACACCTCATTTTGCCTCCCCCTTGGCTCCGTCTCTTGTGTCCTGCCCTTTATGCCCCGTCCACTTATAACCCACCTCCCACTTCTTTTAATGAGTGTTACCTTAGCGCCTTTTATGCGTTAGTTAATAGATTTTTTTGTCACAAATTTAGACATAAATGTCCTCCATACAGCAGTCAGGTATACCTCCTAGTTTTTGAATTATATTTAGTCACCTCTACATAATAAACATTATTGAAGACTCCCTCTAGATCACCCCTCCTCCCAGCAAACAATGGGCTTCAATAGACTCAAATCACTCACAAGTAACACTTAATCAAAAATTAAGGTTCGCAGAGATGCCAGTTGGGAGCAAATCTGTAGTCCAGCAGCCTGAAATGGGAATCCTTGCCCCTAGATTCCAATCAAAATACAAATCATTTAATAAAAATAAATTTAAACTACTACAAATAGGTATACGTATAGTAGTCAAAAGGGGTAAGATTGTTCGGTCCGTGGGTCTTATCTTACGTAACCACAAGAATAATATATATCACTCTCCTGTGCTTCAAATTGTATTTTCTTCCATAGTGAACCGTATATCACTCTCCTCAAATATGTGAATAGCCTTATCAATATGTGTAGTTGAAATTTATTTTTATTTTGTATTTTTTATACGATCAATTGTTTTTATATATATTTTTTTTCTTTTTTAATTTTTAAATAAATGTCACCTGGGCTCCTTCCCATGCACATTTAGATTTTTGTTTTTATATATGTGTATGGGTTGCTTTTTTATTTTTATTTTGATATTGGGTGAAGTTGGGGAAGGGTTACGATAATGATAGAGTAATATAGTTTATGAGCAACTGTTAGTTCTCTGTATCTACAACGTGCTCTGAGTCGGGCCGGCTTTGTTTGAGTCAGACCCACGGGTTGTCTCCCTGTGTATCAGCCCGGTACTTTTAGTCGGCGGCCTTTGGTTGAGACAGACCCAAGGGGTGTCTCCCTCTGCTCTAACCCGGTGTTAAGGGAGCAGGTGTGGAAGATATACATTACGTTTGCGAGCTCATATTCTTTTGATTATTTGTTTTTAAATTATTGTTTGGGAATATAACAAGATACCTGATCCTGATTGATGGATCTAGGGTCATTGGGCTTGTCTGGATATTTTCCCATCATTTCGCAACAGTCGTTCTTATTGTATTTCTTTGATGTATCTTTATGTATGAGGTATAGGTATATTGTATCAAGTATTCTAGATAACAGGATTGCACCCGCATCTAATATTGGATTATAATAACTTTTTATATTCGTCAAGTTCCTTTCTCAAGCCTTGTTTAAGCACCTTATATTTTATTTCACCGGGTTATCACAAGAGCGCACGATGGAAGATGGACTGAATCTTCATTCACAAGCTACAGCAGATATTAATAGGGTACAATTTTCCACTGAACAAATAGAGGGCATCCTTTTTGCGGCTTCCCCTGAAGATGTTGTTGGAGGTGAGTCTCCCACTAATCTATATCATCAGTTACTCAAATTAAAGAAACGAGAAACTGATTTATATCTCCATGGTTTATACCTCTCCAATTATCACCGTAGTAACCAGCTGCCTAGGGGATTTAGGATTAGGAATGTTCCCACTATTGGAAGAACTAATCCTGATTTCTGTAGGCGCTGGTGCGGTATTTTGAACAAATGTTCTTTTGATTTGCTGGTGTTGGTTGTTGAAGAGGTGGGTAAAATCTTAAAACAGGTCAGACTGGATTTGTTGAATTTTGAAACATTACATAAACAGACTTTAGAGACTGACTCTGCATCTGACTGGTATAATAAATTGAATACAGCTATTACTAAGTATAAACAAGAACTTATTAATTTTAAAAACTCCAAATTAATTAAGGTTCAGGAGGATTATAAAGACAACAGAGTATATTATTGGCTTTCAGGTCAAAAGGATTGTGCAATCTTTCAAAGGAGAGCACGACGTAGGATTATCAAACCCAAAAATCTGACAACAGTGGACAATAGTTCCGGTTAGAGATGCACCGATACCAATTTTTGAAGACCGAGTACGAGTACCGATACTTTTTTCAAATACTCACCGATACCAATTACCGATACTTTTTTTGCGGTCATTTGCCAGTTTTCCAAGTACTTATATGCTTTAGGTACTTGGAAAACTGGCAAATGACCTCAAAAAAAAAGTATAGGTAATTGGTATCTGTGAGTTCTTGAAAAATAAATATATATATATATATATATATATATATATAAAAAAAATATATATATATATATATATATATATATATATATATATATATATATATATAAAGAGTTAGAAATAAGGCAGCACCAGTAGGTCTTTTTGTAAGGTTTTTATATGCGATTAAAAATTGTCAACGTTTCGGTTCCCACTGGAACCTTTCTCAAGACGGTCTTGAGAAAGGTTCCAGTGGGAACCGAAACGTTGACAATTTTTAATCGCATATAAAAACCTTACAAAAAGACCTACTGGTGCTGCCTTATTTCTAACTCTTATATTATACATTCGGGATAGTGCACCTAGGCATTAGCATTGTGCAAGTGAGTGCTGCTACACGAACAAACTCTGTGTATGTATATATATATATATATACATATATATATATATATATATATATATATATATATATATATATATATATATACATACATACATACACACACACCCCTCTTGATTCTTTCTCCCCTACTTGATTCCCACCTTTTGCTTCATTCTCCCCCTCTTGCGCCCCCTTCTTTTGCCTTGGCTTTTTCTCTGTTTTGATCCCCCTTTCTCCCCCTCCTTGACTTTTGATCCTACCCTTTTGCCTCTCTCTGTTGATCCCCACTCCTTTTGCCTCTTCTTGCCCCCCTCCTTTTGTCTCATGATCCTTCCTCCTTTTGCCTCTTTCTCCCTCTTCACCCCACTCTCTGCCCCATCCTGCCTCCTTTACTCTCCTCTGCCGGGTGCTCGCTGTTCTCTTGCGAGCCCCGGCAGAGGTTAGCGTCGGAGCGTTGCCATGGTAACCCGCGGCAATGCTCCGACGCTGCAGGGGTGAGAGAGGTGACCGGGGAGCATTGTGAGCAGCTCCCCGGGCTCCCTCTCTGCAGCACCGACCCTGACACAGGGTATCGGTGCTGGCATCGGCCGCATTTGCGCGAGTACAAGTACTCGCGCAAATGCTGGTATCGGCACCGATACCGATACTAGTATCGGTATCGGTGCAACCCTAGTTCCGGTAATTCTTCCCAGTCAGATTCAGAAGATTCAGCCCCTACATTACAAACTCTGGTTGTTGATATGGCTTCGGTTTCGGAGGTTGATCCCCCTTTTTTAGGCATACGCACCAGATCAGCCAAAAAAAAAACCTACCTCAAACGACACAGACCGCATCCCAGGAGGGGCGGTAGGTGGCAGAGACATAGGGAGACCTCCGGTAATACCGAAAGTGTCGTTTTCAACTTGAGTAATAGACCACTTACACCAGCAGAAACATCTCTCCTTAGTAGAGGTCTGTCATTTATTCCTACCAATAAATTTAATTCGTTCAATCTTCTGGTTGATATCCAAATATTTCAAAGAAAATTGAATCTCAGAAATTATTTTAAGAACCACAAAAGTGAACGGCCAGCCACGCTCCGTCCAAAAAGCAGATTTGACCCACCAAATATTGATCCATTAATTAAAATATTTTCTAATAAATTAATAGAAGAAAAGAAGAAATGTTCAGCTAAAAAGACAGGTTGTAATCTGTCTAAATCAGAACGATTGGCTTTGGAGTCTTTAAAGAAGGATCATTCGGTGGTGATCAGACCTGCTGATAAGGGTGGAGCTGTGGTAGTTTTGGATTCCCAGGATTATAGAAAGGAAATTCAGAGGCAATTGCAAGATAATCATACATATCAGATCTTGACTATGGACCCAACTGGCTCTTACAAACAATACATTGACACTACTCTTAATAATGCCCACACAAGTGGTTGGATCACTGACACTCTGAGACAATATCTGACAGTACAATATCCAATTTGTCCAATAATTTATTGTCTTCCAAAGATACATAAAAATTTGACAAACCCCCCGGTCGTCCCATCATTTCAGCAAGGGGTTCTTTGTTACAGAATATTGCTACGTTTCTGGATTCTGTCCTCCAGCCACTTGTGAGGGATATGCCTTCTTACCTTAAAGACACAACGGATTTTATCCTTTCTATTCAATCTTTGACTAACATCAGTAGCACCGATCTATTGGTTACTATGGATGTTGACAGCCTCTACACCGTCATCCCACATGAGGACGGTGTGGAGGCTGTCAGACAATCCCTATCTTCATCTATGCATGATCATGGGTATCCCACTGAATTTCTGTGTGATTTGCTTCAGATCACATTAACCAAGAATTTTTTCAGATTTGAAGACACCTTTTACTTACAGGTGGCGGGTACTTCTGTGGGATCTAACGTTGCCCCGATATATGCTAACCTTTTCATGTTACAATACGAAAGAAAATATATAATTCATCCAAACCTGCTGTTTTATAAAAGGTATATTGACAATTTATTTTTAATATGGATGGGCAGCGCTGATGATCTCATAGATTGGATTTAGTTTTTGAACACATTACCCACAACTATTCGCTTTAAATACACATATAGTGCAACTTCTGTTGATTTTTTGGACGTCAAAGTCTACAAACATGAGCTGACTCTTGGTACCACCCTATTTACTAAATCTACTGATCGGAACACAATTTTACACGCAAATAGTTGTCATGCACCAGCTCTGAAAAAGAGCATTCCGTATTCCCAATTTGTAAGGGTAATTCGCAACAATGATGACCCTGAAAAAGCATCTGAGCAATTACTGCAAGCAAAACACAAGTTTTTGAGAAGGGGATATAAGAATTAGTTGTTAAATATGGAATTAGCACGAAGTCAGCAGTGGACTCAACAACAATTATTAAAACCAGCCCAGAAATCTGAATCTGATAGATTGGTATTCTCCATGGAGTATTTTCCGGGATGTGAAGCTTTTTCTAATAAAGTATCTAAACACTGGAATATTTTAGCATCTGATCCTAATTTACCCTTTTTCAACATGTCCCCCCCAAGAATTGCTTACAAAAAAGGAAGGACTCTAAGAGATCATTTAATGAAACCTGACCTCACTGTTAAATCTAATGCACCACAGAGGAACATCAATTGGCTTACAAGAAATAAAACACCGGTGGGATGTGTCCGGTGTAGTAACTGTACTACATGTAACAGCATGGTATCAACGGCGGTCTTCAGACATCCGCATAACAACAAGTCTTTTAAAATCAAGTTCAGGCTAACCTGCACATCAGATCACGTGATCTATATTTTGATGTGTCCCTGTGGTAAATATTATGTGGGTAAAACTGAAACAACGTTTCGTGAACGGATGGCTAACCACCGTTCATCTATTCGACAAGCTCTTCTGAAAGGGACTTCAGATAAATCTGTGGCTAAACATTTTTTAGAATATAAACATTCTATATCCTCTCTTAGAACCATCCTAATAGATCATGTACAACCCTTAAAGAGAGGAGGGAACAGGGCTAATCATTTGTTGCAAAGGGAGGTGTTTTGGATATACACCTTAGAAACCTTGGCCCCTAAAGGATTGAACTAGATGCTCTCTTATGCACCATTCTACTGATGTGTTATAATTTTATAAATAAAGTTCTGAAGCTAAGAAAATTACTATAGCTCAGGTAACCTAATAAAAAGACTCTAAATTTGTACAGCAGATCTTTCAGGACTAAGGGCTTAACTTACCAGCTGGAGTTTTGATCCAGCATGTGATGGAGTAGGTGTGCCCTTTAATTATTGGTCCTGATTGGAATGACTTTTACCAATAAAGTACACAACGGAGCTGTTCTGGAGCCAGAATGCTAATGAACAATGGATAGTAGCATTCGTTATAGGCCGGAACATACGATGGTTGTGTATTTTCCTCGGATGTTTCAAGGCTGGAAGGCAATAAGAGGTGGCTCTGGAGCCAGAACGCGAATAAGATCTATAAGTAGCATACGTAATAGGCCGGAGCTGGATTTATTGCGAGCCTCTAACATATATTATTTGGAGTCATGAGGATGAGGTTGGGGAGCCAAAATGTATTGAGTGTTAGTCTAACAACATTTGGAATGTACCCAATTTCTATTTATCACGCATAGTAGAATATTTGTCAATACAATATGGAGTGAAAATCGAAACTACAAGGGGTTAACTGCTCTTTTGTATATCTTCTCCCTTTGCAATGTATACTTCAATTGTATGAATGCCTAGCAAAGGCATTTGTAACAGCAGTATTATAATAGATGGTTCATGAGGATTGTTTACAAGTTAGATACATTGTAGTTTATATTGTGACCAGATGCGATTCCTTTATGGTTTTGACACATGATAACGTAGTAAGGTGGAAGCCGATACAGTCTTATTGCAATAGTCCTATGGATAATTTTGCGACCGCATCTCTGTGGGTAGTAGCTAACTTTGTGCATCATGGGAGGTCACGACACGATACATTAACTCGAGTTTATATTGAAGAGTGGTTAAATCCATTAGTCGTGATCTATATGACTGGTAGGTATATTTTACTGATTGTGTGTTTGACCCCCTATTGATGCACAAATTTTTGATCTCTCCGCTTATATTATTGATTCTGAATGAGTTATGTAGGCTCTGTTATTTAAATAATGCCGTAAGATATGGAGTGACGATAGTAATTATCAAGTATTGATACTAATTGCTCACAGTATGATTTGGAGAGCATTATTGTTTTATTAGAACATCTAGAGGCTCTTTTTTACACTATAGAGGAAATTGGACAGTGGTAATTCATGAAGGGTCAAGATTATTTTGAACTATGACCCCGATCCTATAATTACCATTGGTCCTTCTCACTAATTTCGGTCCTATAAAGTTGCTGTTAGCCAGGGATGAGATTAGGGAGATTTTATTATACCATTGTATAACACTAACATGTAATTTGAATTAATTAAATACATTTTTTATGGGATTACGTCACGCCGGCTTGATAGCGCCGGCATTGGCGCCAAAGGTGTTCACAAGGTTTTTTAAGGGAAGCACTGTTCACTGGTTTGTTATCTTGAGAAAGGCTGCTCGAGTGCAGCCGAAACGTTGATCAATAAATATTTCTGCATTTGTCTCACAATATAAGTCCCGAGAGTGCTTTCTTGCCTTAACTGTATAGTGTGAATTTTGCCTTGAAGTTCCAGCACCCGGGCGAGTATCATCCTTAAGCGTGAGTGCTTCCTATTGTGGTTTTTAAAAGTATTCTAGATATATATGTATAGGGATATGCTTAGTACCGAAGATGCTATAATAAATTATTGAATATATATTTTGTGTGATTTTTGAGATTCTTCCTGGTCTCAGCAAGTTTGGGATTGTATTTTATTATATTTTTTCTTTGTTCATATTTGTTGGTTCCGAGTGCCGAATTTGTACTGAACCACAAGTAACACTTGATGGACGCATGTATTTTTTCAGCCTTATCTACTATGTTACTATGTTATTGTGAACCAAAAAAAAAAAAAAAAAAGCAGCAGCTGTTGCTGTTTGCAAGACATCTACCTGTATCTAGTTAAGTCCCTCTGATAAACACGCACACACTAAATTAAACATTGTGAGAAATTTGTAACAGTGTATCCATTTGAGTACTGATCCATATGCTGCTCAGTATGCAGTTAAAGTGGAACTACCACCGCACAACTTCTTTAGCTTAATTAAGTCCCCATCTGGTGATTAGCTGCTTAGTAGCACTAGTCGCCAGAATTATTACCTTATTTAATAGATTTATGCTTTCTTCCATAGCTGACAGTAGCACGGAGCGGAGACATCTTGCCATAGTGACGTCCGCGTGCCTGCACTGTCAGTTCCTTTTGGAGCTGGTCGGCTCCTAGCAACGCCTCCTAGACCCGGCTGGGACTGACAGCGCAGGATTGTGGACTTCACTATGGCAAGATGTCCACGCTCCGTTCTTCCTGTCACCCATGGAAGATAGCTTAAATCTATTAAATAAGGTAATCATTTTGGCGACTAGCGCTACTGAGCAGCTAGTCACCAGATGGTGGTAGTTCCGCTTTAAATGTAACCTCTTAATTACAAAATTTGAAGTCCAAAGTCTTGGGAAGTAATGTGCTAGAGACCACTCTTTACAATAATTCAAGCATTCAGATCACCTCTTCAATTAACTGGTGTACAAGCTTGCAAAGGGTTAAGTGCTAATTTTATCTGGACTGAAAACAATGTTTAATGTTATCAGTATTATTTAAGAAATATGTATAACCTACTGTTACTGTACTACATTTTAATGAATAAATCAACCTCCTCACATACGCTATTTGATCCCCCTTACCACTTTTCTGTACTAAGTGGGTAATCATAGGGCACCGCCGCTGCAATGCTCTCCATTTGCAGCAGTTCCGCAGACTTCCTCATTATAAGACACTTCCGGGTTATAAGGAAGTATCTTGTGAAAAGGAAGCCAATGAAACTACTCCACTGCAGGATCTCAAATGGAGGGCATCACAGCTGAGGTGCCCTCAGGTTACCCACTCACTACAGAAACATATTGTAAAAGGGCCAGTCACATTGAATAGGGGGCCTTTTGGATGCATCTGCCCCCTCGCATTGCTACTGCTTGAGGACCAGCATTGCTGGCCCTAAATAGTTACTTAAAATAAAGGGGCACTGGTCCATAAGCATGATTGCCCCCCCCCCGCCCAGCCCACCTATGTAACTTCTCACCTCTCTTCTGTGATCCATAGTCTGGATTCAGGGAAGACATTAAGTCCACATGGTTTAACATATTAGAGTGCTGCAACTCTTGTTGGGGGCAACAGGAGAAGGCTTTCTAGGAGCTCACGTTTCTCAGAACGGCGCCTCTCTCTCCTCGGTTTCTGACACAGCAGCCACCGAGGTGAGTGCAGCGCAGCTCTACTCTGCACCCCCGGTAAATGTGCGCCCTAAGCCGGCACCTACCTTGCCTATAGGTGGCGCCAGCCCTGGGGCACTTGCCCTCCCCATATAAAAATAAGGGTGAGCAGGCTAGCCTGGGGGGCATTTTATTGCTTTGACTGTAATGTACACAAATCTGACACAACATCATCATCCTGAGCCCTTATCGAATGTAAGTGCATCTCCCCTCTTGAGATGCTTGCCTCTGAACTAAACCCATGGAATGCCTATATTGTTCATGCAAATGGATTGTAAAGATGAATGCTAGGTATAAGTGGACTTAGTGCCCTCTAGGGCAGAACTCCACTTCAATGACTACTTCAAAACATACAGCACGATTATTGCTTATTGATAAATCCCTGATCATATAGGTAATGAAACAAATGGAATATGACTGAGATTTAATGTAAAAATATAGTCATATATTTGGGAAGTGCAAATAAGAGTGCTTCTAATAAATGTAATGGGAACAATCCAGGAGTTGCTGGAAGAAAATCATGGAGTGTTTGTAAACTTATTTAAATGTGATCATACAATTATATTCAAGATCAAGACAAACGACTTTTAACCCTTTGTCTGTGGAGTGAGTATTTATTTGAAATACTAATAATCGTATGTAATAATTTGCTAAATGTGTGTTTGTCAGAAGCCGTCATGCTCAGTAGAAGCGGCTGAGAGCGCTGCAGTCATGCGCACTACAGACTGCCCTCGCCGTGACTGATAACAGAGCAGGGTGGTGCACAGAGAGGACTACGGTCTGAATTAGGAGTGCCCCGCTGCGTACCGGCCGCGGCAGTCTCTACAGTGCATGACTGCACCGCGGCTGTTACTGGGTGGCACTGTGGCCCGTGTACACGGGCTCTTCAACTAGTAATCTGATTAAAAATCATTATCTGAGCAGAAAATCCTAATGACTACTTTGAACCAGTTCTTCATGCGCTTATTTCCCAAAGTGAATCTTTAATTAGAACTGAATATTGTGTCTCCGGAGGCAGACATGCTTATTTTACAGGATTCAAGAAGGCTGATGTACTGAAGAATTGAAGTAGTTCTGGACTAACACAGCTGTGTTATAGGGGACACATTGTGTTATTCCCATCATTTTCATTGCTTCAAAAGGGAGTTTTAACTTCATGAATGCTTAACACCTTAAGGACCAATGGTCCCGGGGTGTCTGGTCCTTTAAGGATCAGATAGGCAAGTTCGACGTGCCACCCCACATGACTGATCACGTGTGCCGGCACGTCGAACGAGGGACTTAAAGAGAACGCTCCGGTCTTGGAGCGATCAACTTCAGTCCCCGGTATTACTCACTGCGCTCCTGCATGAGCGTGGTGAGTAAAAGTACGTAACGTACCAGGACCATCACTGGTCCTTAAGTGCCGGACCAGCGTGACGGTCCAGGTACGTCACCGGACGCGAAGGGGTTAAAAGGTCACCAAAGTGTTATGAAGCAAGGTGGTGGAGACCTCTTTGCCATTCAAGAGATTAAATGTCCCATTTAAAAAAAAAATATTTTGGAAATTTGTATTTGTCCCCTATGGTACAATTGGTTAACTCCACAATTACCCATGTTCTTCTCAGTACATCAGATCCAAATTCCTCACGCTGAAGTCTTCTTAAAGTGATAGTAAAAATATAAATATTGTAGGGTTTATCCTCCTGAGTAAAACAAGAGTACTCCCACTACTGAAAGCTGTTTTATTCAAAAGTTATTGCAGCTCAAACGTGGTTTTCTTTGGGTGTAATATCTCAATGGCCTGAAATTGTATAGTGGTGCTATTGCTACACCATTCTATGGACAGCTCTGGTCATAAACCTCAGTAGGATGGTGTAGCAACAGCGCCACTGTACAATTTCAGGCCACTGACACACTGCAATAACTTTGAATTAAACACCTCTCAGGAATGGGAGTCCCCTTGTTTTACTCAGGAGATAAACTTAGGATAAACCGCTCAATAGAAATAATTTTACATATTAAGTGTTACTATCCCTTTTAAAAGAATTTGCCATGCACAAAGAATGTAAATGGCCTCCAGCCTCAAGTCCCTGCTGTAGCAAATAAGGCACGGGTCTCAGAATTAATACCTATAGGTCCAAGACATTGAATATTTTTGGGATATCATTGACTTTACACACTCAGTTTCTTCAAAGTTAAGCAAAGGACTGACAATTCAGTATATCCCGAAAACTTGGCCCTCTAGAAATGATGTTTAAGACTCATGATATAAGGGGTTAATAAATATAAAAGCATGTATCATTGTCCAGAACAAGTCATTTCCACATTAGAAGCATAGTGATTATCACATACTAAAGGCTATAGCATTATAACCTCAGGCTTCTTATCCAAAGATTAACAGATTAATCTAACACTGTGAAATATACAGACATTTGTACTTGTGCCCGCAGCTGGTCTGACTTCAAAAGCATGTAATGAGGGAAGTGGGAACACTGAAAATTTGCAGGAACAATCTCATTTTTCAATGTCTTGCAGCTGACAAGTGGGTTATTAGGTTGTCAGAAAAATGAAGAAAATATTATATTTCTTAATCTAATATTGAATTGTGTTATCCAATTAGATATATTCAGAAGTCAGCATTCCTTTGATTTATGGTGATTATAATAATATTATAAATATATATATATTATATATATTTCCTATGTATATACAGGAAAGCACTCACAGGATACTTTTTTAGTGTTGATCAGTAAGGTGGTTTATTACATTGACGTTGCAGCCTACACTGAGGCCTTTAACTCAGTGTAGGCTGAAACGTAGATATAATAAACCACCTTACTGATCAACATTGAAAAAGTATCCTGTGAGTGCTTTTCTACTATATCCGTGAATGTGATTCTTTAATCGGATATGTACCCAGGCGTTTCGTTTTCATCTTTAACAGTGAGTGCTTCCCTCATTCCCTCATCATTATATATATATATATATATATATATATATATATATATAAAGTAATTCGCTAAAACGTGTAACGACGCAGTCATGCACAGTAGAGACTGCCCATGACGAGGCTGACACAGAACGGGGAGCTCTGAAGGATCGTCCCGCTCTGTATCAGCCACAGCGCGGGCAGTGTCTACTGAGCATGACTGCATCACGACCGGCTGGCACTATATCAGCTGCGGAGTGGCAGTCTCTACTGCGCATGACTGCCCCACGACCGGCTGGCAGTGGCACTGTGGCACGTGTAACGGGCTCTTCAACTAGTGTGTATATATATATACTTGCTTCAGATTACGTGAGTGTTGCAGAGTTCAGTAATACATTTTTATTGGCAATAACATCTGTATTTCCATATTCAGGATTTCCTTTTAAATGAATTATCAATTATTTCTACTATACTGTAGCACTCAGGAAGGGATATCTTTAAAACATGATCTTTTAATAACACATAGAAATGAAATGTGGGCACATATACTGTTAACCCAGGTGTTTTAATTGTTGGATCTACAACTGTTAAGGTCTAGAACTCCTATCATCCTCAACCAGTTTCTGGGGATTTGCAGTCCCTAAAATGGTAGGTTCAGAAATTAACTACACGTGATTTAAAACATCCTGCACTCTAAGGTAATATCTGTGAGAAGGTCTAAAAGGAAGCATTAAAGAAGCTCCTCATAACAACTTTTGAACCCAAACAGGGTATGGTTGCCATGGAGGAATACACCTCAATAATCTATGCAAACTGTCTCCAATGCACCAGGACACTCATATTCAGCAAAGTTTCATCAAGGCACAAGAGGTAATTCTTGCAACTGTAGGATTTTTAATTGTATCCCTTGATGGAAAAAGCTGCTCCCTATGTGCTTGGATTCAACTTGAAACCCTCAATCGAAGGAAACAAGATCAGAGGGGGTGTTTACATTCACAAAACCAAAGGAATATTTGCCATTCATTAGATACTTCAAGTTTTGAGGTAGAATAAGTAACCCAGAGATGGCTAAAGAGCATTCAGGGACAATGAATCTAGCCTGGGCAGAGAGAACTGATCTCAGGAATAAAGAAGTGGTGAACTTGAAAATACAACTCCTCCACCCAGTATTTAACTAAAACATTTAGAAAAACATATATCAAACGTATTGCCTGCACAGCATTTCTGAGCCTACAAACTCTTTCCTTAGGAATAGTGTCTACAAAAACTGCTTGTTCCTGAGATAATTTCCCCTTGAACAGGGTGGACTCATTGTTCCTGCATGCTTTTTAGCCATGCAGTTTGCATAAATTCTCATGCATTTGGTTTATCCCTCCTGAGGAGTCAACACTGTTGCTAACTTTTGTGTCATCTGCACATCAATAATGAAAATATTGAAGATAATGGGCCCTAGCATTTTGGCACATCACTAGTAACCCATCTTCCCTCTGAATAAATTACATTGATTATGACACATTGTTTGTTGTCCTTTAGCCAGCTGTTTAACCAATCAACTTGAGTCCAGTCCAAACTATGCATCTTATGATTGTTAGCTTTCAAGCAGGGATTCCACTTTCAGTGTTTCACTTTGCAAAGCACTTGCAACCCTGTATTGCCTAAACCCTTAAATTGTAAAGTGCTGTTATACTTGTAGGGACATAAATATATTCATTCATCTTATGAATCAGTTTCCCATAAGTTACAGTGTCAAAAGCTTTACTACTTCTCCATCCTTGGCTAACACTTGACTAACAAAAAAAATCAATTTGCTTTTTTGGTAGTATTTTCCTGTTGGAAAGACATACTGCATGCCATTTGATTTTAGATGTGCAACCATTCTTCCTTTCAATATCTTTTCCATTATTTTCCCAGCTGCTGATGTCAGTCTCACTGGTCTCTATTTTGCAAGACTCTCCACTGGTTTCTTATGTAGGGACACTATCAGTATCTGGAGAACCTCCTATCAGCAGATATTGGTTAAAAAAGCTCAGCTTGAGTTGCTTCAAACACAGTCCTGAGCTATATTAAAGTTTTCTTGATTTGAATGCTTCTGTCATGGTCTGCCACAGACAGGGCAGACTGCCAGGCATGGTCTCCCCTCTGGCAGGTCACAGTGGACTTGAACCTGAGTTTCCATATTCTCTGGTCCTGCTTCTTGTCTTTGAGCCACTACTTAACCTGTTCTATCAGTGTGGTTCTAGCCCCATATACTTGCCTTGGCTGCAGCACTAGGGGGCTGAACTGATGCTATCAGATTTCATCTGTAGCTACTCCTGTCATTCAAGTGACAGTAATGTTTCACGGAAACAGCAGCTCCAATTAATCTTCATAGTATTTGAGCCATAGAGAGTGTTATTTCATTACTGTGAGCATCGTAGTTCAAGAGTAATTGAATGATAAAGTTTGCTGCTCCCACCCCTTTTACCTAGTGTAAGTTCCAACTCCTCAGATGTGGAATCCAGTCATTAGACCAGACAGCTCACATCAAGGGTCAATATTGTTACTGTAAGAACAATGAGAACCCTTCCCCCCTTGACAGGTTTTTCAACTTTTTCCCTTATCTTAATTGAAGATTGTCCCTCTCTGCAATCTACCTGGACACTCCCTGATGCTCTAAGCTGAGCAGTGTTACATCAGTAAAAGGGGTGGGAGGGAGATACTTTATCATTCAATTACTCTTGAACTACAACTGGAACAGTATTGAAATAACACTCTCCAAGGCACAAATACTATGAAGATTAATTAGAGCTGCTTTTATTATGAAACATTACTATCCCTTTCAAGGTCCACCTGAGGCAGTTTGTCAATTAGCTGTTCATCACCTGGGTATTAAATACTGTTTCTCCCTGAGGGCTGGGTGAGTTCATTGTTCCTGTTCCTGTTATTAATTCTCAGACTGACTTTTATTTGCTGCCTGCCCTGACTGATAGTACCGTATTTGACTACTCTTCTGGATCTGCCCTTGTCTGATTCTACGTATCCGGTTTCTGTTCCTGCCTAGCCCCGTGCACAGACTCACAGCCCAGGTAGCTTTTTACCTGGTCCCCTTGGGCTGTGTTTATCTGCAACGGTGAGCGAACATCTCTGCACTACGGACTCCAATTAAGGTAAACTATTACAGAATGAACTGGCTACTATGGAGTCTGCAGAGCTATGCAAGTCGCTTGCCACCCTTACCCAGCAATTGCCCAACCAGGCTCAACTGTTTCAGAGCTGCAGCAAGAACTTTTGATTCTTAAAGGGACAGTAACCCCACCACACCCAACCCCGGAACCTGTATATCCTGAACCGTTTGTTATAATGCCTGAGAGATTTGATGGTAGCCATGCCTCCTCAGGGTTCGTATGGCTATCAATCTGCTGTCTGGACAGATCAAGACATTGGCACATGAGATGTTGTTGGCTAAGAGTTCTGTCCTCAACTGCTGGGGGGTCTTTATGACTGCTATGAACTCGCAGTGCACGACTTCTAGAAAAAACATTGTTCCATGTGAATCACAGCTTCCCTGTAAAAAGAGATACCCCGTACCTGAGCAACACCTCCATGTTGCCGCCGTATGGACAGGTTTCAAGAGACATTCCTGAGGTATCCTATGCTCCTTCCCTAGACACTGAAGAACCTATGGAGATAGGGCTTGTCCAGATTCAATTGTCTCCTGGTGAAAGAGAGTGGAGGAGAGGCCATGGCCTCTGTTTTTACTGTAGTGAGAGAGGGCACTTCATTTTCCTCTGCCCTACACGTCCGTATAGAACTACATGTGTGGACACAGTCTATGTTCGCCCTGTCAAGCCAGCTGACAAATCTATCAGGCATCACGGGTGCTGTTGTACTGCAGCATGTTCGTCACCTCAAAGCAGTACTTGTATTGCCACCTGAACCCTTCTGCTGCATTCCAAGCATCCTTTCTGGGTCCTGGTTGTTGTGCTGTTGGTGCAGTTAAGAACCATCCATGCTCTGTAGCAGGATGGTAATAGAGCTGGTAGGACGAGGAGTAGGGACACATTGCCAGATGTGTCATTTGCCTATGGTTGGTCGCGTCTGTGATGCAGCTATGGCGGGAAAATGTTGCAAGGCTACCAGATGCGTCATCTGCGGGCATGAGGTGGCAGAATGATGCAGTGCTCATTTATGTGTTGTCCTGAGGTGACCCCTCCTATCTACTTCCTGTAGTAAGGTTTAAAATGGTAACTGAGTTTTGACTCAGTTGCCCTTGCGTTGTTGTTCAAAGCCGTTCTGTGTTTTTGGTCTCTGTGTATGACCTGGCTTGTCTGACCATCCAATCTGGTGCTGAACTGTGGCTCTGTCTGACTATTCTTCTGCCTTATCCTTATAGTGGTCACCCAATCTGGTGCAGACCTGTGGCTCTGGCTGACTACCTGAACTGTGTATGACCTGGCTTGTCTGACTACCCTCTCTGGTGCTGACCTGTGACTCTGTCTGACTATTCTTTTGTTATTTCCCTGTGGTAAGCAGACACCCAATCTTTTGCGGACCTGGTGCTCTAGTAGACTAGCTATTTACTGACTGCAGGTGTGGGTCAAGCTTCCGCTTTCTCCATACTGACTGCAGACGAGAGTCAGGTATCCTCTGCTACATTGCTGAATGCAGACATGAGTCAGTTAGCTTCGCACTATGTCGTATCAAGATCCTGTGTTCCATTTCCTGCTCCTGGTTCCAGCAGAGACTACCAGTGGCTGAGGCCTAGTCTCCAGCAGTGTGGTCCATCTTGGCAGCCTACTATTTCTGATAGCAGTGCTTGCTGGCCTGTGACCCTCTGCCTGTTCCTTTATTCTGTTTATGCTATTGTGTACTACCATACTTATATTTTAATAAATTGCATTTAACTATACCGTACTGACTCCTGAACATCTCTGGGAAACCGTGTCAGCGTGGTCACCCCTCTGGAGGGCCACTGTGGACTTGAACCAGATATATTCTCTGGTCCTGCTTCTTGTCTTTGAGCCACTGCTGAACCTGTTCTATCAGTGAGGTTCTAGCCCTGTATACTTGCCTTGTCTGCAGCACTAGGGGGCTGGACTGATGCTATCAGATTTCATCTGGAGCTACTTCTGTCATTCAAGGTCCACCTGAGGCAGCTTGTCAATTAGCTGCTCATTACCTTGTTATAAAGCACTATTTCTCCCTGAGGGCTGGGTCAGTTCACTGTTCCTGTTGTTTAATTCTCAGACTGATTTTTGCTTGCTGCCTGCCCTAACCTGAGGTACCGTGTCTGACTACTCTTCTGGATCTGCCCTTGTCTGATTCTACGTATCTGGTTTCTGTTCCTGCTTAGCCCCCGTGCACAGATTCACAGTCCAGGTTGCTTTTTACCTGGTCACCCTGGGTTGTGTTTATCTGAAAGGGTAAGCAACATCTCTGCACTATGGACTCCTACTAAGGTAAACTGTTACAGCTTCTTTGCACTGGATCTGTAATCCTTTCATTTTTTTAAATATAATGCAGTATTCTCCAAGACAGTGGATTTTAAAGTTAAGCCGGTGACATCATTTCAGTACAGGCTGCGGTTCAACTCTGCCCCGCAGCCTGTCAATCTCTGTCTGTTCGCCTAACCAAGTAATGCCTTGTTCCAACCTCCTCTGATGAAGGAGGATTCCTTCATGTGAGCTGGAGTGGTCTCATTGGCAAGAGACCGCACCAGCTCACATGGAGGAATACTCCATCATTGGAGGAGGTTGGAATGAGGAGCTAATTGGGGAGGGAAACAGACAAAGATTGACAGGCTGTGGGACAGAGTTGAATCTCAGCCTGTCCTTAAGTGATGCAATTACAATAATACAATTAAGCAGCTACTATTAGAAATTTTGAACGGGCAGAAGATTTTTCCTTTTGCATTAATTATTCCAGGCTTTTAGACCCAACTTGCTTCCTTTGTGTAATTCAGAATAGTGAGTGAGTTGTTGGCAGTGGGGCGAACTTTACAGGAAGTATGGAAAGCTGGAGTAAACATACTGGTCAGGAAGTGTGTAATAGTCAGTGAGTTGTGGCAGTGGCACAGAGGTTATAGGAAGTATGGAGAGTGGGAGTGAGCATACTGCTTAGGTAGTGTGGAACTCTATGTGAGCTGGTAGTGGAGTGGAGGTTATAGGAAGTGTAGGGAGAAGTAGTGTATCCTGACTCAAGCAGAGTGGTAACTTTCCATAGAAGCAATTATACACTATGCAAAAAAGGTGAAAGGAGCAATGTAGTTGTTTGAACATATCACAATAATGGGTAGTGTAATTTCACTGAAGGACAGAGCCACATAATGAATTATATAGAGTGCAAAGATGTGGCAGAAGTATATACAACATGTCTGTAGTCGATGACTGGCATTAACATCTGTTGCACAATATTTTTTCTTACCAAAGGACCTAAAAAGGATTTCTTTCTAAACAGGTCACCTACTTTATGATAAAAGGATTTTAATTCACCAACAAGATGTGAGGTTAGTGCCAAATGGAAGTTTAAAAGCATTACTTTTCTTCAACATTTAGTGGGGACTCATTGCAAACCACCATGGCACTCATAAGGTTAAATGGCTGGAAATGTTAATTTCTCGCTAATGGTGCAGTTGGTTTGGTCCAGAAATGGACCTCTTTAGCTTCTTTAATACAATCCTGAAATGTGTTGGTGACCTCTCTAGCATTCAAGAAGTTAAAACCCCATTTACATTAGTGGGAATATTTTAACATTTTATTTGCCCCCTTATGGTGCAGTTGACTTCTTCTCCAGTTCTTCTTAGTTTATCAGCATTGCAAGGGCACAACATAGTAACATAGCTGACAAGGCTGAAAAAAGACATTTGTCCATCAAGTCCAGCCCATGCCAAAACACCTCTGCTCATCCTCAGGAAGGAAAAAAAAAAAAAAAAAAAAACTGAAGCCATTTCCAATTTAGCCCCAAATGGGTAAAAAAATTCCTTCCTGACTCCAAATGGCAGTCACATAGTTCCCTGTATCAACAACCTACCTGCACTGAAGCAATTTGTCATAATTCTCAATATTGTTCTGTGCTAGATAAGCATCCATTGTTTTTTTAAAGCAGTTACAGTATCTGCAGTTACAACATCCCGAGGCAAGGAATTCCATAGCTTTACCACCATTACTGTAAAAAAATCCCTGCCTTTGTTTTAGTCAAACGCACCATTCCTCTAGTCTTAATGGATGACCTTAGTTCAGCTCTTTGTGTAAATAATTAATTGGGTAGTTATTTGTATTGATCTTGAATGTATTTTAAATAGTAATCATATCACCCCTTAGACAACCAAGAAGCAAGACCCTGGAAGCGTGAGCAGTAAAGACAGACTCACCTGAACATGGCAGCATGTAGTAATAATCAGAGATGTGCAGAATTGTTTACAAAGAGAATTAAGGTAGGAAAACATCTTCCGCCTACTGTGAGAATTCTAGGTGGAAAGCTCTTCTCCATATTTTTCATGCTGCAGATGGAATGAATGAGTGTGTAAATGAATGTATCTGTGGCAACGTGTGTGTCGTTACATCATCACGTGAATGTAAGAATCACCAAAGGGAAATGTGCAAATTTCAGTGAAAACGTCAGAACTCAGAGAGGGAACACTTTGAGAGGTAATTTTTGTAGCTATTTTGCCCATACTGTATTTTCCCAGAAGGAGAAAATAGGAATTGCTGCACATTCCTGGTAATTATCCTTATAGCAGAGCTAGGCCCTGACACCTAATGGATATATCTGAGTCATCCAAACATAGAAACATTGAAACACAGACTTCGATTGCAGATAAAAAAAACATTCGGCCTATCTGGCCTGCACATTTTTCCTACTGTAAAAATGTCAAACCTTATTTGGCCCATTGTCCTGTCTCATGTTCAAGATAGATTTATGCCTACACCATGCAAGCTTACCTTCCCTCACTGTATTATTCTCTACCACTTCTGCTGGTAGGCGATTCCGCATATCTACCATGCTCTTAGTGAAGTAACATTTTCTTACATTACATCTAAGCCTCTGACCCTCTAGTTTTAGAATATTACCTCTTGTCCTAACATTTCTACTTTCAAATGTACTTCCTCTCTGTACTTTGTTGAATTGTTCTATGTTTTTGTTTGCTTCTATCATATCCCCAATCTTATCTCCTCTCCTCCAAGCGATACATGTTCAAATCCTTTAGTCTTTTCTGCTTGTGGTCTCCAGAATTCTCTAGGTGAGGTCAAATCAGGGATCTATAGAGTGGCATGACCACCTCTCTCTTTCTCCTACTAATGCTTCTAGCTATACAATAATCAGCTGTCACTTTATTACATTGGCAAAAGGGAGCTCCATATATTCACACATTTAAACTGTGAATTATACAGGTGTTGTGTCTGCTAAAACACCTGGTATATGCCTTTTGATTATGCTGAAATAGGCTATTATTTATATGGTGTTCCTTTTTACACCTATAAACACTTTTACATGATTGTGTTGATATTTTCTATTTACTATACCCTTGAGCTTGAAATCCTTTCTTCCTTTATGGCTGATACAATATAAACCACTCGCACAATAGCATTTTTTCCTGATGCAAGTTACTAGCTTGGAGAGCATACAGGCTATTTCGTTTTATATTTATCAATCTCCAAAAATGAATTCCATCTTAGTAACACAGTAAAATAATTTGATGAGTCTGAAAAAAAGACATGCATCCATCAACATTTGCCATCATTTTAATTTACTGAGCATGTCCTTTAGGTAGGTATAAATTGTAATATTGGGACAGGTTGCAAGCAAATTTAAAGGGACATTAATACCCATTAAAAATGTTGAATAAGGTAAATCTGGTGTCAGGTTTGTGAGTGATGAGTTAACCTTTAAAATAAATAACTTTTATTCAAGAAATATAACCCTTTGGGGGATAGATAGAACAATGACACATTGCAAAATGATGTGTTCAAGATCTGTCTGGCATTCCACAGATTAGTGAACACTAACAGTTCCTAATAATATACCCTCCATCATTTTAACCCTTTGAGTGCCAGAGGGGTATGCAATGCACTCCTTTGTCACTCAAAGTGTTAATGCGGGCAAGAAGTCCTATTGGTCATGAATGAATCAAATAGTAGGAAGCAGGATTCTTTATGGCTGGAGTAAAGAGCTCCAAACTCCTCCCACTTTAGTGTTCCTAGAGCAGTGTGTGCACCTGGATTCCGGGAATACGGAATTAGGTCTACCTTTATGGGCATCATATCCACTTCTAGTTAATATTAATTTGGGGGAACCTGTCCATGTAGAAAGGGTTCTAAGTGGTTATTAGAAGTGTTCCCATTCGGGTGAGCAACCAAACACTGATAAAGTTAAAGGGGACTGTTTGGGTTCATTGGAACAATTAATCTGTGGCTAGTTATAATTATTCTATTAACTTTTTCCTACTGTATTGCACAACTCTTCTAACCTCATAGGGAACACTGGACATTATACTTTTCTGCCCAGATTAAAGGGTTAGTAATGTCAAAAAAATTTTTTTTTGCATTTAGAAGAGCTTAAACAGTTGAGCTAAATGCAAAAAAAATGTATCTCTCAAACCACTATGGTTTGAGAGATAAAGGCATTTAAAGTTTGATGTCTCCTGCTGACATCTGTAAAGCTGTCAGCAGGAGATCTGTGTCAGTCGACACAGAGGCTCTGCAGCAGAGCCGCAATTGCGTTATTAACAATGAATCTCTTCATTGGAATGGTTTAAAACGTGTGCTTGCAAACCAGGCACACGTTTTAGACCATTCCAATGTAGGGATTGGTTGTCAATAACACAATTGCAGCTCTGCTGCAGAGCCTCCGTGTCGACCGACATGGATCTCCTGCTGACAGCTTTATAGATGTCAGCAGGAGACATCGAACTTTAAATGCCTTTATCTCTCAAACCATAGCGGTTTGAGAGATACATTTTTTGCATTTAGCTCAACTTTTTAAGCTCTTCTAAATGCAAAAAAAACCCTTTTTTTACATTACTAACCCTTGGTATAATAATACTTAAAACTGAAAACATATATGATGTATCATGTGTTGACTATAACAAGGGTATTCCCATTTATTCAGAGGTAATTGAAGCTCATACTTGCATTTTTTGGGGTAAGTACCCCCATAGACTGAAATGTTACAGAGGTGCTGTAGCTACTGAGTACCATACTGTCAAATGGCTAGAGCTGTCCAAACACTAGAGTAGCAACACTATCATCATAACATTTCAGGTCATGGATGTACTGATCCCAAAAATGCAAGTCAGCAATTTTTAAATAAAACATCTCTCAGCAGTAGGGATAGGTGGAAATCTTCTCCTCAAAAGAGGGAGGTGCAATTCTTCCTCCTTTACACCACACACAAAATGACCCCTCCTCATTGTCCCACTCGTAACCAAAGAACCACACACACTGACCTCCCCAGCCTTGTCCCACTGCAGTGCTAGCCATATATCCACACATACTGACCCCCAGCCTTGTCTCACTGGACTGCTAGCCATATATCCACACATACTGACCCCCAGCCTTGTCTCACTGGACTGCTAGCCATATATCCACACATACTGTCCCCCAGCCTTGTCTCACTGGACTGCTAGCCATATATCCACACATACTGTCCCCCAGCCTTGTCCCATTGCACTGATAGCCATATAACCATACATAATGACCCCCAGTCTTGTCCAAGTACACTGAAATAAATAGGGATGGGCAATGTGATGGGCTCCAGCTGCTGCCAGTCAACAACTTCCATCATTCTCAGCCAGCCAAAGTTGGGTGTTGTAGTCCAGTAGCAGCTGCAGGGACTCATGTTGACAACCACTGCCACAGAACCTCATATATTGAACCCCCCCCCCAGCCATTTCATACTTCTCTGGAATCCCCAGAACTATACACACTGACCCGTAACCTTGTCCCACTGAACTAGCAGCTATAAAACCACACACACCGAGCCCACAGCCTTGTCATAGACCTCCATATACTGACCCCAAGCCTTGTACCACTGCACTGTTAGTCATAGCACCCTACATATACTAACCTTCAGCTGTATACCACTGCATTGGTCGCCATAGAACAACACAGACACTAACCTCCGAGTTCCAGACTTATCCCACTTCATTACAATCTAGAGAACCACACAGGATGATTCCCTATCTTTGTCCCACTGCACTTGTAGCCATGGAATCACATTTACTGACCCACAGATTATCCTACTGCACTAGTAACCAGTAACCTATTGAAATGGCACTGCCTACATGGTGAGTGTCATTACTACATGCTTACAGCATCAGGGGTGTCAAAATGGCACTTTCAACATGTAGCGGGTCAGAATATCACCAGGCAAGTATGTTAGGTTAGGGTCAGTTTTGCTTTTATATGTCATATTAACTTAGGTTAGGGTCAATTAGGATAGTATCTGGCAAGTTAAGTTACAGTACAGTCACTTAGATTACTATTTGTTAGGTTGTGATTAGTGTCTACTATGTGTTAGGTTAGAGTCAGGGTCACTGTTAGGGCCTGTCTTTGTTAGGCTCGGGTGGTATAGGTTACTTGTTAGTTTAAGGTTAGTTTTTAAGTAAGGTCAGGGCACTTTTCTACATTTTACGGGTGAAATTTTAAATGCACAATTTTCACACAGGCAATATTTTTTAAGTCCCCATTTTGATGAAAGCTATTACAAGTGCAGCATTTCAATAGTAATTCCTAGTAACGATAGAACCACATACTGAGCCTATACCTAGCACGTTGTCTCAGGCATAGATGGAAACTGGGAAAGTACTGGCAGGACATTTTTGGGGTTTAGGTAGATATTTTACAGAGTTTGTATGAAGGAGCATTCTGCTGAAAGAGCATCACATTATGGGTTTTCCATAAAAAATCCTGTGGGGGAAAAACTGGGACTTTTCACCTACTCAGCAGTGGGAGTAACCTTGTTTTTCTCAACAGGATAAACTCTGCTATAGATATTTTGTCAATAGTCAGCAAGACTATCCCTTTAAATTAAAGAGGCTTGCTGAGAAATGAAGTTTTATGTTTTGGTGGCCCTATGTAGCTATACTAATTCCTCTGTTATAAAATCCCCCATTGTGTGGTTATATTGACCCAGCATAGACGCTAATTAACATAAAGTGCCACAATGTGCCACCGACAAATAAAGGCCCATTTTTCAGAAAGTGTTGATATTAAGGCTAGCACAACTTATTGTTTTTAATTCAGTTTAGAATTAACCAGCCTTTTCTTAAGGTTATATCCTTGCAAATAATTATCCCCCATTTACTTACTAAGATGTGAAAATCCTAATGCTCCTATGAAATTTGTCCTTGTGCCTTTAGTCAAGATATTATGGATTCAATCAGTCAGAGATGTCATGTCCTTGGAGGTGGGACTGCAGGATACAGACTTTGACTACTGTGCATGGTAATCTTAATCCTTTAGGGACCAGAGGTCTGTGCAATGCATTGCACAGCACTCTGGTCCTTAAAGGATTAATTCGACTCATGCAGCCTGTCTGCTTCAGTTAAAAAACAAATTGCCAGCAACTGTCATATCAGCCTCCATGGATATCACATCCAGGACTGACTGAAGATGTTATCTCTTGAAAAATGGGTCATTACGTTTTTTTCTGGCCATAGTAAGGTAAATGGAGGCTATTAGGAGGTGTTACATCCCCTTTAAAGGGATAGTAATGTTTCAAAATAAAAGCAGCTCCAATTAACCTTCATAGTATTTGAGCCATGGGGAGCGTTATTTCAATACTGTCAGAGTTGTAGTTCAAGAGTAAGTGAATGATAAAGTATCCCCCTCCCTCCCCTTTTACCTAGTGTAAGCCACCTCCCCTCAGATGTGGGTCCTCTTCTTATTGTGAGAACAATGAAAACCATTCCCCCCTTGACTGGGTTTTCCATTATGCACACTGAAGATTGTCCCTCTCTGCGATCCACCTGGACACCACTTTTCTGTTCTGAGGTGAGAAGTTTTACATTAGTAAAAGGGGAAGGAGGGGGATACTTTATCATTCAATTACTCTTGAACTACAAGTCAGACAGTATTGAAATAACACTCTCCATGGACCAAATACTATGAAGATTAATTGGAGCTGCTTTTATTTGGAAACATTACTGTACCTTTAAGTTGGGCTTAATTAATTGATTATGTTGGTGTACCTTTTACTTAACTGGATGCTATAGACACCTTTAACACATTCCAAAGTAATGTGTTAGAGCCTTCTCCAGCACTCAGGGAGTTACATTTCTCAACTAAAAACTATGGCTTTGAAAGTTTAACACCAGTGTATCACTCACAAAGCTCATGCCGGACGTACATTACCAAACATTTTGCAAAGTTGTGGGTTTGAATTGAAGTTCAATACAAATCAAATGAAAAATAAATCTAGTCTCGTTTTGTCTTTCAGTGCAACCCATTATTGACCCAATGAAAGAGATTAATCGATGATAGCACTTTATACAAAAAAAAAATATTCTAGCTTTGTACAGTATATCAAGGGCTCTGTCTTCGTAAAATCTTCTATTTATCTTTTACTTGCCATTTGTGCTGATGTGGTAAATTGTCCTCAATCCACAAAAAAACTAATGGTATTGCAGAATTTATCAGATGAAAAATGATGATATTTACATCAGTATTACTGGGGCAAGAGCTCACTTGAAACTAACCCTTTGATTGCCAGAGGTATCCAACACATTGCAGAGAGATGATTTGGATACCTATCTGGCACTCAAATGGTTAAAACCAAAGATTTATTGAGGGGTCAACATGAAATGTAGATGTTCAAGCCACTGTTTTGGTCTCTGCTTGGACATTCCTTTAATTTCCCAGAATCCATCACTCTTTGCATGTAGAGGTTAAACACTGATCTGTTATTCTTTATGGTATCTGCTTTTTCTTTTCCGGTTTATCCTTACACAGACACAAACACACAGATACATACACATATTTATGCATACACATATGCACTCACACATACATGAAGTCACACACATGCACTTACACACATATACACAGATAACTTCACACATACATATATTCACAAACCCACAAAGAAGCACACATGCTTGCACACATGAACAGACACTCGTACACCTGCACACAAGCACACACAACCCCCCCATACACACACACACACACACACAAATGCATGCTCCCACACAAAGACACACATACAGATGCAGTCATACACACACACATATGAGCTTATGCACATACACACATATGCAGCCATTCTCACAAACACACACACACACATACACATGCAGTTACACACACACCACATACTCAAACACATACATGCACATATGCAGTCACACAAACATGCAGTCTCTCGCACACACTCACACACATACACACAGATAACCACACACACACACACACACACACATAGATGCATGAACCCACAAAGACACACACACTTGCACACATGAACAGACACTCACACATGCTTGCACACACAAACACACACAAATATACACACAAACACAATGTATGAAGACCTCTCTAGCAGTTATGGGGTTTTCAGTCTAATATAAATCAATGGGAATTTATACTTTTTGTTATAGTGCAGCTAACCTGCCCTAGATTGCTTCAAAATGTCTTAGTATAGCAGCTTAATAAATGTAACGTGGAACAGTTATTAGTAATGGAAGCACACTCAGGCCTGCCTGCAAAGCAAAGCACGTGTAGGGGAAGCATGTAGGTATTTTCAGAGTTAATCTATCTATCAATAGACTATACTTCCAATGCAAAAAAATGATATAGACCTACCTGACTACTATATGAATAAAAAATAGTTAGGTAAATCCTTCTGATAAACAAAACAGTCCTTTAAGTCCCAGACTGGAACACAATGCATTGCAGAGCAATGTGTTGCACACCTCCTCTGGTCTTTGAATGGTTAAGAGCCATTTATCCTAAAGGCAAAATTCCCTGGTAAGTACTGATGCCATTTATGGCAGTTGCAGTACAAAAACCTTCAAGGTTACACTGAAGCCAGAAATCCCCTAACACTCTTAACATAATTTTTCTAGATCAATATTAGCATGCTCTTCTTTGTTACCTGTCAATTAAATGTGCCTTGAAGCAATGTTCTACACAGCCCCAAGCACTGAAAGCTTAACAATGAAGAAAAGTCCATTTATCTTGAGTTCTGAAGAGTGGCCAGATTGTGAGTGAACTATGGGGTTTAGAAGTTACTATAGATCAGGACACAAGTGCATATGTTCAAAAGAAAAATGGAGAATTTCCAGGCAAAATAGTTGCACTATTGGGTATACTGCAAATTCAAGTTGTTTAAACTGGGGACTTTAAACACTTGAATGCTATAGAGGTCTTCAGTGCATTAGGTGGTTAAATGCACCATTGAAATCAAAGGTCATTTTTGGAATTCTGAATTTTCTGCTACAGTGCAGTTTGTTTGCCCCATATTCCATCTACTTTACTTTTGAAGTACAGCTCATAGGGTCTTATGAACAGAAGACAACTGAAGTCATTTTGGAGCCACCCAACTGCACTATAGGGCAGAAATGAAACTTCCCTTTGATATAAAATACTAAAGAGAGAGGAGGTGCCTCATGGGGTAATAACATCAGGTTGGTGTCAAGTAGATATGATGTTGAAATCATACTCACATTTTACATATACCACTGGTAAAATGTTCACAGTGGCAAACATACACATGTAGGATATTTTGCTACCTTCACACAGATAGCTACTCCCCACTATATTGGATAATCTCTACCTCAAGGAAAGAAATGAAGAGGAAAACCAGACACAGGAAGAATTGCGTTTTTCTTGAAGGGGAACTCTCAATGTATTTAAAAAACTTTTTCTCATGTAGGGGAACTCGCAATATATTTTCAAATCTTTTGGTGACATCTACATTATTAATAAAGAATTATACTCACAATTTATTTTGGAAAGCTTGTACTTTCAACAAACCAGTTTAAAGCACTGGGGAAATAGAGGCTCTGCATGTAAAATAAAGGTGAACAAGTTGTTTAATCTGTTTTAAATATAATTAAAAATCAGTTAAAAGTTGTAATATTGGCCAAAATGCTGACACATTTCTGCACACAGTCTGCTCTTTTCTGTTTTGGCTTTTTCCTTTAGGAATATATAATATGTATAATACAGTTATATTGTGCAATGTACTGTTTAATAATAGTTTAATAATGTCCTGCAACTGTACTAGGGACAGGGGGAGGGCAAAAGGAGTAAGAGCAGTGCAGGGGGGTGTTAGTAAAGTTGTAGTCAAAAACTGTAGCCATGGTTGCTGAAAGATATGCAATAAATGGTGATGATGATGATTATTCTCTTCATGAACAGGTTGTTTGTTAAAGTCCTTTAAAAAATTCCATGAACATCATTAATATTAATAAACTATCTAAGAACACTGAAAATGATGAGTCACATTGTAGTGTTGATGAAAGTAATAGCGAAAGGAAAATCCCAGCAAGGGGAAAAATAAATATAATTTTTGACTTCAAAAAGCCTAGATGAATATAGATGTAGTTGGTAAGAAGTGTCAGTTGATGAGGAGGCTGACTCAGTTACCGATGAAGATGTTGATCAAGAATATATCCCTATAGCATTCTTCCAAGTCCAACCCCCACTCAGACACACACATACTAGTGTTCAGTAACCGGTAGTGACACAGGTTATCAACATCCACAACCTCAGCTATTCTGAGTTCCTCTGCTGGTGTTGAAAGTGCAGCACTTTTGACAACTAGTAGTACAATTGCAGCCACATTAGTAATAGGTAAACATGTTGCTATAAGTCAACTGGGTAAAAAGCATGTGAGCAGTTGGAAAGCAAGCTCACAACTTGGCACCTCTTCATTGACATCCCACTTGATAAAATAAGGTTCATTCATTCCTTATACTTGGACAATTGTGCAGAGCATTATGACAATGTTCTAAATGGTCTAGTTCGCATGGAATTATATTATACAGTTTCCCTCTCCCACCCCATTTACATTTGACACTTCTTCACTTCACAGCAGAAAGCAGGTCCAGATGGATCTCGATGAGGGACAATCTTTTATCAGTTTAAGGAAAAATCTGCCGTCCTTCATCAAGGGGGTTAGGGTTTTCCTTATACTGATAGAAGAAGATTGTCCCTTACTGCAATCTGTTCAGTCCGCTGACAGGATTTCAGATCTGAGGAGAGACTGCTTGACATATGTAAAAGGGATGGGAGGGGAACTTTATAATATAATTCCACATGAATTAGACCAATTAGAACATTGTCTGAATGCTCTACACAGTTGTCCAAGTATAAGGAATGAACAAACCTTATTTTATCATGAGATATTACTATCCCTTTAACACAACAGGCACAACTGCAACCAAACACATTGATCTTTACATCAGCAATACAAAACAATCCTCCAAAAACACGAATACTGCTGTCACTATAGCCTTTGTCCACCCCGCTAAGGATACATGATGTCCAGATAGAAGACCTGGTAAAAATTATGTATCCTCCTTGCCACTGGCTTAGTGTATTCAGAGGGATGAAAAGTCTGCATATGCTCCTTGATATCCTGCATACAATTTCTCTCCACCACATAATGTGCATTGGGTGGAGACAAACTTCCAGACCCTCACATCACACTCAGCTGGTGGATGTGGTAACAGAGGCAAAGGTGACATGCCAGAGGAGGAGATAGAGGACTCTGAGGGTCCTGGGGTGGGGGCAATTGTAACATGTTCCTGCACCTGGACTCTAGCACAGGGAGATGATGCCAACCCAGGTGTTATGCTCATCATCAAATTTCAAGGGTGGGTTTCTCTTGGCTTACTCTGGAATTTTCAACCCTCTTCTGTGTGCCTTTGGAGAGGGACAGGGGACACAGTGACAATGACTCTCAATTTTATTTTTGAGGGTTTAACTTTTACATGCTTAATATAAAGGTTGTGATATATATGTGATATGTGCTTTATGAGGGCAGATGTGTCAAGCTGTATCCCCCTCCTTTCACCTTTTCACTAATTTATCACACATGCACAGTGCTGATGGCTGCATCATGCCTGCTCCAATGGAAAAATATTCCCACATGCATGATTTCATTGAAGGGAGATGTGGAGAAGAATGGCCTTCTTCTTCTCCAAGAGTATTGGTGGCAAATAGAACCTGTCCTACGACAGTATCGCTGCTTTCTGAATCCAGTACCATGATGGCCACTGTTATTTGTTGCACACTAGCCTGCTCATCATCATCCTGCTGCAGTAACAGATGAACATCTGATGTCTAAGCAGCAGCAATTACAGAAGCAGCAAACTCCACAATATCACTACTGGTGGTGGCTCTGATGCACATCCCCATTTACATCTTTTTCTCCCATTCCTTATGCCAAAAACACTCTCATATCCTCTTCCATACCGGCTATTCCACCATCACCCTCACTCTCATTACCACCACCACCACCGGCAGTAGTAACAGGCACAGGTAGCTGACTTATAATGCTACTTATACTGCTTTCCAGTTCTGCCTTCTTCAAAATACTTGCCCAGAGGGACAATGCCAGGGGAATGAGGAACAGTGGGTCTGGGGTATGTGGGCTCCCTTTCCCGCTGGTGTTGCTGACTTCCTCCTCCACCTCTGTATCAGCAGCATCAGCATCATCAAGGTCATCAGGATCCATCCAGCTTCTCCTGCTGGTCATAAAGTTGGCCTGCACTCCAAGTACTTTATTTTTATAGTGTGAAGGTGTGAAGTTTCTCTGCCATTGGAAAACATAGGCAGGAAATGGAACAGGCTGGAAATTCTGTGGTTTAACAAGAAGGCTTCTCTATGAGAGCAAAATTGCGCTTTTTTATGAAAATTCCCACTGGATCAAAATAGGACTTTTCGCTCATACCTAATTACAATGTCCTGTTCTCCCTGCAACTTTGAACACACTTTGTAATGTAAAACAATGCTACACTATTCATGCTACACCGAATGCTCTGTGTGAGGCAATGTAATGTTACTTTCCTCCTGCAACACTGAATGCTCTGTATAATGTAGTACAATGTTACACTCTTCCTGCTGGACTGAATACTCTGTGTGAGGCAATGTAATGTTACTTTCTTCATGCAGCATTGAATGCTCTGTGTGATGTAATACAATGTTACAGTGTCTTTGAAGCACTGAATGCCATGGGTATGTGATACAATACAATACAATACAATACAATAATGCTTTATTGGCATGGCTAATAGTCTCTAAATGCTCTGTGCTCCCTGCAGCACTGAATCCTCAGTGTGATGTATTGCAATGTTACAGTCTTCCACTAGTACTGAATGTTCTGTTTGAAGTAATACAATGTCACACTGTACCTGCAGCACTGAATACTTGCTGTGATGTAATGCAATACTTCAGTCTGTCTGTAGCACTGAATGCTCTGTTATGTAACACAATGTTACAGTTTTCCTGAGTACAGAATGCTCTGTCTGATGTTATAAAATGTTTCACTCTCCCAGCAGCACTGTATGCTTTGTGTCAGGTAATGCAAGTTTACTTTCTTCTTGCATTACTGAATACTCTGTGTGATGATGAAATAGAATGTTCTGTGTGATGTAATACAATTTTACAGTCTCTGCAGCATGGAAGAGAATGTGTGTGTCATGTAACAGAATGCGATCCTAGATAAAGCACAGAATGCTCTGGGTGATCTAATACAATATTACAGTCTCTCAGCAGCACTGAAAATGTTACACACTTCCTGTGGCACTGAATGATATGTGTGAGTAATGCAATGTTCTACTATCCCTGCAGCAACAAATACTCTGAATTTGATGTACTGGTTATTCAATTTTAATTTCTCCTGGCAGCACTGAACACTCAGTGTCATGTAATACAATGTTACAGTCTTTACGCAGCACTGAATGCTCTGTGTGATGTAATGCAGTGTTATAGTGTCTCTGCAGCACTGAATCCTCTGTGTGATGTAATATAATGTTACAGTCTCCCTGCAGCACTGAATCCTCTGTGTGATGTAATATAATGCTACAGTGTACCTGCAGCAGTGAATGCTCTGTGTGATGTAATATAATGTTACAGTGTACCTGCAGCACTGAATGCTCTGTGTGATGTAATATAATGTTACAGTGTACCTGCAGCACTGAATGCTCTGTGATGTTGCTGTTGTACAAGTTTACAATCTGTCTGCAGTACATAATGCTCTGTGCTCTGTTATAGTCTCCATGCAACACTGAATGCTCTTGGTAAGAAAACAGAATGTTACACTCTTACTGCAGCACAGAATGATCTGTGTCATGTAATAGAATGATAAACTCTTCTTGCACTACTGAATGCTCTGTGATATAATACAAAGATATACTCTCCCTACAGCACTAGCTTTGTGTGATGCAATACAATAATATATTCTTTCTGCACCAGTGAATACTCTGCATGATATATTCCAATGTTATAATTTCTCCGCAACACTGAATGCTCTGTGTAATTTGAATAATGTTACAGTTTTTCTGCTGCACTGAATGCTCTGTATGATTAAAGCAGCAGCTCAATTAATCTTCATACTATTTGAGCCATAGAGAGTGTGATTTCATTAGTGTGAGTGTTGTAGTTCAAGAGTAATTGAATGATAAAGTTTCCCACTCCCGCCCCTTTTACCTAGTGTAAGCCCACTCTTCTTAGATGTGGAATCCAGTCCATAGAACAGACAGTTCACAGCAAGGGACAATCTTCTTACTGTGAGAACAATGAAACCCCTGCTCTCCTTGACAGGTTTTTCAGCTTTTTCCCTTATCTTAATTAAATTATCTTAACACTGCTCTAAGCTGAGCAGTGTTACATCAGTAAAAGGGGCAGGAGGGGGATACTTTATTATTCAAATACTCTTGAACTACAGCTCTGACAAAACTGAAATAACACTCTCCATCGATCAAATACTATGATGATTAATTAGAGCTGTTTTTATTCTGAAACATTACTACCCCTTTAAATACAATGTTACAGTCTCTCTGAAGTGCTGATTGTGCTGCATGTAGTGTTACAATGTTACAATCTTCCTGCACCATGGAATGTTCCGTGTAATGGAACAGAATATTATATACTTTCTGCAGCAATGAATGCTCTATGTGATGTGATACAAAGTTACAACATCTTTGAAGCATTTAATTCCCTGTGTGGTGTAGTAGAATATTACAGATTCTCTGTAGCACTAAATACTCTGTGAGATGTAATAAAAAATTACAGTCTTCCTGCAGCACTGAATGCTTTGTGTGATGTAATACAATGTTATAGTATTTAAGCAGCATGGACTTCTCTGTGCGATGTAATACAATCTCCATGTAGAGATGATTGCAGTATGTAAAATGTTTCAGGGGTTATGAACTAAGGCATGATGGACATCTTAGTGTATAGGATCTATAGAATAACATAGGAACTTGAGAAGTGAAATCACTGAAGAAGTTGTCTCCACTTTATCACCTCTTAATCACCCCTTAGTGCATAACCTCCAATGATTCACCCCCCACCACTCTGTGTGAGGTAATGCAATTTTACTTTCTTACTGCAGTACTGAATGCTCTGTAATGGAATACAATATTACACTATCTCTCAGAACTGAATACTCTGTGTGATGTAATATAATGTTGTAAATTACAATCTCCCTGAATTCTCTCTTTGATCTAATACTGTGTTAGGTCTGAATGTTCTTTGTGGTGTAATGCAATGTTACAGTACCCCTGTAGCTCTGAATATATTGTATTACATCACACTGAGAAGTCAGTGCTGCTTAAAAACTGTAATATTGTATCGCATCACACAGAACATTTAGTGCTGCAGAGACTGTAACACTGTATTACATCACTCAGAGTAGTCAGTGCTGCAGGGCAAGTATAACATTGTATTACATTGTATTACATCACAGTGCTGAAGGAAGAGTGTTACATACTATTACATCACACAGAGCAAACAATGTTGCAGGGGGGCTATAACATTATATTACATCACACAGAGCATTCAATGCTTCAAGAAGAAAGTAAAATTGTATTACATCATATAGAGTATTCAAAGATTCAGGGAGACAGACATTGCATTACATTTCACAGAGCATTCAGTGTTGAAGGGAAACTGTAACATTATATTACATCATAGAGCTTTCAATGTTGCAGGGAGACTATAACATTGTATTACATGACATAGAGCACTGAGTTGCACTGAATTATCTGAGTGATCTCATACAATGTGACAGTCTTCCTGCAGCATTGGATTATCTGTGTGGTGTAATGCAATGTTACTATCTCCCTGCAGCACTGAATGCTCTGTGTGGTGTAATACAATGTTACATTCTCTATGTAGATTTGAATACGCTGTGTGCTATCTTTTTTTTACATTGTATCAGTAAACCTGCTTTCTTGTCACCTTCTTAAAGATCTGTGAAAAATATCCAGGTAGCTCATTGTCAAGGAGATAAAAATGGAAAGCAAAACTAGGTGAATATGGTGTCCTTTGATGTTTGTTATGAGAAACCCAATAGCAAGGGTTTAACCAAAACATTCAATTTCAAAAAGGCTAATTTTACAAAGTTAAAAGAAGTTTTAAAGGATATCCAGTGGGATGTAATTTTAAAAAATAAAAATGCACAATAATCATGTAATGTATTTAAAATGCTCTTGGGCAAATATACAAGTCAATATATACCATTGGGAATAAGCACAAGAGAAGTAAAGTGACACCAGTGTGGCTTAATAATGTGGTTAGCAGGGGGATGAGAAATAAAAAACAGGCTTTTAAAGTGTTTAAGTCAAAAAGGTCAGATGCATCATTTAAAAAAAAATAAAGAATGTAATAAAATCTACAAACAAGCAATTAAGCTAGCTAAAATAGAAAATGAGAGAAGCACTGCAAATGAGAGCAAGAAAAACCCTAAACAATTCTACAAGTATATTAATAACAAAAAAGTTAAGGCTGATATTGGTCCTCTTAGGACTGAGACGGGTGAATTGATTAGTGAGGATAAAGCTATGGCTGACACCCTAAATACGTTCTTTGCTTCAGTCTATACAAAGGATGCAGCAATGACAAGCTATGGGCAAACAGACAAAACCATGGAATTTCCTCCAACATCTACATGGTTTACTGAGGACAAGGTCCAAAAGAGACTGGAAAGGGTTATAGTGAATAAAGCGCCTGGACTGGACGGTATATACCCAAGAGAACTTAAAGGGATAGTAATACTTTGTTTTATCTTTATTTTATTTTGTAGGCATTAAAAAAACATGAAGAACGATATGTCTTATCTCTCAAACCTTTATGGTTTAAGAGATATTCACAAGCAAAGTTTCCCCCTCCCGCCCCTTTTTCCTAGTGTAAGCCATCTCTTCTCAGATGTGAATCTGGTTGTAAGACCAGAGAGATAACAGCAGGGGACAGTCTTCTTTGTATGAAAACAGTGAAAGCCCTTCCCCCCTGACAAGTTTTTCAGCTTTTTCCCTTATCTTAATTGAAGATTGTCCCTCTCTGCAGTCTACCTGGGCACCTCCTTTCTGATCTGGCTGAACTGGGGGGGATACTTTGCTTGTGAATATTGCTTAAACAATAAAGGTTTGAGAGATAAGACATATCGTTCTTCATGTTTTTTAAATGCCTACAAAATAAAATAAAGATAAAACGAAGTATTACTATCCCTTTAAGGAACTTAGTTCAGTAATAGCAAAACCATTATACTTAATATTTATTGATTCATTTTCCTCAGGCATAGTGCCCTGTGATTGGAGGAAAGCTGATGTAGTTCCTTTGTTTTAAAAGGGAGCAAAACCCAAACCAGGAAATTATAGACCTGTGAGCTTGACTTCCATAGTGGGTAAGATACTAGAAGGGTTATTAACTGACAGTATTCAGAACTATGTGAAGACAAACAATATCATTAGTAGGAATCAGCATGGTTTCATGAAGAACAGATCATGTCAAACTAATTTACTTGCATTTTATGAAAGAGTGAGTGGTAATTTGGAGATGGGAATTGCTGTTGATGTAGTATACTTAGATTTTGCAAAAGCCTTTGTATCACGGTGCCCGTGATTCCAGCTGCATGGGCGACATTGTTACTTCCGGGTTTACCATTGCCTTGTTCTTATTGGCTTTGGGACTCTGGCTCCTTCCAGGGCTTGCCTTTATAAACTCACTCCTGTCATCTTTACAGTGCCCTTTCGTGGTGTAACCATGCCTAGTGTTTGTTTACTGCTTATTCCTGTTCCGTGTATCACCCAGCTCGCCTGACTACGCTCCTGATTCCTGACGCTCCTGTGATCTGATTCCGTTACCGACTAGGACTGGCTGACTAACGGCGTGTGTACCGACCTGGCTTGGCTGAGTATCCAATGCCGTTACCGACTAGAACTGGCTGACTAACTCCGTGTGTACCGACCTGGCTTGGCTGAGTATCTGATTCCGTTACCGACTAGGACTGGCTGACTAACTTCGTGTGTACCGACCTGGCTTGGCTGAGTATCCGATTCCATTGCTGACTAGGACTGGCTGACTAACTCTGTGTGTACCGACCTGGCTGTGTATCCGGTTCCGTTTCTGACTGGACTGGCTGACTACCTCCGTGTGTACAGATTTAGGCAATGCTGGCTTCTGATCTGTCAGGGTGCGCACCCTGTATTCCATTCCACCTACTCCCACTTGCTATACTATACAGTGCCTGCCTGGCCTGTCTATCCCCATAGTCACCAGGGGTCTGTGGGAGTCTGGTCACTTGTCAGTGTCGGTGTTGCCTCCGTTAACCCTAGCGTTCTAGGGTCCGGTCACTGCCAGAGTCCTGTCTGTTTTGCCTCCGTTAACCCTAGCATTCTAGGGTCTGGTCACTGCCAGAGTCCTGTCTGTGTTGCCTCCGTTAACCCTAGCATACTAGGGATTGATCACTGCCTGTGTTGCCTCCGCTATCCTTAGCCTCCTAGGGAGATGCCCTGTAGTCACCCATCACCCTTTCTCACCTAGTTGCGGTGTGAGGCTGTTGTGGTTCTACTTGTTCCTGTATCTGTCCACAGTTCAAGCCTACAGAGTCCTATTGTTGATTACCACTGTGATATCCATACATCCTGAACTGAGTCAGATTTGGGAAGTACTAGGTACGGACCTCATGTGGACCTGAGTAGGGTGATTGTTCCATTTATTTTCAATAAAACTTTTAAACCTTACCTAACTGTCTGAGTGTTCTTACAAAAACCGTGACACTTTGATACAGTGCATCACAACAGGTTACTGCATAAATTAAAAGGCTTCGGTTTGGGCGGTGTTTAAGAACTGGTTAAATGATAGATGGCAAAGAGTTGTTGTAAATTGAACCTTTTCAAATTGGTCTAAGGTTATAAGTTCAGGGTTCAGTCCTGGGACCAATGCTTTTTAATTTATTAATGATCTAGAAGTGGAAAATGAAAGTAGCATCTCAATCTTTGCTGATGACACTAAGCTATGTAAGGAAATACATACAGAGCTGGATGTTTTTTCCCTACAGAAGGATTTAGATAAACTAAGTGAATTGGCAGAAAAGTGGCAGATAACATTTAATGTAGATAAATGTAAGGTTATGCATTTGGGCTGTAGAAACAAACTTGCTACATATACGCAAAATGGGAAACAACTTGGGAAATCCTCATTAGAGAAAGATTTAGGCGTACTGATAGACAATAGACTTCACAGCAGTGTGCAGAGTCACTCAGCTGCTGCAAGAGCAAATAGAGTACTAGCCTGCATAAAAAGAGGTGTAGGAGCAAGGGATGCTAATATTATCCTACCTCTGTATAAATCCTTGGTTAGGCCTCATCTAGAATATGGAGTACAATTTTGGCCGCCTGTTCTAAAAAAAAGACATTACTGAACTGGAAAAGGTGCAGAGACGTGCAACAAAACTGATAAAGTGATTGGAGGATCTGAGTTACAAAGAGAGACTAGCCAAACTGGCTTTGTTTACATTAGAGAAGAGACATCTAAGGGGTGATATGATTACCATTTACAAATACATTCAAGGTCAATACAAAGAACTATCCAATGGATTATTTATGCAGAGCTGAGCTAAGAACAAGAGGTCATCCATTAAGACTAGAGGAAAGGTGCTTTTGACTAAAAAAAAGACAGGGATTCTTTACAGTAAGGGCGGTAAGGATATGGAATTCTTTGCCTCGGGATGTTGTAGCAATGAATGGCTATCTAGCACAGAACAATATTGACCATTATGACAGATGGCTTCAAAGCAAATAGGATATTGAGCCGGGGAACTATTTGACTACCAATTGGAGTCAGGAAGGAATAGTCCCCCCCCCCACACACACACACACTTGGGACTAGATTGGAAATGGCTCCAGAGGGCTTTTTTTGCCTTCCTCTGGATCAACAGGGGTGTTTTTGGCATGGGTTGGACTAGATGGACGCATGCCTTTTTTCAGCCTTATCTACTATGTTACTATGTAATATGAAAATAAACATATAAATAAAATATAGGCAATTTGACTGTACATATTATGCAGTTACAGAATATGTAAAATTCTAAATAAAGTATTACTATTACTTAGAAGCCCAATGTAAATCATTGGGAATCTTGGAAATATTATTTGTTGGTTGCTACAGTAGTTCTCTAGTTGTTGCATACTCAGCCTCATAAGTGCACTATAGAAGGAAAATAGAAAAATCCAAATGATTGGGGTTTTTAATGTATTTCAATGCAACATGTCTCCAATACATTGCTTCATCCTCTTTCTCCAGTTACTAAAATAAATAGGAGAAAGAAAGAGCATGAAGAAGAGGCAGCTGGTAGTGAGAGCACTATGTAATGTTAATATATGACACGTCTTTATCAGCCAGCAATATATATTTGTGAAAGCAGATATATAACTGAAGCTAAATATGTTATAATATTCTTAAAGTGGAACTTACACTTTATAATAACAAGGTTGATTTTGAATGAACTTTCAAGATCACACACACATGCACACAGACTTACTCACACCCACGCTACACACACAAAGCTATAATTTTAGTGATATTTAATTGTTAGTTTATGCAAAATAGGCAGTACTGACTGGTACAGCCTGGTGTGTCAGATAGTAACATTCCACTCTCTGTCCCAACTGTTACTTCGTACCAAAAAGTACATACTAATCTGTATGAACTGACACATACACTATAGTTTTAAATGCAAAATACCTAATATAAATATAAATGATTTTGAAAGTTCTTTCAATATCACCCAAGTCATCATAAAGTGTTAGTTCCCCTTTAAATAAACTAAATGACGTAATATCGTAAAAAAGAGTTGCTTTGTAGTGATGAGCGAGCACCCCAATGCTCGGGTGTTCGGGTGCTCTGACCGAGCACCCCCTGAGGCTCGAGTGCTCGGCCGAGCACCCGAGCCCCATTGAAGTCAATGGGAGGACTCGAGCATTACACCAGGCACCCCCTGCTCTGATGAGGGGAGGGTGCCTGGTCCATAGGAAAAGGGCAGAAAAGGATGGAAACACCACAGAAATGGTTCAGGGACAGCATAGGGAGGATGTCTGGATGCATCTTGGACTCCAACATCGCTGCTGGGAACGATCTTTCGCCCGTAGTACGCCATTTTTACAGACTGACCATAAAACACACAAAAAGGAAAATAAAAACGACTTTAGGCGAAAAATTGTTACCAAACAATATTTGCTGTATATTTACTTGTATATCATCTGCAAATTCTCCCAAAAATTTCCTTGATTTTCTGAAGTGAGGCCATGATTAAGAGGGAAACGTGCGCAGAGGCAAATTCTCCCAAAAATTTCCTTGATTTTCAGAACTGAGGCCATGATTAAGAGGGAAACGTGCGCAGAGGCAAATTCTCCCAAAAATTTCCTTGATTTTCAGAACTGAGGCCATGATTAAGAGGGAAACGTGCGCAGAGGCAAATTCTCCCAAAAATTTCCTTGATTTTCAGAACTGAGGCCATGATTAAGAGGGAAACGTGCGCAGAGGCAAATTATCCCAAAAATTTCCTTGATTTTCTGAACTGGGGCCATGATTAAGAGGGAAACGTGCGCAGAGGCAAATTATCCCAAAAATTTCCTTGATTTTATTGAACTGAGGCCATGATTAAGAGGGAAACGTGCGCTGAGCTGACCATCTAAAACATTATGGGTGAGGGTCTGCTGCAGAGCTGACCATCCTAAACATTATATGCGAAGGCCCGCTAGTGAGCTGACGCTATAAAACATTATATGAGAGGGCCCGCTAGAGAGCTGACCCAATAAAACATTATATGAGAAGGCCCGCTGGTGAGCTGACCTATATAAAAATTGTCAAACAGGGCCCGCTGGTGAGCTGGCCCTATATAAAAATTATATCACAGGGCCCGCTGGTGAGCTGGCCCTATATAAAAATTATATCACAGGGCCCGCTGGTGAGCTGGCCCTATATAAAAATTATATCCCAGGGCATATGGAAGAGGAGGAGGAGGATGAGAAGATTAAGAGTCAACCATATACCCGTTTTTTGGGTGGAAGGGGTGAATGGGAATACAGAGTATTCCCATCATTGTAAATAACATATATAAAGTGAGTTTATGTTCCCCCGGGGCTTTCCTCCAGTGGAGTGGAGAAGTCAGGGGAAATCCAGGCCTTGTTCATTTTTATAAGTGTCAACCTATCAGCATTGTCGGTGGAAAGGCGGATACGCTTATCTGTTATGATGCCACCAGCAGCACTAAATACCCGCTCAGACAGAACGCTGGCGGCAGGGCAGGCCAGCACCTCCAAGGCGTAGAGTGCCAGTTCATACCACGTGTCCAGCTTGGACACCCAGTAGTTGTAAGGCACAGAGGGATCATTGAGGACGCTGACACGGTCTGCTACGTACTCCTTCACCATCTTCCAAAACTTTTCCCTCCTTGTGACACTAGGCTGCGCATCAGGGTGAGGGTGCTGGCGGGGTGTCATGAAGGTGTCCCACGCCTTGGAGAGTGTTGCCCTGCCTTTCTCGGAACTGCTGTGTGCTCCCCTTTTCTCCCCTTCTCTGTTGGCCAAGGTAGCACGTACTCTGCCGCCAGCGTTGTCAGATGGAAAATTTTGGAGCAATTTTTCAACAAGAACCTTCTGGTATTGCACCATTTTGCTTGTCCTCTCCACCGGAGGAATGAGAGATGAGAAATTCTCTTTGTAGCGGGGGTCCAGAAGGGTGAACACCCAGTAATCCGTGTTGTTTAAAATGCGTATAACGCGTGGGTCACGGGAAAGGCAGCCTAACATAAAGTCAGCCATGTGTGCCAGAGTACCAACAGTCAAGATTTCGCTGTCCTCACCAGGAGGATGACTCTCAATATCCTCATCCTCTTCCTCCTCTTCTGCCCACCCACGCTGAAGAGATGGAACTAAAGTTCCATGGCTACCCCCTGTAGCGGAGGCAACCGTGTCTTCCTCCTCCTCCTCCTCCTCCTCCTCCTCCTCCGCCTCCTCCAGTTGTCGCTGAGAAGACGAAGTGAGGGTGCTCTGGCTATCACCTTGTGTAAGCTCTTCCTCCCCCATTTCCACCTCTTCCACATGCAAAGCGTCGGTTTTAATTGTGAGCAGCGAGCGTTTCAGTAGACACAGAAGTGGGATGGTTACACTGATAATAGCGTTATCGCCGCTCACCATCTGTGTCGATTCCTCAAAATTGCGTAAAACCTCGCAGAGGTCTGACATCCATTCCCACTCCTCACTTCTGATTACAGGAAGTTGAACGGAGAGGCGACGACCGTGTAACAGCTGGTACTCCACTACTGCCCTCTGCTGCTCACAAAGCCGGGCCAACATGTGGAAGGTGGAGTTCCAGCGCGTGCTCACGTCACACAGCAGCCGGTGAGCTGGCAATTGTAAGCGCTGCTGCAGCTTCAACAGGCCGGCCGAAGCTGTAGATGACTTACGGAAATGTGCACACACGCGGCGCACCTTGGTCAAGAGATCATGCACATTGGGGTAGGTTTTTAGAAATCGCTGCACCACTAAATTAAATACATGCGCTAGGCATGGTACGTGTGTGAGCTTGCCGAGCTCCAAAGCCGCCACCAAGTTTCGCCCATTATCACACACAACCATGCCTGGTTGCAGGTTGAGTGGCGAGAGCCACTGCTCGGTCTGGTGACTAATCCCCTGCAACAGCTCTGAGGCCGTGTGCTGTTTGTCCCCAAGGCAGATCAGCTTCAGCACAGCCTGTTGACGCTTCCCCACTGCAGTGCTACACTGCTTCCAGCTACTGGCTGATGGGGGAGTGGCGCTGCGTGTAGAGAATTCGGAGGTGGAAACGGAGGAGGAGGAGCCAATAACGTAGGTGCTGGCGGAAACCCTGATGGAGGTAGGGCCCGCAATCCTCGGCGTGGGTAGCACCCGTGCCATCCCAGGGTCCGAGTCGCTCCCAGCCTCCACGACATTCACCCAGTGTGCCGTCAGGGAAATGTAGCGTCCCTGGCCACAAGCACTTGTCCATGTGTCAGTCGTTAAGTGGACATTCCCAGTAACTGCGTTGGTCAGGGCACGGGTGATGTTACGGGACACATGGTGGTGTAATGCGGGGATGGCACACCGGGAAAAGTAGTGGCGGCTGGGGACCGCGTACCGAGGGACAGCTGCTGCCATCAGGCTGCGGAAGGACTCAGTGTCCACAAGCCTAAATGGCAGCATTTCGATGGCCAGTCATTTGGAAAGGTGTGAGGTTAGTGCTATGGCCTGTGGGTGGGTGGCTGGGTACTTTCTCTTGCGCTCAAATGCCTGGGGTAACAACATTTGGACGCTGTGCTGGGACAGGGAAGTGGATGTGGTCGCTGATGGTGCTTCAGATGGTACAGGTGCAGGGCGGGAGGTATGCGGGCCTGCGCCTTCGACAGGCGATTGGCCGGCACCGAAAACAGGGGAAGAGGAGGCAGTGGTGTGGCCTGCAGACACAGATGGGCGATCCAGGCGTTCCTCCCACTTACTACGGTGCTTGGATGCCATGTGTCGGATCATGCTGGTGGTGGTGAGGTTTCTAGTGTTCATGCCTCGGCTCATTCTGGTGTGGCACAGGTTGCAAACTACAATTCTTTTGTCGTCCGCACTTTCCTTAAAAAAACACCATACCGCGGAACACCTACCCTTTGGCAAGGTAGATTTACGCAAGGGGGTGCTCCGTGGAACATTTGCGGGCCGGTTTGGTGCGGTCCGCCTTCTTTCTGTAGCCACACCACTGCCTCTTCCAGCCTGTTGCGGTGCTGCAGATGGCTCACCCTCAGGGCTGCTGTCATCGCTCGGCTCTACACCTTCCCAGGTGGGGTCAGTCACCTCATCGTCCACCAAGTCCTCCTCCACTTCCTCACTCTGATCATCCTCCTCATGTCTTGATCCCACCACATACTCAGTCATTGACAACTGTATAACATTCTCCTCAACAAGGTCTTGAGACGGAAATAGTGGTTGATTTAATGGCAACTGTGTCTCATCATCATCATCATCATCCACTACTTCCTTTGACCTTAAATGCCGTTCACATCTGTCATCTTCTTGTGATTGGGTACCCTCTAGAGGTTGTTAATCAGGGCACAAAATGTCATGTTCCTCTGCAAGCGTGCTTGGAGAGAGGGTCAAATGAAGGATTGGTGATGAGACGAGCTCCTCACTATATCCCAGTGTGGGATCACTTCTTTGACCAGACCGTGTATGGTGGGAGGAAGGATGATCAGAGTGAGGATTATGTTGACCAGACTCTTGGCTACTGAGAGTGGACTTGGTGGAAGAAAGGGTGGTGCTTAACCGACTGGAAGCAGTATCAGCTGTCATCCAACCGACCACCTGTTCGCAGTGGTCGGACCTCGAGAGTGATGTCCTGCGACGCCCTGTAAAATTAGACATGAAGCTAGGTATGGTGGATGTCTTTCTTTCTTGTGCTCTGGCACCAGGCACAGTTTCTCCGCGTCCTGACCCGCGCCCTGAACTATCAGGATCACGTCCACTTCCCCGTCCCTTTTTACCCGCCTTCTTCATCTTACACGGAATATGTGACTTTAATATTTGAGTTTGAAAACTTAACAGTATTTCTTCCTATTCTGCAACTGTGCAGAGTACACAGAATAGGCTGCTAAACTGCGGTGACACACACTGAATGGAATAAGTGACTTTAATATTTGAGTTTGAAAACTTAACAGTATTTCTTCCTATTCTGCAACTGTGCAGAGTACACAGAATAGGCTGCTAAACTGCGGTGACGAACACAGAATGGAATATGTGACTTTAATATTTGAGTTTGAAAACTTAACAGTATTTCTTCCTATTCTGCAACTGTGCAGAGTACACAGAATAGGCTGCTAAACTGCGGTGACACACACTGAATGGAATAAGTGACTTTAATATTTGAGTTTGAAAACTTAACAGTATTTCTTCCTATTCTGCAACTGTGCAGAGTACACAGAATAGGCTGCTAAACTGCGGTGACACACACTGAATGGAAAATGTGACTTTAATATTTGAGTTTGAAAACTTAACAGTATTTCTTACTATTCTGCAACTGTGCAGAGTACACAGAATAGGCTGCTAAACTGCGGTGACACACACTGAATGGAAAATGTGACTTTAATATTTGAGTTTGAAAACTTAACAGTATTTCTTACTATTCTGCAACTGTGCAGAGTACACAGAATAGGCTGCTAAACTGCGGTGACACACACTGAATGGAATAAGTGACTTTAATATTTGAGTTTGAAAACTTAACAGTATTTCTTCCTATTCTGCAACTCTGCACAGTACACAGAATGTGCTGCTAAACTGCGGCGAAGCACACTGAATGGAATATGTGACTTTGATATTTTAGTTTGAAGACTTAACAGTATTTCTTCCTATTCTGCAACTCTGCACAGTACACAGAATGTGCTGCTACACTGCGGCGAAGCACACTGAATGGAATATGTGACTTTGATATTTTAGTTTGAAGACTTAACAGTATTTCTTCCTATTCTGCAACTCTGCACAGTACACAGAATGTGCTGCTACACTGCGGCGAAGCACACTGAATGGAATATGTGACTTTGATATTTTAGTTTGAAGACTTAACAGTATTTCTTCCTATTCTGCAACTCTGCACAGTACACAGAATGTGCTGCTACACTGCGGCTGAGCACACTGAATGGAATATGTGACTTTGATATTTTAGTTTGAAGACTTAACAGTATTTCTTCCTATTCTGCAACTCTGCACAGTACACAGAATGTGCTGCTACACTGCGGCGAAGCACACTGAATGGAATATGTGACTTTGATATTTTAGTTTGAAGACTTAACAGTATTTCTTCCTATTCTGCAACTCTGCACAGTACACAGAATGTGCTGCTAAACTGCGGCGAAGCACACTGAATGGAATATGTGACTTTGATATTTTAGTTTGAAGACTTAACAGTATTTCTTCCTATTCTGCAACTCTGCACAGTACACAGAATGTGCTGCTAAACTGCGGCGAAGCACACTGAATGGAATATGTGACTTTGATATTTTAGTTTGAAGACTTAACAGTATTTCTTCCTATTCTGCAACTCTGCACAGTACACAGAATGTGCTGCTAAACTGCGGCGACGCACACTGAATGGAATATGTGACTTTGATATTTTAGTTTAAAGACTTAACAGAATGTGCTCTAATCTGCAACTTTGCACACTAAACAGAATGTGCTCTAATCTGCAACTTTGCACACTAAACAGAATGTGCTCTAATCTGCAACTTTGCACACTAAACAGAATGTGCTCTAATCTGCAACTGTGCACACTAAACAGAATGTGCTCTAATCTGCAACTTTGCACACTAAACAGAATATATATATTTTTTTTTTTTTTTTTTTTTCCCCCCACACAAAATAACCTGCTGCCCCCACACACAGTAGTCCTAAAAAGGACTTTTGGTTTTTTTTTTTCACAATTTTGCTTTTTTTCCTCCCTACACTGACTTTCCCTTCCTATCCTCAGCTCTCCCTGGCTAAGACTGAGCCGAACTCGATGGTCAGGTGCTATACAGCACCCGACCACGGGTTCTGGCCAGCCAATCAGTGTAATGCCAGCAGCCAACATGGCTGCTGGCATTACACCGATGTCAGAGCCTCCCTGCACGTTTATTGGCTGCGCAGCAGCCGCAAAACGTGCGGGGAGGAAACCCGAACATGGCGGGCGAGCACATGCGGTACTCGTACGAGTACCGCCATGTGCCGAGCAGAGCGATGCTCGAGCCGATCCGAGCATCGGCCGAGCATGCTCGCTCAACACTATTGCTTTGCAATGCACTGAGGACCTCTCTAGCACTGAATGGGTTAAAATTGCTTTTAAATAAATGAAAATGTTTATTTTTACATTATTGTTCAGTTGATTACACCACAATTACTCAAGGGTAGAGATATAATAAAGTTCAGTACTGGGGTGAAGTATCTGGCAATATGTATATTATCCTAGCAAGGTGAACAGAAGAGACTTTGATCATTAGCATATGAAATTGACTTAATGCTGGTAATGTGCTGGGGAAGGCAAGTTAGGGAGTCGAGTAGAAGTTCTCAGACACTATAAATATGACCACCCCTTCCTTAACCCTTTGGTGTGCCACAGGGATGTTCAACTCACTGCTCTGCAATACGTTGCACACTCCTGTGGCATTCAAAGGGCTATAACTTAGACAATCCCCAGTCCTGCTTAACAGGTGATTCAAATATATACACAACCAGCAGATAACAGCTGATCTGCTAGTTCTGTGTTTGAATAATCAGTTAAACTGCTGTCTCTGCTCTCCAGTAGAGATGGCAAGCTGTCACCTATGGCTTCTTATAAAACAATGGGAAGATTCCCAACCTTGTCAACATCAGATTGGAGAATTTGGGTATGTGGACTCCAACCGCTTAGGCAGCTATCATAGCTTAGTGCATGTGATGAAGAGAGACTCACATTAACATATCAACACATCCAAAAATACAAGTGTTCCCTTCAGCAGCACCAGTGTATTGTAAAAGGAAAGCTATAATGGCAGCTATAACAAATAAATCCTTCCACCAAAGGGTCAAAACTAAAACAAAAACAGAATATATATATATTTGAAGCATCAATAAATAGTCTAAGGTGTGGTAAAGATTGGATAGTAGATAAATATCCAAGGGTAGAGTTTATTAAAATAATACTGAAAATGACACAGAATAGCATAGAAATATATTATACACTCTACTGCGGGTGCAGAATAAATAAAAATCATGCATAATGAACAATAAACTAATCTATGATAAATTGGAAAGATCAAACCACTATAAGAAGTCTAAATCCTATAAATCACTGTTTCCTCAGGGCTTGAATCCAACAGATCCTCACTGATTCCCTAGGTCTTGTGTCTGTAACAAACCTGAGTCCAACAAATCACTTATACCTTAGGGGTTGTGTCTCTAACAATCCTGAGTCCAAGAAATCACTGGTTCCTCAGGGCTTATGCCTCTATCAAGCCAAATTCCTACAAATCAATATTTCCTCATGGCTTGTGCATAACAAATATAAGTCCTACAAATCAATGATTCCCCAGGGCTTGTGCCTAACAAGTCTAAAATTGATTGCTCATCAGGACTTGGCACTCTAACAACAAGTCTAAGTCATACAAAGTAATGTTTCCTCAGGGCTTGTAACAAATGTAAGTCCTACAAATCAATGTGTCTAACAAGTTTAAGTCCTACAGATCAATGATTAATCACAGCTTGTGCCTAACAAGTTTAAGTCCTAAAACTGATTGTTCACCAGGGCTTGGGCCTCTAACAACAAGTCTAAGTCACACAAATCAATGTATCCTCAGGGCTTTTGCCTAACAATTCAAAGTCCTACAAATCAATTGTTCTTCAGGGCTCGGGCCTCTAACAACAAGTCTATGTTCTACAAATCGTCCTCTACAAAATGCACTATCCCATCAAGGATCAGTTGGCCCCAGTCACATCTTATGTCAGGGGGGTCCCTGTCTCTGTGCCAATTGTTTATATTTTTATTTTATTTTGTATATATATATATATATATATATATATATATATATATATATATATATATATATATATAAAAGCATCAAGATAAAATAAATCTGAAAAAGAAAAAAAATGGAACAAAGAAAAAATAAAACAAAAATAGCCAATATATAAAATGTAAAAAATGAAAACCATCAATTTACGATTTATCCAAATTAGATAATTAATTCCAATGAACTGAACAAGGCCACTTTAATTCAGATAGATGAATAAGTAAAATGTATCAAATATAAATGATGATATGTGATGTAAATGGGTAAATGAATCAGATGAATGAATGAAATGAACGACATTTAGAAACTCCAACAAGTCACTGCTGCCGTGATAAAGAAAATGATGATTAATTGACCATAATTGGATAATGATAGTCTGTTCGTAAAGTCAATAGTCTGACTTAATGTTATTTCACAATGCTTGAATACATATATATAACATCCGTGCATGTCTGATGTAATGAATGTGCGTGGCCAGTATGTATAGGCTTGTCAAAGTGCGTTTTTTTTTATAACTGCTTTTGTTTCTTGGTATTTAATGATGGAGACCTAACAATGATGCAGGGTATATGCAATTTGATGTGAATCACATTCTTAAATTATTACCCTCAGCATCGTATTCAGCACATATTCTTTCCCAGATATGTATGATTCTAGCTGTTAATATGAAAGTTTTGTGCTGCTTTCTGCTGTCTTTTCCTTGGGGAATATCACAGCCATTATAACTGAAGCTAGTCCAACATGTTTCATAAAGGGCTTTTTTCCTTTTTCTGTGACACTGAACATAGTAACTTCCTCCTAATCATCCAGTTATTTAAAGGAATAGTAATGTTTCATAATAAAAGCGGCTCTAATTAATCATCATAGTATTTGGACTTTGGAGACTATTATATCAATACTGTCAGACTTGTAGTTCAAGAGTAATTCAGTGACAAAGTATCCCCCTTCCTGCCCATTTTACTGATGTAACACTGCTCAGCCAGAGCAGAAGGGAGGTGCCCCGGTAGACTGCAGAGAGGGACAATCTTCAATTAAGATAAAGGAAAAACCTGAAAAACTTGTCAAGGGGGGCAGGGCTTTCATTGTTCTCATAGGAAGAAGATTGTCCCCTTCTGTCATCTGTCTTCTCTTACAACCAGATTAAACACTTCTGAGAAGAGTTGGCTTACACCAGGTCAAAGGGGCGGGAGGGGAAACTTTGCTTGTAAATATCTCTCAAACCATAAAGGTTTGAGAGATAAGACTTGCATCGTTCTTAATGTTTTTTTAATGCCTACAACATAAAATAAAGATAAAACAAATTATTACTATCCCTTTAAACACACAGTTTAACTCTATCATTACTGTTTCCATACTAATAACAATATATTCCATTGTGTCACCATGTTTGTGAAGATATTACTAAAATCCATATGTGCAAAGACATATTTCTTGCTCTTTTTGCTGATAATTTGTCCATATCTAAACTATATTTACAACTATATTTATCCAGTCTGAGATCATTTCCACGTTACATTATTTATTTGTGCTTCAAATATGAATTGAATATGGCAATGACTAATTAACCCTTTAGATGCCAGTGGGGTATGAAACACATTGAGAACCTCTCTGACACTCAAAGGGTTAAGCTGTATTGCATTATGCAAATGAGCCATTGTCAAAGTAAATACTTCTACATTATTGTGAACCTGGAGATGACATGGTAAAAGCATGATGATTTTGGTGTATTTGAGGTACATTCAATTGGATATGATGGCAAAGACATCTTAACACACGTGATGAGATGGAATTGGTGCAAACACAATCTTATCACCAGCCTAGACCCTTAGTCAACCTTACTGAACCTGCCCCAAGTTCTCTTTAGTGCATCAGGTTCATAGAGCATTGAATTGCAACATAATCTGTAACAACAGTGACTTGAATCTTCTTTCTCTTGATGACAAATTGCAGTGAAACTGATGTACAAGGGTCATATGTTCAAAGGGATAACGACAAAAAAAAAAGTTGTACGAACGCCAAAAATAAGTAATTTTATGTATGAACGACATTTTCTATACAGTATACGACAAAAAACTAGTCATGTCCGTTGTGTACAACACAACTCCAGAATTGCTGGTCAAAGGGGCGGGGCAAGGGTGTGGCTAAACTATTCTCCAGTGTCGTATAGAGGAAAAGAAAATTTGTCATAATTAACGACAAAAAAATGTCTTGCAAAAGACAAAATTTGTACATTAAGAAAAAAGTGGAGGGTATGTGTAGTTCTGAATGTGAAAATTTTTGTCTTTAGCTAAGACTTTTTGCCGTTAGTTAAGACATTTTTTGTCTTTACATACGACAATTTCAGTCAGGGCAAATTACATACTTCCAATCACAACCAACACTCTCTGAAAATATTAATGAGCCCAACAACTCTGTGCTTTGAAATGTTGTTAGAAACGGCAAAAGTTATTTCACTACTTCTTGGCCCTAAGAATTTAAGTATTTTGGAGAAAACTGCAGCATAAGAGGCAAATAAAAATATCCATTGATTTAAATGGAATTTTTACCTCTTAAATGCTAATGACACCAAACTGTGTGAGGAAATGCACACAAAATAGGATGTTTTTTACTTCAGGAACATTTTGATAAACAGTGTGAATCGATGGAAAAGTAGCAGATGAGGTTTAATACAGATAAATGTTATGCATTTGAGGTGCAGAAACAAATACATAAACACTAAATGGGATACTACTTGGTGAATCCTCACAGACAGACAATAGACTGTAGTACTCACTGTCACCCAGCTGCTGCAAAAGCCAATAGAGTACTTATCCTTACATAAATGATTGGTAATGTCTCATACAAAATATGATATACAGTTTTGGACCCCATTTCTTAAAAATGACATATTGAAATGGAAATAGAACAGATATGTGAAACAACATTCATAAAGCGATTTGAAGATTTTAGCTATACACTAACCATAGCCAAATTTGTTTTTTTTACGTTAAAGATCATGTGTCTAAGGAGAGACGTGATAACTATATACAAATGTATTCAAGTCCAATGCAATGATCTCTCTAGAGAACTCTTTACACAAATGGTTAAAGGGAAAGTAATGTTTTACAAAAACAGCAGCTCCAATTAATCGTCATAGTTAGTGATGATCGAGCACCCCAATGCTCGGGTGTTCGGGTGCTCTGACCGAGCGCCCCCGAGGCTCGAGTGCTCGGCCGAGCACCCGAGCCCCATTGAAGTCAATGGGAGGACTCGAGCATTACACCAGGCACCCCCTGCTCTGATGAGGGGAGGGTGCCTGGTCCATAGGAAAAGGGCAGAAAATGATGGAAACACCACAGAAATGGTTCAGGGACAGCATAGGGAGGATGTCTGGATGCATCTTGGACTCCAACGTCGCTGCTGGGAACGATCTTTCGCCCGTAGTACGCCATTTTTACAGACTGACCGTAAAACACACAAAAAGGGAAGATAAAAACGACTTTAGGCGAAAAATTGTTACCAAACAGTATTTGCTGTATATTTACTTGTATATCATCTGCAAATTCTGCAAAAAATGTCATCGATTTTTCGGAACTGGGGCCATGATTAAGAGGGAAACGTGCGCAGAGGCAAATTCTGCAAAAAATTTCCTCGATTTTTCTGAACTGGGGCCATGATTAAGAGGGAAACGTGCGCAGAGGCAAATTCTGCAAAAAATTTCCTCGATTTTTCTGAACTGGGGCCATGATTAAGAGGGAAACGTGCGCAGAGGCAAATTCTCCCAAAAATTTCCTCGATTTTTCTGAACTGGGGCCATGATTAAGAGGGAAACGTGCGCTGAGCCGACCATCTAAAACATTATGGGTGAGGGTCTGCTGCGGAGCTGACCATCCTAAACATTATATGCGAAGGCCCGCTAGTGAGCTGAAGCTATAAAACATTATATGAGAGGGCCCGCTAGAGAGCTGACCCAATAAAACATTATATGAGAAGGCCCGCTGGTGAGCTGACCTATACAAAAATTGTCAAACAGCGCCCGCTGGTGAGCTGGCCCTATATAAAAATTATATCACAGGGCCCGCTGGTGAGCTGGCCCTATATAAAAATTATATCCCAGGGTATATGGAAGAGAGTCAACCATATACCCATTCTTTGGGTGGAAGGGGTGAATGGGAATACAGAGTATTCCCATCATTGTAAATAACATATATAAAGTGACTTTATGTTCACCCGGGGCTTTCCTCCAGTGGAGTGGAGAAGTCAGGGGAAATCCAGGCCTTGTTCATTTTTATAAGTGTCAACCTATCAGCATTTTCGGTGGAAAGGCGGATACGCTTATCTGTTATGATGCCACCAGCAGCACTAAATACCCGCTCAGACAGAACGCTGGCGTCAGGGCAGGCCAGCACCTCCAAGGCGTAGAGTGCCAGTTCATACCACGTGTCCAGCTTGGACACCCAGTAGTTGTAAGGCACAGAGGGATCATTGAGGACGCTGACACGGTCTGCTACGTACTCCTTCACCATCTTCCAAAACATTTCCCTCCTTGTGAAACTAGGCTGCGCATCAGGGTGAGGGTGCTGGCGGGGTGTCATGAAGGTGTCCCACGCCTTGGAGAGTGTTGCCCTGCCTTTGTCGGAACTGCTGTGTGCTCCCCTTTTCTCCCCTTCTCGGTTGGCCAAGGTAGCACGTACTCTGCCGCCAGCGTTGTCAGATGGAAAATTTTGGAGCAATTTTTCGACAAGAACCTTTTGGTATTGCACCATTTTGCTTGTCCTCTCCACCGGAGGAATGAGAGATGAGAAATTCTCTTTGTAGCGGGGGTCCAGAAGGGTGAACACCCAGTAATCCGTGTTGTCTAAAATGCGTATAACACGTGGGTCACGGGAAAGGCAGCCTAACATAAAGTCAGCCATGTGTGCCAGAGTACCAACAGGCAAGATTTCGCTGTCCTCACCAGGAGGATGACTCTCAATCTCCTCATCCTCTTCCTCCTCTTCTGCCCACCCACGCTGAAGAGATGGAACTAAAGTTCCATGGCTACCCTCTGTAGCGGAGGCAACCGTGTCTTCCTCCTCCTCCTCCTCCTCCTCCGCCTCCTCCAATTGTCGCTGAGAAGACGAAGTGAGGGTGCTCTGGCTATCACCTTGTGTAAGCTCTTCCTCCCGCATTTCCACCTCTTCCACATGCAAAGCCTCGGTTTTAATTGTGAGCAGCGAGCGTTTCAGTAGACACAGAAGTGGGATGGTTACACTGATAATAGCGTTATCACCGCTCACCATCTGTGTCGATTCCTCAAAATTGCGTAAAACCTCACAGAGGTCTGACATCCATTCCCACGCCTCACTTCTGATTACAGGAAGTTGAACGGAGAGGCGACGACCGTGTAACAGCTGGTACTCCACTACTGCCCTCTGCTGCTCACAAAGCCGGGCCAACATGTGGAAGGTGGAGTTCCAGCGCGTGCTCACGTCACACAGCAGCCGGTGAGCTGGCAATTGTAAGCGCTGCTGCAGCTTCAACAGGCCGGCTGAAGCTGTTGATGACTTACGGAAATGTGCACACACGCGGCGCACCTTGGTCAAGAGATCATGCAAATTGGGGTAGGTTTTTAGAAATCGCTGAACCACTAAATTAAATACATGCGCTAGGCATGGTACGTGTGTGAGCTTGCCGAGCTCCAAAGCCGCCACCAAGTTACGCCCATTATCACACACAACCATGCCTGGTTGCAGGTTGAGTGGCGAGAGCCACTGCTCGGTCTGGTGACTAATCCCCTGCAACAGCTCTGAGGCCGTGTGCTGTTTGTCCCCAAGGCAGATCAGCTTCAGCACGGCCTGTTGACGCTTCCCCACTGCCGTGCTACACTGCTTCCAGCTACCGGCTGATGGGTGAGTGGCGCTGCGCGCAGAGAATTCGGAGGTGGAAACGGAGGAGGAGGAGCCAATAACGTAGGTGCTGGCGGAAACCCTGATGGAGGTAGGGCCCACAATCCTCGGCGTGGGTAGCACCTGTGCCATCCCAGGGTCCGAGTCGCTCCCAGCCTCCACGACATTCACCCAGTGTGCCGTCAGGGAAATGTAGCGTCCCTGGCCACAAGCACTTGTCCATGTGTCAGTCGTTAAGTGGACCTTCCCAGTAACTGTGTTGGTCAGGGCACGGGTGATGTTACGGGACACATGGTGGTGTAAGGCGGGGACGGCACACCGGGAAAAGTAGTGGCGGCTAGGGACTGCGTACCGAGGGACAGCTGCTGCCATCAGGCTGCGGAGGGACTCAGTCTCCACAAGCCTAAATGGCAGCATTTCGATGGCCAGTAATTTGGAAAGGTGTGAGGTTAGTGCTATGGCCTGTGGGTGGGTGGCTGGGTATTTTCGCTTGCGCTCAAATGCCTGGGGTAACGACATTTGGATGCTGCTCTGGGACAGGGAAGTGGATGTGGTCGCTGATGGTGCTTCAGATGGTACAGGTGCAGGGCGTGAGGTATGCGGGCCTGCGCCTTCGACAGGCGATTGGCCGGCACCGAAAACAGGGGAAGAAGAGGCAGTGGTGTGGCCTGCAGACACAGATTGGCGATCCGGGCGTTCCTCCCACTTATTACGGTGCTTGGATGCCATGTGTCGGATCATGCTGGTGGTGGTGAGGTTTCTAGTGTTCATGCCTCGGCTCATTCTGGTGTGGCACAGGTTGCAAACTACAATTCTTTTGTCGTCCGCACTTTCCTTAAAAAAACGCCATACCGCGGAACACCTACCCCTTGGCTAGGGAGATTTACGCAAGGGGGTGCTCCGTGGAACATTTGCGGGCTGGTTTGGTGCGGTCCGCCTTCTTTCTGTAGCCACACCACTGCCTCTTCCAGCCTGTTGCGGTGCTGCAGATGGCTCACCCTCAGGACTGCTGTCATCGCTCGGCTCTCCACCTTCCCAGGTGGGGTCAGTCACCTCATCGTCCACCAAGTCCTCCTCCACTTCCTCACTCTGATCATCCTCCTCATTTCTTGATCCCACCACATACTCAGTCATTGACAACTGTATATCATCCTCCTCATCAAGGTCTTGAGACAGTAAAAGTGGTTGATTTGATGGTAACTGTGTCTCATCATCATCATCATCCACTTCCTTTGACCTTAAATGCCGTTCACCTCTGTCATCTTCTTGTGATTGGGTACCCTCTAGAGGTTGTGAATCAGGGCACAAGATTTCATGTTCCTCTGCAAGCGTGCTTGGAGAGAGGTTCAAATTAAGGATTGGTGATGAGACGAGCTCCTCACTATATCCCAGTGTGGGATCCCTTCTTTGACCAGACCCTCTATGGTGGGAGGAAGGATGATCAGGGTGAGGATTATGTTGACCAGACTCTTGGCTACTGAGAGTGGACTTGGTGGAAGACAGGGTGGTGCTTAACCGACTGGAAGCAGTATCAGCTGAAATCCAACCGACCACCTGTTCGCAGTGGTCTGACCTCGAGAGTGATGTCCTGCGACGCCCTGTAAACTGAGACATGAAGCTAGGTATGGTGGATGTCTTTCTTTCTTGTGCTCTGGCACCAGGCACAGTTTCTACGCGTCCTGACCCGCGCCCTGAACTATCAGGATCACGTCCACTTCCCCGTCCCTTTTTACCCGCCTTCTTCATATTACACAGAATATGTGCTGCAAATCTGCAACTTTGCACACTAAACAGAATGTGCTGCTTATCTGCGGCTAGGCACAGTGAACAGAATATGTGACTTTTATTTTTAACACTTTGCACACTAAACAGAATGTGCTGATAATCTGCAACTTTGCACACTAAACAGAATGTGCTGCTTATCTGCGGCTAGGATCAGTGAACGGAATAAGTGACTTTTATTTTTAACACTTTACACACTAAACAAAATGTGCTGCTAATCTGCAACTTTGCACACTAAAAAGAATATGCTGCTTATCTGCGGCTAGGCACAGTGAATGGAATATGTGACTTTTAGTTTTTACACTTTGCACACTAAACAGAATGTTCTGATAATCTGCAACTTTGCACACTTAACAGAATATGCTGCTTATCTGCGGCTAGGCACAGTGAATGGAATATGTGACTTTTAGTTTTTACACTTTGCACACTAAACTGAATGTGCTGATAATCTGCAACTTTGCACACTAAACAGAATGTGCTGCTTATCTGCGGCTAGGCACAGTGAATGGAATATGTGACTTTTAGTTTTTACACTTTGCACACTAAACAGAATGTTCTGATAATCTGCAACTTTGCACAGTAAACAGAATATGCTGCTTATCTGCGGCTAGGCACAGTGAATGGAATATGTGACTTTTAGTTTTTACACTTTGCACACTAAACTGAATGTGCTGATAATCTGCAACTTTGCACACTAAACAGAATGTGCTGCTTATCTGCGGCTAGGCACAGTGAATGGAATATGTGACTTTCAGTTTTTACACTTTGCACACTAAACTGAATGTCCTGATAATCTGCAACTTTGCACACTAAACAGAATGTGCTGCTTATCTGCGGCTAGGATCAGTGAACGGAATAAGTGACTTTTATTTTTAACACTTTACACACTAAACAAAATGTGCTGCTAATCTGCAACTTTGCACACTAAAAAGAATATGCTGCTTATCTGCGGCTAGGCACAGTGAATGGAATATGTGACTTTTAGTTTTTACACTTTGCACCCTAAACTGAATGTGCTGATAATCTGCAACTTTGCACACTAAACAGAATGTGCTGCTTATCTGCGGCTAGGCACAGTGAATGGAATATGTGACTTTTAGTTTTTACACTTTGCACACTAAACTGAATGTGCTGATAATCTGCAACTTTGCACACTAAACAGAATATGCTGCTTATCTGCGGCTAGGCACAGTGAATGGAATATGTGACTTTTAGTTTTTACACTTTGCACACTAAACTGAATGTGCTGATAATCTGCAACTTTGCACACTAAACAGAATGTGCTGCTTATCTGCGGCTAGGATCAGTGAACGGAATAAGTGACTTTTATTTTTAACACTTTACACACTAAACAGAATGTGCTGCTAATCTGCAACTTTGCACACTAAACAGAATATGCTGCTTATCTGCAGCTAGGCACAGTGAATGGAATATGTGACTTTTAGTTTTTACACTTTGCACACTAAACAGAATGTTCTGCTAATCTGCAACTTTGCACACTAAAAAGAATGTGCTGCTAATCTGCAACTTTGCACACTGAACAGAATGTGCTGCTAATCTGCAACTTTGCACACTAAACAGAATGTGCTGCTAATCTGCAACTTTGCACACTAAAAAGAATGTGCTGCTAATCTCCAACTTTGCACACTAAACAGAATGTGCTGCTAATCTGAAACTTTGCACACTAAACAGAATGTGCTGCTAATCTGCGGCTAGGCACAGTGAACGGAATATGTGACTTTTTTTTTTAAACTCTGCCCCCCAAAACAAAATATATCTGCTGCCCCCACACACAGTAGTCCTAAAAAGGACTTTTGGGTCTTTTTTTTTGTTCAAAAACACTTTTCTTCTCCCTACACTGACTTTCCCTTCCTATCCTCATCTCTCCCTGGCTAAGACTGAGCCGAACTCGCTGGTCAGGTGCTATACAGCACCCGATCACGGGTTCTGGCCAGCCAATCAGTGTAATGCCAGCAGCCAACATGGCTGCTGGCATTACACTGATGTCAGAGCCTCCCCGCATGTTTATTGGCTGCGCAGTAGCCGCGAAACGTGCGGGGAGGAGACCCGAACATGGCGGGCGAGCACATGCGGTACTCGTACGAGTACCGCCATGTGCCGAGCAGAGCGATGCTCGAACCGAACCGAGCTTCGGCCGAGCATGCTCGCTCATCACTAGTCATAGTATTTGGACCATGAAGAGTGTTATTTCAATACTGTCAGAGTTGTGGTTCAAGAGTAATTGAAGGATAAAGTTTCCCCCTCCTGTCCCTTTTACCTAGTGTAAGCCATGTCTTCTCAGATGTGGTATATGATTGTAAGACCAGACAGATAACAGCAGGGGACAATCTTCTTCCTGTGAGAACAATGAAAGCCCTGCCCCCCTTGACAAGTTTTTCAGGTTTTTCCCTTATCTTAATTGAAGATTGTCCCTCTCTGCAATCTACCTGGGCACCTCCCCTCTGATCTGGCTGAGCAGTGTTACATCAGTAAAAGGGGCGGGAGGGGGAGACTATGTCATTGAATTACTCTGAAACTACAACTCTGACAGAATTGAAATAACACTCTCCAAGGTTTAAATACTATGATGATTAATTAGAGCTGCTTTTATTATGAAACATTACCATCCCTTTAAGTATAAAAGAAGCATCCATTAAGAAAAGATACTATAGCTGCTTTAAAAAGGTATTTGGTATCGTTTTAGCATAGACCTTTATATAGCATTATGACTGATTGTTTCAGTCCAGATATAATGCTAATCCAGTGAGCTAGCCGATTGCCTTTTTGATGTTAGAAAGAACTTTACAAATGCAAATGGCTTCAAATGGGTATTTGTTTGCCTTCCTCTGGATCAACAAAGGAGAACTAGAAAAAGGTGAACTTCAAGCCCATTGATTTCCACTTTTTTATATACATACTAGTTGAAGAGCCCGTTACACGGGCCACAGTGCCAATGCCAGCTGGTCTCGGGGCAGTCATGCGGGCTCTGTATCAGCTGCGGTGTGGGCAGTCTCTACTGTGCATGACTGCAGAATACACAGCAGTCTCTACTGCACATGACTGCATCGTTACACACGTTTTAGCGAATTATTATATAGGATGTTTTTACTGAAGAGAGGAAAGTTAACAGTACATGATCATAAGACAAGTTAAAGGAAGGTTATCCGTGTGTTCATAAAGATATGTTTATATCCAAATATTATCATTATGTAAAACCTGTCTAAATATAGAGGAACTAAGCCTATTCTAGTCAAAACCAGTCTCAACTCTAACTCTCCTATCCTGTAAATAACCTATGAAACCCAGCGGGTCGAACCCCCCCATACCAAGATGGGCAATAGTGTAGCGGCACCAATCTAGTGCCATATCCACTGAGCAATGTTATGTAACATTTTAGATAACATTTTAGATATCCAGAGGTGTTCTGTATGTGTAGTCTGTGTCACCCCCAGAATGCCAGCCTCCCTAACATCACTTCCTTGGGGCTTTTAACCCCGTGAATGACAGAGAGGTCACAGGGTTAAACAACAAATTATGCAGGGTAATAAATTCAGAACAAGTCTCAAATGCTTTTGATTTGCAGGGCTTTGTAGACTTCACTAGTATTCAAGGGGTTAAAAGCCCCATTTAGATCAGTGCTAATTTTAGGGATTTGCATTTGTCCCCTATAGAGGAGCTGCTTTGTTACAGAATTACTCCAGTCTTTTTATATCCTCCTCAGTAAGTATGTATGTTAAAAGCTCTGTCCAAAACAATAGTCATTTTTTATTGGAGTTGGTTCATGCCAGAACTGATCCATTTCTTCTAAATTAGGGATCGGCAACATCAGGTCCTCTGGCTGCTACCACACTACAGAACTCAACATTCCCTGCCAGCCAACGGCAGCAGCTGAAGGGCCTCACATTGACAATCACTGTTCTATATACATCATTTTCAATGTTTGATGATATTTTATTTCAGATCTTTTTCCATAACGCTTTATTGCTCCTCACTGTCCATTCATGTCCTTGGCTAAGTCTCAGGCTCTTCTATTATTTACAGCAAAAGATGTGAGATAATGCCTAAAGAGATGTATTTAGCATTGCAGCAGTGATACAAAGTGAACAAGAGCAAGTCAAGCATGAATACATCAGTCAGATACAGAGAGGGTGAGGTACCATGGACAAGTATCCATCTGAAGTGTTGCATGTAGTTTTGCGTCATAAAATGACGCATGTGTTTTGCTGCATCATTTGAAATGTCGCATTTAAAATTTTGCATCATAAAGTGACGCATATTCTACATTTTGCATTGTTCCGAATGGCGCATTCACCATTTCGTACGTTAACATGTCGCAGTATGGGTGCAATATTGACGCATTATGGGTGCAATAAGGATGCAATATGGGTGCAATATTGGTGCATTAAGTACGCAATATGGGTGCAATAATGACACAATATGGGTGCAATATTGACGCATTATGGGTGCAATAGGGGTGCATTAAGGATGCAATATGGGTGCAATATGGGTGCAATATGGGTGCAATATTGGTGCATTAAGTACACAATATGGGTGCAATATTGACGCATTATGGGTGCAATAGGGGTGCATTAAGGATGCAATATGTGTGCAATAATGAAGCAAATTGGGTGCAATATTGGCGCAATATGGATTCAATATTGGTGCAATATGGATCAATATTGGTGCACTATGGAAGCAATAATGACACAAATTAGGTGCAAGATGGGTGCAATATGGGTGCAATATGGGTGCAATAATGACGCAAATTGGGTGCAATATTGGTGCAATTTGGGTGCAATAATGATGCAAATTGGGTTCAATATTAGTGCACTATGGGTGCAATAATGACGCAAATTGGGAGCAATATGGGTGCAATATTGGTGCAATATGAGTACAATATGGATGCAATATGAGTGCAATAAGGTTTCAATATTGGTGCAATATGGGTGCAATAATGACGCACATTGGGTGCAATATTGGTGCAAATTGGGTGCAATATTGCTGCAATATGGGTGCAATATTGACGCAAATTGGGTGCAATATGGTGCAATATGGATGCAATATGGGTGCAATAATGACGCAAATTGGGTGCAATATGGGTGCAGTATGGGTGCAATATAGGTTAAAAATTGGTGCACTATGGGTGCAATAATGATGCAAATTAGGTGCAATATGGGTGCAGTATGGGTGCAATAATAATGCAAATTGGGTGCAATATTTGTGCAAATTGGATGCAATATTGGTGCAATATGGGTGAAAAAAATGACACAAATTGTGTGAAATATTGGTGCAAATTGGACGCAATATTGTTGCAATATGTGTGCAATATTGATGCAATATGGGTGAAATATGGATGCAATATGGGTGCAATAATGATGCAAATTGGGTTCGGTATTGATGCACTATGTGTGCAATATTGACCAAATTGGGTGCAATATGGGTGCAATATTGGTGTAATATGGGAGCAATATGGGTGCAGTATGGGTGCAATATGGGTTCAATATTGGTGCACTATGGGTGCAATAATTATGCAAATTAGTACAATATGGGTACAATATGGGTGCAGTATGGATGCAATATGGGTTCAATAATGACGCAAATTGGGTGCAATATGGGTGCAATATTGGTTCAATATTGGTACAATATGGGTGAAATAATGATGTAAATTGGGTGCAATAATGATGCAAATTGGGTGCAATATTTGGTGGGTTTTTGGTTGTATTTGGGTTGGTTTTTGGGTTGGATTTGGGTTGGTTTAGGTGGGTTTTTGGTTGGATTTGGGTTGGTTTTTGGTTGTGTTTTGGGTTGGTTTTGGTGGGTTTTGGGTTGGATTTGGTGAGTTTTTGGTTAGTTTTGGGTTGGTTTTTGGTTGTGTTTTGGGTTGATTTTGTTTGGATTTGGGTTGGTTTTTGGTTGTGTTTTGGGTTGGTTTTGGTGGGTTGTGGTTTGAATTTGGTGGGTTTTGGATTGGATTTGGGTTGGTTTTGGTGGGTTTTGGGTTGGATTTGGTGGGTTTTTGGTTGGATTAGGGTTGGTTTTTGGTGGGTTTTGTGTTGGATTTGGGTTGCACCCATATTGCGTCCTTAATGCGCCCATATTGCACCCATACTGTGTCCTTAACCCCGTAACGCCCGAGCGGATGCCCCAGGTCGACAGAGGACGTACATGTACGTCTCGGAAGTCATTTAAAAATATGAAAAAAAAAAGTTCAGCGGCTGTTAAGTGCCGGCCGCATGCACGCAGAGCCGGTCACTAAGGGGTTAATGCACCCATACTGCACCCATATTGCGTCCTTAATGCACCCCTATTGCACCCATAATGCATCAATATTGCACCCATATTGCGACACATTAACGCACAAAATAGTGAATGCTCCATTTGGAATGATGCAAAATGTAGAATCTGTGTCACTTTAAATGCGACACTTCAAATGACGTGGCAAAACACATGCATCATTTTATGATGTGAAACTTTACATGCAACACTTCAATAGTAAACCCCACGGACAAATGGGACAATTCTGGGGCAAAATCATAACAGAGAACAAATAAAATGTCACATTGATTGAAATGGGGCCTTAAACCCCTTGAATACCTGAGAGGTCTCCATCGCATTTCTTCAATGGGAATTTTGGGAATATTTATTTTTTTTCCCTATTGTACAAGTGATTTGTTTTACTCTTCTTAGTTTAACAGCCTTATAGATGTTTATCCAAACTACAGGAACAATTAACACAGGAATACAAAAAAGCAGATCCAATTAATCTTCATAATATTTGGGCCGTGAAGGGTGTTTCAATACTGTCAAAGTTGTAGTTCAAGAGTAATTGAATGATAAAGTATCCCCCTCCCGCCCCTTTTACTGATGTAACACTGCTCACCTTAGAGCAGCAAGACTCTCTGGATTGATCTCACATAGGGACAATCTTCAGTGAGTGTAACGGAAGCTAGAAGGGACCGTGTCGCCTTCTGCCGTCGTTCCCAGGTCTCTCCTTCTTGACGCCAGATAAGCTCTGTCAGATGCCCCAGTCAAAGTATGGACAGTCACTGGAAACAGTCGCCGGATTGCTGGAAGCAAGGGAGCCTGGAGTCCACGCCGCCGCCTGACAGCATACCAAATTAGATCCGCAGATAGCTGGCAGCAGACGGTCGGCAATGCAGGATACACAGCTCAGGTGGGCATCAGAGAGGATACTTTAAACCACAAGAGCATAAAGAAAACCAGGACTCCTTCTTAGTTCTTCAAGAAGACTAACTCTTTATTACAACAACCCACAGCATATTTATACAGTTTCAAACCACACTAACTTGGAGCACAGTACATGAGACTTAAAGGGATAGTAACACTTCGTTTTAACTTTATTTTATTTTGTAGGCATTAAAAAAACATGAAGAACGATATAAGTCTTATCTCTCAAACCTTTATGGTTTATGAGATATTCACAAGCAAAGTTCCCCTCCCCGCCCCTTTTACCTAGTGTAAACAATCTCTTCTCAGATGTCAGTCTAGTTGTATGACAGTACAGATAACAGAAGGGGACAATTTTCTTTGTATGAAAACAATGAAAGCCCTTCCCCCCTTGACAAGTTTTTCAGCTTTTTCCATTATCTTAATTGAAGATTGTCCCTCTCTGCAGTCTACCTGGGCATATCCCTTCTGATCTGGTTGAACAGGGGGGGGATACTTTGTTTGTGAATATCTCTTAAACCATAAAGGTTTGAGAGATAAGACTTATATCATTCTTCATGTTTTTTTAATGCCTACAAAATAAAATAAAGTTAAAATGAAGTATTACTATCCCTTTAATACAATCACAATTCCTCCTGGTAGAACACAATGGGGTAGTCACAGGGATAATTCAGTCACCACAAAGGGGTCCAAGAACCAACAACAAATGATTCAGGGAAACATAATAGGGCAGACATGATTGGATTAATCACACAGCAGGGGGTCACAGGACAGTGCTCAATACAATGACTTCAGTGGCCAGAATATACAATCCCTTAACAATGGCCAGGGGTTGAGTAATTAAGCAAAAGGCTTGGGGGACTACAATACATATTGAAAGTAAATATGCTCAAACTCAAATGATTAACCCTTTGCAGGTCAGAAGAGTTTGCAGCGCCCAAGCCTTGAATTGTTCTTTCCTCTGGCACAGCTGCCTATCCACATAAGGCTAGCCAAAGTCTCTTAGTCCAGGATAAGGGCTTGAGAGATTGTAGGCCCGGGCCCAAAGGAGTGTCCAAGAGTGTCCAATATCCATAATCCTTGGGCCCAGGGATGAATAAATGCCATGCCCAGACAAGGCTCTAGTAACGGCCTAAGGCCCGTTACAGTGAGCATAAGGAAAAACCTGAAAAACCCTCCCCTCAGATGTGGAAAACCTTGACCGGACAGATCGCAGCAAGGGACAATCTTCTTACTGTGAGCATAAGGAACTCCCCCCCCCCCCGATAGGTTTTTCAGGTTTTTCCTTATGCTCACTGAAGATTGTCCCTCTCTGCGATCCATCCGGACAGATTTGCTGTTCTGAAGTGAGCAGTGTTACATCAGTAAAAGGAGCAGGCGTGGAATACTTTATCATTCAATTACTCTTGAACTACAACACTGACAGTATTGAAATAATGCTCTACATGGCCCATAAAACTATGAAGGTTAATCCGAGCTGATTTTATTGTGAAACATTACTATCCCTGAAAAACAAGATGTACTTTGGAATCCAGTTATTTAAAACTAGTTGAACAGCCCGTTACACGGGCCACAGTGCCACTGCCACCCGGTCACGGGGCAGTCACACGCAGTAGAGACTGCCCGCGCCACAGCTGATACAGAGCTGGATGCTCCTTCAGCAGCTTCTACTGGGCATGACTGCAGCACACGCACCAGTGTGTACTATGCATGTAGCGGCGTTACACACGATTTAGCAAATTATTATATAGGACTAGTTGAACAGCCCGTTACACGGGCACAGTGCCTCAGGCAGCCGGTGGCGGGGCAGTCACCCAGTGGAGACTGCCCGCGCCTCGGCTGATACAGAGCCTCTGGCAGCCGGTCGCGGGGCAGTCACACGCGGTGGAGACTGCCCGCGCCTCGGCTGATACAGAGCTGGACGCTCCTTCGGAGCACCCAGCTCTGTATCAGCCGCGGCGCGAGCAGTCTCCACTGTGTGTGAGTGCCGCACGCGCAGCAGTATCTACTGCGCATGTCGGGCGTTACACACAACTTGGCGAATTATTATATAGGATGTGTTGGGGATCTCTAACATTCAAGTGGTTAAATGCCTCCAGGACTGGAGGTTAGTGCAGCACATTGGAAAATTATGAGATACACATCCCTCTGGTCCTTAAAGGGTTAAGCAATTGTCGCTCCCTCTCTAAGAATTTGGGGAATTCTTATTTGCCAGATACGGGAGAGTTGGATTGCTCTAGAATTGCTCCTCTTTTTACTTTTGTTTTATGGCCAATAGAATAGGAGAGTAATTCTGGAGAAAACCAACTGCATTGTGGGAAGGGGATACAAAATTCCAAGAGTCCACACTGATTTAAAATTAGCAGTGTCAGCAGCAGGGGCTGACCTATCATCATACCTGGGAACTCTCCGGATTTGCCCTGGAGACTCCGGTTCTGACAGAGTTTTACCGGGTCTCCGGGGCAGATTCCTCCGGATGTGGAGAGTTTCTATTGAAACTCTGCCACATCTGTTTTTTTTCCGGTTGTGCCTCCGTCCCCAGCCTTCTGTGTGACACATTTAACCCTCTGAGTGCCAGAGTGGTACGGAATGCATTGCTTTGCAATGCATTCTGTACCACTCTGGCACTCAAAGGGTTAAATCCTCCCAACACTCGAGTTAAGCCCCGCACCTTTTTGATGCGATTAGCGTCAATTTTGTTACCCCCTGCTGAACAGAGGACTACCCTCCGGGTAGCCCTCAACTGAAAGTTCCCAGGTATGTCTATCATTGGTTCAACTAGGGTCAGATTTCCCAAGAGGCAGAGCAGACAGCTGCATAGAGCTCCAGGTTTGGAGGAGAAGTGCCTCGGCTGTGCTAGCCACACATACTTTCTGAATAATGAATGTGGCCAAAGCAATGTCAGTGTCCCTCATTGTTTTATATTCCTTTACAGGCTCTTATTTAACTCCTTAGATGTTAAAGATATCATCAATTCATACATGAACAGTATGTTGAAGAGCTCTCTAGCAACTAAGAGGTTAAAGTTTTTTTTCTTTCTTTCTTGTTATAGACCTAGTGTTTTTCCAGAGCTAATATGCCAAGAATTCCTCATCTAGGGGCACCTGGGATGTAAATCCAACCATGGGTGCCTCAGGGTCAGTTTAACCTGGTGAGTGCCAGAGAGGTATCCAATGCATTGCATTGCAATGCATTGGATACCTCTCTGACACTCAAAAGGTTAAGGGCACATTGAATGCAACATAGTAACATTGAACATAGATAATGAGGCCGTTGACCCAGTGGAAGGGAAAACATCGTATTGAAGCAATTTGCCCAATTTCCCCCAGTTCACTGCAAACTACTGAAAACCCCAAAACATTTTCTATTTATCGCAGTTGATTCCAATTCTAACCTAAACCAGTACTGACCCTAACTAGCTCACCCTCCCTCTAGCTAACCTATGAACCCCAGAGGGCAGAGCATCCCCGTCCCCACAATGGGATAGTGGCCCTGTTAAGGTGGCAAGCCAGTTGGCCAATTGTATAGAATTTTAAATAAAGTTCCAATATTCTCATGAAGGAGCTGTACTTCTAGGCTGTGTCACCTACAGTACATGCATGGCGGCGGCCTCCCCACCAGCGTATCTGGCAATAGCAACCTCTCCACCCCTGACCATGTCATAGGACATCCAAGCATACCTTAGGAAATGGAACTTTTCCTGATAAACTCTATGGAGTTAAAGACATTTGTAATGACGAATATTTTGATTAACCAGTTCTATCTATCTACCACAGATGGAGAAGGGGTGTCTCTCTGACATACACATCTGCACTACCACCCTCCGCACCATAACCAGTAGCTCTCTGACCAGTGCATTGTTAACTATTGGGTCAATTTGATCTGGTAATATGGACAACATACATGTCTTAGGGTTGAAAGGCATCCATCTGACTGCTTTTGTTATTATGTCCACCACCTGCTTCCAGTACTGTGCAACCTGTGGGCAATGCCAAATAAGATATATAAAATTGACCCCCAAAAGCCCCACACCTTCTACATTCATCAGTGTCAAATTTACCCATCTTTAGCAGTCCTATGGGAGTGTAGCATGTCCTATGTAACACTTTAAGCTGAAGCAACTGGTATACAGATGTAGTCGACACTGCTTCCGGTCCACACCTAGCTGCCCTCCACTCCCAGTCCTCCAGTCTCTCCACATCATCTTCCCAGTGAGATCTAAGTGTCACTCCCTCCATGAATGTATGCTTTTCCAGCCATGTATAAATCAACGAGATTGATTAGAAAATAGTTTGCTTAGAAACCAAAGTAAGCAAAGGGATCTACATTAATTCTGGAGCTCCTCCTTATCACTCAGTCTGAAAGGCATTGCAGAGACGGCAGACATAAGTATGTGAAGAATAGCCCATTTGGTATGCCATTATTTAATTGTATAAAGAATGTAAGCATATTATCCTGATATACATGACCCAGGATGGTAATACCATATTGTGTCCAGCTCTGTCCAAAATCCAGGGTCCTCAGCTGTTCCAGACCTTTCCCACCCCACAAGGGGGTACACGGACCCCTTGAAGTGTAGCCTGATATTTTTTGAAGGGAGGACCATATTTTGCAAAACGTCTGTGTGGCTTTCAGGGGGCTCAAACAAACCCAAACACCCAGCAGAAGTACATAGGAGAGGGTATATTCCTTCTTTAAGAATGGCTTTTCTATGTTGGGGAACAGGTGCATGCTATGAGGTATGACATAAGTGAAGGCATATTGTCCTTGAGCAGCCATATAATATCTTTGGAAGTCGTGGAGAGCAATACCCCCCTCATTTACCCGGTATCATGGTGCCCGTGATTCTCTGTGCAACATTCCTACTTCCAGGTTTGTGTTTGGTTGTCTCTTATTGGTGCTAGTTGGCTAGCCCCTCCGAGGGCTAGCCTTTATATACTCCCTCCTGTCACTAGGCCGGTGCCCTTTCGTGGTGTTCCTGACCTTACGTTATTCTGTGCTCCTGTTCCGTGTTGATCCGGTTTTCGTCTGACCTTGTTCCTGTTCCGCTCCCTGTGTACCGATCCAGGCTTTGGCTGACTACCACTCTCTGTGTACCGATCCAGGCTTTGGCTCACTACCGCTCTCTGTGTACTGATCCAGGCTCTGGCTGACTACCGCTCTCTGTGTACTGACCCAGGCTTTGGCTGACTACCGCTCTCTGTGTTCTGATCCAGGCATTGACTGACTAACGCTCCTTGTGCTGCCCTCGCTATTGTTGTCAGTCCTCTCATATTTGTTGCCTCCGGTTACGCTACTTTCTGCCTGTGTGTCAGTGTGGCCTCAGTTACATGATGCCAGTTTGTACTATCCGGTCACTAGCGGTTACCATTGCCAGCTCATTACACTATGCTCATCCTGTGATTCTCTGTGGCCTCCATTACGTACACCCAGTCTGTGCTATCCGGTCACTAGCGGTTACAGTTGCCAGCTCATTACACTGTGCTCAGCCTGTGATTCTCTGTGGCCTCCATTACGTACACCCAGTCTGTGCTATCCGGTCACTAGCGGTTACCGTTGTCAGCTCATTACACTAAGCTCAGTGTCACGGTTTTTTAAGACACTCAGACCATTGGGTGAATAAGAATACAATTTATTAAAATAAGATAAGGCAATAACACGCCCTCTAGTGGTGGTAAATATACACAGTGGTAATATATAAATACAATGGTAAATGCACAAAAGACTGATAAGTACAATTACACAGTAATAGTATGGCGTATACCCCTCAGGGGTTAAGTCCTTGATAACAGTCAGTCTCAGATGTGGCTGTTTGGAACGCCCAGGGTGTTATAAGGCTGTGCTGGAGACCAAGACTATCACCGGCTGGATACTGGACTGCCTCGCCACGGTGTTCAGTAAGAAGCACAAGAGTCCACGTAGCCCCCTCGGGCGTACCTACTGGAACTGCTTCAACTAGTGCAAGTGCAAAAGGCCCCCACGGGCGTGATTGGAACTGGCCTTCAATGCGAGAACTGCCAAGCCTCCTCAGACTTAACCGGACAATAGGATAGCACACGCTAGAGCCGCCAGCCCCCACGGGCGTGATTACCGGAATATGTATGCTGATGCCTGTGCCTGCCACCACTCGGTAAAGCGGAATCGCTCAGTGAACAAGAGAGAGAGTCTCAGGTGCCCAACCGGCCCAAACGGATGTAAATACTCTGCAAGGATGTGTGGAGCTGCCGACGAAGAGCGGCCAGCTCAGCAGTAGTATTCACCGAGAAAGAGACTCTTACAGGAGTAGCGATAGAGTGGAACCCAGAAGCACTGCTAGGGTTAATTAGCACATTTACTCGAGGCTTTTCAGCGGTATAGCAAGGCTCTGCAGTCTGAGGGAGGCGCTTATACGCACAACTCTGCAAAGGAAAATGCACTGCACTGATAGGAGTACACCAGGCAAGACAGTCACACCAAAAGCTGGAACAGCAGATAGTAATGTCGCAGCGGCGATAACTGGAACACAGGTCACTGTAGAAAGCAGGAGTCGTTCTTCGGAGCGGGAAGTCAGCCAGGCCGGGTCGGAGCACGTAGAAGGCAGTCATACAAGCCGGGTCGTACACAAGCAGGAACGTCAGCCAAACCGGGTCAGGATCCAAAGGTGGTAGTCAGACGGGCCGGGTCATACACGAGCAGGAACACAGGAGAATAGTCAAGACAAGCCAAGTCGGTACACAGGAATCCGGAACACAGGAACACAGCAACAGTAACTGGCACAGAAACACCACGAAAGGGCGCCTGACAGTTGTGCTAGCCAGGTATAAAAAGGTCACCAGGGGGCGGGCCAAACCAACTCAGCAAATCAGTATCTGTCATGGATGAGACTGACAGGAATCACAGGCACTGTGATACTCAGCCTGCGATCCAGTGGGGCCTTTGCCAATACTACCTCCTGAGCGCACCGGCCTACGGTGTTACTACCTGTCAGTACTCTGTCTCTGCTGCACCAGATACCAGGCTGCCTTACCCGGTATTCGGTAAGGCCGGTAGAGCCTCCTCTGTTCCTTGTTGCACCAGATATCAAGCTGCCTTACCTGGTATTCGGTAAGGCCGGTAGAGCCTCCTCTGTTCCTTGTTGCACCAGTCACTAGGCTGCCTTACCCGGTATTCGGTATGGCCGGTAGAGCCTCCTCTGTTCCTTGTTGCACCAGTCTCCAGGCTGCCTTACCCGGTATTTGGTAAGGCCGGTAGAGCCTCCTTTATTTCTGTTGCACCAGTCACCCGGCTGCCTTACCTGGTAATCGGTAAGGCCGGTAGAGCCGCAATATTTGTATTGCTATTTGTATGCCCTGACCTGTGTCAAAATTTCCTACTTTGCTTGTAGAGTTTGGACCCGTGAAGGGCCTTGTTGTGCTTTATATTGCCTAATAAAGCTTTTCTATTTTATCCTACCAAATAGTCTGAGTGTTCAATAAAACCGTGACAGTACAAAAGGGCCATGAACTCAGACAAGGCTGGTGAGGGTAGTTCCCAGAATCTCCTTTGGAGATTGGACGCTCAGGAACAATGGTTAGACCAACTGTCTATGGCTATTCAGACCATTCTTGAATGCACTGCTTGTCTCGAGAGACCTGTACAATCTTTAGTGGCCACTCCAGTTCTGGCACCATTGGCACAGGCTGGTGTACCCAGCTCTTCCCCTAGAGGGCTCTCTGCTACTGCTCCACTGCCTTTGAGATATGATGGGGAGCCAACACTTTGCCGTGGGTTCTTGAACCAACTGGAGATTTTTCTTGAACTGGTGGCACAGGCGTTTCCCAGTGACAGAAGCAAGGTGGGATTTATGATCTCATTACTCACGGGCAAGGCCCTAGCCTGGGCAAATCCGATTTGGGAGACTGGCAAACCAATCACTACTAATTTTTCTGAATTTGTAAGGGCCTTCCGCAGTGTGTTCGAGGTTCCAGGGTGTGCCACCTCTGCTGCTAAGCACCTTATGAGAATCCAGCAAGGCACACGTACTGTTTCTGAGTTTGCCATTGAATTTCATACACTCACAGCAGAGGTAGGCTGGAACGATGAGGCGCTTGTTACTGCATTTGCCCAAGGCCTCGACGATAAAATTAAAGGCGAAATTGCAGCCAAAGATCTACTGGTGGGTCTAGATGAATTCATTGAGTACACTATTCTGATTGACTCCCGGATAAGGGAGAGGAGTCTTTACAAGGATCGTAGGGCAAGATCCACTGGCGAATCTGGCACCAGGGTTAATTTCCCACCCATGCCTCCCTCTCCTCCCACATCTCCGGGTCCTGCTATAGGGAGCATGGAATCTATGCAAATGGGGTTTACACGACTGTCCAAGCAAGAGCGCTCCTTCCATCGCAAACAGGGTGTCACGGATTTGAAGACTCTCAGACTTAAGGTTTGGTAAAAACTTAACTTTATTAAAAGTTAAAGGCAGTCCCCGTAGGGTAAACATACATAACAATACAGCAGTAATAGCAGATATAATAGGTTATACCGGCCTTGCCTAAATACCGGGCAAGGCAACCCAAAAGACAGTAATAATGACAGGCTCTATCGACCTTGCCTATACCGGGTAAGGCAACCGTGAGATGACATATACCGGTTCTACCGACCTTACCAATACCGGGCAAGGCAGCCCAAGGAATGCGGAATGGAGGCTCTACCGGCCCTGCCAATACCGGGTAAGGCAACCTTCAAGATGGCGATGTACAAGGTTCTACCGGCCTTACCAATACCGGGCAGAGCAGCCTGAGCGAGTAGACCAGCTGTCAGATGGCTAAGACAGCAGAGAGAAATAGAAATTATGGTCTTACTCAGCAGAAGTCTATTGCAGGGATATTCAGACGACTGCATAGGAGTGGACAGCGACCTGGCCAAAGTACTGGATCATTCAGGAGCAAACCAACAGTAAATAACGCCACCAGGTTAATGGAGTAAACCAGCGTCCGCACGCTGGGACCAACAGTAAATGTCGCCACCAAGTTTAATGGAGTAAACCAGCGTCCGCACGCTGGAACCAACAGTGTATCTCGCAACCAGGTTTAATGGAGCAAACCAGCGTCCGCACTCTGGAACCAACAATGTATATCGCAACCAAGTTTAAGGGAGAAAACCAGCGTCCGCACGCTGGAACCAACAATGTGTATCGCAACCAGGTTTTAGTGGAGTAAACCAGCGTCCGCACGCTGGAACCAACAATGTAATCGCAACCAGGTTTAGTGGAGTAAACCAGCGTCCACACGCTGGAGCCAACAATGTATGATCAGCAGCGAGAAGAACAATGTCGCCAGAGCGACGGTTGGAGCAGGAGATTCAGGAACCTAGTAAGATTAAGCCGCGAGGTGCTGGAACACAGGAACACTAGAATACAAGCACCCAGGAACACTGGAACACTGGAACACCGGAACACTAGCATACAGGAACACTGGAACACAGGAACGCTAGCATACAGGAACACTGGAACACTGGAGCACTGGAACACAGGATCAGCAAGTACAGCAGGAACAGGCCCAGAAGCCTGACCAGCAGGTCAGGCAGAGTGAAGTCAGAAACACCACGAAAGGGCAACCTGGGTTTCAAAAGGCTGTGTGAGGAGGGCTAATCACAGACAGCCAATCATGATTACTCAGCAAGTGACAGACACTGAACAGCACGAATCACGGGCACCGTGATAGGCTAATCACAGACAGCCAATCATGATTACTCAGCAAGTGACAGACACGAATCACGGGCACAGTGATACAGGGGCTATGCCTGTACTGTGGCAAGGCAGGTCATATGGTAAAAACCGGGAAAAGAGCGCAACTAGGGTCATATGGGGGACAGATCCTAGGTGGCGTATACCAGTCCCCAGAAGGCATGTTAAGCAAACCTGTGATTGACATTGTAATCTCTTGGGCTTCTGAATCTAAGATGCCTGCTCTAATTGATTCCGGCGCAGCCGGTTACTTTATGGACAAGAACTTTGCGATGATGCATAACATTCCGCTAGTAAGCAGAGACTCTCCGCTCGACATCGAGGCCATTGATGGAAGGCCGCTGGTACCACCTCAAGTCACGCAGGAGGCATGCCCTTTATCAGTGGGCATTGGAGCACTTCACAAAAAGACCCTACAATTCCAGATTATCCAGTCCCCCATTTTGAGGTCATTTTGGGGTTTCCATGGCTGCATAAGCATAATCCCAGACTGGACTAGAGAACTTGTGAAGTATTGTCATGGTCTGAACACTGTAAAATCCACTGCCTGAGTCAGCCTACCAAAATCTTGTGTACCTCTCCCTCCTTACTGCTGGAATACCAATCATTCAGCGATGTGTTCAGTAAGGGTGAGGCTAGCATTTTGCCGGTACATCGTCCCTAAGACTGTGCTATTGATCTTGTACCAGGCGCTATGCCCCAGAAGGGTAGGACATACCCATTGTCTGGTGAAGAAAACAGGGCCATGGAGGAATATATCAGTGACGCCCTGGCTCGGGGTATTATACAAAAGTCTTCCTTGCCCGCTGGGGCTGGATTCTTTTTTGTTAAAAAGAAAGACGGGGAACTTAGGCCCTGTATTGATTAAAGGGGTCTTAACAAAATAATGATAAAGAACGCCTATCCCATTCCATTCATCACTGAATTGTTTGATCATTTAAAGGGCGCTTCCATTTTTACCAAACTGGACCTGAGGGTGGCGTATAATTTAGTTTGGATTAAGGACAGTGATGAGTGGAAAACAGCTTTCAATACTCGTACGGGGCACTACGAGTATTTAGTCATGCCATTTGGTCTGTGCAATGTCCCGGCGGTATTTCAAGAATTGATTAATGATGTCCTACGAGACTTTTTACAATCCTCTGTGGTCGTGTACCTAGACGACATTTTGATTTACTCTCCTGACCTGGAGACTCACCGTGGACATGTCTCGGCAGTGTTGCAGAAATTAAGGGAGAACAAGCTGTATTGCAAACTCAAGAAGTGCAAGTTCCATAGGTCCAGTGTGGCCTTTTTGGGGTATGTGATCTCTAAAGAGGGCTTCGCGATGGACAAGGACAAGCTTGAAGCTGTACAACAGTGGCCGCGGCCCACGGGCCTCAAACCCTTACAGCGATTTCTAGGATTCGCAAATTATTATAGGAAATTTATTTGCGACTATTCCAGTATTGTTAAGCCACTCACCGATATGACCCACAAGGGTGCCTCTACCTCAGAATGGTCCCCAGAGGCAATTAAGGCATTTGAGACACTAAAATTGGTCTGTTGCATCCTATTCCTGGGTTGCCATTTACTTTAGAGGTGGATGCTTCTGAGACTGGAGTCGGGGCAGTCTTGGGCCAAAAACCAGGTCCTGATAAGACTTTGAGACCATGCGGGTTCTTTTCAAGGAAGTTGACCAAAGTGCAGAGTCTTTATGATATTGGAGACCGGGAACTCCTAGTGATTATTCTGGCCTTACATGAATGGCAACATTTGTTGCAGGGCAGTAAGGTACCTATTTTGATTCTGACTGATCATAAAAACCTCATGTATCTCTCAAAGGCTAAAAGGCTTTCTCCGAGGCAAGCGAGATGGGCGCTATTTTTGTCTCGTTTCAATTTCATTGTCTCTTACTTGCCTGGTACTAAGAATGTACGTGCTGATGCCTTATCCAGACAATTTGGCTCAGATCCTGAAGCTGACTCTATACCTGTGCCTATTATTCCTCCGAACCGTATACTTGCCACCCTACGCACCAGTATCACTTCTCCCTTAGGGGAGGAAATCTTGGCATCCCAGGCCAATGCTCCTCCATAGGAGCTTGTGGGCAAGTGCTTTGTGGCCGAGCCTTTTCGGGCTAAACTAATGGATACTTACCACTCTTCCTGGGCGGCTGGTCATGTTGGTAAGAATCAATTGATTTGGTCATTGTCCCATATGTTTTGGTGGCCTGGCATGAGGGATGAAAGTGTGGCATTTACAGCAGACTGTGCCACTTGTGCCCATTCCAAGGTCCCCAGACATCTTCCTGTGGGTCTCTTACAGACTGTTCCTAATGGGGACCGACCTTGGTCACACGTATCTATTAATTTCTTGGGAGAACTGCCGGCCTCTAGAGGGCTTACTGTAATCCTAATGATAGTTGACAGGTTCTCTAAAATGGCCCATTTTGTGCCACTCCCTGGCTTGCCATCTGCTAAGGAGCTGGCAAATGTATTTGCCAGGGAGGTATTCTGACTCCACGGTGCTGGTCTCGGATCGTGGGAGTCAATTCGTCTCGAGATTCTGGAGGGGCTGTAATGGTTTGTTTGACCCACTTAGGATAAAAACAGTTTTATTGAATACAATAATACAATAAGAACCCGCACAGGTCCTATAATATACAAAGTATAGTACAGACACATGACAGGTAATATTTAGGCCCACACAGGTCCAGCACAAATATAGGAGACAAACAGTTAATGCTGACACGGGTCAGGCAAAGCAATAGGTTCCCAGGTTTCATCAATGTAGGAGTTAAAGTTCATCAAGGATGGTAAACAGTCCCATAGGTGAAAGTACTGAACTGATTCTTGAACACGCCAAAGTCTGCATCCACTGAAAGTTACCAGTACACTGAAGTAAGAGGAGCGCTACCGGTGCATTCACAGAGGCAACACTTGCAACCGGTTTGACAGAGTGGCGCGTAAGCCAAAGGCAATGTACCGGAGCAATCACGGAGGTGACACTTGCAGCCGGTTAGACAGAATGGAGAGTAAGCCAATGGCAATATACGGTGCAATCACAGAGGCAACACTTGCAACCGGTTTCACAGAGTGGAGCGTAAGCCAATGGCAATGTACCGGAGCAATCACGGAGGCAACACTTGCAACTGGTTTGACTGAGTGGAGCGTAAGCCAAAGGCAATGTACCGGTGCAATCACGGGGGCAACACTTGCAACCGGTTTGACTGAGTGGAGCGTAAGCCAAAGGCAATGTACCGGTGCAATCACAGAGGCAACACTTGCAACCGGTTTGACAGAGACGGAGGACTAGGCCAGAGGTGCTCCGTAGAGCAGTACTGGGACAACAATTGGCAAGCCTGCAGGAGCAGAGGTGCCAGACACATCAAGGCACCGGAAATCAGAATGTCACCGAGGTGACAAGGACCAGGATAGCAAGAAGGGAGATCAGCCAAGTCGGTGCACAGGAACAGGAACGTCAGCCAGGACGGATCAGAACACAGGAACGTCAGTCAGTCCGGGTCGGTACAGAGGAGCAGGAACGTCAGCCAGGCCGGGTCGATACACAGGAGCGGACACTGAAGAATAGTCATGCAATCCGGGTTGGTACACAGGCACAGGAACTAGAGAGTAGTCAGGCAAGCCAAGTCGGTACACTGGAAACTCCTTGAGCAAAAGTAGCACTGGTACAGGAACACCACGAAAGGGCAATGTGTGGGTGCAGGAGCCCATATATAAAGGCCATACTGGGCGGGCTTAACACAGGGCAACCAATGAGAACCTAACATAGGATAACTGACAGAAAAATATAAACAAGGGATCACGGGCACCGTGATAGAGCCTTTTGTGACCAGATGGGGATTCAGTTGTCCTTTTCCTTGGCATATCATCCCCAGACTAATGGGGCCGCTGAACGTGCTAACCAGAGATTGGAGCAGTTCTTGCGTTGTTTCATTTCCAATCATCATGACAATTGGGCTGACTTGTTGCTGTGGGCAGAGTTTGCCAGGAACTGTGTGGTGTGCAGCATGTCTGGGAGCTCATCCTTCCTGATCAATTACGGGTTTCAACCATGCTTGCTCCCAGATAACTTTCAGGCACAGCAAATTCCGGCTCTGGATGAGCATATTAGGTAGCTCCGCTCCACATGGGAACAGGTCCAGAATACCCTACGTGAGTCTTTTGCACAAGCCCAGCAGCATGCCAACAACAGACGCCTTCCGGATCCTGTATTCCAGGTGGGGGACTGGGTCTGGTTATCCTCAAAGAATCTCAGGTTGCAAGTTCCTTGTCTCAAGTTTGCTCCTCGGTTTGTGGGTCCGTTCCGGGTGTTCCGTCGAGTTAACCCTGTCTCCTATGCATTGGAATTACTGGCTTCCATGAGAATATATAATGTGTTCCATGTGTCACTTCTTAAGCCATTGGTGTGCAACCGCTATACCACCACTCCTGCTGTCCCTGGTCCTGTGTGCATACGGGATCATGATGAATATGAGGTGCAGAGTATTTTGGACTCACGTAAGTTCCGTGGCCAGGTCCAATACTTGGTGCATTGGAAGGGTTATGGTCTGGAGGAACGTTCATGGGTTAACCACTCTGATATTCATGCTCCAGTTCTGTTGCGCAGATTCCATGCCAAGTTTCCTAACAAACCTAGACCCCCTCAAGGCGGGGGGGGGGGTCTTTGAGAGGGGGGTACTATCACGGTGCCTGTGATTCTCTGTGCAACATTCCTACTTCCGGGTTTGTGTTTGGCTGTCTCTTATTGGTGCTAGCTGGCTAGCCCCTCCCAGGGCTAGCCTTTATATACGCCCTCCTGTCACTAGGCCGGTGCCCTTTGTTGGTGTTCCTGACCTTACGTTATTCTGTGCTCCTGTTCCGTGTTGATCCGGTTTTCATCTGACCTTTTTCCTGTTCTGCACCCTGTGTACCGATCCAGGCTTTGGCTGACTACCGCTCTCTGTGTTCTGATCCAGGCATTGACTGACTAACGCTCCTTGTGCTGCCCTCGCTATTGTTGTCAGTCCTCTCATATTTGTTGCCTCCGGTTACGCTACTTTCTGCCTGTGTGTCAGTGTGGCCTCAGTTAAATGATACCAGTCTGTACTATCCGGTCACTAGAGGTTACCATTGCCAGCTCATTACACTATGCTCATCCTGTGATTCTCTGTGGCCTCCGTTACGTACACCCAGTCTGTGCTATCCGGTCACTAGCGGTTACCGTTGCCAGCTCATTACACTATGCTCAGCCTGTGATTCTCTGTGGCCTCCATTACGTACACCCAGTCTGTGCTATCCGGTCACTAGCGTTTACCGCTGCCAGCTCATTACACTATGCTCAGACTGTGATTCTCTGTGGCCTTCGTTACATACACCCAGTCTGTGCTATCCGGTCACTAGCGGTTACTGTTGTCAGCTCATTACACTATGCTCAGCCTGTGATCCAGTGGGGCCTACGGTGTTACTACCTGTCAGTACTCTCTATGCTGCACCAGATACCAGGCTGCCTTACCCAGTATTCGGTAAGGCCAGTAGAGCCTCTTCTGTTCCTTGTTGCACCAGATACCAAGCTGCCTTACCCGGTATTCGGTAAGGCCGGTAGAGCCTCCTCTGTTCCTTGTTGCACCAGTCACTAGGCTGCCTTACCCGGTATTCGGTAAGGCCGGTAGAGCCTCCTCTGTTCCTTGTTGCACCAGTCACTAGGCTGCCTTACCCGGTATTCGGTAAGGCCAGTAGAGCCTCCTCTGTTCCTTGTTGCACCAGTCACTAGGCTGCCTTACCCGGTATTCGGTAAGGCCAGTAGAGCCTCCTCTATTCCTTGTTGCACCAGTCTCCAGGCTGCCTTACCCAGTATTTGGTAAGGCCGGTACAGCCTCCTTTATTTCTGTTGCACCAGTCACCCAGCTGCCTTACCCGGTAATCGGTAAGGCCGGTAGAGCCGCATTATTTGTATTGCTATTTGTATGCCCTGACCTGTGTCAAACTTTCTTACTGCTGCTTGTAGAGTTTGGACCCGTGAAGGGCCTTGTTGCGCTTTATATTGCCTAATAAAGCTTTTCTATTTTATCCTACCAAATTGTCTGAGCGTTCAATAAAACCGTGATACCAGGCATTTAAGAGTTGAAAGTTTGATAGTTTGGTACTGGATGGACCACCCAACCACAAAAAATGAAGTAGCTTTTAGGTATGTATACTTTTATTAAAAGTCAGAGATACTCAAATAGGAACGAAACTGCAATGCACATTTGCAGGCTCTATAGGAATGGTGTCTTACCCAGGTTAAAATCTCTTCTAGCCCACTAGTGCCTTTCACAGAGAGGAAATTTCCTAAAGCATATCATATCAGTCCTGTCCATACAGCAGTCCAACCACAAAATTCCAGGCAATTCCTCTCTGTACAAGAGAATCAGCCAACCTCAGACGTCCGTTTCGGCCTTGTTGGGCCTCGTCACTGAGGTATACTTATCTCTCTAAGCACTGCGAGCAAAGGGTCCAATGCTGGATTCCCCCTATTACCCTTGGGGTGACTAATCCCAAGTTTAATTTGCATATGTATATTAAAAGTCAATTTCTTTTAGCCCACTAGTGCCTTTCACAGAGAGGAAATATCCTAAAGCATAACATATTGGTCCTGCCCTTACAGCAGTCCAACCACGAAATGCCAGGCAATTCCTCTCTGAACAAGAGAATCAGCCAACCCCAGACATACGTTTTGGCCTTATCGCGCCTCGTCAGTGAGGTATAGCTGATCTCTCTAAGCATTGCGAGCAAGGGGTCCAATGCTGGATTCCCCCTATTGATTTATAGTGGCCATTAAGTAAGGTAAGTGAGGGTTTATTCTTAGGAAGTGTAAGGGTCATTTTAGTATATATATTCAGAATTATCACGGTTTACCAACATTACCACAATTTTATTCAGAGACGCACATCATGCTTGTTTAAATAATCAAAGACCTTGTCGCGTTTCATATTTATGACTGTATTTTACCAATTTTTTCAGATTCTAGCATAGAATATAGCATATTTGAATATAAATTACATCATTAAATTTTTAGTTCTTCATGATTCCTTAACCCGTTACTTAGGAATGGATTGCAGATGTGTCTAGCATTTACAGGTTAAATAAAATAGAATACAGCATGCGTGTGTGTATCAATATGAATAAATAAGAGATGGAAGTCTGAAATGCAGATAACAACATCTAGAATAAGAAAGAAAAATTGCTGTCTTGCATTGGAAGGGGCTGTTCTGCCTTAGGGAAAAAAACAAAGAACTGAATAAATGATAGGAAATCAGATTTGAACAGAATGCTGTGTTTGCAAAGAGGTAGTTGTGAATATGAACATGATGGTATTGGGTCTATGGATTTCAGAAGGAGAGATTCTGCACAAAAATATAACACAGTGGAGCAAGCAGAAGTGCTTACATGCATAACAGAATTCCATTATCTCACTGTAATTAGATAATAATTTCCAAGCAATCGCTATGTGAAAAGCTTTATTTTAAAAGCTGACGATATAATATAATGTAGATGGGAAAAAAAGAAACAACAGAATGGGGGATCGATTATAAGGCATAGTGTATTAAATGTTAAAAATTTAAAGGAACAGCACATTTTTTAATGACAAATACTGCATATCTGTCATTTATTTTCCAGTTGAGTACAACAAAATACTCTGTTTTTATTCAAAACTTATTACAGCTCAGACTGGTTTTAACTTAACTGCAGTTTTCACTTATGAGTACCAGGTAGTGCTGTCTCTATCACTGAGGAAAACTGTAGGAATTTGCCTTTTGAACACCAGACTGGAGATCATTAAGTGTTGCAATAATGAAGTGTATGTGCTGATGTAATGTGATCACTTTTGCCTTGGAGAAAATTGCACATCACCATATGAACCAAGAATGATCTATTATCTATTGCTCCCAGTCTGCCTTCTTCAGGTCAACAAGAGATGGCAAGTGTGACATTAGGGGACCCTCTGCCACATTTGTCATCACCTTCTCCAAAATGTGAGACTGGTGGTGGTGATGATGATGGTGGAAAAGCTGGGGTGGAAGAGACACCAATGGCTTTTTAGCCCAAACCGAGCAGGATAGGAGACAGGGACGAGGATGGCATCACCACCACCACCACCACCACCACCAATAAGCTTTTAGAATTTGTGGAATTTGCTACTGCTCTACTTCCTGAGTTGGAAGGGCAGCAAGATGTTGAGGAACAGGCTAATGTTCCACACACCACCATGGACACAGTGGGAATGGGGTCAAGTGATGTGGGACCAGGACAGGTTCCACTTGCCATTAGCACCAATACTCCTGGTCTTAGTTGCCGTGCTTGTTCTGAGGCAGTAGCAACAACAGCAGCAGCAACATCATCCTCTGCCCCAGTCAGTGAAGGGGAATGTGGAGGAGAAGAAGAAAGAGGCCATTCTTCTCCACCTTCCCCTTCCCCCTGAGGTCCTGGGGACAAGATGAGCCGCCGCCAAAACAAGGCTCTAAACGCAACCGGCTCAGCAGATTTAGCGGATGATCAGCAGCAGCTCTGCAAGTGTTAATGGAAGCTCAAGGAACGAACACACAGCTCTGCAAGTACAACCGGAGGCTCAACAACGTAGGCACCGCTCTGCAAGTGTTAAGGGAGACTCAGCAAACGGAAGCACAGCTCTGCAAGTGTAAATGGAGACTCAGCAAATGGAGACACGGCTCTGCAAGTGTTCATGGAGGCAATCCACGATCAGCCCTGCCACAAGCACAGAGTAAGTCAGAATGTCGCCTTGGCGACACCAAGCAGCAGGAAGCAGGAACGATGGCAGGGTCAGTAGCAAGCCAGTTCAGTTCACGGGGCAGGAAGTCAGCCAGGCCGGGTCAGATCACGGAGCAGGGTTCTCAGACAAGCCAGATCAAGTCACAAGCAGGAACGTCAGCTGGGCTGAGTCAGATCACGGAGCAGGATTCTCAGACAAGCCAGATCAGGTCACAAGCAGGAACGTCAGCCAAGCCGGGTCAGATCACTGAGCAGGAACTCAGGAGCGTAGTCAAAACAGGCCAAATCGGTACACAGGAATCAGGAACACTGGAACACAGCAACAGCAACACTGGCTCAGGAACGCCACGAAAGGGCACCTGACAGGTGCCAAAGGCCCGACATAAAAAGATCACAATGGCGGGCCAAACAGGCTCAGCCAATAGGAGCGCACCACAAGCGAGAGTGACAGAAAAAGATCACGGGCACCGTGATACTAATACTCTTTTCTACTCCTACTTAAGACTGAGACATGCGCTGAGGGAGCAATGGGAGGCAGGACCACTTGTATTGACGTTTCCTCTACTCCAAACCTTGACCACCCGGTGTGAGCTTAAGCAGGTGTCATTCATCTACAAATGGTTGCTTAAGCCCTCTGAGATAACGATGGGATCCCTTAGAGCTATATGGGAGAGTGACCTGGGGGGCTTGGAGTTTTGAGAATGGGTGCTGCCCTAAATAGCCCGGCAACAGTTGCCATCTCTACCAGACATCAATTTATTCAACTGAAGGTTCTTCATAGGATATATTATACTCCTATACGATTATACAAAATGGTTGGTCATTCTGACAGTACATGTCCCAGGTGTGGTTGGATGGGAGCTGATTTTCTACACATGCTCTGGTCATGTCCCAGAGTTATGGACTTCTGGGAATCTGCTCCAACATTTGGAGCAGGCCTTCCAATGCCCTCTTCCCCGACCCCTAAAATGTGTATTCTTGCTATATTCCCTGTTGACATTGACTCATACAGTAATAGATGCTTCCTGTTGGAGCGCTTAGTGTTGGCGAGAAGGGTGGTGGTAAAGCAATGGTTCTCCAGTAATTCTCTGATTGAAGTAAAATGGCTGGAGTTAGACAGGCACACTATTCCACATTACAAATTAGTCTATGCTTACAGGGGTACACCTCACACTTTTCACAGAATCTGGGACAAATGGTTGGCGACCCATCACATTCCACAGGCACTTCCCCCAAAATCTTACCCATATAATTCGCTGGCTGCCTACTTGTCAGAAAGTTCTGTATTGTCCGTCCTGACAGCTGTTTGCGGGGAGGGGGATACAAGGTTTTGCGCCATGGTGCCGGGGGGGAGAGATGGGCCCGGGGTGCCGGGTTTCCTGGTCCAGTGAGTGTGTTTAGTATGGGAGGTTAGGCTAGGGAAAGGGATTGGGTTTGTTTTAGGGACTGGTTTTGGGGGCTGGTGTGTTGGGGGTTGAAAAAGGAAAACACATGGCAGAGGGGGTTTCACAATGCTCATCTTTATCTTATTGTTGCTTTGCAATGCATTGCATACCCCTTTGGCATTCAAAGGGTTAAACTATGTATTATTGTCCAGGATATTTCAGCAAACCTGTCTTCATATTCTTATTTTTTTCTACAGCTAGAAGAAAGAAGAATGAAGAGAAAACAGAATATACAAGACAGAAGAAAGAAGAGAAGAAAGAAGAAGGACAGAAGATGACCAGGATGCTGTGGACTCCTCTGGACATCAGGAGTAATGACAAGTGTTACTTTTAACTTAGGTTAACCCTATGAATGCCGTCGTGGTAATTATACCCCACTCATAGGGTGAATTCTACTAACTTTTAAGACATTTTAGGTACTTTGGAGGTATTGATAAGGGACTTAGGGCCCCGTATCAATACATCCACTGGAGACTTAGGTTTCTTTTTTCATTTCAATAGCTGAGTCAGCTGACTATAGATCCAATAAGAGACTTTAGTCAGAAAAAACTAGGTCTAAAATTTAAGCTCTAAATTGAATAGCAACTTATTGTGTTTGTTTCACTTGTCTATGGGCCAAAATGCCTCTGACTTTATCGCCCGACAATGGATTTTTTTGCTGCCATTTTTTCATGGCACTGTGAATTGAATGTCTTACAGTGCTTGAAAAAATGGCATTGAAGGTTTTTTGGCCTAAAGGGGACAACTGAATTGAGCCCTATATGCCTACAATATCCCTGACTGTGCAAGTGTACCTAGAAGAATTAATGCTATTTTGAAGGAAAAGGGTGGTCGCTTTAAATATTGATTTGATATAGATTTTTCTTCCGTTCACTCACTTTGCATTTTGTTAATTGATAAAAATAAACTATTAACATGTCTATTTTTGAAAGCATTCTTACTTTACAGAATTTTTTCACACCTGTCTAAGACGTTTGACAGTACTGTATGTTCCTCAACTGTTCTTACACTACTCTTCCCATTATTTGAGTAGTCAGTTTGTTGGGTACAGATGATGGGTGTTGTAGTTCAAAACCAGCTGCCACCCATATGTTTCCTAGCCATTAGTGATGAGCGAGCATGCTCGGCCGAAGCTCGGATCGGCTCGAGCATCGCTCTGCTCGGCACATGGCGGTACTCGTACGAGTACCGCATGTGCTCGCCCGCCATGTTCGGGTCTCCTCCCCGCACGTTTCGCGGCTGCTGCGCAGCCAATAAACGTGCAGGGAGGCTCTGACATCAGTGTAATGCCAGCAGCCATGTTGGCTGCTGGCATTACACTGATTGGCTGGCCAGAACCCATGATCGGGTGCTGTATAGCACCTGACCAGCGAGTTCGGCTCAGTCTTAGCCAGGGAGAGCTGAGGATAGGAAGGGAAAGTCAGTGTAGGGAGAAGAAAAGCGATTTTGTGTGTGGGGGCAGCAGTTTATTTTGTTTGGGGGGGCAGAGATTTAAAAAAAAAAAAGTCACATATTCCGTTCACTGTGCCTAGCCGCAGATTAGCAGCACATTCTGTTTAGTGTGCAAAGTTGCAGATTAGCAGCACACTCTGGTTAGTGTGCAAAGTTGCAGATTAGCAGCACATTCTTTTTAGTGTGCAAAGTTTCAGATTAGCAGCACATTCTGTTCAGTGTGCAAAGTTGCAGATTAGCAGCACATTCTGTTTAGTGTGCAAAGTTGCAGATTAGCAGCACATTCTGTTCAGTGTGCAAAGTTGCAGATTAGCAGCACATTCTGTTTAGTGTGCAAAGTTTCAGATTAGCAGAACATTCTGTTTAGTGTGCAAAGTTGCAGATTAGCAGCACATTCTGTTTAGTGTGCAAAGTTTCAGATTAGCAGCACATTCTGTTTAGTGTGCAAAGTTGCAGATTAGCAGCACATTCTGTTTAGTGTGCAAAGTTGCAGATTAGCAGCACATTCTGTTCAGTGTGCAAAGTTGCAGATTAGCAGCACATTCTGTTTAGTGTGCAAAGTTTCAGATTAGCAGAACATTCTGTTTAGTGTGCAAAGTGTAAAATATCAAAGTCACATATTCCATTCACTGTGCCGAGCCGCAGATAAGCAGCACATTCTGTTTAGTGTGCAAAGTTTCAGATTAGCAGAACATTCTGTTTAGTGTGCAAAGTGTAAAATATCAAAGTCACATATTCCATTCACTGTGTCTAACCGCAGATAAGAAGCACATTCTGTTTAGTGTGCAAAGTTTCAGATTAGCAGAACATTCTGTTTAGTGTGCAAAGTGTAAAATATCAAAGTCACATATTCCATTCACTGTGTCTAACCGCAGATAAGAAGCACATTCTGTTTAGTGTGCAAAGTTTCAGATTAGCAGAACATTCTGTTTAGTGTGCAAAGTGTAAAATATCAAAGTCACATATTCCATTCACTGTGTCTAACCGCAGATAAGAAGCACATTCTGTTTAGTGTGCAAAGTTTCAGATTAGCAGAACATTCTGTTTAGTGTGCAAAGTGTAAAATATCAAAGTCACATATTCCATTCACTGTGCCTAGCCACAGATAAGAAGCACATTCTGTTTAGTGTGCAAAGTTGCAGATTAGCAGAACATTCTGTTTACTGTGCAAAGTGTAAAATATCAAAGTCACATATTCCATTCACTGTGCCTAGCCGCAGATAAGAAGCACATTCTGTTTAGTGTGCAAAGTTGCAGATTTGCAGCACATATTCCGTGTAATATGAAGAAGGCGGGTAAAAAGGGACGGGGAAGTGGACGTGATCCTGATAGTTCAGGGCGCGGGTCAGGACGCGTAGAAACCGTGCCTGGTGCCAGAGCACAAGAAAGAAAGACATCCACCATACCTAGCTTCATGTCTCAGTTTACAGGGCGTCGCAGGACATCACTCTCGAGGTCAGACCACTGCGAACAGGTGGTCGGTTGGATTTCAGCTGATACTGCTTCCAGTCGGTTAAGCACCACCCTGTCTTCCACCAAGTCCACTCTCAGTAGCCAAGAGTCTGGTCAACATAATCCTCACCCTGATCATCCTTCCTCCCACCATAGAGGGTCTGGTCAAAGAAGTGATCCCACACTGGGATATAGTGAGGAGCTCGTCTCATCACCAATCCTTAATTTGAACCTCTCTCCAAGCACGCTTGCAGAGGAACATGACATCTTGTGCCCTGATTCACAACCTCTAGAGGGTACCCAATCACAAGAAGATGACAGAGGGGAACAGCATTTAAGGTCAAAGGAAGTGGATGATGATGATGATGAGACACAGTTGCCATTAAATCAACCACTATTACTGTCTCAAGACCTTGATGAGGAGGATGATATACAGTTGTCAATGACTGAGTATGTGGTGGGATCAAGACATGAGGAGGATGATCAGAGTGAGGAAGTGGAGGAGGACTTGGTGGACGATGAGGTGACTGACCCCACCTGGGAAGGTGGAGAGCCGAGCGATGACAGCAGTCCTGAGGGTGAACCATCTGCAGCACCGCAACAGTCTGGAAGAGGCAGTGGTGTGGCTACAGAAAGAAGGCGGACCGAACCAAACCGGCCCGCAAATGTTCCACGGAGCACCCCCTTGCGTAAATCTCCCTTGCCAAGGGGTAGGTGTTCCGCGGTATGGCGTTTTTTTAAGGAAAGTGCGGACGACAAAAGAATTGTAGTTTGCAACCTGTGCCACACCAGAATGAGCCGAGGCATGAACACTAGAAACCTGTGCCACACCACTGCCTCCTCTTCCCCTGTTTTCGGTGCCGGCCAATCGCCTGTCGAAGGCGCAGGCCCGCATACCTCCCGCCCTGCACCTGTACCATCTGAAGCACCTTCAGCGACCACATCCACTTCCCTGTCCCAGCGCAGCGTCCAAATGTCGTTACCCCAGGCATTTGAGCGCAAGCGAAAATACCCAGCCACCCACCCACAGGCCATAGCACTAACCTCACACCTTTCCAAATTACTGGCCATCGAAATGCTGCCATTTAGGCTTGTGGAGACTGAGTCCTTCCGCAGCCTGATGGCAGCAGCTGTCCCTCGGTACGCAGTCCCCAGCCGCCACTACTTTTCCCGGTGTGCCGTCCCCGCCTTACACCACCATGTGTCCCGTAACATCACCCGTGCCCTGACCAACGCAGTTACTGGGAAGGTCCACTTAACGACTGACACATGGACAAGTGCTTGTGGCCAGGGACGCTACATTTCCCTGACGGCACACTGGGTGAATGTCGTTGAGGCTGGGAGCGACTCGGACCCTGGGATGGCACAGGTGCTACCCACGCCGAGGATTGCGGGCCCTACCTCCATCAGGGTTTCTGCCAGCACCTACGTTATTGGTTCCTCCTCCTCCGTTTCCACCTCCGAATTCTCTGCGCGCAGCGCCACTCACCCATCAGCCGGTAGCTGGAAGCAGTGTAGCACTGCAGTGGGGAAGCGTCAACAGGCCGTGCTGAAGCTGATCTGCCTTGGGGACAAACAGCACACGGCCTCAGAGCTGTTGCAGGGGATTAGTCACCAGACCGAGCAGTGGCTCTCGCCACTCAACCTGCAACCAGGCATGGTTGTGTGTGATAATGGGCGTAACTTGGTGGCGGCTTTGGAGCTCGGCAAGCTCACACACGTACCATGCCTAGCGCATGTATTTAATTTAGTGGTTCAGCGATTTCTAAAAACCTACCCCAATTTGCATGAACTCTTGACCAAGGTGCGCCGCGTGTGTGCACATTTCCGTAAGTCATCTACAGCTTCAGCCGGCCTGTTGAAGCTGCAGCAGCGCTTACAATTGCCAGCTCACCGGCTGCTGTGTGACGTGAGCACGCGCTGGAACTCCACCTTCCACATGTTGGCCCGGCTTTGTGAGCGGCAGAGGGCAGTAGTGGAGTACCAGCTGTTACACGGTCGTCGCCTCTCCGTTCAACTTCCTGTAATCAGAAGTGAGGAGTGGGAATGGATGTCAGACCTCTGTGAGGTTTTACGCAATTTTGAGGAATCGACACAGATGGTGAGCGGCGATAACGCTATTATCAGTGTAACCATCCCACTTCTGTGTCTACTGAAATGCTCGCTGCTCACAATTAAAACCGACGCTTTGCATGTGGAAGAGGTGGAAATGGGGGAGGAAGAGCTTACACAAGGTGATAGCCAGAGCACCCTCACTTCGTCTTCTCAGCGACAATTGGAGGAGGCGGAGGAGGAGGAGGAGGAGGAGGAAGACACGGTTGCCTCCGCCACAGAGGGTAGCCATGGAACTTTAGTTCCATCTCTTCAGCGTGGGTGGGCAGAAGAGGAGGAAGAGGATGAGGAGATTGAGAGTCATCCTCCTGGTGAGGACAGCGAAATCTTGCCTGTTGGTACTATGGCACACATGGCTGACTTTATGTTAGGCTGCCTTTCCCGTGACCCACGCGTTACACGCATTTTAGACAACACGGATTACTGGGTGTTCACCCTTCTGGACCCCCGCTACAAAGAAAATTTCTCATCTCTCATTCCTCCGGTGGAGAGGACAAGCAAAATGGTGCAATACCAGAAGGTTCTTGTCGAAAAATTGCTCCAAAATTTTCCATCTGACAACGCTGGCGGCAGAGTACGTGCTACCTTGGCCAACCGAGAAGGGGAGAAAAGGGGAGCACACAGCAGTTCCGACAAAGGCAGGGCAACACTCTCCAAGGCGTGGGACACCTTCATGACACCCCGCCAGCACCCTCACCCTGATGCGCAGCCTAGTGTCACAAGGAGGGAAAAGTTTTGGAAGATGGTGAAGGAGTACGTAGCAGACCGTGTCAGCGTCCTCAATGATCCCTCTGTGCCTTACAACTACTGGGTGTCCAAGCTGGACACGTGGTATGAACTGGCACTCTACGCCTTGGAGGTGCTGGCCTGCCCTGCCGCCAGCGTTCTGTCTGAGCGGGTATTTAGTGCTGCTGGTGGCATCATAACAGATAAGCGTATCCGCCTTTCCACCGAAAATGCTGATAGGTTGACACTTATAAAAATGAACAAGGCCTGGATTTCCCCTGACTTCTCCACTCCACTGGAGGAAAGCCCCGGGTGAACATAAAGTCACTTTATATATGTTATTTACAATGATGGGAATACTCTGTATTCCCATTCACCCCTTCCACCCAAAAAACGGGTATATGGTTGACTCTCTTCCATATGCCCAGTGATATAATTTTTATATAGGGCCAGCTCACCAGCGGGCCCAGTGATATAATTTTTATATAGGGCCAGCTCACCAGCGGGCCCTGTGATATAATTTTTATATAGGGCCAGCTCACCTGCGGGTGCAGTTTGACAATTTTTGTATAGGTCAGCTCACCAGCGGGCCTTCTCATATAATGTTTTATTGGGTCAGCTCTCTAGCGGGCCCTCTCATATAATGTTTTATAGCGTCAGCTCACTAGCGGGCCTTCGCATATAATGTTTAGGATGGTCAGCTCCGCAGCAGACCCTCACCCATAATGTTTTAGATGGTCGGATCAGCGCACGTTTCCCTCTTAATCATGGCCCCAGTTCAGAAAAATCGAGGAAATTTTTGGGAGAATTTGTCTTTGCTCACGTTTCCCTCTTAATCATGGCCTCAGTTCAGAAAAATCAAGGAAATTTTTGGGAGAATTTGCCTCTGCGCACGTTTCCCTCTTAATCATGGCCTCAGTTCAGAAAAATCGAGGAAATTTTTGGGAGAATTTGCCTCTGCGCACGTTTCCCTCTTAATCATGGCCTCAGTTCAGAAAAATCGAGGAAATTTTTGGGAGAATTTGACTCTGCGCACGTTTCCCTCTTAATCATGGCCCCAGTTCCGAAAAATCAATGACATTTTTTGCAGAATTTGCAGATGATATACAAGTAAATATACAGCAAATACTGTTTGGTAACAATTTTTCGCCTAAAGTCGTTTTTATCTTCCTTTTTGTGTGTTTTACGGTCAGTCTGTAAAAATGGCGTACTACGGGCAAAAGATCGTTCCCAGCAGCGACGTTGGAGTCCAAGATGCATCCAGACATCCTCCCTATGCTGTCCCTGAACCATTTCTGTGGTGTTTCCATCATTTTCTGCCCTTTTCCTATGGACCAGGCACCCTCCCCTCATCAGAGCAGGGGGTGCCTGGTGTAATGCTCGAGTCCTCCCATTGACTTCAATGGGGCTCGGGTGCTCGGCCGAGCACTCGAGCCTCCGGGGGCGCTCGGTCAGAGCACCCGAACACCCGAGCATTGGGGTGCTCGATCATCACTACTAGCCATGTCTCCTGTGGGCATGATGATGAGTTTGTTATCCCAACATACTTAACTCTCTCTTCTATTATGTTGTCAATTAGCAAACTTAATTTATGTTGATAGTCTTCACTTTTATTAGCAACCTAATATTTTTAAACATTTCTTTTGTGCAGGAAAAAGATTGTCCAGTGAAACTGGCACAACAATTAGTCTTGTATGTGTGTGTATGTATGTGTGTATATGTAGTCAATATATGTGCATGTTCACGTATAATAATATGTATATGTGTGTGTGTGTGCATGTATGTTTGTGTGTCTATGTATATGTGCCTGTATTCATGTATGCTAATATGTATGTATTTATGCAAATGTGTCTCTGTGTTTATATTTGTACTAGTTGAAGAGCCCGTGTACATGGGCCACAGTGCCAGCCAGTCACGGGGCAGTTATGACAGTAGAGACTGCCCGAGCTGCGGCTGATACTTCAGAGCTCCCGTTCCATATCAGCCATGTCACAGGCAGTCTCTTCTGTGCATGACTGCAGCACAAGCAGCAGTCTCTACTGCACATGACTGTGTTGTTACAAACTTTTTAGTGAATTATTATATAGGATGTGTGAACTCTACTGCAACTAACACACACAACAACACACTTCAATCCCAGCACTTCCACTTACCATAACTCAATACAAGGAAAAAAATGTATACAGACAATGCCATCCCACACTGCTAGTAGGGGTGGTCTAAAGGTCCCATTGTGTTCCCATGAAAAAAATCTTCAAAAACCACATGGTTGTCTACTTTTTCTCAGGAAAATCTGTTTTAAATAAATCTATTAAAATCTTTACCGTTTTCACCTATTGCCAAAAAAAGTTTTGCTATTTTTTCAATGGCTACAAACTTTTCTCCCCTTTATTAAATGTTTTTCACCTTTTCTCTATAAAAAATTGACATTTTCCAGGAAGTGAAACACAATACAAACTGCTGCAAATAATTGAGGCAGGAGAAGTTCATAGTGACTGCTATCACTATAAGCAAGTGGAATAATAATAAATGGAGGAGCTGGAAGAACAGTTATACGCCCAGTGAGTCTGAGAAGGAGGAAGAGACCACCACCATCATTAAAGAGTATGGAAGTCCTGATTCCCCAAAACCAGTGATGGCCAGTCCCCCTACATCACACCAAGGGATCTTGGGGAAATTTGTGTCACGGGCAAAGGAAGAAGGGGTAGTAGTGTGAGAAGGACAGGTCAGCTGCCTGTGCCTGCAGCCAGTGCTACGCCTGCTTCCAGTGCTGCACCTTCCAGCGTGTCTTGTGATTTCCATGGGGGGGGGGGGATGATGCAAAGTGTGACATCAAGGAAACGTAAATCACACTTGCCATCCCAAACAGTCCTGTCAATACTACTACTACTAAGAAGGTCCAGCAGCTGCAGACTCAGAGTGTTAGAAGTGAGGGAGGGGGTGATCATACTGCTAGTCAGGAGGAAGACTCAGGGACTGAAATTTATGTGGTTGGTGTTATTAGAAATAGTGATGGTGGAACAGGTGGTAGGACTAGCATTACCACAGTAGATGCTCCTACTGATGCTAAGGTAGTAGGGGAAGTAATGCAGAGCAGCCAGACTAGCGGTCAAGGGAGCCCACAACTTTTCCCTGTACCTGGGAGTCCTTTTATCCCCACATCATTGTCCAGATTGAACTTTATCCTGAAGAAGGTAGAATAGTTTGATGGCGAGCAAAAACCTGGCTTGCCATCACCTTCTTGCTCTTGGGTCCAGGCATGGAAAGTTCATGTAACTAGATCTTCTGGTGATCACCTTAGTTCATCTTTACCTCCCCCACCACCTGATAACCATTCAGTAGATGTCAGGATGTGGCAATTCATGTCCACCCATTGCACACTGTGTTGTGCTCTGACCACACATGGCAGTGTGGTGGAGGATAATCGTAAGCAGAGCATGAAGTGGCATCTGAGGAGATTCCATACCGCAGAATATGCTAACCTGGTGGCAGGGAGGATTCATCATTATTATTAAACAGTAAGTTGTCATGTCCCCTAGCGGGAGTGGACAAGGGGCATGGTAACAGCAGCAGTACTTGGTCTCTTGTGGGATGATTTCACATTGGGGACCCAAGAGTCATGGTGCTTGGTTACAGTTATTCCAGGTGTTTGATGTGAGTGCAGATGTGCCCATTTTTCCCAGTTCCTCCTTTATTTACCACACACACTGTGCACACAGCAGTTGCTGATGAGAGGCGTAGTTCCTTCTCTCATGGGAAAAAATTATATTCTAACAACACACCCATGATTTTGGAGGAGGAGCAGGTGGAAAAGCGTTATTGCCCAACTTTTTTTCTCCACATATACCTGAAATGGTGTGGGCTAGTTATGGTGCTGCTTCTGCCTCTGGCATATCAAAGAAGATAGTAGTGGCAAGTGGAACCTTGATAATCCATCACTCATGTTACTGCTGCTGTTGATCCCATTCCCTTTGAGCTTCCTAATCATCCTGCTGTTTAACCCTTTGAGTGCGAGAGGGGTGTGCAAAGCATTTATTCACAATGCATTGCATACCCCTCTGGCTCTCAAAGGGTTAAACAACTCAGCATCAGTAAAAACAGCAGTAGCAAATTCTGCAGTTACACTGGGGCATATGACAATGGCCAGTTGCTACTGGCCACCACAACATGGCCTATAAAAAAAAAAAAAAAAAAAATTGGGGGGGCTTGTTTCTAACAAGCCTAAATCCTGCAAATCACTGATTCCTCAGGACTTGTGATGCTAACAAGCTGAACTGATAATTGGTAAAAATTATCAGTAATTTCTCAGGGCTTGTGACTCTAACAAGCCAAAGTCTTACAAATCCATGTTTCCTCTGGAATTGGGCCTAACACAAGTCTAAGTCCTACAACAAATCAATATTTCCTTAGGGCTTGTGCCAAACAAGTCTAAGTCCTACAATTCAATGTTTCCTCAGGGCTTTGGCGTGACACTATTGTATGGCCATAGGGGCTAAGGGGTAAATCTGATATACCCTCCCTCATCCCATCAGACTCTCCCACAGCCTGCAGATCTTCAGACACTTCCTGAAAACTCATCTCTTCAGGGAAGCCTATCAACTACCTCCATAACCATTATGTGCAAGAACATAACAACAGCCTGTACAACTTCTGCTCACTCTCATTCCCTTCTAAAATCACTTTCCCACCTACAAGCCCATCACAACCTCGTTGTTCACATAATCTTTTTCTCCCAAACAGAACCACAGCACTCAAAAGCACTTTTTTCTTTCACCCACTGACTCTCAGTTTATGTGACAGTAGGCACTTACACTCTAGAGCACTTACTCCTTCTGTGTCCCAACTACCTTCCTCTAGACTGTAAGCTCTCAGGAGCAGGGCCCTCTGATCATTTTGTTTTCCATGTTCCATTTGTACTATATATTTCTGTATGCCTATTTCATATTGTACAGAGCTGAGGAACACGTTGGTGCTATTTAAATGAATAAGAATAATAATGTGTAAGACGTCAAACACAGGATAACATGGAAGCTGATATTAATGTCCAGCAGGCTGCTATAATGTCTAGGAAGTCAAATACACGATTGAAGACATGGAGGATGATGTCAATGCACAACAGAAAGTTACAGTGTGTAGAAATCAAGAGTAGGAATACATGAAGGATGATGTCAATGCACAGCAGAATGTTACAGGGTATAGAAATCAAGAGTAGGAATACATGAAGGATGATGTCAATGCACAGCAGAATGTTACAGGGTGTAGAAATCAAGAGCAGGAATGCATGAAGGATGATGTCAATGCACAGCAGAATGTTACAGGGTGTAGAAATCAAGAGTAGGAATGCATGAAGGATGATGTCAATGCACAGCAGAATTTTACAGGGTGTAGAAATCAAGAGTAGGAATACATGAAGGATGATGTCAATGCACAGCAGAATGTTACAGGTTGTAGAAATCAAGAGTAGGAATAAATGAAGGTTGATGTCAATGCACAGCAGAATGTTACAGGTTGTAGAAATCAAGAGTAGGAATGCATGAAGGATGATGTCAATGCACAGCAGAATGTTAAAGGGTATAGAAATCAAGAGTAGGAATGCATGAAGGATGATGTCAATGCACAGCAGAATGTTACAGGTTGTAGAAATCAAGAGTAGGAATGCATGAAGGATGATGTCAATGCACAACAAAGTTACAGTGTGTAGAAATCAAGAGTAGGAATACATGAAGGATGATGTCAATGCACAGCAGAATGTTACAGGGTGTAGAAATCAAGAGTAGGAATGCATGAAGGATGATGTCAATACACAGCAGAATGTTACAGGGTGTAGAAATCAAGAGTAGGAATACATGAAGGATGATGTCAATGCACAGCAGAATGTTACAGGGTGTAGAAATCAAGAGTAGGAATGCATGAAGGATGATGTCAATGCACAGCAGAATTTTACAGGGTGTAGAAATCAAGAGTAGGAATACATGAAGGATGATGTCAATGCACAGCAGAATGTTACAATGTGTAGAAATCAACAGTAGGAATGCATGAAGGATGATGTCAATGCACAGCAGAATTTTACAGGGTGTAGAAATCAAGAGTAGGAATACATGAAGGATGATGTCAATGCACAGCAGAATGTTACAATGTGTAGAAATCAACAGTAGGAATGCATGAAGGATGATGTCAATGCACAGCAGAATTTTACAGGGTGTAGAAATCAAGAGTAGGAATACATGAAGGATGATGTCAATGCACAGCAGAATTTTACAGGGTGTAGAAATCAAGAATAGGAATACATGGAGGATGATGTCAATGCACAGCAGAATGTTACAATGTGTAGAAATCAACAGTAGGAATGCATGAAGGATGATGTCAATGCACAGCAGAATTTTACAGGGTGTAGAAATCAAGAGTAGGAATACATGAAGGATGATGTCAATGCACAGCAGAATGTTATAGTGAGAAGTCAAACACAGGAATACACAGAGGATGATGTTCTCTAAAGAACCGCAGCAATACCCGGGAAAATGCATCTAGATTGTGTTTGAGACATAAAATGCCCCAATAATGAGGCTACAAAACTCCTGGAATGCTGGCAATGTCTCCAACAGATAGCAAAGCAATGTGTTGGAGACCTCTCTAGCATTCAAGTGTCAAAAGCTGTATTTATATCAGTGGGGATTGTGCTTTTTTGTGTCCCCTACGATGCAATTGGTTTGCACTGAATTTATCAATTTCTTCACAGTACATTACCTCAGGGAGGCCATATATGTAAAGACATACATGGAACAATTAATGGCCAGACCAGCTGCTCTCTAACACTGGAGATCTCTCTGGCATTTAAGGGGTTTAAACCCTATGTAAATCTGCTGGGTTTTGTTTCCTATATCTCATAATTGTTCAACTTTTATCTTACACTATCTGACTGCTCCTCTCATTATTAACCACTTGAGGACCACAGGGGTGTGCAACGCATTGTTTCTCAGTGTTCTGTGCACCACTCTGGTCCTCAACAGGTTAACCTTTTGAGTGCCAGAGTGGTCCGCAACGCATTGCAAAGCAATGCGTTGCTTACCACTCTGGCACTCAAAGGGTTAAAGGGATAGTAATGCTTAACCCTTTGACTGCCAGAAGGGTATGCAACGCATTGCAAACCAATACACTGCATACAACTCTGGCATTCAAAGGGTTAACATTGAAAAATATATACATTGCATGGTTTACCCTGATAAGTACAGCAAGGATACTCCAACTCTGAAAGATGTTTTATTCAAAAGGTTATTTCAACTCAGAATCACATTTTCTCTGTGCCGTACTCCATGGCCTTCGATTTTACAGTGGTGCCGTTGCTACATCATCCAGTTCAGGTTTATGGTTAACTGATCAGAGCTATCCATGGACTGCTATAGCAAGAGCGCCACAGTGAAATTTCAACCCATTGAGGTACTGCACCCAATTAATGCTTCAGCTGTGATAAAACATTCCTGAACAGTGGGAGCACCCATGTTTTAATAAGCAGGATAAACCTTAGAATTATATTTTTTCTATCTAAAGTGTTATTATGCGTTAAGTATTTTAAATGGAAACTTTATTGTGTTGAAAATTAACTTCTTGGAAAAAGTCCTCTCCAACTTGAAAATGAGACTTCACGGAGTAACTTAGGAAGTGGAGAGTTCTCATTGGAGAATTTACCTTAAAGAGATAGTAGTACTTTGTTTTATCTTTATTTTATTTTGTAGGCATTAAAAAAACATGAAGAATGATATATCTTCTCTCTCAAACCTTTATGGTTTGAAAGATATTCACAAGCAAAGTTTCCCCTCCCGCCCCTTTTACCTAGTGTAAGCCATGTCTTCTCAGATGTGGAATCCAATCCATAGACCAGACAGATAACAGAAGGGGACAATCTTCTTCCTATGAGAACAATGAAAACCCTGCCCCCCTTGACATGTTTTTCAGGTTTTTCCCTTATCTTAATTGAAGATTATTCCTCTCTTCAGTCTACCTGGGCACCTCCCTTCTGATCTGGCTGAACAGTGTTACATCACTAAAAGGGGCGGGAGGGGGACACTTTGTCATTAAAGTCCTCTTGAACTACAACTCTGACAGAATTGAAATAACACTCTCCAAAGTTCAAATACTATGATGATTAATTAGAGCTGCTTTTATTATGAAACATTACTATCCCTTTAAAGAAAAATAAATACCTTCTAATAATAATAAACCCCAACCTAACCCTTTATGGCCTGGAAATCCTAATGACCCCTAGGAATTTTGCTCTTTTTGCCTTTACTGAAAAAGCTAAATTTTCAGTTAGCCTTGATGATGGTAGACATGACAGTAGATGGTAGACATGACAGTTGTTTCTTAAACTGAAGCAGATCATGTGCATGAGCCTACTTAACTCTTTAACCCTTTGTGTGCCAGAGGGGTATCCAACGCATTGTGAAGCATCTGGCACTCAAAGGGTAAAGAACTAGAACACAGTGTAACTTAATGTGATCCAAGCCCCTCTGGTCTTTAAAGGAACAGTAATATCCCATAAAAATGTATTCTTGTTTTGTAGATGTTAAAAAATAAATTATGTGGCACAAATCCTATCTCTCAAACCTTTATGGTTTGAGAGATATTCACCTGTAAAGTTTCCATTTGCCTGCTGTCGGCCGACTCAAGGAGGCTCTTCAGCAGAGCCGAAATCACGTTATTTAAAAAGAACCAGGCATACTTTGCAGACCATTCCAATGAAGTAATTCTTTTTAAAGGTATAGTAATGTTTCATAATAAAAACAGCTCTAATTAATCTTCATAGTATTTGGGCAGTGGAGAGTGTTATTTCAATTCTGTCAAGAGTAATATAATGATAAAGTATCCCCCTCCTGCCCCTTTTACTGATGTAACACTGCTCCTCATAGAGCAGCAGGAAGCGTCCAGGTAGATTGCAGAGAGGGACAATCTTCAATTAAGATAAGGGAAAAAGCTGAAGAACCTGTCAAGGGGGGCAGGGTTTTCATTGTTCTCATAGGAAGAATTTTGACCCTTGATGTGATCTGTTTGGTCTATGGACTGGATGCCACATCTGAGGAGTGGGGGCTTACACTAGGTAAAAGGGGTGGGAGGGGGGAATTTATCATTCAATTACTCTTGAACTACAATGATCATAGTAATGAAATAACACTCTATATGGCTCAAATACTATGAAGATTAATTGGGGCTACTGTTTTTGTGAAACATTACTATCACTTTACATAATGCAAACTCTGCTCTGCTGTAGAGCCACTGGCTGGTCCCCGGACTGGGATCTTCTGCTGTCAGCACAGCGCTGATGTCAGGAGAAGGGGAGGGAGGAACTTTACAGGCAAATATCTCTCAAATTGTAAAAGTTTGAGAGATAGGATTTGTGTCACATAATTTAGTTTTTTACCTTCTACAAAACAAGATTTTTTTTATGGAACATTAGTGTCCCTTTAAATGTTTAAGATAATCATGTGCAGAAAGCAGCTTTTGAGGTCCTGTGGTCTTAACAGCAACTGTCATGTCCGCCTCCATGGACAGGACATCCAGAACAGACTGAAGGTTTTATCTTTTGAACAAAGGAATAAGACAAAATTCATAGAGGTCCTTAGGATTTTATGGCCGTAGTAAGGTATGTCAGTGGTTTTTATTAGCAGGTCTTAGTTCTCTTGTGCAAAGAAAGCTGTAATGGCTTCCAGATGTAGAATTACACAGAACAAATTCTAGGTATTAATATTGTACTTATTTTATTTGAAACCAATCTATGTAAATCCCAGGTTTGACCCTGTCTAACATATCTGCTTATAGTTAGGTCTTGCCGTACACTGCAGTTCATAACATTTCTGGTTTCAGTGTAAAATTGTATTTTAAGTTTCTCTTCTGAAATATCTCTCTTCATTCATTTCTTTTGCTCAATTACAATGTTCTCTTCCCATCACCTTCTTATTTCAGTAATGACACTGAAAATATGATAGCAGAGTCACCTGATAGAAGTTCTGCCTTGGATTTGTGTGCCAAGTATAATTTGCAAGTAATTTTTCAGAGGAGAATGTCTCTGCCATAAATTTAGAGCGACGGTAACAATTTTTTCCCCCACAAAGATGTTGGTATGTGACAAAACCTTTGATTTAGAATAGTGTGCTTATTGAATGCATCTCTTAAAGGAGCAGAAATCTTTTTATATAAAATAGATATGGCTTTTTCAGCTGTGAGATTTTTCTTTCAGATGTTGTTATGGCTCAGACTAGCATCTTTTTTAAATCAAACTGTTAGCAACAGCGCCAACTAGTGTCCAAAAAGAAACACAAATGTAGATTTGGGCTTATGAATGGCCCTGTCTATAGTATAGTATAGTAGTAATATTAGGAGACTACACCTCCCACTTATAAAGTAAACAAAGTTACCAACAAAGTGATACTGATCACCTATTGTGAGGCACATATCTGGGAACCTGGGGACCTTCTTCCCTTTGCTGGAGGTGTCCAAAAATCACTTATTTTTTTGCAACGCACTCCATGGAACCACCACTGTCCTACCATAGTAAGTGATAGGAGCTGTACTGTTTGTTTAAAGCTTTAAGGGCCAATGCATTGTACCCCTACTCTGGTCCTTAAAACAACAACACAAGAAGGGGGAAGAAAAACACAAGGAAGCACCCTGGTGCAGATCAATATGACTCTTGAGACCACCACCTCATCAGTCACCCCACATAATTATATAGGCTGCCAAACACATACGTGTGGGACAGCTATAAAAACTTCTCTGGGATATTCCTGACCCAGAAACAGGACCATTCAGATTCTTTGTTGTGAGATATGGGCTGCACCTCTTCCACACTCGTCCTCCCCAGGTGGATCAAGAATACCAACATATAAAGGAAAGAAAAAACAGGGGGGTGCCCATTCGTATAAAACCGTCACAGGGCCACTTTCAGGTAAATAATATGAGATGTACTCATATGTATCTTTGGTCAGCAAAGAGATACCCAAAAGCTGACAAATAGGCATGTGGAGATCTTTCATTGTCTCCACTCGGTTTATCATACGAATAGACAGCTGCTGTTCTTTGTCAAATGATAAAACTCTGCACATTCAAAACAATTTTAATAATTTTATTAAAACTCACACTGAGAGTTAAAAATATGAAGGAATAGGGTTACCACTGTCCAATTAAATTTAACCAAGGTGTTTAAATAGCCATTATTACAGCGGCTGGCGCTCATATACGATTTCTTATTGGCTTTGATAAAGTGGTTGACCTGCGAAACATGTACGCCATATTTTTAACTCTCAATGTGAGTTTAATAACATTATTAAAATTGTTTTGATACATTTTGAATGTGTGGAGTTTTATCTTTTGACAAAGAACAGCAGCTGTTTATTTATGTGATAAGCCAAGTAGAGATGGTGAAAGATCTCCACATGCCTGTTTGTCAGTTTTGGGATATCTCTTTGCTGACCAAAGATACATCTGAGTACATCTGATATTATATGCTTGAAAGTGGTCCTATGACAGTATTAAAGGGATAGTAATACTTAATTATTACTAATCCCTATATTAATGTCCTATTAAAAATAAATGTATTGCCCCCAGTGTCATCTCTCAAACCTTTATGGTTTGAGTGATTATCACTCCTAAAGTTGCCCTCTCTCTCCCTCTTCACCGTAGTCAGTGTTGTAGCTGACTGCAGGGAAACCAGTCGTACGACTGTCAGGCGGCTCTGCAGCACAGCCAAGATCCCTTTAATAAAAAAGAAATCTTCACTGAAATGGACTTCTACATGAGCTTGGTTTGCAAGCACACGTAGAAGACCATTTTAGTGAAAGATTTGCTTTTTATTAATGAGATCGCGGCTCTGCTGCAGAACCGCCTGATGATCTAAGACCGGATTTCCCTTCAGTCAACTACAACGCTGACTTCGGGGACGGGGGAGGGAGAGGGAAGCTTTAGGAGCGATAATCTCTCAAACCATAAAGGTTTGAGAGATGATACTGGAGGCAATACATTTATTTTTAATAGGCGTTTAATATAGTGATTAGTAATAATTAAGTATTACCATCGCTTTAAACAATTGGGCAACCCCTGTTTTGTCTTTCCTTTGTATGTAACTATAAAAACAGTTTATGCTGAAATAACTTTTGAGCTCAAAATCTCCCAGCAGTGGCAGTACTGTTTAACTCAGTATGAAAACTTTTTTTTGCCATTAACCTTTTCATTGCCAAAGGGCTACTCAATTAATTGCATTTTCCTCTGGCACTGAAAGAGTTAAAATCCATCTACCTCTTGAAATGTGCAGTGATGTTAAAAAGAGAAGGGGACATATTTATAAAGGTAAAATTTGATCCACTCTGGAGCAAACCAGCTATACATCATTTCTGTTGCGCTAAAGAACTTGTGTTCTTAAGAGCTCTGGAGTTCATTGCTTTGCTCTCCAGAATTCAAGGGGTCAAAAACCACATTTAAAATATTTGCTGCAGAATTGCTCTACTTTTACACATACAGACATTTTTATATTGACCCCTTGAATCCTAGATTTCTCCAACCCATGTAAGGGGTTGCAAGGTAAATTTTAGCAATGTCTGTCACATTAACCCTTTGAGTGCCAGAGTGCTTTGCAATGAGTGCTTTGCAATGCATTGCGTACCCCTCTGGCACTCAAAGGGTTAAAGTTTTTATCTCATTGATGGATCTCATGGCATATGCACAAAGTAATGGGACATATTTCAGCAGAAAATAAGTGAACTATTTAGAACAAAAAACAAATTCTCCACATCCCCCCCTGATTTCAAGGTGAATTTTAAATAACTTGTTGGATAACTCTCAAGCATTCAAGGGGGTAAACATTCCTTTTAAATCAATGGGGTTTTGTGGCATTTTTGTTTAGAAACATAGAATTCAACAGCAGATAAGAACCATTTGGTCCATCTAGTCTGCCCATTTTCCCTACTGTAAACACTCCAAACCTTATTTGGTCCTTGGTCTTGTCTTATGTTCAGGACAGCCTTATGCCTACCCCATGCATGCTTACATCTCCTCACTGTATTAACCTCTACCACTTCTGCTGGTGGGCAATTCCACTTATCTACTGCCCTACTGAAGTAAAACATTTTTACATTATATTGAAACCTCTCTCTCTCTAGTTTTAGTTTAATTCCTATGGTGTACGTCCATCAGCTTTTAAGGAGCAGAGGCATGGAATTGTTTACAATGCATTGCATATCTTGGGGGTCCCTAAAACGTTAATATATCAGCTGTGTAAGTGACACAGTTAAAGCAATAGTAACACTTTAGTTTGAGAAGACAATATATCACAGGCTTTAGCCACCTGAGCATTTCCACTGATGAGAGATTATTTTCTTAAAGGGATAGTAATCCCCCCGAACAACGTGACGCCAAAAGCGAGCAATCATGCAAACATACTGAACTCCCTTATTCCCATCTCTCAGACCTTTATGGTTTAAGAGATGTAAGACAAGAAAGACCTCCGCTCCCTCCCCTTTCTGCCTGATGAGCTGTAAAGCTGTCAGAGGCAGAATCCGGTCGTCCGACTTAAGGCGGTTCTGCAGGAGCTCTGTCATCTAGATATGTCCATATAATTACTTCATCAGAATGGTCTACAACATGTGCTTGCAAGCCAGGCACAAGTTTTAGACCATACCGATGAATTAATAATACGGAGATATCTAGATGACAGCGCTCCTGCAGGGCCGCCATCTGGTCCTGGAAGCAGGATCTCATGATGTCCGCTATACAGCGGATGCATGAGAAGAGGTAGGGAGCAGAGGTCTTTCTTGCCTTACATCTCTCAAACCATAAAGGTTTGAGAGATGAGAATAAGGGAGTTCAGTATGTTGGCATGATTGCTCGCTTTTGGCGTCACGTTGTTTGGGGGGATACTATCCCTTTAACATTTTTAGTAGTTCAAATTTGAAAAATGTTTTTTTGCAATAACACCATGTCCTGAAATTTTTATGTTTATGGTCAGATGACCAGAGCTGTCCATAGATGGCTGTAGCAACACCACCACCATAAAAATTCAGGTCATGGAAATACTGAATCCCCCAAAAATAGTTTTTACTGCAATAACTCTTAAATAAAACATCTCTTAGGAGTGGGAGCATCCATGTTTTACTCAGCAAAATAAACCTTATAATACATATTTTTCCATATTGAATGCATTGTGGAGACCTTGCTAAAATTAAATAGTTAAAGGGACAGTAATGCCTGATATATAGAATAATATACATTGCAGGGTTTATTCCCACTGTTGTGAGGCATTCTAGTCAAAAGTTATTGCATCTCAAACTTGACGTTTTAGGTACAGTATCTTAGTGGCCTGAAATGATACAGGGGAGCTGTTGCTATACCATCCTATGGACAGCTTCAGTCAGTTGACCAAAAACCCTCACAGAATGGTGTAGCAACAGTGCCACTGGGAAATTTGAGGCCTATGTGATACTGCACCTAAACAAATTAATACTTAAGCTGTAATTGAATAAAAACTTTCAGCAATGGGAGTGCCCTTGTTGTACACAGAAGGCTAAACCCTACAATACATGTTTTTTTTACTTATTAAGTGTTACTATACCTTTAAAAGCCCATTTAAATAAATTGGAAGTCTGGACCTTTGTTCCCTGTGGGGAAGTTGGTTTGCTTCAGAACTGATACAATTTTACTTGGTACATTAGCATCAGAGTGTATAAAGTCCAACGGAATTAAATTGATTGAGTCCTAAACCAAAATATATTCTAGAAATATAACTGTATCATAAGAAACATTCTTATGTCATTGATGTAAATATTTTACTCAAAACAGTCCCTAGAAAGCATGATGTTTTAACAGTTAATTACAGGTAGCGTATGTGTAGTACTTTCGATTTTAAAAAAAGTGAAGTTTCCAGCAAATTTGCTTAAAAACCTTTACTGCAAATGAAAACCAAGTACAGTTAAATATACATCACTTGTGTGTGTTACAAGCTGGTAATGAGGGCTCCTGTGGATTTCAGTGCCTGTACTTGTTAAGTAAAGTTTGCAGACTACCTCTGACAAATTGTCTGAAGGTTTTTATTTAATATTTGCTATTGAGAGGGCACTGTACAAAGCTCCAGGGATCTTACTCTCCAAGTGAAACAGTGCAATTCTAGAGCAAGCCAACTTCACCATAGGGTTGAAATGAAAATTGTCACAAATTCTCATTCATTTAAATGGGGTCATTAAACATAGACACACAGGTTTTGATGGCAGAATAGAACCATCTGTCTCTTCCCGTCTGCCAAATTCTCTGTCTAATAAAATACACAATCCTGTATACTTTACAGAATAGACGTATGACGTATGTCTATCCCAGGCATTTTTTAGTTCTATAACCGTATTTGGCCCTACCACCACAGCTGGGTGGCTGTTCCATGAGTGTAACACTCTTTCTGTAAAGTAGTACTTACACACATCATTTTGAATCTTTCACCCTTTAGTATTAGATCATGACCTTTTATTCTAATATTCCTGTTTATTCTTAAATGCAATGCATCGGAAACCTCTATGGCATTCAATTAGATAAATCAGTGGATGTGTTCAACCCCCTCCCCCATGGTGCCATTGGTTTGTTCCAGAACTACAGCTCTTTAGCATGCTGAATAAGCTCTTGGGTATCTATAAAGTCATTATTTGTAGGGTTGCCATATTTGCAATCACAAACTAGAGGATATCCCCCAGTCAGGCCAAAGTACTCAGAAGAATTTAAATAATTCTGGAACAAACCAACTGCACCATAAGGGATGGATACAGATTCTGATTTAACCGTTTGAGTGCCAGAGAGGTACCGTTGTGTACCCCTCTGGCACTCAAAGGGTTAAATGTGGCTTTTAACCCTTGGAAGGCTAGAAGCATTACTTCACAATGCATTGGGGGCCTCTCAGACATTCAAAGGGTTCTGGTGTGCCCCAGAACTACCCCAGTGCATCTTAGAACATCAGCCCTTGTGAGTGTTTTATTGGTAAGTAACAAATTGCAAAGCACTCAAAGGGTTAAACACATGTGATAAAACCGCCTGATCAAAATACTTTCTCATAAGATATTTAGGCTAAAATTCATCAAACTGCAAATGGCTTAATGAACAAGGAAATCACAGGCTATCCTGAATGCATTACCCATTCACCTATGCAGCGGTGGTTGGTACCCATATGGTGATTGATTATTCATCAGTAGGGATGGGCAAAATTTTCCTCCTCAAACTGAAACTGGCGAAAAATTGCACTTTCTGCTTGGCTAAAAATTTCCCACAAAAGTGTCGATCTGCTTTTTTCAGCATTTTTCATACATTGAAATCAATGGGAACATAGAAGTTACATACAACACATTACAAACAATATTTTATTTCCCAAAGGCACAGTATAAAAGGGGCATGAGGGTGCCTGTGTTGGTGGGGTGTGGGGAAAGAATCAGTTGAGCAGAAGATGATTTTTGGGGGGTTGTTTACTGGGATTGGGGGGCACTTAATAAAAAAGAAATCCTAAATAAAATAAAAACCAAAAGACATGATATAAAGAGGTCTGAGGAGGGTGCCTGTGTTGGTGAATGAATGAATCATTTGAACAGGGAATTTGTTTTGGGGGGGGCTTTCTTGACTGCTGTTGAGGGGACAGTTAATAAAAAAATAAATCAATAAAATAAAATAAAATAAGACATTTGTATTTAAAGTGACAGAGACAGGACCCCCTTGACATAAGCTGCCACTGGGGTGGACTGATACTTGACTTGATAGAGTATTTTGTAGATGATGATTTGTTTGATTTGTTGTTAGAGGCCTTTGTAAGACTTACACTTATTAGAGGTCCAAGCCCTGAAGAAACATTGATTTGTAGGACTTAAGCTTGTTTGGCACAAGCCCATAGGAAATATTGATTTGTAGGACTTAGGCTGTTAGAAACAAACCCCCAAAAATTGTTTATTTTTTTGTAGGACTAGTTTTTATTTACTTTATTGTATTATATATATATATATATATATATATATTTTTTTTTTTAACTTTTTTTTTTTAAACACAAGACCTGAGAAAAAAATAAAAATGCCCTACTGGCCTAATGCCAGCAGGTCATGTTGGTCAGTGGCCACTGTCAAACATCCTCCTGAGTCGCAGCTGCTGTTCGTACTGCTGCTGCTGAGTTGTTTAAGCAGCAGGATGATTAGGCAGCTGAAAGGGAATGGGATCAACAATAGCAGTAACATGGAAGATGGATGATGACGGTTCCACTTGCCACGACTGACTCCAGTGATTAGGGTTGCCACCTTTTCTTCCAAAAAATACCTGCCATGGCATTCCCTCCATAGAGTTAACAGTGGACAGAAGCCAATTTTTTACTGGCCTGCCGGCAAAATACCAGATGGGTGGCAACCCTACCAGTAATGTGCTTGAGGCAGTAGCAGCAGAATAAGTAGCTCCCATTCTATGTGGAGAAAAGAAGAAGTTGGCTGTTAAATCTTCTCCACCTGCTCCTCCTCCAAAATCATGGGTGTGTTGTTATTAGAATATATTTTTTCCCCTGAGAGCAGGAACTGTGTCTCTCATCAGCAACTGCAATATACACAGTATGCGTGTGGTAAATAACATCTGGGGGCACAACTGTATCCAGACACCATGACACCCGAAACCAAGTACTGCTACTGTCACTGTACCCCTTTTCCAGACCCACTAAGGACACATGACAACTTGCTGACAGTTTAATAGTAAAGATGAACCCTCCCTGCCACCACCTTAGCATATTTTGCAGGATGGAATCTCCTCAGATGCCGCTTGATGCACTGATTGCGATTCTCCTCCACCACACTGCCATGTGTGGTCAGTGCACCACACAGTGTGCAATGGGTAGAGACGAACTGCCACATCCTAACATCAACAGAGTGGCTATCGTTTGGTGGGGGAGGTAATGAACGAGGAGGATTGGCAGAAGATGTAGTTATCCTTGAAGGTGATGATGAGCTAATTGTTTCACTCGTCCTGGAACTTCCAGTCTCTGCCTGGGTTGTTCTATTCCTTCTCCTCTTTGATCACCGCCTCACCTCTTGTTGCCTTTCTGGAGAGTGTTTGGAGTAAATGTCAACACTAGTAGCTGCAGTTACAGAAATGGTGGCACTGGCAGCAGGGGCAGCACATCTGGCAGCAGGTACAACACTAGTGACTGCAGGTACAGCAATGGTGGCACTGGCAGCAGGGGCAGCACGTCTTGCAGCAGGCACAGGCAGCTGACCAGCACAGCACGTCTATCTCGCTCTGTAGCTGCTTCTGTTCTGTCTGCCTTCAGCGAAAATGTCACGTTTTTATAGCGGAAGTGCGAAAACAATGTAAGTCAATGGGCGAGAACTTTTTAGCCATTGAAAAATGGCAAAAGATTTTGGCCAATGGGCGAAAGATGCGAAAATTGTAACCGCTAGTTTTAAAGAGGCTTTTCTAGCGAAAAAGTGGATAACAACGTGTTTTTCGTGAAATTTCCAGCGGGAACATGACAACAAGTTTCACCCACCCCATTCATCAGTGATAGTCAGATAAACCTCCCAGGTTTAGACTGGTGGATCACACTGTAGTCCATGGGGGGGGGTACAAGCAGACAAGTACACTGTATACTTTTGCAATGGAGTGTACTAAATGGTGAGCATCAAAATGGAACCTTTAAAATGGCACAGCTATCAAAATGATACATTTAAAAGGTTGCCTTGTAACCCTTTGAACTCCAGAGAGGTATCCAAAGCATTGAGTTGCAGTATGCTGTATATGTTGCTGGCAATCAAAGGGTTAAATGTCACCTTTTCAAAAAGGATACCCATCCAATTCAGTTTCAGTTAGGTTATGTTAGCGTTCTTATTGTAGGGTAGTTAGGCTAGGGAAGGGTTAGGGTAGGTTACATAGGATAGAGTGATTAGGGTAGGGTTAGGGTAGGTTACATAGGATAGAGTGATTAGGGTAGGGTTAGGGTAGGTTACATAGGATAGAGTGATTAGGGAAGGGTTAGGGTAGGTTACATAAGATAGAGTGATTAGGGTAAGGTTAGGGTAGGTTACATAGGATAGAGTGATTAGGATAGGGTTAGGGTAGGCTAGGGTGATTAGCGTAGGGTTAGGGTAGGTTCGGTTACTTAAGTTAGGGTGGTTAGGGAAGGTTCAGTTAGAGTAGTTTGCAGGTACAGTTGTTAGGGCTTGGGGGCTGGTATGGGTTTGGGTTAGTATTTTAGGGGTACTTAGATTAGGATATTTAGTGTACATTAGGTCAGGCTAAGGTGAAATTTTAAACAGTTACAAACCCTTTGAGCGCCAGAGGGGTACACAATGCATTGCAAAGCAATACCTTACGTAACCCTCTGGCACTCAAAGGGTTAAGTGCAACATTTTGATGCCCTCAGCATCAAAGAGCATTTTACCTGGAATGCTGCTTTTCCCACAGTTTAGTGCATTTAATCTAGTAATTTTACCTTTTTATTTCAAAGCCATAGACAGAAGCTGGAGGACAAACGAAGGGAAGCTCGCTCAGGCCTACCAAAGCATTCTCAGCCCAACCATAGTATAAAAAATAGGATCTTTATTTGTAACATCAAAAACATCCAAAACAGGACGATAAGAAGATCACAAGGTACTGGATCACAAGACCCTTCACCTAACGTGTTTCATAAGTAGCGACTGTATATTTGAATATTGTTCATAGATAGAAGCTGATATGTTAATTGATTATGTTTTGTACTTATGTAAATCAAGTTATAGATATTTATACAACATATGTCTTTACATACATATTGATATGGATGTATTAGATACATTGTATAATTCTGGAGCAAACTAACTGCAGAGTAGCAGATATTCAAATATTCCACAAATCCCCATGAAATTAAATTAGGCTTTTAACCCTTCAATTCTAGAGTGGTCCAAAAAGTATTTCAAATCAATGCATTGGAGACCTCTCTAGCATTTAAGTGGTTATGATTCTAATTTAAATCAGTGCTGATTTTTTTTTTGTCCACTGTGATTCAGTTGGTTTGCCCCAGAGTCACTCCAGTTCATCTTAGAACCTCAACCTCTCTGAGTTCTAGAGGGGTGAGTAAAAAAAGCTTAAACAGTTCTGATAAAATTACATTAGTAATATACTTTCTCTCCACACATTTAGAGCCATATGTTCAAAGTAGCAAAATAGCTTTTGTCGTTTGTAACGACTTTTCAAAGTACAGTGTTGTTTGGATCATTAATATTTTCAGAGAGTGTCGGTTGTGATCAGAAATATGTTGTTTATCCTGACTGAAACTGTTGTATGTAGCAACAAAAAATGTCTTAACTAACGACAAAAATGTCTTAAAAAATGTCTTAACTAATGACAAAAATGTCTTAACTAAAGACAAAAATTCTCACTCCCTCCACTTTTTTCTTAACGTACAAATTTTGTCTTTTGTAAGACATTTTTTGTCGTTAGTTACAACAAATTTTCTTTTCCTCTATATGACACTAGAGAAAAGTTTAGTCACGCCCTTGCCATACCCCTTTGCCCATCAATTCTGGAGTTGTGTCGTACACGAAGGACATTACTTGTTTTTTGCCGTATACTCTATAGAAAATATGTTGTTCATGCAGACAATTACTTATTTTTGTCTTTCATACAACATTTTTTGTCATTATCCCTTTGAAAATATGGCCCTTAGCCTGAAATTTATCAAGCTGCGAATGGCCCAATGCACGAGAAAATTTATCGAGGAGTGAATAGCTCAATACACAAGGTATGGCTCAGTATACAAAGAAATTACACATTTGCCTATTCAGCAAGGGCTGGATCGTATTAGGCCATTGCTTATTCATCAATGAGCGATGGCCACATAGATCACAAATTCCATCCACTGGTTTCTTTTGGTTGGTAGAAAGGTCTCCAGCGCGTGTGCAGCGCGTTGCATTTCAAGAAGACCTCCTGTGCATCCTAGGTGTTAATTAGTTGGCAAAAGGACATGTAAAAAGTAATGAATTGGAGATGTCTTTCATCAATAGTGTTAAAAAACTGGAGATATTCTTATCAAAACTGATGCCTTAATATGGCAATGCATCAACTTACACATTTTCCTACCACATCAAACCATTCTTAGGCTGAATGCTTTTGGACACCAACTGGGCACCATCAATATGAAGGCTTTGGGCAGCAGAAATGTTCTTCTCCCATAAGAAAGGCAAGCACCCAAATCAAGCCATTTGCAATGTATTGTAGTCTTTCTAGCATTAGTGGCGTTAAAACAATACATTTTATTTGTCCCCTATGGTTCAGTTGGTTTACTCCAGAGTAACTCCAGTTTGCTTTTATAAATCTGGGCCCTATTTCCTTGAAAGGAAGTCTTTGGAGTATCTTGTCTGAGGATGAATATCAAGAATCTCAATGACCTCCTGTACATCAGATCCTCCAAGACTGAGTCAGTCTCTAACATCATCTCAATCATTCATATTCCTAAGATATTCATATCTTCATATTTCAGTTCTTCAGTGCCATCAGAAATGTCTCACATTCACAATCAATGTGAAACATTTCCAGTTCAGCTGCCTCCCTTTTGGCATAGCTGCAGCTCTGAGAATATTTATGAAGGTCCTGTGAAGTTAAGAGAACAAAGGGTAAGGATTTTACATTACCTAAACAACATACTAATCCTATCCTCTGTGGCATGCACACTAGCTGCATCAAATCCCCCCCCCACATAACCTAATACTGCTGGCCTGGTTCCACAGCCCACTGGCAGTCACATTTCCCCCAGTCTGACAACCCCAGCGTGGTTTCACTGGCCACTGGTTATAGACACAGGCTACTAGTATCACTGGAATAACGCTGGAAATAAAATAATGTATATGGGGGGCATACACGGATAAGCAGATGGATTCCAGTGTACATTGGTAGCAACAGATCCCCCATATGCATCTGAACCGCCAGCCATTTTCCACTGCTCACTGGTAGTCAGACAAACCCACATACACTACCTGACACCTCCATCCCCCACCTGGTTCCACTAGCAGTCACTGGTCCCTGCATACACTGGCTGACCCCCTAGACTGTTTCATGATGTTGAATAGATCATGTCAGACTAATTTACTTGCATTTTATGAAAGAGTATTTTGCAAAAGCCTTTGATGCAGTGCCTTACAACAGATTACTGCATAAATTAAAAGGCTTTGATTTGGCGGTGTTATCTGTACATCGATTGAGAACTAGTTAAATGTTAGATGGCAGAGAGTTGGTGTAAATGGATCTTTTTCAAATTGGTCTAAAGTTATAAGTGGGGTGCCACAGGGTTCAGTCCTGTGCCCAATGATTTTTAATTTGATTATTAATGATTTAGAAGTGGAAACTGAAAGTAGTGTCTCAGTCTTTGCTGATGACACTAAGCTATGTAAGGAAATACATACAGAGCTGGATGTGTTTCCTCTGCAGAAGGGTTTAGATAAACTGAGTGAATGGGCAGAAAAGTGGCAGATGACATTTAATGTAGACAAATGTAAGGTTATGCATTTGGGCTGTAGAAACAAACTTGCTACATATACTCTAAATGGAAAACAACTTGAGAAATCCTCATTAGAGAAAGATTTAGGAGTACTGATAGATGATAGATTTCACAGTAGTGTGCAGAGTCACTCAGCTGCTGCAAGAGGAAATAGGGTACTAGCCTGCATAAAATGAGGTGTAAAAGCAAGGGATGCTAATATTATCCTACCTCTGTATAAATCCTTGGTTAATCCTCATCTAGAATATAGAGTACAATTTTATTGAAATGGAAAAGTTGTAGAGACAGGCACCAAAACTGATTAAGGGATTGGAAGATCTGAGTTATAAAGAGCGACTAGCCAATGTGGGTTTGTTTACATTAGAGAAGCGACATCTAAGGAGTGATATGATTACCATTTACATATACATTAAAGGTCAATGCAAAGAACTATCCAATTAATTACTTATGTAAAGAGCTGAGCTAAAAACAAGAGATCATCCATTAAGACTAGAGGAAAGGTACTTTTGACTAAAACAAAGGCAGGGTTTCTTTACAGTAAGGGCAGTAAAGCTATGTAATTCTTTGCCTCGGAATGTTGTATTTAAAGATAATGCAACTTCTTTCAAAAAAGCAATGGATGCCTATTTAGAACAGAACAATATTGAAAAGTATGACAGATGGCTTCAGTGCAGATAGGATGTTGATCCAGGGAACTATCTGACTGCTATTTGGAGTCAGGAAGGACTTTTTTTACCCACTTGGGGCTAAACTGCAAATGGCTTCAGAGGGCTTTTTCTTTTGCCTTCCTCTGAATCAACAGGGATGTTTTTGAAATGGGCTGGACTTGTTGGACGCATGTCTTTTTTCAGCCTCATCAAGGATGTTACTATATATGTTAATATGAATCTGGTAGACAGGGAATCACACATACACCATTTCTTTGCCCTCCTTATTCCACTGACTCTCAATATGGTATGTCAATCCATACCAGTGATATATAATTTTTCTTACGCTGGCAGTAGGTCCTGACTACAAAAGAAAATCCAATGGAGTTGAACCATTTTATTATCGTTTGACATGATTGATGTGTAAAAGAGGATTTATTTCCTACAGCGACACAGTCTGGAAATATTTGTGATGCTCCCTCCCCCCATTTGGTGCAGCTAGTTGTCTAATTTCCAAAATCCTATGTTTTTACCTACCTTTTCTTCATTTCTATTGTTATAAACATTTTAGTACAGGAAAGTTATAGATGAAAAATGACACATAGTAGTTGATGTAATTTTGTGCTTAGGGCACCCCCCACATTATGTCAGCTCATACCAACAGGATGTAATTTCTTGGAAGATTAGTAGCTAATGATTACAGTAATAAATTCCATGTTTTATCAAAGCTATCTGTATCTTTGAAGGGTAAAAAATGTGAAATTTCTCAATTGCTTCCTATAGCGACACCTTCTAGAAACAGTTGTGCACACTAGTATAGGGGTAAAAAGGTTAGTGACCTCTCAATGTATATGCATGAATGTCTTCTTTCCAAAATGGTATACCTTGTGATAGGTATAAGATTATCACACAGACCAAATAAGATTTGAAGTTTTTTCTAGTTGGAAAACTGGGCAGACTAGACTGGCTGAATGGTTCTTATCTGCCTTTATATTCTATGTGTCTATTTTTTTCTATGTTCACTGTCACTCTATGATACTCTTATATTGAGAGAGAACCTTATGTTTGTTTTTAGTTCATACAGAAAAAAAAATCTGTGCTTCTACATGCCAGTTATCTAAATGTGATCCCTGTATAAAGCATATATTACACCACTGTGTTAATACATTTTCCAAAATGATTGTTGCCTATTTTTAAGAACTTGGAAAATGCCTTCAGTCCTTGCTGCTCTCAATACCATATTCCCTTGGGTTCATATTCTGAATGTATATATTGTATGTATATGTTATGGTGTACTAGCACTGTGAGTTTCTTTTTTTTTCTTTGTTTTTAGTTCATGTTCATTTTACATAGGTGGGCAAACCAGGTGGGTGTGGACATCCCAGTGGATATGGTAGGAACTTGCCCCTAAATTAGCAGCATTCTACACAAATGCCTACTCTATTTTATTAGACATTTGGTCCCAGACAACCTAATACCTTGGCGTTCAAGAGAAGCGATTAACCTCTTTAGAGCTCATCTGGTGTTTAGATGATTAAGAGGATAGGTACTTCCCTTTGCTTGAACTAGGTCTCTTAAATATATGGGGGTTATCCACTAAGAAGTGATTAAGAGGAGATAAAGCAGAGATGACTTCTCCCTTGATATCACTTCTCAATTTCCTGAACAAAAATACAAAAAATGGCACATTACCCTGCCTACAAAGTAGGTGTAAAACCTGTGCACACATTTATACCACAGACAAGGTACCCATACCAAACACCCAGTTACACCATAAGATCAATGGTAAATTCACCTACAGCTCTTTATGTGGGGGAAACGGGACAGAAATTACATAAGAGGTTTAATTCCCACAGATCCAGCATTAACAACAAAAAGACAGAGACACCAGTGGGAGAACATTTTTTCCAAAGTGGGCACAGTATCAGGGACATTAAATTGACTGTACTAATGGGACAATTTCACAATCAGAGGGACAGAAAATTATGGGAGGTAAAATTAATGTTACAATTTGACTCTTTGACCTATGGCCTGAACAGGGACAGGGAATTTCTGTCACAGTACTTAATTGTGAATTAACTTTGACGACAGTCCCTCTGGAATCATAAATACCTGGACCCAGAGGAAGAATGCTATTTAAATCACATCCTCTACCATTGACTGATCAAGGAATTGGTACCTGGACTAACGTTCTCATCTGATTTCCATTATAAACAATGTAATGTGTACTTGTATTTAAGAGAGAAGTTTTCATATTTATCGGTATAACATGCCTGAGGAAGAGACCTAAGAAGTCTTGAAAGCTTGCATTCTAAATCTGTTTAGTTAGCCAATAAAGGTATCAACTTTACAAAAAAAATTGCATCCTATGTTAGTCTATGGATCCTATGCACTAAGATGTCCAGAGTTGGAGAAATCTTTGTGCATAGGATCCACAGAATAATATAGCAACTGGAGAAGTGATATCACTGGAGATGCTATCTCCAATTACCTCTTTAACATACCTTAGTGCCTCAACTCCCTTGAGTGTTACAGAGGTCTCCAACACATTTCATGGTCTTCAAGAGCTTAAAAACTAATGTAAATATGTGGGAATTTGGAGATTTTTCATTTGTCACCTATGCACAGTTCATTTGCGCTAAAATTGCTCAGCTTTTCCTGCTAAATTAGGCCCTCGGTTCTGTAGCTAGATTCCAATCCTTTCCAGATGCATCTTTTCACCCTTTGAGTGCCATTTCTTTGCACTGCGTTCCGTACCCCTCTGGCACTCAAAAGGTTAAGCAGTATTGATCCATATTTATAAAAGCAAAATGGAGTTATTCTGGAGTAAACCAACCGCACCATAGGGGACGAATAAAAATTCCTGTTAAATTAAACTGGACTTTTATCTCCTTAAATGCTAGAGGTTTCCAGTGCATTGCAAAGCAAAGCAATGCACTGGAGTCCTCTCTGGGATTCAAGGGGTTTAAAAGCTCCATTGAAGTGCATGGGGATTTAGGAATGGTTATTTTCCCCTACGGTTAAGTTGGTTTACTCCAAAATAACTTCAGATTTTGTAAATGTAGGCCATGTTTCTTTCACAGAAATACACTTGATTATTGATCATTGATTTGTACTAATGATCACTTCAAAGAGCTGATTTTATTTCTCTGCTTGATTAATTTCCCCTTGGAGTGTTGATTTTTTTTCTGTACTGAAAGACCAATGTTTTCATTCCCAATAGTTCTCCTGAGGGGCAGGCTATTTCATCATTGACTCTCTTTACACTGTTATTTAAAGGGATAGTAATGTTTCACAAAAACTGCAGCTCCAATTAATCTTCATAGTGTTTGGGCCATGGAGAGTGTTATTTCAATACTGTCAAAGTTGTAATTCAAGAGTAATTGAATGATAAAGTATCCCCCTCCTACCCCTTTTGCCTATTGTAAACCGCCTCCCCTCAGATGTGGAATCTGATCTTAAGACCTAACAGCTCACAGCAAGGGACAATCTTCTTACTGAGAGAACAATGAAAGCCCGGCCCCCATTGACAGGTTTTTCAGGTTTTTCCCTTAAGTTGATTGAATATTGTCCCTCTCTGCAATCCACTTGGACACCACCCTACTGCTCTGAGGTGAGCAGTGTTACATCAGTAAAAGGGGTGGGAGGGGGATACTTTTTCATTGAATTACTCTTGAACTACAACTCTGACAGTATTGAAATAACACTCTCCAAGGCCAAAATACTATGAAGATTAATTGGAGCTGCTTTTATTATGAAACATTACTATCCCTTTAACTCTGTGTGCACCAGAGGAGTATTTTGATTTATTGTGATTGACAGGACTGAGTGGACATTTGTGTATCATTGGGCAGGCAGGTAGCAAGGTTGTGCTTTAAAGCAGAATTACCACCCCACCTAAACTTGCCCCTAAAGAATTACCAATCTGGTGGCTAGCTGCTCAATAGTGCTAGTCACCAGAATTATTACCTCCTTTTAGAGATTTCCTACTGTTCCCGGGACTGACAGCCAGGAAACAGCGCAGACATCTTTGCATAGTGACGTCTACGTGCCTGCACTGTCAGTCCCAGTCTGCTCTAGGAGGCATTGCTAGGAGCCATATGGTACAGGAAGGGACTGACAGCACAGGCACACAGACGTCACTATGCAAAGATGTCTGTGCTGTTTCGTGGCTGTCAGTCCTGGGAGCAGTAGGAATTCTCTAAAACAAGGTAATAATTTTGGGGACTATCACTACTGAGCAGCTAGTCACCAGACGGGTAATTCTTTAGGGGCAAGTTTAGGCGGGGTGGTAGTTCCGCTGGAGAGAGAGAGAGCCTCTATATAAGGAAGAGCTTCAGTTGCCAGCCAGACCTGAAGGTTTTGTCCCACTTCCAACACACTTATGTCAATTACAAAACAAAAACAGGTGAAAAAATTAGTAGCAAAGAAATTAACTTAAACAGAACTAAAATAATCAGAAAGTGAAGGAAAATTATACTAATAGTAATTTGTTAAGTATTTATAGGTATGCATTTATAGGTATTTAATTTTGAATGTAATCTAATTAATTGCAGGCTTGTGTACATTTCTAATTTCAACATGAACATCTTTTCTTTGATATAGGACTTCTCCTTCCTTATATAATAAAAGGCCAGAAAGTTTGTCACGATGCAGTCCTGCGCAGTAGAGACTGCCCATGTTCGGCCAGTCTCTACTGAGCATGATTGCATCGCCTGAGTGAGGCGCCCCAATCGCATGGAGCAGAGAGGTAACGGCAGTACGCAGAGCAGGTCCGGGTAATGTTAACCCTTTGAGTGCTCTGGCACTCAAAGGGTTAAGAGGCCGTTCCTGCTCTGCATACTGCCGTTACCTCACTGCTCCACAGCCCATGCACACAAGCTTTTTTTAAGTAAAGGATAAAAGGAAATATTGCAATAAACATTAATAATACAAGTCAAAGAAGAAGTTAAATGTAGGTTAGAGGTGATATTTTTATTAGAAGTTTCATGAGCCAGCCCAGAGGAAAGTCAATATCTTTGATTCCAAGCATTAATTCAATTATTTGCATTTTCTGTGTTTTCCTAGCAAATGCTGCAATAATGTGATATATGGCCAAGAGCAATTCAGGATTGCAGTGTCTCACCGGATGACGTTCGTATGGAGTAACATGCAGGGAGGAATGAATCATTTTCTCTGATCTTGTTAGGCTGGAGAATATCACAGAGCAGAAAATACACTAGCGGTAGTTATTACAAAGAAATACAACTGCAAGAGAGGGAAGGCTGGCAAATTCTCTGGTTGACAAAAGAATGTTTTGCTATGAACTTCTTTTTTAAGCAATGATTTTCTTTTTTTCAGTTGCTCTTCTCTTTTATCCAGAGAGGCTGCTTATGTTCTCCTGCAGACATAATACACTTCCTTTTGTCAGCTCCGCTACTTTGGCTCCCATCGCAATTGGCTTGTTTTGGTTCTATTGTTGTCAATGGCAATGCCCACGCTGTTATATAATTCTGTTTCCAAGGAAGTATGGATTTTTCTAATGTCTCTGTTGGATGGTTAGTACTGCTTTTAATAATATTGAGCCTTATGCACAAAAGAAAAGGTGATCCATTCTGGGGACAACCAAATTCACCAGGGGGGAGAGATAAAAAAAAATATATTGATTTAAATGGGGCTTTTAACCTGCTGAATGCTAGAGAGAGGTCCAATATATTGAAAAGGAACATACTGAAGCCCTCTCTAGCATTCAGGGAGTAAAAGGCCCATTTAAATCAATGGTAATTTTTTCTTCTATGACGCCAATGCTTTGCTCCAGAATGGCTCCTCACTCACATTGTTCATATGGTTTTTGTCTTCTGCTTCAGGGAACATTCATTGCACTTAAGAATCACTCAGGAGTCAGAACCTCACACAGCATGTTTTTCTTTTGTTTGCAGCTTTTGAAGCTGTATCTTACAGTTGAATACAGTATTTTACTAGGTTAAAATATTGTGTAAAATATATCTCAAATCAAGTAAAATATAGTTTGTTTATATTATAAATGTCTAAAATGTTAGTGAACCCATCACACAAAAATGTTTACTTAATTCAAAAATAATTAAAATTTATTAATGCAGTGTGGTAACCAATTGAGTGCAATATAAATGTTTTTAAGAAATTAACCATTATGTATTGGTGAGAGCAGTCTGGCACTTTATGCTAATTAGTTTATGTGCTGTGATAATATTACCATTTACTGAGCTATGAATGAATTTGGACAGATCCCACCTACAGGGGCATTTCTAATTGCACAGTGAGGGATATGGTTGGATTAGAATATAGCTAATTAGCATATTGCCCAGGGAATTAGCATAATGTGCCTTACTGTGCCACCAAAATATAAAGGTTAATCTCTCAAAAATGGCTTATATCGCCATATAGGCAGATTTTAATACTCTATAAAACAAGCTAAAATTGTCTTAAAGTGACAGGTCCAGTTTAATGTTATTCATAATTTTCATTTATTTTTTTTTTCTTGCATTAATATTGGCCCTATATTATTGTGTGGCTGTTGCTGATATGCTTCTGGAGCCTAGCAAGGAGATAGAAATGGTTTACTGTTTGAATACATTCAGACATTATGAAGAACAATCTATTTTTCTTCTTACACAGGACACATAGCACATAGGTCCACTAATGGGAAAGAGCGCACACAAAAGCTTCACAATTTTTCTTATACAATAACAACTACTATATGAAGCTGAAAGTCCATTAGAGCATCTGATGCACAGAAAAGTGATTGTTCTCAGAAAGTAGCTGCACTCCTTATCATAAAGAAAGAAAACAAGATTACTGTTGGTGCACGTCCCTTAAAGGAATGAACAAACAGATATCTGCTACCAGAAGACAGAGCAGGGTCAGCACTCAAGGAAAATCAAATAAATGAATGTCAGTTAGAAAAACTCTTTTTTTTTTTTTTGCATTAACTTTTACCATGGTGAAGGAGGGATCTTGGTCACCCTGGTGAAGGGGAAGGGCTACCGTGTCCCTTTTGCCATAGTCAAAGGGAATTTGCATCAGTGTTCCCTCCTCTTTATCAAGGCAAACAGGATAGCCCTCTCCTTCACCACAGCAAACAGGGTTGCCCCTCCCCTTCGCTATGGTGAAAGTTGAGGTGCATAAAGAGCAGGTGATGAAGATGTCTGTTTGACTTTGCCCCCTGCCTCCTCCTCAGCCAATTACCCAAGGGGAGTTTTGCATAACTCCAACTTTCTAACCCCCAGGGAATGACTGTCAGGGAATAAGGAGACCTCTTATAATGTGTGTATGGGCGTGTGTGTATTTTTCCTGATGAGTAAAACAAATTTATTCACATTGTTGCTGGAAAATTCTTTGTTTTTAATGAATGCTGCCAAAAGGGGGGAGATGCACAAAGTGCTGACAATGCTACAGTGAAGTGGAGAGTTAGTTAAGCAAATGGAGGGGGAAAAATTAAATATTTTGCATGTAGGGTTGTGTTATGCTAGCAATGTGTTTAGGTGGGGCAGGTGGGGATCGAACCTCTGGTTCCCCAGAGGTGTTCAGGAGTTAGTACGGTATAGTTAAATGCAATTTATTAAAATATAAATAAGGTAGTACACAATAGCATAAACAGAATAACCAGGAACAGGCAGAGGGTCACAGGCCAGCAAGCACAGCTATCAGAAATAGTAGGCTGCCAAGATGGACCACAAAGACTTTAGCACTGTTCAGTGGAGAGGATGCTCTTAGACTTCAACACCACAAATGCCACCTTCATTCCCTAACTTTTGAGTGTGATAGGGATGTGCATTGCTCACTCCAGGTCACTCTAAGAGTTCAAACATTAAAACCCACTGTACCATTGATTTCTTCAATGACAGAATCCAGCTGAGAAGCCGTAAAATATAAAAGCTTATCTGCTGTCCTGTACTTACTGAGTCAGCTGTTTAGTGGGCTATCTGCAGATCAGCTGATTCAGTTAAACATAGGATGCCCCCAGAGGTGTAACTAGAACCCTGCAGGCCCTGGTGCAAGAAATACCATGGGTCCCCCCACCCCCTGACCACATTGGCCCCCGGGCCCTCCACAATGTCCCCCCAATCTCCACAATGCCCCCATCTCCTACCGCCTAATCCCTGGTGGTCCAGTGGAGTGACAGGAGGAATGGGCTGGCACGTTGAGCTCCCGCACGGTCCTCTTCTGTAATGCAGAGTGCTGGGAGATGATGTCACCTCCCAGAGCTCTGCATTACTAGAGCACTGGAGGGAGATTGTAGGCGTCAGGCAGAGGGGTCTCAGGGGGTGGGCGGGCCCCTGGGGTGAGGGGCCCGGTCACGGGTGCAATCAGTAAGCTGTATTTCAATATGCAAATGATCCACTTCTGAATTAGACTCTGCAACAACATAAAGCTGGGGAAGGCATGGCAGATTCATGGTGGTGATGGAAAATTTGTGGTGTATTCATGGGTATGATGATGGAGAGATATAATTGGTGAAAATATGCCACCATATCTTTATCTGGACTATTATCAAAACTCAGTGCATCTCCCCCCATGAATCTAAGCGTTAATTTTACTGGTTAGTTTATCTCACTTTTACAACAATTTCTCATCTCCCCACCTAGCTGGCACTGCTGCAAACAACTTGATTGAAGGAAAAAAGTTTCATTTTGATAACATCTGAATGAAAAATATCCAGCAATGACAATGCCATTGTTTTGTCAGCTAGCAAAGCCAAATAACATATTTTTTCTATATGGCGAGTCTCTTCAGGTTTCCTGTAAAAAGAGAGGAATATTGTGTGTCAGGTATAACTTATAGCTGGGGTTATTGATAGCTTAACCAACCAAAAATGTAGTAAAAGTATCACTAACATAAAATAACACACCTCTAGGTAAACTCGGCTAATCTCTATGTTATATTCATGTTACTATTATTTATGATATCTTGAGGCTATGTGCAACCCTAAGCATCACCCACTGTATACACATCACCCAGGACTACACTATAGAAGCTGTTACTGAACATCCAACACTTTTTTGACAGAGAGTTGTGAAAGGGCAGCTCTAATGATAAAGGTAGGGAACAAACCAATTTTTATTTTCTTTATCCTGACCGTTACACTATTGTGTTCATGTTGTTTCAATTCTCATTTGATTAAACAATAATAATATTCTATGGCATCACTGTCAGAAAGAAACAAATAAAAAGCATAAATGTGTAATAAGATTTCAGCCTTATCAGTACTTTCTAGGGACTGTAACGATCAAGTCTGATGTTAAAGGGATAGTAATTAGTGATGATCGAGCACCCCAATGCTCGGGTGTTCGGGTGCTCTGACCGAGCGCCCCCGGAGGCTCGAGTGCTCGGCCGAGCACCCGAGCCCCATTGAAGTCAATGGGAGGACTCGAGCATTACACCAGGCACCCCCTGCTCTGATGAGGGGAGGGTGCCTGGTCCATAGGAAAAGGGCAGAAAATGATGGAAACACCACAGAAATGGTTCAGGGACAGCATAGGGAGGATGTCTGGATGCATCTTGGACTCCAACATCGCTGCTGGGAACGATCTTTCGCCCGTAGTACGCCATTTTTACAGACTGACCGTAAAACACACAAAAAGGCAGATAAAAACGACTTTAGGCGAAAAATTGTTACCAAACAGTATTTGCTGTATATTTACTTGTATATCATCTGCAAATTCTGCAAAAAATTTCATCGATTTTTCTGAACTGGGGCCATGATTAAGAGGGAAACGTGCGCAGAGGCAAATTCTCCCAAAAATTTCCTCGATTTTTCTGAACTGTGGCCATGATAAAGAGGGAAACGTGCGCAGAGGCAAATTCTCCCAAAAATTTCATCGATTTTTCTGAACTGAGGCCATGATTAAGAAGGAAACGTGCGCAGAGGCAAATTCTCCCAAAAATTTCCTCGATTTTTCTGAACTGAGGCCATGATTAAGAGGGAAACGTGCGCAGAAACAAATTCTCCCAAAAATTTTCTCGATTTTTCTGAACTGGGGCCATGATTAAGAGGGAAACGTGCGCTGAGCCGACCATCTAAAACATTATGGGTGAGGGTCTGCTGCAGAGCTGACCATCCTAAACATTATATGCGAAGGCCCGCTAGTGAGCTGACCCAATAAAACATTATATGAGAAGGCCCGCTGGTGAGCTGACCTATACAAAAATTGTCAAGCTGCGCCCGCTGGTGAGCTGGCCCTATATAAAAATTATATCACTGGGCCCGCTGGTGAGCTGGCCCTATATAAAAATTATATCACTGGGCATATGGAAGAGAGTCAACCATATACCCGTTTTTTGGGTGGAAGGTGTGAATGGGAATACAGAGTATTCCCATCATTGTAAATAACACATATAAAGTGACTTTATGTTCCCCCGGGGCTTTCCTCCAGTGGAGTGGAGAAGTCAGGGAAAATCCAGGCCTTGTTCATTTTTATAAGTGTCAACCTATCAGCATTTTCAGTGGAAAGGCGGATACGCTTATCTGTTATGATGCCACCAGCAGCACTAAATACCCACTCAGACAGAACGCTGGCGGCAGGGCAGGCCAGCACCTCCAAGGCGCAGAGTGCCAGTTCATACCACGTGTCCAGCTTGGACACCCAGTAGTTGTAAGGCACAGAGGGATCATTGAGGACGCTGACACGGTCTGCTACGTACTCCTTCACCATCTTCCAAAACTTTTCCCTCCTTGTGACACTAGGCTGCGCATCAGGGTGAGGGTGCTGGCGGGGTGTCATGAAGGTGTCCCACGCCTCGGAGAGTGTTGCCCTGCCTTTGTCGGAACTGCTGTGTGCTCCCCTTTTCTCCCCTTCTTGGTTGGCCAAGGTAGCACGTACTCTGCCGCCAGCGTTGTCAGATGGAAAATTTTGGAGCAATTTTTCGACAAGAACCTTCTGGTATTGCACCATTTTGCTTGTCCTCTCCACCGGAGGAATGAGAGATGAGAAATTCTCTTTGTAGCGGGGGTCCAGAAGGGTGAACACCCAGTAATCCGTGTTGTCTAAAATGCGTATAACGCGTGGGTCACGGGAAAGGCAGCCTAACATAAAGTCAGCCATGTGTGCCAGAGTACCAACAGGCAAGATTTCGCTGTCCTCACCAGGAGGATGACTCTCAATCTCCTCATCCTCTTCCTCCTCTTCTGCCCACCCACGCTGAAGAGATGGAACTAAAGTTCCATGGATACCCTCTGTAGCGGAGGCAACCGTGTCTTCCTCCTCCTCCTCCGCCTCCTCCAATTGTCGCTGAGAAGACGAAGTGAGGGTGCTCTGGCTATCACCTTGTGTAAGCTCTTCCTCCCGCATTTCCACCTCTTCCACATGCAAAGCGTCGGTTTTAATTGTGAGCAGCGAGCGTTTCAGTAGACACAGAAGTGGGATGGTTACACTGATAATAGCGTTATCGCCGCTCACCATCTGTGTTGATTCCTCAAAATTGCGTAAAACCTCACAGAGGTCTGACATCCATTCCCACTCCTCACTTCTGATTAGAGGAAGTTGAACGGAGAGGCGACGACCGTGTAACAGCTGGTACTCCACTACTGCCCTCTGCTGCTCACAAAGCCGGGCCAACATGTGGAAGGTGGAGTTCAAGCGCGTGCTCACGTCACACAGCAGCCGGTGAGCTGGTAATTGTAAGCGCTGCTGCAGCTTCAACAGGCCGGCTGAAGCTGTAGATGACTTACGGAAATGTGCACACACGCGGCGCACCTTGGTCAAGAGATCATGCAAATTGGGGTAGGTTTTTAGAAATCGCTGAACCACTAAATTAAATACATGCGCTAGGCATGGTACGTGTGTGAGCTTGCCGAGCTCCAAAGCCGCCACCAAGTTACGCCCATTATCACACACAACCATGCCTGGTTGCAGGTTGAGTGGCGAGAGCCACTGCTCGGTCTGGTGACTAATCCCCTGCAACAGCTCTGAGGCCGTGTGCTGTTTGTCCCCAAGGCAGATCAGCTTCAGCACGGCCTGTTGACGCTTCCCCACTGCAGTGCTACACTGCTTCCAGCTACCGGCTGATGGGTGAGTGGCGCTGCGCGCAGAGAATTCGGAGGTGGAAACGGAGGAGGAGGAGCCAAAAAAATGTAGGTGCTGGCGGAAACCCTGATGGAGGTAGGGCCCGCAATCCTCGGCGTGGGTAGCACCTGTGCCATCCCAGGGTCCGAGTCGCTCCCAGCCTCCACGACATTCACCCAGTGTGCCGTCAGGGAAATGTAGCGTCCCTGGCCACAAGCACTTGTCCATGTGTCAGTCGTTAAGTGGACCTTCCCAGTAACTGCGTTGGTCAGGGCATGGGTGATGTTACGGGACACATGGTGGTGTAAGGCGGGGACGGCACACCGGGAAAAGTAGTGGCGGCTGGGGACTGCGTACCGAGGGACAGCTGCTGCCATCAGGCTGCGGAAGGACTCAGTCTCCACAAGCCTAAATGGCAGCATTTCGATGGCCAGTAATTTGGAAAGGTGTGAGGTTAGTGCTATGGCCTGTGGGTGGGTGGCTGGGTATTTTCGCTTGCGCTCAAATGCCTGGGGTAACGACATTTGGACGCTGTGCTGGGACAGGGAAGTGGATGTGGTCGCTGATGGTGCTTCAGATGGTACAGGTGCAGGGCGGGAGGTATGCGGGCCTGCGCCTTCGACAGGCGATTGGCCGGCACCGAAAACAGGGGAAGAGGAGGCAGTGGTGTGGCCTGCAGACACAGATGGGCGATCCGGGCATTCCTCCCACTTACTACGGTGCTTGGATGCCATGTGTCGGATCATGCTGGTGGTGGTGAGGTTTCTAGTGTTCATGCCTCGGCTCATTCTGGTGTGGCACAGGTTGCAAACTACAATTCTTTTGTCGTCCGCACTTTCCTTAAAAAAACGCCATACCGCGGAACACCTACCCCTTGGCAAGGGAGATTTACGCAAGGGGGTGCTCCGTGGAACATTTGCGGGCCGGTTTGGTTCGGTCCGCCTTCTTTCTGTAGCCACACCACTGCCTCTTCCAGCCTGTTGCGGTGCTGCAGATGGCTCACCCTCAGGACTGCTGTCATCGCTCGGCTCTACACCTTCCCAGGTGGGGTCAGTCACCTCATCGTCCACCAAGTCCTCCTCCACTTCCTCACTCTGATCATCCTCCTCATGTCTTGATCCCACTACATACTCAGTCATTGACAACTGTATATCATCCTCCTCATCAAGGTCTTGAGACAGTAATAGTGGTTGATTTAATGGCAACTGTGTCTCATCATCATCATCATCCACTTCCTTTGACCTTAAATGCCGTTCACCTCTGTCATCTTCTTGTGATTGGGTACCCTCTAGAGGTTGTGAAACAGGGCACAAGATGTCATGTTCCTCTGCAAGCGTGCTTGGAGAGAGGTTCAAATTAAGGATTGGTGATGAGACGAGCTCCTCACTATATCCCAGTGTGGGATCACTTCTTTGACCAGATCCTCTATGGTGGGAGGAAGGATGATCAGGGTGAGGATTATGTTGACCAGACTCTTGGCTACTGAGAGAGGACTTGGTGGAAGACAGGGTGGTGCTTAACCGACTGGAAGCAGTATCAGCTGACATCCAACCGACCACCTGTTCGCAGTGGTCGGACCTCGAGAGTGATGTCCTGCGACGCCCTGTAAACTGAGACATGAAGCTAGGTATGGTGGATGTCTTTCTGTCTTGTGCTCTGGCACCAGGCACAGTTTCTACGCGTCCTAACCCGCGCCCTGAACTATCAGGATCACGTCCACTTCCCCGTCCCTTTTTACCCGCCTTCTTCATATTACACGGAATATGTGCTGCAAATCTGCAACTTTGCACAGTAAACAGGATGTTCTCCTAATATGCAACTTTGCACACTAAACAGAATGTGCTTCTTATCTGTGGCTAGGCACACTGAATGGAATATGTGACTTTGATATTTTACACTTTGCACAGTTAACAGAATGTTCTCCTAATACGCAACTTTGCACACTAAACAGAATGTGCTTCTTAACTGCGGCTACGCACAGTGAATGGAATATGTGACTTTGATATTTTACAGTTTGAACAGTTAACAGAATGTTCTCCTAATATGCAACTTTGCACACTAAACAGAATGTGCTTCTTAACTGCGGCTACGCACAGTGAATGGAATATTTGACTTTGATATTTTACAGTTTGAACAGTTAACAGAATGTTCTCCTAATATGCAACTTTGCACACTAAACAGAATGTGCTTCTTAACTGCGGCTACGCACAGTGAATGGAATATGTGACTTTGATATTTTACAGTTTGCACAGTTAACAGAATGTTCTCCTAATATGCAACTTTGCACACTAAACAGAATGTGCTTCTTAACTGCGGCTACGCACAGTGAATGGAATATGTGACTTTGATATTTTACAGTTTGAACAGTTAACAGAATGTTCTCCTAATATGCAACTTTGCACACTAAACAGAATGTGCTTCTTAACTGCGGCTACGCACAGTGAATGGAATATGTGACTTTGATATTTTACAGTTTGCACAGTTAACAGAATGTTCTCCTAATATGCAACTTTGCACACTAAACAGAATGTGCTTCTTAACTGCGGCTCGGCAAAGTGAATGGAATATGTGACTTTGATATTTTACAGTTTGAACAGTTAACAGAATGTTCTCCTAATATGCAACTTTGCACACTAAACAGAATGTGCTTCTTAACTGCGGCTCAGCACAGTGAATGGAATATGTGACTTTGATATTTTACAGTTTGAACAGTTAACAGAATGTTCTCCTAATATGCAACTTTGCACACTAAACAGAATGTGCTTCTTAACTGCGGCTACGCACAGTGAATGGAATATGTGACTTTGATATTTTACAGTTTGCACAGTTAACAGAATGTTCTCCTAATATGCAACTTGGCACACTAAACAGAATGTGCTTCTTAACTGCGGCTCAGCACAGTGAATGGAATATGTGACTTTGATATTTTACAGTTTGAACAGTTAACAGAATGTTCTCCTAATATGCAACTTTGCACACTAAACAGAATGTGCTTCTTAACTGCGGCTCAGGACAGTGAATGGAATATGTGACTTTGATATTTTACAGTTTGAACAGTTAACAGAATGTTCTCCTAATATACATCTTTGCACACTAAACAGAATGTGCTTCTTAACTGCGGCTACGCACAGTGAATGGAATATGTGTCTTTGATATTTTACAGTTTGCACAGTTAACAGAATGTTCTCCTAATATGCAACTTTGCACACTAAACAGAATGTGCTTCTTAACTGCGGCTACGCACAGTGAATGGAATATGTGACTTTGATATTTTACAGTTTGAACAGTTAACAGAATGTTCTCCTAATATGCAACTTTGCACACTAAACAGAATGTGCTTCTTAACTGCGGCTACGCACAGTGAATGGAATATGTGACTTTGATATTTTACAGTTTGAACAGTTAACAGAATGTTCTCCTAATATGCAACTTTGCACACTAAACAGAATGTGCTTCTTAACTGCGGCTACGCACAGTGAATGGAATATGTGACTTTGATATTTTACAGTTTGCACAGTTAACAGAATGTTCTCCTAATATGCAACTTTGCACACTAAACAGAATGTGCTTCTTAACTGCGGCTCAGCACAGTGAATGGAATATGTGACTTTGATATTTTACAGTTTGAACAGTTAACAGAATGTTCTCCTAATATGCAACTTTGCACACTAAACAGAATGTGCTTCTTAACTGCGGCTACGCACAGTGAATGGAATATGTGACTTTGATATTTTACAGTTTGCACAGTTAACAGAATGTTCTCCTAATATGCAACTTTGCACACTAAACAGAATGTGCTTCTTAACTGCGGCTACGCACAGTGAATGGAATATGTGACTTTGATATTTTACAGTTTGCACAGTTAACAGAATGTTCTCCTAATATGCAACTTTGCACACTAAACAGAATGTGCTTCTTAACTGCGGCTCAGCACAGTGAATGGAATATGTGACTTTGATATTTTACAGTTTGAACAGTTAACAGAATGTTCTCCTAATATGCATCTTTGCACACTAAACAGAATGTGCTTCTTAACTGCGGCTACGCACAGTGAATGGAATATGTGACTTTGATATTTTACAGTTTGCACAGTTAACAGAATGTTCTCCTAATATGCAACTTTGCACACTAAACAGAATGTGCTTCTTAACTGCGGCTACGCACAGTGAATGGAATATGTGACTTTGATATTTTACAGTTTGAACAGTTAACAGAATGTTCTCCTAATATGCAACTTTGCACACTAAACAGAATGTGCTTCTTAACTGCGGCTACGCACAGTGAATGGAATATGTGACTTTGATATTTTACAGTTTGCACAGTTAACAGAATGTTCTCCTAATATGCAACTTTGCACACTAAACAGAATGTGCTTCTTAACTGCGGCTACGCACAGTGAATGGAATATGTGACTTTGATATTTTACAGTTTGCACAGTTAACAGAATGTTCTCCTAATATGCAACTTTGCACACTAAACAGAATGTGCTTCTTAACTGCGGCTCAGCACAGTGAATGGAATATGTGACTTTGATATTTTACAGTTTGAACAGTTAACAGAATGTTCTCCTAATATGCATCTTTGCACACTAAACAGAATGTGCTTCTTAACTGCGGCTACGCACAGTGAATGGAATATGTGACTTTGATATTTTACAGTTTGCACAGTTAACAGAATGTTCTCCTAATATGCAACTTTGCACACTAAACAGAATGTGCTTCTTAACTGCGGCTACGCACAGTGAATGGAATATGTGACTTTGATATTTTACAGTTTGAACAGTTAACAGAATGTTCTCCTAATATGCAACTTTGCACACTAAACAGAATGTGCTTCTTAACTGCGGCTACGCACAGTGAATGGAATATGTGACTTTGATATTTTACAGTTTGAACAGTTAACAGAATGTTCTCCTAATATGCAACTTTGCACACTAAACAGAATGTGCTTCTTAACTGCGGCTACGCACAGTGAATGGAATATGTGACTTTGATATTTTACAGTTTGCACAGTTAACAGAATGTTCTCCTAATATGCAACTTTGCACACTAAACAGAATGTGCTTCTTAACTGCGGCTCAGCACAGTGAATGGAATATGTGACTTTGATATTTTACAGTTTGAACAGTTAACAGAATGTTCTCCTAATATGCAACTTTGCACACTAAACAGAATGTGCTTCTTAACTGCGGCTACGCACAGTGAATGGAATATGTGACTTTGATATTTTACAGTTTGCACAGTTAACAGAATGTTCTCCTAATATGCAACTTTGCACACTAAACAGAATGTGCTTCTTAACTGCGGCTACGCACAGTGAATGGAATATGTGACTTTGATATTTTACAGTTTGAACAGTTAACAGAATGTTCTCCTAATATGCAACTTTGCACACTAAACAGAATGTGCTTCTTAACTGCGGCTACGCACAGTGAATGGAATATGTGACTTTGATATTTTACAGTTTGCACAGTTAACAGAATGTTCTCCTAATATGCAACTTTGCACACTAAACAGAATGTGCTTCTTAACTGCGGCTCAGCACAGTGAATGGAATATGTGACTTTGATATTTTACAGTTTGAACAGTTAACAGAATGTTCTCCTAATATGCAACTTTGCACACTAAACAGAATGTGCTTCTCTGTTCTCAGTATCTGTCATGTGACTGAGCTGTATAGTTATTATCTGTATATTGGTCCTATTCTGCCTCCTTGTTATTACTCAGTGCTGCCTACAGAGGGTGACCTTTCTTTTATTTTCTGTTTAATAAAACTGTGTTTTATTTCACCCACTGGTCTGAGTGTCTTGAAAACCGTGACAGTCACAGATTAACCTCTAACAGACAGCCAGTGCTCAAACCTCACATGAGGACAATGTCCACACTGAATAGGTTTGAACAAGAGGAAAGGTCACCCTTAGTGGGTGATAAAACCAAAATAATAAGGTTTATTAAGGACACTGCCAGTTTTTCAGAGAAAATCTAAAGTGTCTGTTGTTAACCACCTAGAGCGTTATGTTGAAACATTTGAATCTCTAGGCCTTCATTCTGACCATCATAAAATGTATTATGTGCCTTGGGTTTTTGATATTGCAGAGGGTTTCTTTATCAGATCCTTGAGTGATATGGATATCACTACATGGGAAGAAACTGTTGAACAAATAATCCTAGCTTTTGGGCCCTATAAAACCCACCATGAGGCTAATTGTGCTATCTATGCACTAAAATGTAGGCCAGAACAGGACCCCAGGCAATTTTTGTCAGAGCTTAAATGTGCCTATTTCCTTGCAGATAAGGATGGAGCTTTCCAAGATTTCCAAGCATATGAGTTAGGGAACTATTCTTTAATGCCTAGGTATATGAAAACTAATCTAGCTAGGAATTATTCACCCATGTTGTCACTAGATTGGTTACTCACTCAAGCTATTAAGCTATATAATGCCCAGCAGAGTGAGACTATCCCAGCTACGGACAAAAAGCCTACCCCCCAGTGTGTAGCGGAAACATTGGTTGAGGAAAGCTTGCCATTTGAATCTGGCAAGAGAACCTATGCAGAGGTGTTAAAATCTCCACAGATTCATAACCAGGCACCAGGACAGAAGGGGCCTGCCTCTGTTAGTTCCCAGGGGTCTAATAGCTCAAACGGTAAGAAACCATTTTTCAAAAGGACCCAGGAATACAACAAAAACCAAAATAAATCCAAGTTTCCCAAGAGGATCCATAAGGGTAAAAACTCTAATAATCAGGGGTCCAAGTCCCAGCAAAATCAGTAAACCAATAAGTCTGATACTGGGAACCAAGGTCAGAAACAGGTAAGTCTCAGGGTCCAGGTGTCACGGTTTTTGAAGACTCTCAGACTTAAGGTTTGGTAAAATAACTTAAATTTATTAAAAGTTAAAGGCAGTCCCCGTAGGGTAAACATACATAACAATACAACAGTAATGGAACATACAATAGGTTCTACCGGCCTTGCCTAAATACTGGGCAAGGCAACCCAAGTGACAGTTTAAACGACAGGCTCTACCGGCCTTGCCTATACCGGGTAAGGCAACCGTGAGATGACGTATACCGGTTCTACCGGCCTTACCAATACCGGGCAAAGCAGCCCAATGGAATGCTGAATGTAGGCTCTACCGGCCCTGCCAATACCGGGTAAGGCAACCTTAAAGATGGTGAATAACAAGGTTCTACCGGCCTTACCAATACCGGGCAGGGCAGCCCAAAGGAGTACTGTAGTAGGCTCTACCGACCCTGCCAATACCGGGTGAGGCAACCTACAGGATGGTATCGTCAAGGTTCTACCGGCCTCACCAATACCGGGCAGGGCAGCCTGAGCAAGTAGACCAGCTGTCAGGTGACAAAGACAGCAGAGAGCGTAAGTATAGAGGTCTTACTCCGCAGAAGTCTATTGCCAGGGATAATCAGACAACTGCAAGGAAGTGGACAGCGACTGACCACAGTTCAGGATGTTCAGGAGCAAACCAACGTCCGCACGTTGGGACTAATGATAAATAGCGCAATCAGGTTTAATGGAGCAAACCAGTGTCCGCACACTGGAACCCACAATGTATATCGCAACCAGGTTTAGTGGAGCAAACCAGCGTCCGCACGCTGGGACCAACAACGTATATCGCAACCAGGTTTAGTGGAGCAAACCAGCGTCCGCATGCTGGAGCCAATAATGTGTCTCGCAACCAGTTTAGTGGAGTAAACCAGCATCCGCACGCTGGGACCAACAATGTATATAGCAACCAGGTTTAGTGGAGTAAACCAGCGTCCGCATGCTGGAGCCAATAATGTATCTCGCAACCAGTTTAGTGGAGTAAACCAGCGTCCGCACGCTGGAACCCACAATGTATATCGCAACCAGGTTTAGTTGAGCAAACCAGCGTCCGCACGCTGGAGCCAACAAAGTATCTCGCAACCAGTTTAGTGGAGTAAACCAGCGTCTGCACGCTGGGACCAACAATGTATATCGCAACCAGGTTTAGTGGAGTAAACCAGCGTCCACACGCTGGAACCAACAATGTAAATAGCAACCAGGTTTAGTGGAGTAAACCAGCGTCCGCAAGCTGGAACCAACAATGTGTATTGCAACCAGGTTTAGTGGAGCAAACTAGTGTCCGCACGCTGGAACCAACCATGTAAATCGCAACCAGGTTTAGTGGAGTAATCCAGCGTCCGCACGCTGGAACCAACAATGTGTATTGCAACCAGGTTTAGTGGAGCAAACCAGCGTCCGCACGCTGGAACCAACAATGTGTATTGCTACCAGGTTTAGTGGAGCAAACCAGCGTCCGCATGCTGGAACCAACAATGTGTATTGCAACCGGGTTTAATGGAGCAAACCAGCGTCCGCACGCTGGAACCAACAATGTATCTTGCAACCAGTTAGTGGAGTAAACCAGCGTCCGCACGCCGGAACCTACAATGTGTATCGCAACCAGGTTTAGTGGAGTAAACCAGCGTCCGCACGCTGGAACCAACAATGTGTATTGCAACCAGGTTTAGTGGAGTAAACCAGCGTCCGCACGCTGGAACCAACAATGTGTATGCAATAGCGAGGAGAACAATGTCACCGGAGCAACAGCTGGAGCGCGAGCCTCAGGAACTCATACAGGTTAACCTGCACGGTACTGGAGCACAGGAACCCAGGAATACAGGCACACAGGAACGCTGGAACACTGGAACACCGGAACGTTAGCATACAGGAACACTGGAACGCTGGAGCACCGGAACATTAACGTACAGGAACACTGGAACACTGAAACACCGGAACGTTAAAGTACAGGAACACTGGAACACCGGAATGTAGTATACAGGAACACTGGAAACAGGCCCAGAGATCTGACAAGCAGGTCAGGCAGAGTGGAGTCAGAAACACCACGAAAGGGCAACCTGGAAGTGCTCAACCTGGGTTTAAAAAGGCTGTGTGTGGAGGGCTAATGACAGACAGCCAATCACGAATACTCAGCAAGTGACAGGCACAGAGCAGCACGAATCACGGGCACCGTGATACCAGGTTAACAACCTGACAGACATGATGGTCAAAACGATGGCTAATATGGCACAGCTAGGCCAAAGCCCTAGTTCTAATGCTTAGCAGGGATCTAACCCTTTTTTAGGGACAGCCCCAGGAGTGGTGGTTGCCACTCAATAGTAGAACAGGGTAATGGTAAGCAGGCCTTAGGGGAAAAGAATACCATTGATTTTCCCTATGTAAGTCCTACAATAACTGATCATGTTTTAGCCAACAGTAATGCTAACACATTTTCTTTACAGGATGTAAATGCTTTGTTTGACTCTAACAATTCTTCCTTATCTCGCTCACAGCCAGGTACACAGAAGTCCATCCCTGATGATGTCACTTCTTTTCCCTGCATTTCTTCAGAACAGGTTGAAGAAGGAGGAGTAGTGAAGGGGGATGCTGCTGCTGTACAACCTGTAAATTCAGGAATTAACTCTTGTAGGAAGTGGAGGGATTCTATGACGATTTTACATCGCAATTATTTATGAGAAATGCATGAATATGAAGGGAGATATTTCATTGATGTCACATTGCAGGGGCTTGATGACCTAATTATTTCCAGTCTCCTGTACACAGGGTCACAAGCTACCATATTGTCTAGGTCCCATTATTATCAAATTATGGAGGATGCTACTGTAAAGGCAGTGTTGAAAGCATTTGATGGATCCTTAATAAACATAACAGGTAACCCCTTAAACGTATTGAGAACCACATGGTTAAAATTTAAAATCGGTAATAAATCATTCACACATAAAGTCATAGTAGTTGAAGTACCCTATAACAGGTTAATTATAGGTGCCGATCTGCTACGGCGAATAAAACCCATCATAGACTGTGTGAATAATGTCATATGGTTACAGGTTAAAACACCAATCAGATATGAGCAGGCAATTGCAATGCCCCCATAGAAATGATCATGTGGTAAAGGAAACTAGGGATGCTAATGAAATCCATTTTGTCAATAGCCAGAACCCTAACCTCACTGTTTTACAGATACCTGACACCAATGCTGAAAATATGGAAGGTGACCCCTCCATCAAGGCGTTACCAGAACAGATTTAGAATGTGAAGCTAGAAGGCGATGTCTTAACCATATCGCTTCACAGATCTTCCTCTGAGCCAACAGATCCAGATAATCATTCTCAATATCTGACATCCATTGACAATACAGGTGGTGAGTTTTTTGTTTCTTTACAGGTTAAAGACCTAGGGAGGATCATCCTGCTGCTCTTGTAACTCAGCAACAGCAGGATTTAGAGCAGTAGCAAACTCTGCAGATTCCATAAGCTCACTGGTGGTGGTGGTGATGTCGACCCCCATCCCTGTCTCCCATTCTTTGTCAGTTTGGGCTAAAAAGGTCATTAATATGTCTTCAACACCAGTTTCTCCACCAGCATAATCACTACCACCACCAGTCCCTCCTTGCTGCTGCTGCCCTATTACAGATGTCTCACCTGGAGGATTGATAAGAAATGTGAGAAGCAATCCCCTAATGTCACACTTGCCATTTCATGTTGACCTGAAGAAGGCAGATTGGCAGCATTAGCAGCAGGCACAGGCAGATGATCTCTGCTCCTGGTGGGGGTAACATTATTACTGCTGATGTTCCGGCATCTTCAGGATCACGTTCCATGTGGACACTGCCCTGGCAACTGGGAAAAGGGGACAACAAGGTTCAGCAGAATGCGGGCTCCCTTGATTGCACGTCTGGCAACTCTGCATTACTTCCCCTCAATTTTTCAAACCAACTCACAGCACAACAGTCTAACACCTCTCTCTCACTCTGCAGTTGCTTTTATTGAGTTTCACTTCCTGGAAAATGGCATATTTTTATAGAGAAAAGGCAAGAACATATGATTAAAGGGGTTACAAAGTTCTAGCCATTGAAAAAATATCTACATTTTTTTGCCAATAGGTGAAAATGTTGATGATTTTAATTTCTTTAATCACTTTATTTAAAACTTATTTTCCCATGAAAAAGATGATAACCACATGGTTTTCAAATATTTTTCATGGGAACACGATGCAACCTTTCGCCCACCAATACCCATTATAAAGATATTTGTTTTCTTTCTGATACGACTGTCTTGCTTTCAAACAGGGGAGAGATTTGCAGTAGGTAGGTGAGGACCCAAAAGAAATGAGTATTACACCATTACACCAGCCCATTGTATGTCTATATGTACCAGTACAAACCACATGTTTTTGTCTTTTTCTTTAGGTATTTTCCTAGTTTGTAGGATTGGAGGATCCCTCATTCATTGCTGCTTTCCATATCTTACACATGGGGATCTTAATTTCAGTTATATTATACTAGTTGAACAGCCCGTGCTGCACCCAGCTCTGTATCAGCCGCGGCGCGTGCAGTCTGTACTGTGCATGACTGCAGCACGCGCAGCAGTGTCTACTGCGCATGTCACGGCGTTACACACGATTTAGCAAATTATTATATAGGATATGTATATTCATGATGTGTTAGTGCTGTGAGTTCTCTGTGGTGGCACCTGGGAGCTAAAAGAGAGAGAGAGAAAGCTCATGGTATTTTGATTCTAGCTAATGCAGTGACAGACAGTTGCTTGATTTAAAGAGTATTGCCGGTAGTCATGTAGAAAGTGACAGGGACATTAAAAAATACTTGTGACTGATAGGTGACAGACAAACAGGCAATCCTACTTGAGCTGAAACTGTAGAGTGTCAGTGACAAATACTACATACAGATACATATATCATACATTATTTACAGACAAACAACAATGAATAAGCCATTGCTCCACACTCAGATAAGAAAAAAAACAAGCAGTGACTTTTACTTTGTTTAAATCCAGCCACAGACAAGGTGAGCTTTGGCTGAGGTTGGTTTAGCTGGCAAACCTTTGCAAAACACCCCTATTCTAAGTCTGAGAGTCTCTGAAAATAGATTTATATGTATGTATCCAGTATGCTTGCTTTAGACATATGATAGCAATGTTTCTTATATTCAATTCATCTTTCATTCACAAGTATTTGCTCATTGCAATTGCTAAAATCCCCCTTCAGCCTCTGTATTTTGCATTAACCCTTACTGTTTTCAACCATTTCTCTGGAAAGATACAGAACACCTGAACAGTATGCCCACTCCCAGGCTAGGGTGTCTGGCAGAATTGTAAATGGAGCCTCCCTGTCACGGTTTTAGATGAACACTCAGACAGAACGGTAAGGTTAAAATAACTTTATTAGAATAAAGTGCATACAATGGGGTAGGCTATATACCTACAACAGAACAGGAACATAAATCTGGAGTACAGTAATTAGGTCTGCACAAGACAGTAGAATACTGACAATACATTAACAGCAACTGGCACACCTGGAGAGGTACTGAACAGTACAAATCAGATGACAGAGTGCCAACACAGGAGTTGCCTGAATTTGAACAGACTGACTCAGACGCCTGGGTACTAGAACTGTACGGACAAGTGGAAGAACTGGTGTCGACTGACAATACTGAACACTGGCAGAACTGGCAAGGAAATGAGTACACAGTCCTAGGATGGCAACGGGACTACAGTGGCAAGGAGCCCACAGTAGAGGACTGGCCCGACTGTAGCGAGGCAACACTGACCAAGGCCTTAGCCCACTGGCAAGGAGCAACCGTGAAGAAGCAGGCCAACCCTAAAAGGGTTAATGGATACCAAGGCAGCTGCTACTGGGAATCCCTAGTACTCTAGGGGTGGATCGAGAATAGGTAAGTACATGAACGCAACCAGTGTCTCTCAACCTGCAAGCTGGAAAACGCAACGCTGGCTCTTGAGCCCAAGGCTCTGCAGTCAGAAACGGTAATGCACTAATGCCTGGAAGCACCCAGGTACATACAGGGTTAACTGACAACACCCAAGTTAACTGCAACTCCCATAGGGAGTGAGCCCAGCGCTATTAGGGAGGCAGACACAGAGAGTGATCAGAGTAACTTGGTGTATCCAACACTGTACCGGTACTTCGATTGTACACACCACCGGATGGCAGTAGAGCAGCTTGAACACACAGCTCAGCCTTTGGTCGACAGAAACAGTGCCCCGCGGCACACACCGAAAATAGTTGCAAGGCTCTGGAAACCGGTGACCTAGATGCTCAGACTAGACACGGTAATCCTGTAGACGGGAATCCACAGCGGTCAACAGCCACAGCACTGAAGGCAGCCACCACTGTCAGCAACGGAGCGGGTTCTACAGCCAGGATACGTCAGCAACGGAACAGGTTCACAGTCGGGGACTGTCAGCGACGGAGCGGGTTCTCAGCCAGGATACTGTCAGCACCGGAGTGGGTTCTTCAGCCAGAAGGTCTCAGCAACAGAGCGGTTACTCAGCCAGGATACGGTCAGTGATGGGGCGTGTTCTCAGCCAGGATACTGTCAGCAACGGAGTGGGTTCTCAGCCAGGATATTGTCAGCAATGGAGCGGGTTCTCAGCCAGGATACTGTCAGCAAAGGAGCTGGTTCTCAGCCAGGATACGGTCAGCAAAGGAGCGGGTTCTCAGCCAGGATACAGTCAGCAACAGAGCGTAGTGACAGGAACTCAGGAACAAACTCGTAGTCAGGCAGGTCAGGTCATACACGAATCAGCATAAAAACAGAATAGACTCAGGAACTCGTACACCACGAAAGGGTGACCTAACCGAGGACATTCTAGGGTATATAAAGGCAGGCCCTAGTGGTAGCAATTAAACCTGGCCAATCAGCGAACGACAGTGATAATAATGTCACTTATTATAGGAAAGCACGGGCACCGTGATATTCCCCAAATATAGGTTAACATTTAGGAACCTGAAGTTTAGTTGTAACCTTTCTGTTCCTTTCTTCCTATTTGTGAAAACATCCATATTCCCATGCTATGCACACAGAACTGCCTTACTGCTCACTGGTCCTCTGACCAATTGATTAAACTGGCTCCTTTCTAGGACATTATGTATGAACCCTGTCCATACTGGCACCTTGTGAAATTGATGGCTGTTGGGCGGATGGGGGGGTGCTGCAGGTTCAGGAGGGAGAGGAATCTGGTAAGAGGAGTATAGTGAGATTTAGGATAGGTTAGATTTTAGGAGTTTGGGTTATTGGAGGTTAAAATGATAATAAAAACCTCAGGTTGGCTCTGTGCACCCTATTGATATGATTATGTTCTTTTCATTGATACAAATGTCTACACACTTTTGCTGTACTTGAACGATTATACATGTACTTTTCTGCATTTCAGATGTGTATGGAGAAATCTGATAATAAAATCTATTTAAAAAAAAAAATGGTTCCTTTCTGTTAAAAGCAGACTGTTGGAATCCCTAGATAAGATCCACTGAGACTGGAATAAACTGGTAAATGCCTTTCCACCAGCAGTAAAAGAACAAAATATAGTCGTTCCATCAAACGTGTATAACAGACCAACAGTGTTATAGTATAAGACCAGCACAATCCTTTGTTTCGTGGCCAGAAGAATATAGTAATCCAATAGGGAACTTTATGCAGATGGGAGAATCCCTTTAATCTCCACGTGATCCACAAACAGAATCAAAACATTGCACTACAGTCAAATGATATATAAAAAAAAATCCACAAAAAGTATACAATCCATTGAGTTTATTCAGTGTACAGAAAAAAAGATAAAAAGCCAAAAATATATGTTCAACCCTCATTCAAGTGTGCATATGGAGTGACCATTCAGGGGACAGCAGGACTTACATTCACATATGATCAACGCTTTTCACGCGATACCCGTGCTTCCTCATGATCCAGTAAACAATTACATTGTATCAATCCAATATTTAAAAAGTAGCCAACCAAATCAATAATTACCTCAATTAACCAATAGGCAGTTAACCTTTGCATGGTCTACCACTGATCCAGCTGAGATGTTCGCTGACAGTCAGTATTCTGTGCTACAGCAACACTATCAAGACAAAAAGTGCTTGAAAACACCCTAGTTGGAGTTATTCACAAATTTATGACCAGGTGTATGCTACCACAAGCACGGTAAAGTGACAGTGTCACCAAACACTACCCCACACAGACCATGGAGAAACCGTGTGATGAAATATAATATTAGGAGACTAATGATGATGATGGTAACATATTAAAAACATAAATTACATGGTACATGTATAATTAGATTGATAATGAGGCCAGAGCTTCTGACAAAGTCTGTAGTTACACCACAAATCACCAAATATATTCAACAGAAAACATATAGAAAAAGTGTATATCAGATGAAAATAACCGCATAATTATGCCAAATAAGGAATACAGTTTAATAAATAAACTGCATCCGTGGTCATAGATATTAAAGACAAAGTGCAAAATATATATGGATAGACAAAATGCATCTCTAATCAAGACATCAAAGACAAGGCATAACAAAAAATCTGATTGATAGTACCTCATAATAAAAATAACACCCATTCACATGCATGGTTAGAATTAGGGGTGCGTGAAAGTTCCTGTTGTGTTCCTGCAAAAAACTACTCTAAAACCACTTTGTTGTCCGCTTTTTCGCGGGAAAATACTGAGTCTGAGAAGGAAGAGTAAGTCATCACTACAGAACCAATGCTGGCCCGTCCCCCTAAATCACCCCTAGGGATCTTGGAGAAATGAATGTCAAAGGAGGAGAAGAGGGTAGTAGTGACAGCAGGACAGGTCAGCTACCTGCCACCGTTGCTGTGCCTGCTGCCAGACATGCTACCCCTGCTACCAGGGGAGGGCTGGCAACATTTGGCCTGGGGGGCAAATTTAATTAAGTGGCCCATTTCCACTATCGCTCCAGCCCTCCGTCCCACTCCACCCCCTTCTGTTGAGTTCATAACTTTCATTAATGTTGTGAAGTAACACAAGTATCAGCTGAAGATGATTGGAGTTGTAGTCCAACAACAGATGAAGGGCCACAGATTTTGCATTATTTCTGCAAGAGGGTAAATCAGCACACAAAACCTGCAGGCAACCTGTGACCCTCCAGCTGTGTTGTACTGCAACTCCTATCAACTTTATCCAAATGTTGCCAAGTTCAGGATGATGGGAATTGTAGTCCAGAACTGTTGGAGGGCTCCATGCTTCCTATCACTTGTGTAGGGGGACAAGTCAGTGTACAGCAGTTGTGGGCAATCTGTGATACTCCAGCAATGTTGGACTACAGCTGTCATCATCATCAACTCTTTGTTGCCCAACTGAGGATTTGGGAATTGCAGTACAACAGAGGCTGCTGGAGGGCCACATATTTCCCATCACTTTTGTTGGGGTAAATGGCAAAGACAAACAGAAAGGGGTTGCACGGCCCAGGATCCCCACCCCCCTATGCACACTTTTGTCCTCTATCAGAGAGAGACAAAGCAGTATGGCGTCAGTAATGACACATTATTGCTACTCTTGCCATATGTCTAGACCAGGGGTGGGCAAGTTGTCACACTCCAGCTCATGTTAAACTACAACTTCCATCATCCTCAAGTACAGTTGGATGGCTGAGAGTGAGAAAAATTGTAGTCCAACAACAGCTTCAGGGCAATAGCTCTACATTCAGCAGAGGCCCTGAACCTCAGATTTACCTGACACTCATATCTCTGAAATGTTCTTTTAACAGAAAAAGACAAATAACACAGTCTGTTGTGTTGTGTTGGGCCTTTGTCACATTACTTTTTCACACCTCCCCATACCTCCCAACATTTCAAATTGCCAAAGAGGGACATTTGTGTTTTAGGGGGTGTTGCTGGGGGTGTGGCTGGTGGATGGGGCATTACCGGGGATTTTTAGGCTATTTTATGACCTATTTATACCTCTTTGTGTAACCTAATAAATGACTTATACCAAGACCAAATTATTTTATTTGCACAGACTAATTTATAAACACATCTACTGTTGTTTACACAAACAATAATGCAAGTTGTATTGCTGTAGAACAATATTATACACTTATATACACATCACACAGTCTGATCTCCTGAAAAGAGGGACATCAGAGTGGGAAAGAGGGACAGAGGGATTTGGGTCTAAAAGAGGGACTGTCCCTCCTAAAGAGGGACACTTGGGAGGTATGCCTCCCAACATTCCAAATGGACCACATACCATTCAACAGAGGCCCTGAACCTCAGAGCATGCAATTTTTTTACATACATATACAATTCATATAATTATTACATATAGAAAAGGATTACTCTACCTTTAAGAGAATACAGTTTGACCCATTAATGCAATTTAGATTTAAATGAAAATGTCATTTAAATCTGAATTGCATAATGGGTCAAACTGTATTCTCTTATGTAGAGTATATTTTCTATATGTAATTAATTATATATGTATGTAAAAATTTGCATGCTCTGAGGTTCAGGGCAGCCAGGGGGGCTCTGTTGAATCCATATTATATGGGGGCTTGTGTGGACATCATCATCATGAAAAGTTTTGATTTGCTTACCACCAGCAGTCAGTCAGTAGAAGCACTGCAGATAAATTTTGTACGCTGCGCAGCTGGCTTGCTGCTCTCAGGCTCAGCACCAGACCAGTCAGTCCAGCCCCCAAACAGCTCGTGACACAGACTGTGCTCTACTCAGTGTAGCCTAGCCTCAGCCTGTGCATGCGCGCTCGAGGCGATGACGTCATTGAAGCCAGACAGCCCTGAGCCCATGACCCCAATGCCCACACACTGCACAGCCAGGCATCATCCAGTGGAGATTGGGGAAGGAGCCAGGCATCATCCAATGGGGCTTGGGGAAGGAGGAACATGGAGACACACTGCCTGGAGACGGAGGCAGCACCAGCATCTATTGGGTGATGGGTCACAGTGGAGGTGAGGGCAGGACAGGAACAGGATAGGATAGGAATCGGATGGTGTGAATTTTTTTTCATGTTGCGCGGCCCGCGCTGCGCAACATGGATAACCAGACTGCCGGCCCTGATTTCATTACTGAGTATAAGACTACAGGCCAGTGAGCCAGCCGCACACATAACTGGGATGCGCACAGTGGCACAAGACTTTCCGCTCTGGCCCGCAGCCCTGCCGAACTGACAGTCACTCACACTTCTACTGATTTATTTATTTTTATTTTTTGACATCGCGGCCTGCTACACACACTGGCCCTGCGGCCCGGAGGGCAATTGCCCCACTGCCCCCCGGGCCAGCCCGCCCCTGCCTGCTACTGCTACCATCATTGCTGTGCCTGCTGTCAGATGTGCTGCCCCTGCTACTGCTACCACCATTGTGGTGACTGCTCCAGACGTGCTGCCCCTGCTGCCACCAGTACTGTTCCTGCTATCAGATATGCTGCCACTAGTGCTGTGCCTGCTGCCAGTACTGCCCCTGCTGCCACCAGTACTGTGCCTGCTGTCAGATGGGCTGTCCCTGCTGTCACCAGTTCTGTGCCTGTTGTCAGACATGCTGTCCCTGCTGCCACCAGTGCTGTGCCTGCTGTCAGACATGCTGTCCCTTCTGATACCAGTGCTGTGCCTTCTGTCAGCACTGAACCTGCTGCCACCAGTGCTGAACCTGCTGCTAGTGTGTCTTGTACTCAGGAGGGGGGAAGTAGAATATGATGCCAAGTGTGACAGCAGGAGACTCTAAGTCACACTTGCCATCCCCAAGCAGTCCTGCAAGTGCTAGTATTACTACTAAGAACTTAAGGTCCAGCAGCTTGTTAGTTTTAGGAGAGAAGGAGGGGCTAATCATCATATTACTAGTGACGGTGAAGAAGATGACTCAGGGGATGATGGCGTTAGGGGAGTGGTAGGGGAAGCGATTGAGAGCATTCAGACTAGCGTTCAAGGGCGCCAACATCAGTCCCCTTCCCACCACAGCATTGTCCAGGTGGAACATGATCCTGAAGAAGCCAGAACTGGTGGTGGCTAGAAGGCTCAGCAATAATACCAACACCACCACCAGGAGAACAGCACAGATCAGCTGCCTGTGCCTGCTGCTTGTGCAACCAGAATGCCTTCTTCACATCATCAAGAAATGGCAAGTGTGACATTAGGGGACCCTCTATCACATTGCTTGTCACCTCCTCCAACCAGCAGTGAGATGTCTGTAACTGGGTTCTGGGGGCCAGTGAGTGGAGTTACCATCTTTTTTGGTAAGGGGTTTTACAATAGAGGAAAAATTGTGAATAAATTTCCTGTAATAGTTAATGAACCTGAGGAAACTTTGAAGAGAGAGGAGACCTATGGGTTGCGGCCACTCAAGAACAGCCAAGAGTTTCTCAGGATCCATAGCGAAACCTACCTCTGAAATTACGTACTCCAAGAAGGTGACCTGTTTGCGGTTTAACTCACACTTCTCTAATTTGCCAAATAGCTTATTCTCTCTTAATCTTTGCAGAACTCAGGCTACATCTGCGTGGTGGCTATCCATGGAGGAGGAATGGATCAGCATGTCATCTAAATATACCACCACACATTGTTGGAGCATGTCCCGTAGGATGTCATTTAAGAATTCCTGGAAAACCTCAGGAGCATGGCAGAGACTGAAGGGTATTACAAGGTATTAGTAACTCCCGCTCCTGGTATTAAACAAAGTTTTCCATTTGTGGCCCTTCTTTATCCTTACCAAATTATACGCCCCTCGCAGGTCGAGCTTAATAAACACCTTGGACCCTTTAAATCATTTGAATAGCTTGATAATAAGTGGAATTAGGTAGGTGTTTTTAACCTTGATACTGTTGAGCCCCCTGTAATCAATACAGGGTGTCGGTTCTCCATTCTTTTTCTTCACAAAGAAGAATCTGGCCCCAGTGGGAATGGAGGACTTGCGGATGAACCCCCGGGACAGTGCATCTACAACATACTCCTCCATGGCCTTATTCTCCGCAATAGAAAGAGGGAAGATTCGACCTTGAGAAGGTATGGCACCCAGTTGCAGTCGTATGGGCGGCGAGGCGGGAGCTCACAAGCCCGGCCCTTAGTGAATACATCTCAGAACTCTTGGCACTCTTCAGTCAGAGAAGAGACTGGAGATGTGGTTAGCACCTTCACCACTTTCATTAGGCATGTCTGTTCCAAGACCATGCTATGACTTCGGTCCTTACTCAATCGAATGTGGGATTGTGCTTGTGCAACCACGGATATCCCAGGACCACAGGATAGTGAGGAGAGTGGATCAACTGGAATTGTAAGATTTTGTGATGAGAGCCCCTACAGACATAGACAAAGTAGCGGTTTTGTGGGTAACCTGCAGAGGCTGTAGGGGTCTGCTATCAATCTCCTCAATGGCAAGTGGAGTGATAGGGAGCTGCAATGGGATGGAGTGCTTCTGGGCGAAGGCACTGTTGATAAAGAGGCCCACTGCCCTGGAAATCTTGCCCCAAGAGAGCCCAACATAGGCAAGTGGTTTATCCTTATGGATAGTCGGTGATGTAGAGATGCCACCTAAGGTCTGTCCTTTATAGATGCGGACGTTTCCTGGATGTGTGGGGCAAGTTTGCAATAGTTGAGCTGCCTTACAGCAGTAAAGACACAGGCCCTCTTTCCTCCTAAAGGTGCTCTCCTCAACTGAAAAGTGAGTGAACCTATGCTGCATGGGCTCCACATCGCCAGAGGTCTCGAGACTAGGACGCACAGGAGGCAAGGGAGGTAGGGCTGGGGACAAAAAGCTTTGGGTTAAATGGATGGGAGGCCTCCGCAGAAGCTCCCTGAAGGAAGGTCTCTCACGGATTCAGTTGTCAAACAGGATGCAATATGACACCAGTTCCTGTAAATTTCTGGGGAGGTCCAGAGCTGCCATCTCATCTTTAACCGTATCCGGGAGCCCATTAGAGAAAGGAGTCAGGAGAGCCTAACAATTCCAACCAACTTAAGCTGCCAGAGTACAAAACTCGATGGCATAATCAAAACCGTCTTTGTACCCTGCCGCATGGACATTAGTTGCTTGGCAGCCGAAGTGGAGTGGGCCGGTACATCAAATACCATTTTAAAGGATGCCACAAATTCAGGGTAATTGTATACTATAGTGATCCAGGAGCATGAACCAAAAGACAAGCTGGGATCAGGAACCAAGACTGATGCTCAGACAAGCCTGAGTCAGGAATACGGAGGTCAGCGATGTCAGGAACAAGCCAGGAGTCAGTAGCCAGAAGGGACGTCATAGGAAGCCGGGTCATCCTATATAATAAAAGGCCAGAAAGTTTGTCACGATGCAGTCTTGCACAGTAGATTGCATCGCGTGAGTGAGGCGGCGCAATCGCATGGAGCAGTGAGGTAATGGCAGTACACAGAGTAGGTCCGGGTAACATTAACCCTTTGAGTGCCAGAGGGGTACGCAACGCATTGCATAGCAATGCGTTGCGTACCTCTCTGGCACTCAAAGGGCTAAGAGTCTGGTCCTACTCAGCGTACTGCCGTTACCTCAGTGCTTCATGGCCTGTGCACACGGGCTTTTACACTAGTACACAGATAATCAGGAGCACAGGAGAACACACTTGCAGCCATAAACAAACACAAGAGCAAGGAGGAAGTGAGCCTAGCTGCTTTAAATACCCTGGAAGGGGTTCATTGATAACAGTAGGGTGAGTAACCATAAAAACGGAGAGGTCAAGGCAGTTTCGTAATCATCAGCTTGACAGAGGGAAGGAAAGGCAGAACTAATCAATAGCAATTCAGCCAAACCGTCACACCTATCCAGGAGATAAAAGGAAAATTCCATCTTGTTAGGTCTGATTTGATAGATTTAAGGAGAGGGGTGAAGTTGAGGTATAGTAGGGAGGGTATGGAGGAAGAATGAAAGTTATTTGTTTTTTTACAATTTAATTGAATCCTCAGATTTTAGGTTGATATTTAAGATTGTGTGTAATTTATTTGCACTTGGGATAAATAATGGTATTAATCTAATAATTTTATAAAGGGGGGTAGGGAGCAGTGAGGATATGATAGAAAGAATATAACATTGTCAATAAATGCAGCCATTCTGAAGACCATTCATCCTGATCTAAGACGTAAGATAAAAGAATCCTCTCTGATAGCATTAAGAAGAGGTTCCAGCTTCAAAATAAAGATTAATGGTGATAGAGTGAAACCCTGATGAGTGCTATTTGTAATATCAAAAGGTTCTGAAAGACATCCATTAACTAGAACGGTGGCATAATTGTGTGAATATAAACTCAGAATGCCCTTTAACATTAAGGGCCCTAATCCAATATGTTGAAGAGTTTCTGAAATATAAGTCCAATGTACCCTATCAAATGCTTTCTCAGCATCAGTGGATAGGAATAAAGTGGGAGTTTTCTGTTGTTTGGCAAGATGAATTAGGGAGATGTCTGTAGCAGTGTAGTGCCTCGCTTCTCTATGTGGGACAAATCCACTCTGATCAGGATTGATGAGAAAGGGTAGATGCGTTTTGAGGAAGGTTGCAATGATTTGGTAAAGATTTTTATGTCAACATTTAGGAGGGAAATGGGGCGATAGTTGTTACATACAGTCGGATCTTTGTTTAAGCATGTAGGAAATTAACGTAGAATCAAACTTAGGGTAATATAAAAGAGATAATCCATCTGGTGCAGACCTATTCCCCAAAGCCATTGATTTGATGTCAGTGTGAATTTCCTCTTCCCAAATAAAAACATCTAAGGAGGACCTTTGATTCAGTAATAGACAAGGGCTCTTGCTTTTAGCTAGGAAATCCTTGAATTGTGATAAGAAATCAGGGGGTGTGGAGACTGTATAAGGTCTGATAATACTCTTTAAATGCAGTGGCAATTTTTGGGTAACTTTTAGTGGATATGCCCGTGGAAGTGCAAATTTGGGTTACTTCTAAACCACTTAGTTGAGTTTTAATGATAAGGGCTAAAGATTTCCCACATTTGTTGTCATTTAGGGTATTTAAACCACATATGGTATTTTATAGCCTGTTTGTTCAGGATCTCATTTAATTGTGCTTTAGCTATCGTTAGCATTTCCAGATGTGTGGCATGAGAGGGATTTATTGTAATGAACTGTAAGACACAGTAACCAGAATGAGAGAGTAGTAATGATAATAAATATTTTGTTAAGCACAACAAATAAGAAGTAACAGCATAGTATCCGACAAGCCCTGTGAAAAAGCAGCTACCAATGCCTCATTATTCCACCCCACCTCTGCTTCCAGGGTACAGAATTCGATTGCATATTCGGCCATGGTTCTACTACCCTGGCAGATAGTCAGGAGCTGTTTGGCAGCAGAGGTAGAGCAGGCTGGAATATCAAAGATCCACCTGAAGGAGGCCACAAACACAGCATAGTCTCAAGCAATAGGTTTCTTCATCTCCCACAAAGGATTTGCCCAGGCTAGAGCCTTGTCAGACAGGAGAGATATTAAGAAACCGACCTTACTTCTCTCAGTGGGAAATGCCTGTGGGACCATTTCCAAATAAATATCCACTTGGTTTAGAAACACTCTACATAGTTGGGTAGCGGAGCAGACCCAGTGAACCCTCTGGACAACCCTGGTTTGGCTGTAGCCGGGACAACCGGTGCTTGGACTGGAATGGCACAGGCCACCGGTTGTTGTATGGGATGGTCCAGGTGGGCCGTACGATTCAGGAAGGTTTGCATGACCATAGCCAGTTGGTCAATATGTTGGTCCTGCAGATCCATTCTAGAAAGAATATTCTGTACAGCTGGATTCCCTTTGCCTTCAGGATTCATGTTCCTTACGTACTGTCAGGCACAGTAACCAGAATGAGATAGTAGTAATGGTGATAAATATTTTTATTAAGCACAACAAATAAGAAGTAACACCAGGGACCAGAAAGGATACACAGCCAGGATCAATACCACAGGGGTTACTCATACATGCTAGTGTCAGATGCCAAAGTAGGTAGTCAGACATAGCTAGGATCAAGGACCAGAGAGGGTACTCAGACGTAGCCAAGATCAAGAGCCAGAGATGGTAGTCAGATGTAGCCAAGGTCAGGATACCAGCAGGCAGCAAGATCAGGAACAATACCCAAAAGTAGCAAGCACCAGAATGGAAGTCAGCCAATGCACAAGTCAAACCCAGAAGCACTAAAGTAATGCTCAGTAGATAGACACCACTTAAGGGTGACTGCCAAGAGATAAAGTCAGCCCATAAATAAGCCAGAAGGAAGGATGAGCTATGAGAACAGCTGCCAAGGACCGGAATAAAGGAGCATGCGCCCAATCAGAGCCCATCCAGAAGGTGACACAAGCACTATGAGCCAGAACCCATACCCGAGACGGGAGACCCAGCGAGAGCCGGTCGTCAGAAGCCCCATTGTACAACATAATCGGAGGCATTCAGGAGTACCAGGTAAAAGCAGTCAGAGACGCTGCACCGCCAGAACCCTGGCACAAGCATTGTATGAGCAGACAGTAGTTAAGAGTTCCTGAATTTGTTTCCATAGTTTTTTATGTCTTTGTGAACCTAATTTAATCAGGTGTCCTCTCAAGTCACTTTTATGGGCTTCCCAATGAGTACGTTTTGGACATCCGGGTATCGTTAGTAGCAAAATATTCCACTAGCTTCGCCTTTATGGAATCCAAGGTGTTACAATCATGTAACAGAGATTCGATGAGTCTCCAGCTTTGAAGAAGATTGAAATTTGAGTCTATCGATAAGGAAAGGGAATCCACAGAGTGGTCTGACCACGATATATGGTTGATGTCAGTTGATTTTAGGCAGGATAAGAGATATTGGGAGATAAAGAGATAGTTAATTCAACTATAAATTGAGTGAGGATGGGAAAGAAAGGTATAATCCCACAAATTGGAATTTGAGTCTATCAAATGAAGATCATCCAATTGTTTTCTGCAGTGAGCATAAATGGGATAATTTAAATGCTGAACTACCTACGGTCTCCAGTAATGTCCATAGAAGGTGAGCTCTGAGTAGAATGCTCACTCTGCGTTTCTTCTAGATGTCTGAAGAAAAATAGGTAGTATGGAATTATCAAATTGAGAACCCCGGAGGTGAGCTTTTGGTGAAATGTGTTTCCTGAATTAATTCTATATCTGCAGCTAACCTATCAAGTTCTCTAAAAGCCATTGCTCATTTTCCTGGGGAATGAAGACCTTTGACGTTGAGTGTATTAATGTTAATACAAGACATAGTGGTAGTTATAAAATGTCATCCAGTGGGTGTCCCTAGTGTTCTCACAAGGCAATAGGGGAGAAAAATGGAGGGGGAGAAGGGATAAATGACAAGGGTGGAAGTGATGGGTGGTGTATGTTGCGGAGAAACAAACTCAGTGAAAAAGCGTGTGAAATTAGTATGCCTATTGGGGATTTAGAATGCAAGAAAGGATTCAAGATCTCGAAGGAGGGGGAAGTACCTACGTGAGCAACAGTGAACATTTGGGTAAGGACTAGTATGATTTTTATGGAGTGTATTAGTGGAAATTAGCTGAAGGGGGGTAAGTGTAAGAGGAAAAATAGTCCAGACCAGACCACACCACTTCTCTCAGTGTTACTGAGTGTAGTAATTATTATAGTAGTTATTATTGAGTATAGTAATAATAACAAATTAACAATAGAGTTAATCTTGGTGTGGGGGGGTAAACATTCCCAATTACTACGTGGAAAACAATATTTGATGTTCTCAGGGATTGATGTTGTGAGAAGGGGTTTAAATGTTTTATCATAGGCTCTTACTGAAGAATGTTGCCATTTCTCTAATTCGAAGAGATGTGATTAAAGGTGAGTGTACCCGATCTCTAGCAGGGTTATTATCTTAACATTCAACTAGGAAATGAGAGCCTGAGGCTTCAGGAGCAGACATTTGGATAATATACAGGATCATAAGCGTGAGCTATGAGACCGTATAATAATTAAATCATGTGGAGAGGAGTTGCTCAGGGTTTCGTCAGAGTGTAGCCTGATGTATAAAAAAAAGTAATAGGGTATTGGTGTTAGGTACTGATAGAAGACAAGTAAAGGATTATCAATTACTCTGGGATATAAAGAAGTGAACAGGAGCATTAGTGTCCCCATTTGAGGAGTTATAAAGAGAAATGTATTTAAAGAGATGTTGTATGTGTCCATTAATAGATGGAGTAATATAGTCAATAAAATTATCCAAATTAGTTAGTAGAGCCAGAATACAGCTTAAATCACCATAATCTACCTGATTCATACCATAGAAAGTAGATCAGGGAAAATTTGAGTGGCTAAGAGCATGAGTGTCAAAAAGGTTTTGTTGTTGTGTTGTGTTTAAAAAACACCCCTCATAGATATCTTTGCCCTAGATACATAGGTTTATAGATGCACATTATGGACTAGCTGGTTAGTTGGGTGGACCCGATGAAGTGAAGCCCAAAGAACCAAGATGGAGATCAGGTCTATTCAGAATAGGATGTTTTGGGAGGAGAAGTTGTCATTTTCAATCTTCTTCACGGATTGTGACCCCGGGGACTACTCCATTCATCTCAGAGGATTTGACGGTTGAGGTATAGATGTGGGAGCTAGATTCGGTGGAGGAGCAATCCTTAACAGGAAGCAGAAGGTCATGGTCTTGTCAGGTGAATGAAGAGTCGCAGATGTGCTGTTTAGGGTAGCTGTTAGGGAGAAGGGAAACCCCCATCTATACCTTATCTGCAAGTGTCTGAGGTTCTCGGTTAAGCCTCTCACAGATCTGTGCATTTTAAGAGTATGTGGGGAGATGTCATTATATATTTGGACACTAGATACTACACATTGAAGGTTCCCTTTCTCTATACATTTTTCTCATAACCAGGTCCTTCAATTTGAAATTTTGTAAGCATATCTCTGGGTGCACCATTATCTTCAGGACACAGTGCTCTTTCCAGATGAATTTCTGCTTGTGGAGTACCTTCCAAGAGTGAGTGAGGTAAGTTAGGTTAATCTGCCTTCTACTAGATAGCTCTGCAAGCCTGGAATAACGTTCTCAAAAAATCTCCAGATTTAAAATTCTAAAAAATAACTGCTTCCTTGTATCTAAAGAAAGACATAGATTTATATAAACTTTAATATGTTATTTTTCTTTATTTTTTATTTTTGTTTCTATTTGTGTAAATGTGTAGCATTGTAAATGCTCTCTAGGACGTAGCTGAAAACAACAAAAATTTCAGTGTATTCTTTCTAAATGCATACTGCATATCTGTTGAAGCTACCAGCTATGTTGTGTATTTACAGTAAAAATCAATACTACTATGACTATGTCCAGCAATCATGGTAGATAGGGTTAAGGGGAAAGGATTAGGAGAAGAAATTAATGGACATGGTACTGGTAGAAACGTACTGAAATACTACTGTGGTCATGGCTGCTATAGTGTATGCAGTAAATGATAACAAATATAAACAAAAGAGGGAGCATAAATGTATCCAATAAAACATGCACAATTTAGTTGCTAATAGATTATGTAACTGTGTGCTTCTAGCCAATGATAATACAAGGAAACCCACAATGCTTGGGTGCATGTCTCATGAATTAGCCATTAGAATGACAGGCAAATAACTGATGTACAAAAATATTTATTTAAAAGCAACACGTGACAATATAAAAACTAATAACCATTAAAAAAAAAAAAAAAAATCAACACAATTCAGAACAGTGCGTTCTTTATCAGGACTCAGAGCACTAGCAAACAAACCACTGACTAAGATCATATAGTTGTTCAGAGTTCATATGATAAGCTCCATTATCTGTCTATAATTAAATTGTGCATTGTATCTTGGGGAGAAGCTGAGCTGAGTTGAGGCAGTGAGAATACTCCATTACTAGCAAACTTTTTTAGTACTCTGGTGCCATACTGGAGTTTTTTTCCATAAGAACCATACACTCAACACTAAACATTCTTTATATGTGCAGTAAATGCAGATGATCCTCCTCCTCCTTAGTAGACTGTTTATAAAAGTGATATGAAAAGTTTCACCAGTAGTAGTACTAAGGTTTTTAACACTAAAGACAGTGATCATTCACATTCTGACTGGTGTTGTTGCCATAGCGGAGGAGATTTAGCAGCAGTGAGAACAACTCACCTGTATGTAGATACATCAATCAAGATCTAAACTGACTTGCTTCTATCTGCTGTCTTTGTAAAATATATGTGTTCAGGGTGAAAGGAGGATCCCATCTAGGCACAAGCACATGAAGCACATGAAGCAAAACCACAAGTCTGAATGGGAGACACAGCAACAGCACATCAGAGGTGTGACAACTAGCAGAAGTAAAGTACTCCTAAAAATGCATGATTCCGAGACTGAGTTAGTTGGACGTGACAAGAGTCATCATCCCCACAAGTTCCTGTTGCCACCATTAGTGGTGTTCTTGTTCCATGTGCTGCCAAACCACACATTCTGAGTTCTTAGAAATAATTTTAAAAAATAATCAAAAAGGACATCTATGGCATGACAACTTTTTTGAACTGTCATCAGCAACTGCAATGTGAAAGGTTGTGAAAAGAAAAAAGGAGAGAACACACCTTGGCACATCTGCCATCATTATTGTGCCACCTGTTTATCCCCAAGGGCACAAAGAATGTGGGTGAAAATCCCAGAGGAAGATTAGAGAAACCCAGCCTGAGCCTGGAAGTTTGATGGCAAGCAGCACACTTGCATAGCCATAATCTTCTTGTGCTAGGGTCCGTGCATGGGAAGATACACTAACTGTCCCCACCCGGCACTCTCAGGGTCCACTAACTTCTCCTCTGGGGTACCAACATTGTCAAAGTTATCTCCACCATCCATTGTCACTGAGTCTGTAGATGTGAGGATCTCTTTAAGGTAAGAGGTGCTTCAAAGGAAGTTTATATTGGGTTCTGAGTTGGCCAAAATTATATATATACAGTATATATCTAGTCTGTGGGTCCAGGAGAATGTCAATGCACCCTTTACCCCTGGGTACCCACATTTGGAATTGAGGGTCAGTGGTCCCACCCTGGAAGTTGTGATTACCTGTGAGGGGTAGGAAAACAGAGATGTGTTTGTTACCAAATATGAGGCTATGCAGCTACTTCCAAGCCTTTACGGTAGGAAAGATAAGACGGTTTGCGCAAGCAATGAGATGGGATAAGGCGAGTGGGAACATGCAACAAGAAAGTAACATGAGTGTGTGGAATAAATGTTTCTCTCTAGAGGGGCCCATATCAGTTGAGGTCTGATGGATACAATCTTTAGTAATTATAAGAAGACAAGCTACATTATACAAGCTTAAGTTGGGTAGATTGCATCCCCCTTGGATTTTGGTTGCTGTGACTTGGCTAGGCCCATTTTTGTCCATTTACAGTTTAAAATGAAGCCCTGAAATTTTCTGTGCCGGATATCAGTATGAAGGAGGTAAATCGATAGGGTTTGGAGGACATACAATAACCTGGGAAATATGACCATTATTATAAGACTGATCCATCCAATGAATGAGAGTGGTAGGCACTTCCAAGCTTAGAAGTTAGAAGTGATATGGGAAATCAGGGGTAAATTATGATTAGTTTGTAGAGAGTGATATTAGATATTGGGTCATTTTTAGAAATATAGTCTCCCAACACCACTGCTTGATAGCTGTATCCTACAGGCATTTGCAATATGACCTGTTGCACTGAAAACCTGCTCAGACTCAATGCTTGCTGTTACCAACTCTGGGAGCAAGTATAATAAAGATGTGCCACGACTATTGCCACCACACATGTTTGATTGCCACCTCTGAGACCCATGAATTACTTTATGTGATAACTGACAATGAAGTGTTCAGAAATATGTTTTGACTGTGATGTTCCTGTATGATGTTACTGCTCCTTCTGCTGCTGACATAAGCCTTTTGCTGCCTTCCTTTTCATTATGCTTTCTATCAGCTTTTTTGGCCCTAACTTTCTCCTTCTCATCATCCCCAATGCAGCTCTCCACTTGATCCATAAGCATATATTTATATTCCTTTACAAAATCTGATTCCCCTGGGAGATGCTGCTGATCACGACACCTTCTTGTGACAAACTGATTATGCTTTAACAGAAATCCAGAAATTTTGTGTCTAAACCAAGGGTTCAGCAAAGTGGCAATAATGAATTCCTCATTGCTTTTAATGGACACTATGCAAGGATCTAGCCCAAAAGAATGCTAACATGTCCTTGACCAGCTGGTGTATGTCTATGTTGTAATTATGGTAAGATTCCTCAGCCATGCTCCACATGTTTTTTCTGCAATAAATATATCAGTGGAAGGATTTCTTTTCCTATGAGACAAATCAGCATGGTTGCCTCCTCAAAGATTTCAGCTGCTCACTTACATTATTTGCCGTTGTGCAGGTGACAAAGAGACTCCTTCAAAAGCCTTCCAGTTTTACAATGTGTACTTGCTAATGGTCTTATTCTGCTTGTACAAATTCTCAAAGTGGAACTCAGCTATTTTCAGCTGATTACAGGGGATTGTTATGCTCTGAGGGTTTTGGATTCTGCCAGGAATCTGGTCACAGCTACATTAATGAAATAGGCAAAGCAGAGTGCATACAATATATAATCTATATATTATGTTGGAGCTATTATCTGCAGACACAAAACCATCTTTCAAGGAGTGGGGTAAAAGCCATCTGTCTATCACTTGCACTAGCTTATTTAATACCTCTATGGCTTTGTGAGACTGTCTCTCAATGTGTACAAGGTGGCATGCAGATGGTATGGGCTATCCTTCTGCTGCTGCCTTTTAATCATACTGTGAGAACCAGAGGCAAGATTACAGTAAGGACAATAAAGGTATGGAATTCACTGCCTGAGGAGGTGGTGCTATCGAAAACATTAGATGCCTTTAAAGAGCATAACATAGAGGGCTATGTACGTTAGTATTGGGATGAATATTTAGTTGGGGATTGTTGATCCAGGGAGGAATCTGATTGCCATTTGGAATCAAGAAGGAATTTTTCTCCCCCCATTCAAGGCAGAATTTTTAATTACTAATTGAGGGTTTTTTTTTGCCTTCTTTTGGATCAACGATGGTAAACAGGAATAGGAAAAGGTTGAACTAGATGGACGCAAGTCTTTTTTCAACCTAAATTACTATGTTACTATGTTACGAGCTGTCACCTGGTGCTGCAAGCTAATGTTTCCAACTGGTGGTGGGATGGAAACCCAGTGAGCAGTGGATCATGGTTGCCTGTGTCTTCTCAGTCCGTAACTCAGAATTTTGGGGTATTAAGGTAATTCTCCTTTGCTCCCTTCTCACATCCTTAGACTCCCTTAGGACAAAGATAACAGCCAGATAATGAAGGAACTTGGATCACAGGTACCTGTGTTTACCTGGTCATGCAAAATTTTGTGGTTTATGGGGTAAACCTCCTTTGCTCTCTACTTACACCAGCAGACTCCCATAGGACAGATATAACAGCTAGAGCAGGAAGAAACTTTGATCACCTATGCATGTGTTTTTCCAGTCACTCACATAGAATTTTGAGGTATATTTCCTTTGTTCCCTTCTCACAACCCCCAGAGTCCCCTGAAAGAGATAACAGCCAGATCAAAAAGGAACTTGGATAACAGCTGCCTGTGTCTACTCGATGATACAAAATGTATTGAGGGTAAAACACCTTTTCTCCCTTCTCACACCCCCATACTCCTGTAGGACAAAGATAACGGCCAAATCAGTCAGTTGCACCAAATGTTGGGGTACTTGGAGTCAACATCCTTTCTCCCTCCCTGTCCCCATGGTTCCCCGGACTCCCCTAATACAGGTTTCCTGCTTACAAGACTCTCTGAACTAAGCTTCAACTCCACTTTACTAGCCTCCTCTAGCTCAAAAACGTGCTCCTTTCTCTTTCTCTAACAAACACAGAATGTCATGCTGTGAGAACCTGACACCCTTTTATATGCCTGAAGAAAAAGAAGAGAAACTTGCCATGTGGTGAGGAGAAAATCTGTCTTCCCATTGATTTCAATGGAAGGAGGAGGAGCTAGGCAAAAAAAGTAAAAAAAACCTGCACTTTCTGCAAAAAATTTCCCATTTGATGAAAAGTGCCATTTTTCTCCTGTTTCTATTTTGAGGCAAAAACTTTCTCCCATCCCTATGGCTGTGTAGGGCTTGAACATGGAAGTGATGATGCTGATGATGACTGAACAGTTGACTGTGTATTGTTTTGGCATCTTTGCTTGTTCAGAGTCAGGTTTTCCAACTGTTTTCTCAAACAGTTTATAGACAGGCACAGTGCTGTGAGTCCTTTTCAATGGTGAACGATTTACCCTTTGCCTTTCAGTTAATTTTCTGGCTATACCATTGTCTCAGTCACTCTCAACTCAATCTGTATCTGAAGAAGAGGAGAATTCCAGAGGGATATATTCTAGGTCTGCATCATCATCAGTATATATTAGGTCATTCTCAGCATTGCCAACCACTTCTTTCCCACTGCTTTTTATATCCCTGTAGGCTTCAAGAGGCCTCAAACTATTTATTTTTACTTTTCCTTTTGAGGGATTTTCACAACTTTCGCCACTACTTTCACGACAGATGTTTTTGTTATTGTTTGTTTCACAGATGCAGCAGTTGTGTGAGCTCCAACCTCCTTGCCCTGGCCATTTACAAAACACTCTGTCTTGTTTAGTATCAGTCACCACTCATATTAGGGTCCCTGTCTCTGTCACCTATCATTTTTTTAATTAACTGCCCCCTTATCACTATCACTGTAAAGAAAAAAGAAAAAATACTGTCTAGAAGCTTCTTTCCCCAGACTCCCCCAACACATAGATAACAGCAAGATCAGGAAGGAACTTAGATCACAGCTGCCTGTGTCTTACCAGTCAATCATGCAGATTTTTGAGGTATTTGGTGGCATTCTCATTTGCTCCCTTTTCACACTCTCAAATTCCCCAAACACAGATATAACAGCCAGATCAGGATGAAAACTGGATCATGGGTGCCTGTGTCTTTCCAGTCAGTCACGCAGAACTTTGTAGTATTTGGGGTAGATCACTTTTGTACCCTTCTCACACCCTAGACTCCCTAGATAAAGCGATAACAGAAATATCAGGAAGGAAACAGCCTTTGTCTCCGCAGTCAGTCACACAGAATGTTGAGTTTTTGGAGTAAATCTCCTTTGTGCTCTTCTCATACCAGCTGACTCCCCTAGCACAGAGATCACAGCCAGGTCAGGAAGAAACTTGGATCACTGCTGCTTGTGTCTTCCCTGTCAGTCACAGAAAATGATGAGGTATTTAGGGTGAATCTCCTTTGCTCCCTTCTCACAACCCCAGACTCCACCAAGACAGAGATAACAGCCAGATAAGGAAGGATCTTGGATCACTGCTCCATGTGATTTCACAGACAGTTGCAGTGAATTTTTGGGTATTTGGGTTCAAACTCCTTTTTCCCATCCTTCCGACCAGAGTTCACCAGACTCCTCAAACACGGAAAATAGGTTTCCTGTCTACAACACACCTTAAACTAGACTCCCATTATCATTTATTGAACTATCATAACTAGCTCAAAATGTGGTGCTTTCTCTTCCTCTCACAATCACAAACACAAAATGGATTGCTATTGGATCCTGACACTCTATTATACTATGGCTGAAGGAAAAGAAGGAAACATTGCCATGTGGTGGTGGTTGAATTCAGTCTTCCCATTGATTTCAATACAATGAGCTAGGTGAAAAATAGCGGAAATCTGCATTTCTGCTCAGAAGGAAGTGCCATTTTTCTCCTGTTTTGCTTTTGAGTTGAAAAGTTTAGCCCATCCCTAATCATCACACGTTGACAGACACAGTTTGCCATAGTATTGTCCCTTTAGTGTATCTCCCCACTGGAATAATTCTACTCCAAAGGAGACAAATAAAACATTCTGAAACCAACCCTTGAATTTTAGGAAGGTCCCCAATGCATTGAGAAGCAATGTGTTGAACACTTCTTTTGTATTCAAAGAGTTAAAACCTCATATTGATAAATGACAATGTTTATTTGTCCCCTATGGCACAGATAGTTTGGTCCTCAATTACTCCATTTCTCCATAGTATATTAGCCTCTCTGTTTAATAATAAGACAGAAAAACTGTTTTCCTCAGAAAAATCTGTAATATGAATGTTAATCTAATGATGGTGCAGTGTAGTATAATACAAAGACAGATGTAATTTGCAGGGCTGGTTTGTTTCTATTCATTTTATAGTTCTTATTATCTCTCCTGAGCTCTGCAGGTATATAATTGCATGTCTGAAAAATTTGGTTTTGTTTTGTCATACTGACAGAACATTTTGTCTTGAGACTTAATTAAATCTGCCTGTTTTAAACATCTACATACAGTGCAAAGTGAATGGACCTTACTCTTCTGGGTGCATAGGAAAAAAAATCTTGTAAGATCAAAAATATGCACTAAAGGACCTATTAATAAACCATTAAGTGGCCAATTATACTGCAGTACAATAATGTTTTATATTGACCTTAATGTGGTAGTTATGTGTTCATTTTATTTCAGATATAAAGTATGAATATTTAAATCCTTAGCCTTCTGAAAATATTTAAAGCACAATCCTATCTGACTTTGGATAAGATTCAGTTGTAGTCGACTGGAAGCTAAATTACCTGAAAAAGCTCTCTGGAAACTTTTACTCAATCATAATAAGGAAGGTCTGTATCTTCGGGACAGTAAGTCACATTTGGACAAATCTGGAGCACATCTATGATATGATTGGAAATGGCAATTAGGTATATTAAATTGTAGCCTATAAGGATTACTTACGTCATGTTGGCTCCTGATAAGACAAATTCTGTTTTGGCAGTTTAAGGCTGTTGAAACATTGTAATCTCACTGATCAAGAAGACCCCATCTCCTCAAGTGCTCCAAAACACCATTCCTACTCTGTCAATAGTCTAACTGACGTAAATAATCACCCTAGAAAAATACACAAAGGTCAATCAAGTGAGATACATAGTTCTTGTGAAAAACTTCACTAGGAATATTAAGCACTTACACAGTCATCACTTTCAGCATACTAGTTCAGAGGCAGTGCTCTCTAAGTTGAGCAGGAGAGAGAGACCCATTACAGAAAGAGTTAGAAGAGCAATTAAACCTGGGCAGGACTATGTGGCACACCTGATATTCCAGTGCAGTTCTGCAGAGACAGTCCTGTTTAACTCTTTCAGGACTGGGTTGCTAACCTCTGCACACCTTAGAGGGAACACTATTCAGAAATATACACTTTGTCTTTCATAGAAAATAAAACATTTACTTCAACATTATAATCAACAGGTTGGACAGTAACAGTAATGCAAAGGCCTTACAATATCGCACAGCATTAAGTCATAGGCCCAGTACCAGAAGACATTGTGAACTCTCACACCTTCCTCTAATCCAGTCAGAACATTTGGACTGAAATTTAACCAATCAGCTAAATCAATAAAGAAAAAGGGTGGGAAGTCAAACAAGACTATGGAAGTAAATTGGCAGGAAGTGAAACTAAGGCTTAGGTAACAAAACTCCAGAAACTAAAGAATTTTGGGCCAATATCACAAAATGTGAATTAAGGGAACACTATGCTAAAATACTTCTACAAATATGAACTCTTAATAGAAGGTTTAACCATTTGAATGCCATAATGGGTAGCCAACGCTTTGCAATGTAATGCAATGTGTTGGGTACCTCTCTGGCACTCAAAGGGTTAAGAGATTGGATACAAATTGTTACAAAATATACTATAATGCAAAATAAATACACAAATATTAAAACCTATCCAAATAAAACAGTGTCATACATTTTGTACCAAAGATAAATATTCAATAGACCTCTATACGAAAAAGTCTACATGATCAATCACCCTACAGACACCTGGGATAACACTTGTTTTTAATTTTATTCATTTTAACATTGCTGGCATACTCTCTCATTCTTTCCTTTAATGGCTTCAAAGTCTTACATTCTGTAAATTACATTCTTTACACGTAATTAGATATATTATTTAGTATTAAAACTGATATATGACTGTATTAAGTATGACTTACCATTACCAGAATGTACAAATTCTTTGTAAACCTGAACAAGCTGATAACAACATCTTTTAACACTTCTGCACATTGCATATGTGCCATGTGAGGTGTACCCCTAGTTCTGTCAAAAAGACTGGGTGTCAGGTCATCCTATAGTTTATGAAATAAAAACTTGCAAGCATTTTTCAATGTACTATATCTTGAAGCTGTTTGTCTATGGTTAGCATGAGTAGAAGTTTTTAATGATCTTGATCTTATTAAATTCAACACTATTCTGTGTGCTGGAAATTGGTAGCTGAAAAGTGTTAGATTCAAAATCACCCCAGTAATTAAGAAGTAACTTATCTAGCTAAATCCGGCTCAGCCACTGATCCCTATAATTCACCATACAAGTGCTGCTGGGTTAATCAATTAACTAAATATGAAACAAACATGCAAAATATGTAATCGACCCACACTATAAGGTTAATCGATTTTGTCATTACCCATATTCAGAAAAATAAACAGAGAGTAGAGATACAAATATATTAGTCCTATTAAAAACTTTAAATGGCAAACAAAATAAAATAAATAATAGATAACCAGTGAGTTGTACAGCACTATTAAATCATAAACCAGAGGTCAGTATAATTAGACCTCTTCCTTAAATAAATCTAACTGGACTCAGAGTGGAGCACTGTGATCCCAACCAGCTCAGTGAGTTAACCAGACCATGGGACCATCCATCTATAAATACTCTGGACACCCATCAGGAGGTAGCCCCAGTCCCACAGGGCCAGGGCACAGTATATCAATTATAAGCTCAGCCCTAGTATCTCTCTCTACTTGGAACCCGATTATATGTAATTTTATAGTTCTCATTTAAACCCAAACATCCTCCATCAGTTTTTAATAAATAAATTCACTTTGGTTCTATTTGTAGAAGAATCCTATCTACATCTCCCCCCTCAAAGTATGAATAATCTATCAACTCCCTGAAAATACACAACTAGAATTAGACATTCATGTTGCAAATAAAAATATCTTCCAGTGCTAACACCCAGACTAATTTTTCTAATATCCGAAATATTTTTGTAAATTCTATGATTTTGGATTTTGGTGAGAAAAGTACATATAAGTCTTTTTTATAAATATGATTCAGATTAAAAAGAATGTCTACTTATTGGTAATCAGTAACAATATAAAAGCGAAGACATTTTCATTTGTCTGTTAATTTAATGTAATACAATTATCGAAATATATGTAAAAGGTGGTACAGTGTTAGTTGTATTATTGAAGATATACTGCATATATGAAGATTATACGTAGATTAGAAAGTGAAGAAAGTGTGGCCTGTGCAATGAATTTCAAAGTAAAAAGTATTGAAATGGTTTATGTGGATGCATGTTTGAGAATTTGGATTGGCTGAATATTCTTTAAAACTTAGCAAGTTGGAACTCAGCAGCCATACCCCTTTGAAAAAGCTGGAAATCATAAAAACACAGTCAGGACGGAGGCAAATTAATTGAAGCTGTTGCCCATTCGTAACAGAATCACTTTAAGAAGACATTATTCATGTTTCGTTGACATAGAAACATTCAGAAATATGTTCAAATGAGGAATATGGTGATACACCAGCTGTAAAGCCAGATTTAAATCCTATATGAAGAAGAGTAGGGAACAGGACAGTCTCTTGTGATGGAGGGTTGACAAGCTTCCAGTAAGATCAGGAAAAAGGAGCCAATGGAAGAAGCTTTCCTAGACAGTACGAATTGCTGACACTACCAAGGAAGATCCTGGTCACAATTATACATTTGATATAACTCTTGTTCATCACTTACTAATGTATTTTCATAATACCTCATTACAATCCTATCATTCTTTTCACAAAACAACTACTGCTATTGGACCTTTGGCTTCTTAATAATTTAATATAATTTTATTTTATTCTTCTTTGCAATTTATGAGTGCAATGTTAGATTTTTTATAGGGATGGAGTAATATATTTCTCTCTATTTGTGATAAATTTGCCAAACTATATATATTTTCTACATATGCATTTGGTGCTACTGGTGGCATCATCTGGTCCTCTGTTGTTTCTACCACAGGGGTTTGCATGATCGGCAGTGGCTGTTGTCATTAGAGAAGGCACGCAAGTAATATATTTTGTTTGTTTTTTGGTTACTGTGTTACTTCAGTGTGGGGGATTGGCAGCAGCATCCACTTCCAGGTGGTCTCCCTGCAGTTTTGCATCAATGTGTCTTTGGTTGGGATGAAAGTGTCAAGTTGAAATTGATACTGGGGCTATGCTTATATTTGGGGTACTGTTCTCAGGACCTGTGGGATAGCTCCTCCATGATTTTTTGGAGGGTGGAGCTAGGGGTCTGGTCCCTGAGAAGATGGGAATTGTCCCACGTTGTATGCATCTAGATATATATTAAAATACATTTAAAAAATGATTACTTTTTTAATGTAAAAGTGTTGTGCAGCTGACAGGGTAACCTTTTATTGATTTTATGTTGTTTGTCATATTGTGTTTTTAATAGCCCAAATATACAAAATCGATTCAACCAATGGTGCAGGTGTAGATATACATGTTATTGTATTTGTTTCATGTTTAATCCTTTATTAACCATACGTTTAGCACAGTCATCCATTCTGGATATTTTCTCCCATGAAACCTGTCAGATAGAATTCCTCCAAAGTCAGATGCATTGGGTCACAGGAATGGCTTTAATGATATAGCTAGGACTAGCGCTATGAGCTTTGTTAAAAGCTGTTAGCTTCTTTACACTTATTTTTTATTATTTGTTACTTTTCAAGCCCATTTTTTGTTACAGTCAATTGGCCAAATTTTTATCCTTGAGATTTGATTGGATTAGAGGAAGGTTCATATCTTCTTTCTGTTTATCGACTTATGACTAGGCGTGGGGTAACAGATGCCTTACTGTGCTGTCCATTCTGCTGACTTTAAGGCTGAAATAAAGGAACTGTTCACCTTTACTTTCAGCAATTTTTTAAAATAAAAATGTATTACAATCATCGAAAACAAAACAATGCAATCACAGCAAGAAACCATTGTGCTATAAGAGCACATTTAGATATTGACTATGATAATTGGATCCACACTGTGAATTTATGCCATAAATACAGTATGCTCTGAAACTATAGCTAATTGAATTTTGATACCAGGGAGTGAAATCATATACATTGAATTTTAGTGATAAGTGCAAAGAAAAAAATTAATAGGTGGGACAGAAGGGGCAGGGGGGAGTAACAAGGATAGAAGGGAAGTAAAGGCTTATCAGGAATATGTTACATTCAAGGAGTAATACAATTCTTACCAAATGGGTCTGCATAGCTGCAAAGTTATATCGAAGAAAATGAAAAAAATTGGTACATCTGGATCAGATACAATCTGCAAAACAGCTGATTTTTGTAGTGTCCTTGCTTTGGGACAATCTGTCAATTTTCCTTAGACTATTTAGGAATGGTACCAAAGCTGAGATCAAAACATTTATAATACCAAATGGTTCAGAAAGTGATCCATTAACTTTTACTCCAGTCGAGTATGCATATAGTCTAAAAATAGCTGTAATACACAGAATACCTAGTTTTAATACTACAATAATATATCGCCAATTTTCTGAAGCAGGATCGAATTTGGAGGACCCAATCCAGCTAAGAAAGTCTAATGTTCTAGTATGTTATTATGTGGCTAAGAGATTAGGTTGAAAAGATTACTGTAAAGTATTTAGAATGAGTTAGCTATATCTGGAAATTTTGTTAGCGGTGAGAATTTTAAATTTGATCAGCCTGGTCAAGGCTTTCCCACTCTTTTTTTACCACCAAATTATGCCTTGTACTTGCACATGTAGTATTTTAATATTCTATTTTTTCACATTTGAATCAGTTCTTGTTTTTCTTGTTTTAAATCTAAGTATGTAGGAGTGGTTAAATACTTTTTATATCAATTTTCTAGGTGCATTTTCTAGAGTCGCCTTTTTTTCATTTGCTTTTTTCCTGTAAACTTCCATTTTGACCAACTCATTGTGTTTCACACAATTGCGTGCCTCCCAAATAATCGGATAGGGACATTGCCTGTATTGTTAGTGCTAATATATGAATTGGTGTGCTCCTACAATGTGAGCAGTGTTTTGTTTTATATAAAAGGAGAAATTAATATCTATTGTGGGATGATACCTAGTGGAGGGTTTATCTGGATTAGAATTATGACAGGGACATAGTCTGACCATGAAATTGGTTTAGTGGAGTCAGAAAGAAAGTTATGCAGCTTATTTCGTTGTATGAGTAGTTGGTAAATCCATGAGTTATAGCGCATGGAAAAGAAAGCAAAGTGTTTTAGAGGCCAGAAGCATTCTGAGCCATAATTCTATTAGGAGCACTTTTTCTAGAAATGTATTGATCTATCTTATTAGGTAAAATTTTTAGGTCATTGTTCCTTGAAGATTAATGATGAGCGAGCACCCCGATGCTCGGGTGCTCGGGTGCTCTGACCGAGCACCCCCTGAGGCTCGAGTGCTCGGCCGAGCACCCGAGCCCCATTGAAAAGCATGGGAGCACTCGAGCATTAAACCAGGCACCCCCTGCTCTGATGAGCGGAGGGTGCCTGGTCAATGTCCCCCTTCATCTCCGCTATGCCCCTCTTCCACAATGTCCCCCTTCATCTCCTATACCATAGAGGAGATGAAGGGGGACATTGTGGAAGAGGGGCATAGCGGAGATGAAGGGGGACATTGTGGAAGAGGGGCATAGACTCTATGCCCCTCTTCCACAATGTCCCCCTTCATCTCCGCTATGCCCCTCTTCCACAATGTCCCCCTTCATCTCCTCTATGGCATAGGAGATGAAGGGGGACATTGTGGAAGAGGGGCATAGCGGAGATGAAGGGGGACATTGTGGAAGAGGGGCATAGCGGAGATGAAGGGGGACATTGTGGAAGAGGGGCATAGAGTCTATGCCCCTCTTCCACAATGTCCCCCTTCATCTCCGCAATGCCCCCTTCATCTCCGCAATGCCCCCGTACCTCCAGTCCCTGGTGGTCCAGCGGAGTCTTCGGATCTGTGCCTCTTCCGGCACAGATCCCCTTCACCCGAACATGTCGGGCGAGCACATGGCGGTACTCGTACGAGTACCGCCATGTGCCGAGCAGAGCGATGCTCGAGCCGATCCGAGCATCGGCCGAGCACGCTCGCTCAACACTATTGAAGATTAATCTAATTGGGGATTTAAGGTAATGTTTAAGTTTCCCCATAGTGTAATCTGACCTGTCTTAAAATACCCTGAAGTTTTTAATAAGGAAGGATCACTATAAGGAGTTAAGAACAAATATTGGCAAACATGTAATAAGTATTGTGAACAGAACCTTTAATATAAAGGTGTCTGCCTAGGGTTGGCTTCAGTTTTAATTTATATCCAAGGATTGTCTTGTGATCAATATGGCAACTTCACATTTTATTGTCCATTGCAAGCGATCTGGAAATCTGTTATTATATTTGTGAGTTTTGACAAGGAGCAAATGGTTTCCTTGCTCAAAAACTGTTTTGGCTTTCAGTCTACCAATATCATGCAATGAATTAGATCAGTTTTTAGGGATAGTCAAATTATGATTCTGATGAATGGACACGAAGAGGCCATTTTTGTGTAAGTGTGAGGCCAATGAGTTGATTTTGCATATGTAGGACTTGAATGTTCCTGGTGAGAGGCTCACTGAATCCATAATTCTACTAGTAGCTTTTGTCAGGGAGGCGGATGGGTAGGGAAAAAATGGGAGAAAGCAAAAAGTATACAATAGGTGACAAAAGAACTGGGGGAAAAAAAACTAGGGACTAAGAAAGGTTCCGGTATTGTTGTGTTTGTCAGATAACGTGGGTTGCCCATAGGGCCAGGGGGAAGAGTGATGTCAGAAGTCACTTGGTTGCAAAACTGACATTTGTCAATTGTTGTAAGATGTGGTGTGTCTTGGCTCAGGCAGAATATTTTATAGATTCAAGTCAAGTGATTCAAGTCATAGACTTAATATAGAAGCAAAACAGAAAAAAACATAGGTAAGTTTGGAATGAAATCAAGTAGCTTATAGAGAATGAGCCAGTGCAAAGAAATCATCAAACTAAGGCCTTAGATCTCACATGTGCTGAGGTGTAGTGGGCCCACCTAAGTACCCCCACAATTGAAAAGAATGTGATTGAGATGATCGCAAGGGGGCAATTCCATACATTTATCCCATCTAGATAGTAAATTAGTGTTTGGATAAATATGGACTGCATATTTTATGCTAAGGGTTTGCATAAAGATAATTTAGATCAAAATATGTGCAGGATAACTCTGTATGAGACTGTTCACCTGATCAACATTATACATTAGTATGTGATACATCAATAAAGGATAAAGTATACATCATAGACCAGTTTTTGAAACTATAAAACTAAGAAGGTAATAAATACCTGAAATAATGGGTATATTAAGCTACACATAACAACTGACATATCCGACTAGAAACACAAAAACATAGAATTTGATGGCAGATAAGAACCATTCAGCCCAAATATTCTACCAATTTTTCCTACTGTTCAAACCTCAAACGTTATTTGATTCTTGGCCGTATGTTCAGGACAGCCTTATGCGTATTCCATGCATGCTTTTATTCCCTCACAGTTTTAACCTCTACAACTCCTCCCAATAGGCTATTTCATTTTTCTAATACTGTCTCAGTGAAGAAAAAACTTTATTACATTACATTTAAGACTCTGTCCCTCTAGTTTCAGACTATAATGTCTTGTCCTAACATTTCTACTCTTTTGAAATGTACTGTACTTTGCAAAATAAGTTTATGCATTTGAATGTTTCTACTATATACTATCACTCTCTTCTCTTTTCCAGGCTATACATGTTCAGATCTAGAGATAGGTGAAATGATTTTGCCTGAAAGGTAAAACAGGTGGCCAATTTTCTGCTTTCATTGAAATCAATGGAAAGACTGAATTTCCCCACCACATTAAAGTTTCCTCTCTTTTCCTGTAGGGACAGCATAAATAGGGTGTCCCACCCAATTCTGAGTTAATTAGAATAGAAAAATAAAGCAAAGTTGTACTGTAGTAAGTCTTGTGTATAGGCAATTTGTTCTCTTTGTTAGTTGAGTCTGGGGGTGTTTAGGGGAATGTAAAGGTAGAAAGGAGATTTACCCAACATAATTCAAAATCTCTGTTGAATGAGACATACAGCTGTGATGCAAGTTCCTTCCTGATCTGGCTTTTATCTCAGTCTGGGGGTGTGAGAAGGGAACAAAGGAAATTTACCCCAAATTCCACAAATAATTATATGGGTGAGAAGACACTGGCAGCTGTGATGCAAGTTATTTCTAGCTGGCTGTTCTCTGTGTTAGGGGAGTCTAAGGGCATGAGGAGGCAATAAGGGATATTATCCAAAATACTGCAACATTTTATGTGGGTGAGAAGACACAGGCAGCTGTGATCCAAATTCCTTCCTGATCTGGCTGTTCTCTCTGTGTTAGGGGTGTCTGGTGGTATGCAACGGAAGCAAAAGACCCCAGAATCTTGAATGACAACTACTTGGAAGATGCAAGCAGTTGTGATCCCAGTTCCTTCCAGCTGGCTGTTCTCTGTGTTAGGGGAGTCTGGGGGGGTACAAAGGAGGTTAACCCCAAATACCCCCAAACTTTTAAATGGCTGACTGGGAAGACACAGGCAGCTATGATCTAAATGCCTTGCTGATCTGGGTTAGATGAGTCTGGAGCAAGAAGCAGTTGCACAGGGAGTGTGGGTTTTTTGTTTGTTTGTTTGTTTTTTTTTTTGTTGACATTTTAGGGATAGTTGATAAAAAAGTTACACATTTTTAAAAAAGTAAAAAACAAAATAGTTTGTATGATAGGTGTCAGAGACAGGGATCCGGACATGAACTATGACTATGACAGACTGATACTAAAAGAGATTACAATCAGTTATGTTGTGTACTTCAGTATTAAAATACAAACTTTAGTTTAATAATGTTCAGCAAGCATACCATGGACAGGGACAGAAGTAGTGCAGGGACATGTTAATAAATCAGTCTTCCACCACTCAAACGGACCACTGTTCCTGTTTCTCTAAACTGTTTGAGAAATCAATTGGGATATCTAACTTTGGACAAGTAATGGTGTCAAAAAATACACAATCATCCTGTCAGTCATCATCAGCATCATCAATGTTTCCAAGTTGAACCCCCATTCAGCCGCAAAAACTAGTGCAGCAACACAGGCTATCAATGCAGGTTATTAACATCCCCAATCCCCTTGACATCAACTTATACAATCACAACATCTAGCCAATAGAAGTAGTAGTAGTAGTAGTAGCAACCCCTAAAAGTCACACCTAGGCACCTCCTCACTGAAATACCACCTAAAGCACAACCACATTTCTGATTGGGAGACACAGCATTAAAATGTCAGAGGTGACACAACTAGCAGCAGCAGAAGCACCCTAAAAGTTCCCGGACCTTAGGGTCACATAATAGAAGGATGTTAATGTGTCAGAGAGTGTACCAAAATGTCTTTCATTTTAAATTACACCTATGGTTCCTGCTGCAGAGGAGTATGACTCTAAGTTTGTTCTAGGAGATGACAAGAATTGTAGAGTGCCTGCACATGCACACAACAAAACTTCTGCTACCTACACAAGTCAACAGCATACCCATGTCACTGCTGTTATTGATTCCATTCCCTTTGAGCTGCCTAATCATCCTGCTGTTTACTCAGCAGCAGCAACAAGAACAGCAGTCACAAATTCTGTAATTACATCAGGGAATGTGACAATGGCCAGTGGCCACTGGCCAACATGACATGACCTGATATTACAAGGCCAGTAGGGCATTTTTTTCTCAGGGATTGTTTTTAAAAAAACAAAACAGAGGCCCACAAAAAAACACTTTTTGGGAGCTTGTTTCTAACACTCCTACAAATCAATGTTTCCTTTGGGTGTGTGCTGAACAAGCCTAAGTCCTACAAATCAATATTTCCTTAGGTCTTGTGCCAAACAAGTCTTATTTCCTACAACAAATCAGTGTTTCGTCAGTGCTTGTGCCTATAATAAGTCTAAGTTCTATAAAACAATCTCTCCTCAGGGCTTGAGCCTAACACAAGTCTACTTTCCTGTAACAAATACATTTTTCCTCAGGGTTTGTGTGTAAATTAAGTTTAAGTCCTACAAGTAAATGTTTCTCAGAGTTTGAGCCTAACGCAAGTCTTATTTCCTACAACCAATCAATGTTTCCTCAGGGCTTGTGCCAAACAAGTCTAAGTCTTACAAATCAAAGTTTCCTCACGGCTTGGACCTCAAGCAACAAGTCTAAGTTCTAGAAATCATGCCCTACAAAATGCTTTATCACATAAAGTATCAGTTTGCCCCAGTTGCAGCTTACATCAGGAAGTCCCTGCCTCTGTCACATACGTACCAATTTCTTATTTTATTTATTTATATTTTCTATTAACTGTCCCCCCAATCGCAGTCAGCAAAATAATTCCCTGTTCAACTGATTCTTTCCCCAGACTCCACCCACCAACACAGGCACCCTCCTTAGACCCCTTTTATTCCATATCTTATGCTTGTTTTTTTAATTGCATTTAATTTTTATTTTTGTAGTAACTGTTCCCCCAATCCCAGTAAACAACCACAACAAAAAACATTCCCTGTTCAACTGATTGGGAAATAAAATAATATTTGCTGTGTATTGTGTGTAAATTGAATGTTCCCATTGATTTCAATGGAATGAATTAGGCGAAAACAGAGGAAAAACTGAACTTTTCGTGGGAAAATATTCGCCAGTCAGGAAGTGCCACTGTTTGCTGATTTTGGTTTGAGGAGAACATTTTCGCCCATCCATACTGGGCACATTAGACTTTCTACTACTACTTCACCAATGTATCTAAAAGGTGTGTATCTTTCTTTATGTCTTTTGCTATTCCTTCCCATGATTGTAAAAGGCCTTATGTACATTTCAAAGTAGTAAAATGTGCCCTCTCAGTTATAGACATCAGTAGAATTTAAATGCAAAACAAAATGCAATTAGATATATATGACTGTTGTATGAATGATTCCTGCCTAGATAAGTCCTTCTGTTAAATAAATTAATATACAATTATTAGAGGGTTTAATTCCCCTTTATGGATCAGAAGGGAGTGCAAAGCAGTGCTTCAGAATGTGCTGCACACCAGTTTGGTCCTTACAGGGTTAAGTGGGGCTCTTAATTCATTGAGTTTTGGAAAGGTCTCAAAGACCCCAATTTTGTGTTTAAGTGTTAGCTTCCCTTTAATCCAATGGTTCACACTTGTATGACTAATACAATTATTGGAACATAAGATCCCTTTTAGTGTGAGAGCCAAAATTGCAGAATAATAGCTTGTCAAACTGTCATTAGCAAGTGAGAACAGAGATTTAATAGTTCATATTAGGTTGTGTTCTTTTCCTTTTTGTTGGGTCACATGCTTCTAACCATATTGTGCATTAAACCCAGTGATTATGGGAACACTTGACAGATGGTAGGCTGTTAATTTCAGTTTAAAAGACAGTGATTGCCAGTTCTGTGAAATCACTAAGCAAAATATGAAATGTCAAAATACAGTTTTTGGCTACAATTCTGCCTCACTTACATAACAAATAATTTTTCTTTTTTTTATCACGTGTAATACATCATTATTGTTTTTTAACCCTTTAAGGACCAAAATTACAACTGCATTTGCACAGTGCCAAAATTCCTGCTCTGCACAACTATAATAGTAATGTAATGTTTGATCAGTTAGGATGAATGGCAGGAGCCACTGCAAGAATCTGCTTGGGATTGGGTGAGAAAAGTGGTATGTATTAAACCCTTGGGGAATATGCACCAATATGCTCCTCACTTGCCCATGGGGAGGGAGGGGAGAGGATCCGCACAGACTTCAGCACTACAAACAACATAGCTCCCTTATCCCTTTCAGTACCATAGTGATGTGCATTACACCCCCCTGTGGGACTGAAAGGGTTTTGGAAAGTAACAGACAGCATTCATTTTGGTTGGACACTATTGTGTTGATCCAATAAAAAGTACTAATAATATGTTGAACAATATTGGGCCATGGGAGAAAATAAACTAGAAAGGTAAGAGGTAGATGTAGATTAAAAAAAGGAATAAGCAGGAGGTAAAGGAAACCCACCTAGCAAAACATCTCCATCTCCACTTCCCTGACCAAAACATTTCCCTAATTAAGGCAAATGCTTTGCTTGAGTCCCCCCACAGCTGATGTCAGGGAATGTCTGACTATGATTATACATAAAACTGCACTATGAGGAGTAAAACCAAAATGGCCACTGGGAACGTACAATAAATATCTTTTAGAGCACATCCACATTAGGTTCTTCCTGCCAGAGAGTAATTGGAGCTGAAGATGGAGATGGAGGAGAGGTGAGAACTGCGTGCCTTAACACTGTGATGTAATAATAAAATATATAAATTGCTGACAGTAAGGTTAGAACCCACATCACAGGGGTTGTGGAAACAGCATCTTAACCACTAGTGCACTGATGCAAACATGTGATAGCTGTTGAACAGCTGCAAACATAACACTGAACAAGGACATATCAAACACAAAGCAATATGTTCCACAAAGAGGAGTCACATTTTTCGGTTCTCACTGTGCCCCTTATCTGGCGCTCATCATTGTTAAGGTCCAAAGTAAATGGGAGGAGGAAAAGAAGACAAGCTAACTCCGGGACATCTGCAGACTCAGAGTGCTTGGAGTATCTGTCTTTGGGGATAGCAGATCCAGAGGTACAACATGGCAAAGCAACTGCTGCCATCTGTTCCCATCTGCTCACCTTACCAGTGCTATTTCCACTTTAAGTAAGAACACTAATATCAAAGCAGAATAAAATACTGTTTTTTTAGAGTAATTCTTTACCCTGAGAAGGTGCTAGCTCAATAAACAGGGAAGTTCTGGAGTCCAGAATTCCTGCTTATGTAGATTAAATAAATAGAAGCCTGACCATGCAGACAATCCCTGATGAAGACTCCATTTAAAGTTACCAGCTATGGGTTGGAGTTCATTACATCCTCTTGATCAGAATTCAGCCGTCAAAAGAGTCAGTATGTGTACCAAAATCTGGTAATTTAGCAAAAAATGCTAAAAAACAGGTAAAAAATGAATTGCAAATTGTTATTCTTCTATAACAATGTAGCAGAAGAGCCTTTGCAAGGCCCCCTTTTGTGAACAGACAAGTCTTCCTTGGTAGAAATCATCGAAAAGTCATTTTCTGTTAGCATGGCTCGAATGAATGAAACTCTGTGTGTGGGTGATGGTATGGTGGTGCATTGATTTCAATGCAATGAATACAGTAAATAAACTGTACATTTCATGTTTTGCATGCTTTCCTTTTAAGGCAAAGTTTTGCCCATCTTTCCTCCCAGTCCTGGCAGTTTAGAGCTAGTAAGCTGGAAAAAGACTTATTTGGCTTCAAAACACCATGACACTATAGGTCCCCCCTAATATTTTCATGTGTACCCAACCATCCACCACATTCTCTCACATCCCCACCTCTCTGATGCCAGTCAGCTTGCAAATCATTGTTGTGCTATGCAGAAATATATAAAAAGCCATCCAAATATAAATTTTATAGAACAGCTGCTACTCACATGAGTGGTGCTAGTGATGGTGATCAAATAGGCATACTAAAAATACCAAAAAAGAAAACAAAGAAAATCATTAAAAACATAGAAACCAAACCTACCTACCTAAAATAACGCATATAGAGTATGACCTGTGCCATTCAAAAAGATGGACAAGATAAAAAAAAGCACCACTTAAATTCTGACACAATGTAAATGTGAGACTTAAGTGGGATGTATCCAGTTTGGATATAAAGAAGAAAATGGTTTCTAGGGTGCTACTGATAAGATTAATGCGGAGTTCTTAGAATAGTGGCAAAATATTTTAGCTAGATGTTCATTTGAGCTTATTTATCTTATTGTAGAAGATAATGAATTTAAGGTTGAGATTGAGAAGGTTTCTAAAGTATTATCAATTTATATTACGAAAGATGAGATCGAGGAATTGCAAAAGGAAATCCTGTTTAGAAAAAAGAAAAAAAAGTCTTTAGGGACTCTCAGGATTTTGCAAACAAAATATAATGTACTATCTTTAAAAACTATCTTAGAAGAATTAATGCTACATATTGAGAATTGTACAAGTTTAAAACATCTGAGTCTGGCTCTAATTATGATGAAGGTAACAAAATGACTACTAGACAAATGGCTCAATGTTAGAATGAGGGGACACTGAAAAAAAATGGAAGAAAAGTACAAAAAACAAATATGGATGGTTGAACCCCAGAGGAGATATATGTTTCCCTATCTGAAGGTGACAATGTTAGCATTAATCTATACAATTCTGAACTTATTGATGCACATATTTCTATTTTAAAGTAAGGTTTAATGTTCTGTCCGGCTATCAATAATGAGAAATTTAAGATGGTGAAAGACCTTCAACTTTTTGCAAAGAAAGTTTGGTTGAATTATTTATATTCCAGGAGAGAAACTGATATAATCTTTATAGTGAGAGGGTGTGTTAGAGGATACTAATTTTGACAATGATATAGCTGCAGTAGTTTGGATAGATTTACTTGTTTGAAACTTCTTAGTTTAATGCATATATTAAGATGTTTACAGATTTAGTGGAAAAAAATACTATCACTTTAAAGGGATAGTAATGTTTCAAAACTAAAAGCAGCTCCAATTAATCTTCATAGTATTTGGGCCATGGAGAGTGTTATTTCAATGCTGTCAGAGTTGTAGTTCAAGAGTAATTGAATGATAAAGTATCACTCTCCCATCCCTTTTACCTAGTGTAAGCCACCTCTCCTCAGATGTGGAATCTGGTCTTAAGACCAGACAGCTCAAAGCAAGGGTCAGCCTTCATACTGTGAGAATGAAAACCCTTCCCCCCTTGACAGGTTTTTCAAGTTTTTCCCTTATGCTATTTGAAGATTGTCCCTCTCTGCAAGCCATCTGGACACACCTTTCTGTTCTGATGTGAGCAGTGTTACATCAGTAAAAGGGGTGGGAGGGGGAAAAGTTATCATTCATTTACCCATGAACTACAAATCCAACAGTATTTAAATAACACTCTCCATGACCCAGATATTATGAAGATTAATTGGAGCTGCTTTTGTTTTGAAACATTACTATCTCTTTAAAGAAGCTTTCACAACATAATCTTGATATATATTAACCCTTTGAGTACCAGAGAGGAACACAACACATTACTCAAGGGGTTAATTAAACCTGCTGAAAAAGGAGGAAGTGGTGTTAAGAAATTAAAGTGATTATGTTAAGGAGATAAATAGACGATTTAGAGATTCTTATTGTTATGAATGTTTAACATTTCCTATTAAAATGAATATATGCATTAAAAGAGAATCTAATTAATAAAAAAGAGTTTGAGTATATGAGGATGGATAACTATAGGGTACGTAAATTTATATGTATTGCCAAAAATACATAAATCCTTAACCAGTTCATCAGGGAGACCTGTAATATCAGGAAATAATATAATTTTATTTTCTTATGTTCTTTACCACTTTATAAATGGGGCACTAAGAATGCAATTCATAGACTTATGGACTTGATGGTAGAGACTCAATCTTGGTGACTCTTGATGTTGAGTTTCTCTACACATCAATTCCATTAATGTGGCATTTGGGGATGTAACATTTTTGGGATATGAAAGGAGTTGATTTTGCCTGTCAGAATAAGTTTATTTTGAGTTTTTTAGAATTTTTTCTGATCCACAAATATTTTTTATTTCCTAAGACATTTTATAAAAGACTGAGAGGCATGGCTGTGGGGTCCATGTGTGCCCCAACTTGCGTATGCCTGGTGGGCACAGTATGAGGTGTTTGGCATGTGTGATTTTGAGGAGCATGTGGCCCTGGAACCATTATACAGATTACATTTTCATGATCTGGAATGGCACTGCTCAGAAATTGGTAAGTTTTGTTGATGATCTTAACAATAACAATAAATATGACACCGACTCAACATTCTAGTGAAAAGTAGGTGGAATTTTTGGATTTAATTATTTTTAAGGAACAGAGTTTGATTAAGACAAAGACATATAGAAAAGAAACATCTTTTAACAGCGCTCTGCATTCCTGAATAGGAGACCGCGCGGGAGCTCCAGTAGCTACAGGACTGTGCCAAAGGAGGCACAGATGACAGATCTCCTGCCAGGGAGGTAGGGAAATGGACAACGGGGAGAGGTAGGAAACGGGCAACGGGGGGGGAGGCAATGTGAGGGCAACATGGATATGGTGAGGGCAATGTAGTGCTAATGGGAGGCAAGTTGAAGCCAATGGAGGGCAATATGGAAATTGTGGGGGCAATGTGGAGCTGATGGGGGGCAAGTTGGAGCTGATGGGGGGCAATGTGAGGGCAATATGGAGATGGTGGGGGCAATGTGGGGCTGATGGGGCAATGTGAGGGTAACATGGAGCTGATGGGGGCAGGTTGGAGCTGATTGGGGGCAATGTGAGGGCAATATGGAGATGGTGGGGGCAATGTGAAGCTGATGGGGCAATGTGAGGGTAACATGGAGCTGATGGGGGCAGGTTGGAGCTGATTGGGGGCAATGTGAGGGCAATATGGAGCTGATGGGGGCAAGTTAGAGCTGATGGGAGGCAATGTGAGGGTAACATGGAGCTGATGGGGGCAGGTTGGAGCTGATTGGGGGCAATGTGAGGGCAATATGGAGATGGTGGGGGCAATGTGGAGCTGATGGGGCAATGTGAGGGTAACATGGAGCTGATGGGGGCAGGTTGGAGCTGATTGGGGGCAATGTGAGGGCAATATGGAGCTTATGAGGGCAAGTTGGAGCTGATGGGGGCAATGTGAGGGTAACATGGATGTGGGGGCAATGTGGAGCTGAGGGGGGCAATGTGAGGGTAACATGGAGCTGATGGGAGCAAGTAGGAGCTGATGGGGGGGCAATGTGAGGGTAATATGGAGATGGTGGGGGCAATGTGGAGCTGGTGGGGGCAAGTTGGAGCTGATGGGGGCAATGTGAGGGTATCATGGAGCTGATGTGGGCAAATTGGAGTTGATGGGGGCAATGTGAGGGTAACATAGAGCTGATGGGGGCAAGTTGGAGCTGAAGGGGGGCAATGTGAGGGCAATATGGAGATGGTGGGGGCAATTTGGAGATGGTGGGGGCAATGTGGAGCTGATGGGGCAAGTTGGAGCTGATGGGGGGCAATGTGAGGACAATATGGAGATGGTGGGGGAAATGTGGAGCTGATAGGGGCAAGTTGGAGATGGTGGAGGCAATGTGAGGGCAATGTGGAGCTGATGGGGGGCAAGTTGTAGCTGATGAGGGCAATGTGAGGGCAATATGGAGATGATGGGGGCAATGTGGAGAATAGGAGCTTTGTGGAGGTGTCCAGTGGAGATAGCCAAGGGGGGGTGGCTTCAGATTTCTGTGCCTACAGGCTCCTGAGATGTAAATCAGACCCTGGTTTCACAGACATACGTAAGAACCGGTCAAAAACATTTTTGCCCCAATTTTATTCATTGCTCAATTTCCATTATGGTGTTTCTATCTGTTGACTTTTCGTGTCCAAGGTAAACATACTTGTCCACTAAACATACTTGTCCACTAGTTCTTATCCATCTTCTGTGATTTTACTTTGTATGGTAAATTTGTTAATTTTGTTGAGATTCATCGTCAGAACAACATTTTTGCTTCCCTGTTATAGCTGTACAATGCGTTCTTGCAGTTCTAAAGTATTACTGACAAAGAGTATGATATTGTCTGCAAAACGTAAGTGATGTTGGTAGTCTTCATTGATCTTAAGTCGCTTTTTGTACCAATTTAGTCTGAAAATGTATTCTGAACAAGCAGAAAATAGTTTTTGGGAGATTATTTATCCTTTTCAGATGCCTCTTTCTTTGTTGATCTGGAGTTTATCATTGTTGAAATGTATTGATGTAGTTGAATTTTCATTTATTGATTGAAGGATATTGATGTAATCTCTTTCTATTCCTTGGTTGATCAGAGCATCAATTATTGCCTTCTTTTTCACTGAGTCAAAGGCCATTTGTAGTCAATGAAGGCTGTGATGATGGAAGGTTGTACTGATTATGCTGCTCTATAACTTGTTACATTGTATGGCTATGGTCCATTTTATTGAAACCACTCCTGAAACCTACTTGTTCTTTAGGCTGTACCTCATTAAGTGTTGTATCCATTATTCTTGATAGTGCCTTTGTGAAAACCTTGCAGACTACTGACAGTAGTCTTATTGGTTGATAGTTTTTTTAGATCTGCCTTTTCCCCTTTTTTGTGCAGCAGGATGACTTCTGCATTTTTCCATATTTCAAGCACTTTCCAAGTAGTAGGTATTTAGACAATAGTTCATCTAGGGCTTTCAATATTGACTTTATAAGGCGCAGCTGCTTTGCCATTTTTAATTGATTTTACTGAACCTTCTACCAATACTGATGGTACTGCTTCAGCCTTTGGCATTGCATTTAATTGTTGTCATTCAGTTGTCATTCATCATTATAAAGATTTGATAACATTATTCTACTTGTTTTAGTATTTGCTGTTGAGTTTTTTCTGTTTTACTGTCTTCAAGCGCTAATGCAAACATTTGGCTCCTCTGTGTGGCCATCTTTCTTTTTGCTTTCTGTAACCTTTGGTTTTCTTCCAAACTTGTGCATTTCTTCTTTTATCTTCTTTCTCATGATATTGCACATTTCTGCAAATTTTACCCTGTTTCTAATATTACTGTTTTGCTTAATTTCTCATCACTTTTTAATCATGGCAACTGTTTCGTTAGATTATTCTTGTTTCACGATAGGTGCAAGGGCATGGGTAGTGTCTATGATAGAGTAAATATTTTTTTATTGTGCTAGCTCAAAATTCTTGTGAGTTTTCAATATCTGGCTAGTGTCAAGCTTCACGTTTGTTGACTTGATCATTTTTATTTTTCAATCTTCAGTCAATTTTGACTTTTGCTCTCACAAGATAATGGTTACTTCCAACATTAAAATGGTTTAAGACTAAGCAGTTAGTGAATATAATTTTATTATTTGCAACTATGAAGTCAATTTCATTTGTGTTACCATTTTGACCATTTTCTCTGAAAATTCAATCAGTTGGTTGCCTCTATCATCTTTTTCCAGTTCCATGTGATCTAATCAATTTTTCACCATTTTGGATCTTACCGATTATCGTATTAAACTCTACCATTATAACTTTGTAGTGGTAATTGCCCTATTTGTAGAGGCATAAAATATCATCATAAAATGATTCAACTTCATCATATCTTGGCTACTTGCAGGGACATAAGCTTGAATGAATTCCAGAACATAACACAGTTTGATAGCACAGTCAGCACTTCTTTCACGTTTGCTTGATCTGGATGGACTTGTGATAATATATATGGCATATGATATCTATTTAAATACTGGATAGCTGTATATGTGAAGAAACCAGGCAGTGCGATAGTCCTCTACAATTAATTCATGCAATAATGTAATTTGAATGGGTAACTTCTGATTTAGTTTAAATAGATGTTAACATGTGTGTATATGTGTAATTGACCTTAAAAAAGCTGTGCGTGTGAGAGGAACATGTAGGTGAGGTGCTGAGCTGCCAACCTACTGATTTTCTTATGAGATGCCCATTTGATCCAGTATACTGGTACGAACTTACTCACACAGGATTACAATATTATGAGATTGCAGCTTGGAATTCAGTGTGCTACTTAGTTGGATATTGGCTTGGTTTGCATCTTCAATTAAAGGGATAGTAATGTGTGCATATTAAGGTAAGGCTGATTATTCAATATAACGAAGTGTACTTTTCTAAGCGTCCATAACGTTGTAGTCTCCTTGTTATTTTATTTTTACCTTTTCAGTCCCAGAGGGGGTACGCAATGCATTGCAATGCATTGTCACCCCTCTGGCATTCAAATGGTTAAAGTTTTCCCCTCATGTTCTTTTTCAATACATCACGCAGAGTAGAAAGCCAGTCCGAGCAGTCCCGACAAGGGACAATCTTGTGTCAACATAAGGAAAAACTTGCACTCCTTTGTCAAAGGGGGGCAGAAAGGGTAAAAAATAAAGATAAAATAACACGAAGACTACAACTACAATCACTCATTGAATACAGGACCAAAATATTGGTAAATAAAATGTTCTCTCCAACTTAAGCAGATCAGAATGGTGTCTTAAAAAAAAAATAAGGACAGGGGGGTTTGTCATTCCCCTAGAAGCTGATTGGCTGGGAGGTGTGTAAGCACACATCCCAGCTAATTGTAAGCTGGAATCCATTTTGAACTGAGCCTGACCATATAAGAAGCCAGTCTCTGTTCAAAATTCCCTCATTCTGACTCAGGCAATGCCTGAAAAGATATGAAGTGGGGCTGTTTTACTATGTGTTCATGCTGCCACCAGCAAAGGCAACGGCAGTGAAGACAGCTTAACCCTTCGAAGGCCTTTCATTTATTAACTAAAGGAATGACTTACTCTTTTTTTATAACAGGAATGGCAGCATATTATTTTTCACAGGTATGCCAGACTGCATTTAACCCTTTTTTTCTCAATGAATTCTGGGATGGAATAGCTGCATGCAGCAGTACTACCGCCCCAGAATTCCATTATGCGCAATGTGTGTCACCGGTCCTTACGGTCCGAACCAGCATAACGGTCCTGGCATATTGCCAGACATTAAAGGGATAGTAATGTTTAATAATAAAAGCAGCTCTAATTAATCATCATAGAATTTGGACTTTGGAGAGTGTTATTTCAATTCTGTCAGAGTTGTAGTTCAAGAGTAATTCAATGACAAAGTGTCCCCCTCCCGCCCCTTTTATTGATGTAACACTTTTCAGCCAGAGCAGAAGGGAGGTGCCCAGGGAGATGGCAGAGAGGGACAATCTTCAATTAAGATAAGTGAAAAACCTGAAAAACTTGTCAAGGGGGGCAGGACCTTCATTGTTTTCATTGTAAGAAGATTGTCCCCTGCTGTTGTCTGTCTGGTCTTACAACCAGATTCCCCATCTGAGAAGAGATGGCTTACACTAGGAAAAATGGGCAGGAGGGGAAACTTTGCTTGTGAATATCTCTTAAACCATAAAGGTTTGAGAGATAAGACTTGTATCATTCTTCATATTTTTTTAATGCCTGCAAAATAAAATAAAGTTAAAACGAAGTATTACTATCCCTTTAAGGTGTTAAAGAGAACTGGGTAACAAAACTGTTCCTATGTGCACATATTAAACATAAATGAATCCTTACTTGCAAAAAGACATTTGCTTTTCCACTGTAAACCATAAACATAATAAAACAGTTTTATTGAACTCTTTGAGTGTAAGAGAGGTGTCCAACAAATTGTTTCACTCTAGATCTGTTGGAAACTACATCTCCCCCCATCATCCCCAACCAGCCAACACCTGGAGTGTCAAAAACTGTACACCCTTGGTTTAAACCCTTGGGTGATACAAAGGTGTCAAGTCCTCTCTAGAATCCAAGGAGTTAAAGTACTGTGTAACTGAGGTATTAGCCTCTCCTGTACTATTAATTAATGCTATTAATCAAAATAATTATTTCTTTCAAGTAGGTGGTGACATCAGTTTTCAGCTAATAATGATGCATATTCTGGCTACAATGTACCAAACTTAACTGTCTGCCTAGAAATTAAAGGAACAGAGCAGTATCTCATAGTTGAGTTGGAGACATATCTTGTATTCAGTGTGCTAAAATTCTATTATAGACCTTATGGAAAACATCACGCCCAAAGGGGATATGTATGACTCCACCAGCATAACTCATTGTCTGCACTACATTGTTTCATTGTCTTTTTACATTGTTGCACACCCTCTGCTTTCAGGTCTATGGAAACAAATTAAAACTGCTTGTTGGTGAATAGGCAAGTGGAGTTGGAGGGGTGTGACTAATACAGGGAAGACCTTAAACAGCAACAGCAGTGCCACCCAAACAACATCCCCAGAGAATTGGGGTAATATTGTTAAATAAGGAATGTTAGATGTGTGCCTGAGCCTTCTTCTGCTCTGTCTGTGATGATGATGAGTTGTATATTGGGCCACTATGTCACACTTGTCACCACCAGCAGAGGAGCAAGAGGCTGTTAGTAGTGATTACACTGAAGCTAATGAAGAAAAAAAAGTATGAGTGATTTCTTGGCTCAAACTAGTGAAGAGTGTGAGAGAGATATGAAGTCTGAACCTTCTATGTCTCTCAGGGATCATTAAACTGGCTTGTCCACCCCATCCATGGGTATTAGTAGTGCTGGTAGGAGTTGCAATTTAGTAATGTGGGGCAGGTCATGGTGGACATGTTTCCTAGTATGTCTCCTAGTAAAAGTGCTGAAGTAGCAGGATCACCAGGTGGTTTCAGTCAACAACATCTTGCTGTACCTTCCCCACCCTGAAATCATGGGTTTCAAATAATTTTTCATTGGGCTAAAGAATTGTGCAATTTTCATCAACCATGACAAGGTTGGATTCACACCTTGGCACATCTGCACAAATAAAGAACATGCAGTGTAAGCACCCTGAGGTATATGCTAAACATGCTGAACCTTCCCCCCAAGAAAAATAAAGTCATGTGTTGCTTAGGGATGGACAAAACATTCACTTCAAAAGTAAACAGGTGAAAAATGGCATTTACCGCCAAGCAGGACATTTTTGGGCAAAGTGACAGCTTTCTGCTTTTTCATGCCTAGCTGATTGCATTGAAATCAACAGTAAGACTTAATCCCTCCCTCATGTGTCAAGTTTCCCTTCTTTTCTCTCAGGTATAATATAAAAGGGGGTGTCAGGTTTCCTAAGCATGTCATTTTTTAATTTATGACAGACAGAGAAAGCAGCACAATTTTGAGCTAGTTATGATAGACATACAAAGCAAATTTGGAGTGTAGTTTAGGGAATCTTGTAGGCAGAAAATTTGTTCTCTGTGTTTGGAGAGTCTGGGGACACTCATGCTGAAAGGAAGGGAAAAAGAAGATTTACCCAAAATGCCTCCAAATCTTGGTTGACTGAGACAGATAGCAGTGATCCAAATTCCTTTCTGATCTGGCTATTAGCTGTGCACTATGGGAATCTGGGGGTGTGAGATGGGAGCAAAGGAGATTTACCCCAAATACCCCCAAATGTTGTGTGGCTTACTAGGAAAACACAGGCAGCCATGGTCCAAGTTTTATCTTGATCTGGCAGAGATCTCTGTGCTAGGGGAGTATGGAGGTATGACAAGGGAGCAAAGGATATTCACCCCCAATACTCCAGCATTTTGTGTGACTGATTGGAAAGACAAAGGCAATCATGATACAAGTTTCTTTTTTATACTCCAAAATTCCATGTGACTGACTGGGAACACACAGGCAGAGGGAACAAAGGAGATTTAACCCAAAACCCTAAAATTTTGTGTGACTGACTGGGAAGACACAGGCCGCTGTTATCCAAGTTCTTACCTTATGTGGCTGTTAACCCTGTGTTAGGGGAATCTGGGGAAAGAAGCAGTTGAAGAAGAAGTGTGTTTTTTTGTTTTTTATTGACAGACAGGGTTAGGGACGGCTAATTCAATAAATTAAAAAAAAAAAACAGATTGATGTGAGCTGTAACAGACTGAGGCAGATAGACACTAGAAGAGTTATTGTAAGTCCTCCTTTGGACTTGGTTCTGCCTGGTGGGGTGGAGGGTGGCAGATCGGTAAAATGATTTCCAGTATAAGGGTCATGTGCTCATCATTTCTGGCACTCCCTCTTGGAGTCGAAGTGGGATGGTAGTGCTGGGCTCCAGTCCTCTAATGCTGCCATACTAAAGGCTGTTTGTGTTATGTATATTTCTTATGGGCTATTGTATGATGTTGCTGTGCTACTTGTGTGCAACTCTGACTGTTCATATGAATATTTGTACCATGTGTGCCACTCATGATGTTACTATATTTTATGGTTAATGTGATCATTAATATGTATTTTGCATCTTGCCCGGACTGGGCATCAGCACATATTCTTTAGGCCGCGCAATAGGGCCCTGCCCTGACCCACTGTAGTGAATTCCCACCTTTGGAGGTTACAAGCTCTTATTTTTTGGAGGTGTTCCCTCCTGAGGTCGGAGCATGATGGGGGCCTCAGTCTGGGATGTGGAGCAGTGTTTCTCTTGTCCGCCCCTCTTTTTTTTCCTTATCCCTCCACATATTTATGTATATATACACCTAGAGACTTCTAAGTGTACACCATTTGTGATGTACTCATGCTTCTGTTATGTATACTGTTGTTACACTGTAGGCGGCACATGGGTGTTGCCAGAGGGTGGTCACAGGAACCCCTTGTGAGCTTTTACTATATTATATTATCATATATGTCATTCTTTTTTCTCTCTCAGTCTTCATCTTGTTGCTGGGTTACAGGAGCAAGTGACAATTTTTATTTATGTGATATGTGTATGCTGTCCCACATCGACCATGTGTTTGATTCTGGGGCTGCTCATGGAGTATTATGGGGTGTGAGTACCACTCTAGAATGGTGTTAGACCAATTGCCACTGCTGCTTTCCTTGGACCGTGGTTGCTGTCCCAGTGTTTGCACCTGGACATTAAGATGTTCATGGTTGACTATATACACTGTTGCAGTCCCTCACACTTTGATATTAAAACAGGCTTAACAGGTGACGTGTGATGTGGGAGGCTGCTAAAGCTTGTGCTCAGGGCTCCCTGATCTCTCTTGCATCCACCTTCTCAAACGGAGGCCCAGATTTTGGAGAACGAGGCTCGGGGGGCTGAGAGGGCATATGTTGCTAATGGTGGGGAGAACTCCTATGCTGGATTTATTTCTGCAATGATAAGATTTAACCTCTCTCTCTTGGAGCTAGATTGTTTGCACTAGATTGTTTCTCATTTGTCATCGTGTTTTCAAGCATGGTGATAAGGATGGAAAGGTGCTGGTTCATTTGGTACAATATAACCTTGATAAACCATAGATCCTTAGTATAAGTAGTGATAACGGTCATTTGCTCACCTTGGATAGGGACATTGACACTCAGTTTGCAGATTTGTTTCAGGTTTTATACCAATCCAGATTGACTAAATCAGCAGTGGACATTAAACTCTATTTATCGGGGTGCCTTTTGCAAGCCCTGTCTCTGGACACACAATTCATGGACTCCCCTATCCTTTTGAATGAAGCGGTTGAAGCAATTCGAGTCATACACAGCAGCAAATCAGTGGGCTTGTTGGCCTACCTATAAAGTGTAAAAAATACTTTGATCTCCTTGCACCTCAACTTCATATTGTTGCGCTCTTCCTCCCTCGATGAACAGGACTTCCATCATTGTACTCCCTAAACCCGGGAATTATGTCACTCTCTTTGAATCCTTTTGCCCCATCTTGCTCCTAACCACAGATGTTCAGATACTGGCTAAGATTCTGGTGACTCGGTTGAACTCCATTATCACCAAACTTGTACACTCACATCAGACTGGGTTTATCCCAGGTAAATTGACAGCTCATAATCTCCGGCAGTTATACACTGTCACGGTTTTTGATGAACACTCAGAACAGTTTGGTGAGGTTAAAATAACTTTATTGAAACAAAGTTCAAACACATAGATAGGCCTATGGGCCCACACAAACAGAGCAGAAATACAGGCAGGTATATACAATAGTAGCAAGCCAGTAATAGTGATCTATGTGTGAATAATGACAATCTCTGGCAACGGAGGTCCTGGCTTGGACCAGAACAGGCAGCAGGATAAGCAGACAGAGGGCTGACCACAGGACCTTGATGGCAGATGGTCCAGGAGGAAGTGACTGGCACAACCCAGAGTAGTGAGGCAACACTGCTGGCACAACCCAGACGCCTGGGTGGTACAGAACCCAAGGAGCGAGTCAACACTGACCCTGGCACCGGATGGCAACAGACCGAGATAACTCTCCCAGGGAAATCCCTAGAACGCTAGGGGCGGATCGCAGCACGGTAGAATATAGAGATGTAGGCAACCAGTGTCCCCTCTACTGAGGATGGTACAACGCAACGCTGGCTCTTGGGCCCGAGGCTCCTGCAGATGGAAATAAGCAACACTCTATGTCTAGGTACGCAAAGGGTCAATAGGTAACGCCCTGATATACTGCAACTCCCCAAGGGAGTGAGCCCAGCGATGTACGAGAGGTGGACACAGAGAGATCAGAGTAACACAGTCAGTGCTATAACACTGTACCGGTACTTCGCTTGTGCACTCCGCCAACGGTGGTAAGGAGAGTAGCTATAGCACGAATGCCTAGCTAACGGTCGACAGAGATATAGTGCCACAAGGCGCAACAGACTAGCGTAACAGCAACCACCTCAAGTAAAGCGAGAGCAAAATGGAGACCACCAAACGGTATGCTGGAAACGCAAGGCACTCTGTGACAAGACAGTACACAGAGTAAACTCGTAGCCAGGTATGGGTCATGTACAGAACGGATACTCAGCCAGGTACAGCAAGTAAAGGAAGCGGGTTCTTAGTCAGATACAATTAGTCACGTAAGCGGGTTCTCAGCCAGACCAGGTCAGCAACGGAGCGGGCTCTTAGCCAGGAACAGTCAGTAACGGAAACGGGTACTCAGCCAGATACAGTCAGCAATAGAGCGGGTTCTCAGCTGGATACGGTCACCAATGGAGTAGTCGAGGAACAGCAAACTCAGGAACATCGTCAGGTAGGCTAGGTCATACACGATCAACAATAACGGAGCAAAATGCAGGAAGCAATAGGGCACCATAACGTGGAAATGACAGGGTATATAAAGGCCATCACTGGGCGGCAACAAAAGGTACTAGTCAATCAGTAAGAGGTAATGCAAACTAGCAGTCAGAATGTCGCCGCCCACTGCACAAAGCACGGGCACCGTGATATACACCCCTCTCCAGATTCCGCATGACAACTGATGTCATAGGGCTATTGTCTCCCTTGATGCAGTCAAGGTCTTTGATTACATGGAGTGGGACTACTTGTGGGAGGTACTTGATCAAATCGGCTATGGAACGACCTTTATTCATTGTATCTGTACCCTCTATGTGCAGCCTATTGGTTCGTTCTACATGAAGAATATCTCTTCCCCAGGCTTTGTGCTGAGCAAAGGAACCAGCAAGGTTGTCCATTATCACCGGGGCCCTTTGCTTTGCCTATAGCGCCCTTAGCAGCAGTTATACGGGGGAATCCTAAGATCTCAGGATTTTGTTTGGAGGGTTGAGCTGAAAAACTCGCTCTGTATGCAGATGACATGATCCTTTTCTTGGGTGAAGCTTATTCATCTTTAACGGCCGTATTGGTCAAAATCTTCCCTGTTTCTCCTGGACCAGAAGTCGGACGTCGGCCACCTGTCCTCCTGCAAAATGTTACTCCTCAAATACCTGGGAATTGTTCCAATAATTGATCATTTTCGGAATAAGACCAATGCATGGCAAGCCTTACGACTTAACATTATAGGATGGGTTAATCTTATAAAAATGCAACTTTTACCCAAATTTTATTTTATGTTTTTCAGAATTTGCCAATCAGCATTCCCAAAATGTTTTTAGGAAACTAGACACTATAACTTTGCGGTTCCCCTGGAGGGGGGAACCTTGAATCAAGCTGTCAACACTGCGTTTGCCTAGGTCGGAGGGTGGTATTGCTTTTGACTTTTACCTATACTACTTGTCGGCACAGGGCCAGTATGCCTTGGCCTGGTCAAGCTCCCAACCTAAGTTCCAGTTCCTTACTCTGAAGGAGTCTGTGCTAGGAGAGGATCACTGATTGCCACATCTACTGACTATGGATCTGATATTGAGTAGCTCAGTTATGACCATGGCTGATGCGGTTTATCAGACATGGGTTGGAATTCAGGTGGTGGTGGGCTGGAGGGGTTGGGACTAGAGATAGGCAAAAATTTTTGCCTCAAACTGTAATCGGTGAAAAATGCAACTCATGAGCAGCAGGAATTACAGCAGCAGCAAACTCCACAAATTCTCCAATCTCACTGCTGTTGGTGGTGATGTTATCTCCATTCCCATATCTACCTCCCATTTCTTCTTAGTTTGGGCTAAAAAGTAGGGTTGGTCAAAAATTTTCACCTCAAACTGAAATCGGACAATAATGGCACTTCCTGCTTGGTGAATAATTTCCCATGAAAAGGGCATTTTTCAGCTTTTTTCGCCTACCTCGTTTCATTCAAATCAATGGGAACATTGAATTTATACACAACACATAACAAATATTATTTTATTTCCCAAAGGCATAGTATAAAAGGGGCATGAGGGTGCATGTGTTGGTGGGTTGTGGAGAAAGAATTAGTTGAACAGGGAATGTGTTTTTTGTCGTTTGTTTACTGGCATTGGGAGCAGTTAATAAAAAAATGATCCTAAATACAATTAAAAAAAACCATAAGTCATGGGATAAAAGGGGTCTGAGGAGGGTGCATGTGTTGGTGAGTGGTGTCTGGGAATTAATCAGTTGAACAGGGAATTTGTTTTGGGGGGGTTCTTGATTGGTATTGGGGGGACAGTTAATTTTTAAAAAAATAAAATAAAATAAGAAATTTGTATGTAAAGTGATAGAGATAGGAACCTCCTGACATAGGTTGCCACTGGCATAGACTGATACTTGACTTGATGTTTTGTAGATGATGATTTGTTAGATTTGTCGTTAAAGGCCCAAGCCCTAACAAAACACTGATTTGTAGGTCTTAGACTTATTAGAGGCATATCCCTGAAGAACATCGATTTGTAGGACTTAAGCTTGTTTGGCACAAGCCTTAAGGAAACACTGATTTGTAGGACTTATTAAAAACAAAAACAAAATAATTGTTTATTTTTTTGTAGGACTATGTTTTTTGTTTTTATTATTTTTTTGTATTTCTTTAAAGCACAAGCCCTGAGAAAAAAAGTCCTACTGGCCTAGTGCCAGCAGGTCATGTTAGCCAGTGGCCACTGGCCTTTGTCAAAAGTCCTCCTTAGTCCATAATTGTGGAATTTGCAACTGCTGTTCTTGCTGCTGCTGCTGCTGCTGAGAAGTTTAAGCAAAAGAAAGATTAGGCAGCTGAAAGGGAGTGGGATCAGCAATAGCAGTAACATGGGTGATGGATGATGACTGTTCCACCTGCCATGACTAGCTCCAGTTATGCGCCTGAGGCAGTAGCAGCACAATAAGTAGCCCCCAGTATATGTGGAGAAAAGAAGAAGTTGGCCAATAATTCTTCCCCACCTGCTTCCTTCATGAGCATGTGTGTGCTGTTATTAGAATATACAGCGCAGCCAATGAAAAGGCACCAGGAAATAAACATGTCAAAATGTTGCCGGAATCACGGGCGCCGTGATAACTGCGCAGCACACATGGTGGACGACTCTCTGCCCCTTTAACCACTATCATTGTTTCATGATTGAAAGCTTTCTTCCTTGCTGCTCCCTACCTCTGGAACGCCCTACCACCCAGCATTCGCCAAGCATCAACCCTAAACAACTTTAAATCTAAACTAAAAGAGCACCTTTTAAATATAGCAACAATGTAATAAGAAAACAGCATCTCATATGTCAAAAACTGCACTTCCTCCTCTACCAGATCATATCTGTATGTCACCCATCATATACTTAGATTGTAAGCTCGACAGGGCAGGGACCTTTCATCCTCAAGTATACTCACCTGTTGATCCCCTTATGATTGTATTTATAAGCACTTAATCACTGCACTTATTGTGCCCCTTCTATATTAAATGTAAACTGTAAAGTGCCAAGCACACTGGTTGGCGCTATATAAATAAAATATACAATACAATACAATACATAAGAGTTATGAGGGCAAGAAGAATGGGTGTAGTCCTTTGCAGTTGGGTTGAGCAGTCGCTCAACTAAGAGGTCTTTCTGAAGCTTTTAAGATGGATCAATCTGGTGGGAGACTTGCCTGTAGAGATGTAAAGATCAGCATCTAGGGCAATGTTAAAGTCTTTTCCCAGGATGATCTGACCTTTGCATTCTTCATTGATAACCGATAAAATGTTTTTGAGATAATAGACTTGGTTGACATTTGAAGTGTAGCTATTGAGGGTGGCTATAGGCTTGCTGTATAGTAAGCCTTTCAGCAAAAGGTAACGCCCTTCAGAATAAGATATTTCTGCATGCAGTATCCAGAGGACAGAGGATGTAAACTGAATGCCTGGGTGGATACCGTTCAAGAAAGTGAGTTTCTTGGACCAATATAATGTCAGCTGCCAGCTAGCCGCAACCTATTTTGGGTTCTAAGAAGGGTGTCATAGTCTTTTCTATGTGTATTATAAGGCATATCTCTTATGTCCTATGTGCTGTCCAATGTCCACATCTGACCCCCACCCTCTCATCTACCCGGGCCTCTCCCACCCACCCCGACTTGCATCACCCCCAAGGAAAAATAGACAAGAAGGCAATCGTATCACCCTCAGGCGTATCTCAAGATTAACAGGCTGAAGGGATGAATTCATGAATGATAATAATGTGTCAGTGGCGGGATCAGGTGTCCCTCAAGAGAGATATGGAGCGGGGAAGGGAGAGAGGACCCAGGCAGTCCTATAAGTGACAGCAAATGCGTAATCTCCAAAGGAGTAGCTTAGGTAGAGCAAACCCAGGAAGGGCGAGTAGTGCCAGAGCATAGGTATAACAGAACCTGGACAAGGAGTCTGGACTAGAGGATGCGTGGGTAACTGTAAGTTATACTTAACCCGCGCGCACCTAACATGTTTGTTATATATAGTGTGCTGCTCAAAACACCCCCGTGTTTGTAACTGCAGAGTATTGAACAGAGTACAAGAAGTATAAACCACGCAGGTACATATTTATACATGAAGTATATTTAACAGATAAAAGGAAATGTGCATGGGAAAGGTTCACATTATGGGGCTAATGACCCTAGGAGTATCCCTGTACTATTATTAATTACTATATATATATATACGGTGAGAGGTGAAAGCTAGTGGGGGTAATAAGAGAGTGGTTGCTCAGAGGCTGTGATAGAAAGGTAATGTGGAACCCAGATTTAAAAATGCTTATGAGATCAACCACTTGTGCATTAGTAAAAAGGGGGAATTGGGCATTGCTGTTTCAACTACTTTGAGGAGCAGGACTAAAAATATGACTAATATGTCAGTGGTTCAGAAGTGAACAGGGTAATAGAGAGTATGTCACTAGGGTCCATGAACCAGGGGTGTATTAATCATATGAGCGGGGCCTAGAGAGGTACCTGAGCAATCACAAGATTGCATGTGAACATTGTTCTTCAGTAGAGAAAGTGATGCATAATGCAGTCAACTATGAACAGTCTCAACAGTGAGTTCAAACAAATAACATGTTCTTAATGTGGCTCTTGGCGTGAGGAGGAAGAAATAGGGTTTCTTCTAGATGCTTGACTATGGTAGATCAGATAGTCAACTGAGGTCCAGGCTTCGGCAGCTGGCTGGAAGGGTGGAGCATCTATTTTTAGGCAATGAAGCTCTTCTTTAGGAGTGAAGTGGATGACCATTCTGAGCACTTCTGTGATTTCTGTTGGGTTGTAGATATTTGTTGCGGGGCCATGGTAGGGGTGAAATGCCCAGTGACATACAAAAGGCCAGAATTTCATCCCCAGATCTGAGGGTGACTGCTTTCCCAGCTCAGTTGACAAGGAGGAAAAAGAGGAACCCCCAGTGGTACGGAATTTGCAGATGTCGTAGTAGTTCAGTGAGAGTTTAGATGGAACGCCTCTGCTGGATTGTATAGCGGGAGAGGCCATTGTAGAGGGATATTTCAGATTCATTATGAAGTATTGGGGCAGTTTCCTGGGCTTTACACATGATCATCTTTTTAATCTCATCCCTGTTGTGGCAAGCAATGACATCCTTAGGGGCATCTCCTGCACAGCCCCTGGATCTCATCACTCTGTGAAAATGTTCAACGTGGACCGCAGTGTTGTTAGAATCTCCCAGCAGGGCAGAAAAAATGGTAGAAGCAGTGGACCTGAGTACCTGAGATGGAATAGACTCCAGTAAGTTGTTAGTGCTTATGTTTGATCTCTTACTGTGGTTTTCCAGGTCCTCAATCTTCAGGGTCAGATGCTGGATTTGGTCCATCTGATCCACAGCAGTTTGTTCTAAAAAGGTGATCTGATGAGCCACAGCCGCCTTTTCTTCTTCCAGGAGTTGAACACGACGTGTAAGTTGCGTCAGGTTTTCAGTTATAGTAGAATTCTCAGATCTCAATGTCTGTTTAAGATCTTCAGAGTAAGTTCTCAGATCTTCTTTGGATACTAGGTCTTTATGTAGGCTTTAGAGATCAGTTCTGTGAGGAGGGACATGAGGTCCCCTCTAGTCAGAGGAGGATCAGTCACCATGTCGGGATTAATCCGGAGATATTCTGAAGACGTGACAATTGAATGCTGTGTCACAGAGGCAGTGATATAGACTGCGATGTCAGGTTGAGAAGGAACTTGTGGCTCGGGTATTATTGGCGGGAACTGTTGAATCACAGGTCCGTGTGAGGTGTACTTGGTAATATGTTAGGATGGTGTAGATTTTTTTCCCTTTTCTTCTTTTCATTCGCCTCTATGGAAGTTCTGAAGTATTGTCAAGTTAAAAGTAAATGCTTTGAGGCATTAAGTAGAGCAAAGGTTCTATATGTCCGTAGCTTGCATGAGGCACAACCTATTCCATCACCGTGTAGGCCATGCCCCCCCAGAATTCCACAATTTAACAGACCTTATTGTAAAAAACCCTTTCCTGTGCTTAACTTGAAACCTCCTTTCCTCTAATCACAAGGGTTGACCCCTGGTTATTTGAACAGGCCTTAGAATGAAGAGCTCGCAAGAGAGATCCTTGAATTGACCTCTAATATACTTGTAAAATGTGATAAGATCTCATCTTAGTCGTCTTTTCTCTAAAGTAAATAAAGCAAGTTTGTCCTGTCGTTCCTCATACGTCAAGTCCTCCATTGACTTAATTTTGTTGCTCTTCGCTGTACACTCTCCAGTTATAGATTATACAGAAATGGTGCCCAAAACTGCACTGCATACTTCAGATGAGGTCATACCAACAATTTGTACAATGGCAAAATGTTGTTACTGTCACCGATACCCAGAGCAATCAGGAGTCAGAACATATATATAAATCATCTTTATTAAGGCACAGAACAAGCAACGAATATAAACAGGCAGAAGTTCAGCAGACAAGCAGACAAGCTTGCACTACTATCAGGAACAATAGGTTGTCTAGAATGGACGAAACTGCTGAGACTAGGCTGTAGCCACTGGAAATCTCTACAGGAACTAAGGCAGGAGCAGGAACGTGAACCGCCACGCATAATCTGTGACTGGAACTGGAATAGGAACTGGTTCAGCCATGGAAGGTCTTCTTCTGGAACAAGGACTGGAACTAGATGGGAGACTCCGACCAGGAACAATGGAAAACACTGACGCACGCCTGCTGTCAGTATAGATGAGAGTCTACCAAGACCCCAGGTCTGCGCCAGATGGATGTCCGCAGGAGGGAGGCAAGACTGAGACAAGCTGGACAGAGCCACAGGACAGCACCAGATGGGAAGGTCAGACACACCTGGTCATACACGGAGAGATTAGTCTGCCAGAGCCGCAGGTTTACACCACACTGGATGTCAGATAAGCCAAGGGTCATACATGGAGCGAATAGTCAGACAGAGCCACAGGTCAACACCAGATCAGTTAGTCAGACAAGCCTAAGGTCATACACGGAACGGTTAGTCAGCCAGAGCCACAGGTTTGTACCAGATTGGATGTCAGACAAGCCAAGGGTCATACACGGTGCAGGTAGTCAGACAGAGCCACAGGTCAACACCAAATCGGTTAGTCAGACAAAACCAGGTAATGAAACAGAAAAAACAGAGGGGCGCTCCTAGTGTAACACAGTCAATTATAAATATCCTTCACCAAATCACCACCATACTTACAATATAAAAGACCACTGCAAGTGATCAGTAGGACAAGTGAGGGATTCAAAACTGCCCTCACTCAGTCAATCCAAATTGGTCAGGATGCAGCTCTCGAGCAAAAAAGACCTCTCGCAAGATCCTTAAACAGAAACTAAAAAACAAGCGTTTTTTCTGGCTGGAATTTATTGTTATATTGCATTGCTATATTGCATTGTTTTTTATGAATTTTTGGTAATAAATTAGCATTTTTATACAAGCGGATCTACTTTATTGAACTGGAGGTGAAACTCCGAGCAGGGCGGATAGTTTATTCCCTGCATGCTATACTGACCGGTTCTATTATTATAGGCCAGTTAGGTTTGATAAATGAGTATTATTTTTTATATGTATATATATATTTTTTATATATTGCTGGATTGCGCCCCTGCTGGTTGTTGTTTTTTTAAAACCATGTACACAGGGCAAACAGAAGCACAACTGCACTGGAACACCACAAAAGGGCAACTAAAGTGGTGTCCAGGCAGTTTATATACAAATTGCTCCACCCCCAAGAGGTGGAGCAATTAATGTGATGTCCCTTTAAGAACCGGGTCACAACGTCATCAGGGAATCCCTGTGACGTGTGCGCGAGTTCTGATGTGGCTGGAGCCGCTAGGGTGAGCAGCAAGAGGTCGGTTTCCTGGATGAACACCAGGGCGCACTGGTACTCCCAACACACATGGAAACCATTGAGGACGCAGAGACCGGCCGCCCAAAGGGTCTGGCGGCCGCTTGAAAGTAAGCAACCGCTTTCAGCTATCACTCTTGCTTTTTATGCAAAATATGACATGACTTTGCGTTTGCTACTGCTATTTGACACTGGTCACTGTTTTCAAGTTTGTTATTTACAAGAATTCCCACATTTTTCTCTAGAAACAAGCTCCCTAAAATTATTCCATTAAGTTCATAAGTAGCATTGGTATTTTTTCTTCCCAAAAGCATGACTTTACACTTTTCCACATAAATCTTCAGATTCCATTTGTTTGCCCAATCTGCCATTTTATGTAAATCCCTCTGTAGAGAACTTATATCCTGTTCTGAATTTATTACCCTGCATAATTTAGTGTAATCTGCAAATATTGACATTTTTCTCTCTGTATCATGTACTTAGGAATTTTCTTGTCCCCCAACTTCAACAAGTTGATAGCATTTAATTTAGATCAGATTTAAACCTCAGTAACTAAAGATCTACCCAAATGGGACAAACCTTTTATTTCTTGGATGGGTAGAATACAAATTTTGGTTAAAATGATTGCCCTCCCTAAGCTGCTTTATATATTTAAGACAATTCCCGTCACCTTTCCTGTTAAGCATCTCGGCAAAATTAATTCAGAAATAAACTCATTTGTTTGGGCTTATAAAGAAACCCAGATTGGCTGCCTCAAGATTATATCTCCCCATCAGTTCCGATATCACTCAAAAGACTTGTGAACTCTGCCTTTTAGCTTGAAAAAAATGCCAGCAACTATCATGTCTACCTCTCTTGTACAAAGGCACAAGGGCAAAGTGTATTGTGGTTATTAGGATTTTCTGGCCATAGTAAGGTGAATGTGGGGAGGAGGGTATTATTAGGAGGCATTACTTCTATTTTAAAGGTATATATGATCAGCTTAAAATCATATTTATTATGAGAAACTCTCTGCCTTAATATAATAAAAATAGATGTATTTCTGAGTAGGTGGCCTGATTGCTACTTTTTAACTTGACATGCAAACATATTTTCTTAAAACGGCAGGAAAAATAACAGCAAGGTTGGAATGCAAATTAATGCGTATCCTGCAAATTATTTTGCCAAGCGAAAAGTAACTACATAATGAATGGGTAGTTCTAGCAAGAAAGATGAAGGCAAACTTCACATTGTTTTTTTTTAATGTTCTGTTCATTTTTTTCCTATGCTTTACTTGCAAAAAATCTCCAAGGAGAGAGAGTGACCTAGATTCTCAAAGTGCTCCTAGCTTTCATTATATGAGAATGACACCTACTTATCATTAGAGTACACTAATTAAAGAAAAAGTGACATGTTATAGTAATGTTCCCTGGTGTTTCCAATACAGAATGCTATCTGATTTATGTTAGGGTATTTGAACTATATTCTAAGCATATGTCTTAGATAGAATTCTCAAGTGACTGTCTTTTTTTGACCCCAAAAATCCTAGCACCTAACAATTTCTAATTCCATATTGTGTCAAGGGGCATAAATTACCCTTATGGAAAATTGAAATAAAAAACAAACAAAAAAAAAAACAGGTGGATTCCTTAGCATTTTGGTTTGAATTGGACGTCCCTCTGGCACTTGAAATTTTAATCTGATGTAGATTTCTAGGCTTTTATTGCTGGAAACATAGCTTAAATGTGTTTTGTAATAACTATATTGCCCTAAGAAGACTTCAGTGGAAAACATTTGTTGTCCTGGGGTTCTGCAAAAAAGAATTATATCTACCTTTGTGGGCCTGAATTCCATTACTAATTAAATAGCAATGTTGATTGATGTGATTCATAGTGGCCTTTGAAATGTAATGGCCAGATAAAAATAAGTGAGGGGTTATAATTAGGAGATATTAGTGTTGCTTTAAGAAGAGGTTTCTGTAGATGTTTCTTAAGGCCACAAAGAGATACACCATATGAATATGGACTTCTAAGTATTCAGTACTTCTTTTTAAAAATCAAATTAAAGGATGAGTAAACTTGGAAAATGAAAAAATATGTAAACTTGGAAAATGAAAAATATGTTATAGGCTTTAACTTCAGAGTAAAGTGAGTATATTGCCACTGCTGTGAGAGTTTTAACCCTTTGAATACCAGAGAGATACAAGGCTGTAAGTCAGTGAAACAAGGCTGGGGGTCAGTATGTGTGGTTCTATGGCAAGCAGTGAAGTGGAACAAAGCTGGGGCTCAGTATGTGTGGTTCTATGGCTAGCAGTGAAGTGGAACAAAGCTGGGGCTCAGTATGTGTGGTTCTATGGCTAGCAGTGAAGTGGAACAAAGCTGGGGCTCAGTATGTGTGGTTCTATGGCTAGCAGTGAAGTGGAACAAAGCTGGGGCTCAGTATGTGTGGTTCTATGGCTAGCAGTGAAGTGGAACAAAGCTGGGGCTCAGTATGTGTGGTTCTATGGCTAGCAGTGAAGTGGAACAAAGCTGGGGCTCTGTATATGTGGTCCTATGGCTAACAGTATAGTGGGACAAGGCTGATGACAGATGGCTTCAATGCAGATAGGATGTTGATCCAGGGAACTATCTGACTGCCATTTGGACTCAGAAGGATTTTTTTATCCATTTGGGGCTAAATTGGAAATGGCTTCCGAGGGCTTTTTTTGCCTTCCTCTGGATCAACAGGGGTGTTTCTGGCATGGGCTAGATTTGATGGATGCGTGTCTTTTTTCAGCCTCATGAACTATGTTACTATGTTACTATGATGTCATTATGATCAATTATATGGCTAAAATGCAGTGGCACAAGGCTAGTGGTCAAAGTGTGTGGTTCTGTGGCCAGAAGTGCAGTGGGCCAAAGCTAGGGGGTCAGTGTATGTGGTTCTTTGGTTACCAGTGGAACAAGACTAGGGAGAATGATGGTAGTTGCAGTCTGACAGCAGCTAGAGTGCCTCACATTGCCTATCCCTATGACTACCAGAGCAGTGGGACAAAGTTGGGGGGGGGGGTGAGTATGTGTGGTTAATGCTGGACAAAGTTGGAAGTCAGTATATATGGTTCTTTGGCTACCAGGGCAGTAAGACAAGGTTGGGAGTCAGTATGTTCATTGTGGAATTAAGCAGAAAAGCGATGTTTTTTCATAGAAATTCCCATGGAAGGCAAACAAGTATGTTTTTTCACACATTTCTCTTTTTAGGCAAATATTTTGCCCCTCATTCTGTGTAAGTGAGAATGAGTGTGTTTGTTATGGAGTGTGTATGGGTGTGTCATGCACTGATATGTCAACTGATCATGAGAACATCAGAACTGGGCCTCCACGTGGCAACACCATCCAAAGGTAAATTTTGCAGTAATTTTGCATGATTTTACGGGTTAAAAACTTGCTTTAAATCTATGGACATTGTAGGCTCCCTATATGTTGCTTTTGGTTGCTCATCTTTTGCTTTTGTACTTAACCCTTTGAATGCCAGGCGGCTGCACAAAGCATTGCTTCACAATGTATTGCTTACCCCTCTGCCATTCAAAGGGTTAAGGTACAAAACCTAAACTGCTAACTTTGGACAATAATATTGAGCATCACATGCTTCTTTGGGAGATGACTGAAGTTGGTCTTAGCAGAAAACATGAGTAATGAGGGAGGGCGGCCTCAGATTTCACCCCAAGTCCTGGTATGTTCTAGTTCTGCCTTTACTCACACATTGACCAACTATTCTTCATCCCTTTGAGTGCCAATGGGATGGACAGTGCATAGTTTTGCAATGAGTGGGTCACTTCTCTGGAAATAAAGAGTTAAAGGTGTTGGCAAGAAAATAATTTGTTTTCTCTCCAATTATTTACATTGATTTCATAATGACAGTTATTGTGACGAAAAAAACAGAGTTTGTTATTTTGCTAGTTTTGGCTTTGCTCATGCAACATCGATCTTGATGTGTTAACAACCAAAATAAAATAATAACTAACTTCTCCTGGCAAACAGGAGTGAGTGTTTCACCTTCCATCCAAGAAAATCAGGAGCATTTTTGGACATCACTATATACACACTATTTCATGCTCTTTAGTTTTACAGTTTATAAGATACTTATTTCTGAACTCAGTTCCAGTTAGATCCTCATGCAAAGCTCTACTTTCATGTAAATTATGGCCACTGCAACAACATTGACAAAATGATTACTAAGTAATGCCAGCAACAAGACACAGCAGAGATTAGAGCGGAGCTTCAGTTGGGACTCATATAAGGGAATTGTTTAGCAGAAAATTACTGCCTATTTCCTGACCCAAAGGTTAAATAAGAAACAGAAGAAAATTGTTTTCATTCACTAAGGAAAGACGCATAATCCAGTTATTCATATGCTTCCTAAAATGTACCCTACAAATCCCTAGTATATTATCTTGTTGTCTTTATTCAAACTATTTCACAACAAAGCCTGAGATTTATTTATAGTTTGATCCTGTATAATTTGTGTTTGTCTGTTGAAGGGAGGTACTGTATAATTTTTTGTGTGTCTGATGAGGGATGTTACTGTATATTCTGTACATACATGATGATGGGGTTTACTGTATTATCTAGGGTCACCTGAGGAAGGGTGGTACTGTACTGTCTGTGCATACATTGTGAAGGGTGGTACTGTATTATCTGTGCATACATGATGATAGGTTTTACTGTATTATCTGTGAATACCTGATGGAGGATGGTACTGTACTATCTGTGCATACATGATAATAGATTATACTGTACTATCTGTGTATACCTGATGGAGGATGGTACTGTACATACATGATGATAGGTTGTACTGTATTATCTGTGCAAACATGGTGATAGGTTGTACTGTATTATCTGTGTATACCTGATGGAGGATGGTACTGTACTATCTGTGTGTACCTGATGGAGGATGGTAATGTACTATCTGTGCATACATGATAATAGTTTATACTGTACTATCTGTGTATACCTGATGGAGGATGATACTGTACTATCTGTGCATACATGATAATAGATTACTGTACTATCTGTGTATACCTGATGGAGGATGGTACTGTACTATCTGTGCATACATGATGATAGGTTGTACTGTATTATCTGTGCATACATGATGAAGGGTGCTACTGAATTATCTGTGCATACCTGATAAATTGTGGTACTGTATTTTCTGTGTGTGTCTGATGAAGGGTGGCACTGAATAATTTCTGTATACCTGATGAAGGGTGGTACTTTGTTATCTGTGCATACCTGTTGAAGGGTGGTACTGTATTACCTGTTTATGCCAGATGAATTGTGGTACTGTATTATTTGTGAATACCATATGAGGTGTGGTACTGTATTATCTGTGTATGCCTAATGAACTTTATTAACTGTGTATGCAAAACAAAATGTGGTACTATATTATCTGTGTGGCCTGATGGGGGGTGTGCTGTATTATCTCTGTGCATCTGATGAAGGGTGGTACTGTGTTAACTATGTTACCCGATGAAGGGTGTGCTGAATTATCTGTGTGTGCATGATAAAGGGTGATGCTGTGTTATCTGTGTAAACCTGATGAACTGTGATACTGTATTATTTGAGTGTGCCTGGAGAAGGGTGGTACTGTGTTACCTGTGAATGTCTGATGAGGGGTGGTACTATATTATCTGTGCATGCATGATGATTGGCAGTACTATATAAAATCTGAAGGGTGTGCTGTATTATCCGTGTATACCTGACGAAGGGTGGTACTGTATTAACTGTGTATGCCTGATAAACTGGTATACTGTATTATCTGTGTATGCTTCATGAAAGGTACTGTGTTATCTATGAATGTCTGATGCTAAGTGTTACTTTGCATTCTGTGTGCGACTGATGAAGGGTGATTCTATATAATCCAGGTGTGGCAATGTGTGGCAATCCAGCTGTTGTGGCACTACAGCTCCCACAATCCTCTGCTAGTCATTGGTAGTACTGTATTATCTATATATGTCTAACTAACGGTGCTATTGTGTAATCTGTGTATGACTGAGGTAGGGTGCTATAGTATTATCTGTGTAATCCTGATGAATGGTGTATAATATGGGTATGTTTGATGAAAGGGGATACTGTGTAATCTTTATATGCCTTTTAAAAGGTGGAAGAGGCCCCCCAAACAGTTTGTGATATTTTGCGTACAAATAAAAGTGGGTAATTCACCCTAAGGATAAAACTAAAGAGGTGAAATATGACTGATTTCAAGTGGAGCTTTCAACCCATCGAATGCTAGAAAGCACTCCAATACTTTGGGACTTGTCATTTGATCCCTTATGGAGCAGTTGTTTTGCTTCAAAATGATTGCTCTTTAGTTTACTTAATACTATTTTTAAAGCCTGTGTACACGGGTCAACACTGGAATTCCCCGGAATGTGCACAGAGAGGACTACGGCAGAGTGGACTCCGGTCTGAATTTGGAGCTGCCCTCTCCGTATCAGCCGCGGCACTGGCAGTGTGTATCGCATTGTGAAGTAATGTATTGGTGATCTCTTTATAATTCAATGGGCTTAACACTTTCTGTGCCAGAGGCTTGGGGAATTTTTGTGTCCTGTTGGCCAGACACATTTTCAGCATATTCCTATCCTACAAAACAACATGCTCTCATTTTATTTAATTTTTTTTAAACATGTCTTTCCTGTACTAAAATGGTTGTACCAACTATAAAAATGAAGAAAGATAGACAAAGTACACCATTTTGGAAAGAAGATATTACTCACTGCATCAAATGAGAGGTCATTTGCCTTTCTATCCCTAACCTAATGTGCACAAATGTTTCCAGAAGTTGGCACTGAAGGAGAAAATAGGAATGTTTTAACCCTTCCATAAGAACTAAAATCTTTGAAAACTATGTATTTTCTTACTGTATTCATTAGCTACTACTCATCTAAGAAAAATGGTACTCCACTGGTATGAGTTTACATACTATAGAGGTGCTAGAAGCACAAAATTACATTTTCCTGTCTTCATTTTTTTAAATAGACTGCCTGCACTAAAATGGTCCTACCTATTAAATATATGATGTAAAAGCATGCAATGTATACCATTTTGGAAAGTAGACATTCTCCTTCATCAGTTAGGGTATTTTTGCCTTTTTACTCCTAGGGTATTTTGCCCAGTTATTTCCATAAGGTGGTAACTATGGTGATTTTTTTTTAATTCCACCACTTCAAAGATACTAAAATATTTGTAAACCATGGCATTTTTTGTATTCAGTATTTTCTGCCAGGCCAAGAAAAATGGCACTTCAGTGGTATGGGTTGTCATACAGTAGAGGGTGGCAGAAGTACAACATTATATCTGTCACTTTTTTGGGGACATGAACTGCCTTAATTGAAGGGCAAAAACATTCACCTCAAACTGAAATCAGCGAAAAATGGCTCTTTCCTGCGAAAAGTGCTGGTTTCCTGCTTTTTTTTGCCTAGCTCTTGAAATCAATGGGAAGAAAAAATTTTCTCCACCACACAAACGTTTTCTCTAGTTTTCTACAGCCATATAATCGGGTGTCAGGCTATCACAGCGTGCCATTCTGTGTTTGTGAGAGGAGAAAGCAGCACATTTTTTAGCTAGAGAAGAAAGGCAAATAAAGGGGAAATGAACCTTAGTTTAGTGAATCATTTAGGTAGGACATTTGTTCTCTGTATAAGGGGAGTCTGGGGGCACTCTGGGGAGAAGAAGGGAGGAAGGAGTTGACCCAAAATTCCCCAAAATTTGGTGTGACTGACTGGCAAGACACAGGTAGCTGGGGTCAAAATTTCTTGCTGATTTCACTTTAATTGGCTATGTGCTAGGGAAATCTGGGGAAAGAAATTGTTGATTTTGTTTTTTAGTTATATAATTTTTTATGGACGAACTGTGATAAGATAGGGTGGACAACTTAAAAAAATTAAATAAATAAAAATAAAAAAATATAAATAATTAAACACATAAATATATTAGACAACTGATTGGAAGCCTGATGTGAGCTCTGTGCCTGAGGCAGACTTGATAGACAGCAGACAACACTGAGAATTGTGTTGAGGGCCAAGGCAAGACATCACACTCCATCAGTTGTGTACTGTAGAGAGTAAAAACACACACTGTAGTTGAGTAATGTTTACCAAATGCACATGCAGGAGGGGTAAAGGTGTAGCAGTACAGGAACATGGGAGTAAAATGGTAGTACAAAAACTGTCTGCAGCAATGGTTGCTGCAGCATATGCAATAAATGATGATGATCCTTCTCCTCTTGGGGTGGAAGCAGTTTGTCAAGGTCCCACCAATCACCCCACACCAGTCCCCCATCACCACTACCATACACATCTGCCACATTGTAGGCTGTACTTTTTTTTAATCACTTGACATCATCATGAATATGTGCCAGTGTCACTTAAGCAGGAAGTAAGTGTTGTGGGCAAACGACAAATGCACTCTTCATGCTAACACATTTTCAAGGCATATGTTGCTGTAGGACTCACAACTTTGACTTCCAGCTACTTATTTCTCCACAGAAGCCATCAGAAGAAGTAATATTGTGCTGGGAAATGTTGCACCATATTAAATATAGGAGAAAATTGTGTTGGAATAGGAAAAAGTTTGTTGGAATAGGAGAAAAAAATGTTAGCATTGGAGAAAAATGTATTAGAATAGGAGAAAAATGTGTTGAATAGGCGAAAAATGTATTGGAATAGGAGAAAAATGTGTTGGAAAAGTCAAATAATTTGTTGAAATAGGCAAAAAGGAGGACAATTTTGCATTGGATAAAAGGAGAAAACTTTCACGAGAAGTCAAGCAGGACATTTTTCTCACTTTTAGCTCACCCCTACTTAACTGTCCACAACTATTACAGATAGGCTGACAAGACCTCACTTTTAACCGGGGACACAAAGAAAATAGGCATATTTCAGGACTGCACTGAAATCAAGCAGCCCTGCCGTATGCATTTTTCATGCGTCCCCGGTTAAAGATGAGGTCTGATCACCCTAATTACAGATATGAAGAAAAAGTCAGTAAGGCATAACATTTTTGAAAGTGAACATTCACCCGCATCAGTTCCATGACTACCTGTGGAGCAAGGCTGGGGAGAGGGGGTTCAGAGTGTATATGCAGGGGTCTTTGACAAATACTGGGGAGTGAAACAAAGCTGAGGGGGATTTCAGTCAGTGTATGTGTGGATTTGGGAGAGCCAACAAACTTGGGGGTCTGGCAGTGTATGTGGGGATCTTTAGAACTTATGAGGGGGCCATTGGCAATTTTCTCATAGAGAAACATGTAGATTTCGCACCGTTTTTACTAGCAGGCCAGAAAATTTCACAAAAATTATTTCCTCCTATGTTACAAAATAAGGCAAAACTTCTTGCCCATATACTATCTAAACCATAAACCACTTCTGCTACCTGATACATAGATGATATTAGATGTTGGTTAATTTTAAGAATATTAGTCCTCCAACATTGCTGCTTAATAGCCAGGTTCTATGGTTATTTACAATATAACCATCTGCTCTGAAAAACAGGCTCACACTAAAAGCTTTCTTGAGGGCACCAAAGGGTTTCAGGGCTAGCCACACACATTGTTTTGTTTGCCAGTAGTTGATGGGATCATTGTTTCTGCCAGGAACGTAACTATCCTGCAAGTATACTGAAACCATCTCACTGGCAGTGGGACCACTCCTAGGAGCTACACGGTGTTACTCTGTATCAGTTTCCAACACATATTCTGGGAAAAAGTCCCACAGAGATGTACTACTGCCAGTGCTGTCACCACCACCACCACAAATGTTGGACTACCTCTCCTGAGACCCCTGAATCTCCCAATGTTCATTAATATGTTGGGAATGGTATGTTCTGGTTGATATTGCTAGTCCTGCTGCTGGTATAAACCCTTTGGTGCCTTCCTTTTAACTATGCTTTCTAGCAGTTTTTGGGTCCTAAATTTCTCCCTCTCATCCTCCACAATGCAACCCTCCATTTCCTCATGATGATCATCATGACTCCTTCTTGTGACAAAGTGATCATGCTCTGGCACAAAATATGTAATTTTGTGTTTAAAGTGGTGGGGGGGTCCAGCAAAGTGGCAAGAATATATTCCTCATTGCTTTTAATGGACACTCTGCAAGGATCTTGCTCAAAGCATGCTAACATGTCCATGACCAGCTAGTGCATGTCTATTTTGTCATTATGGTACACTTTTTCATCCATGCTTCTCAGTAAAAATGAGTGGCAAATTCCTGCCCCTATCTGACTAACCAGCATGGTTACATCCTCAAAAGTTCTCAGCAGCTCACAAACATCTCAAAATAGTTGCCATTGTTCAGGTGACAAAGCCTCACAGTTTAGCACTGTGTACTCTCTAATGGCATTACTCTGCTGGTACAAATGCTCTAGTGTGTACAGTGTGGTATTCCACCTGGTGGGGACCTCCATTTTCAGCTGTTTATGGGGCAGTTTGATACATTCTTGAATGGAATATAATTTGGTGTGTGCACTATAAGAATGGCTAAAATGGGTACAGATTTTGCAGCCAATATTCAGCATCTCTATGAGGGTTTGGGATTCTGCCAAGAATCTGACCTCAACAAAATTTAGCACATGGGCAAAGCAGGGCACATGCATCATATCACCTATTCCCAAGGCGGCAATTATGTTGGAGCCATTATTAGCAGACACAAAACCAGCTTTCTATGAGAGGGGTACAAACCATTCCTCTATCACTTGCTGTAGTTTACTTAATACATCTATGGCTTTGTGGAACTGTCTCAAAACTTTGCATGCACAAGGAGGCATGCTGATGGTATGGGATATCCTGCTGCTGTCTTTTAATCACACTGCCAGAACCAGAGGCAAGATTACTGGTTGTCACCTGATGCTGTAAGCTAATGTTGCCCACTGGTGGTGGGAGGGAAACCCAGTGAGCAGTCAGTCATAAAATCTGTGTTCTTCCCACTTGTCCACATATCTGTTGTTAGGTGGCTTTCTTGCCATATGAGCTATCCAGTCCTTTGTCTACCACACTAACCACCTGCTCATACAATTCTGGCACAGACATCCTGGAAAAATAACTACAGCTTGGGATATGCCACTGAGGAGCTACAAATGACATCAGTTTTCTAAATGCTGAGTTTTCAACAAAAGAAAACAGCAGCATTATCACAATCTACCTTAGAGGCCTAAGTTATCCTGTGCTTCCTTCCTCTGTGGCGTGTCAGTCGGCCGGCATTGCTGACATCATGAAACAGTCACTGACTAGGATGTTTATGGGCCTATTCTGTGTTGCCTTATTGGGTCCTGCCTTCTCCTGCTCCTTTATAAACCTCCCTGGGCCTGGGAGTCATTGCCCTTACATGGTGTTTCCGATATTGTCTCTTGCTCTCTGTTGTGACCCGTGATCTCCTGAGAATTCACTCTGTGTATGACTCTGGCTTGTCTGACTACCCACATCGGTTCTGACCTCTGGCTCTGGCTGACTAACACTCCATGTATGACTCTGGCTTGTCTGACTACCCACATCGGTTCTGACCTGTGGCTCTGGCTGAGTAACTCGCTCCGAGTATGACCCCAGCTTGTCTGACTACTCATATTAGTTCTGATCTGTGCCTCTGGCTGACTAACTTGCTTCATGTAGTCCCCGGTTTGTCTGACCTCTGGCTGACTGTCATTCCGTATAGTTCCCAGCTTTCCTGACCTGTGGCTCTAGCTGACTACTTGCTCTGTACTCTCTGAACTTGCCTGACCATCAGTCTCAGTGTTTCATGATTCAGGCCTTCTCTTGCTCCCTGTTGCCTCTGGTCGCGTGACCCCGGGTGGAGACTTGTGCCTCAGTTACTGCTCCCTCTGGTGTTCCACCCGCACCACGGTCCTACTCTCTGGTATCTCGCAGTAATGCAGTGCGCAGCACAGAGTGCAGCTCTAGGTAGGAGCCTTGGTCCTATCATCCTGTGTTCTGGGGTTGTGTGTGCTATACTATTATTACTGTACTTATTAAATAAAGGTGGATTTATATTTTATATTCGTGTCTGTCCTTCTTTGCCTGAAAACTGTGACAAGCATGTCCACTGCCAACATCTTGACAACCTTAACATTCCACATATGTACTTTGGGATTGTTGTTAAGTTTTTGAGTTATTCCCAATAACTCAGCAAGTGTGGGTTGTCAGTACATGGAAGGAGGACCCTGTAACTTGATTGCTTTAACATGACTAGAGGATGTGGTGGAGGTTGAGGCGGCATGTGTGGGCAGTCCATGAGTCTTGCCATCTCCCAAAGCAAACTCAGTCATACTTCAGCAGGAGCCATAGGTGCTATTTCAAATTAACAAAATCTTAACTCACTTTTGTAGGCTAGAATATGACTCGTCATCTTCATTGTCATCATTATTGTTTTTAATTTGTTTTCTTAATAGTACAGGTGCTGGTGGTAGAGGAACATTTGTTGGGACTTTTACAAATTGCATCCTCCTCAGGATACGAGGGATAACCATCATTTATTGTACAGGCTGCAGTAGCCATGGTTGCAGTCAGTTTTTGGACAACCACTTGCATCACACATCCCTGCACTGCTCCTATTCATTTTCCCCTTCCCTACCTCTTGTGTGTTTGCTGGACATTACTTAACCACTGTGTATGTGGTTTTACAGTAAAGTAAACAAAGAAGTGATTGTGTGTGATGTCTTTCCTTGGCCCTCTACAAAATACTCTGTCTCGTCTAGTATCAGTCTGTTTCAGTAATAGCTCATGTTAGGGTGCATGTCTCTTTCATATACCAATTTTTTATTGTATTTATTTATTTTTTTATAAACTGCCTCCCATCCCTATCACTGTTAACAAAAACCAAACAAAAATGCATACTACTTGTTCAACTACTTCTTTTCCCAGACTCCCCTAGCACAGAGATAGGAGCCAGATCATGAAGGAACTTGGATCTTAGCTGACTATGTCTTCTCTGCCACATAAAATGTTGGGGTATTTGGGGTAAATCTCCTTTGTTCTCTTCTCACACCCACAGATTCCCCTAGTACAAAGATAACAGTCAGATCAGGTAGGAATTTGGATCACTGCTGCCTGTGTCTTCCCAGGCAGTCACAGGATTTTCTAGTATATGAGTCAATCTCCTTTCTCCCTTCTCATCCACCAGACTCGCCTAATACAGAGAAAAAATGTTTTGCCTTCAATGTTAACTCCACTTTATTAGTGTGTCTTCTCTAGCTCAAAATATGTAGCTTTCTTCTCTTTTCACAAACACAGTGTGGCATGTTTCAGGAACCTGACACCTTTTTATGCTATGCCTGTGGGAAAAGAAGGGAAACTTGCCACTTCGTGGGTAGAAATTCAGTCTTCCCCTTGATTTGATGCAAAGAGCTAGACGAAAAAGCAAAAAAATGGCACTTTTTGGAAAAAAATTTGCACATCAGGAAAAAGTGCCATTGTTTTCTTGTTTTTCTATTGAGACAAAAACCTTTGCCCATTCCTAGTCAGTAGTAACAGTTTATGTGAGGACTGCAATATGGCAGCACAGCATATGGGCTTGACACAATGGGGGCAGATGTTCAAACCCTTAAGTTGTTCCATCATGGCAGTCTGGGGGTTAAGGATCAATACAATTTTATTATGGTAAAAACATACAGAGTATAGGGCTTTTCCTGCTGAGTGAAATGGGTGTTCCTACTGTTGGCAGTTTCTTTATTCAAGAGTTGGCACCATTCAAATTGTAGCTCAGCATTTACTATAATATTCCATGGAGAATGTAGTCAGTAAGTAAACTCACATCTCCCGTAGTATACAATATAATGTGAATTGGGTGAATTGTACTAGAAGTGTCTAGACACCAGAGTGCACTGTTGTTAATATTAACCACTTATCTGCTAAGCCTTTTCAGCTCCCCATAGCTAAGTATATTTCTACACCTTTGTTGCTTTTTACAGTCAAATAATAATTTTTGTTGATTTTCTCTGAACAATCAACATGTCATACGTTGCTTTTCAGCAGAGATTGCACTTACAAAACATACTATTGATTAGTGGATATCGCCTAACATGCAACACATTTTTATGCATAATTCAATAGTGCTTTTCCAATTGAAATTCCAGTAAAAAGAATGTCAATTGTCCTTGGATTAATTTTTTTTAATGTTTCAAAGGCAAATGTGTATGGTTCAGTAAGTTTAGTATTAACTGGCCTTTCCAAAACACTAAAATTTGTGTTTTTATGCCTTGGTCTTCCATTGTAAATTAGCAATTGAAAACAATAATGCAATATTTATTTTTCCTCATTTTGTACCAATCTGCAATCGATGCATAAAATAATGAAACTTTAACCATATAACCCTACATGATACAAATGGTTTAAGGTACAAAAACTTAAAAATTTGAAAATTTAATGTGATGACCAAGACCAGTTAAAAGTTCAAAATAAATATATATATTTGCCATTTGAAATGCTACAAAAACACTGTTGGAAATACACAAGTGGTTGTGCTTGTAAATCAATTATATCAGAGATTTCTTAGAAGACGTAGATGGTATAAAAAGCACAGATGATAAAAAGCACTGCACTGCTAGAAACACCATAAGACCATTTTTTCATTAATTCCCTTGGGTGACATTGTTTATAACTTAAAAATCCAATAAAGAATCTTGCTTGGATAAAATCTGAAAGCTATCTCACCACTAGCTTGCGGAATAATTTGTTCAATAACAGTAATTTTGAATTTCATTATGTCATTTCCTCTGCATTTTGAACAAATTTTTGTATTGTGAATATTGGATTTCTTAATAATGGGGGTTATTCACTATGACATGATAAAGAGGCATGTAAAACACAAGGAGGGTTATAATGCACTAAGGCATGATAAACAGGTGAAATCACTTCCCCAATTCCTATGTTATTCTATAGAGACTATGCACTAAGATTTCTCAAGTTTTGGAGATCTTATTTAATATTTTTTTTTTTTAAAAAAGGAACAGAAGTCCTATGCAGTTGTATGTATGATTAAATAAACAGAATGTTTTATAAAGTAAGGGTGTTATATAGAGAGACACTACAGAAGACATCCTAAACAGGATTAGCCATTATGGCCTCAATTAAATCCCTCGACACCAAAAAAACAGCCAATGGAGTTTATTCAAGCTCTGCAAGCAATTCAATTACCTTTACTTTGAAGAAATACCAACTTAAAAAAACACACCTCAGGTGATAATTTTGTGGCCTTTTGCGCCCATTGACACACAAAACTCCAAAATATGCCATTCATTTCTATGTGTTGGGCACTAAGATATGTTAAGGGACCCACTTTAACATGTGAAAATCTGCCCCCAGTATTTCTGGGCACAGAGTCCCTTAATACATCTCAAAAGAGCTGAAGCAGGAATTGAACCTGAAAAAGAACATAAAATAGTCAGCAGTGGATGTACTGATATGGGGCCTAAGCCCATATCAGTACATCAAAAGCAATCCCAAAATGTGTAAAATGTTAGTAGAATTAACTCTATGAGTGACAGTGGGGTAAGATTCCGTAATCTTCCATCTTCATGTGTTCTTTCAAATCTGTCATTAAAAATAAATCAAAACTTCAATGAAAGTGTTGAAAAAAAATACCACCAAGATACGTCAGAGTCAACCCTTTGAGTGCCGGAGGGGTTAAATGTAGTCTGGCTTATCTATTAAATATAATATGTTGCCATTCCAGTTTCACATAAGAGTAAGTAATTCCTTTGTTTAAAAAATAAAAGACCTTAAAAGGGTTAAAAATGGCTCCAATGCCGCCACCTCCTCTGGCTCCACTGGCAGCAGTAGGAATGCATAATGCAACAGACTACCTCTTCTGTGCTGTCAGTCCCTTCCGTACGTTAAGTTACCAAGTAATGACTCTTACAGCAGACTGGGACTGACAGTGCAGGCGTGCAGACGTCACTATGCAAAGATGTCTGCGCTGTTTCCTGGTTGTCAGTCCTGTGATCAGTAGAATTTCTCTGTAAGGAGGTAATTATTCTGGTGACTAGTACTATTGATCAGCTAGTGACCAGATGGGTAGTTCTTGGGATTTAACTTTATGTGGGGTGATCGTTCCCCTTTAAAGCATTTTATGTATATTGGTTTTGATATCTCATAAAGTGTTTTGCATATAGCATTTTGCATATTGCATTTAGCGTATAGCTGTTTGAGTTTTACATATTTTGTATAGCGGTTTGCATTTTGCGTATAGCATAAAACGTTTTGGCTATACTGTTTTGCTTTTTGCTTACAAAAAACCTCCCAAAAAACCCAATAAGCCCCATTGTTAGGGATGAGCGAGCACCCCGATGCTCGGGTGCTCGGGTGCTCTGACCGAGCACCCCCTGATGCTCGAGTGCTCGGCCGAGCACCCGAGCCCCATTCAAATGAATGGGAGCACTCGAGCATTAAACCAGGCACCCCCTGCTCTGATGAGCGGAGGGTGCCTGGTCAATGTCCCCCTTCATCTCCGCTATGCCCCTCTTCCACAATGTCCCCCTTCATCTCCTATGCCATAGCGGAGATGAAGGGGGACATTGTGGAAGAGGGGCATAGCGGAGATGAAGGGGGACATTGTGGAAGAGGGGCATAGACTCTATGCCCCTCTTCCACAATGTCCCCCTTCATCTCCGCTATGCCCCTCTTCCACAATGTCCCCCTTCATCTCCTCTATGGCATAGGAGATGAAGGGGGACATTGTGGAAGAGGGGCATAGCGGAGATGAAGGGGCACATTGTGGAAGACGGGCATAGCGGAGATGAAGGGGGACATTGTGGAAGAGGGGCATAGAGTCTATGCCCCTCTTCCACAATGTCCACCTTCATCTCCGCAATGCCCCCTTCATCTCCGCAATGCCCCCGTACCTCCATTCCCTGGTGGTCCAGCGGAGCGTCTTCGGATCTGTGCCTCTTCCGGCACAGATCCTCTTCACCCGAACATGTCGGGCGAGCACATGGCGGTACTCGTACGAGTACCGCCATGTGCCGAGCAGAGCGATGCTCGAGCCGATCCGAGCATCAGCCGAGCACGCTCGCTCAACACTACCCATTGTATTTAAACCCATGATTGCTAGATAGTTTTTCAGTGCATTGTATTGGGAATTTTCATATGCTCCCTATGAAGCAGTTGGTTTGCTGCACAATTACTTACTTTTGATTTGTGTATATTGTCCATTGCTCTATTTTTCAGCACCGTATGTGAAAACTTAACAGTAGGTGGATAATATAAATAAATTGGCAGGTTAGTGCCCCATGGCTTAGTACAGGGGCTCTTTGGTGTGGTGCTTCGGTGTGCCATGCATGCCAGCTGTGGGTACAAATTTTTACTATAAAGACCGACTAAAATGGAACTATCATGGTGGTGTCACGGTTTTGGAAGAACACTCAGACAAATACTGTAGGGTTAAAATGGTTTAATTGAAAAACAAAGAAACAATAAACAACTGAATACTTTTCCCAACCAACACAAGCCCAGATGAAGACAGTACAGTTACTTCCCACAACTTTCACAGGTCAGATAGGAACAGTATAATGGAACAACACACCAGAACTGAGAGAGAGACAGCAGGAACCCTAAAACGCTAGGGTTGTATGGAGGCAACTGACCCACTGATACTGGCAGCAGGATCCCTAGAACGCTAGGGTAGTATGGAGGCAACAGACCATGGATACTGGCAACGGGTGTCTGGTACACACAACGGCTGGCTCTAAAGCACGCTTGGCCACAAAGTTACAGTAAGGCAGGGTGAGAGAGTGAACCAGTCCTAGAACTGTAGGGTGATAGCGAGGTTCAACCAGAGTGATAATGCGCCCGGGAAATATGTCTATAACCACCAACCAGGAGTGAGCACAGCCAGTGACAATGGATAAACCAGACACTTCAGCAATTTGAGAGAGTAACTCAGCCCAGCTGTTGACAGCATGGAAACGGGTACTCCGTATGTACTACTACGATACAGCAATGGAAGCAGGTTCTCAGCCAATCCAGTAAGCAACGGAAGCGGGTTCTCAGCCAGTCCAGTCAGCAACAGAAGCGGGTACTCAGCCAGTCCAGTCAGCAAGGAAAGCGGATTCTCAGTCAATCCAGTCAGCAACGAAGCGGCAGCAGATCCGGATACTCAGGATCGTCGTCATGCAGGCCAGGTCATACACAAACAGAGAAACAGCAGTAACTAGCGCTAGGTTCAGGTACACCACAAAAGGGCACCCAACTAACAACATGACAGGGTATAAAAGGGCTGGCCCTGGGTGGAGTCAGGTCCTGGGACCAATAAGAATCCAGAATCTGAAACAAGGAAGTAGTAATGTCGCCATACTGCAACAAGGATCATGGGAACCGAGATAGGTGGTTGCCGGAGCATAATTACAGGGGGTACATAAGGTGTAGTTGTGACATGATCCTGGATCCAAAGGTACCCACTAGTTCCAGGACTCAGTAGGTTCTAGTTATACCCCAGGGAAAATATTTTTGCTTTAGCGCCCCCACCCTAAGAAAAAGAATTTACGATTCATTGCTAAAATAGCCACTGGAATCATTATGTGTTGCTCCCACCTATTTCCAATGTATTAATCTATTTATGTTCCCATTTTAACTCTTACATCAAAGAAGAAGGGGTAGAGAGGCAACGTATAACATTTTCAGTCATTCCCTAACCTGTTTGATTGATATCTTAAATTAAACATTTTTTTTCTTGTTCCTGTTTTTCCTGCAATTGGATTGATCAAAACAGCAAACGAAACATGAAACATGAAAGAAATAGCACATTTTGTAAAAAATTCAAACTTCCAGAATTGCTTTGCTCATTCCAGTTTCTGGCATTGAAAAGATCACACAAGGGACTTATTTAAAAAACTAAAGGTAATCAATTCTGGAGCAACCCAACTGTACCATGTTGGCAACGCATTGGAGACCTCTCTAATATCCAAGGGGTTAAAAAAAAACATTTTAATGAATATAACTTTGTGGATTTTTTTGTCTCCTGTGTAGATGGTTTCCTCCAGAATTGATTATCTTTAACTTGATAAATGAAGCACAAAATGAGAACTTTTAAGCTGAGTAAATGCTCCAGAAGCAGAATGTCACAAACGCATTACACACATTTCTGTCTTGTTTCCAACGAGTATGCAGAACACTAATGCAGATTATTAGCTATATAATTTTTGTCATAGAACAGGCAGTGGGAGCATAGGAGGTAAATTGCATTTCGAGGCTGGAGCTATCGCAAACCGTATGAGTAGATATATCAAAACTGTAATTTACATTTTAAATTGTCCACTAAAAAATGTATTCAATGTATTGTATTGGGATTTTAATAGAAACTTTTGTCAAAATCTCTTTTGCCAAATGTATGCTGTCCTTTTTTTGGCAAACATATTAGAATGATTTTGTCATAAAACACAGTGGGAATTGTTACATTATTTATTAACCCTCTGAATTCCAGAGTGGGGTATAACATGATGCATAACCCCTTGTATGCTAGGGGACGCCCACAACTTTGCAACGCACTGCATTTACCTCTTACATGCAAGACTATTAACCCTTTGAGTGAAAGAGAGGTATCCAGCGCATTGCAACGTAATGCATTTGATACCTTTATGGTACTCAAAGGGTTAATCTCTAATCTAAGTATTAAGTTACAGAAATCAACCATTATGGCTACATTTTAACCCCTTGAGGAAACATATGTCTGTGGTTAGTTGTATTTCCATGCAGAGGGGACTTGCTTGTCATTTTGGAATTGGAGTGCCCTTTTAGCCTGGACTAGAATGATTTGTACATGGAAACGTCTCCTCTGTAATGGCACTAGAAAGCTGAAATGTGATGCTTCTGAGTGGTGTTCCACTGAGAAAATGTGATCTCTCTGAGAAGCAATACTTGGTTTATTTTGGCCTCAGATCCTCTAGCTCACACATACTTTTCAAGTAAAATGTTAGCATTGATCTATTTGAAAAATATATATTTTTGTTCTTTCATTATTGTAGAAACTGAACATAGGACACACAAGCATATCTCCTTTATATTTCTGGATGCCAGACAGAAACAAACAAACAAAAGAAAATATAGATAAAAACAAATTCCCCCCATCTGATCTGCTGACTAAACTACTTAAAAAGCTCTGACATGTGTAATCCTTTCAGTCCCATGATAGTAGTTCCTAAATAGCGAACCATCAGTGATTCAGTTTGTTGATCATTTTGCCTTACTTTAACAAACTTTTGGCCACAGAAGGGGGAAGAGAGAGAGAAAGAGAGAGAGGGAGAGAGAGAACGAGAAGGAGAAATAAAGAGGAAGAGAAAGACATTAGGGAGAGAGAAAGAGATAAAGAAGAGAGAAAGAAGGAGAGAGAAAGAGACAGAGGTGGAAAGAGCAAGAGGGAGATGGAGAGAGAAATGAAAAATTATACAATTAAAATATGAGGGATATAATTTTTTAATTAAGTACTGGAATTTACTTGTCCATAAACACTTCTCTATTGTCCTTTTTGAAAGATGAGTACATTTATAGGGTTTTACTTGCTGAGAAAAGCAAGGGTTCTTACAGTGCTGGGAGATTTGTATTCCCAAAGTTATTACAGCCAAAACATATTTATTTTACTCTCCAACTGTTAGCAGCAGAGTCCAAAAAATAACTATTTTTTATTTCTTGAGCTTGAGTCATAGACTACAGTTCTCCATTGAACCCATTGAATAAAGCCTCCCAGAAGTGGATGACATATATATATATATATATATATATATATATATATATATATATATATCTTGAGTTTAGGACTTCAGTTCTCCATAGAGCCATTTGAATAAAATGTCCCCGCAGTTGAAGAGCTCTTATTTTATTCAGAAGGAAAAAGAATACTAACATATTTTTTCCATAAAGATCTTTCTACTTCTTTACACCTTTCCCCCACAGATGCTAGTGATGTCTCCAGTACATTGCAAAGGAAGTCATCTGATTGGCTAATACAAAGATTAGAAAAAACAAAACAAACTTATTTAACAAACAAGAAGCAAGTAAATATAATCCCCAATCAATAGTTTTTATACAAATTGGTCAAGGTCATTGCATCTTCAGTAAGATTGTTTATTGAGATCCATCAGCGACTGTGATGTTGTGAAGGTGATTCAGATTAGGTAGATGTGGAAAGCAATCAGCAATAAAATTCATTAAAAATCAACGTAGCCTCTGACATTTGCACTTCAAAGCATTATATGGTTCACAAGAAAGTGCTTATTTTGAAACATTTTTCTAAATAAAAAAGGGCAATCAATTTGGAGATTATCTGAGCCACAGTGTGGATTATTATGATTCTACAAATAATGTTCATTTATGTCATACCAGCATGGAATTATTTTGTATGGAAGAACTTTTTTTTTTTTTTATTAATAGACACTTAACCCTTTGTGTGAAAGAGAGTTACCCAATGTAATGAGAAGCAATGCACTGGACAACAATTTGGCACTCAGTGGGTTAAATGGATTATCCCTTTGGTTGCTAAAGAAGTCTTCAAGGCATCACTTAGCTATACACTGGAGATTCCTCTTACAGTCAAAAGATCAAATGTAAATGATCTTGATACAATAGTTTAATTTTGAACTTTATCACATTATATGAAAAATGTATACTTTAATTATTTTCTTCCTGAGTGAAACAAGGGTACACTTATTTCTGGAAAAGCTTTCGTTTGAGGGGTTTACAGCCCAAACATTTATTTTCAATCCTGGTCATCTTGGGACACTTCTTTTCTCTTACTTTGGAAATCTGTAGTCTAATACTCTGGTACTCAAAGGGTTAAAAAGTCTGTATTGTAATAACATCTAAATGAACATCTCCCAATAGTGAAATTACCCTTGTTTTAACAGAGGAAGTCATGTTACATATATTTTTTAAAATAAAAAATACTATTCCTTTAAAGTTAGAAAAGATTGGATATGTTAAAAAAATTGACTGTCTTGTAAACTCTGATGTTTCGGAGCTTTAAAGGGGATGTATCACCTCTATATAACTTAGACTAAATAATTAGGTTATAGAGCGAATCTGACTAAAAGTGTGTTCATTTTTTTTTAAAACTTTATTTTATCTAAATTGAAGTTATAAAGTCTTCCCTGCAGCTACTTCCACATAGACTGCAGTTACCTGCTCTGTAACCACAGTCTGTGGGTCTTCATTGGAACACAGACTGAAAAAAGAATTTAAGAGAGAATAACTCCTCCTACTAAGAACACATTTACTTCACTAGGGCCAGAAAATCCTAACTGGAGGCTATACATTTTGTCATTACCCTTTTGGTTCAAGACCTAACCTCTTCTATCAGTCCTGGATGGATCTCATACTCTAGTCACTGCGCAAGGTAATCATACTCCTTTAACCCCTCCTTTAACAGGTCGCACAGCTGGCACTTAAGGACAACGGGGCTTTTTTTTTTTTTTTTTTTTTTTTTTTACACAAATCAGATTCAGGGCTCCCTGAACGCATGCAGCTGCACGGGAAGCCCTGAATTCCATCATATGCCAGGACCATCACTGGTCCTTTAAGGAAATTTTTTCCATGATCCCGGCACATCATGGGTCCTTATGGTGTTACGTATCAGAGGAATGCCCAAAACATTGCTTTTCTTTTTTTTTTTTTTAATTTCAAGTGTATGTGCATATTCACATTTATACAAAAAAACTAAATATCATTACATTAATCATTACATAAAACATCCACATTACATAAAACAACTGCATCAGGGCCAGGAAGAAAGAGAGATTATAATGCGCAGAGAAGGGTCAGCACAGTGAGTTCAGTATATCTATCGCACTCTGCCAAACCAGCCTTTTACCATGCTCCAAGAGCCCATCTTCTGTTCCATGCGGAACTGATATAGACAATGTTGTTAAATAGTTGCCCATGTAGGAAGAATATCCATCTTCCAACATTTGGCCACTTCTATCTTCGTAGCTATAAAAATATGTCGTAGCATTGGTCTTTTCATGTGACCTAACTCAGGCAATGACAAATGGAGCAGGACTTAGGACGAGGAAAGATCCATAGAGAGACTAAACATCTTATTTATATAACCAATGACATCCTTCTATAAGGATTGAATTTGGGGAAAGGACCACCATATGTGAAGATAATCTGCATGTGGGGCATTACATCTCCAGCAATAATGTGAAGCCGAACTAAACATTTTATGGAGTCTTGAAGGGAAAAGATGCCATCTGTTAGCTAATTTGCACTGCATTTCAACCAAGTTAAGGCAATGTATTCCAGAATTTACTTGTTTCAAACTTCGAAGCCAGTCTGGATAATTAATATTTATTTGAAGTTCTTGTTCCCATGGTTTTATAGCTGAAATACAAAAATTTATATTCAAGGCCTTTATCAGTCTAGAACAGTGTGTAATCAGATTTTTGTTCAAGGGATTAATTAAAATCTCCTGGAACTTTCTCATATTCTTCTATAGATTTTTTGCCCTATATTTGTTTAAAAAGGCATTCAATTGCATATATGTAAATATTTCAGCTACCGGAATCCCCATCTTGGCTCCCAATTCAGCAAAAGTTTTTAACTTATTATTTACTATCAGATCTTCTTTTATTTTGATACCTCTATCTTTCCATTTAGTTAGATGTAGATCTGATAAATTACCCTCAAGAACCTTAATAGATAGCCAATCCAATATTTTCTTCTGTAAATGTATCTTTTTCCTGAAGTTAGCCCAAAAATCATATGTGTTCAATCATCCCTAGGTCAAATTTTTCCCGCGAACTCCGAAGACTATTTACATTCCAAAATAGTGTTGCTGTATCTCTTTATCCATTTATATTAGATTCTATATGAAAGCAGGATTCATTTATCATGCTCTCTTTCATTGATGTGTGTTAGTAAGCATGTTTTCTGTGTCTCCATGACCATAGGCATCCCAAGTCCTTCCCTATTTCATGCTTCGTGCCAGAAGCTTTTGGCTTATTCTAGATTTTCTATTTTTCCATATGAATCTACGAAATGTCCTTTGGATCATACTAAGCCAAATATTTGGAATTTTTCTCAGGATTAAATGGAATAGATATATCTATTTTGGCAGGATATAAGTTATAATTATATTTATCCCACCTAGCCAGGATATTTCAGAATTTCTCCGATTTTTTAATTGGATATTCATCTGCTTCATTAATGGCAGAACGTACAGCTCGAGGAGTCTCTGTGGATTTTTTGCGATTTTTATTACTAGGTATGTTAGTTCTCATTTTACCCATGGGAAGACATATTTTATCTTAATTTCTTCCTTCCTCTGTTGATTTAGATTTTTATCTAATATCAGAGTTTTATTCATATTCAACTTATAGTTTGAATATATACTAAATGTTCTAATCAATTTTAATAATTCTATCAATGAATCTTATAGATTTCCCAATGTTATTAATGTGTCATCCGTGTATAATGATATCTTAAACTGGCGACGATTTATCTCTATACCCTTTATATTAGGATTCACCCTTATATCCATAGCTAATGACTCAATCGTGAGTAAATATAAGATGGGTGATAATGGGCATCCCTGTCTGACCCCATTATTTATTCTAAACCATTCGGATGATAAACCACTTCCAACTACTCTTGCATCCAATGACAGGGCCATGAAAGGGACACCTGAAGCCTGCACTTATTCCAGGATGTCTATGAGGCATCCCGTGGCACTAGCCGAGGATCTTCCTCTGATAAATCTCACCTGATCAGGGTGTATCAAATCTACCATAACCTACTGCAGGCTTTTTGCTATAACGCTAGCATAGATCTTTATGTTGCTATTTATCAATGAGATAGGCCTTTATGGGGTTACCTTATCTGGTGCCTTCCCTTGTTTAAGGATAGGAATTAAGTTGGCATTTAACATTTATTTGGGAATTTGTTTCTTGAGCACTATATTATTGTATGTATTTAAGAGATGGTCTAATAAATCTTCTTTAAAAGTTTTGAAGAATATATTCTAATAACTGTCAGGCACAGGAACACTGCTTATTTTCAGTGAATCCACTAGAGCGGCGATCTCTTTTCTCAAATAAGGATGGTTTATGAGTTTATGAGTTTGAGAAAGTTGTTTAAATTGTTTATTAGAATAAAAGATTTTCATATCTATATTATCCATTGGAAGATTATATAGATATTTATAAAAATGTATAAAAATTTCACTTATCTTTTCCGGACACATCTGAACCCCCTGGTCTGTTGTAATTCTACAGGTTTTAGATCTTTTCTTTTTCTTTAACAGATAGAAGTTTGTCAGCTTTGTTCCCCTTATAATACGATTATGTTTTTAAGTATTCTAAATTCTTTTGTACCTGAACTAATAACGCTTCATTAATCTTATTTTTAAGTTTTGATTTCATCTGTTCGTGCTAGGGTCGGCATATCTTTACTTAAACTAGATTTCTGGAAGTATTTTATATACAGATCATAGAGAGGTGCCCCCTTTTTTTCTGCACCCATTTTTATTAAATAGCCTCTCATTGTTGCATTGAATGTACACCAAACCAATGGTTTAGAAACAGTGCCATTATCGTTCTCCCAAAAAAAATTATTACTCATAATTTTTATGGCATTTATATAATCTTCCTTCTTTATTAAGAGACTGTTTAATCGCCTGCTGTTTCTGATACGCATATTATTCTCCTTATTTATATCTAATATTAACGCATTGTGATCTGACCAAAATATTTCATGAATAATAACTTTTTCAATTCTATCTATCAAATTCCTTTGGCAGCAGAGTAGGTCTATTCTTGAGTATGAATTATAAGTCTTAGAATAACATGTACAGTCCCTCATCATAGGATGAAACACCCACCATATGTCAAACATCTTGTATTTATCAGTTAGTCTATGCAGGAAATGGGCTCTAAATGAATTATCAATATGAACTTTAGTACTAGATGAAATTCTCTTTTTTTGTCTATAACCAAGTTGTAATCTCCACCTATCAGTAATTTACCTTCTATGATCTTATCAACTTTGCTATACAAGTCTCTCAAAAACAGCTCTGTCGATTGATTTGGAGTATAAATATTTAGAACTGTATAGATCTCATTTTGAATATTACAAACTAATATAATACACCGTGTGCAAAATTATTAGGCAATTGAGTATTTTGACCATCTCATCATTTTTATGCAAATTTTCCAACTCCAAGCTGTATAAACTTGAATGCTTATTGGATTTAAGCATATCCGGTGATGTGTATTTGTGTAATGAGGGAGGGCGTGACCTAAGGAGATGATCACCCTATGTGAAAGTGTGCATAATTATTAGGCAGCTTCATTTCCTCAAGCAAAATGGGCAGAAAAAGAGATTTAACTGACTCTGAAAAGTCAAAAATTGGAAAAAGTATTTCAGAGGGATGCAGCACTCTTGAAATTGCTAAGATATTGGGATGTGATTACAGAATCATCAAACGTTTTGTTGCAAATAGTCAACAGGGTTGCAAGAAACGTTTGGGAGAAAAAAATATGCAAATTAACTGCCAGAGATTTGAGAAGAATCAAACATGACGCTACCAGGAACCAATTATCCTTCAGTGCTGTCATATTCCAGAACTGCAACCTACCTGGACTATCTAGAAGTACAAGATGTTCAGTGCTCAGAGAAATGGCCATGGTAAGGAGGGCTGAAATCCAACCACTACTGAACAAGACACATAAGTTGAAACATCAAGACTGGGACAAGAAATATCTGAAGACAGATTTTGCAAAGGTTTTATGGACTGATGAGATGAGAGTGACTCTTGACGGTCCAGATGAATGGGTATCACGGTGCCCATGTTCTCGCTGGGACATTGTGATTCAGTGCTATTTCCTGATTCCTTTTATTGGCTACTGAGGTTTTGCTCTGCCCAGTGCTAGCCCTTAAATACTGATCCCTGTCATTACTGCAGGGCCCTTTCATGGTGTTCCAGTTGCTAGTGCTTGTTCCTGACTTCTGTGTGAATCCTGTGTATGACCCGGACTGCCTGACTACTCTGCCTGTATACGTTCCTGCTCTGTGTACCAACCCGGCCTGGCTGACGTTCCTGCTCTGTGTACCGACCCGGATTGGCTGATGTTCCTGCTCTGTGTACCGACCCGGTTTGTCTGATGTTCCTGCTCTGTGTACCGACCCGGCCTGGCTGACGTTCCTGCTCTGTGTACCGACCTGGATTGGCTGACGTTCCTGCTCTGTGTACCGATCTGGCGAGGATCTCTGCTCCATCCGGTGATCCATTTGGAGGTCTGGCCTCCGGCGCCTTCTCTGTCTATGGACAGATCCTCTGGTTGCCTCATTTACTGCTCTGGCAGTCTAGCTTTACTGTGACCCAGTTTCAGTTTTATGTGCCTCGTGATCCTTACACACCGGTGTTGGAGATCAGTCAGGTTGCACCACGGAACGCTTGACCTGTTCACCGCTTACAATCTGAGGTTGGTTTGTTCCCTGAGCGCCTCGGTTGTCCCCACGGCCTTGCAGCTGGTTTCAGATCTGAGCGTTCGTTTAACCCCTTGTGGGTTGGTGCTGTTGCACATTGGGTCACAGTGAATTGCAGTCTACAGTTGGTGTTACACTGTGCTATAAAGGTTCAGTCACCCTCTAACTGTTCTGGCAGTCTGTCACTTGTCCAGGGCCTTCGTTTACTTCCGTGTGGCCTCAGTCGCTATTGTGTCATTCTCTACGTAGAGAGTGCCCTGTGGGCCTCAGTACTATTAGGGCCTGTCCGTATCTCTTGGCCTAATAGCACCCTATTCTCCACTGTCACGTTAAGGATTCACATGAACTGTAACTTGACCTGTGGCAGTGTTGTACCGTTGTGTCTTACTGGACTCAAGTGGGTTATTGAGTACTATTGTAACCTGACCTGTGTCTGTGTTATATCTGTCAGTATATACTAGACCCTTGTGGGTTACTCTAATTTCTGTGTTTTCAATAAAACTGCATTTTTACTCAAACCTTCCATGTCTGAGTGTCCTTAAAACTGTTACAATGGGCCCATGGCTGGATCAGTAACGAGCACAGAGCTCCACTTCGACTCAGACACCAGCAAGGTGGAGGAGGGGTACTAGTATGGGCTGGTATTATCAAAGATGAGCTAGTTGGACCTTTTCGGGTTGAAGATGGACTCAAACTCAACTCTCAAACCTACTGCCAGTTTTTAGAAGACATATTCTTCAAGCAGTGGTACAGGAAAAAGTCTGCATCTTTCAAGAGACCATGATTTTTATGGAGGACAATGCTTCATCGCATTCATCGAAGTACTCCACTGTGTGGTTAGCCAGTAAAGGCCTTAAAGATAATAAAATAATGACATGGCCCCCTTCCTCACCTGACCTAAACCCTATTGATAACTTGTGGGCCCTTCTTAAAAGGCAGATTTACACTGAAGGAAAACACTACACCTCTCTGAACAGTGTCTGGGAGGCTGTGGTTGCTGCTGCACAAAAAGTTGATTGTCAACAGATCAAGAAACTGACAGACTCCATGAATGGAAGACTTATAACTGTTATTGAAAAGAAGGGTGGCTATATTGGTCACTGATTTTTTTTTTTTTTGAAATGTCACAAATGTTTATTTGTAAATTTTGAGTTGTTTGTTTAGTATTCCCACTGTAATAGATTAAAATAATCACGTAAGATGGGAAAATTATTGTTTTTCATTTAGTTGCATAATAAATCTGTATCTTTAATAGATGAAAATAAACACGTAAGATGGGAAAATTATTGTTTTTCATTTAGTTGCATAATAATTCTGCACACTAATAGTTGCCCAATAATTGTGCACACATATATATTCTCCTAAGAAAGCCAAAACCTCACTTTTATTTTCTTAAATATTCAGGTTTATGGTTTCTTAATATTTTGGATTGATGGAGAATAGTGATGAGCGAGCGTGCTCGGCCGATGCTCGGATCGGCTCGAGCATCGCTCTGCTCGGCACATGGCGGTACTCGTCGAGTACCGCCATGTGCTCTCCCGCCATGTTCGGGTGGCGGGGATCTGTGCCGGAAGAGGCACAGATCCGAAGAAGCTCCGCTGGACCACCAGGAACTGGAGGTACGGGGGCATTGCGGAGATGAAGGGGGCATTGCGGAGATGAAGGGGGACATTGTGGAAGAGGGGCATAGCGGAGATGAAGGGGCACATTGTGGAAGAGGGGCATAGCGGAGATGAAGGGGCACATTGTGGAAGACGGGCAATTCGGAGATGAAGGGGGACATTGCGGAGCTGAAGGGGGCATTCGGAGATGAAGGGGGCATAGCGGAGATGAAGGGGGCATTGACCAGGCACCCTCCCCTCATCAGAGCAGGGGGTGCCTGGTGTCGCCCCATTCATTTCAATGGGGCTCGGGTGCTCGGCCGAGCACTCGAGCCTCAGGGGGTGCTCGGTCAGAGCACCCGAGCACCCGAGCATCGGGGTGCTCGCTCAACACTAATGGAGAACACTGCAGTTGTTCAATAATAAAATGAATCCTCAAAAATACAACTTGCCTAATAATTGTGCACACAGTGTATAGCAAGCCTCATCATCTACTTCTTGATATAAGATTTGAAAATCTACATCATTATTAACAAGAATAGCTACTCCTCTCTTTTTTTTGTTTAACAGAGAGGAGGAAAAAACAAACTGAAATCTGTTTGCTAAGACTCTGTCACAGTCAGCTTTTATTAGATGGGTCTCCTGGAGCATGGTGATTTGTGCCTTTCGGCCTTCGTAAATTTGAATACCATGGCTCTTTTAGTAGGATGGTTTAACCCCCTGACATTACACAAAACTATTCTAATCATTTGTATCTAAGCTATGAAAATATAACTGACTCAACTGTGACCCATTCTTCCATCCTGACTCTGACAGTGAACAAACAACAGGTCTTACATATGAACAAACAACAAATTTGACAAAACCGGCGTACATCCCTAACTTTCACACTACCTGCATAAACCCTCCATGCAGAAGCTGGGAGCTGAAGAAAGCCCTGTCTTCAGACAAATAACCCCCACTTTTAATTGGAGCTGTATAGAGTAGGCAAAACCTTTTCACTTATATTCCATCATTTTTCCCTTCCTTTTTTTTCTTTTCTTTTTTTCCTTTTTTCTTCTCTCTCTCCTTTACCGAGCAGTACGAAAGACTTAAAACTATGTTGATAAATTATACAAAACAGGGGTGGGAGAGAGGCGAGGGGAGAGAAAAAAAATAGTCTGGTTACATTTATCTATAGATAACTAAAATATTGCACAAATTATAGATTTTATAGATACATGGAGATAATCCTATAACTTGTATTATGATTTATTTGAACCTTATTTCTAATAAACAAAAACCACTTAAGCTGTAGCTATAATTAATTCCCCTAGTTTTCTTATATAAAAAGTGTATACTTTAGCCCAGGAACCCATTATGTATAGGTTTTAGACTTGTGCACGGCAAAAAATTTTGGTAAAATTCGATTTCTGCCAAATTTTTTATTTTATATATTCGGTGGATCCGAATTTCAGACCGGACCTGCTCGACTTGGATGAAATTCTGTGACATTCCGAATTATTTAGCTGAATTTAACATATTTTAAAAAATGACTCTCCCTTGCAGTGGTAATAGGTATAGGACTGCCAAAATAAATGTGACACTGGCTGTGTCACTCTACTATTTAAACAAATTCCTTATATTTTGCCCAGGAACAAAGCTAACTCTCCCTTGCAGTGGCAATAGGACTGCCAAAATAAATGTGAGACTTGCTGTGTCACTCTACTATTCAAACAAATTGCTTATATTTTGCCCAGGAACAAAGATGACTCTCCCTTGCAGTGATAAAAATGCTGGCTGCCTGGCTAGTGCCTATGCTACCTGCCTGCCTACAGAACAACTGGCACTATCTCCTTCTTCTCTGAGCTCCAACAACGGACTAACAGGAAATGCAGGCTGTCTGGGTGTCTGATGTCAATAGTCTAACCCCCATCATGAAACTAAGAAGCTCATTGGACTAGAGAGGGAGTGAAAGTAGAGTGCACACGTGGAGAACGTCATCCGAATGTCCAAATTTTTAATGAATTTCTGACCCAGTAATGTTCGGATTCGGGGTAAAAAAAGAATGCCCCTTGCCTTACAGCAGTCCCGAATGAAGACCAAATGACCTGAATTCGGACGAATTCTGAATTTGGATGAACTGAATCGCACAAGTCTAATAGGCTTATAGACCAATTAAACCAACTATTGTGTAGCTGTGTTATCAGTACTTCAGACTGAAGTTTTAATTAAGACTTTTGGATCTATGCATTGTACTTTTATATCTCAGATTTTCCTATATAACATACACTTAATTAATCTCAACAATCTTTTGTGTATTAGTTTGGAAACTTATTCTGGTTTCAATTCCAATACTATAATCGCAGAATAACACATCTAAATTGTATACCCAAATAATTAGTCCTGATAACTATAAATCAAATAGCCAAGTACCTAATAAACCTTATGTAAAAAATCAACCTATATTGCGTAATTATACTAATGATATTGTCTTACATTTTTCACCTTTTTTCCTTTTTCCTTTCCTTTACTTATATGTTTATCTAGACGTTTTTCCCTTATGAAATATTTTACTACATTTAAAGTAAATAATTATATACTCTGTTCTCCAGCTTGGTATGCAAATACACTCCCAGCCGTGAACTTTTTTATAAAAAATTCTACGTATTTATATAGTTAATATTTACCCATCTCAAATGAGAAACAACATGGAGTGTGATATGCACACTGTAGTGGATAAAAAAAAAGTAGGAGACTTTTATGATTTTCCAAACTATTCTAGTTTCATTTATCCATACATTACCCACGAAATGCACAGATTGTGGGCTTTATAAATAGGAACAATCAATGTTATATATCAATCTATAATTTATTTGAACCTTATTTCTAATAAACGAGAACCATTTCAACCATGAATCCAATTAATTTCCCTAATTTTTTTATGTAACAAGTGAATGATTTAACCCAACAAACTTATTGTGTATAAGTCTATAGACCAATTAAGCCAACTATTATATGGCTATATCATAGATACTTCCATCAATAATTTTAATTAAGACTGTTGAATCTATCTACTATGCATTTTTATCTTAGATTATCATATATAACAAGTGCATAGTTAATCCCAACAACCTTTTCCGTATATATATATAAAGCGATAGTAGTACTTCAGTTTATCTTTATTTTATTTTGTAGGCATTAAAAAAACATGAAGAACGATATAAGTCTTATCTCTCAAACCTTTATGGTTTGAGAGATATTCACAAGCAAAGTTTCTCCTCCCGCCCCTTTTACCTAGTGTAAGCCATCTCTTCTCAGATGTGGAATCCAGTCCATAGAGCAGACTGATAACAGAAGGGGACAATCTTCTTCCTATGAGAACAATGAAAGCCCTGCCCCCTTGACAAGTTTTTAAGGTTTTTCCCTTATCTTAATTGAAGATTGTCCCTCTCTGCAATCTACCTGGGCACTTCCATTCTGTTCTGGCTGAACAGTGTTACATCAGTAAAAGGGGCAGGAAGGGATACTTTGTCACTGAATTACTCTTGAACTACAACACTGACAGAATTGAAATAACACTCTCCAAAGTCCTAATACTATGATGATTAATAAGAGCTGCTTTTATTATTAAACATTACTATCCCTTTAAAGACTTATTCTTCTTTCTGTTACATTACTGTGATCACAGACTAACATATATCTAATGTATATAACCAAAAAATTGACCCTTATATAGAAATATTTCATATAACTGAATACCTATTGCACCGTATATGAGAACATCCCATATTGCACAATTATAGTATAGATATTGAATATTACATATTTCTTCTCTCTTTTTTGTTCTTCCTTCATCTTTTCAATTCTTTTACATGTATGTTTATCTGGGCATTTTTCCCTTATGAAATAAAATATTTGACTATATTAAAGTAAACAATTATATGCCCTTGTTTTCCAGCAAAGTATACAAAGATAGTCCACGCCGTGGTCCATTATATAGAAATGTTATTACTTCATAAATTTGATATTTTCCCCTCTCAAATGAAACCACGTGTGGAGTATTATCTGCACATTATGGGAAAAAAATGTCTTCTTGTGCACCCATCTGATCCTTTAAGGACACTTTTCCTACTTCAGTTTGAAAAAAATGAAAAACACTATGCCTTCTTCAGTTTGCCTACCACTGTCATGTCTCCTTCCATGAACATGCCATTAAACAATGATTGATGAGGCTATCTCTTGAACAAAAGCACAAGGGCAAAATTCAATCCATTAGTCACTTCTGTTAATAGAAAGGTATGCAGTGGGCTATTATTAGATGTTAGTTCTCCTTTAGATTATTTTTAATTGTGCATTTATTCAAAGCATTGGGAAAATGTAAATGTATTTTTCTAGCAGTACGTTATATTATTTTCAGCAAGCTGCAGGTAATTCAGTTTCAGCCCCTTGGACTCTTGAGACATCTCCTCTCTGAAACTTTTCAGATAATGCAGTGGAGACATCTCAAGCATCCAATGGGATTAAACAGATATTATTATTGCATACGATACCATCTGAATGAGGTGACATGCTTGCTATTCACTTTTCATATCTGTATGTCTTTTCACATTACTACATTTTTTTGTTTATGTTATATGGGTACAACATTTTAATTATTGATCTGTAACCTGCATATTGTTTGCAGTCTCAGGGTTCAGATAGCTGATTTCTCCAGGCAATGGAACACAATATGCTAATAGAAAAGTACACAATAGCAAATAAAATGCATTATTTATTCTTAAACTTGTTCAAAAGTGCAACATTACCTTTTATTATACAGTCATAAAATGGCCAAAACAACATGTAGAATCAATGGTGACAGGAAAATACTAAATTATTCCAGTCACTTTATAAAAATATCTTTCTTTTACAATGAAAAGACATTTGAAGTAGGGTGTGCAATATGTTCACCCTTATGACTCTTAGCATAATTGAAACTTTCCTGGCTGGGTGAATAGATTATAAATATTTTATTTTTTTAGATTTCTATCAAAGAAGCTGGTGGTGATGGGTAAATTAAAAGCAGGAAGCAAAAATTGGTACTAGACTGTTATACTATGAATAAATTGTTCTCGGCTGACAGGACTATGTGAAAAATACTATTTCATTAAAGAAATTCTAATGTGAAAATGCATGTTGCGCCTGTACGGAAATTGTGCTTTAGCATCCACAGATGTATGTATTAAAATGTAGATACATTGATAGAACTTAGCAAATAGGATATTTTGGGCCTCATGCAGAACGCAAAAAAATGAGCAATTCTGGAGTATAGCAAATATAAATTCCTAAAGGTATAATCGATTTAAAGGAGTAGTAACACTTCCTTATATTAACCCCTCCATACACACAACTTACTATGACCAAAAAATCCTTATGGCCACTATGAATTTTGCCCTTGTTCAGTTCCTGGATGTCATGTACATGGAGGCGTATATGAAGAACCACAGGACACAAATTCCTGGTCCTTAAACGTTTAAGTAATCTCATGCACTTTGTTCTACTTCTTTAATTAGGGCTTTTATACCCTTGCTTGATTGATAAAACTGAAATGATGCTGTTAGCCAAATAGTTATAATCATTATTCTGCTTAAATGAATGAAAATCTATAGCTATTCTGATGCTGGAGCAGACCTTTTAATTCCCGTGGCCTTGTAAACTGGACCAAAGAAATGGCTGATAGATCTGCAATTAGGAAGTCAGCCACAGAGGTCAAAAGGAAATGGAAAAAAAGAAAGCCTTAATTAAACAACACAGCAATGGCATATTCATATTATACCCCTGCTGAAAGGGACAGTAATACTTAAAGGGATAGTATGAGATATATATATATATATATATATATATATATATATATATATTAGTTTTTTATTTCTCCTGAATAAAAGAAGGGTGCTGCTGAGATGTTTTTTATTCAAATGTTATTGCAGCTCAAGCTTGAATTTTTTTAGACACATTATCTAAATGGCCTGAAATTTTATGGTGGCACTGTTTCTACTCCTTCCTATGGACTGCTCCGGTCAGTTGACTATAAGCCTCCATAGCATGGTGTAGCAACAGTGCCACTGTAAAATTTCAGAGCATTTCAGTACTGCACATAAAAAAAATCAAGTCTGAGATACATTAACCTTTGAATAAAACACATCTCAGCAGTGGGAGTGCCCTTGTTGTTTTCAGGGGGAGATCTATCTATCTATCTATCTATCTATCTATCTATCTATCTATCTATCTATCTATCTATCTATATATATATATATATGTATTTGCATATTAAGTGTTAGTACTACTTTAACATATAAACAACATGCTCTAAGGTTTATCCCCCAGAATAAAACAAGGGAAAGGTATTTTATTCAGCTTAAAATTAAATCTTTTTGGTGCAGTATCTCAGAGGCCTGAAATTGTATAGTACTGCACTATCCTATTGAGATTTATGGTCAGCTGCCATAGGATTGTATAGGAACAGTGCCACTGTATAATTTCAGGCCACTGAGATACTGCAACAAAAAAAAATCAAGTTTGAGCTGTAATAAGTTTTGAATAAAATGCCTGTCAGCAGTGGGTGTACCTTGTTTTACTCAAGAGAATAAACCCTACAATGTACATTTTTTACATATTAAGTATTATCCCTTTAAATCTGTTTTATGGAAACGATAGGGCTTTCCTGTTGGGTGAAATATTGATAGGCAATTTTTCATTAACTCTTTGAGTGGCAGAGGGGTATACAATGTATTGCTTCACAATTTATTGGAAACCCCTCTGGCACAAAATGGATTTAACAGTTATAATAATTTTTATTTTATGTAAAAGGAAACATTTTCTATTCTGGTCAGGGTCACCAGGTGAACCTGTTTGTATCACCTATCATGGAGGGTACTCATTTATGACTTAATCTTTCCCACAGTGTTCATTACACAAAAAAGGAAATCCAAACTAGGTACCTGTGTGTGTCACTACTCATCTGAACAAGGCAAGAAAACTGCTGGAGTGCATTACTGTTACTTTAAAGAAGACAGGACGACTGGTGTGTGTGAACATGTGATCATAGAAACATAGAAACATAGAAATTGATGGAAGATAAGAACCATTTCGGCCCATCTAGTCTGTCCATTTTCCTACAGTAAAAACCTCAACCCTTTTTTGTCCTTGGTCTTGTCTTATGTTAAAGGGATAGTAATGTTTCATAATAAAAGCAGCTCTAATGAATCATCATAGTATTTGGGCCATTGAGAGTGTTATTTCAATACTGTCAGAGTTGTAGTTCAAGAGTAATTCAATCACAAAGTATCCCCTCCCGCCCCTTTTACTGATGTAACACTGCTCAGCCAGAGCAAAAGGGAGTGTCCAGGTAGATTGCAGAGAGGGACAATCTTCAATTAAGATAAGGGAAAAACATGAAAAACTTGTGAAGGGGGCAGGGCTTTCATTGTTCTCATAGGAAGAAGATTGTCCCCTTCTGTCTGGTCTGTGGACTGGATTCCACATCTGAGAAGAGATAGCTTACACTAGGTAAAAGGGGTGGGAGGAGAAACTTTGCTTGTGAATATCTCTCAAACCATAAAGGTTTGAGAGATAAGACTTATATCGTTCTTCGTGTTTTTTTAATGCCTACAAAATAAAATAAAGATAAAATGAAGTATTACTATCCCTTTAAGGACAGCCTTATGCTTATTCCATGCATGCTTAAATTCTGTCACTGTATTAACTTCTACCACTTCTGCTGGTAGGCTATTCCACTTATCTACTAACCTCTCAGTGAAGTAAAACTTTCTTACATAACATCTAAACCTGTGTCCCTCTAATTTTAGACTATGGCCTCTTGTCCTAACATTTTTACGCCTTTGAAATATACTTCCATCCTGCACTTTGTTGAATCCCTTCATGTATTTGAAGGTTTCTGTCATATCCCCTCTCTTTTCTCTCCTCCAAGCTATACATGTTCAGAGCCTTTAGACTATCCTGATATTTCTTTTCCTGTAAACCAGTCACCAATTTAGTATCCCTTCTTTGAATTCTGTCTAGAGTATCTATATCGTTCTGGAGATGGGGTCTGCAGTACTGTACAAAATACTCTAGGTGATCACGTGTGTATGTGCAAGTATGAGGAGACATGGCATCTTCCTACATTACACCCTGTTCCAAATTATTATGCAAATTATATTTTTCTCATTTACCTAAATAATTGATGTAAATAACAGTCAGCATAAATCTCATGTTTTCAACTATTAAGAGTACAATTCAAATTTTATTGAACAAACCTCCTAATGATAACAGTATATTTTTTAAACATAAAAAACTTACAATGCACTGTTCCAAATTATTACACACAGTAAGTTTCAAAACACTTTATAGGTTGCAAAGAACTGAAAATTGTCATTTGTAGTGTTGAGCGAGCACCCCGATGCTCGGGTGCTCGGGTGCTCTGACCGAGCACCGCCGGAGGCTCGAGTGCTCGGCCGAGCACCCGAGCCCCATTGACTTCAATGGGGCGACACGAGCATTACACCAGGCACCCCCTGCTCTGATGAGGGGAGGGTGCCTGGTCAATGCCCCCTTCATCTCCACAATGTCCCCCTTCATCTCCGCAATGTCCCCCTTCATCTCCGCAATGTCCCCCTTCCACAATGTCCCCCTTCATCTCCACACTGTCCCCCTTCATCTCCGCAATGCCCCCTTCATCTCCGCAATGTCCCCCTTCCACAATGTCCCCCTTCATCTCCACACTGTCCCCCTTCATCTCCGCAATGCCCCCTTCATCTCCGCAATGTCCCCCTTCCACAATGTCCCCCTTCATCTCCACACTGTCCCCCTTCATCTCCGCAATGCCCCCTTCATCTCCGCAATGTCCCCCTTCCACAATGTCCCCCTTCATCTCCACACTGTCCCCCTTCATCTCCGCAATGCCCCCTTCATCTCCGCAATGCCCCCTTCATCTCCGCAATGTCCCCCTTCCACAATGTCCCCCTTCATCTCCACACTGTCCCCCTTCATCTCCGCAATGCCCCCTTCATCTCCGCAATGCCCCCGTACCTCCAGTCCCTGGTGGTGCAGCGGAGCGTCTTCAGATCTGTGCCTCCTTCGGCACAGATCCCCGCCACCCGAACATGGCGGGCGAGCACATGGCGGTACTCGTACGAGTACCGCCATGTGCCGAGCAGAGCGATGCTCGAGCCGATCCGAGCATCGGCCGAGCATGCTCGCTCAACACTAGTCATTTGTTGTGTTTGCAGCATATTTACTGAAATCAAAAGCTATTTCAATCAAACTTTTAACAACATTTTAACTTTTTAAACATTTTAACAGGTCACGTTACATTTCAACATAGGACTCCTTATTTGATAGCAGCTTCACAAGTCTTGCATCCATTGAGTTTGTGAGTTTTTGGACAGTTTCTGCTTGAATTTGTTTGCAAGATGTCAGAATACCCTCCCAGAGCTGCTGTTTGGATGTAACCTGCCCCCCACCCTCATAGATCTTTTGCTTGAGGATGCTCCAAAGGTTCTCCATAGGATTCAGGTCAGGGGAGGATGGAGGCCACACCATGACTTTCTCTCCTTTTATCCCCATAGCAGCCATTGATGCAGAGGTATTCCTTGCAGCATGAGATGGTGCATTGTCATGCATGAAGATGATTTTATTACAGAAAGCATAGTTCTTCCTTCTGTACCAGGGAAGAAAGTGGTCAGTCAGAAACTCCACATACTTTGCAGAGGTCATCCTTACACCTTGGGGGACCCTAAAGGGGCCGACCAGCTCTCTTCCCATGATTCCGGCCCAAAACATGACTCCACCACCGCCTTGCTGACGTCGCAGCCTTGTTGGAACAGGGTGGCCGTCCACCAACCATCCACTACTCCATCCATCTGGACCATTCAGGGTTGCACGGCACTCATCAGTGAACAGGACTGTTTGAAAATTAGTCTTCATGTATTTTTCTGCCCAATGCAGCTGTTTCTGCTTGTGAGCATTGGTTAGTGGTGGCCGGATAGAAGGTTTATGCACAGTCCAAGACTCTGGAGGACTCTACACCTTGATGTCTGTGGGACTCCAGAGGCACCAGCAGCTTGAAATATCTGTTTGCTGCTATGTAATGGTATTTTAGCAGCTGCTCTCTTGATCTGATGCATGGATCTGGCAGAAATCTTCCTCAATGTGCCTTTATCTGCACAAACCCGTCTGTGCTCTGAATCAGCCACAAATCTCTTAATAGTGCGATGATCACGCTTAAGTTTTCATGAAATATCTAATGTTTTCATACCTCATCCAAGGTATTGAACTATTTCACTCTTTTCGGCAGCAGAGAGATCCTTTTTCTTCCCCATATTGCTTGAAAATGGTGCTCTGCTTAATAATGTGGAACACCCACCTTTAGTAGTTTTTCCTTAAATTGGGCTCACCTGGCAATCTAATTATCACAGGTGTCCGAGATTGTTTTCAGTGAGCAAAAGAGCCCTGAGACACAATGCCATCCATGAGTTAAACTGAAAAACAAAATATTTAATCTTTGCGACACTTAAATATAATTTGCATAATAATTTGGAACAGGGTGTATAATGTAACACAATTTGGTCTATTTTTCCTTCAGAATTCATTATTACATTGATCTTATGCATTTAAATACTTTATTGACATTAAACTGACAGCCAACATCCTTTCTGATTTTACATATTTTGCAAGTGCTTAATATATAAAGTCAAATTACCTCTACTTTTTTCATATTGACCTTTTTTTACACTTTACTTTTCCATGCAGATAGTTATCTAAATTGTTTTCAGAGAGCATTCTGTGCAGGACTGTGAAAACATAGAGGTGCATCAAAGTAAAGAAAGATACAATGTAAAGAAGACAGAGAAACAATATAGGAAAGTCTGCAACTTACAGCGCACAGATCATTCAGAGCTGCAGGAAGACTTCATCTTTGTTTAAATAGCTCTGCTTTCACAGTGTCTGACCTGAAATCTCTCTGGAAACGGAGACCCAGGCAGCTCAATATCAGACACAAATCTGTAAAAATTAGGTGAAGGTGAAATAAGGTTCACTGTCTCTTTAAAGGAGCAACTCTGCATAATAAATGCTACTTACCTTACTATGGCAAGAAATTGCAAAAGGTATGAATTTTGCTCTTGCTCCTAGTATGAAAATTATACAAATGTATCTGAAAATATATAGCTGGAGGAAGGAAGAGAGAGAAGGGATATGTTAAAAACATCCACATGCATAAAGGGATTCAAAAAGGAGGGAAGTACATTTCAAGGGAGTCTAAATGTTAGGACAAGACTTTGTAATCTGAAGTTAGATGGACAAAGGCTTAGATGTAAGAAAATCTTACTTCACGGAGTGGGTGTTATATGAGTGGAATAGCCTACCAGAGGAAGTAGTAGAGGTTAATAAGGTGAGGAAATTTACTCATGCATGTGATAGGCATAAGGCTATCCTGGTTGTAAGGCAAGACCAAGGACCAAATATAATTTGAGGTATTTACAATACCAAACGTGGGAAGACTAGATGGGTCGAATTAATCTGCCATGAAATTCTGTTTCCATGTTCAAGAGCTAAGATCTCCAGTCAGGCTTCAATGCTAAGACTATTGAGGAGGATATACAAGTTGCTAACAGATCCACAGGACACTAACTCCAACTAATGTCATGTTAATCTTAATCCATTAAGGGTTATCAATGGGTTCCTCACCCTTCTGGTCCTTATAGAGTTAAATAGACTAATGCGGATTGATTGAATATGTGACACCTTGAACAAAGGCACAAGAGAAATATTTGTAGGGGTCATTAGGATTTTCGGCCCATAGTAAGGTAAGTGTGTGTCTGTGTGTGGGGGGGTATTAATAAAAGTTGTTAGTTCTCCTTTAACCCTATGAGTGCCAATGGGGTTCCCAATGCATTGTGAAGCAATGTGTTGGGCATCTCTCAGAGGGTTTAATCCATCAACTTCTATATCAGGGATTGACAATGTTGGGACAGCTGTTGGGAACTGGTTGAGAAAGAGTGGAATTGTAGACATGAACAGCTGGAGGCCCCAAAATTGACAAGCCCTATTCTAAATTCTTAAATTATTAATAAGATTGAATATGTATAAACAGAATCCTGAATATAAAGTTAGTATATATTACAGGTAATATAATAATGTAGCTGATACTAAAACAATTCTTCACACATAAGATGCACTAATAGAATTTTCAATGTAATGGCTTCCTGAAAGAAGCAGTCTTCCATAATGCACTTACAGTGATTATTTCAGTTTATAAATAGCTGGTAACTGAACACTGTACATTTAGAGGAATGATTCCACAATACTGATTTTATGCTGAGAGCCCCACATAGATTTTGTCAAACGGCACCTTCCCATCCTTTTTCAAACATGCACTAATCACTCCCATCCTAAAAAAACCCTCCCTGGATCCAAACTCACTGTCAAATTACTGGCCAATTTCCCTACTCCCGTTCGCCTCCAAGCTCCTCGAGTGCCTTGCATATAACCGGCTCACTAAATTCCTTTCCTCCTATTCCCTGCTAGATCAATTGCAATCCGGATTCCGCCCTCATCACTCCACTGCGACTGCCCTCACTAAAGTGGCTCTCAGCCAAGTCAAAAGGCCACTACTCCCTACTCATTCTCTTGGACCTGTCAGCCGCCTTTGACACAGTTGATCACCCACTCCTCCTCCAAACCCTCCACTCCCTAGGTCTCTGCGACACTGCACTCTCCTGGTTTTCATCTTATCTCTGCAACCGCTCCTTCAGTGTGTCCTACTCCGGCTCCACTTCCCCACCCCTCCCACTGTCTGTTGGAGTGCCTCAAGGATCAGTACTGGGACCCTTGCTCTTCTCAATCTACACTGCTTCCCTTGGAAAACTAATAAACTCCTTTGGGTTTCACCATCATCTCTATGCTGATGATACCCAAATATATCTTTCCTCCCCAGACCTCTCCCCTTCCCTCCTGCGCCGAGTGTCTGACTGACTGTCTGCTGTGTCTTCCTGGATGTCCTTCCGTCAACTCAAACTTAACCTTGGCAAAACTGAACTAATTCTCTTCCCTCCATCTACAACCAGCCTTATCCCAAATATTACCCTCACCATTAACAACACTTCCATCACACCAACCCCTACAGCACGGTGCCTGGGGGTCACATTTGACTCTGCCCTATCCTTCATTCCTCACATCCAGTCAATCTCCAACTCATGCTGCCTCCACCTCCGCAACATCTCTAGAATCCGACCCTTTCTCACAGAAGACACTACCAAAATTCTAATCCAAACACTCATCATGTCCCGTCTTGACTACTGTAACTCTTTACTAATTGGCCTTCCTCTCACCCGACTAACCCCGCTACAGTCCATAATGAACTCTGCTGCAAGACTAATCTACCTCACTCATCGCTTCTCTAACACCACATCCCTCTGTCAGTCCCTACACTGGCTCCCATTAGCATACAGAGTCAAATTCAAAATTCTGGTGCTAACTTATAGAGCCCTCACTAACACTGCACCCCCCTATATTTCATCTGTCATTTCCAAATATACTCCCGCCCGCCATCTTCGCTCTGCACACGACCTTCTCCTCTCCACAGCTCTTATCACATCCTCCCACTCCCACCTACAGGACTTCTCCCGTGCTGCACCTGAGCTGTGGAATTCCCTCCCCCACCCCATCAGACTCTCCCCCAGCCTTCAAATCTTCAGACGTTCCCTGAAGACTCACCTCTTCAGGGAAGACTATCAACTGCCTCCATAAACATCATCACCAAGATTCACCCCTTGCACAGACTACTGCACTCAATGGCACTTCTCACTCCCACCCACTGACTGGCAGTTCATGTGGCAGGAGGCACTTAAACACAAAAGCACTTACTCCTTCTGTGTCAAACCTACCTTCCTCTAGACTGTAAGGTCTCACGAGCAGGGCCCTCTGATCCTCCTGTTCTCCACATCTGATTGTACTATTTAATACCTCTGTATGTCTATTCCCAATTGTACAGCGCTGTGGAATTAGTTGGCGCTATATAAATAAAGAATAATAATAATAATAAAAATGACTGATAGGAGACTACAAGAGTGATCGACATCCATGTTTCAATACCATCTTCATCCATCTTTTCTTTGTTTGAAAAAAATCACAACTTGATAAATTAGTGTAATTTGGCTTTAACACTTTAAGGACAAGGAGGTTCTTTGTGGTACTTCATACAGAAGTCTGACACATTTTTATTAATACTGTGTGTAACAGAAGGACTTACCTAGGTAGGAGTCCATCATACAGCAGTCAGGTATAGCTGTATAATCATTGTGTAACAGAAGGACTTACTAAGTTAGGAGTACCTCATAAAGCTGTCAGGTATATCTATATAATTCCCATTTGTGTGTGTAACAGAAGTACTCTCCCAAGTTAGAAGTCCATTATACAGCAGTCAGGTATATCTTTATAATTATTGTGTAACAGAAGGACTTACCAAGTTAGGAGTTCCTCATAAAGCAGTCAGGTGTATCTATATAATTCCTGTTTGTGTGTGTAACAGAAGTACTCTCCCAATTTAGGAGTCCATTATACAGCAGTAAGGGGTATATATATAATTACTATGTGTAACAGAAGGACTTGGCTATGTAGGAATACATCATACAGCAGTCAGAAATATCTATATAAGTAATGTTTGTTACAGATGGACTTACCTAGGTAAGATTTATTTTTAGTTTTCAAAAGCATCAATGCATGTGTCAAGGGGGGCTGCTGGTCATGAAGGGGTGCTGACCACAGCAGCAAACGTAAATAAATTGCAACCCAGAAAGCAAGAAAACAAGCACACACACAATTAAAGGGAACACAAATGTATTAAAGATACGCATACAAGGAACATGCAATAGTAATGCACAACAAAACATTCAATGAAACAGAAAAGAGTAGGTCCTCTGGGCACAGGGAACAGGGCCTCTGGGCATGGTGAACAGGGCCTCTGGGTACAGAGATAAAGCTAGCTCAGAAACACAGGCGGGAGACATAGGAATGCAGGAACTCAGGGGTACAGCCGGCTCAGGAACTCCGGGGTACAGTCGGCTCAGGAACTTGGGGTACAGTCGGCTCAGGAACTCAGGGTGCAGCTAGCTCATGGAACTCAGGGTGCAGCTAGCTCATAGAACTCAGGATGCAGCTAGCTCATAGAACTCAGGGTGGCCGAAAAGAAACTGAACTGAAACTCAATAAACTGATCATTATAATCTGGCCCAGAGGAAGGGGAGAGACTGAACTAAATAGGGAGGAAGTGATTGCAAGGTAGGGCCAGCTAGGAACAGAATGAGATCTCTTAGTCTGAGTGCAACAGCTTACAACAGCACCACAGAAAGGTAGTGGCACTGTGAGGTACTGCACCAGGCCGAGGAGAGGACAGGAACATGACAGCATGCCATCTGTTTCTGAATAACTTAAAAAAGGCAATTGAAACAAATTCAAAACAAAAACATATGAAATACACATAATTACACAGAGCAAATATCAAAAGTACACATTTCAAACTGTGTGAACCTTTTTGGAAAATAAAAAACAAGTAGTAAAAGGGGAAATATGAGAAGAAATGCCACAAAGAAAGCTGTTTCATGTAGAAAAACATGCATAAAGCACAACAATTTGTCTCTATCAAGGAGTATCTTTCAACCAGAATATTGTTTACACCTCACAGGGGAGGACTTTTCACCTAATGGCTAACACAACACTGTGTTGTCCAAGTATAGTACTGTACTATAGCACTAATTACAAAAATGGGGCTCAAAACAAAACCTTTAATCCTTGAAAATCTCCAAAGACCCATTCATATTAACTAAGCTTTGCGAGACAAGTAATGCCTAAAGAATCAGATACCTCTTTGTATACTTCTGTGTTAAAAATACATCTCAATAGGAAATGGTCCATAGACTTCTCTTCCCCAGAACACACTTCCCATGGACAGCCACAATTATCAGTGCATCTACACTTGATATTACACCTAACATAGAGTTTCCCATGGGAAGAGTTCCAGACTACATCCCTAGACTTGAGAGGAACCCTGCCCAAAACCACATTGGCAGCCCTATTCTAAATATTATCTGGGCAGTCTAATGACCAATGGTAAATAAAAATGAAAGACCTGTTACCAATAGATTATCTTCAAAATGAGACAGTAATCCCACCTCCAGATTATGCCAGTAGTCTGAACATTTCCTATAAGAACACCCTTTATCCCACACAAATTCCATCTAACCTCCATACAATGTTAGCTCTGATACCCAATTCTACCATTCAAAGAACATTCTAAGACATCACAAACATTACGTAAGTGTTTTAGGTAGCCACACTTATGGCAGGCATGAGGATACCCTGGATAGAAGCATTGCAATCTATCACTATTGATGAAAAGGGAATTTGGCAGGTGCAGAGTGATTTTATTAAACCAACATTGCTTCCCATATATCTTCCATTTCCCTGTCCAAACTCCTTCCTCATCATTGATCCTGTTTATAGCATTTATGATGTCTCCGTACCCGCTAAGCCAGATGAAAATGTCATACTGTGGTATTGATTTGTTCCTCAATACCACAGTGTAACGGTTTTGTACGACACTCAGACCCAGTAGGTTAGAATAAAACACAGTTTTATTAAATGACACAATTAGAATGCCCACACGGGCTATAGAATATCACAGGAAAATATCAGTGATGTACATATGCCCTCTCAGGCCCAGTATACAAAAGTAGAGAATAGATACTGTCACAGGACAGGCATAAACAGGCAATTCCAGCACAACATGGGTTAAAGTTCATGGAAGGTAATCAGTCTCTGATGTGTTGTGTTTTGACAATGCCCAGTAAGGTAGTAAAGGTAGTAAGAGACTGTGGTGCGAGATGAAGAAGCACCTAGTCTGTAAAGCAGGACTGAGATACTACCCTGTGCTGAGCAGAAACGGAGGCCACAATACTCTGTTAGAGCTAGCACTACCTTGAGCCGTGAGCACTCGACCGGTGCAGTAACAGAGACACTGTACACTGCAAGAGCTGAGTGACTAGAGCCGATAGCACCCGACTGGTGCAGTAATGGAGACACTGACACTGCAAGAGCTGAGGAACTGGAGCCAATAGCACCCGACCAGTGCGGTAACGGAAATACTGTACACTGCACGAGCTGATGGAATCAGAGCCAATAGCACCCGACCGGTGCAGTAATGGAGACACTGTACACTGCACGAGCTGATGGAATCAGAGCCAATAGCACCCGACCGGTGCAGTAATGGAGACACTGTACACTGCAAGAGCTGATGGAATTAGAGCCAATAGCACCCGACCAGTGCGGTAACAGAGACACTGTGCACTGCAAGGGTTAACAGAAGGCACAGTGTTAACGGAGGCTACAGTGCTCTGCAAGTGTTAACGGAAGGCTCAGAGTTAACGGAGGCTACAGTGCTCTGCAAGTGTTAACGGAAGGCACAGTGTTAACGGAGGCAACAGTGCTCTGCGAGTTTTTCACTGAAGTCTCAGAGTTAACGGAGGCAACAGTGCTCTGCAAGTGTTAACGGAAGGCTCAGTGTATCGGAGTCGACAGTGCTCTGCAAGAGTAAACAGAAGGCTCAGTATACGGAGGCAACAGTGCTCTGCAAGAGTTAATGGAAGGCTCAGTGGGCCAGAGGCCACAATACTCAGTCTGCTAACACCAGCACCAGCGGAAGTAAGAATGTCGCCCAAGCGACACTGAGGTCAGGATCAGGTTTGCTGCTGGATCTCAATGCAGGAATGTCAGACTAGCCGGGTCAGGTCACGGAGCAGGAACGTCAGCCAGGCCGGGTCAAATCATGGAGCAGGAACGTCAGACAAGCCGGGTCGGGTCACGGAGCAGGAACGTCAGCGAGGCCGGGTCGAATCACGGAGCAGGAACCAGTAGGAGTAGTCAAACGGGCCAAGTCGGTACACAGGAACGCAGGAACACAGCAACACAGTAGCACTGGTACAGGAACATGACGAAAGGGCACCTGACAGGTGCCAGAGGCCCGGTATAAGAAGACCATACTGGGCGGGCCAAACAAAGCTCAGCCAATGGGAGTGCACCACACAGAGAGTGACAGAAAAGATCACGGGCACCGTGATACACAGTCACATTCTTAATATCTGGTCTTGACTCTGGCAATTGGTAAGGACAAAAATGGAGCATATCCAGATCCTGGCTTAGTTCCTTCCTAATTCAGGTTACTCTACAAAATAACAAGAGACTGGTGTCTCACAAAACTGATATTAAAGTCCATAGCCCCCACATGAAAATTCTATAGTTTTCAAAACCCTTTGTCTCCCTCAGAAGACTAGTGATTAAGATAACACTTCTCCAGTGTATCTCATGCAGACCACATTCTTTCACTTTGGTACTTCTGCATGTTGCAGTTATCCAATATTCCTGGAAACATTTAGGGTCTCTGTACTTAAAGCATTGTTTTTGACCTTTACTAACATTAAAAGGCTGTAATCTAATTAGCTGGTCATGGGGTACAGTTACTGGAAAAAATGCCTAAGTGAGTATTGACTTGAGCAGTCCCAGTCCCTATTGCTCAAACATCAGTGCAAATTGTAGCTCTCTCAAAGCCCTTACATCACCTTCTACCCCCAGAGCAAACACCTGACCTGACCTGACTGAGAGCTTGCTGCAAATTCCAAGATGGCTGCTGTGGCAGATGTAGGGTAGTGGAACTTAGAACATAAACAGCACCTCCACTTCATTGGCTGTATTCTCCTGCAGGCAGACTGCTGGTAGCTTCTGTAGAGTTGCCAGGAGCAATGCGAATTAGCCCATAGGTTACCATACAGCTAAAATGCAGTTTTAGAATGCAAAAGTTTTTTCTTTCTTTTTTTGAGCTCTCCTGCCCACATGTATTAAGGATTCCATCATGGAAATCTCTAACTTGGCTCCTAAAAGTTCCTCTTCTAAGAGGAAGCATCTCTCAGCAGTGTTTTACTCAGCAGGAAAATCCCTGCAATATATATATTCCATAATAGTTTATCATTCCTTTAACCCTTTTGGTGCCAAAGGGATGTACAGCACATTGCTTTGCAATGCAATTGACTTCTTTATGATACCCAAAGGGTTAATGGTGTCTGACACGTTATCCTTTCTCTTGCTTAAAGGATAAGTAACATTTTGTTGTGAACAAACACACTGTATTTTACATGTCTTTTCTTGTGGAGTAAAACCATGGTTGTGCAACTGCTTGGAGATTTTGAAATCCAAACTTCAGTTGTTTTTTTTTTTTTTTTTTTTTTAAGCAGCGCAGTGCCAACTAGTATCCAAAATCCAGTGCTTTTGGTAATGACCTGTATGGGAAAGTTTGAGTCACCGACTACAGCACCACCCTGTGATCAGTTAAATTAAAAACAAGCAAAAAAACAAAAACAAATGCTATATTAATGTGTAATAACTATGCAATGATAATCTCCCATTAGTTTATTTTCATAGAATTATATACTGCAGTTATAGTCCCACAACCAAGATACATTTACAAAAAACATTCTTAGCATTACTAGAATGCTAAAGAATAGACCATACTAGGCATTAAGATTCTAGTCTGTTAGCGGTATTTCTTTATAAATTTATAAGTTTAATGAGCGAGAATTTTTGCTAATTTTACTGTACATTTTCAAGAAACACAGCTATGAGATACATGAAAAAATCCCTAAATGTCCACTGACAGAAATTATGTCTTCAAAATAAATGAAGAACTTAGGTTTTGCAACATATTAGATTGAGAGATTAAATAGCCAGTTCTGGGCTATACTGAATAGTAGTAGTTTTTCCATGGGCTGGTATAAATGTTGTTGATTTGTTCAGTGCCATTCTCCTGTCTATGGTATCCTTAAATTAAAAGAAGAAAAGGGGCTACTACGTTTTTAAACAAATTCAATATGCAGATAGCAAAATGAAAGGGACTCCCCACTGTATAGCAGTCCGGGTGCTCAAAGCCAAAAACAGGCTCCCCAGTCCTGTGAATGCAGACAATGTCGGAACACCGACTGTGTTGAAAAGTACTCTCTGTTCCATCTATGTTTGGATACACACCGCTTTCACTATGTATCTATTATTATTGGTGAATAAAGCTTTCTGATTTTACAAGCTGGCTGGAGATTGATCTGGAGTGCCACCATACCTACTGTACAATTGTTGTATCATTAAATTAAACTGCATCATTATGTTGGAGTGATTGCTAATGAAGGCCTCCACTGATGTACTAACCTCAGGTAGTATATCCCATTCCTATGAAACCTTCTGAGCAAAGAATAATAATTTTCCAAATAACTACATCTGCATTGACTTTTTTCATTCTAAACTGAATGAACCTTTGGCAACAGGTATGACAGAACATATTGTGCAGCATCAACAATAGAAAATAAAGACTGCACCCTAGCCAACCTTCAAGACATTTCTTTTTACAACACTCCCAAACTACTGAGTCAGTGAGAGCTCCTACTTCCAGTATCTCAGGGGCTCTATATCCTTGTTTGTCTCCTGAGAGTGACTGACCTATTGCCATGTTTTTGAGTGCATTCTAGAAGACTCCAGGCTGCCAATACAGTAAATGACCTTTGGATCTCTAGCAATTGAGGACTATGACTCCCATCATCCTAATCTGGCAATGGCTGGTTGGATGTCATGGTAGTTGTAAACTCCAACAGTTGAAGAGTCAAAAGCTGCCTATCTTTCAGCTAGATGCTCAGCGCAGTTGTCTGGGTTACTAGCGTGTCTTTCTTACAAGGTACCCTCAGGATATATTACTGAGAAGATCAGGAAGTGGGGGATCTGTCACTGGATACATCCAGTAAAAGGTCTAGTAATTTCTAAAAAAAAATATTACCACCAATAGGTAATCACCCTCAAGAAAACTGGGGAATGGGAACAAGTCAAATCAAAAGAGGTGTATGATTACGATACAGACATATATTCAAAGACAAAATGACAAACTATCTAGAGAAAGCTTTACTCAAAGGGCTGGGACATTAATTAAGTGAATGGTTAATAAAGATGTGGAATTTCTCTCTTGATGAAGCTGTGTTGGGAGATATTGTAGATACATTCAAAAGAGAACTGGATACAGTTTTAACCAAGAGCTATATAAAGAATTTGCTTGTTTTCAGAAAAAGTAAGAATTTGATCCAGGGAGAAATCAGATCACCTTTGGATTCAGAAAGGAATTGATTCCCAATTTGAAGCATAATAAGAAATTACTTAATTGGGGCTTTTTTGCCTTTCTTTTGATGAGTAAATGAGATCTAAAAAAGACTGAATGAATGCGTCCACAGCTTGTCCTTTTTTTTAAAAAATTAATTTTATCGAATCAAATTAGGATACAGAGGAGTCAAGTAAAAGGCTTGATATCAATACAGAAAACCTGTCTTAAGCAATACCAAATGCAACATTTTTAATAGGGAATGATACAGAAGAAGGAAACTATCCAATTGTTGCTAAAGCCTTTTGCTAAAAATATTAAAAAAATATAAAAAAAAAATAAAAAGGACATATAACAGGGATTATAATCAACTGTGATAAACGCAGTAGGGATATTGAGAGGAGAACCATGTGATAGCTAGGGTTTATACTGCATCACCCAGAAAGATGCATATCCACGTCAGAAAGCCGATTATGTCAGTCGCTAAGTCTCAGGTGGTGTTTGAGTCTGTACGGTGTATAAGGTGAGAAAGGGCCAAAGGGAGGAAGAGAGAGAAAAAAAGAGGGGGAGGTCCCGGGACTTGGATGATCCCCAACTGTCACCTCCTGAAGATGGGAAAAGCGGCAGAAAAGACACGTTCCAGAGTTAGGAAGAAACCACACTGGATGCCAAGGGTCCCAGCTGCTGGGGCCACCAGCTCCCAGAATCAAGAAAACTGGGAAGGTTCTTTAAGGAAATAGTGTGTAATCTCTCTATCTGGTAAAATTGTTTGAATTTTGCTGTCCAAAATGAAAGGGTGGGGAAATCTATGGATTTCCAAAACTGAGGGATCAGAGCCTTAGCTAGATTAAAAAAAGGGGGAAGTTTGCACCAAAGTGGAGATGAGATTTTAGTCGCTAAGTGCGACTGGGAGGCAAATAAACAGAGGAGAGGGTCACAAGGAATGGGGGTGTGAAGTTTACCCTGTAGAAGGGCAACAAGCCCTTGCCAGAAGGGAGCAATAGCCGGACAAAACCACCATATATGTGCCATAGAGCCATCTCCGGCCTCACATCTCCAGCAGCGGTTCTGGACCTCAGGATAGATAAGTGATAGCTGTAACAGTTTTACAGGACACTCAGATCAGCAGGTTAGAATAAAACACAGTTTTATTAAAACAAAACAAGAAAGATCGCCCTCTATAGGCAATACAGAATAATAGCGAGATATTGGCTTACAGATGCCTTCTCAGGCCCAGTATACAGATGCAAGGACAATACATATACTGTCACAGGACAGGCATAGAATCATAAGGGTACTCAATGGTTAAAGTACATGTAAATCAATCAGTCTCTGTTGTGGTGTTTGGCACGCCCAAGGTGGTAATGCGGCAGCAAGTAGTGTTAGATGAAACAACACCATCAGTCAATAAAACAGAGACAGCTGCTTAGGCTGAGCTGGAACTGAGGCCAGAACACTGCAGGTTAGCTTGAGTCAATAGCCCCCATGGGCATAGTAACGGAGACAGACTACACTGCAAGAGCTTGAGCCAATAGCCCCCACAGGCGTAGTAACAGAGAGAGACTACACTGCACGAGCTTGAGCCAATAGCCCCCACGGGCGTAGTAACGGAGACAAACTGTACTGCAATAGCTTGAGCCAATAGCCCACGTGGGCGTAGTAACGGAAACAAGCTGCACTGCAAGAGCTTGAGCCAATAGCCTCACTGAGTGTGTAACGGAGAGCTAACACTGTATGAGCTAGAGCCAATAGTGCCTCCCGCGGGCGTGGTAACGGAGACTGACTACACTGCAAAATAGACAAGATGAGCCGCCGCCTAAACGAGGCTCTGAAGGTAACCAGTTCAGCAGGTGTAGCGGAAGATCAGCAACGGCTCTGCAAGTGTTAAAGGAGGCTCAGTGAATGGAGATAGCAGCTCTGCAAGTGTTAATGGAGGCTCAGGGAACGGACCTACAGCTCTGCAAGTACAACCGGAGGCTCAACAATGTAGGCACGGCTCTGCAGGTGTTAATGGAGACTCAGCAAAGGGAAGCACGGCTCTGCAAGTGTTAATGGAGACTCAGCAAATGGAAGCACGGCTCTGCAAGTGTAAATGGAGACTCAGCAAATGGAAGCATGGCTATGCAAGTGTTAATGGAGGCAATCCATGGAGGCGATCAGCCCTGCCACAAGCACAGCGGAAGTCAGAATGTCGCCTCGGCGACACCAAGCAGCAGGAAGCAGGAACGGTGGCAGGGTCAGTAGCAAGCCGGTTCGGGTCACGGAGCAGGAAGTCAGCCAGGCCGGGTCAGATCACGGAGCAGGGTTCTCAGACAAGCCAGATCAAGTCACAAGCAGGAATGTCAGCCAAGCCGGGTCAGATCACGGAGCAGGATTCTCAGACAAGCCAGATCAAGTCACAAGCAGGAACGTCAACCAAGCCGGGTCAGATCAGGGAACAGGAAACCAGGAGCGTCGTCAAAACAGGCCAAATCGGTACACAGGAATCAGGAACACTGGAATACAGCAACAGCAACACTGGCTCAGGAACACCATGAAAGGGCACCTGACAGGTGCCAAAGGCCCGGTATAAAAAGGCCACAATGGGCGGGTCAAATAGGCTAAGCCAATGGGAGCATCCACAACTGAGAGTGACAGTAATGGATCATGGGCACACTGATAATAGCTTTCTCTGTGTCATATACCAATTAGAGAGTATCTTATAGTTGAGTTCTCTAGTGTAGGAATCACGGGCAAATTTGAAGTTTGTTTTAAAAATTCCAATCCATTGTTCCAACCCCACCTGAACGTTAAGATCTTTTGACCATTCATGAACAAAGAAGGGCACTTCAGGGGAGGCAGTATCTCTGATTAGGGCGTGTCAAAAGGATAAGAGTCAGAAAGCACGTGGAGGATACAGAATCCGATGTTCAAGGTCCATTAAGGGTCTGTGCAAGGGTCCCGAATATTTTTGTCCCTGAATCCAGTGTTGGACTTGTAGTAATACCCACCAAGGGGCAAATTCAGTACCTACCCTTTCCCGAATCTCTGCAAAGGGAAGTAAGGTTCCCGCTGGTGCCAGATGAAGTCAGGTGTCCATGAGATTGTTCGTCCAGTGAGCAAGCAAAGGGTATGAGATACCTGGTGGGAAGTCAGGATTGCCGACAATAGAGGCTAGTGGGGACGGCAAGGGGGATAGGTGTAGGGCTGCGTTCAATTCGCACCAAATCCATAACAGGTGACCCAAAATGATATGTACTTTTGCGTTCTCAGGGACATTTCCTGCGGAAGACCACAAAAGGTGAAGGGGAAAGGTACCATCAAGATAAGTGGCTAGGGTGTTGGTCCAATATTTAGGTCTCGGGGAAAGAAAGTCAAAGATCTGTGCCAATGCTGTTGCTTTATAGAATCTATGTATATCTGGAAAATGTAGTCCACCCATCGATGCATCTCTAGCCAAGATCAAGTAACTAATTCTAGCTTTTTTATGAGCCCAGATGAATCGTACGAACATTCTATGTAGAGTATCCAGGAATTGCCTAGGAATGTGGACAGAGAGAGCATTGAGAACATGCAAAATTTTGGGGAGGATCGTCATTCTGAGTAAATTTGCATGACCAAGCAAGGAAAGATATGGAGTCTTCCATTTAGACATATCCTCTGAAATAGAAGAAATTAGAAAGGACATGTCAAGTTCCGCGATGGAGTCAAGAGAAGCGGAGACATGAATGCCTAGGTACAATATGGATGAGGTAGACCATTTAAAAGCATATAGTTGCTTAAGAGAGAGACATGTGGTAGAATCCAAATTAATGTTGAGAATTTCAGATTTACTCAGATTCATTTTCGTCTGGGATAAACTTTCATATTACGGCTTGTCCTTTTTTAACCTTATCAGCTAACTTTAAACTCATGTTTCTCGTCCTAGCTGAAGGAGTAAGTTAACTATTTTGTAAATTGACTGACATGGATAGCCAGGTTTTTTTTTTGTCCACAAAATAATTTCATTTGCATCTATTATGAGAAGCACAAGATATTTATGGCATTGTTTTGTATTTTAGTGAGCCATTCATCCTTCAAGACAGCAGTCTGGCCAACCAGGAGCTGCCACAACAATATAAAGCATTCATTTTTATAGCCAGTGAAATATATTTTGATGTCTCACACTCTTCTCCGTACTTTCCATTACCTACATTGTGACCTAGTAAGTTTTTTAATTCTATTCAGAATTATTCATAGGTTTCCAGCAATATCATTTATCTTATCACTTCAAGGGAATGAAAAGGAGTAAAGATGTTATACTTAACCAAAGATCTGACTAACTTACAGATTTAGATGGAACCTTGCAACTTAGAATTAGCAATTGCTGGTTTACTATTACTTCCCATTTTACTTAATATAAAATGAACAAGAGTTGACCTCTTACAATATTGGGAAGAATAGGAGTCTATATTTTCCCTGTTGTAAAAAAATACATTTAGGGGCCAGAGGTACAAAGAACTGAAAAAAACTGTACCACAGGGGACCATTAAAAAATGCCAAAATGCTGATCCATTTGCATCCTAGCCCAACAGGGTCATGTGTACTTTTCTTACCAGGTGATCATCCTCAGAGCACTTCATTGAGCTGTTTAGCTCAATTTGGAGCAAATGCAGCACAGTATAAGTGCTTTGGCAGCCATCTGAAGAGTAACCAGGACAACCACCTCCTAAATTTAGAAATAATACCAGACATAGAGAACCCACGAGTCGGCACAGATCAATGTAATTGATAGTGAATCACAATGGTAACTATCTAGAGCCCCTGCAGTACACAGAGAAGGTATACCATTAAAGGCATCATTCTCCCTAATGCTACTATACATACAAATACTGACTATTCATGCAGCTTGAACCAACTTTAACCTTGTATATATTTATCTTAACCTATTGGATATTACTCTAATGATAATCTCTGTGGCTCTGTATAGTGCCAGGGAGCTATATTCTCACTATATCACACAGCACTAATACCCCTAAATTCCAGTCAAGCTTCTACCAAGTACTGGATTTTCACTGCAGTTTACAGGGTAATGAATCTCTATAACTCTGGGGGCCCCATGTGTGGTAATGTGGGAAGATGTGGTCCTGACAGCATATCATGGTTGGAGTTAATATTAGGGATGGGCAAAAAATTTCACCTCAAACTGAAATAGATGAATAATGGCACTTCCTGCTTGGTGATAAAATTTCCAGCGAAAAGTGCAGTTTTTCAGTTTTTTTCACCTAGCTCATTCCATTGAAATCAATGGGAACATTGAATTTACACACAAAACATAACAAATATTATTTTATTTCCCAAAGGCATAGTATAAAAGGGGCATGAGGGTGTCTGTGTTGGTGGGAGAAAGAATTAGTTGAACAAGGAATGCTTTTTTTGGCAGGGGAGTTGTTTACTTGGATTGGGTGCAGTTAATAAAACAATATCTTAAATACAATTAAAAAACCCCATAAGACATGGTATAAAAGGTGTCTGAGGAGGGTGCCTGTGTTGGTGGGTGGAGTCTGGGGAATGAATCAGTTGAACAGGGAATTTTTTTTTTTTTTTTTTGAGGGGGGTTCTTGAATGGTGAATGGTATTGGGGGAATAGTTAATAAAAATAAAAATAAAATAAAATAAGGAATTTGTATGTAAAGTGATAGAGACAGGAAGCCCTGACATAAGTTGCCACTGGGGTAGACTGATACTTGACTTGATAGAGTATTTTGCAGAGGATGATTTGTTAGATTTGTTATTAGAAGCCCAAGCTCTAAGGAAACATTGATTTGTACGACTTACGCTTGTTTGGCACAAGCCCTAAGGCAGTGGTTCTCAGCTCCTGTCCTCAGGACCCACTAACAGGCCAGGACTTAGGGATTTCTCTTCTAGAGCACAGGTGTGGTGATCAGAGGCTCATTCACATTGATTAACTCACCTGTGTTCTAACAAGGAAATCATCAAATCCTGGCCTGTTAGTAGGTCCTGAGGACAGGAGTTGAGAACCACTACCCTAAGGAAACATTGATTTGTAGGACTTAAGCTTGTTAGAAACAAACCCCCAAAAATTGTTTGTATTTTTTTTGTAAGACTATGTTTTTTTTTTGTATTATTTTTTTGCATTTTTTTTAAAGTAGCCCTGTGATAAAAAATGCCCTACTGGCCTAGTGCCAGCAGGTCATGTTGGCCAGTGGCCACTGGTCATTGTCAAATGTCCTCGTGAGTCCATAATTGTGGAATTTGAAACTGCTGTTCTTGCTGCTGCTGAGTTGTTTAAGCAACAGGATTAGGCAGCTGAAAGGGAATGGGATCAACAGTAGAAGTAACATGGGTGATGGATAATGAAGGTTCCACTTGCCATGACAAGCTCCAGTGATGTTCCTGAGGCAGTAGCAGCACAATAAGTAGCCCCCAGTATATGTGGAGAAAAGAAGAAGTTGGCCAATAATTCTTCTCAACAAGCCCCTCCTCCATAATCATGGGTGTGTTATTATTAGAGAGAGCAGGAACTGTGCCTCTCATCAGCAACTGCAATGTGCACATGTGTGGTTATTGGCCAAAGAGCACTCCAGCTTACAAGTAGAAATCCTCCATCAACAGAGGAGGCTGGATCGAGGGACGGGAGCAGAGGAAGAGTGACAGACTGCGGCGCAGAGTTGTACCAGTAGTCTGTCTGGAAGGAAGGCACAGGATCATCGTTAAACATTTAATTTCAGACAAACAAAGGAAAAAAAAAAAGATGATAGTATTCCAGCTAGTCACTCTATAAACTTACTTTTAAGCCAAACTTATATAGGGATGATAGTTCCCCTTTTAGAATATATTCCCACAGCCTCCCTTTCTCTCCTTCAGACAGCCTCCCAATTTAAAACAATTGATGGTAAGGAATGCACTGAATAAAAATACAAAAAATGGCACATCTCCCTGCCTACAAAGGAAGTGTTAAACCTCTGCACACATTTACACCCTAAACAAGGTACCCATTCCAAACACCCAGTTACACCATAAGATCAATGGTACCTTCACCTGCAAATCATCCAATGTAATATACCTCATCATGGGCTGGATTCTACTGCAGATGCCAATGTTATCACTGCTTTATCATCAGATTTCCCCATATACTTCAATAGGAAAATGTTTGATAAAACGGGTGTTAACATTTATCACCTGCAATAGACTCTAGCCCAAAGTGTGCAAAATGCCCAACAGCTCTTTATGTGGGTGAACCTGGAAAGCCATTACATAAAGGGTTTAATTCCCACAGATCCAGTGTTAACAACAAAAAGACAGAGACAACAGTGGGAGAACATTTTTGCCAAAATGGACACAGTGTCAGGAACATTAAATTAACCATACCAATGGAACTGTTCCGCACTAACAGGAACAGAAAAATATGGGAGGTTAAATTAATGCTGCAGTTTAATGCTTTACATAATGGTCTGAAGAGAGAAAATAATTCCTGTCACATTATCACATTGTGGATTAACCTTTGAAACAGTCCCACTGGGATCATAAATACCTCTGACTCCTCAGACAAAGACTGCAATTTAAGAAACAAAAGAAAAAAAGATGACACCAAACACTGGCACTCTCACCTCTTCCAATGTATTATTAAAAAGTATATCAATCACATTTAAGTATCAAAAAAGTATTGGATTCCACATAAATGTACCCAAAATGCCCCTCACCCCCAGAGATACATCCCCCATAAAAAGAAATAACATGACACTACAGAAAACCATATAACTAAATCCCCACCCATGGATTCAAATATGAGGAATATACATTGATAATGACATAGCTGGGCCCAGACTACACTAATAACTAATGTATGCAAACATCAAAGGAATACTTGTAGATGGTATATAGGTAACAAGGATAGTTCCCCCATATATATAACTTATCTTCAACCTCATAAATCCAGTGAGAAAAAACATGCAGTCAGTATGCAAAGCAGCAATAAATGCATAAGTAATTTCAAATCATTTTTTTCTGTAGAATTAGAGAGAGATGTTTCTCATTTCCTTGGAAATTCCTGCTCCATGTTCCTGACTTTCATGCACCATTGTAGACACAAATTGCTCAAATCACAATACACTCATGTATACATCATGTATACTTCATCACACCTACATATATGTGTTGTGTACTCACAATCACTCTCCTAGGTTAACTAGGAGGAAAATGTTGGAGGAAATTATCTTCTCACGGGAATTCCAGCTGGAGGTCTTATTTTTGCAGATTTCTTTGTGTGGTAAATATTTTCACCCATCTCTACTAAAGCTCTACAATGTCTCAACTCCAGATTAGGAAAGGTAAAAAAATTGATAGTACTCATTTGGAAAATTTCTTTACCAATTAGTTAATTTCTGTTACTATAATTTAATATGGGTGAGGGGGAAATAACATGTCAGGGTCTAAATTTGAAGTTGGGGTTTTTGAACCACCTTTAGAATGTAATACTTCTCCCATTCTAAAAATCTGCACACAGGTTTTTAGCAAGGGCAGTGGTTCCCAACCATTTTTAAGTTATGACATATCCTATTTTAAACTGAGACATATAGAGTGGAAATATCTGCAAGAACTGATGCTGTCAGTGGCAGCTTCATTCCTACTGGCTGTGCAGATTGTTGTGATTTCACAGTGGCCATAAGACTCATTGGGGTTATGCACTAAGGCATGATAAAGGAGTGATAAAGTGGTGATGGCTTCTCCAATGATAGCATTTCTCCAGTTTCTATGTTATTTTATGAAACCTATGCACTAAGATCGTCAAAGTTGGAGAAATCTTAGTGCATTGGCTTCATAGAATAACATAGGACTTGAAGGATTGATATAACTGGAGAAGTCACCTCCACTTTATCACCTCTTTATCACTCTGAGTGTATCTCGCCCAATGACTGTGTTTTGGTAATTCACAGCTGCGGATCTGAGTAGAAAAGCGAAAGAGGGACCTATGAACTGAGGGCTACCATTTTATAAAGCTGCTACTGCTAAAGATGGGACTAGCAATGTCAGAACGTCATATTTTCTGTGTAGGATGATGTAATGTTACAACAGGAATTATTGTCTGCCTTTTGGAATTTCACAGTACCTGCTCTGGGAGAAGAAGCCCACGGGGGACCTGTTCACAATAGGAGTCATCAGCTGATTTTCTGGAGCTTATAACCTCTGCTCTGAAGAAACCCAGGACAGAGCTGTACACTGAAGGCTGCAAATGTATAAATTGCTATTGCCAAAGAGCTGGAACTAGTAGGGATTAACTTGTAAATGACTGAGCTTCAGCATATTTTTATTTCATTTAATTGGCCTTTAACAAGAATTTAATATAACTATTAAGAGGGAGTAAATGCGTAAAAAAGAATAAGACACATGAAAATTTTTGGATTTAAATCACATAAAAACTTAATTTAATAAGATAAAGAATGTTATTCACATCTGCATGCAGCATCGGTTTTACTAGAAAATGTAACCCTTTAGAAACCAGGGGGCTGTGAACAGTGTTGCAGAGGGAGGCATCCCATGCCCATTTGGTCCATAAAGTTTTTAACAATTCTCTAAAATAATCAAAACTCCACAAACTATATTACATATTATTCTGTTCCAAACAGAAACTTGCTTCACTTTTTATATTTTGACACATTTTGTATAATAACACATAACCCTTTGAGTGCCAGAGTAGAACAGAACCCCTCCAGCATTCAAAGGGTTAATGCTAGCAGTTTTGTTGGCTTTAACCTCTTGGAGAACTCTCCAGCATCCCAGGGTTTAAGCCTTTGAGTGCCAACAGGTACACAACGCATTGTTTTGCAATGCATTGAATTCCCCTCTGGCTCAGAGGGTTAATGGAATTTGACTCAAAACTGGCAAACTCAGATAATGCAAACTGGTAGAAATGTTTTGGAAACTGTTTTTAGATTGTTACGTGACCTGCTCATACACCATTATTCAATTATTTGTGAAACTTCTTGAAGCCGATTTAGTATGAGGAACTCAATCAATTCTAGGTCAAACCAACAGCTCCATAGGGAACAAATAGCCATTTCTATTGATTTAAACTGGGTTTTAAAACTCTTGAATTCTTGAGCTACCTCTAACACATTTGTCCAGAACTGCCCCAGAACTTCATACTGCATCAGTTCAATGATTTCAACTCTTCTGCAAGTTTTATGAATTTCACTTGTACTGCAAGCCTAAGAAAATTCCTGAATTTAAGATGCAGTAAACTTTTTTTTATGAAAACCAACATGTTATAGAGCTTTGTATGCTGAGTAAAACAAGGGGACACCCACAGCTGTTAGCTGTTTTGCTCAAATGTAATAACAGTTCAAATGACTAGGAAGTGAGTGACAGTGTGATTACTTCCTAAAAGCCCCAACTGACACTTTCTATGGGGAACGACTTTTCAGTGTCTTTCCTCTCCTAGAGAATTCAGCAGAATAACTAATTGGAATCTGACCACTAGAGGGCACAGATAATGAAAAAAATGTAAAACGCAAAAAAAAGTTTAACCCCTTTGTGACAAGGGCTTTTTTTACATTAGAGTACAAGCAATTTTGGTCTTTTTAGTATGCCTTTATTCAACCATATATTTCCTTTAATTCATTTAGTATACCAACACAAATTATATACCACTTTTTTAAGCATAAGTAGGGATTTCTTTTGATACCAAATTTATATACAGATAACCCACCATTTAATTAAATAATAATATAAAATTTTAAAAAATGCAACATTTTTATAAGTTTTCCTGTGATAATTTGTGTTCAATTAGTCCATTTTTAACAGGGACTGGAGAAAAGGTACAAACATTCAATAACGCCTTCCAAGTGTCAATAAAATGCATTTGTCTTGCTCTAAATACTTTATTCAGTAACATAAAGAGGTGGCAATTGGTCATGAAGTGGCCAAAACTGCTCTACCACTAGTGCTGCCCCCAGCACCACCAATGAGAATAAAAATTCCCCCCATTTGGTCATTAGCTCTTCTTGGCAATTCACTTATCTACATCTCTCTTCCTCACAATCACAGTGAGGAAGAGAGAGGCAGAGAGCACTGACATAGACAATGTTTACATACATTGTCATGTGGCTCCACCAGCTGTAGCAAAGATTGCTGTAGCAGAAATCACATGTGCAGAGCCACTGGGGAAAGGCTGAAACTGACTGCTCTCATCCCGGAGCAGTCTATTATAGTTTCCCTGTGCCCTGATGTGCTTTGTGATCATTAAACCCTTGATGTAACTGCTGTCATCCATCATTAAAGTATAGATTCCTGTGATGGTCCTTTCACATCACCCAGCTTTAATGGGCTAAACTATAACTCCCAGCAGTGGGAGTATCCTTGTTTACTCAATAGGAAACATCCTACAATATATTTTATAATACAAATTTACTGCTACTTTAATGTAAAATGTGTTTACCTCAAGTCACTTAAAAACACAGTGGCTGGGATCTACTAAGATGCCTTTAATTCTCTAGCTTTTCACCTCAAAATGGCTACATACATAGAAAATAGAAATACATCTATCACTAAATATTGCCAAAATAAAATTTAACCTTATCCCACCACTCTGAGTTGGTGCCAGATCCTAATGACCAGTGCTACCGATGATCTGATATACAAGGAGAAAAGAAATGTGGTAGCCGCACATGAAGATACAGTTTAAGCTCTACAGAGCATCTTTATTAAAATTGCAAGGATATACAAAACATTTTGGGTGAGATTCCCCTTCAGAAGGTGTATTTATTCAAATCACAACACTATACACACCGTTTCTGGGGACATGCCCCTTTGTCAGGTGTATTTATTCAAATCACAAAGATATTCACAACGTTTTGGAGGACATGACCTTAAATATTGTCCTTTATTATGCTAAATTTTACATAATGGGCTTGTTCAGTGCAAAAAAAATGAAAAATGGGTAAAAAAACATGAAGCTCACTGGATTCACCAAAACATTATAAAACACTTTTTTAAAGTAATCAAGTATAGGAATCGTGCTTGATTAACCAAACAAAACAAAAAAAATAAAAACCTTAGCAAAATCAAAACATATAAATTGAAAAACAAAATAGTTTGGACTGATATATCCCCCTCACCCCATTATTTTATTTAATTATGTTCATTTTTAAGTTATGTATAATGTAATCAGCAATGCATGGACATGTCACCTTAATATACATTTTTTAGTATTAAAGAAAATGTAAAACTCTTTTTGTTTGTGGCACATTATGGAATTTTATACTTATTGGTTTCAGTGCCAGGCCATGCACTGTTTTGTGAATGAATCTAGGCAGAGCCCACGCACTTGGGTCATATCAAATAGCACAGTGAGCAGTATATTTGGCCTTGATTATAACTGATTAGCATACTGTGTAAGGTGTTAGAATAAAGTTTCACACTCTACAATCAAAAGACAAAGGTTAATTAAAAAGCAATATTTATTTTACAGAAAAATTGCTATTATAACTTAGGGTGACAGAACCACTTTATCATTCTCAAAACTTTAACTGTAAATTACCATACTTTTGATCTCATGAGTGAGAACATCAACATATGATTTAACAAAAGTTTTTTGATTGTAATTAAAATTTACTGCATTAATAAGAAAAGGAAAATAATTAAGCTTGAATGTGATTTCAGAATAACTAATCATCATAAATGTATCATGCACAGAATGACAATGAAAAGCACAAGGACATATTTTATTTTTGACCTTTTACTGAGAGCTGGTCCAGACAATTTAGAAGTTAACTTGATGAGATGCAGTTGTTGAAGAGGTCAGTGGTAATTTGATCAACAAGTACAACAGGTCTCATGTAATGTAAAGCCTCAGCAAATTGGGTGTGGCATCACTGGGAACAAATCAAAATGCTCATTAATATAATTGAGGCTTTAAACCCTTGAATACTAGAGAAGACAAAATGGGAACTAGACTTGCCCTTTCATTTTTGAAATATTGCATGCTTCATGTCATTCACATTTATTTAAAAACCTAATGAAACAGTATCAGAAACATGAGCAATACACTCAACGCATTCCTGCACATTCAATTATTCACATGCATACTCTCGTGCTTACACACATTCAAAAAAGTTTAACATTTACCTTGGTGTCGAAGGTCCAGTGTTGTCCTCGCCACCCAGGTCCTCCAGCATCTCTATCTTAAAATATATTCAGTAATAAAAGACCCTACTAGTATAACATCACCACCACCTGACCCACTGCCGCAGCCTAAAATTATGCCCCCCTCCCCTTGACCCTTCTCAGATTGTTACCTGGGAATAATTAACAAGGAATGGCTTTTATATGGCCATCCCTATTTAAATAAGTTGCTGCGCTCATATTGGTTAGGACTATGTGGCTATGCAAGGCACAAAAGTTGTCCTGCAGCAAGATCCCCTCCTAGACAATCAGCATCTAGTTGGAGAGGTCACAGATATGAGTCATGTCACCAATACAGCTAGCCAATTAGTAGAGGAGTGAATTTATGAGTATTCTTGCCCTCTCCAGCTAGATGCTGATTGACTGGGAGGTGAGGTTACTGTGGGGCACATTCCTTGCCTTGTGTAACCCCACAATCCCAGCCAATGGCAGCATTTGCCATATAAAGGCCATTCCCTGTTCATTTTTCCCTCATTCTGGCTTGGGCAACAAGCAGGATGAAGGGGGGTTCTTTATTTTAGGCAATGACAGAGGTGAAGGTGGTGGCAGGCTAGTAGATTTTGTATTATTTAATCTTTTTGTAAGTACGGATGCTTGTTGGACATCCATCATCAAGTCAAGCATTAAAACTGTTGCAAATGTGTGTGATCATGTGAATATGCATGTAAATGAATGAATGAACAAATGAAGGTGCATGAAAATGTCAAGTGTGCCATTCATGTTTCTGATATTGTGTATTCTGCATCACTCTTTTCTTAATTAAATCCGAATGTCACAAAACATGCAATATTTTTCCCTTATGCTGGCTCAAGCAAAGGCCCGAGCAAGGTGAAGAGAAGGTTCATTGAAATTCTGAAAGAGGTAAGTCAATGACATTCATTTCATCTGAACGGGGTACAGAAATGTACCAAATAATTAGGATGAAACAAAGTTTTTGCTGTGCACAAATCTAACTGTGACCTCTATAGCATTCAAGGTGTTAAAAGCTCCATTAAAATAATTTTGAAAAATTTTCGTTTCCCCCATGATACAGTTGCTTTGCCCCATTTTGCCTCTGTGCAACTTTCAATGTGAATGGATTGTGCAATCTCCTTATTTATTTATTATGAATCTTATTCTCCTTGTAGACTTTACTTTCTGGCCACTGAGATATTCAAGATGATGAGGACTGAGGAGGTACTTTGTTCATGCAGCTGTTTCTCATAATCGTCAGAATCATCTGGCTAACATAGGTTTCCATGGCAGGAATTAAGGATGAGTGAAGCTATTCTGCAAGTTCATTTTTCATCTAAAAATGTAATTTGACAAGATACAAAACACCTAATGAAAAACAAGTTTTTCATTTCACGGTTTGTTCCCTGCATCAAACATTCAGATAACATGAAAAATTATGTCCATAATATAAAGCAGATTAGCACACATTCAGATGTCAACCATACAGGTTACTGTCTGAGTCACTCACCTAAATACGCTAGGAGATCTTCTTCAGGACTAGCAGGGCTTCTAGACAGGTCTCTACCTCTTTCCTTGATCTCTCTAATGCTGCCTTCTATCTCCCCATGCTCCCGACTACCACTTCCTCTCTGCTCAGGAAACTCATTGTTGCCTACTCTCTAGCATACTTCCCACTGGTGCTTCTCTCCTCATATCATCTCCTTGCTTCTTCTCTCCCCATGCTCTCCACTGTAACCTCATATCATCTCCTCAAGATCCACACCAATGTGACTTATTCCCCCATTCTCCCTGCTACTGTCTCCTCACATCCTTTCTCAAAGTCTCCCTGCTGTCCCCTACTTTCTCCAGAGGTTACCTGCTGTCTTCTCTGCAGTACCTTGTATTCCTGTCTCTGCCTTCACTAGGATTCCTGTTCCTTCATGCCACCCAATCCCTCCTCATCTCTTTTGCGGAAAGTCACTACTACTGCTCCCTGTAATTGCTACACCCTGTCTATCTTCCTATAAATTTTTCCCCACACCCTCTCCTACCTTTGATACTTTCTGAACTTTGACTTTTCTCCAGTTCCTTCAAACTGATCAATGAAATTCTACAAGAAATATAGCTGGGAATATGGACTGGATGGATTTCTGGAGCTGGATTCACTTTCTGAACCAGGAATGCCTTATCATTCTAGAGTTTGAACTTCTTGTATGATTTATATATCCCTCTTATTGGTCTGGCTTCTTGAAGTTCTATGAGGGTGCTTCCATCCAGACATGCATACCTTTGATAGATTTTCAGTTGAGGAATCAGAATAACGTGTCTGCTGCTGGTGGTAGCTCAGAATGCTTCCCACATTTCTTGATTCTATGGGCCTTACAGAAAAAAATATACTAATTTGGGTCAATCCATAGGGAAAAGATACATAATCTAATTAATTCAAAGAGGGTTTTTAACCTTTTGAATGATAGAGAGGTCTCTGTTGCCCTGTATAGTTCTAATTTTACATCTCTCATACCTTTCCCTACACTGTTATTTACTTCATTTTTATGCATAGTTTTATTGAATAGAACCACTTAATACCAGGAAGGTAGAGGATCTCAGGAAGTCTTGTCTGAAAGTATAAACTTCTAGTCAAAATAAAAATAATATCATCATTACCATGACATTCCTATATTTGCATTACTACAACTGGACTAATATGGCTACTACAAATTCATTTATTATGGATGATACTAAATAAAGAAATAACATAGTAAATTAAGGAAATATGGATCAACAATGATAGTCATATCTGAATGCAAGAGAATTAGGACTAAGAATCCCCTTGCAGCCACTTACAATCTCTATATTCTGAAGCGATCTGTATATATACTAGTAAAAACTTTGAAGCCATATTATCTATCTGCTCTATAAAAAGAAACATGATACATATAAAGAACTTATAATTCATATAACTCTAAAATAACAAGATTTTACAACCACTGAGAACCAGGTAAAAGAAATGCACCCCTTGTACATCAAAATACAATTGGTCTTCATAAGTAAAAACACAAGGCGCTACAATTCCTATCTCAGTAAAACAAGGTAAATCAAGCATACATTTTACCTGTGAACTTGTCACAATCAGGTTTTTGATTTGCTTTTGTCCCTGCCTGTTTTTATGTTTTGCCCTGTTCCTTTAAAGGGATAGTAATACTTAAAATGTAAAAAAAATATGTTGTAGGGTTTATCCCCCTGAGTAAAACAGGAGTACTCCCGCTGCTGAAAGGTGTTTCATTCAAAAGTTATTAATTTTCAAAGTTGAATTTTTTAGGTGCAATATCACAGTGGCCTGAAATTGTACAGTGGCGCTGTTGCTACACGATGCTATGGAGATTTATGGTCCCGGGACCAGAGCTATCCATAGGATGGTGTAGCAACAGCACCACTGTACAATTTCAGGCCACAGTGATATTGCACCACAAAAATTCAACTTTGAAAATTAATAACTTTTGAATGAAACACCTTTCAGCAGTGGGAGTACCCTTGTTTTACTCAGAGGGATACACCCTACAACATTTTTTTTTTTTTTACATTTTAAGTATTACTATCCCTTTAAATACTGTTCCTTTAAATACTACTACTAGTGGCTTCATCAGGGACTTAACAAGCAAACAAGAGCTTTGGCGTTCCCTTAAATGCTCTACATCTGATTTGAAAAAGAGGCTTAGATGTTAGCCAAGACTCCATTTGCCTAAGGAGCTCATCTTTCTATGGCTACCCATTCATTTAAAAAATAGCTGGATATATACACTCAGTAGATCTTGATATCAATTCCAATTGAAACTCTATTTCTCTATGAATTTAGATCTTATAGACTAAGAAGAAAAATAAGACACTTTTATTCCCATATAGATCCATCACTTGCTTTCAATCCGATAGTTTTCTGAATATATTAACATCTTAATTAAGGATGAAATGTTTTATTTTATTCCATTTCTTTTTATTTTCCCACTATTGGATAAACTTGCATATCTACTCATCTACAAAAGTAGTAATAAATTGCAATACATATGAGAACACTTCATTCTGTTCAGTTCTTAGGGACCAATTCTATCAGGTAAAGAATCAAACTTGAATGAATCTAGGAATATTAATATTCCACTGAGGTATGTTGTTATACATCCTCTAAACATTAACCTTTAGATCCATAAATAGCTCACTTACTGTTAATGTAATTATTTAATCCTAAGCATATTGGCTTCTTTGTTCGATTCTATTACTGTTGATTAAATGAGTATTTATGCTTATAGGGTATCACTGGAATAATATCCCAAAGTTATTTTTATTCAGTAATAACCCTCCCTAGAAAGAGTTCACATCTATTACATCCATAGGTATAGATATTGTATAGAGATGTGACATTACTTCCAAGACTTGTCAAAAATTATAATGGCCAAATGTTTAACATGAATGTGTTTCACAATTTATCTTTATTCATTAAAGGGCTTAAAGGGATAGTAATACTTCGTGTTAACTTTATTTTATTTTGTACGCATTAAAAAACATGAAGAACAATATACGTCTTATCTCTCAAACCTTTATGGTTTAAGAGATATTCACAAGCAAAGTTTCCCCTCCCCGCCCCTTTTACCTAGTGTAAGCCATCTCTTCTCAGATGTGAATCTGGTTGTAAGACAGGACAGATAACAGAAGGGGACAATTTTCTTTATATGAAAACAATGAAAGCCCTGCCCCCCTTGGCAAGCTTTTCAGGTTTTTCCCTTATCTTAATTGAAGATTGTCCCTTTCTGCAGTCTACCTGGGCACCTCCCTTCTGCTTTGGCTGAGCAGTGTTATATCTGTAGAAGGGTCGGGAGGGGGATACTTTGTCATTGAATAACTCCTGAACTACAACTCTGACAGAACTGAAATAACACTCTCCAAAGTCCAAATACTATGATGATTAATTAGAGCTGTTTTTATTCTGAAACATTACTATCCCTTTAAAGGTAAACCCTTTGTTAAGGCCATGAGGGTTTAATGTCTTTAATTTATAGATCTAGTAGGCTTCTCACTGTAAGAGTTTCTTGTCAAAATCTCCTCTTCTCTTCTCTGTGATTGTTCTGCTTTCTCAAGACCTATAAAACTCATGGCTTGAAAATTATTACCATGTCCTTGTAACACGTCTCGCCACAGGGTTATCCCTTGAATTGTGCACGTCCCCAATGTGTTCCAAGATTCTTTCTCTAAATTCTCTTTGGGTTTTACCCACATACTAGATGCCACATTAGCAGCGCATCATATAAATTACCCAGTGTTCTTCAATTAATACATCTATTTATGTATAACTGTTTGGTTTTATGATAATCTTGGAAATTTGCAGTTTTTATAACAAAGGGGCAGGCTTTGCATGAATTACATTTATATGTTCCCTTCAAGTTAAATAAATTGGTCAACCAATTATCAGATTTCTGTCTCTTAAAGGGATAGTAATACTTAAGTATTACTAATCCCTATAGCAAAGTACTACTTAAAAAAACGTATTGCCCCCAGTGTCATCCCTCAAACCTTTATGGTTTGAGAGATGAACGCTTCTAAAGTTGCCCTCTCCCTCCCCCTTCCCCATACTCAGCATTCTAGCTGACTGAAAGGAAGAGAGTTGTACAATAGTGTTGAGCGAGCACCCCGATGCTCGGGTGCTCTGACCGAGCACCGCCGGAGGCTCGAGTGCTCGGCCGAGCACCCGAGCCCCATTGAATTCAATGGGGCGACACGAGCATTACACCAGGCACCCCCTGCTCTGATGAGGGGAGGGTGCCTGGTCAATGCCCCCCTTCATCTCCACAATGCCCCTCTTCCACAATGTCCCCCTTCCACAATGTCCCCCTTCCACAATGTCCCCCTTCATCTCCGCAATGCCCCCTTCATCTCCGCAATGTCCCCCTTCCACAATGTCCCCCTTCCACAATGTCCCCCTTCATCTCCGCAATGCCCCCTTCATCTCCGCAATGTCCCCCTTCCACAATGTCCCCCTTCATCTCCGCAATGCCCCCTTCATCTCCGCAATGCCCCCCTTCCACAATGTCCCCCTTCCACAATGTCCCCCTTCCACAATGTCCCCCTTCATCTCCGCAATGCCCCCTTCATCTCCGCAATGCCCCCCTTCCACAATGTCCCCCTTCCACAATGTCCCCCTTCATCTCCAAAATGTCCCCCTTCATCTCCAAAATGTCCCCCTTCATCTCCACAATGCCCCCTACCTCCAGTCCCTGGTGGTCCAGCGGAGCGTCTGTAAGATCTGTGCCTCCTTCCGGCACAGATCCCTGCCACCCGAACATGGCGGGCGAGCACATGGCGGTACTCGACGAGTACCGCCATGTGCCGAGCAGAGCGATGCTCGAGCCGATCCGAGCATCGGCCGAGCATGCTCGCTCAACACTATCGTACAACTTTCAGGTGGCTCTCCAGCACAGCCGGATCACGTTACTAAAAAAGAAAATTTTCACTGAAATGGTCTTCTACGTGTGCTTGGCTTGCAAGCACACGTAGAAGACCATTTTAGTGAAAGTTTTTTTTTTAGTTAACGCGATCGCAGCTCTGCTGCAGAGCCACCTGATGATCTCTGACTGGATTCCCCTGAGTCATCTAGAATGCTGACTATGGTGAAGGGGGAGGGAGAGAGCAACTTTAGAAGCATTCATCTCTGAAAGTAGTACTTTGCTATAATAATATAATTTTATCCCTTTAAAATTACTGTGAACCCCATAGTCTTTCATATGTTTTGCATGAAGAAATGTGATCCTTTGAGTATCAGGATGGAATTCCTCCAAATCTTTATCCAATTTTAAAATTGGCCTGTGTTTGGTGAATATGGACCTGATAGCTCTATGTTGTTGATTGAATGTGTGTTTAATTCGAATGTCTTTTAAGTCACTTTTAGATGTCTTCTTCTCATGTAGCAAATGTTTACAGTCACCATTTAGGGGTCTCTGATAGGCTTTTTTCAAAGGTTTTTTTTTACTGTATCCTCTGGCTAGAAAGTAATGTTGTAACTTTTTTGCTTCCACCTTAACGTCTTCTACAGTAGTGCAGAGACACTTAATTCATAGATACTGACCCGTTGGTATTCCTTTTTTTAAGGGCTCTGGATGGTAACTATTTGCTGCTAATAAGCTGTTAGTTGCAGTCAGTTTATGAAAGACTTTCGTAATAATGATATTTTGTTCATTGCTTAGTTTTATATGAAGGAATGACAGTTCATACTGATTAATCTCACTCGTTACTTTGAGATTAAAATTATCATTCAATATGTTAGTAAATTCATGGAACTCTTTTTCAGTTCTGTTCCATGTTAGGATCACATTGTCGATGTACCTGAGCGAGATGCCTGTTTTTTCCATATAGTGGCCAATCCTTCAGTGAATACTACTTGGCCTCCCACCATCCCAAATTGAGATTGGTATAAGACGGGGCACAGCAGCTGCCCATAGCTGATCCCCTGACTTGGTAGAACTGCCTATCGAATACGAAATAATTCTATGTAAGTAAGACTGTAGCGTCGTAACCCCAGCACAAATGTATTGTGGTTATTAAACTGGGTACCTCTCATATCTACGTACAACTTCGTAGCTCTTATACCAATCGCAAGTTGTATGCTGGCATAAAGAGATTCAATGTCCAATGATACTAAGAAGTCTGTTTTCCCTAAAGGAATACCTTCACGGTTTATTATAACTAGGGGTGGGTGAAAGTTGTCGGCGTGTTCCTGTTCCCGCTTTAAAACTAGCGGTAAAATTTTTGCATCTTTCGCCAGTTGGCCATAATCTTTCACCATTTTTTCAATGGCTTTCACCATTTTTTCAATGGCTAAAAAGTTTACACCCACTGATTTACGTGGTTTTCACACTTCCACTATGAAAACGTGACATTTTCACTGAAGGCAGATACAATAAAAACAGCTACAGAGTGAGACAGATGTGTTATGCTGTTCTCTTGTGATACTTTGCAAAAAGTGAGGCAGGAGAGGCTCATAGTGACTCCTATCACTATGAGCAGGGTAAAAAATATTCAGTGGAGGAGCTGGAAGGACCATTATGTATCCACTGAGTCTGAGGAGGATTTACCATTACTGTACCAATGCTGTCCAGTCCCCCTAAATTTAATGGGAAGGGAGGGAGAAAAGGGAATGGGAAGGAAGGGAGAAAAGGGAATGGGAAAGGAGGGAGAAAAGGGTAGGACTAGTGAGAGCAGGACAGGTCAGCTGTCTGTGCCTGCTGCAAGACATACTGCCCCTTCTGCCAGTACCACCATTGCTGTACCTGCAGCCACTAGTGTTGTATCTGTTTCTAGACGCACTGCCCCTGCTGCCAGTGCCACCATTTCTGATCTTGCAGCCACAAGTGTTGTACCTGTTGCTAGTGCTGAACCTGCTGCCAGTGCTGAACCTGCTGCTAACACTGAACCTGCTGCCAGTTCTGAACCTCCTGCCACCAATACTATGCCTGCTTCTCGGAGAAAATCATGTCATGTGTGATATCAGGGGACCCTCTGTCATATAGCTTGTCACCTCCTCCAAGCAGCAGTGAGTTGTCTGTAATAAAACAGTAGCACGTAGGGACTAGTGCTGGTGGTGGTGTTGAAGAAGCTGGGGTGGAAGAGACATTGATGGATATTTTATCAGAAACTGAAGAAGAATGGGAGACAGGTTTGAGGATGGACACCACCACTATCAGTCTGCTTTTGAAATTAGCGGAAATTGCAACTGCTCTAACTTCTGCTGCTGCTGCTGAGATGAAAGGGCAGCAGGGTGCTGAGGAGCAGGCTAGTGTGCCACATACCACCGTGGATACAGTGGGAATGGGGTCAACAAGTAATGCTCAACTAGGACAGGTTCCACTTGCCAGCACCAGCAATAATCCAGGTCCTAGTTACAGTGCTAAATCTGAGGCAGTAGCAGCAACAGCAGCAACATTATCCGCTGCCACAGAAAGTGAAAGGGAATGTGGAGGACATGAAGAAAGAGGCCATTCTTCTCCACCTGTTCCCTATCCCTCCCCCAGAAGTCATGGGTGTGGGACTATTTTGCTGTTCCGGCAGGCACAATTCAGTCATCATCAACAATTGTACAGTTGTCACAGTACCTTGTTTCCAGCGCCGCTGCTTCAGCAATGCTCTGCGTCTTTCCACGCATCATCTGCAGGCAAGAGGCTTCAATCATGCTTCAGGCCTCTGTTTTATGTGTGTTTGTTTCCTGTAGTCTCCTCCTACCTAATTACTTCCTCCCTCTAGCTGCTCCTCCTACCTACTTCCTGTGGAGGGGTTTAAAGGGCAGACTGAATACTGACTCAGTCACCCTATGTTGTTGTTCTGAGCAGTTCTTTTCTAGTATTCCTGATTCCTGTGCATGATCCGGCTTGTCTGTCCATCCATTCTGGTGTTGACCTGTGGCTCTGTCTGACTGTTCTCCTTGGGGTTCCGATTTGGCTCAGATATACTTTCTGGTGCAAACCTTTGGCTCTGGCTGACTACCCGCTCCGTGTATGACCTAGGCTTGTCTGACTACCCACTCTGGTGTTGACCTGGGGCTCTATCCACTGTGCATCCAGCATTCCATCGCTTCAGTGGATATCCTTTCTGGTGCAAACCTGTGGTTCTGGCTGACTACCCGCTCTGTGTATGACTTTGGCTAGTCTGACTATCCTATCTGGTGCTTACTAGAAGGTTCTGTCTGTTCGCTCAGTTTATTGGTTCCGTTATTCAGACACCCTTCCTAGTACTGACCTGGGGCTCTAGCAGAGTCCTAGCTACTGACTGCAGGCTGAGTCAGTATCTCTTGGGCGTTACCTTACCATGAGACTCCATTGGGCTGAGATCTAGTCTCAGACAGTGTGGTGCAGAGATTGGGAGACTGCTATTCCTGATACAGTGCTCGCCGTTTCAATCACCCACTGAGTGTATATTTATATATTGCATTACTGTCATTATTATCATAATAAAGGTTCTATTAACTATATCGTCTGACTTCTGGTTTTGCTTGTCAACCGTAACAACAGTGCAAAATTTGTGACAAGTTAGTAAGAAGGGGAAAGGAGGGAACACACCTTGGCATAACCACCCTGATAACATACATGAAACACAGACACCATGACATTTTCTCCAAACATGTTAAAGCCAAACACCCATTACAGAAATCTAGTACCACTGTTACTGTACCCCCTGACTCTCCAGAAAGATGGAGATCAAAGAGGAGGAAGAATAAAGAAACCCAGACAGACAATGGAAGTTTGGATACAGTTGTGCCCCACATGTTATTTACCACACACATACTGTGCACATTGCAGTGGCAGAGGAGACCCACTGATCCTGCTCTCAAGGGAAAAATGTATTCTAATAACAACACACCCATGATGATTTTGGAGGAGGGGCAGGTGGAGAAGATTTAATGGCCAACTTGTTCTTTTCTCCACAAATACTGGTGGCTACTTATTCTGCTGCTACTGCCTCAGGCACATCACTGGAGCCAGTTGTGGCAAATGGAACCTTCATCATCCAGCTTCCATGTTACTGCTATTGTTGATCCCATTCCCTTTCAGCTGCCTAATCATCCTGCTGCTTAAACAACTCAGCAGCAGCAGTACGAACAGCAGTTGCAACTCAGGACTCAGGAGGACATTTGACAGTGGCCACTGGCCAACATGACATGCTAGCATTAGGCCAGTTGGGCATTTTTATTTTTTTCTCAGGGCTGGTGTTTAAATAAATAAATAAATAAAAACTAGTCCTACAAAAAAAACCAACAATTTTTTGTGGTTTGTTTCTAACAAGCCTAAGTCCTACAAATCAATATTTCCTTAGGGCTTGCGCCAAACAAGCTTAAGTCCTACAAATCAGTGTTTTTTCAGGGCTTGGGCCTCTAATAAGTCTAAGTCCTACAAAGGCCTCTAACAACAAATCAAACAAATCATCCTTTACAAAATACTTTTTCAAGTCAAGTATCAGTTCACCCCAGTGGCAGCTTATGTCAGGGGGTTCCTGTCTCTATCATTTTAAAAACAAATGTCTTATTTTATTGATTTATTTTTTTATTAACTGTTCACCAGTAGAAGTCAATAAACCCCCCGAAAACAAATTCCCTGATCAAATTATTCATTCATTCATTCATTCATTCATTCATCAACACAGGCACCCTCTTCAGACCCCTTTATACCATGTCTTAGATTTTACCTTATTTTATTTAGGATTTCTTTCTTATTAAGTGCCTATCACAGTACCCTGTTTCCAGCGCTGCCTCTTCAGCGACGCTCAGTGTCTTTCCACGTGTCATCTGCAGGCAGAGGCTTCAAGCATGCTGCAGGCCTCTGTTTTATGTGTGTTTGTTTCCTGTAGTCTCCTCCTACCTACTTCCTCCCTCTAGCTGCTCCGCCTATCTTTTTCCTGTGGAGGGGTTTAAAGGGCAGAATGAGTCCTGACTCAGTCACCCTTATGTTGGTGTTCTGAGTACCCGCTCTGTGTATGACTTAGGCTTGTCTGACTACCCACTCTAGTGTTGACCTGGGGCTCTATCCACTGCGCATCCAGCATTCCATCGCTTCAGTGGATATCCTGTCTGGTGCAAACCCGTGGCTCTGGCTGACTACCCGCTCCGTGTATGACTTTTGCTCGTCTGAGTATCCTATCTGGTGCTTACTAGAAGGCCCTGTCTGTTCGCTCCTAGGGTTGGTTCTGTTATTCCGACATCCTTCCTAGTATTGACCTGGGGCTAGCAGACTCCCAGCTACTGACTGCAGGCTGAGTCAGTATTACTCTTAGGCGTTACCTTACCGCGAGACTCCTGCAGGCTGAGGCCTAGTCTCAGACAGTGAGGTGGTGATATTGGGAGACTGCTATTCCTGATACAGTACTCACCTTTTCAATCACCCACTGTGTGTATATATTTATATTGCATGACTGTTATTATTCTCATAATAAAGGTTCTTGTTAACTATACCGTTGCCAGCCGTAACAGTGCCCCCAGTCCCAGTAAACAACCCCCTGAAAATCATGCCCTGTTCAAATGATTCTTTCCCCACACCTCACCAACACAGGCACCCTCATGCCCCTTTTATACTGTGCCTTTGGGAAATAAAATATTATTTGAAATGTGTTGTGTGTAACTTCTATGTTCCCATTGATTTCAATGGGCGAAAAAAGAGAAAAATCTTCTCGGAAAATTTTTCTTCAAGCGAAAAGTGCTATTTTTTTTAGGGTAGTACCGTCACAAATGATCTTAGAATTTTATCTACATATATAGAGGATTTCTCTCAGGCTGCCATTCACTGATACAATCAGAATGCCCAGGGGGCTTTGATAGATTGTTATGCACCTTGGGAATGCAGTAAAAGGTTGCCAAAGTAGGAGATTTGGGTAGAAGGTATTGTTTTTCTGATATCACTCCCATCCTTGATCCATAATCTAATATGGTCTTTAATGTATCTTTGAAACTCTCAGTGGGATCTGATTGTAATTTCAGATATCATTTATTATCAGAAAGAAACCTTTTACATTCATTTACGTATTCAACAGTGTGCATGACTACTAAATTTTCACCTTTATAGGCCAGTTTTATTGTAATTGAATGATTCATAATCAATTTTCTTAATGTCAACCTCTCCTTTTCAGAAACATTTCCTTTGTATCTCAGGGGAAATTGTTTTTGAAGGGGTAAAACCAGACTTTATCTTCAAATCTGTAAAGGGACCTTGTGCTTGTGTTAATGGGTCCTCATTATCCTGTAATAAGGACATTAAACTTTGTAATGTAAGCTGATCCTGGTTCTTAATGTGGTCCACCTTCAGTGATTTTCAAATATTTTTTAAGAAGTAATGTCCTAGAAAACAGGTTGATGTCTTTAACCCATTCAAAGAGATCAAAGTTGGCTGTTGGACAAAAATTCAAACCCTTTTCAAACCATATTCCAATAGAGTAATTTGTGACTAAGAGAGGGTTTTTAAATAGCAATTGTAAATAAAGAAATATTTTTAACTGCTAATGATCAACAAAGCGTAGACCTTATTTCCTGTAATTATATAGGAAATGTAAGAGTCAAATTAGAATAAAGTATATTGATTCTGCCTTTAATACCTATTGTCCTGTTTATCAATAACAGCACTGAACTTTTCCTCTTTTCTTATAGAATTCTATGCGGTGTTCACCATTACGTTTAGTTGTGGGTGCCAAAGAATTAGACAATATCTGCTTTCTATCTTCTTTATTTCCTGATATAATGATTTTGTATATATTTGGGACATGTGGTGTGAAATATATTGATAGAATTGGCACATAATATTGGTGATCACATGTAACATTCCCAAGATTACTACAGGTACTAAAGTCTATATCACTGGGGAAAAGTCCAGGCCCAGATGGATTCTCTGTTATGTGTTATAGTGAGTTTCAGTCATCACTACTTCCCCAAATTAGTAAAGCCTTTAATGTAGTACTTCACGGGTCGCCACCCCAAGCTCTCGACTCCCACATAGTTGTGATCCCAAAGGCTGGAAAGGACCACATGGTATGTGCTAACTACAGGCTCATAAATCTCTTAAATGTAGACCTTAAAATGTTTGCTAAGGTTCTAGCTAATCATATCAGAAAGTTCCTCTCTTGTTTAGTCCACCCTGATCAGTGTGGTTTTGTGAGAGGTAGACAAGCCAGACATTATACCATAATGGTGATCTCTCTCATTCAACTGGCACCAAAAAAGGCTGTTTATTTTCCTTTCAACAGACTGTGAGAAGAGTTTTGACAGGGTTAATAGGGACTGTATTTGAGAGATACTTAAACATACCAGATTAGGTCCACACATGCTTACTGGAATCATGAGTATGTGTTCTACCCCTTCTGCTAAAGTCCATGTTAACGGTTTTCTCTCTAACCCATTTACTATTTCAAATGAAATGAGACAAGGCTGCTCTCTCTCCCCTATAATTGTCATACACATCCTTGAACCTCTACTCAATTTGGTCAGACAAACAATTGAAATTGTTGTCCTGCAATCAGCCTCAGAAACTTCTAAATTAGTGGCTTATGCAAATTATGTTTTATTCTTCATTAAAAATATTACATAGGACTATGCCCCTGAGAGGCTATTTAAAATGGGAGGCAGGGCAAGTAGCTGCTGTCTTAGATGTGGAGAAATGAGGGGTATCTTTCTACATATGGTATGGGAATGCCCAGGGGTTCTAGATTTCTGGAGATAGATGCTCAAGTCAATCACTCTTGTACTTGGGTTGCCAGTGCCCATATCAACAAAAATGTGCATTCATTGAATATTACTTGATAAAATAGGCCCAGCTGCAAACAGGAGACTCCTGGTTCTCTGAGAAACCCCCTAATCAAAGAAAACCTTGGCTCCATACAGCCTGGCTTTGTGGAATGTATATAGTGCTAGTTAGTAGGGGATTCAGCCAATGCCAGAGCTCCAGTGATCTCACTACAGTCCTGTGTATGGATTCTTCTTAATGCGGTAAAATGTTTGTTTCCTCTCTTTTGGGGTCAACCAGATAGGCCCCCATTGTCTTCATGGTTCAAAAAGGTCTACTATTTCATACAAATAGAGAGATCCCATGCATACTCCGTAGATGCTTTCCATACATTCACAGCCAGATGGTCACAATGGCTATCTTATTGGTTCTCTCCTCTTCCTCCTATATAGTAGACCCTTTGTTGAGCTGTACTTCACAACTCCCAGATTACTGAGGAACTCCTTTGACTATTAACATGCCCATGCACGGTGATTGGGATGACATTGGTAATAACCCTTTCGCACACTTCTCATACTCCCTCTCCCCATCCCACCTTCTTTTACTAATTATCTTCTCCTTTTTTCTCTGCTCACCTCTTCCCCCCTTCACCCACTTTCCCCCCTTTTCTGTATTTTTTCAGTTCTTCTATGTCTTGTCTAGTATTTTATATGAGAATTTGTACCTTAGACTCTTACATTTCTTTCATCCCTTCTATCTAAGGTCACTAGAAGTGCATAGCTGTTTTCACCTAGATCCATTATGTGTTGTATCTATGTATTTGCTTCTGAGCTTCTTCTGCTGTATGAACATTGCCTGTAATAGTTTGCATTCTATTTGTTATGATGTCTATTCTATTTGTTATGAGGTCTGTAAATGCACATCTCTCAAATAAAAATTTGAAATTGCAAAAAATAATAAATTACACATAAAACCATGAGATTCTGAATTATTTATAAAGAATTGATGATAATTAATGCAATATTAAAACATTAGTGGGGGTATGGTTTGGCATCCATACTGAGAGGAAGTACCTTTTTGTTGCTCCATTAAATTTTACTGACAATCCTGTGCCATCCACGTATTGCACCCATAATTATTAGCAAATTTGCTTCCTGGAATACCTGGGTACAGACAAAACCCCTTTTGGAGAAGACACGTTTCTGAATCATCTCACGGCAGACAGCAGCTTAGGCCACAAGGGCCAGCTCAGTCATCCACTTCAGAGATACAGCCCAATGGAGCTGACAATGCTCATACTGACACCTACTTTAACTGCCTGTAGTGAGGTCATTGGAGCTCTGGTGTCCTGAACATTTTTTTATTGGACCAGCTGGTGTTTGTCAGTGGTAGATAACCTAACTGGGCTATTTTTTGTCTTCTTCCATTCTGTGACAGAGGAAGTGTCTGATGCCTCTGATGTGAAGGTGTGGCTGGAAGCAGATACAGAGGTGATGCCTGTGGTGAAAGAAACAGAACCGCAATTCCTGACAGATATGCCTGAGTTGAAATACTGTGTCAAGTCTGGGGAATCCACTGGAGTCTGCTTCACTGAGTGTTCTTTTCTTGTGACCTCTTTACTCTCTTCAGGTTCTTCTGGAGAGGGTGATAATGTTGTTGCTTCATTGTTGTCAGTTATTTTGCCTATCATCTTGTTAATTGTATGATTTTCCCCCAAATTCTATTTGGCTCAATCAGATTCAGATTGTCATTTTTTATTTTCTGTGGGGTCTAGAATAGAGAAGTTGAGTCAGGTGACACTTTGTAGGGACAAACCTCTTGGGGCTAAGAGAGTCCCAGATATTCTTTTGAAGCTTATAGCAGTCCTGGTGAGAACAGTTATTGGAGGTACAAAGACAGACTCTGTTGTTAGATATTTCTTAGGTTTCCTTTTGCATCATTATAAATGGCTACACATTTCTCTAAAATCTCCATTTGCTTTATCTCTTTTTAAATGTTATAAGAAGTTACATATGCTTGTTAGATCTTAAAGGGATAGTAATACTTCGTTTTAACTTTATTTTATTTTGTAGCCATTAAAAAAATATGAAGAATAATATAAGTCTTATCTCTCAAACCTTTATGGTTTAAGAAATATTCACAAGCAAAGTTTCCCCTCCCGCCCCTTTTGCCTAGTGTAAGCCATCTCTTCTCAGATGTGAATCTGGTTGTAAGACCAGACAGATAACAGCAGGGGACAATCTTCTTTGTATGAAGACAATGAAAGCCCTTCCCCCCTTGACAAGTTTTTCAGCTTTTTCCCTTATCTTAATTGAAGATTGTCCCTCTCTGCAGTCTACCTGGGCACCTCCCTTCTGATCTGGCTGAACAGGGGGGAATACTTTGCTTGTGAATATCTCTTAAACCATAAAGGTTTGAGAGATACGACTTATATCATTCTTCATGTTTTTTTAATGCCTACAAAATAAAATAAAGATAAAACAAAGTATTACTATCCCTTTAAAAACAATTTTTCCCTAAATATTGCTTAGTATGCTCACACATTGATTCAAGACAGGGCTGAATATTGTGATGATCCTTTTAGTCAAATTTCCTTCACAAAAGAAAGAAGGGGGATTGTACTTAATTTGTTAATGTGTACTGTATTTGTGTTGTAATTCAGTGTGACTTATGTTTTCTGAATTCTGATATCGTCTTGTTTGCTTGGTTTTTTTTTGTTAAATACCGAGTTTTAATGTTTTTACGTTTTGTTTATTGATGTTCTCTGTATGAAAATATATTTTAACTTGTCTTGTATGTTACATTTGTAAGATTTTCAACAAAATATAAACATATATCTAATTAGATTGTAACTCCTAATTAGATTGTAAGCTTCATGGGGCAGAGTCCCTTGCCCAATGTATGATTCCTTTTGCTGCATTTTTCCCCACAAATAATGCAATGAACAAACTTTAGCCTGATGCTCTTAACCCAGTTTTGTATTTTTGTATCATACTATTACAAATTCTGTAAAGAACTGTGTACCTGTATGGCCCTATATAAATAAAGATATATACTGTATATACATACATCGGGGATTGGCTGTTTCTCTTGTTCAGGAAGGACTTTCCTGGCACTATGTGGCTGTTGTTCCATTTCTGTAATTTAGGATATGTCCTCTAGTGAGCTAAAAGGGATTGTAACCTAGGACACCATTTCTATACAGCCTTCTCAATTCTGTAGCAAGCTCTTTCCTAGTTGAGCATCTCTGGTCAGTTCTTTTGCATATATACTGGAATATTCTTCTGTGGATTGAACACTTACAGAGTCTCAGTCAGTAGATTGCTGATTCTGCTTTTCCTGTCCCATAACTTCCAAGCAGTATTGTTCAGTTCACTTATATTATAGGAAAGGCATGCTTGAAATCTTTTGTGTTAACTCTTTGAGTGTCTGAGAGGTATCCAATGCATTGCAATGCAATTTGTTGGCTACCTCTCTGGAACTCAAAGAGTTAAGTCTCATAGATTGTAACAAGCTCTTTTTTCATTTGAGTATGGGTTACAACTAGTGATGAGCGAGCACCCCAATGCTCGGGTGTTCGGGTGCTCTGACCGAGCGCCCACGGAGGCTCGAGTGCTCGGCCGAGCACCCGAGCCCCATTGAAGTCAATGGGAGGACTCGAGCATTACACCAGGCACCCCCTGCTCTGATGAGGGGAGGGTGCCTGGTCCTTAGGAAAAGGGCAGAAAAGGATGGAAACACCACAGAAATGGTTCAGGGACAGCATAGGGAGGATGTCTGGATGCATCTTGGACTCCAACATCGCTGCTGGGAACGATCTTTCGCCCGTAGTACGCCATTTTTACAGACTGATCGTAAAACACACAAAAAGGAAAATAAAAACGACTTTAGGCGAAAAATTGTTACCAAACAGTATTTGCTGTATATTTACTTGTATATCATCTGCAAATTCTGCAAAAAATTTCATCGATTTTTCTGAAGTGAGGCCATGATTAAGAGGGAAACGTGCGCAGAGGCAAATTCTCCCAAAAATTTCCTAGATTTTTCTGAACTGAGGCCATGATTAAGAGGGAAACGTGCGCAAAGGCAAATTCTCCCAAAAATTTCCTCGATTTTTCTGAACTGGGGCCATGATTAAGAGGGAAACGTGCGCTGAGCCGACCATCTAAAACATTATGGGTGAGGGTCTGCTGCGGAGCTGACCATCCTAAACATTATATGCGAAGGCCCGCTAGTGAGCTGACGCTATAAAACATTATATGAGAGGGCCCGCTAGAGAGCTGACCCAATAAAACATTATATGAGAAGGCCCGCTGGTGAGCTGACCTATATAAAAATTGTCAAACAGGGCCCGCTGGTGAGCTGGCCCTATATAAAAATTTGAGTTTGATATTTGAGTTTGAAGACTTAACAGAATGTGCTCTAATCTGCAACTTTGCACACTAAACAGAATGTGCTCTAATCTGCAACTTTGCACACTAAACAGAATGTGCTCTAATCTGCAACTTTGCACACTAAACAGAATGTGCTCTAATCTGCAACTTTGCACACTAAACAGAATATATGAAATTTTTTTTTTTTTTTTTTTTTCCCCCCACACAAAATAAACTGCTGCCCCCACACACAGTAGTCCTAAAAAGGACTTTTGGTTCTTTTTTTTTCACAAATTTGCTTTTTTTCTCCCTACACTTACTTTCCCTTCCTATCCTCATCTCTCCCTGGCTAAGACTGAGCCGAACTCGCTGGTCAGGTGCTATACAGCACCCGACCACGGGTTCTGGCCAGCCAATCAGTGTAATGCCAGCAGCCAACATGGCTGCTGGCATTACACTGATGTCAGAGCCTCCCTGCACGTTTATTGGCTGCGCAGCAGCCGCAAAACGTGCGGGGAGGAGACCCGAACATGGCGGGCAAGCACATGCGGTACTCGTACGAGTACCGCCATGTGCCGAGCAGAGCGATGCTCGAGCCGATCCGAGCATCGGCCGAGCATGCTCGCTCAACACTAGTTACAACCTTTGCGGGTGAAAATTCTGTAACTTGCAAGATCAGTTCACTATTCTAAGCATAAAACAAAATTCATAAAAATATGCAAAGTCTGGGACCACTACTCTGTAGGCTTGCTCCAAAGGCCAGTAGTTGGTATAAGGCCCCTGTATGTACTTTCTATTTATTTGGATTGCAACTATGTACCAGAGCCAGACAGTGTGCTGTTGTGATGCAGGAAGCTGTTCCTTAAAGCTGCCTTGAACACACCATACCACAGGCCTGCAGTGCAACTGATGTCAGCACAAAATGCAAGCAGCAGTGCTCATGTCCTTGTGTCAGGGCTGGCGCCACCTATAGGCAAGGTAGGCGCTGGCCTAGGGCGCACATCTTCTGTGGGCGCCGCTCAGAGCAGAGCTCCATGCACCTCGGCAGCTGCTGTGCTGTTTCTGGTGCAGAAAGTGAAAAGGAGAGAGAGAGAGAGAGAGAGAGAGAGGCACTGCTCTTAAAAGAGCTAGTACCTTCAAAGCCTCCTCCTGCCGCCACCACCTGACCGATGAGTCACGAGCTGGAGCCAGCAAATTGTTGGCATTACTGGGAGGAAAAGCAACATGAGGTGTTGCAGGGCACGAGTAGCTGCCAGTGAGTGGAGACAGAGTGTGGTGGAACAGAGATCTGCGCAGTGTTTGATGTATGAGTGTGTCAGGTAGTCACACTTTGAGTGCCATACCTCTCTGGCACTCAAAGGGTTAAACGTACAATGTGTCATGGCCTTAAACATACGGAGATATTTATTTTTAACAGCCTACAAATTTGAATGTTGCACCAAGGCATGACATGGCAGCCTTAGCCGTTAATGATAGGAAGAGGAATGGTGACATACATTGCTCCATACAGACAGTAGGTCTTGACAGCAGAAAACAAGTTTCTCTACACACTTTGATCATAAAAATAGGACAGTGGTACAGCGAGGTATGAGGGCGCATGATGCGCCTATTGTAGGGAAGGCTGGTGAATGTGGGTGCACCCAAAGCACATTTTGGCAATCTCAGCAGTGAGAGATGTTGGAATGTTAAATGAGTTAACCAGACTGAGGAATAAGGAGGAAGGAGGGCTGTCCAGCACATGGAGATGTATAGGGTAAATTATAGTTCATTTTAGGATTTAACCCTTGGAGTTCCAGAGATGTAGCCACACATTGCAGCTCAATGCGTTGGATACCTCTCTGGCACTCAAATGGTTTTCATATAAGAACTACTATTTAGTTTCAAAGGGTTAACTCAAGCTGTCCTCTAAATTTAGAACAAAAAACATATGTTAATTAGCGTATAAGGCGCTAAGGTATCAATCATTAAAAGAGGTGGGTTATAAGTGGGCAGGGCATAAAGCGGCAGGGCACAAGGGGTGGAGTCAAGGGGGCGGCAAAATGAGATTTTTGCCTAGGGTGGCAAAAATCCTTGCACCAGCCCTGCTTTGTGCATAGTGTGCCTCCAGCCTATGTGATCTGGCAAGGAATGCTTCTTAGTAGCTGTAGCCTCTGCAACAAGGTCTTCAATTAGCCTCCCCAAAAATCCATGTTCTCAAGTCACCTTCATCAGGCTTGTAAAAAACAAAAAGGTCATGCTCCTCCTTTAGCCTTATTGCTAAGACCATGCTAAAGGTCTACATACAGTGACTCACAAGACTCCAGGCAAAGGTGTTTGCCACAATGCTTTTTTCCACTGTAATTTCCACAAGCAAAAAAGCAGAAATTCCATGCATCTCTACTTATTTAGTGCACTTGCTGTTTGTGATCTTCAGAGTCTCAGTGCATGCACTATTTTCTATGACTGTTTTCCTTTTTCAAAGAGAAGTACCAGATGATTAATAGTTTTCAAGATATGGCAAATACAATTTGATAAAGAAATAGAAGTACCCTGAAAATCATTGAATTAAAATTATCTCCAAATGGCATGTAATCTTAGTACCAAGGAGGACTTGCACTGAAATCTGATTTACTGTAGTCCAGCAATACTATTTATCATAGTTAAAGCCAACATCATTTAATTCTGCTCTGTTTCAATTAATATAAAGAATAAGATCACTGTACAAATCTGGTAATTCACTGCGGTGCTACCTATTTTATCTTTTTTTTTTTTTTGCAGGAATTGCAGCCAATATTTTGTTTGGATTGTACATTTTTCGACATTGTTTTATATATTTTTTCCTATACATTCAGAGCCTTATTCGTCAGACTACAGAGTTGCAGTTCTACAGAAAACTAACTACACTGAAGGGTGGAAATGAAAATTCTCTATGATTTAAAAGTGGCTTTAACTCTTTGAGTGGCAACCTTGTAATTTCCATGTGGCTGGCAAACTGGGCGTGCACTGCCAACCACATGAAAATTATGAGGTTGCACTTGGAAGCTTCTCCCAGCACTCCTGGTGAAGAGAGAAGATTCAAGCTTACCCTGTATATAGGGAATATGTTTCCCTAGTCAGCAGGTCAAGTTTAACCTCTTAAATACTGCACATACACAATCACTCCCAACATCATCATCATCATCAATAATCAGCATTACCCACTGCTTCCTCCTCACTACTTTCATATTATTCTAGTCTTCTGGACTCTCAAACAGTTTCTTTTGCCCCCAGGGGGGATTTAGAGAACATACACACCTCCTTTCAGGATGAGTGTGGTAACTCTCGCTATCAGATGCAGTAGTTTTTTTAACTGCTACACCCTCCTCCCCTAAGTCATCAACACTAGAATTTGACTTGTGTTTATTTTTAGCATTCCTAAAAGGTTTATTACTAATTCTGCTTGCTTTGGAAATGTTCTTGTTACTCTGGAGGATCATCATAATTTATTACACATTCTATAGAAATCATGGTGGCCGCAGTCAGTTTTTGGACTATCAATTTACTACAACTTGCACTAGTCCTACCCTTCCCCTTCCCCCTGCTTAAAGTGTTAGTAATGTCTGAAAAAAACTTTTTTGCATTTAGAAGAGCTTAAAAAGCTGATCTAAATGCAAAAAAATATCTCTTTGCTGTCAGTAGGAGAAATCAAACTTTAAACTCCCGTATCTCTTAAACCATAGCTGTTTGAGAGATACGTTTTTTTGCATTTAGATCAGCTGTGTAAGTTCTTCTAAATGCAAAAAAAGTTTTTTTCAGACATTACTAACACTTTAAGTATTTTTACTGAACATAACCAAAGTAGTGTTGATTTTCACAGTAAAGTACACAGCCAAGCTATTTGAGACTGAGTGTGAAGAGAAGTCTTGCCCTTCTTAAAATACTGTACCAAAAGTGTCTGTCTCTAGTATCTGATACTGTTGGTTTCAGTCACAGCTCACCTCAAGGTACCTGCCTGTCTCTGTGACCTACAATTCAAGTTTTTTAAAATAAACTGTTTACAAAACAAAATTCACACACATACTCCCTGCAACTGTACCTACTTTCACCATCTTTTCCTGTCTATCTTCCTGTACACATAGCTAGTGCCAAAATTTCAGTAGCAGCTTTGCCTCTCCCAACATCACTATAGGTTTAATTTTTACAGTACAGTACAGGAGGGGTTGAATGGACCTGTTATTTTCAAAATCAGCAGTTGGCAATAAGAGATAAATTGCAACATGCAACAGCTGCTATAGGAGTGCAACACCACCACACCTCAGTAACTATATTTTTATCTAGTGTCAACAGTTTAGCAATGGCTTTCTCTGTCTTCCTGCAGTCTTAATTTTTGCAGTACAGTTTGATTCAAAATCATCAGTTTGCAAGACATAAATTGTGTCGCACAACAGCTGCTGCAGGCATACAGTGCTACCACACCTCTGTCACTATCTGTGTGTCCTTCTTCTCAAGTTTGTATGAGTCAGTGTCAGATGTATTTGTCTCCCTCCTGGTATAAGTCTGCAAAAGTATATATGCCAATCACTGTCAGTCACAGCGGTTCAGCCAGCTCAGGCAGTAACTTGTTTCACCTGCCTGTCTCATTTCTCAGTCAAAAAAGATTTTTTTTCATTTCTTTGGTGACTCTGCTTTCTCCTTTCACACAAAATCCCCATAGTCTCCAGACTTCCTATGTATGAGAACAACTTGCCTGCCTTAAAGTGATAGTAATGTTTCACAAAAAAATCAGCTCCAATTAATCTTCATAGTATTTGGGCCATGGAGAGTGTTATTCCAATACTGTCAGAGTTGTAGTTCAAGAATAATTGAATGATAAAGTATCCCCCTCCTGCTCCTTTTACCTAGTGTAAGCCGCCTCCCCTCAGATGTGGAATCTGGTATCTTGACTGGACAGGTCACAGCATGGGACAATCTTCTTACTGTGGTCATAAGGAAAACTCTGTCCCCCTTGACAGTTTTTTTGTTTTTTTCTTATGCTCACTGAGGATTGTCCCTCACTGTGATCCATCTGGGCAGCCTTGCTGTTCTGAGGTGAGCAGTGTTACATTGGTAAAAGGCGTGGCCGGGGATACTTTAACTTTTATACTTTGAAGTACAACGCGGACAGTATTGAAATAACACTTTCCATGGTCCAAATACTATGAAGGTTTATCTGAGCTGCTTTTCTGATGAAACATTACTATCCTTTTAAAGAATTCCAAGAATAAACTCCATCTCTATTCTCTTTACCTATCTTCAAAATTACACTTTTTGCTCTCTCCCACACCAACACAGGATAACAAGCTGTAGGAACTTGACAACCATTTTATGTATGGCCTGCAATACAACTTTCCATGTTGGGGGGAGGACTCATTCTTGTCATTAATTTCAATGTAATGATCAAGGTGGAAAAGGGTGTTAAAACACCCATTTTTTTGCAAAACATTTCCTTTACAACGAGGTGTCATTTTTCACTAGTTTCACACTTGAAACTGAACATTCGGTTCATCTTTAATCAGCAGCATCATCCTACATTGCAAAACTATCTTCCTCTCCGCTACTTTCATATTCTTGAATGCTTTTAAAGTCTATTTAAAGCTGATTTTTACTTTTTGCCTTAAAATGCTTTATAGAATACTGATCACTAGTTTGCAGCAGGGTGTCACTGCTGTCACTTTCTGACACCACAGCAACAAGACAACAATGTGACTTGCCATCTTGTGTAAAAGACTTAGTATTAATACTCGTGGAACTTTTTTTATTACTTTTATAAACATCCTCTTCAGGATAAGGAGGACCATGAGCATTTTCTGCAAGTTTCCCCAACTGTAGCCACAATCAGTTTTTTAGTATGACTTTACTGCCACCAGCACCTCTTTGCATTTCTCCTAGTCCTTTCACCTTAACCCTAGCATGTTTGGACATAAAAATTGTAGTGTAGATTTTTACTGCAAAAAACACTGTACTTTTACTTTACTGTACGGTGTGTTATATCAGAAGTATGCAAAGGGACATCAACACTATATGACTGTCTTTTTGTTTTCACTGTGTGGATAGAGATCTTGACTTTTATTGTCTGTCTGAAAATTATATATGATGTATGTCTCTGTAGTATTTGTTACTCTCAGTGTCAGCTAAAGTAGAATCTCTGTCCGATTTTCATAGCTATCAGTCAAAGTATATTTTTAAGCTCCTTTTGACTGTCAAGGTCACTGTCTACAAATCCCACCCACACTCATGACAACTGTACAGAAAGCTAACAAACACAAATATCCCTTATAACTAGCAACTCCAACGCCCCCTCTTTTCCTGTCTGCAACATGAGACATTCAGCAGCTTCCTACTTTTCTTCCAAGGACTGCAGGGAAAATGTATTTGGCAAAGGGCAATGATAGACCTGTTAGCCTGTAAATTAACAGTTTACACATAGCTATAGAGGATAAGCACAGCACAACAGCAGGTGCACCATCAGAATCCACAACACCACAGTATATGTATGATTGTCCCTCTTGTTCTTGTCTGTGTGGATGCAGGAGTGAGTGATATGTATAACACAGTATGCCAAGTTGTCTTTGGCTTGAATATATGATATGTGCGTCTTTGAGGTACCTGTCTTCCTCTCTGTCACTGCCTCCTACTAGTCAAATATTTATTTTATAACTCTCCTTTCTCCCTTCCCATCCACACTCCCTGTACTTCTCCAGTCCAGCGAATAACTGGATATAACCAATACCCCTTAAATTGAGCAACTGCAGCTCCTTCCCTTTGCCTGTATGCCTCAATACTAGCTTGTATCAACATTTCAGCAGCTTTAGCTCTCTTTGCCTCTCTCACTGTCTCTCTCGCTCTCTCTCTATCTCTTTCGTTCCAAGCTCAGACTTCCCTATGATAGTAAGAAATAAGGAGCTTGCTGGTTTTGAACTCATAGTGCTCACCTTGACCTGCATCCAATGGGGCTAGATATATAGCTTGCTGAAGCCTGGGTGCATCCAAAGCATTCACTGGAGTAGTCACAGAATTTGTTAAAAAAACTAATGAAAAGTTTTAATTAAACAATGTCCAATAATATCTAAAAACCTGGTTTCTGAATAAATTATGAGAGTGCTCTGGAGAAAGCTGGGCCAAACTAAAACTGACAAAAATGTTGGTCAGACCTGTGCTTATTTTCTTTTTTAGTTAGAACTCTGGTGTAGCAAGGACCATTCATGTAAGTTTAGCTAGTGATAGAGCTAGGTTTTGGTTGTATTTGTTTTTTATAGTAAGCTGCCTTCTACTGCTTACTGTCTAAGCTAATCTGTGAAAATGGTGGCTGTTTTGCACAAATAAAGCACGTTTCATTAGACATTGCTGTGAACTGTTGGTAATTGAGGTACTGTGCCTTTAAGATAGACATACACATTGGCATTACTTGCCTTATATAAGGTCAAACAGTCAAAATGGAGGGCCTTCTGAAAGCCTTAGTGCAGGCTACTACTGTCCAGAAAGAGTCAAATTGAGTAACAGCTGCCCAGATCAACTGTCTCTTGAAATCTCAGCAACAGGCTACTGCTGCACAGCAAGAGATAAACAAAATACTGGCTTGCACAAGTTGGCACTCTGATGGAGACACAGTGTGAACATAGAGCTACTACTCGAGTCCTGCAGCAAGTCTGACCACGAACTGCAGTTGACCCAACAGTGGACAGGGAAGTGCTATACCTGAATAAATGATTTCTGCATACATTTTCAGAGTCTAATGATGTAGGCCTAAATCACAACCTTTGAAAGGATTGTAGCCACAGACGACTGGCCATACAAGCAATGGGTCCCCTGTCTTGGTGGCAAATCCCAGAAAACCTGATGACTTACCTCACAGACAAGCCCAGGGCTATAACAGGCTGAAAGCAGAAATACTAACCCATCTGGGTGTAGCACCTGAAATTCAAGCCCAAAGGCTTAATAAATAGGTTTGTGATGCAGAATAATCTACAAGGTTGCAGATGTATGATTCGAGACTTGCTCAGAAGTGGTTGCAGCTGGAGATTAACTCATCTGCAGTTATCACATGATGGAGCACTATCACAGGAGCCTGCCTACAGGACTTCACTGGTGGGTCAGTCAAGTGGACCCAAAAGACCATGAAGAGATGATAAGCTTTGTGAAGAGACATTTGGAAGCAAATGAACTGCTCAGGAAAGATTCTTACCTTACTTCAAAATCCCAGACTAGGAACACTAGGAAGATTTCAAGAATTAAAGGAACAAAGAAAGGAAAAGGTTTTGTGTGGAACCTAAGAGAATTAGAAAGTACTTAGAAATCCTTCCTCAGGCTCCTATCATGCATGTAAGGACAAACTGAGGGACAAATGAAGTGCTTTAGATGTCAGGAGATCTGACATAATGCATGAAATTGTCCATAGCTGGATAAACCTATGCAATGTAATTTGAGAATAGAGGAAACACATGGTACATTACTGGTATGTACTAAGATGTCTGCTTTAAATACTCACCACAGTGAGTGCAATCCAACATACACAACAAATATATATATATATATATATATATATATATATATATATATATATATATCCTATATAATAATTCACTAGGATGTTTGTCACGATGCGGTCATGCGCATGAGTGAGGTGACTCAAGACTGCATCGCGTGGAGCAGTGAGGTAGTGGCCTCTTAACATTACCCGGACCTTGGCCATTGTACACAGGCTTTTACACTAGTATATATATATATATATATATATATATATATATATATATATATATATATATACACACACACACACACACACAAATATTATGATTACTAGTTTATTGCGCAATATATATATTTTATTCCTTTTTAGAGTCCTAAAACTTTTGTTACTCATATAGAGATTCTTATGGTTTGCTATGTACTGACAGGAAATCTTTCCAGAAGAAAAAAAAAGCCATAAAAAAGCAGCTGTATCAGATCTTGGCTGCCTGTCTGTGTAAATGCAAGCTGATCGCACTAATGAGAGCTCTGGTACTTTAGGTCTTGGAAGGTTGTAGATGATGCTTCAGAGACCTGTTGAGTGAGTTAATAAAAGTCTTATCAAACAGTGAATTTCTTTTGCAATTTATTTTCTTTCTTTTTCTAAACTGTTTCTTTTCATGAGTGTGTTTTTACCCTCAGCTTGTTTCACTTTGTCTCAAAATTGTCAGGTCTGACTGTTTAATCACTCATGTCATATTGACATACCTGAGAACTCTGAACGTATATTAGTGTCCCAGGTGAAGGCCCAGACTTTCATGTGTGACATAGTCCACTATTCCTGAACACACTATCTGCACCAATTTAATGTATTTTAGTGTCTTGCTCCATGAGTACTGATTAATAGGGGTGGGTGAATGTTGTCGCCGTGTTCCCGCAAGAAATTCTGCGAAAACCGCGTTATTGTCTGCTTTTTCGAGAGAAAGCCACTTTTAAAACAGAGTCAAATTGTTGCGTTTTTTGCCCACTGGTAGAAATTCCCTGTTAATTTTTCACTGGCTAGCAAGTTTTTGCCCATTGATTTACATTGTTTTTGTTTTTTCGCTATAAAAACGTGACATGTTTACGGATGTGAAACACAATAGAAGTAGCTACAGAGCGAGGTAGAAGTGATGTGCTGTTCTGCTGTTATTTATTTTGGAAGGACCCTTATGTGTCTACTGAGTCTGAGTCTGAGGAGGAAGTAAGCACAACTGAACCAATGCTGTTCAGTCCCTCTAAATCACCCCTAGGGATCTTAGGGAATTTAATGGGAAGGGAGGAAGAGAAGGGTAGTGCTAGTAGGTGAGAGCAAGACAGGTCAGTGTCAAACGTGCTGCCTGTGCTGCAACTAGTGCTGTACCTGATGCCAGATGTGCTGCCCCTGTTGCCACTAGTGCTGTACCTGCTATCAGTTGTGCACCCCTGCTGCCACTAATGCTGTGCCTGCTGCCAGATGTGCTGCCCATGCTACTGATACCACCATTGCTGTGCCTGCTGTCAGACGTGCTGAACCTGCTGCTAGTGAATCTTGTAATACTCAGGAGGGGGGAGGAGAAGATGATGTCAAGTGTCACAGCAAGGGACCCTAAGTCATGCTTGCCATCCCCAGGCAGTCCCACCAGTTCTAGTACTACTGCTACTACTAAGGTCCAGCAGCTTGTTACTGTTAGGAGTGAAGGAGGGGGTAATCAACAATATCCTCATATTACTAATGACTGGGAGGAGGAAGACTCTGCGGCTGAACTTAATGTGGTTGGTGTTAGTAGTAGTAGCAGTTATGGTGAAGCAGCTGGAGTGGTAGCGGAAACATTTGAGAGTGTCCAGACTAGCAGTCAAGGGAGCCCTACCATTCCTCTGACCTTGGGAGTCCTCCCCTTCTCTTCACTAAAGTCTCCAAGTGGAACAGGATCCTGAAAACTAAGAGGCCAGAACTGTTGTTGGGGGAGAGCAGGCGTATAATTAATACCGCCACCACCGGCAGAAGCAAAGATCAGCTGCCTGTGCCTGCTGCTACTGCTGCCAGTCTGCCTTCTTCAGGTCAAAAAGAAATGCCAAGTGTGACATTAGGGGACCCAATGTCACATTGCTTGTCATTGTCACCCATTCCAAGGAGCAGTGAGATGTCTGTAACAGAGCAGCAGCAGCACGTATGGACTAGTGGTGTTGGTGGTGGTGATGATGATTCTGGAGAAGCTGGGGTGGAAGAGACATTGATGGCCTTTTTTAGCAGAAACTGAGAAGGAATGGGAGACAGGGATGAGGATGGACATCACCACCATCACTAGCAGTGACAGTTTGGAATTTGAGGAATTTGCAGCTGCTCTAATTCCTGCTGCTGCTGAGATGCAAGGGCAGCAGGATGCTGAGGAGCAAGTTAGTGTGCCACAGACCACCGTGGGCACAGTGGGGATGCGGGACTAGGACAGGTTCCACTTGCCAGCACCAGCAATACTCCAGGTCCTAGTTGCACTGCTGGTGAATCTGAGACAGTAGCAGCAACAGCAGTAACATTATCCTCTGCCACAGACAGTGAAGGGGAATGTGGAGAACAAGAAGAAAGCGGCGATTTTTCTCCACCTGTTCCCTCCTGTCTGAAGTCATGGTTGTAGGGCTATTTTTCTCTTATGGCAGGCACACTGTAGTCATCGTCAACAGCACTGTGCACAATTTGTGACAAGTAAATGAGAAGAGGAAAGGAACACACCTTGGCACACACCGTGACATTTATTTCATACATGTTAAAGACAGTCACCTACCACAGAAATCAAGCACTGCTGTTTCTGTACCCCCGACTCTCCAGAAAGGCAACAAGAGGTGAGGCAAAGATCAAAGAGGAGGAGGAAGAGTAGAGCAATCCAGCAGAAACTGGTAGTTCCATGAAAGTGAAACAACTAGCTCGCCACCACCATCACCATCTAGGGTAACTGCACCAAATGATAGCCGCTCTGTTGATGTTAGGATGTGGCAGTTTGTCTCTACCCATTGCATGCTGTGTGGTGTATTAGCCAATTCTTTGTTTCTCCACATATACTGGGGGCTACTTATTGTGCTGCTATTGCCTCGGGCACATCACTGGAGCTAGTTGTGGCAAGTGGAACCTTACTAGATCCATTACCCATGTTACTGCTATTGTAGATCCCATTCCCTTTCAGCTGTCTAATCATCTAGCTGCTTAAACATCTCAGCAGCAGCAGCAGCAAAAGCAGCAGTTGTAAATTCCTCAATTATGGACTCAGACTCAGGAGGAGGACATTTGATAATGGCCAACTGGCCAACATGACCTGCTGGCACTAGGCCAGTAGGGCATTTTTTTTCTCAGGGCTTGTGCTTTGCAAAATAAATAAATAAATAAATAAATAAAAAACATATTCCTACAAAAAAATAAACAATTTTTATGGGTTTGTTTCTAACAAACGTAAGCCCTACAAATCATTATTTCCTTAGAGCTTGTGCCAAGCAAGTCTAAGTCCTTCAAATCAAGGTTTCTTCAGGGCTTGTTCCTCTAATAAGTCTAAATCCTACATATCAATGTTTCCTCAGGGCTTGGACCTCTAACAACAAATCTAACAAATCATCCTCCACAAAATACTCTATCATGTAAAGTATCAGTCCACCACAGTGGTAGCTTATGTCAGGGGGTTCCTGTCTCTATCACTTCACATTGAAATTTCTTATTTTAGTTTATTTTTTTATTAACTGTCCCCCAATACCAGTCAAGAACCCCCCAAAACAAATTCCCTGTTCAACTGATTCATTCCACAGTCTCCATCCACCAACACAGGTACCCTCCTCAGACCCTTTTTATACTATGTCTTATGTTTTTTTTTAATTGCATTTAGGGTTTATTTTCTTATTAACTGTCCCCCAATTCCAGTAAACAAAACCCCCCAAAAAACATTCCCTGTTCTACTGATTCTTTCCTCACACCCTACCAACACAGGCACCCTCATGTCCCTTTTATACTATATCTTTGGGAAATAAACTAATATTTGTTATGTGTTGTGTGTAACTTCAATGTTCCCATTGATTTCAATGGAATGAGATAGGTGAAAAAAGTGGGAAAAGTCAAAAATTGGCACTTTTCGTGGGAAGTTATTCGCCAAGAGGAAAGTGCCATTATTCGTTGATTTCAGTTTGAGGCAAGAATTTTCACCCATCCCTACTGATTAGAGCAATACTGGGTTAGAGCAAGCAGGAACACATCAAATCCATGCTCTGGGGAACTTTCAAGGGATAGTAATACTTCACAAAAACAGCAGCTCCAATTAATCTTCATAGTATTTGAGCTATAGAGTGTTATTTCATTACTGTCAGAGTTGTAGTTCAAGAGTAATTGAATGATAAAGTTTCCCCCTCCTGCCCTTTTTACCTAGTGTAACACTGCTCACCCCCCCTCAGATGTGGAATCTGGTCCACAGTCCAGATAGCTGACAGCAAGGGACAATCTTCTTACTGTGAGAACAATGAAAGCCCTGCCCCCATTTACAGGTTTTTCAGGTATTTCCCTTATTTTAATTAAAGATTGACCCTCTTTGCAATCCACTTGGACACCACCCTGCTGCTCTGAGCTGAGCAGTGTTATATCAGTTAAAGGGGTGGGTACTTTATCATTCAATTACTCTTGAAATACAACTCTGACAGTACTGAAATAGCATGGTGCAAATACTATGAAGATTAATTGGAGCTGCTTTTATTATGAAACATTACTATCCCTTTAAGGGATATTAGGTCACATTGTCTCATAAATATGTGTGTTTTGTAATAAAGTTTCCCCTGGTGTAGGTGTTTGGTGGTTTGCCCAAATATCCCCCTGGTTAGTGGGATATAGGTGAACCAGTAGAAGTACATATATTGGTCAAAGTGGAAGTTCTCATTGTCCTGTTGGGAGAGGAGCATATACTCTGGCATAGAGGCTCCAGTCAAGAGCTGCTAAAGGTCTCCTGGGGAATGTAATTCCTTTAGTTGGGTCCTGAAATACAGCACTCTGGCACTATTCCGAGACTTTGATGTACACGGGGGATTTACTAAGGTGTGAAAAAGAGGTGATAAAGTGGATGACTACTCCAGTGGTATTGATTCTCTGATTCCTATATTATTTTTATGTAACTTATGAACTAAGAGTTCTGAAGCAGGACAGATATTAGTGCATAGGCTTCCTAAAATAATGTAGAAATTGGAGAAGTGATATAATTGGAAAGTCACCACCATATTATTACCTCTTTATAACACCTTTGTGCATGATCCCCAAACACACTGATTAAGAATAAGATAAGATAAAGTGACATTCACCTGGGAAAGAAGGCCCACTGGAACCCAAAGAGTCAGAACAAGCTATTTCAGAACTCCGTGTCAAAAAAATGGTGTTAAACATAATTTTTATTTTATTTATAAGACAACACTCAATGTATGTAGTGCCTTAATAAAAGAGCATAAAAACTGGATGAAATGGGGGCTACAATAATTTGAATAACCAAGGTTACATTAAGTGTCACAATCATATAAACACCATAAAAAGGTCCCTGTCCCAATAAGCTTACAGTCTAGTAGAGTAGGAGGAGTAAATTGCAGTGTTGGTATTGGCATTGACAATATATATATTCACAGAAGCACCGAGCAGCTCTACTTAAGCCTTTATGTGGAGATCGTAGTCCAAATAGAGTAACTCAAACAATATTGTAATGAACTCCACTGTTCAAAGACATATTTAATCTTTCAATATTCCACAACAACCATGTGTGCTAGGTCAAATCTCTTCCCAAGATTTAAGCAATGTAAAGCATTTCAACCATGCAAGCCAGCACCACAGAGGTTAATGTCACCATAAGATTAAAAAATAAAAGCATTCATATTTGGTCTAATGTTCATATATAAAAAAACATTCATATATGGTCTAATGTTTGGGAGATTGTACTGGTGTTTAGATAACTGGGAGACTAAGGAGTTAAGATCTATTTCACTATGAAAGGTGGATACATTGTTTCTATAAGTGTCGGATTTCACTGTGATGTCATAAATTGAATTGGATTGACTGGCTCAAATTCAAAAAGGGAAACTCTTGCAATAGTTTGGCGTCTTTGATCATGAGTAAGGGTTGTATGCGTGTAACACGTTAATCTGAAGTTATGGTCTATTTCATCTGACTGGTTTTCACATGTAAGTCTTTCCTAGCTCTAGACATTGAGTTGCAACAATTACAAGTACTCTAATGAAGAATTGATTTCAATAAAGAATAGGAATGCTTTTATTTTTATTTGAGTCTTATGGTGACATTAACCTATGTGGTGCTGGCTTGAATGGTTGAAATGCTTTACATTGGCATTGACAATAGCCCATGCATGAAGCTAAAGCTCCACAAGGTAAGATTTAAAGGTAGTTTTAAAGATGGAGGGGCTGCTATTCTTAACATAGTGGGAGCAGTATAATATTTCAGAGGTAAGAGGCAGAAACTGAGAAATGTTTAAAGGAAAACTATTATCTCCAAATTATAACCCCCCAGGTATCCTACTATGGCCAGAAAATCCTAATGATCGCTATGAATTTTGCCTTTGCACTTTTGTTCAAATGATAACATCTTCAATCATCCTTGGGTGTCATAAATGGAGGAGGACATGGCAGATCCTAGCAGGATCACATTAATATTTGTTTATAGGGATAATAATACTTTGGTTTAACCCCTTAATGACCCTTGACGGTCATAGTATGTCAAGGGTCGATTTGACTGAGAGACCGATGATGTACTATGACCGTCATCAAATTCCGGGTTCCCCCCGCGGCTGCACACCATTCGGGGAGTCCGGAATGCAATGGAGCAATAAAAAAAAATGCTCCGTTGTCATTCAGTCGTGCCCGTGCGCCGATTCCCCCGTCGTTAAGGGGTTAAAAATTTCTAATATTGTAGAGATTAACACTAGAAGTAGAATTAACTACCTTCCATGTCTCAAAACTTTATAGTTTGCGAGTTCGTAGCATTTAAAGTTCCCCCCTCCCTCCCCTTTCACATACATCAGCGCTCTGACTGACAGAGGCAGATCCTGGTCCCGACACCGGCGGAGGCTCTTCAGCAGAGTCGAGATAATGATACATAGAACAAAATAATTCATTGGAATGGTCTACAGAGTGTGCCTGGTTTGCAATCACACTTTGTAGACCATTCCAATTAATTATTTAATTTTAAGTAGCGCTATCTCAGCTCTGCTGAAAAGCCTTCACTGGTCCCGGGACCAGGATCTGCCTCTGTCAGCTGGAGCGCTTTGAGAGATGGGAGGTAGTTAATTCTACTTCTATTGTTAATCTGTACAATATTAGACATTTTTAAACCAAAAGTATTACTATCCCTTTAACCTTCAAATGCTAGAGGGGTACCCAGTGTATTGCTTCACAATGCATTAGCTTCCCCACTGGGACTCAAATGGATAAACTTTAGTGTATGTGTTTCTGAATTAATCTCTGTAAATAAAATACTTTATTCAGTTACACACAGAGATGCCAATAGATCACTTGTGTTTAATAGAGGAGATCCTGAAGACAAAATAGTTGTTGTGAGACTCTAAAGTAAGGATGGGTGAAATGTTTTCCTCAAATGAGAAACAGGAGAAAAATGACACTTCCTGCCGAGTGGGACTTTTATTTGTGAAAATGCATATTTTCCACTTTTTTTTCTCCCAGTTCATTGCATTGAAATCAATGTGAAGACTGAATTTCCCCATACCACGTGGCAAGTTTTCCTTCTTTTGCATTTCTTTACATACACTTGCCATCTCTTCAGAGGAATAAGGCACACTGACAACAGTAGCAGCAAGTACAGGCTACCTACATGTGCTGCTGCTCATACTTTTTCCAGTTCTACCTTTTTCAAAATAATTACCCAGTGGGGCAATGCTGGGGGAATGGGAATCACAGGGTGAGGGTAATCAGGCTCCCTTGACCTCTAGTCTTGATGACTTCCCCTACACCCTCAGCAGTAGCATCAGGGTCCATTCAGGTAGTCCCTGCTGCTCCATCACCACCCTCACTCTCATAAAGATCCCCCCAGTCTCTAGCTGCTCTATGAAGGTGGGACTGCTTGGGGATAATAAGTGTAGTTGAGGGTCCCCTGCTATCACACTTGTCATGTCTTCATAGTTAAAAGAAGAAGGACCACTGGCAACAGCAGCAGCAGGCACATGCAGCTGACCTGTGCTGCTCACACACCTAGCCAGTTGTGCCATCTTCAAAAAATTGCCCCAGATCCCAAAGGACAATGTTGTGGGGATTGGGCATCACTGGGTCTGGGGAATGTGGGCTTCTAGTCTTGGTGGCTTCAATGCTAATGACTTTCTCCTCCTCTTCCCCTGTGTCATTAGCCTCAAGGTCCATAAAATCTCTCTCGCTCTCTTTTTTTTAGCAATGGGGATGATAGTCAAAGTGTCAGTCAGCATTATGAACCAGCAAGCAATTTATTTTATTTTAATATTTGTTTTAAAATCTATGGGTTTCTCTATGGGTTAAATATCCCCAGGGAAAAGCAGAAAACCACCAATGTTTTTGGAGAAATTTCCTGCAGAAAGGAGGTCCTTTTCGGCCGTCCCTTGTCTGAGAACACTGGATCTAGGGCAGACTATGTAAGTCTATTTCTTCACAACATCTAAACATGACAGTTGTGAGGGTGGTGAACTGGTTTACTCATCTAATTCAGTGGTTCTTGATTTTTTTTCTTTTGCTCAACATGTAGCCCCTAACATGTAGACTAGTCATTTTGACGCACACCTAACATTTTATAAGTCATTTGTCAAGAAGTAATGATTGTTCAAATACATAAAAATATAGCTGTTTTTAGCTTCCACAATATGAATAACAAAAACAAATATTGTGCATAACAATGTCCATAAATATTATTTAGAAATTCAACATTCACGTTTTTGTCAAAGTCTTTATAGAAGTGAAGGGACACACTAAGTGGGTGACTACAGCACATCAATGTGACATGGCACCGTGGTTTAGTACCAATAAATCTAAATCTAAACTATTTAATATAAACTAGTTCCTTATCCACACAATCAAATAGAAGCAATTCAATCGCGCAACAACTACATCGTAAGGGAGAAATAAAACTCCCCATCAAATTAAGAGGTATTCCCTTTGAATGCTAGAGAGTTCTCCATTTTATTGCTTTTCAATGCTTTGGATACATACAGTGGCTTAAATGCACCATTTAGAGCGTGTTATTTATTTATAAGGCCCAGCTTGTGTGGCAGTGTGAACAGGGATGCTGGGAAAAATACATTTTTCCATTGCTTTCAACTCTTTGACTTCCAGAGGTGTGTGCAACACATTGCTTTACAATGCATTGTGTACCCCTCTGGCATTCTAATCTCTTAGGTAGAAGCAGGGACATGCACAGACATTTTGGGGGGCAGGGGCTCAAATGAAAAAAAAGGGCACTTCTCATAATTATTATTATTATTTTTTTGTTTTTTGTTAAAAGGGCACGAGGGCACTTTGGACAAAAAGGGCGGGTGCTCAAGTCCCACTTGGTGTCTATGTGTGCAAGTGAGGTAATATCTGTTGGTCAAGTATTTTCTGGGGCAAAATTTATCTTTAATTCATTTGAGTCTGATTGGGTGTATCTCTTGAACCAAGAACCAGGTGAAAGATTCATAGGGGTGATTAGGATTTCATGGCCCTTTAAATGTGGCTCTATCCACTTCAATATTTGATTTGTATAAATCATTTTCAGATTTTTCTCTGTAATAAAACATTTGCATCAACCTACCTTCTCACGATGCAACGTGTATCTAGTTTTTGTACCGGAGATGTTAAATCCTTCAAAGGCATTGAAGACCTCTCTAGCATTTAAAGGGTTAACCTTCTGCATCCCAGAGGTGCTACGCAATGCATCATTGCATACCCCTCTGGCATGCCAAGGGTTAAAAGCCAAATTTATCCCAATTTCTAATGTTCACTTGTCCCCTATGGTGCATGTGATTAACCATAATGGGCCCAGTTCTTCTTATTAAAAGAGATTCAACACCTCTTAATAATAATCCCGCACTTACCTAACTTTAGCCAGAAAATCCTAATGGCCTCTATGAATTTTGCACTTGTGCCTTTGTTCAAGAGATAAGATTTTCAATCAGATCTGGATATCATATCCATGGTGGTGGACATTAATTATCTGAAGAAGGCAGAATTTGTGTGTGTGTGTAAGAGAGAGAGAGAGAGAGAGAGAGAGAGAGAGAGAGAGAGAGAGAGAGCGAGAGAGCCTGCTTAACCCTTTATAGACCAGGGAGGTGTGCAACACATTGTGAAGCCATGAAGTGCACACCACTGTGGTCCTTTTAGGGTTAAAGCAGAACTACCACCCAATAAGAATATTGCCCCACATAATTGCCCATCTGGTGACGAGCTGCTCAGTAGCACTAGTCGCCAGAATTATTAGCAGATTAAAGAGAAATCGCAATTCTTCCAGGACTGACAGCAGGATGAAGCGCGGACATCTTGCCATAGTGACACCCACACGCCTGCACTGTCAGTCCCTTTTGGAGCCACCTAGCTTCTAGCAACGCCTCCTAGAACTTGCTGGGACTGACAGCGCAGGTGCACGGACGTCACTATGGCAAGATATCGAGCTCCGTCCTGCTGTCAGTCTTTCAAGAATAGTGATTTCTCTTTAATCAGGTAATAATTCTGGTGACTGGCGCTACTGAGCAGCTAGTCGCCAGATGGGCAATTATGTGGGGCAATATTTTTATTGGGTGGTAGTTCTGCTTTAACATTAGCATTTGCAGTGAACAGAGTTTGCTTCATTTTATCCTGCTAACAAATATCATGTCCACATCCATGGGCATGACTCCCAGGACTTACTGAAGGTATTATTTCTTGAACTAAGGAACAAGAGGAATATTTATAAAGGTCATTAACATTTTCTGACCCTAGTAAGGAAATTTAGAGGTCATTAGTAGGAATCGTTCATTTGCCTTTAAATCATCTTCATTTTAAAACAGACTTCATTTTCTTTTTTTTAATGAAATTGAATGAAATTTCCTCCCCCTGTCTAGCTCTTTCCCTCCCAATCAACAGTCTAGCACCTTCCTCTCTAATAACCTATTGTTTTATTTCCTGTTCTTTCCTTATTAGCTTTCCATCATAATAACTCTTATCTCTATTACTGTCCTTTATACATCACTCTGTGAGATAATTTCACAAGACACAAAGGACAAAATCATGATTTGTAACAGTCTACAAGGGATATCTATTTTTCATTGTTGCAAATGATATTTGTGTTGTTATATTAACGTGAAGATGGTGTTAGAGCTGTGAGGCTGATGTAATAAAAATGAACATGCGGTATTATTATATAAGGCATTATAAAGACTTGAGGTGATAAAGAGGAGGTAACTTTTACAGCGCTATCACTTCTCCAATCCCTATGCTATTCTACAGAACCAATTCAATAAGATTATGCAAGTGGGATAGGTTCTATAGATTAACATAGGAATTGGAGAAGGAATCTAACTAGAAAAGTTATCCCCTGTTCTTTGCCTCTTTGTCATACCATAGTGCATAACTCTCCAGCAGTAATTTTTGTGCAAAACATTTGCACCAAAGTAGAGGTGGGTGAAAACTCAAAAAAAGTCCTGCATGACATTTCACCACTGCCAATTAATTTTTTGCCTATGTTTCCTATGACAGAACAATTTCCCACCACAATATTACTTCTTCTGAGGGCTGAAGTGTAGAAATAAATGGCTGATAGTTAAATTTGTGAGTCCTACAGTAACATATGCCTTGAAAAGGTTATTAGCAGGCTGAGTGCCTTAGTCCTTTGCCACAACACTAACCTCCTGCTTATGTAACATTGGCACAACCATTCTTGAAAAATAACTATGTCTTGGTATGTTACAAAAGGGTGCAATACAGTTCTTTTAAGCCCCTGTTTTCAACGAAAGAAAAAGGCAGCATGTTAACCTCCAACATTTTGGCAAGTTTACTATTCCTTAGGCATACCTTTGTATTACGTTTGTGCAGGTTTTGACTTATTTCTAAGAACTTAGTAAGTGTGGATAGCAGTACATAGTAGAAGAACTGTGTAACTTTATTGCTTTAACACCATCACTTGCAGAGGTGGTGGGGTGGTGACGTAATGTGTAGGCACTCTTGTTATTTCCAATAGCAAACTCAGAGTCATCATACTCCTCTGCAGCAGGAGCCATACGTGCTATTTGGAATTAACTAACTGTTGGCAGTGGCACACTCTCTGACACATCAATAACATAACTACTTATCTGCCCCAGAGCCCTGGAAACTTTTTGGAGTACTTCTGCTTCTGCTAGTTGTGGCACCCCTGACCTGTTGATGTTGTGTCTCCCAGTCAAACCTGTGGTTGTGCTTCAGGTGGGACCTAATGGAGGAGTTGCCTAGGTGTGAGCCTGCTTTCCCCCTGCTCATGTGCTTTTTGCACAGATAACATATAGCAACAGGCTTACGTTTTGGATACTGAGTGAAGTATCTCCATACTGTAGACTTCATGGACTGTGGCGTTCCTGAGGGGCTGCCACTACTGGACAGATATTGATGCAATTTTATTGCTACTACTAGGTGTCAAAGGTACAGCAGATCCAGCAGCAACAGAGTCACTCATCATAGCTAAGGTTGTGGATTTTAATAACCCATGCTGTTGTTGTTGCTGCTGGTTACTCACAACACTTGTGTGTGTGGCTGAGTGGGACTTGGACTTGGAAATAGTGATGATGCTGATGATGACTGACAAAGATGACTGTATATTTTTAGGAATCTTTGCTTGTACAGGGTCAGAGTTTTTCTCATACAGTTTACAGGCAGACAGTGCTCCTTTTCAGTGGTGGAATATTGACACTTTGCCTTTCAGCTAACTTTTGGGCCATGTCATCACTCTCACTCTCATCAAGATCTGAAGAAGAGGATGATGCTGAAAGCATATATTCGGGATGTACATCATCATCATCATCATCATCATCATCAGTCATCATTAGGTCATCATCAGCACTACCCTTATATTACTCTAAGCTTTTAAAGGTGTCAGTTTCTTTTTAGTACACATTCCTCCATGATGCCATCATCAACACTACTACAACTTTTGGTGGGACCCTGACAAGCTGCATCCCTTTCCCAGAGGAAAGGGATCGTCATCATTTATTGCACATGCTGCAGCAATCATAGCTGTAGTCAGTTTTTGAACTACCATTTACTCCCATATCCCTGCACTGCTCCTCCTTTCCCCTGCCCTCTGTGCATTTGATAGACATTACTCAACTACTGTGTGTGTGTTTGATTTTACTATAAAGTACACAACAGAATTGATGTCTCTTATGTATCGTCTTCCTCAGTCACACAGCTCAAGTCAGGCTCCCAGTCAGCTGTTTGTCACCAAATATTTTTATTTTTTTACTTATTTATTTTGTTTTAAACTGTGTTCTCCGCCCTATCATATTACTGTCCCCCCAAAAAATGAGATAACATGAGATATAATAACATCAACATGAGATATAATAACATCAAGATCAGCAAGGAGCTTGGACCAAAGCTGGCTGTCAGAAGGAATGTTGAGGCATTTGGGGCCTTTATTCCCTTCTCATACCACACAGAGACATGAAACACAGAGATAATAACAATAGCAAATCAGCAAGAAAATTGGACCACAGCTGTCTGTGTCTTTCAAATCAAATCAGTCAGACAGCATATGTATGGGATAGAATAATATAGGATCTTTGAGTCAACCTCATTTGCTCCCTCTCACACACCCAGAGGAAAGAGTAAAAAGTGGGAAAACAGAACTAGGCAGGAAGTGACATTTTTTGCATATACTGTGCTGAGGTGAAAAGTTTTGCCCATCCCTACAACACAGGACACACATATAACCCCTTGTGACTTAAATTGTGTTTTTATCTTCTAAAAACAATTCAGAACTGTCAAATTGTCAATATGGCACTTCCCACCTAGTGCCATTTTGCCACTATTTTCATCTAGCTCATTTCATTATAATCAATGGGAAGACTGAATTTCCACATGGCAGTTTTCTCTTCTTTTGCTGAAGACATATAAAAGGGTATCATGCTCTCGCAGCAAATAGTATGCTAATTAGCTTACTCCAAGCAGGTACTTCCTATCTTATCCCTACATTACCTCCACCACTTGCTGACTCTACCCATCAATGCATTGACCACCTCTCCTAGCACTGACTTCCTGCCTTTTCCCTACATTACCCTCAACTCATTGACACTATCTAGCAATGCATTGCCCACCACCCTTAGCACTGACTTCCTGCCTTATCCGAACATTACCTAAGCCACTCGCTGCCACTGCTCAGCAATTCATTGCCCACCTCACCTATCACTGACTTCCGGGTTTTGTACTACATTACCTCCCCCACTCACTGACACTGCCCAGCATTGCATTGCCACCTCTCCTAGAATTGGCTTCATGTCTTGTCCCTACATTACCTCCCTACTCATTGAAACTGCCTAGCAATGCAATGCCACTACCCCTAGCACTGACTTCCTGTCTTATTCTTACACAGGGGTATCAGATGCACAGTGTTGCATTGAGTTGCAAATGTCTCTGGTACTCAAAGGGTTAATGTATTGTACAGCAAATTGTACCATTACTGTCTGGGAGACTAGTACATGTCCCAAACTGGTGACAAGACTATTATCACCTGGGGCTCAGCCAGCACCTGACATCACCTCTGCAGGATACCATACTGAACAGTCATCAGCAATATTCAACTAATGGGATGATGTGCGACATATAGCAGACTCAGTGTGAGTGACAAAGTGACACCATATGCAAAATAGTAATAATAAAAATAGTCATTAGCAATGAAAACATTAAACCCTAGACAAGTTTAATTATCTTCTTTGGGAAATGTAAAACCAAAGCTAATTAATCAAACACACAGGTCATGTATACTACAAAACAGTGACATAATAATTGTGTGCATGTAATATATATATATATATATTTTTTTTTTTTTTTTTTAATTTTTTTTTTTTTTTTTTGTAGAATTTGAGGAGTACAGTTTTTATTTAAAGGAGAAATGCCCCTTAATAATTAACCCCTCTTACCTTATTATAGCCAGAAAATCCAAATGACCCCCTATGAATTTTGCCCTTGTGCCTTTGTTCAATAGATATCATCTTCAATCAGTCCTGGATGTTATGTCCATGAAGGAGGACATATCAGTTGCTGGCAGGTTTTTCAAAATGGAGAGACAAATTGCTTAAGCCTTTAATCCCTTGACGACTGGTGATGCTTCAGGACTGCCACTGTTTCGTTTTCCCTGAAGAACCAGTGACGGTCCTGTCACATCACATACTTTGTGCTTACAGAGGTCCTGTGCTGTCCTTCATTGTGAAGGGTGAGAAGCACCAATGACAGTTCAGGCAGTGTGACAGGGTCTTTGAGGGAAGTGCAATGGTCAAGAAACAGCTGCAGCAGGTCTACACTTGCCAGGAACTGGGTAAGCAACTGAGTTTTATCTGGGTCCTGTGCATATAGACATTTATAATAACACTACAAAGCCTTGTTGATATGTTCAGTAGACATCAAAGAGTTATGGGTTCTGATAGCAGTGATAGAGTGAGAAGGATGTTTAGATTGGAGAACCCAAGCTAATAGTTTCCCTGGTTTATTTGCTATGTGATAGTAACAGGCAGAACATTTTTGCAAGTAAAGATGCACCTCAGTTTGTAGGACAATTTCATAAACTTTCCTGAAGTTGAGATATCATAGACTGTTTCTGTCCGTGTCCCCTCACAGATAAGTGGTATAATGTTTAGTAAGCGACCTCTGTAAAAATGAAAGTTTAGTGGAGGTTTCCTAATGGAGTTTGGACACATATAAAATTATGTGACCAGTCAAGACTGCCTTGGCTGAGGGCTATAAGATGCTAGGGGTAGGTGCATGCTGTTCTTTGTGTGACATAAGACAACCACACTGCTTGGAGACTGGAACAAAAATTGGAGGATTCAGCAAGGAAAGCAGACATACGTCAATTGAAAGAGGAAGCAGTGATGGCCTTGGTCATTGTGATGGTCATGGATAAAAGAGTCAATAACAAAATGGAGAAGTCAGAAACAAAAAAGATAGTCTATCCTAGCAAAGGTGTGGCTCGGGTGTGAATAAAAGTGTATTGTCTTTCCAAAGGATCATGTAAGCACCATATATTCTTGAGAGATAGATGGGTCAAAAGGTGTTGTAGGAGGTAAGTAGTGCAGTGAGTGCCTCTACTGGTCTATAACCATATTGATGTCAAAAATATTAAGGTTGATAATGGCCTCTTTAAAACTGAGACAGTTTAATTAACTAGAGAATATAAGGAAACGGCTGACATTCTAAATTATTTTGCTCTGTATATACAAAGGAACCAACAATGGTAGGCTGTGAGAAAACAGGCATAATGGCAAGGGCTTGACTTGATGGACGCATGTCTTTTTTCAGCCTCGTCAACTTTGTTACCATGTGAAATATGTTACCATGTCAACTATGTTGCTATGTTACAGAATTTCCTCCAACATGTATATTGCTTATTGAGGACAAAGTCCAAAAAGATTCTGGAAAATGTTATGAATAAAGTACCTGTACCTGACAGCATATACCAGAGGGTACTTAAGGGGCATAGTTCAAATGTAATACCATTGCTCAAAAAGGTGAAATACTAAATCTTGCCAGAGAAATTATAATTTTAGTTTGGCTTCCATAGTGGGTAGATATAAGAAGGATTACTAGCCTATAGTATTCAGGACCAAATGACGACCCCTAAAATTTTTATGAAAAATAAATTGTCAAATTAATTTATTTGCATTTAGTTAAAGGGTAGGTAGTAACTTGGATAACGGTATTACTGTTGATGTATTGTACTTGGATTTTGCAAAATACTTTTTGATACTTTGTCTCATTCACCACAGATCACTGCACAAATTAAAATACACTGGCTTGGGAAGTGATATCTGTGCATGGATAATGAACTGGATATATGATAGAATGTTTATTAACAATCTTGGAGTGATTATTGAATGTACTGCCTCTGTATTTGCAGATGCCCCTAAACTGTGCAAGGAAATACATAGAGAGCAGGACTTTTTTTCATTGGCAAAATATTTGGATAAACTGAGTGAATGGGCAGAAAGGTGGCAGTTGAGGTTTAATATAGATAAAAGGGGAGCTTTCACCCTTAAACAACTTAGTCTTAGTTATTTGGCCGAAATCAAAAGAATAAATACTGCCCTGCGATCTCATTGGCTAGAGATCACTCCAGTTTACAGACAAAAATACTCCTTCATCGGAGGAGTCTGGATAGAGGGAGGAGAGCAGAGGAAGGGTGACAGACTGCAGTACTGAGCAGGTCACCAAAGTCTGTCTGGAAGCAGGTGCAGGGCAGTATTTATTCTTTAGATTTCGGCCAAATAACAATGTAAAAAATAAAATGAAGACACTATACCACATATTCACTATATAGCCTACATATTAAGACTAACTTGTTTAGGGGTGAAAATTACGCTTTAAGTCTAGACGACAGTTGCTTTTGATTAAAACAAAGAAAGGATTGTTTTTCACTGTAAAGGCAGTGAGGTTGTGGAATTCCTTGCAAATTGTGTTTTGCAGATACTGATGTCTTCAAAATGTACTGGATATATTTGTAGCTCAGAATAATATTAACCATTTTTAAGGACCCATGACGGTCCTGGACTGTCATGGAATTCTGGGCTCCCTGCGTGGCTGCACACCGTCCGGAATCAGATTCTGAAAAAAAAAAAAAAAAAAATGGTCCCTGGTCCTTAAGTGCCCGCACCGCGCGTGTGCGGCCAGTCCTTAAGGGGTTAAAAAGTGTGACTGTTGATGTCACAACAGATATGATTTTGACCCAGAAACATATCAAACCACCTTTTGGAGTAAAAAAATATTTTTTCACCCTCTTAGGACTTCATTGGAAATGGCTTCAAAAGTAGTTTTTTTTTTTGCATTCTTGTTAATCATCAAGAGCTTATTTAATGGATGCGTGCCATTTTTTTCAGCCTCATCAACTATGTTACTATGGCAAGTAAACAAAAAAAGTCTGTGCATCAAATCCTGACTTTATAAATAAAATGTGATTTACTATAGATAATAAACAGTTGGGTTTAGTTACATGTTTCTGGCCAGAACCCATGACTTACTAGCCTACCCCATCAAGGCACCTCTGATTTAGGAAAGTCTCTATCTGCCTCAAAGTGAATATGTATTTAATATTATGCAATTGAAAAAAACAGTGATACCAAATTATTTCTACTTTGAACAAAAACCCTTGTGAGGGAAATTAAGGAAGTATTTATTTCTTCCCTAATTACAGTTATCACCTGTTGCAGGGAGATATCAATCAGGAGGGGAGAGGCCAAAACCTCCCAAAATACTTACAACAAATATAATATACATGTTCCTGGGGAGCGTATTTTTTCTTTGTATATGTTACCAAGATATAGTTCTTGCTGCTCTCCTGACTACAAAAATAATATATGTATTTTGAGTACTCCAGGAAATTGTATATGTTACTTTGCAACTATAAGCTACTAAGAATTGGATCTCACTGGAGACTTTCTCTCAAATTTAACCTATCTTACTGCATCTTACCCCTCCTCTCCAGGAGTAAATCTGAAGCATAGGGGACAAAGAAGTCCCCAAATGACCATATTTTTGAATAGTGATTTTAACCCATTGAATAATAAAGACATCTTCAATACATTGTATTGCAATGGAGATCTCTCACATTCAATGGATTTAAAGCGGAACTACCACCGCTAAAAAACTTGAGCTCCAATAATTCCCCATCTGGTGATTAGCTGCTCAGTAGCGCTAGTCGCCAGAATTATTATCTTGTTAAATAGAATTATCCATTGTTCCTGGGCTGGCAGGCAGGATGGAGCACAGACATCTTTCCATTGTGACATCTGCGCGCTTGCGCTGTCAGTCCAAGCCGGCTCTAGGAGGCGTTGCTAGGAGCTGTTTGGCCCCAAAAGGGACTGACAGAACAGGCGTGCAGATGTCACAATGGAAAGATGTCTGTGCTCCGTCCTGCCTGCCAGCCCAGGAACAATGGATAATTCTTTTTAACAAAGTAATAATTCTGGCGACTAGCGCTACTGAGCAGCTAATCACCAGATGGGGAATTATTGGAGCTCAAGTTTTTTAGTGGTGGTAGTTCCGCTTTAAATCCATTGAATGTGAGAGATCTCCATTGCAATACAATGTATTGAAGATGTCTTTATTATTCAATGGGTTAAAATCACTATTCAAAAATATGGTCATTTGGGGACTTCTTTGTCCCCTATGCTTCAGATTTACTCCTGGAGAGGAGGGGTAAGATGCAGTAAGATAGGTTAAATTTGAGAGAAAGTCTCCAGTGAGATCCAATTCGCCAGATGGGGAATTATTGGAGCTCAAGTTTTTTAGAGATGGTAGTTCTGCTTAATAGAGTCATTTAAGTAAATAGGAATTTTTATTTGTACCCTATAGACATACCTGGGAACTCTCCGGATTTGCCCCGGAGACTCCGGTTCTGACAGAGCTTTACCGGGTCTCCGGGGCAGAGGCTGATTCCTCCGGATGTGGAGAGTTTCTATTGAAACTCTGCCACATCTGCTTTTTCTCCCTCTGTTCCTCCTTCCCCAGCCTTCTGTGTGACACCTTTAACCCTCTGAGTGTCAGAGTGGTAAGGAATGCATTGCTTTGCAATGCATTCCGTACCACTCGGGCACTCAAAGGGTTAAGTCCCCCCACACTCGCGGCAAGCCCTGCCCCTTTTTGACACGATTAGCGTCATTTTTGTCACCCCCTGCTGAACAGAGGACTACCCTCCGGGTAGCCCTCAACTGGAAGTTCTCAGGTATGCCTATAGAGCAATTGGTTTGCCCCAGAATTACTCATGTTTAGTCTTAATTTATGTAATAGGGGGAATTTAAGATGCTTTAAAAATTTCATGTGGTAATTACAAATAATGTTTAGTAATAGATTCAAGCAATTAAACATATTACAAAAATATGCTCTTAGAGAAACTAAAATGAATTAGAATGTGAAATCTTAAGTTAAATTTGTCCTACATCTGGAAAAACAAGGAGTGCTTGTTCGTAATGAATTTTAAATGATCAATTATCTATGACACCTTGGTCACCCGGATTCCTAAAGAACATTTCAGTTTAGATGGTTATGAAAATCTTTAACTTTAGAGTTTTTAAGTAACCAGACACCTGCACAATAAGCAAAAATATGTGAGTTGTGCTGAGAAAAAATGTTAAATACTGAATGCTGAAATTAACCCAGGTTGGACATAACTAACCTTTAACAGAGGATACACATGGAACAGGAATACTGCAGGTCTGCTTTGATATCAATACAGTCTTGAAATATGATATTTTAATGCATCACCAGATGAAGGTGAGGTCTGATCAGCTTAAATTAACCATTTGTGGAGCAAGAACTTTTGCATCCAAGGTGTTAAACTGGAAGTATACCATTAAAATAGGGGTTTCTTATACAAATACAAAATACATCAACCAAGAATCTACTCAAACTGAAATTTTAACTTCAGAAAGTTAGTAACATAGTTGCTGAGGCTGAAAAAAAAAGACATTCATCCATCAATTTCAGCCTTTACATTATAACCCTTACTGATCCAGATAAAAGGCTTAAAACGCTATTGAAGTAATTTCCAATTAAGTCACAAGTCAATAAAAAAAATATTTTCTGGCTGATGGATTCATGTCTGAATTGAAGCCAATTATCATAATTCTAAATATTGTTCTGAGTTAGAATGGTATCCAGTATCTGCAAACATAGCTTCCCAAAGCAAAGAATTTCAAAACCTTACTGCCCTTACTTTGAATAAAAAGTCCTTCATTTGTTTTACTTGGGAGCCCATTTTCTCTAGTTTTAATGGATGATCCCATGTTATTTACTCGGCTCTTTCAGTACATAGTTCCCAGAAAGTTAATCTCAAATATTGTTGTGAATGGTAACCATATCACCCCTTTTCTTTTACTACATGACTGCAATTTCTTCAGTCAGTAATGTATTTTTAGGAACTGGTGCCCAAACCTGTACTTCCTATTTTAGATTAGAGCTCAAGGATTTATAAAGAAGCAGAATTATTTCCCTTCCAATTTATACCCATTTTACATACATAATACCCTACCAGCTCTTGCAGCAGCTGAGTGACATTATGCATTGCTGTGAAGTCTATTGTCTATCAGTACTCTTACCTTTTTCTTTTATATGTGTATGTATATATATATATATATATATATATATATATATATAGCATTCCTTTTTCTGTAACCAAATGTATAACCTTATCTATATTTAAATGCATTTGTCTTTTCTCTGTCCATTTACTCAGTTTGTCTAAATCTTTCTGCAGAGAAAAAACATCCTGTTCTGCTTGTATTTCCTCACACAGTTTAGTGTCATAAGCAAAGATTGAGATATTTTGAGAACCCACTTCCAGGATCATTAATAAAAAGTTAAAAAGTATTCAGACCAGGACTGAATCCTGTGGCATCCCTCTTACATACAACTCAGATCAGCCTGAAAAGGTTCCATTTACAACAACTGCCATCTATCAATTAACCAGTTCTCTATCCATTCACAGATAATACCTTCCAAATAAAAGTCATTTAATTAATGCAGTAATGTATTGTGTGTCACAGATTTTTGACAGACGTTTGTAAAATGCAAGTATACTATATGAACAGCAATACTCTTGTCCAAGTCAACACTTTCTCTTTTATAAAATGCAAGTAAATTAGTTTGAAATGATCTATTATTCATAAAATCATACTGACGCTTACTAATATGGGTAAAGCATGATACTGTGTTAGCCACAGAAAATGTAGGAGGCTAGTAGAGTAAAAATTATCTCTTTATTGGCTAATTGAGTGGCTTTGATTGCAAGCTTTCAAGTCAACTAGGTCTCTATTATGCCTGAAGAAGAGACTTAGTTGTCTTGAAAGTTTCACCCAAAGTCACTCAGTTAGCCAATAAAGGTATAATTTTGACTCTAACTAATAATCTTGTTAGTCCTCAACTATTCCTGAATACTGGTTAGGTTAATAATCATTATAATATCTTGCACACCGAGGAAGTCAAACGCACAGGTCTGTAATTTACTGGTTAAGATCTTGCCACCATTTTGAATAATGGGACTATATTTGCTTTTATTTAATCACAGGGCACTGTGCCGGATGAGAGTAAACATTAAGTAAACTGGTCTTGCTATTAATGAACTAAGCTCCATGAATACAATTGAGTGTATTATATCATGTATCTCTTTTGTACTCTGCCCTCAGTAAGCTATGTATAAGATGTAGGAAGTTATTTTATTCTCCCTGTTTATTCAAAGCATTCCATTGTTTCTTTGTTTGTGTATACAAATGAAATAAGGTGTCAGCCATTGCCTTATCTTCACTAATTAATTCACTTGTCAGTTTTAAGGGGTATAATATCAACCTAATCTTTTTGTAATTTATATACATGTAGATATTTTAGGATTTTTCTATTTCACATTTATGATGCCTTTCCCATTTTAGCTAGCCTAATTGCTTGTATTCAGATTCTATTGCATTCTTTATATTTTTTGTACAAATTTTGCAACTGACCCTTCTGACAAATAATTTAATAGCCTGCATCTTATTCCTTAATTCCCTGTGAGCCTCTTTGTTAAGCCACAATGGAATTAATGTATTCCTCTTGAATGCATTCCCCAATGGTATAAATTGAAGTGTATATATATAGCCATGAGTATTTTGTACAAATTCCTTCTTTCTTTAGCATTTTTAGCTTTGAAGGTTACATCATATCTGGTTTTCTCTAATACTTCTTTTAGCATTGCAAATGTAGCCTTTATAAAGTTGAGTGTTTTAGCTGAATCCTTGTAATTGGATTTCTCCTAACAAATTTCAAAGGATACCATATAATGGTAATTGTGCCCAAATGTTCCCTTACCCATATGTTACATACCATTTTAGAACCGTTTGAGACCACTAGACCTCATCTCTAGTTGGATTTTCTAATAGCTGGCACATTAACTTGTTGTTATGCACAATTTATTTCCCTATGAGCTGGAAGACTCATTTGATATGGGATTTGCATGATCACATATATGAATTGGGAACAACATGGAAAATAAGATATTAACTTCTTGAGGACCATATGGATGTGCAATGCATTGTAAAGCAATGTGATACATACCCCTCAGGTTTAATGAGCAACTATCACAAGAACAGTGTCTTATCATGAGGTTTGTTCCACCAGATCTTCTGATGAAGACACAGATGCATCTGCATAGGAGCCAGCCATAGAGGTTCAGTATCTTCAGCTGGAGGTTACAGAAGAGGTGGCAACCCTAATGCCCTATGTGTGCTAGTAGGAGGAAAGGACCTGGGTAAATGCAGGGACATTTCAGTGTTTGAAAGCCATGAAAGTTGTCCATGGGTGATCAGGCATTTTCTATCTTCAATAGAATTCGAGGAATGTCCAGGAAAAATTATATGATGATGGATTGTGCAATCAATGTATGTGTAGATGAGCTTTGAGAGTTCCAGAATTGTGTACTAGGACTGTGCATCTGCTATGATGCCACCAACACCATTATACTAGGAGGTAGTCTGCAGTCAAGTTTAATGATACATGTTTTCATGTATTGCTTATTTTCCCTCCTCTTTACCATTCATCATGACCTCCTAGACAGTATTGGGACTAAGCTTTAAAGAACAGATTGTACATTACCCCCACTGTGAAGAAGTTTGTTTTTTCCTAGTTTAGTCATTCTGTCTTAGGTATGTGTTAAAACATTTCAAAGTTTCATATTTATAGCTGAATGATGACCACAGAAAGTTAATCATTTCATCTCTAGTAAATATCCACAATCCATCACAAAATATATCAAGTTGTGCAAAGAATATCCTGGAATATGCAGAGTATTACATTTAATCAATCAGAGAAAAATCCCTTTCATGAAAAGAAAAATGAATCTGTTTTGACAATATGGATTTCAAAAGAAGATCCTTTTGTAGAAGAACATTTTAGAAAAGTGTATGTAAATGTTCTCATTACCACATTGTATTCAGGGGAAGTACACTGGACAGAGAAAACAATTCGTCTCTTGAAATCAAAAGAACATATTCTTGCTTATTAAAAGTCGTTCATCAAAATTGTTTTATAGACTTTTTTAATTTCCTGCTGTATTCCTCCAATTCTTGTTTAACATCAGAGATTCAGAGATCTTTCAACAAAGGCATTATGCATATTTCTGTTCAGATTGGATAATGAATTGTGCCTTTTTAGAGGGAAAAAAGAAACTGTAATTAAAATAAAATTCATTACCATATTTTCTATCAAGTAATGATAAAGATATCCATCCATGTATTGTTGGAGTGAGAAAACTGAAACAGAGTAAACCAATGGCAGTATAGGTAACAAATGCAAGTTTTCCCACATTACTTTAACCCTTTGAATGCCAGAGGGGTACACAACGCATTGCAAAGCAATGCGTTGCGTACCCTCTGACACTCAAAGGGTTAACGGTTTGAGTGCCAGAGTGGTATCCAGAGCATTGCACTGGCCCTCAAAGTATTTTAAAATGGGGCTTTTAACTATTGAATGATAAAGAGGCCTCTAATGCATTGCCTTACAATGGGGAGATGCACTAAGATGTAATAAATAAGTGATAAAGCGGGGATAACTTCTCTAACGATATCATGCCTCAGATTCCTATGTTATTCTATGGGGTCTAGGCATAAGATTTCTCCAGCTTTGGAGATCTTAGTGCATAGGCTATATAGAATAATATAGGAACTTGAAAAGTGATATCAAGGGAGAAGTCATCTCTGCTTTATTAACTCTTTTTCATGCCTTAGTGCATCACCCCCTACATGTTGTAGACTTCTCTGATATGCAGCTTTTTAAAAGTCCCTTTAACACCTTAAAGACCCTTGACGATCCTGGCACATCATGGGTTGTTTTGCGTTAAGGACCCATGATGTACCAGAACCGTCATGGAATTCTGGATTCCCTGCACGGCTGCAAGCCGTTCGGGGAGCCCGGAACCGGATGCCAAAAAAAAAAGTCTGTGGTTATTAAGTGCCGGCTGAGTGTGGGCGCGGCCAGTACTTAAGGGGTTAACATCAGTGGGAATATTTATTTGTCCCCTTTGGTGCTGTTGGTTTGCCCCATATTTACTTATGCTTAGTACATCAGCTTCCTGTATCAAATGACACGAGAGACATTTGTCCATGTAAAGCTGGAATGTTTTTGCATAATTATAAGAATATATAGAACATTTAGTAAACATTTGGGAGAAGAAATGCACTTGAAACCTCTCTGATGCTCAAGGGGTTTAAAAATCCTGAGAACTGTATTTTTCCAGAGGATGCTGTTGATTTGTAACACAATTTGTCTAAATTTCCCTAGAACATCAGTCACATTTAGTGGGTTTCAAAACCTGAACCTACTGTCTTCAGCCTGTCAATCTATTCACAATCAGCTGAACTTTTTAAACAGTTTCTGTTGACAGGAACAGTTCTAGGTGATTGGAGATGTGTTAATTCAGGGATGGATTCCATTAACCCTTTGAGTGTGAGAGGGGTACGCATCACATTGTGAAGCACTCAAAGAGTTAACGCCTTAAGGGCCAATGACATCCAAGGACCATAACACAATTTGGTCCTTTGAGGACCAATGAACAGAGCTCCAAAGGATTAAAATTACCAAAGAGGGGAGACATTTTTATTGGAGGTGGTGAGCTGGTGCAGGACTTGTGGGTAGAGCAAGTGTGAGTACTTCATTATCTGTTAACAGCACTTTATGTAATTAAATAAATTATTTAGCTCAAGACCAAAATATTTTATTTGCACAGACTCATTTATAAACACATGCTGATTTAAAAAAAAAAACATTAATGTGGGTTGTATTACTGTGAATAGGGGTGGCAAAAACTTTTGCCTAAAACCAAAATGAGTAAAAAATAGCAATTCCTGCAAAAAGTTCAATTTTCCCAATTTTTTTTCACCTAGCTCATTGCACTGAAATCAATGGAAAGAATTAATTGTTCCCCATCCCATGGCAGTTTTCTCTTATTTTCCTGCAGGCATACAAAAGGGTGTCAGGCTCTCACAGCATGCCATTTTGTGTTTGTGGGAGGAGAAAGTAGCATGTTTTTGAGCTGGAACATTGAAGTTTAGTTTAGGGAGTCTTTTAGGTAGAACATTTGTTTTCTGTATTAGGGGAGTCTAGGGAAACTTTGGAGGAGAAGAATGGAGGAAGGAGGTTGACCACAAATACTCTAAAATTTGGTGCGACTGACTGGCAGACATGGGCAACTGGTGTCCAATTTGATTTCTGGTTTTGCTGTTATTGTTTTTGTGCTGGGGAAGTTTGGGGAAAGAAGCTGTTAATTTTGTTTTTTTTAGTTATAATTTTTTTTTTTTTGACAGACTGATAAGATAAGGTGGCCAACTCAAAAATAATAAATAAATAAATAAATAAATAAATATATTAGGTGGCAGACAACTGACTGGGAGCCTGATGTGAGATGTGTGACTGATGCAAACTTGATAGACTGCAGATGACATCGCAAATTTTGTTGAGGGCTAAAGCAAGACATCACACTCCATCAGCTGGGTACTGTAGAGATTAAAAACACACACAGTAGTTGAGTAATGTCCATCAAAAGCACAAGGGGCAGGGGGAGGGGGAAAGGTGGAACAGTGCAAGGATGTGGGAGTAAAGTGGTAGTTCAAAAACTAACTTCAGCCATGATTGCTGCAGCACGTGCAGTAAATGATGATCCCTCTCCTCCCAAGGAAGATGCAGTTGGTCAAGGTCCCATCAAATGATCTACCACCAGTGTCAGTACAAAAAAAAACATATAAGAAGAATACTGAAGACGACAATGTGTCACATTCTAGTGTTGATGATGGCAAACTGCTGCATCTGACAGTGAGACAATCAAGCACCAAAACACCTGTCCTCAAAGTAGTAGTAGTACTAGTGAACTTTGTGAAAGTAAAAGTAAAAAGACATTGTTTGACACCTCTAAAAGCTTAGAGGAATGTAAGGGTAGTGGACAAGAAGCCGCGAGTGATGATGATGCTGAGGATGACCTGATGATGATGATGATCATGTAGTTCTAGAATATATCCCTCCAACATCCTCCTCTTCTTCAGATGCAGATGAAGTTAAGTGTGAGAGTTATTATGACATGTCCAGAAAGTTAGCTGAAAGGCAAAGGCTCAATCTTCCACCACTGAAATGAGTACTGTGCCTGGATGTAAAATATCTGAGAAATCCATTGGAAACTCTGACCCTGGACAGGCAAATATGGCAAAAAGTACACAATTATCCTGTCAGTCATCATCACCGCCGTGTCCAAGTCCCACTTAGCCACAACACTTGTGCTGAGTAACCAGCAGCAACAACAACATCAACACAGGTTATTAACATCTACAACCTTAGCTATGATTATTGCTTTTGCTACTGCTGCTAGAAGTGCTGCACCTTTGACACCTAGTAGTAGTAGCAGTAGAAATGCATCAACATCTACCCAAAGTAGGAGTTTTAGCCTCTCAGGAACCCCTCAGTCCATGAAGTCTACAGTATGGAGCTACTTCACTGAGGATCCAAAAGTGAAGCATGTTGATATCTGTTTTCTGTGTAAATAGCATGTGTGCAGGGGAAAAGCAGGGTCAAACCTAGGTACCTCATCTATGAGATCCCTCCTGAAGCACAACCATGGGTCTTACTGGGAGACACACTATTATCAGGTCAGAGGTGCCACAACTAACAGCGGAAGAAGCAGTCCAAAAAAGTTCCCAGGGCTCTGGGGCAGATAAGGGAAATATTGACATTATTTTATATGTCAGAGAGTGTGCCACTGCCAACAGTTAGTTCATTCCAAATAACACCTATGGCTCCTGCTGCAGAAGAGGATGATGACTGAGTTTGCTTTAGGAGATGGCAAGAGTCATAGACTGCCCACACGTGCTGCCTCTACCTCCACCACCTCCTCTAGTCATGTTGTTTAAGCAATAAATTTATAGGGTTGTTCTGACATGCCCTGCAAACACACACTGACTAAGTTACTGGATAGAAGTCACACACTTCACAAAACAATTCCAGAGTATGCATGTGGAATGGCGAGCTTGCCAAGATGTTGTCAGTGGAAATGCTGCCATATTGTTTTGAAGAATACTGAAGTTTCAGAGAACTGATGTTATTTGTAGCTCCATGCTGGCATATCCCAAGCCACAGTTTTTTTTCCAGGACAGCTGTGCCTGAATTGTACAAGCAGAAAGCCATATCAAATGTATTAACAGTAGCATAGATGAGGAGGTGAAGGAGTGATGTGAAGAAGGGTTGCTACCATCTTCCACACTGTTATGACCAATAAGGAATGTGTATCGGTAATCTGAGAAGAGGGATAGCTTAAATTTGATGCAAACATGATAATGGTAAAATTTACTTTAGGAATATATATATATATATATATATATATATATATATATATATAGTGACAGAATCCCAGGAATGGTCATAGAGGATGCATAAATATCTCCCAGAATCATGCAGGTTATCTACCCTGATTAGCTCAGTGAAATAGAATGTATAGGTAACTTGGTGTACATTGCAAAACTGTGTATTATATGGGTCAGTGCTCCATTCCACAGTTTCACAGTAACTGAAGTGAGGAATCCACACCAGGAGTTCTATTACTCCCTATTCCTCACCCACCTGCATCAGGTAATTAGTGCAGCAAGCAGTCATATACTTCCCCCTGCACTGAGCCATGCTCTCTGTCTTTTGGTATGAGTTCCCAGAGAGGAAGGAATTAACCTCTGAAAGCCTGCAACTTGTGGAGTTAACTTGTGCCTGCAGGACTGTGTTGTTGGATGTTTATCTCTTGAAGTGGTAATCTAACTATTAGTTCAAATACAGTCAGGAGCTGATATGTTTAGTTAATGCTCTGTAGAGCAAGAATCTTGTTTTGTTTGGGAAGCTGCTGTCTCACCACTTGGATACAAATAAAAAGGCAAAGACTTGATTTAACCTCCTCCTGTGTTTGAAGTGTCTCTGCAACCTAGAAGGTTACAACACATTAAAAGGTACTTTTGTCACATATGGTGGAGAATGCGGGCAATTCCCTAGAGTTAGTGAGTTGCAAATAGAGACTACTAGAGAAATGAGGATGTTATTAAAGCCCTGATACAGTCCTCAGCTGTACAGCAGGAAACTAACAGAAAGGCTGCTGAGGCTCAAAGAGAAATTGAAAGAAGTGTTGCTGAGGCGAATACACTACATCAGGAAACTAATGCAGCGCTGTTGCAACTGGTTGTGGCACAGAAGGAAAACACAGATGCTTTGATCCAGGGACTATCTAAGAGGCAGACCAGAGCTGCTGCAGAAGCTCATCAAAGTCCCAAGTATTGCAGAGTGAGTAACTATCTGCAAAAGATGGTAGATACAGATGATGTGGAGGCTTACCTGATGGCATTTGAGCAAACTGCAGAAAGAGAAAGGTGGCCTATGACTGAATGGCAAGTCTATTGGTACCATTTCTGAGTGGAGAGCCCCAAAAGGCATATTATGATCTGGAACCAGACCAATCCAGTGACTACAGCAAACTGAAAGCAGAGGTCTTGGACCATCTGGGAGTAACAACTGCAGTCCGGGCCCAGAGGTTCCATTCCTGGATTTACCGCCCAGAGAAAACTGTTCAATCACAAATGTTTGACTTACTACATCTGGCCAGGAAATGGTTACAACCAGAAATCAACTACGTCCAGCTACATTGTGGAGCAGCTAGTAATAGACAGATTCCTGAAAGGATTGCCTATCTCTCTCAGAAGGTGGGTCAGTCAGAACAATCCCAAAATAGCAGATCAGTTGGTCACATTGGTACAACAGTATGTTGCAGCAGGAAAAATGCTTCAACCTCCTGTCCAAGAAGGGCTTCAGAATTTGAAAACCCAGAGCCCCAATGTGACGGTACCAGTGGACCCCCCCTGTCTGGGTGTCCTCGTCAGTCGGTGCTTCCTTCAATCCTGAGCAAGGCTGCTCTGCTGGAATATCACAGTTTTCCCCACAGTCACCAGGCAAAACTAGTGTATTGTTTTAGAATCAGCTCTCTTTATTGAATGGAACACACAGCTTATATCCACTTACAGAGACTCTTATCAAGATTAACATACAAACTAGGACTTGGGACAGTGTTTCTACTCTTGACCAATCAGCCTCCAACACCCTTATCAAGATAAGCATGCAGATTAGGACTTGGAAAATAGACACTCTTAACTGGCTCATAAATAACCTCCTCTGATTGGTCAAGGAAGCACAGAAGGAATCAATTAACATTCCTTAGCACAGACCTGGAGTATATTGAAAGTAACGCTCAACCCCCATTATCTCTGCACTCTAGTTCTCAAATATCAACTCCCTCCATAGGACCCACAGTACTACACCATGTCACACAATTACCCCATGTCACACAATGTACAACACAGTGATCAACATTTCAAATGGTATAGTCCCAAATCACTCCATCTGGTGACACCTACTTTTCTCCATGCAACGTCCATGAGGGTCCATTAAACTTGCCACCCAGGGCAACCTGGGTAAAATCCAAAGGCTGGTGTCTTTTAAAACAGGCAGGATGGTCCTGTTCCCATGACACCCAGCAAAACTGGTAAGACTGTTCCAGGGAAAAGAGGGACTTTTGGTGAGCGGGTTGGGTTTTATAACCCCAGGGACATGATCCCAAGGGAGAAGGGCTTTGTGAGACTTGATTTGAGAATGACAAACTATGCTATAGAATGTTTTAAATTTCAAATATGTGTTGAAGCACAGTTGGGTTCTGTAAATTGTCAAATTGGCCTGGTACCAAAGTTAGCTCATGATATGATACTTGGTAGAGAATTTCCTCATTTCTTAGGATTCTGCGCTTCTGCTGAAAACCACATGATTAGCCTGCCAGGTGAATATAAAGATGATTTTCATTTTTCTGACACTGCGGTAGATGAACTAGATAGCAGGCATGGATCTGAGAGTAAGATGTTGTCCCCTCTGAAAACGCTGGTTGGTGACAACCCAGAATTGAGTGATACAGGGCCATCTGGTAGTTCTGAAGAAGAAATTGGGCTCATTGACCTGGAGGTTAGCCCAGGTAACTTCAGGAGTGCACAGTGGTCTGACCCCACTCTATCAGCAGCCAGAAATGCCATTCCAGTTAAAGATGGTTCACCTACTAATCCAGAGAAACCTCTTACTTATCCCTATTTTGAAGTAGACAATGATTTGTTGTATTGAGTTGAGAATAAGGAGTCTGTTCTAACAAAAACAGTTGTTAGTGCCACAAGCGTATCGATGCACTGCATTATATCTTGCACATAGCCATGTCCTAGGAGGCTACCTAGGGGTAGACAAGACAAAAGAGTGTATTCTTAGGAGATTTTATTGGCCAGGGGTAGTGGCTTCAATAACACAGTATTGCTCTTCATGTCCAGAATGTCAGCTTACAGCAGTCCCATTTGAATGCATAGCAATGAACCTTGTGGTACCCATAGTAAAGTCTGCTAGGGGGCATCAGTACATTTTGGCAATATTAGACTATGCTACTCATTACCCTGAGGCAATTCCTCTGCGCACTACCTCAGCCAAATCAGTTGCCAAAGAATTAATTATGCTGTTTAGCAGGGTTGGGATCTCCAAGGAAATCCCAACAGATCAGGGTACTCCATTCATGTCCCGAGTTACAGGGGAATTATGTAAATTTCTTTGCATAAACATTTAAAAACCTCTGTGTATCACCCACAAACTGATGATTTGGTGAAACGGTTCAATAAAACTCTGATGTCTATGCTACGGAAAGGTGAAAGGTGACTGTTTACTGCCATACTTAATGTTTGGTATTAGGGAAGTACCTCAAGCCTCCACTAGGTTCTCTCCTTTTGAACTGTTATATGGTAGACATCCTAGGGGACTACTTGACATAGCTAAGGAAACATGGAAACAATAGGCTACCCCACATCGTAATGTAATTGAACATATAACCCAGAAGCAGGAACGTATGCCCGCTATTATGCCCATTGTACGGGAACATATGGAGAAGGCCCAGCATGCTCAGGAAAATAGTTGTAATAGGAATGCCAGGGTCAGTGTATTCAGCTTGGAGGCAGAGTACTAGTTTTAGTCCCCACAATAGAAAATAAATTCCTGGCAACATGGTATGGACCCTATGAGATTATTGAAAGGGTTGGAGAGGTGAATTACAAAGTCAGACAGCCAGGTAGATGTAAGTAAGAGCAAATTTACCAGGTAAACTTGCTTAAGCCATGGAAATATAGGGAAGCTCTAATTGAGGTAGAAGCCACTGACCTTCCTTTTAAGGATAAAAGTGACCCAGCGGTTAATATGTCAGAAACCCTGTCTATACACCAGACACAAGAAGTCAAAAACTTTGTAAGCTTAAACAAAGATGTGCTATCCACAACTCCAGGCAGAACTCACATTATCAAACATTACATTATAACAGAGGCAGGGAAAAGGATTAACCTTATGTCTTATAGAATACCTGAAGCCCGTAAACACGCTATTAGAGAAGAGGTTAAGAAAATGTTGGACCTTGGGGTAATTGAAGAATCCCAAAGTGACTGGAGTAGCCCTATTGTGCTTGTGCCAAAGCACGATGGCACAATCAGATTTTGCAATGATTATTGTTAAGTGTCATTTCAAAATTTGATTCGTAATGTATGCCAAGAGTTGATGAGCTAGTTGAAAGGCTTGGGAAAGCCCGGTATCTTACTACATTAGATCTAACCAAGGGATATTGGCAGGTCCCACTTACAGAGCAGGCAAAAGAAAAAATTGCCTTTTCTACCCCGATGGTCTTTTTCAATAAAAAGTTCTTCCTTTTGGCCTACACGGGGCTCTTACCACATTCCAAAGAATGATGGACAGAGTATTAAAGCCACATACTCATTCTACTGTCGCATACCTTGATGATGTTTTAATACATAGTGCAGATTGGGTGTCTCACCTTAAAAAAATACAAGCTGTGCTATACTCAATCTGATCTTTTGGCTTAACAGCTCATCCTAATAAGTGTACTATTGGTCTGGAGGAAGCCAAATATTTAGGCTATTCGATTGCAAATATTTAAGCGATACAAAACTGGTCTCGTCCGCTCATTAAGAAACAGGTGAGAACTTTTTAGGGCTTAATTGGAGAATACTGGAAGTTTATTCCCAATTTTGCTGCCACTGCAGGTTCCTTGACTGACATTACAAAAGCAAAAGCTCCTGTGATGGTTAAATGGTCTCCTGAATTTGAACTCGCATTCAGAAAATTGAAGGAGGCCATATGTAGTCAACCGGAGCTGGTAACCCCTGATTTCTCTATGGACTTTATTTTACAGAATGATGCATCAGATGTGGGACTTGAGGCTGTTCTCTCCCAAGAGAATCAGGGTATTGAGCATCCCATTCTTTACCTAAGCAGAAAATTGAATCCACATGAAAGAAACTACTCTATTGTTGAGAAGGAGTGTCTTGCTATTAAATGGGCTGTAGACGCCCTCAAGTACTACCTGTTAGGCAGGAAGTTCAGACTTGTGACTGACCATGCACCACTAACGTGGATGTGTCAAAACAGGGAGAAAAACAGTAGAGTGATTTGCTGGTTTCTTAGTTTACAGCTCTATAATTTTTCAGTTGAACACAGGGCAGTCTGTAAACAGGGAAATGCAGATGGGTTCTCAAGAATGCATTCCCTACTGTCCATTGTCGCTCATCCCACAGGGATTGAGCTGGGGGGGATGATGTGTGAAAGAGTTCCAGGAATGGTGATAGAGGGTGTATATATATCTCCGCAAAACCTGCAGGGTATCTACCCTGATTAGCTCAGTGAAATAGAATGTATAGGTAACTTGCTGTACATTGCAAAACTATGTATTTTGGGTCAGTGCTCCATTCCACAGTTTCACAGTAACTGACATGAAGAATCCACACCAGGAGATCTAGCACTCCCTATTCCTCACCCACCTGCATCTGGTAATTAGTGCAGCAAGCAGTCATATACTTCCCTCTGCCCTGAGCCATGCTCTCTGTCTTTTTTTTGAGTTCCCAGAGAGGAAGGAATTAACCTCTGAAAGCCTGATGGACTGTGTTGTTGGATGTTTATCTCTTGAGCTGGTAATCTGATTAGCAGTCCAAATACAGTCAGGAGCAGATATGTTTAGTTAATGCTCTGTAGAGCAAGAATCTTGTTTTGTTTGTGAAGCTACTGTGTCACCATTTGGATACAAATAAACAGGCAAAGACGTGACTTAACCTCCTCCTGTTTGTGAAGTATCTCTGCAACCTAGAAGGCTGATCCCAGGACAGAAGGTACAACACATTAAAAGGTACTTTTGTCACTATATATATATATATATATACATAGACACATCAATCACACCACACCAGTCCAAAACCACCACTACATACACATCTGCCACATTGTAGGTTGTATATATTTTATGCTTATAAATATGTGTCAGTGTCACTTAAGCAGAAAGTTAGTGTTGTGGGCAAAGGACAAATGCACTCTGCGTGCTAACATTTTTCCAGGCAAATGTTGCTTTAAGACTTCAAATTTTTATTTCAGCTACTTTTTTCTCCACTGCAGGCCTCAGAAATAGTAATATTGTGATGAGAAATGTTGCACCATAGGAAACATAGGCTAATCATTTGTTGGAATTGGCTAAAAGGAGAAAAATTTGCATTGGCAAAAAGGATAAGACTTTTGTGAAAAAATAAAGAAATCACATGTTTTTCATGAAAAGTCAAGCAGGAAATTTTTCTCACTTGTCTCTCACCCCTAGCTCTGGAGCATTGTGATACACATATATATACAACACACAGTTTATTCTCCTAATAGAGGGACAACCTGATAGTAAAGAGAGACATAGAGATATTTGTCTCAGAGTTACAGTACCACTAAGAAGGTACTCTTGAGAGTTTGATCATAACCTTTATCCATTCCCTGTTAAAATGCACTAACTGAGCAAAAAGAACATCATAGGAAAACCTATAAACATTTTGCATTTTTCCATTTTTTTATATTGCTATCAAATTAAATGCTGAGTTATACATATAAATATGACAGCAAAAAGCCCCACTGATCCCTCAAAAACAATATATAAATTGTGTAGGTCCATTAAAGGAATTAGAGGAAAAATATGGTTTGAACAATGACATGCTAAAAAGGCCACAATTATTCTTTTTCTCTAGTATAAAATAAAATCCCTGGTCACCAAAGGGTGAAAGCTGGATTGTTCATTATTATCGCTGGTGTTTATACTGAATGTATCCTGGAGGTCTACAATGTCCAACCAGGACACTATGGTCTACCTACAACAATAAAAACTAGAAATCCTTTTCCACAGTTGCTGCAGCTAAAAACAAATGATGTTTGTAACCCCCCTTACAGCCCTTCTTTAGATGTTGCTCAGGGGACAATGGGAGAAAAAAACACAAGTATTGGCATTATATCCCTGAAGTAACTCACCTCCCAGCAAATCACATACGAGGAGAAGGGATTGCACATGCAGGATACATGACCCTTGCCTAAAGCTAGCCATAGAACAGGGGGTCATGTATTGTTCATGTGTGACCCGTATCCCTCATTCATGGCTGTCTGGGAAATGTCGTTTCTCCAGGACCCCCCTATTAATTAAAAAATCGGGAGACAAGCTTTCAAGAAATATTCTCCCTGTCTAAAGTATACTTTACCTGAGAAAGGGAGAATATCTCTCAAAAGCTTGTCTCCCTGAAATGTAATGAAAGTCCAATAATTATTACATACTGGAAAATATACTGGAAAACTCATTCATTTGACCTCTACACCACTGGACTAACACGGCTAATCCAAAATGTGCATATCCAATGCATTGATTTCTTTGCTCTAGACTAATAGATATTGTAAGAATTCCTTCTCCCCCCCAAAAGGAGTACTGTAGTGGTATTTTTACACTACTGTACAGGATAGACTTGGGTTGACTTCTGAAAACATAATCTCTACATCTTGCAGTTAAAATAACAAAACATAAACCAATCACTGGTGAAGCATTAGACATCAGTATATCGTTCCTTGCCCCATTAGTAGGGGTTGGAGAAAAGTGTGAAAAAGTTCCTGCATGACTTTTCGTAGAAACCTGTAGATTTTTCTCATTTTCCACGAAAATTTTTGCCTTTACACCTATGCAAAAATGTCCTCCTTTTCGACTATTTTAACATATTGTTCGCCTATTTTAACACATTTTTCGCATGTATTCCCTGTAAGTACTACATTTTCCACTGTGATATTACATCTTTTGAGGGCTGAAGTTTAGAAATAAGTGGCTGAAAGTAAAAGTTGTGAGTCCTACAGAAACATATGCCTTGAAAAAGGTGTTAGCATGCAGAATGCATTTGTCCTTTACCTACAACACTAACTTCCTGCTTAAGTGACACTGGCACATATTCATGTTGATGTCAAGTGATTAAAAAAAATAAAATACTACCTACATTGTGGCAGATGTGTATTGTAGTGGTGGTGGTGGGGGGCTGGCATGGTGTGATTTGTGTATGTATTTTTACCATTGTCATACGCTATCTGAGATTATTGACAAACATTACTTGTCGGTCATAGCAGTGGTCCCAAGTGGGGTAGATGGTGGCAACCCTTCTTCACATGCGTCCTCTACCTCCTCATCTGTGCTGCTGTTTTAATATATTTGTCTTGGCTTTCTCTGTCATGTGTTGTTTCTGCTACCTGATACTCAGATGGTATGAGATGTTGGTTCATTTTTAAGAATGTTAGTCTCCCAACGTTTCTGCTTGATGACTGATAGGGTGAATGTGTGTTTTTTGACATATGTGCCTGTCCAGGGTCAGACTTTCCATTGGCTTTCTCAAACAATTTATAGACAGGCACAGTGCTCTTTAAAAGTGGTGGAAGATTCAGCATTTGACTTTCAGCTAACCTTATAGCCCTGCCATCATCCTCACTCTCAACTTCATCTGTATCTGAACAAGAGAAGGATGCTGGAGGGATATATTCTAGATCTGCATCATCATCAGTCATCATCAGGTCATCCTCAGCAGCATCAGCATCACCTGACAGTTCTTGCCTACTATTACCCTTATATTCCTCTAAGCTTTTAGAGGTCTCAAACAAATTCTTTTTACTTTTACTGTAACAAAGTTCCCTACAACTTTGAGGGCGGGTGTTTTGGTCCTGGTTTGTCTCACTATCTGATGCAGCAGGTGGTTCAGCTGCTACACCTTCCTCTATTATGCTATTGTCAGCTATCACAGTGTGCTTGGCAACCTTGCTGCCTGCTCCCTGTGCTTCTCCTCATTGCTGTGTGATGGTCGCGGGTGCAGATGCACATCTGTGACGTGTGCTTGTTTATACTCATGGAGCCTATTCTCCTGATTGGTTCCCACCTTGTGTGTACCTATTTGAACACCTCTGTAGTACCAGTTGCCCTTACGTGGTGTTCCAGTTAGTCTCATTTGTCAGCTCCGTTTCACTGTGACTCTTGCTTGGCTTCCGATCTCGCTCCGTGTTTGACCCTGGCTTGTCTGACTATCCACATCGGTACTACCCATGGCTCTGGCTGATTCCAACCATGTATAACCCCGGCTTGTCTGACTATCCACATTGGTACTGACCTGTGGCTCTGACTGACTACTCGCTCCATACATGACCCCGGCTTGTCGGACTAACCACATCAGTATTGACCTGTGGCTCTGGCTGACTACTCGCTCCAGGTATGACCCCAGTCTGTCTGACTCTCCATCAGTGTGGACCATTGGCTCTGGTTGTCTACTCACTCCTTGTTGTCCCTGTTTGTCTGTCTATCCACTTAGTTCCGGACTGTGGCTCTAGCCAACTACTCGATTCTTGTTGCCAGTTGTCTGGCTATCCTTTCGATACTGAACTGGGTACAGGCTGACTACTCGCTCCTTGGGACCTAAACCGGTTTGGTTATTCATAGAACGGTACTGTGGCTGGGCTGCACTTTCTCCGACTGCCACGATCTGCATTTTGTACCGTACAGTAGGAAACACATATCTCTGGGCACTTTGGTCCTACCTACAGATAGAACCATAGGCTAGGTTCTATATTCCTCTTCTACTTCGAGTAGAGCAGGTTTCTACCTAGTGTCAGTCTGGGTAGTAGACTGTGGTCTTTTGTCATACTGTTTGGGGGTGTTACTGGGGTATTGCCTATTATCTTTGTATTCTAAATAAAGGTGGTTTTATTTTAAATTACTTGTGCCTGACCTTCTGTTTGTACTGGTTACCGTGACACCAGCATCATCAATACCTGAATGTGGCTTGTTGTCATTTTCGGTGCTCTTCTTATATGGCTCTTTATTTCTACTGGCACTGGTGGTGCTTGAACTAGTTTTGCTCGGACCTTGACAAACTGCATCCTCCCTTGGAGCACAGGGATCATCATCACTGATTGCACACACAGCAGCAAAAATTGCTGCGGTCAGTTTTTGAACTACTACTTTACCCTTTCAACCTTGTACTGCTCCAATCTTCCCCCTTCCCCTTGTGTGGACATTACACAACTCCACTGTGTTTTTTTACTGTACTGTACACAACACAACTGATGGAGCTGTATGATGCCTTGCCTAAGCCCAGTCACCTAATATAGTTAGTTCTTTATTCTTTTTTTATTTAATTGTTTATTTTTCATTTTATTTTTATTTTTTATAAGTTGTCCACCCTATTGTCTTATCACAGTCTGTCCAAAATATAACTGAAAAACAAAATCAACAATTTCTTTAACCAGGCTTCCCCACCCAGCACTGAGACAAAGACAGCAAGATCAGCATGCAAATAGGTCCCTAACTGCCTGTGTCTTGCCAGTCAGTCACATGGAATTTTGGAATATTTGGGGGTTAACTTCCTTCCTCCCTTCTTCTTACCAGAGTGCCCCACTGACTCTCATAATACACACTTACACAGAACAAATGTCCTACTAAAAGATTCCCTAAACTAAACTTCAATTCCCCTCTCTGTCTTCTCTAGCTCAAACAAGGTGCTGCTTTCTCCTCTCACAAACAAAGAATACAATGCTGTGAGAGCCTGACGCTTTTTATATGGTTGTAGAAAATTTTCGTGTGGTGGAGAAAAAATTTTCTTCCCATTGATTTCAGTTGGCGAAAAAGGCGGGAAAAAATGGAAAAACTGCACTTTTTGTGGGAAATTATTTGCCAAGAGGAAAGTGCCATTATTCATCAATTTCAGTTTGAGGCGCACATTTTTGCCCATCCCTACCCACTAGCTCTTGTGAATGTATTGGAGCGCAGCTGTGTAAGGGTGGGAAATACACACAAACACAGTATGTTAAGCCACCTTGTCTATATTAGTCTTGAAGGTCAAGTGATATGTATTGTCTGGATAGTTTCTGTCAGTATCATGCCACTCAGTTTCATGACGGCTGCCTGGAAGTTAATCTCTTGATCACTTTTTGGGGGAACTCTCCTTTCTTCTCACCTGCATCCAGAAACTAAAGAACCTTCACTTTTTCATGGAAAATGTCTCCCTTGGTGTAAAGCGTCATTTTCTGTCTGTTTCACTTTTGAGGCAGACAGTTTCACTCATCTACACTTCTAACAGTGTAAGTAGCCTTGTTCCACTCTATTTGGACAATCCCCATTATACAGTATCTCACATAAGTGAGTACAGTGTCATTTCTTCAGTGTTGTCACATGAAAGATAAAATAAAAATATTTACAAAAATGTGAGGGGTATACTCACTTATGTGAGATACTGTAAGTTGTGCTTTTTTTGAGGGGGGTTCTTACACTTTAACTCATTGGATGTTTCAAAATACACTCAAGATCTCACTAGCATTGAAAAGAACATATCAGTCAGTAAATGTGATCCAGCTCTGCTCCAGTTTATGTTGCTGTAAAGAATGTTTATGCCTAAGATAAACTAACTGGAGGTTATTACACTGAATAAACTTCCACTAGCAACAACTTCATCTATATGTTGAGGCAGCAGAGTATATAATCTCAGGTTTATTTAATTATTAATGTATTAGTAATTAAAAGGTGCAAAAGGAACATGTTGTAATAAACTCTGAATAAAGAAACTAAGGGCCAGCTGAACTAAAATAAAGTGGAGAAAATGTTGGACAAATCAGTTGCATCATAGGGAACTGTTTCAATTTCCATTGAGTTAAATGGGTCTTTAACCCTCTGAGTTCCAGGGATGTATGCATTGCAACCTAATGCTTTGGATACCTCTCTGGTGGTCAGAGGGTTAATCCCTATAATTCTAGCGATCTCTTCAATGAATTGCAAAACAATATGTTGATGATCTCTCTAGCATGCAAGGGGTTAAAATGGGTGTACACAACTGTTGGACCTCCAGCTGTTGGAGATTATAATGTCCATCATCCCCAGCCAGCCAGCTGTTAATAGTCCCCAACATTTGACTACCCTGTATTAAAAGAAGAGTGATTGAACCATCTATGGAAGTTATAATTTCAGATAACTTGAAGGTAGGCAAGCAATGCAGTAAAGCAGTGGGAAAAGCAAACTGGGTTCTTGGTTGTATAGGAAGATGAATTAGTAGCAGGAAGGAGAGGTATGATTCCCACTTTATAAGGCCTTACCTGCAGTAGTGTCTACAGGCCTGGAGATCATATCTACAGATGGACATTAATGAATTGGAGGCAGTTCAAAGAAATGCCACTAAAGTAGTGCAGTGTCTTGAAGGCATAGGGTACCAGAATAGACTTAAAGTTCTTTATATGTACAGCTTGGGAGAGGGGTGATATGATAGATAATATAAGTGTAAATATATTAAGGAATATTATACTGTTCAGGAGGGAAGCATTGTTTTTAAAAACAGGAATACTAGAGGACATGATCTAAAGTTAGAATGTAGAAAATTTGGAAGTAATGTGTCTAACTGTTACTTTACAGAAAGGGTGATAGACTCATGGAAAGGTCTCCCAGCAGAGGTGGTAGGGACAATTACCTTTAGGGAATAAAAAAAAATACCTGGGATAGCCATAAGTCTATTTTGAGAAGTTTGTAAGATTGTGCATTTTATTAGTCAGGGAAACAGAAAGACCTGATGGGACAGATTTTCTTTTCAGAATCTATTTTTCAATGTTTCTTTTTGTTAGCCTTTGCTACACATTGAATGCACCTCTTTTCCTTAATGGTTTATAAAATATTTCTGTTTGTCTACTGTGACAAATATTATTCTCCAGGGACTAGATAAATACATATTTTTTTCGGAACTGAACAATTTGTTGTTTTAGAATCTATGTCATATTTTGAAATTGTCATCATCGGTTGCCTTTTTTCTTGTGTCAACCAGTGTGTTGCAAACAAGCCTCATTCTTGTTCAACAGAAAATCTGCACAGAGTTTGGAAGGAAGACGGGTGAAAGTATTTTACAAAGGAACCTTAGGCCGTTGTGCAAAAAAAAAAAAAAATTGCAGCAATACTGATGCAAACTAACTTCACCATAGAGGACAAATAAGGACTCATTTCAGCTGGATTTTAATTACGTGAATGCTTCACTATATGTTAATGGTTTCTCTAGAATGTGAGGAGAATGCTTATTTTTATTGTATAGTACAGTTGGTTTGCTGAATTGTCCCAATGCCAGTTTTTATCAGCCTCTTTGTATATGTGACACTTAAAGAGACAGTAATGTCCCATAAAAACGTTTTATAGTTTTATAGAGCCTTAGAAAATAAGCAGAATGGTGCAAACTCTATATCTCAAACCACTATGGTTTGAGAGATATAGGGATTCAAAGTTTCCCCCTCCCTCCCCTTCTCCTGATGTCAGCTGTAAAGCTGACAGCAAGAGAATAGAGTCATTCGACTCGAGGAGGCTCTGCAGCAGAGCCGAGATTGCGTTATCTATAAAGAAATCATTAATTGGAAAGCTCTACAATGTGTGCCTGGTTTGCAAGCACACTTTGTAGACATTTCCAATGAATAAATTCTTTATAGACTAGATGAAGAGCCCGTTACACGGGCCACAGTGCCACTGCCAGAGGTCGCGGGGCAGTCATGCACAGTAGAGACTGCCCACTTTGCGGCTGATACAGTTCCGGCCGGTCGCGGGGCAGTCATGCTCAGTAGAAACTGCCTGCGCTGCGGCTGATACAGTGCCAGCTGGTCGTGGGGCAGTAATGCTCAGTAGAGACTGCCTGCGCCGCGGCTGATACAGTGCCTGCCGGTCACGGTGCAGTCATGCTCAGTAGAAACTGCCCGCTCTGCGGCTGATACAGAGCGGAACGCTCCTTCGGAGTGCCCCACTCTGCATCAGCCTTGTCACGGGCAGTTGCTACTGCTCATAACTTCAGCAGGCACAGCAGCCTCTGCTGCGCATGACTGCATCGTTACACACGTTTTAGCAAATTATTATATAGGATAACGGGATCTCGGCTCTGCTGCAGAGCCGCCTGCTGTTCCCTGGACCGGAATCTCCTGCTGTCAGCTAGACGCTGACGTTATGTGAAGGAGAGAGAGGGACGAAGTTTCAATGCCTATATCTCTCAAACCATAGAGGTTTGAGAGATAGGGTTTGCACCATTCTGCTTATTTTCTAAGGCTCTATAAAACGTTTTTATGGGACATTACAGTCCCTTTAAACTTCCAAATCTCTTTTTGTCCTCTGTTTCCCTATGACATCAGTGATGCTCCATTATATTCCATGTTATGTTGTTCTGTGCATCCTGTGGATTTACTGTAGGCCTTCAGATTAGATAAAGGATAGGGGGAGCCTAGACTAGTTTAGTGGAGGCTAATAGGAAGCAGTTTACTATAGTTAGGATAGTATCTTCTTGTTATATTTTCAAGTAGGAAAAATTATAGATAGGAATGAAGGGCGCTGGAATGTGTCTTGTGAGTAGTTAGGGTAGTGTTAGCAGATGCTTAGTGGGATAAGAATCATTAGGGTAGAATATTTCTTCCTACCTGAGTAGGTTGTGTTGCAATACCTACTATGCTGAAGTACTCCAACAGCAAGGTGTCTAAAATGAATTCAAAGTAATTAGAGACCACCTGATAGGCAACAAATGAGTGACAAGGTGCAAGATTGTAGTAGCTATACAAAGGACCCGAACAGCATCAGTGCACCTTAGCCTTTGGAACAGTTATCAGGACAAACCTGGGAAAGAAATCCCTTGGAGTTGGGATTTGGAAACGTTTTAACTGAGACTAAATTGTGTGACTGGGAAAGTATTGAAATTATTTCTTACTGATGACTTTCTGAATGTGTTAATATTAATGGTGTTAATACAGAATTTAGGTTGTTGTTACTTTACCCTTTAAGGAACAGAGGGGAGGGGGGTGTCAGACTCTAATTCGTAGTCATAATAGCCACCTTACAGGCTACCCCACTCAGTAGAGCCACTGCATTACTTGATTTAGTGATACATTCAGTTGCAGGCTAACCCCTTAACATAAAGGAAGATCAAGATCTCCTCTGAGCCAGAAGGAATAGCATCATAGATGAAGGTAACACATAATACGGCCAAAATGGTCTTACATTTATTTGTCATTCTGCTACCCCTATGCAATTCTTATTTCCCCATCCCTCACTTGATTATACCGCATGTCCTATTTTTTACCCCACTCTACAGCATGCGCTATATTGGAAATATATATGTATGTATGTATGACAGGGGCCTTCTCTTGGCTGTCTCCACTGACGATTATACAACTAAAAAATGTCTTCGTGATTAGGGTCCATAGAATAGCATTGTACTTGGATCATTCAGAATGCTGATCTTTGCTTTATCTTCGCTTTGTCACACCTTAGACGGTCAGAATATGAAGGATTATAATAAAAGATTTATTAAAAAATGTAAAACAAACCAATATGGATAGTTGTTGTCCCTGAAATAAAATGTATTTATCACCTGCTAGACTAAAAATCAGTTATGTACAGGGCAGCCAACCTAAAATTCTCAACCTATGGAAGACTACAATAACCATCATGCTTTGCAGTGCCCTGCGTACATCTCTATTCCTTAAAGGTAAAGTAGGCTTATGTGTTCTGCCTGATTTAGTTTGAAAAAAACTTGCATCAACTTTCACGTCATCTGCCTCCAAGTACTTGAGATCCAGGATTTATGATTTTATAACTTGAACAAAGGCACAAGACAAAAATTCATAGTGGTCATTAGTGTTTTATGGCCATAGTAAGGTATGTGGGGGTAATTATTAGGAAGTATTATTACTCCTTTCATTGTAATCTACTGGAGCTGTCCTACAAAATATTTTTCATATGGTACTAGGCTAGAATGGGTAAAATGTATTATGGATCAAGTTCCAACTGCTTCTGTGTGAGACATGCCACATATATAGTGGACATGTCCCAAAGTGGAACTAACATCTTAAGACAACTTAGGTTCATTTGGACGACTTTCAGATTCTCTTGCATGTTATGTTAATAATTTTTTTACACTTAAAATATTAGTTTATGATCTATGTAGCTTTATTTAAATGTCAGTGTATATAACATAGACATTACTGGCTGGTACAGCCATGAGACAGATATTAACATTCTGCACTGCTCTCCTTCCCAGCTGCTACTCCCCATGCTCTTCTACTTTTTTTTACAACTTACACTACACTACAGTACAGTCAAAACCAACGTGACTAAATTTACTTTAACCCTTGCAATTCCAGTAGGTTGGAAATGCTTGTGTGTGTGTAAGGGGTGTGTAAGGGTTGCAGTAATGTGAACTTGCATTTATACTCTATTGATAACACTGTCCTCATATATATGAATGGGAAAGAGTCTTCCATAAATTAACTCTGCATTAGAAGGGAAAATAAACAAATAAATAAACACTCTCTGGGTGAAATTCACTAAGCGGTGATAAAGAGGTGATAAGGAGGAGACGACTTCTCCAGTTTATCACTTCTCCAAGTCCTATGTTATTCTATGGAGCCTATGCACTAATATACCTGTACCTGTATGTCCTCGGGCATTAAGGGGTTAAATGAAAGAGGATATTTTATATATCACATACAGTGTAATTGGTTTGCTTGAGATTTACTCATTTTCTTCTTATTACGTCAGTCTCAATAAATGGAAAGGCAGGTGGGTAGTTTTATCCCTTTGAAAGTCAAGGGGTTAATCAGTGGAAAGAAACTTGGGCCACATATACATAGGGTTTGCATGAGTATATTCTACATGTGAACACTACTAATTAACCCTTTTAGAACCAGATCAGTGTGCAATGCACCACAAAGCAATGTATTGCACATTACCTTGCAGAAATTTGCAAAAATATTGGTTGTCAGAATGCAATGGTATATTTTGTATTAACTCATTAAAGACCAGTGGGATGTGTAATGTATTATTTTGCAGTGTTTTGCACATTACACTTGTTCTTAAGGGGATCATTCATTTGGTACTTTAACTAACAAAACTGTTTTCCTTGATAATGTTGGTGATAACAAATTGATCGTCACAAAGAAAAAATAATTAAAACAGAATGCTGCTATCATAATTGTTATTTTTAGGAAGCACAAAAGGCCTTGAGATAAATCATAAAGAAATGAAATGTAAAAACAAGTGTAAATGAATAAATTAAAGATTGACAGCCAGCAGGGACATTGCATTTTATACACAAAAAAACTATTTAACCCTTTGAGTGCCAGTGGGGTAGGGAACGCATTGCTTTGCAATGCGTTCCGTACCCCTCTGGCACTCAGAGGGTTAAAAACATTTCAGTTTATTTATATTTTAATTTAATTAAAATCCTCTTAATTAATAAGCAGGGACATATGTATAAAGTTAAAGTGGATGAATTTTGGAGAAAACAATCGGCACCGTAAAAACAAAAACAAATTCCTCAAAGTCCCATTGATTTAAAAGGGGCATTTTAATTCATGAATACTAGCATTTTTTTACATTATCAACTTTCTTCACTATGGAAGAGATTCACTAAGGGACGTATGTTCAAAGACAAAAATAAGTAATTGAATGCATGAAAGCCATATTTTCTATAGAATATACGACAAAAAACTAGTAATGTCCGTTGTGTACGACACAACTCCAGAATTGACGGGTAAAGGGGCGTGGCTAGGGCTTGGCTAAACTATTCTCCGGTGTCGTATAGAGGAAAAGAAAATTTGTCGTAACTAACAACAAAAAAATGTCTTTCAAAAGACTTAATTTGTACGTTAAGAAAAAAGTGGAGGGAATGTGTTCTGAATGTGAGAATTTTTGTCTTTAGTTAAGACATTTTTGTCATTAGTTAAGACATTTTTAAAGACGTTTTTGTTGTTAAGACATTTTTAAGACATTTTTGTCTTTCGTTAAGACATTTTTTTGTCGTTCCATACAACAATTTCAGTCAGGAGGAACAACATATTTCCAATCACAACGACACTCTCTAAAAATATTAATGATCCCAACTACACTGTACTTTGAAAATTCATTACAAACGACAAAAGCTATTTCGCTGCTTCTTTGAACATATGGCCCTAAGAGGTGATAAACGGGTGATACAGTGCAGATGAGTTCTCCAGTTACTATGTTATTCTACAGAACCTATGCACTAAGATTTATTGATCTTAGTGCATAGGCTCTTAGTGCATAGGTTCTATAAAATAACATAGGACCTGGAGAAGTGATAATCTGGAGACGTCATCTCCACTGTATTACTTCTTTATTACATCTTAGTGAATCCCTAAGAAGTTAGAAAGTCCATTCAAATGAAAAGTAAACTTTTTCATGAAAAGCAACTGTATATGTCAATTTTTTATTCAGATACTGTAATGAATAGTTCAAACTGTCAAGAGGTGAGAGATTACTTCCTGAAAGTTCACACTGACTGACTCAGCATTTTTTTTACATTCCATACAGAACTGTTTTTCAATGACTCCTTTTTCTCACTTAATGCAACTGAATAATTAAATAACATCTGACCACTAGAGGGAACTGTTACTGCAACAAAATAGGAGTTTAAACTTTAATAACTCTGAAAATATCCTTTTCCCAGCAGTGGGTTTACCCTTGTTTCACTCAGCAGGAAAAATCTTACAATATGTAAGATTTTGGCATGGATATTTTGGCATAAATATCTAGACTGAGTATTATAAGAGGACCCCAAATGTACCACAAAAAAACTTTAAATCAGAACTATCACCTAAAACCAAAGTTTTTATGTTTAACCCGACATTAGTGCTGTGTAGCATTACAGCAAACTCCGTTTACAATGCTACTAAGGTTGCAACCTGTAATACAACTATATACAACCTCAGTAGCATTGTAAACGGAGTTTGCTTTAACGCTATATCACAGAAATCCAGCTTAAAAGGGGGGCGTGAACGTGCTCCCTGGGGCAGCTGGTAAGTCCAGAGACGTCATGGAGTCCCGCAGACCGCGGAAGTGCCTGATTTTGCTGGGCAAATATCTCCACTACTAGACAACTTGAACAACACACACACACAGCACTAATGTCGGGTTAAACATTAAAACTTTGGTTTTAGGTGATAGTTCTGATTTAAAGTTTTTTTGTGGTACATTTGGGGTCCTCTTATAATACTCAGTCTAGATATTTATGCCAAAATATCCATTCAATTAAATCTATCAATGGCATATGTTAAATTGGGTACTTTGTAACATTGGTACTTTTAATGTATGTGACATTTTTCCACCATTTTTTCACACACCACCCATAATTTTGATATGTACAATTGCGATGTTAATTGGAGGCATGCTAATGTACATAATGTCACAGACTTGGTGAGATGCCAGTCTGAGTGCTTTTTCTTTTAAGACAGTATAAAGGGGAGCTGTATGTATTTGCTTTCCATCTTGCGGAAGGTTATAATATGTAACTGAAACACTGATTAATTAAAGATATTTCTACTTTCACCTATACTTTGAAGTCCTGGGTGTGCCTACTGTTCTTCATTTTGTATATTTTACTATAGCTATATAGCTCTTTATTTCATTATTAAAGTGGACCTGTCATGTTAAGTAAACTTAGTTTGAAATAAATATAAATTGAATATGTTGTACTAGCTTTTATCTCATAACTAGTGTTGAGCAAGCATGCTCGGCCGAAGCTCGGTTCGGCTCGAGCATCGCTCTGCTCAGCACATGGCGGTACTCGTACGAGTACCGCATGTGCTCGCCCGCCATGTTCGGGTCTCCTCCCCGCACGTTTCACGGCTGCTGCGCAGCCAATAAACGTGCAGGGTGGCTCTGACATCAGTGTAATGCCAGCAGCCATGTTGGCTGCTGGCATTACACTGATTGGCTGGCCAGAACCCGTGGTCGGGTGCTGTATAGCACCTGACCAGCGAGTTCGGCTCAGTCTTAGCCAGGGAGAGATGAGGATAGGAAGGGAAAGTCAGTGTAGGGAGAAGACAAGCAATTGTGAAAAAAAAAAAAGACCCAAAAGTCCTTTTTAGGACTACTGTGTGTGGGGGCAGCAGTTTATTTTGTGTGGGGGAAAAAAAAAAAAAAAAAAAAACTTCATATATTCTGTTTAGTGTGCAAAGTTGCAGATTAGAGCACATTCTGTTTAGTGTGCAAAGTTGCAGATTAGAGCACATTCTGTTCAGTGTGCAAAGTTGCAGATTAGCAGCACATTCTTTTTAGTGTGCAAAGTTGCAGATTAGAGCACATTCTGTTTAGTGTGCAAAGTTGCAGATTAGCAGCACATTCTGTTGACTGTGCACAGTTTCAGAATAGGAAAAAATTCTGTTAAGTCTTCAAACTGTAAAATATCAAAGTCACATATTCCATTCACTGTGCGTCGCCGCAGTTTAGCAGCACATTCTGTTGAATGTGCACAGTTTCAGAATAGGAAAAAATTCTGTTAAGTCTTCAAACTGTAAAATATCAAAGTCACATATTCCATTCACTGTGCGTCGCCGCAGTTAAGAAGCAAATTCTGTTGACTGTGCACAGTTTCAGAATAGGAAAAAATTCTGTTAAGTCTTCAAACTGTAAAATATCAAAGTCACATATTCCATTCACTGTGCGTCGCCGCAGTTTAGCAGCACATTCTGTTGACTGTGCACAGTTTCAGAATAGGAAAAAATTCTGTTAAGTCTTCAAACTGTAAAATATCAAAGTCACATATTCCATTCACTGTGCGTCGCCGCAGTTAAGAAGCAAATTCTGTTTACTGTGCACAGTTTCAGAATAGGAAAAAATTCTGTTAAGTCTTCAAACTGTAAAATATCAAAGTCACATATTCCATTCACTGTGCGTCGCCGCAGTTTAGCAGCACATTCTGTTGACTGTGCACAGTTTCAGAATAGGAAAAAATTCTGTTAAGTCTTCAAACTGTAAAATGTCAAAGTCACATATTCCATTCACTGTGCGTCGCCGCAGTTAAGAAGCAAATTCTGTTTACTGTGCAAAGTTGCAGATTTGCAGCACATATTCCGTGTAATATGAAGAAGGCGGGTAAAAAGGGACGGGGAAGTGGACGTGATACTGATAGTTCAGGGCGCGGGTCAGGACGCGTTGAAACTGCGCCTGGTGCCAGAGCACAAGACAGAAAGACATCCACCATACCTAGCTTCATGTCTCATTTTACAGGGCGTCGCAGGACATCACTCTCGAGGTCCGACCACTGCGAACAGGTGGACGGTTGGATGTCAGCTGATACTGCTTCCAGTCGGTTAAGCACCACCCTGTCTTCCACCAAGTCCACTCTCAGTAGCCAAGAGTCTGGTCAACATAATCCTCACTCTGATCATCCTTCCTCCCACCATAGAGGGTCTGGTCAAAGAAGTGATCCCACACTGGGATATAGTGAGGAGCTCGTCTCATCACCAATCCTTCATTTGAACCTCTCTCCAAGCACGCTTGCAGAGGAACATGACATCTTGTGCCCTGATTCACAACCTCTAGAGGGTACCCAATCACAAGAAGATGACAGAGGTGAACGGCATTTAAGGTCAAAGGAAGTGGATGATGATGATGATGAGACACAGTTGCCATTAAATCAACCACTATTACTGTCTCAAGACCTTGATGAGGAGGATGATATACAGTTGTCAATGTGGTGGGATCAAGACATGAGGAGGATGATCAGAGTGAGGAAGTGGAGGAGGACTTGGTGGACGATGAGGTGACTGACCCCACCTGGGAAGGTGTAGAGCCGAGCGATGACAGCAGTCCTGAGGGTGAGCCATCTGCAGCACCGCAACAGGCTGGAAGAGGCAGTGGTGTGGCTACAGAAAGAAGGCGGACCGCACCAAACCGGCCCGCAAATGTTCCACGGAGCACCCCCTTGCGTAAATCTCCCTTGCCAAGGGGTAGGTGTTCCGCGGTATGGCGTTTTTTTAAGGAAAGTGCGGACGACAAAAGAATTGTAGTTTGCAACCTGTGCCACACCAGAATGAGCTGAGGCATGAACACTAGAAACCTCACCACCACCAGCATGATCCGACACATGGCATCCAAGCACCGTAATAAGTGGGAGGAACGCCTGGATTGCCCATCTGTGTCTGCAGGCCACACCACTGCCTCCTCTTCCCCTGTTTTCGGTGCCGGCCAATCGCCTGTCGAAGGCGCAGGCCCGCATACCTCCCGCCCTGCACCTGTATCATCTGAATCACCATCAGCGACCACATCCACTTCCCTGTCCCAGCACAGCGTCCAAATGTCGTTACCCCAGGCATTTGAGCGCAAGCGAAAATACCCAGCCACCCACCCACAGGCCATAGCACTAACCTCACACCTTTCCAAATTACTGGCCATCGAAATGCTGCCATTTAGGCTTGTGGAGACTGAGTCCTTCCGCAGCCTGATGGCAGCAGCTGTCCCTCGGTACGCGGTCCCCAGCCGCCACTACTTTTCCCGGTGTGCCATCCCCGCATTACACCACCATGTGTCCCGTAACATCACCCGTGCCCTGACCAACGCAGTTACTGGGAAGGTCCACTTAACGACTGACACATGGACAAGTGCTTGTGGCCAGGGACGCTACATTTCCCTGACGGCACACTGGGTGAATGTCGTGGAGGCTGGGAGCGACTCGGACCCTGGGATGGCACAGGTGCTACCCACGCCGAGGATTGCGGGCCCTACCTCCATCAGGGTTTCCGCCAGCACCTACGTTATTGGCTCCTCCTCCTCCGTTTCCACCTCCGAATTCTCTGCGCGCAGCGCCACTCACCCATCAGCCGGTAGCTGGAAGCAGTGTAGCACTGCAGTGGGGAAGCGTCAACAGGCCGTGCTGAAGCTGATCTGCCTTGGGGACAAACAGCACACGGCCTCAGAGCTGTTGCAGGGGATTAGTCACCAGACCGAGCAGTGGCTCTCGCCACTCAACCTGCAACCAGGCATGGTTGTGTGTGATAATGGGCGTAACTTGGTGGCGGCTTTGGAGCTCGGCAAGCTCACACACGTACCATGCCTAGCGCATGCATTTAATTTAGTGGTTCAGCGATTTCTAAAAACCTACCCCAATTTGCATGATCTCTTGACCAAGGTGCGCCGCGTGTGTGCACATTTCCGTAAGTCATCTACAGCTTCAGCCGGCCTGTTGAAGCTGCAGCAGCGCTTACAATTGCCAGCTCACCGGCTGCTGTGTGACGTGAGCACGCGCTGGAACTCCACCTTCCACATGTTGGCCCGGCTTTGTGAGCAGCAGAGGGCAGTAGTGGAGTACCAGCTGTTACACGGTCGTCGCCTCTCCGTTCAACTTCCTGTAATCAGAAGTGAGGAGTGGGAATGGATGTCAGACCTCTGTGAGGTTTTACGCAATTTTGAGGAATCGACACAGATGGTGAGCGGCGATAACGCTATTATCAGTGTAACCATCCCACTTCTGTGTCTACTGAAACGCTCGCTGCTCACAATTAAAACTGACGCTTTGCATGTGGAAGAGGTGGAAATGCGGGAGGAAGAGCTTACACAAGGTGATAGCCAGAGCACCCTCACTTCGTCTTCTCAGCGACAATTGGAGGAGGCGGAGGAGGAGGAGGAGGAGGAGGAGGAGGAAGACACGGTTGCCTCCGCTACAGAGGGTAGCCATGGAACTTTAGTTCCATCTCTTCAGCGTGGGTGGGCAGAAGAGGAGGAAGAAGATGAGGAGATTGAGAGTCATCCTCCTGGTGAGGACAGCGAAATCTTGCCTGTTGGTACTCTGGCACACATGGCTGACTTTATGTTAGGCTGCCTTTCCCGTGACCCACGCGTTATACGCATTTTAGACAACACGGATTACTGGGTGTTCACCCTTCTGGACCCCCGCTACAAAGAGAATTTCTCATCTCTCATTCCTCCGGTGGAGAGGACAAGCAAAATGGTGCAATACCAGAAGGTTCTTGTTGAAAAATTGCTCCAAAATTTTCCATCTGACAACGCTGGCGGCAGAGTATGTGCTACCTTGGCCAACAGAGAAGGGGAGAAAAGGGGAGCACACAGCAGTTCCGACAAAGGCAGGGCAACACTCTCCAAGGCGTGGGACACCTTCATGACACCCCGCCAGCACCCTCACCCTGATGCGCAGCCTAGTGTCACAAGGAGGGAAAAGTTTTGGAAGATGGTGAAGGAGTACGTAGCAGACCGTGTCAGCGTCCTCAATGATCCCTCTGTGCCTTACAACTACTGGGTGTCCAAGCTGGACACGTGGTATGAACTGGCACTCTACGCCTTGGAGGTGCTGGCCTGCCCTGCCGCCAGCGTTCTGTCTGAGCGGGTATTTAGTGCTGCTGGTGGCATCATAACAGATAAGCGTATCCGCCTTTCCACCGACAATGCTGATAGGTTGACACTTATAAAAATGAACAAGGCCTGGATTTCCCCTGACTTCTCCACTCCACTGGAGGAAAGCCCCGGGGGAACAAAAACTCACTTTATATATGTTATTTACAATGATGGGAATACTCTGTATTCCCATTCACCCCTTCCACCCAAAAAATGGGTATGTGGTTGACTCTCTTCCATATACCCTGGGATATAATTTTTATATAGGGCCAGCTCACCAGCGGGCCCAGTGATATAATTTTTATATAGGGCCAGCTCACCAGCGGGCCCTGTGATATAATTTTTATCTAGGGCCAGCTCACCAGCGGGCGCAGTTTGACAATTTTTGTATAGGTCAGCTCACCAGCGGGCCTTCTCATATAATGTTTTATTGGGTCAGCTCTCTAGCGGGCCCTCTCATATAATGTTTTATAGCGTCAGCTCACTAGCGGGCCTTCGCATATAATGTTTAGGATGGTCAGCTCCGCAGCAGACCCTCACCCATAATGTTTTAGATGGTCGGCTCAGCGCACGTTTCCCTCTTAATCATGGCCCCAGTTCAGAAAAATCGAGGAAATTTTTGGGAGAATTTGCCTTTGCGCATGTTTCCCTCTTAATCATGGCCTCAGTTCAGAAAAATCAAGGAAATTTTTGGGAGAATTTGCCTTTGCGCACGTTTCCCTCTTAATCATGGCCTCAGTTCAGAAAAATCGAGGAAATTTTTGGGAGAATTTGCAGATGATATACAAGTAAATATACAGCAAATACAGTTTGGTAACAATTTTTCACCTAAAGTCGTTTTTATCTGCCTTTTTGTGTGTTTTACGGTCAGTCTGTAAAAATGGCGTACTACGGGCGAAAGATCGTTCCCAGCAGCGATGTTGGAGTCCAAGATGCATCCAGACATCCTCCCTATGCTGTCCCTGAACCATTTCTGTGGTGTTTCCATCATTTTCTGCCCTTTTCCTATGGACCAGGCACCCTCCCCTCATCAGAGCAGGGGGTGCCTGGTGTAATGCTCGAGTCCTCCCATTGACTTCAATGGGGCTCGGGTGCTCGGCCGAGCACTCGAGCCTCCGGGGGTGCTCGGTCAGAGCACCCGAACACCCGAGCATTGGGGTGCTCGCTCATCACTACTCATAACGTAAAGAGGAACTATCACATTTAACAAAGATGGACCCAAATAATCCCTCATCTGGTGACTAGCTGCTCAGTAGTGCTAGTTGCCAGAATTATTACCTCGTTAAATAGAATTATCCATTGTTCCCGGGCTGACAGGCAGGAAGGAGCGCAGACATCTTTCTATAGTGTTGTCTGCACTCCTGTGCTGTCAGTCCAAACCGGCTCTAGGAGGTGCTCTGTCCTGCCTGTCAGTCCAGGAGTAGTGGATAATTTGCATTAACCAGGTAATAATTCTTGCGACTAGCGCTACTGAGCAGCTAGTTGCCAGATGAGGAATTATTTGGGGACATCTTTGTTAAATGTGGTAGTTCTGTTTTAAATAGGTTTTAAGAAATTAATCTTTTTTGATGGCACACTATGACACTTTATGATAAATAGTCTCTGTGCCAGGAAAATATTACCACACACTGTGCTATGAATAAATCTAGGCAGATGCTAAGAAAACGAGGTGGGTTACGTACCAAGCCATGCTAAAGAGGTGATAATTTGGAGAAGACTTCTCACTGATATCATGTCTCTGGTTCCTATGTTATTCTATGGAGCCTATGCACTAAGATCTCCAAAGTTGGAGAAATCTTTTTATCATCTGTTCCCATACACTTTCTCATCTTATTAATATCATCGCTACACAAGTGTGACTAATACATATATTTGTTTTTGTTTCCTTGGAATTTAACAAGATAATTATTGGTATTTTGCAAAAGTCTTAGGCAGGTGTGAAAAAAATGCTGTAAAGTAAGAGTTCTTTGAAAAATTGACTTGTCAATGGTTTATGTTTATCATTTAACAAAATGATACTAAGTGAACAGAAGAAAAATCTAAACTAAATCAACACCCTTTGCCTTCAAAACAGCATGAATTCTTCTAGGCACACTTGCACACAGTTTGGTAAGGAACTTGGCAGGTAGGTTGTTACAGACATCTTGGAGAACTAACCACAGTTCTTCTGTGGATTTAGGCAGGCTCAGCTGATTATCTCCTTCTTCATTTAGTCCCAGACAGATTCAATGATGTTGAGATCAGGGCTCTGTTGGGGCCATACCATCACTTCCAGGTCTCCTTGTTCTTCTATACGCTGAATATAGTTCTATATTACTTTGGCTGTATGTTTGGGGTTATTGTCATGCTGCCGGATAAATTTGGGGCCACTCAGATGCCTCCCTGATGGTATTGCATGATGGATAAGTATCTGCCTTTACTTCTCAGAATTAAGGATTAATTATGACCAACTACCAACTCCATTTGCCGAAATGCAGTCCCAAAATTACAAGGAACTTCCACCATGCTTCATTGTTGCCTGCAGACATTAATTCTTCTACTGCTCTCCAACCCACCGGCGAACAAACTGCCATCAGATATCCTGCAGCCATTTTTCTGCACCCTGGTTTCTGTGCTTTTGGGCATAGTTGAGTCGCTTGGTCTTGTTTCCATGTCAGATGTATAGCTTTTTGGCCACAAGTCTTTCATGAAGACCACTTCTGACCAGACTTCTCCACACAGTAGATGGGTGTACAAGGATCCCACCGTTTATGTTGCCAATCCTGAGCTGATGGCATTGCTGGACATCTTCAGATTGCAAAGGGAAGTAAGCATGATGTGTCTTTCATCTGCTGCACTAAGTTTCATTGGCCGACCAATGTGTCTACAGTCCTCAATGCTGCCTGTTTCTTTGTGCTTCTTCAAAAGGGATTTGACAGCACATCTGGAAGCTCCTGACTGCCTTGAAATTTCTGCCTGGCAGAGACCTTGCAGATGCAGTATAACTACCTTGTGTCTTTTTACTATGCTTAGTCTTTTAACTAGGGATGGGCGAACATTTTCATCTCAAACTGATATCGATGAATAATGGAACTTCCCACTTTGCAAATTATTTCCTGCGAAAAGTGCAGTTTTTCTGCTTTTATTTGCCTATCTCATTCCATTGAAATCAATGGAAGCATTGAACTTACACACAACACATAAAAAATATTATTTTATTTCCCAAAGGCTTGGGGGTAGTTAATAACAAAATAAATCCTAAATACAATTAAAAACCCCATAAGAAATGGTATAAAAAGGGTCTGAGGAGGGTGCCTGCGTTGGTGGGTGGAGTCTGGGGAATGAATCAGTTGAACAGGGAATTTTTTGGAGGGGTTCTTGACTGGTTACATTTAATATAAAAATAAATACATACAATGGAACATAGGACAAAAGAAAAGGGGTGGCAATGGTGAAATACAGTTGTTGATATGGTTCAATCAATACACTTAATTATATTCACATTTAGTAGAGATCAGGGCTCTGATATCAGAGTCTACTGACAATCATGCTCAGGGAGAAAATAACCCGTCTCCGTTTAGGTTTCTCCCGTAGTACAGGAACTTCGCAAAAATCCTTAAATACGGACAGCAGGTGGACAAAAAAACATTGGTCTGTGGTATCCCCTGACATAACCAAACATTTTTTCCCCAGACTTTGAGACTTGAAATGTGCAAGTCTGTACAAGCATAGGCCACATTGCAGGATGTGGGTTTTTTTTTAATCTCTTGACATCATCTGAATATGTGCCAGCGTAATTTACGAAGGAAGTTAGTGTTGTGGGCAAATGCATTCTGCATGCTAACACATTTTTCAAGCCATATATTGCTGTAGGACTCACTCACTCAGCCACTTATTTCTAAATTTCAGCCCTCAGAAAAAGTAATATTACAGTGGGAAATGTAGTACCTATAGGAAATATAGGAGAAAAATGTGATAAAATAGGAGAAAAATGTGTTAACATAGGAGGAAAATTTGTTAAAGTAGGCAAAAAGGAGGACATTTTTACATAGACGGAAAGGCAAATTTTTTTGTGGGAAAAGCAAAAAATCGTCATGTTTTTGCAAAAAGTCATGACTTTTCGTCCACCCCTACTGCTGAGTTGTATAAGCAAAAAGATAATTGGCAGCTGAAATGGAATGGGATCAACAATAGCAGTAACATGAGTGATGGATGATGAAGGTTCCACTTGTCACGACTAGCTCCAGTGATGCATCTGAGGCAGTAGCAGCACAATAAGTAGCCCCCAGTCTATGTGGAGAAAAGAAGAAGTTGGACAATAATTCTTCTCCACCTGCCCCTCCTCCAGAATCATGCGTGTGTTGTTATTAGAATATATTTTTTTCCCTTGAGAGCAGGGACTGTGCCTCTCAACAGCAACTGCAATGTGCACAGTGTGTGTGTGATAAATAAAATTCGGGGGCACAACTGTATCCCAAACACCATGACACCCAAAACCAAGTACTGCCGCTGTCACTATACCCCTTGTCCAGACCCCGCTAAGGACACATGACAACTTACTGACAGTTTAATAGTAAAGATGAATCCTGCCTGCCAGCATCTTAGCATATTCTTTGGGATGGAATCCCCTCAGATGCCACTTGATGCCCTTGTTGCAATTCTCCTTCACCACACTGGCGTGTGGGGTCCGTGCACCACACAGTGTGCAATGGGTTGAGATGAACTACCACATCCTAACATCAACAGAGTGGCTATCATTTGGCAGGGGAAATAACAATGAAAGAGGTCGATTGGCAGAAGATCTAGTTACCCTAGAGGAAGAAGGTAATGGTGATGTGATGATGAGCTAGTTGTTTTGCTCATCATGGAACTTCCAGTCTCTGTCTGGGTTTCTCTATTCTTCCTCCTCCTCTTTGATCTCAGCCTTGCCTCTTGTTGCCTTTTTGGAGAGTCACGGGGGTACAACAACAGTGGTGCTTGTTTACTTTGGTGGGTGTTTGGCTTTAACACGTTTGACAGAAATGTAACTGTGTCTGCTTTTCATGTGTGTTATAAGGGCGGTTGTGTTAAGGTGTGTTCCCTCCTCTCCTCTTTTCACTGCCTTGAAACAAATTATGCACAGTGCCGTTGCTGATGACTACACTGTGCCTGCCCCAAGAGTAAAATAGTCCCACACCCATAACTTCAGGGGATAGGGAGAAGGAAAAGGTGGAGAAAAATGGCCTTTTTTGTCTTGTCCTCCACATTCCCCTTCACTGTCTGTGTCAGTTGCTGCTACTGCCTCAGAATCAGCACTGCAACTAGGACCAGGAGTATTGCTGGTGCTGGCAAGTGGAACCTGTCCTAGTTCCGCATAACTTGTTGACCCAATTCCCACTTTGTCCATAGTGGTCTGTGGCTCACTAATTTGCTCCTCAGCATCCTGATGCCCTTGCAACTCAGCAGCAGCAGGAATTAGAGCAGTTGTAAATTCCGAAAGCTCACTGCTGGTGGTGTTGGTGAAGTACATCCCCATCCCTGTCTCCCATTCCTTCTAAGTTTTTGCTAAAAAAAACATCAATGTCTCTTCCATCCCAGCTTCTCCGGCATAATCATCACCACCACTACTAGTCCATACATGCTGCTGCTCTATTACAGACCTCTCACTGCTGCTTGGAAGAGGTGGGTGACGTGAAGAAGGCAAACTGGCAGCAGTAGCATCAGGCGCAGGCAGCTGATCTGTGCTACTGGTGTTGGTGGTGGTATTATTTCTGCACCTGCTATCCCCCAACAGTTCTGGCTTCTTCAGGATCATGGTGTACTTGGATACTGTAGTGAGAGGAATGGGACTCCCAGGGCCATAGGAATATTGTGGGCTCCTTTGACTGCTAGTCTGGATACTTTCAAATGCTTCCCCTGCCACTCCCCTAACACTAAGCCCAACGGCTGCTTCACCATTAATGTTAATATTACTAACACCAACCACATCAAGTTCAGCCCCAGAGTCTTCCTCCTCAGAGGCACTAGTAATATGAGGAGATTGTTGTTGACTACTCCTTCACTCCTAACTCTAACAAGCTGATGGACCTTAGTAGTGGTAGTACTAGCACTGGCGGTACTGCTTGGGGATGGCAAGTGCGACTTAGGATCCCCTGCTGTCACACTTGGTATCATACCCCCCCCCCCCGAGTATTACAATGCACACTGGCAGCAAGTTCAGCCCTGGTGGCAGTAGGCTCCACACTGGAAGCAGGCTCAGTTTTATAATTAATTGATAAAGTAATGAGTCAAACTACAGAAAAGGGTTATTAGGGGTTTGAAAATAAATATTTTATAATTAAATGTAATTACACAGACTTGCTTAATAAACAAATCCAAAGGTGTATACTAGTCTGCAGGTTTTGACTAAAAGGAAATATCACTTGTCCATTACAGAGTTAATTGCAGGAACCTGTTTGACATGGGTTCGGATTCAGGTAAAAGAATCCAGTATTTGGCATTTTAGATCTTCACTCCCACATTGCCTTAGCCCAAAGACTTGAACAGCTGCAGGCTCCTGCACAGGGACTGAGCAGGAGTCATAATCCGAAGAGAAGAGCAGGCACAGTCAAACATAACAGATATCTTACTACCAGGGTATATCATAGTTAGGATAAAGCTGGATATGGTAAACAAAATACAATCGACAGCACACAGAATTGCACACTAAACTAAGCCTCAATAATCTGGCAAACAGGCCTGACTTACAAAAGAAGACAATGCGTTTAGCATTATACAGACATGTGGAGCTGCCCTGCATCCAAAATAGCAGTGTGTAGTGCTTCTGCCTCTCAAGTGAATAGACGGGTGTGAAACCTACTCAATATTGGAAAGTATGTCAATTCTTTTTCTGGGTCAAACTGGTCAGCATAATGTGGTATGATCAACCCCCTTGGATGTTAGAAAGATCTCCAGTACATGAAAGACTTCTTTAGCGTCCAAGGGGTTAAAGAAGCAAAGTAGATTTGTTCATCTATGCCTCCCAAGAGCAGAAGCCTTTCAGTCTCACAATCTGTCCTGAAAGAATAAACTAGCTTGTATTCCAGTCCTCCTTATATACACAGTGAAAATGATATACAACAGTTGAGGATATGTTTTCTATGCCAGTAAAGTGCCCCCCCCCCCATCACAAGCACAAAGATGCCAGGCAGCCCTTGGCTAGTCTCCAGATGCTCACTCAGTTCATATGTATCTAGGAAGGGGAAGCTTTTTGCCATTGTAACAATAAGGCAAGTTTTTGTACCCAGTGGAAGCAGTAACTATAAATTTGTGGCAGAAAAACGTAATTGGATTTTGGAAACTTTACTTGCAAACAGGTTAATGAAAGTGCAGTGAAATCAATGCCGTTCTGTGTTTTAAGCAGAACGATCTCAGTCAAACATCCTATTTTTATTGTTGCCATGCTCACATGCACTGGTATTATTATATATTTTTTATTATTTTATTGATTCATTGTAAATGGCAACATAGACTGTAGAGGACTAAGAATGTGAGCAGTCTGATGCACTACTAAGATCTGGAACTTTTCTGTTGTAGTCCCACTGCACTAAAGGGATCATTAAAATTTCCCCCAGTAGTGCTTTTAAGCCTATGAATGATGGAGAGATCTCCAATGCATTGAAAAGCATTCAACGGGTTAAAAGACCAATGGATATCATTGGGTATTTTGGGATTTTTTAAATGTGTTCCCCCCAAGTGTGTTTCAGTTCTTCTTAGTAAATCAGACTCAGTGACTGTGGTGCTAATGTTATATATGAATTTGCCAGTGCAAACCCACTGATATTAACCTCTAGAAACTGTTGCTGCACTAGTGGCTATTCAAAGCCATATCTACAACAGCGGAAGGGTTTCTTTACGGTAAGGACAATAAAGGTATGGAATTCACTGCCTGATGAGGTGGTGCTATCAAATACATTAGATGCCTTTAAAAGGGGCTTGGATTCTTATTTAAAAGAGCATAACATAGAGGGCTATGTACGTTAGTATAGGGATTAATATTTAGTTAGGGCTTGTTGATCCAAGGAGAAATCTGATTGCCATTTGGAATCAAGAAGGAATTTTTTCCTCCCATTCAGGGTAGAATTTGAAATTGCTGTATTGAGGGGTTTTTTGCCTTCTTTTGGATCAACAATGGTAAATAGGAATAGGAAAAGGGTTGAACTAGATGGACGCAAGTCTTTTTTCAACCTAAATTACTATGTTATTATGTTCCCCTAGGCAAGGCACTGTGGTGGGGGGATTCACAAAGCAGTGATAAAGAGGTGATAAAGTGGAGATGACTTCTTCATTAATATCACTTCTCCAATTTCTATGTTATTCTATGGAGCCTATGCACTAAGATTTCTTGAACTCTATATGCTCTATAGAATAACCTAGGAACTGGAGAAGTGATAAACTGGAGAAGTCATCTTTGCTTTATCACTTCTTTATCACCACTTAGTAAATTTCCTCCCAGGTGTCCTTAGCTCTGGAGTCCTGACATTGTTGACAAAACCAGACAGAGGAAACCAAAACTGGACTGTCCTTGTCAAACAGGACATGGGGTAATCCTAATTGCAACCTCAAAATTAACCACTGGAACAGTGAAGCAGGTGTTTTTCATATGTGTTCTATTTTAAAGGGATAATATGGAAAACCTAGTATTAACCATTCAAGGGGTTAACATAATAAGAATTGTTGTTCTTAGGACATCAGTCTGAGTATGGCTTAACCCCTTAACGACCGGACGTTATGGGACATTTCCGTCCCATAACGTCCGCATAGGGGCACTTGGACGCGCCGGTACACGTGACCTGTCACGTGTATCGGCGCGTCACTATGGGGCTTGAAACAGATCGCTCCGATCTTGGAGCGGTCTATTTCATGCCCCATTTTTACTTACAGCGCTCCCGGTAGAGCGCTGTAAGTAAAAAGTACGTGACGTACCAGGACCGTCAAGGGTCTTTCAAGCAAGTTTACCCTTGACGGTCCTGGTACGTCAAGGGTCCCTAAGGGGTTAAAGAAGAGAAACTCAACCCTGTCCTCAGGTACCCACAATAGCGCATGTTTTCAGTATCCCCTAACATCCACACAGATGAATCAATCAGTGGTTCAGACATTCTGAAGAATCTACCTGAGACAATGACATTCACTTGTGTTTTAATGGAGGAGATCCTGAAATCATGCATCTTACGGGAGAGACAGAGGACAGGTTAGAGCCCCCCCCCCCAGGCTTACAGAAATTGCTCAGGGGTGAGTTAAACATGGAGAAAGCATAAACATTGGGCTACATCGACTATGACAAATTTTTATCACCTCTTGGTCAAATCAACTGCACCACCTACAACAAATACATATTCTCATTGATTTTTAAGGGTATTTTAACCCCCACCCCCAAAATGCTACATAGATTATAACTGCATTACAATGCCCTACTTAAATCAAAGGGAATGTGTTCTGTGTGATACCATTGGAAAGCTCTTCTTTTGCTTGCTGAGAATTAATTTATTATATACTTCTTTAGCATTTAAAAAGGTTAGAAGACACTATTAAATCCTATTCTAGGATTATCATTTGTGAGCAAAGATAGGAATAGAAAAATTATTTTTAAATGAACCCTGATAACTCAATGGATGGCATCATAAAAAGGGAGTTTGTCTTCTAATTGCATCACAATCATGGCTGGCCGGGGATGATGGGATTTGTAGTCCTCAACAGCTGGAGGGTCTCAGCTTGCCCTCTACTGCTACAGCGGGTTTACCTTTCTGCATATATACTATATTCTCGGTATAATTCCTCAACATACTGCAGTGGCATGAACTGAAAAGTATAACATTTTTTATCTGTATGATGGGGAGAAAGGCTACTTTTTAAACACGGATAATTTTAGAAATGTCTCCAGTGCATTGGTTCACATTGTGTGGGATCAGTTTTTAGCATCCAAGGAGTTAAGTATGGATATGTGTTAGCACTTCTATAAATAGGCAAAAGCACTCTGCAAAAATAATGAGCTGCTTAATAAACTTTTTTCATTTACTGCTACACCTGTGTTTCATAAATGACCTGACCTAATTCATCTATATACTGTGTGCACCATATATTGTAATTAAAAGAAAAACACTTTTACTAAAGTACCCTATAAAGCAAGCAGCCAAACACTGAAAGAGTTAAAGGAATACTGCCACCTAACATCAACTTTAATGATTTTGAAGGAAATCACATATATGTTGCATTAGCCATTTTACATTTAGAAAACTAGTATCTGAGTTATTAAGATGTATAGATTATGCTAATGAAGTGTCTTGCTCTCAGAGAGGGAAACACCCAACTCAGTGTATTTGCAAATTATGCTATAGTGCAAGAATTGTGGTGCGAGCTGCATGGTTACTTACGTATGTACGCTTGCTGTGGCTGATGCTGTCATTAAAATTATACAACTCTGGTTGAGCCAGAACCCAGACCAGGGTAAGTACACCATCAGACTGTGAGAGAGTACTGACTTAGTCAGATATTAGTTCTGGATCCAATATGCAGAATGACCAATGAAGATAATGGAAACTCCTCAGAGACTGAAGGAGGAACTGGGCATATTCTGGTACTCATATGGTAGACAGGAAGTCTCTGAAGGATATCAGAAGCTGGTACCAGAGAATAGATTGTGAGATAATTCCCAGCAGGGACTAGACTTTTAAAAAAATATGGTATTTGTACTGAAAACTCTGGGAAGAGTGTATCACTTTAAAAACATTGTTCAGCTTGCCCAGGTTAGACCAGTCTCTAGTAGACTTAGAAAGCTGTCCAGGGTAGACAGCGCTGAGACAGGCAGAAGATAAGAGTGGCTACACTCACTTACGGTATTCAGCTGAAGGGAACTGCTGTGTCTAGAGGAGGAGAACTGGAGTAGCCACAGAGAGAGGTAGAGTAGAAACGGAACACACTGTATCAGAATGCAACTAGAAGCAGCTGAGCAGGAGCAGATACTGGATTACAGTGGGAACACACTAAACCAAATTTGGAAGTAAGCAGAGACTAGATCAGGAAAAGGAAACAGCACCAGAGACTGATTCGAGACCTGTGGCCAGGAGTAGCCAAAGTCAGTTTCAGGAAGTCTGTAAGTGAGGAGTACACACAATCAATGTTAAAATCAAGATGGGTTAAAACTGGGAGACACGGAAAACAGTACCAGAGGATTAAGACAGGGGTTCAAATAACGTGCATCTTCCTGTCAGGGAGGTAGGTAGATAAAGTCTAAGGAACCAATAGGAAGAAAAGGAGGGCAGTGATAAGACAACAGGTGCATGAATGCAGGAAAGTAGAGATAATGCAGACACTTTCTGTCTTAGCCCTACATTACCTTGCCCAACTCACTGACACTGCTCGATAAATGAAATGCCCACCTCCCCTAGCACTGACTCCCTGTTTTAGCCCTTCATTACCTTCCTTACTCACTGACACTGTGCACCAATGCTTTGCCCACCACTCCTAATACTGACTTCCCATCTATCCATTCACTACCTCCCCCTCAATGACACTGCTCTGCTCAAGTAATGCATTGCCCAACTTCCCTTAGCCCTGACTTCCTGTCTTATATATACAGTTCCTCCCCAACTTACTAAAACTGCTCAGCACATATTACCCACCTTTCCTAGCACTGACTTTCTGTCTAATCCCTACATTTCCTACATTTCATCCCCCACTCACTTGCACTGCTTAAAACGTATTACCCACCTCTCCTAGCACTGAATGGGTTGTGTCACTGTGTGTGCATGGTAATGTCGGGCTAAAATAGAAAGTGCCTGCATGGCATGGCTTAATAAGCATAATCTCTAAATCTAAGTAACTCAATAATAATTTTCTAAATCAAAATGGCCAATTCAGCAAAGGTTATTTTAACCCTCCATACAAGATAACTTTTACATTGGCTTTTAACTGTTTTTTTGCCTTTTAATTTCCTCCAATTTCTATGGTAATCTGGCATGTTGATACAAACCATTTGAATGCCAGTTAATCTAATCCCTTGTGTTCCAGAGGGGTTCCCAATGCATTGAGTAGCACTACTTTTTAATTATATGTTTTAGTTTAAGTATATTTGTCATGCAAGGTAACAGATAATTGGCCTGGGATGGAGTCCTGGGATTAGTATGGGGTGATAATTGTCTTGATAGGGCCACCAATGGTTTCCTGTAATAAGGACGCAGCTACAGACTGTGCAGTTGTGACAGGCCAGGCATCTAAGGAGCCACATGGGTCATGGGGCCCATTAGTTTCTAGTTAAACCCCTGGGAGAATACTTTTGCATTGAGAGGCTCAAAAAAGTTTGCACCAAGGTACTCCATTGATGAGTTATACCTCTGGTCTGAGATGTAAATCCGACCCTGATTGTGATGCAATTAGAAGACAAACTCCCTTTTTATGAAGCCATCCATTGAGTTATCATAGCTCATTTAAAAATCTTTTTCTATTCCCGTCTTGGCTCCCAAATTATAAGATGACACACATATATCTTTTCTACCTGCAATGCATGCTTTGCTTGAGATATAAAATAATTAAATGGCTCGGAAGAAAGTCACTGAAGCCGTGAAGGTCGTTAATATTGTTAATGCTCTGACACCTTAAAGATCATAAACATGGCTTCTTGGTTTTAAATATCAGTTACATAGTCATAAATAAACAGCTGTTTTAGCTTAGTCTGTATTTACCGCATCACTCTAACAGCGGTGACCCTGTTGGATCACTTAATAATGAAGAGATCGCTGCCAATGATGTTGATAAACTGTAGCAATTTCTGCATTGTACCCTTATTGCTACTTCTCTCTCAGTTTCCATTATTTAAATTGTTGCTCATTGCAGTCATGCCATTAACTGGAAGTGCAGATGATGACACACAGGAATAAAAGCAAGCAGAGCTATTTTTCTTCTACTGCAGTATAAGATAGGGAAACAGACACAAAACAGGCCTTTAGAAAGGAGCATAAAGGTCAATGAATTCATTATTATATATTATGATTTTACTTAATTACAATAATGCAGTGTTGTGACTTTTCCTGTATCTCAGGCATAGTCCGTTTTGTTGGACCTACATCTCCCATCATTACCAAGCAGCCTTTGGTTGTCTCTGGATAGGGAGATGTAGTCCTCAACAGCAGTACTTCCAACAATTGGCTTCTGCTGCTGTATATGATTACTTCAAAGTGGACCTATCACATTGAATTTTCTTTACATATTTGAAAACTTAATTCAAATCTGCCTATGTGTCATGTTATCCAAAATTCCTGCATCGCCCCATCCCTAGTGTCAGCAGTGTTTCATATGTTAGTGAAGCTATGTGCAGTACCGGGAAATGTTTGCTTTCACTTTCCCCAGTAATAAGAAGTGTGAATATGTTTCTGTAGGACTCACAACTTTGACTTCCAGCTACTTATTTATTCACTACAACCCTCGGAAGAAGTAATATTGTGCTGGGAAATGTTGCACCATATTAAACATAGGAAAAAATGTGTTGGAATAGGAGAAAAATCTATTAGAATAGGAGAAAAATGTGTTAGAATGTAATAGAATAGGAGAAAAATCTATTAGAATAGGAGAAAAATGTGTTGCATAGGTGAAAAATGGGTTAGCAATGCAAAAAATAGGAATAGGAAAATAATGTGTTGGAATAGGTGAAACATTTGCTGGATTAGGCGAAAAGGAACGTTTTTCATACTTTTTCACAAAAAGCCATGCAGGAAATTTTTCTCACTTTTCGCCCACCCCTAGCTGAAACCCTCATTAGCATAAGACACATCATTGAAAAGCTTTATTAGCATATGAAACATCATCAAACAGCTTAATTAGTATATTGAATGACACTGGCACAGCACCGGAACCACAATTAGCATACATTAGTATTTGGTAAGAAGTATGAAAATCTCCTTAACTGTACATTTGCTGGTCTTTTGGCTAACAAGGAACATAGGCAGTTTTAATGCAGTTTTCAAATATGCAATCTTAAATTAAACTAAAAGTTCCACTTTAAAATAGGTAACATTTCTTATTGAAAACCTACATGTTATACAGCAGGGCTGTATCAGGCCCCCAAACAGTGCACATTTACACTATCTCCTCGCATAAACGCAGGTGAATAATCAGTGGCTCAATCATTCTGAAAGACCAGTGTGACATAATTACTTTCACTTGTGATTAAATGAGGAGATCCTGAAAATATGTACTGTTGGGAGGAGCTAGAGGACAGATTGATCACCTGTTATATGAATTTTCCTGCTGAGTAAAACAAGGGCACACCAACAGCTGGAAGTTGTTTTATTCAAAGCTTATAGCAGTTCAAATGTCAAACCAAAAACCCACACCTAATGTGCCTAAACCAGTATATTAAAGTATACATATTTAGGCCCTTGTGAGGGGCCAAAACATTGACACTTTAGAATTTGTCGCTCTATACTTGTCTGTGTAACATTAAGGGCCATATGTTCAAAAGGATAACGACAAATAAATGTTGTATGAACAACAAAAATAAGTAATTTTATGCATGAATGACATATTTTCTATACAGTATACGACAAAAAACTAGTAATGTCCGTTGTGTACGATTCAACTCCAGAATTGCATCTCAAAGGGGCAGGGCAAGGGTGTGGCTAAACTATTCTCCAGTGTCGTATAGAGGAAAAGAAAATTTGTTGTAACTAATGACAAAAAAAGTCTTACAAAAGACAAAATTTATACGTTAAGAAAAAAGTGGAGGGAACGTGAAGTTCTGAATGTGACAATTTTTTTCTTTAGCTAAGACATTTTTCTCTTTACATACAACAATTTCAGTCAGGACAAACGACATATTTCCAATCACAACCGACACTCTCTGAAAATATTCATGATCCCAACGACATTGTACTTTGAAAAGTCGTTACAAACGACAAAAGCTATTTCGCTACTTCTTTGAACATATGGCCCTAAGTGTTTGTATGGCTTTGGCATTCAGTGTTTTCATGCCAAGGCATGAGCTGGCCCTCTGGGTTGTATAATTTGCTTGTTTGTTATTCAAAGTGCACCAGTCCAAGGCCATAAAATTAACTAAGTAGATAACATCACCAGAAAATGAATGAGCATCGCCAGAGCAGAACAGAGTGTCATAAACTATATTGGACCCTCTGCTCTGATGGAGGGCATCCAGGGGACACCCAAATATTATGAAATAGGTAGAACATGGATATATAGTGTAAAATGGTTCAATGAAACTATATATTCAGAATGCCCAGGTTTTACCCTTGTGGAGGTGTTCCTGCTATGAGTTACAAGATTAGCCACTTTGCAACCAGTTAGACCCAGCATGTTTGGTGTCCAGATATTCACACATATATGAGAATATGATTATTATAACATTATAGAGGTGTGCTGTGTGTTGCATGTTTTGGGAAGCCTTATGATTATTCAGGTACAACTCAGCAGTAAGTTCCCTGACAGGTCTGATTGAGTGGGCTGTAAACGGACAAGCCAAACCCCTGACCATCCCAGGTAACACCCCGGGGGCTTTGGCCTCTTAGAAGGAACTGTGGAAACTATTTAATATGTATTTTTTTGATAAAACAGGGAATTTCTTTGTAACAACTGAAGGGAATATCCTGTCTGAAGTTCCCAAGGACTCTTAAGGATCTCTTGTGTTTCTCCCATTTTATTTTATGGACTGTTTTGCCAATGTGTAATCTTTATTTGTGTATGTCCTTTATTTCTGTATTTTTGTAACCAGCACTGTGAAGCCTTTTTTCAGATTAAATGTTCAATTAATCAGCTCTTGTCTCTGTTCTCTAATATGAACTCACTACTCTGAAGGAAGCTCAGTTAGAACACGCTACTAAAGGGTTAATTATATATGTCTGATTATTAAGGTGATTTTCTATCGTAATTCTGTTGTGTTTGGGGTAACCTAAGATGCCCAGATATAAAGTCTTGGTGGTGGCAGCAAATTGTAGTACTGGGGAGATTTCAGGGGTTAATGTGGTGGTTGCTAGGAATAGTAACAGGTAACCAGGGGCCTGTTATTGTTAACCCTTTCACTCCCACACTCTCACCACTGTCTCAGCAGGGCCTATAGCCTTCTCTTGTGACAAGTGTCCATGTTTTACAGCCATACATAAAGACTGGGAGGACACACTGGTCAAAAATCTTTTGCTTGAAGCAGAGTGGTAAATGGGGTGGATTAAAAGTGAGAACAAAAGTGAGACTTTTTATGAAAAATGGACGATTTTTTGCTACGTATATAGATGAAGGATATAGATAGCAGCAAGGAATGAGAGGGTTCTCCAGTCCCCCTGACATTAGGCCTAAATCCAAAAGTGAAAAAAGATACAAACAAACAGACCTGTGCTCCGCTATATGCTGTGAATAATGTGTGCCCTGTAATGGGCAAATATAATAATCCTTAGTAAATCTAAGTGAAATAAGTGAGAATTTAGTCCCACAGATTGGCCAATCCGTGTGTAAACTTACCAGCCACGTCAAGGTATCTCACTTTATGTTAAGACCTACTCTAATACACCTACAAATACTATCTAAATTAAAAATCCCTGAAGAAAGATTTTATTTTGAAATGCATTGGAGGGGACCCTTTAAATTATATTTTGATGTTTTTATTATTATTTGTGGGTCCCAGTGTAGTACAATTAAAAACAGCAGACATACAATAAAAATAAAAAAGGTGTAGATGAGAGGCTTACCTGGTGCAGGGCCCATGTGGGCCTGCATTAATGAAGTGATTACGTAGAGAACTATGTTTACAAGTCATGTGAGGAATGTATGATACCAAACAGACAGGGGGTATACACACTGGAACAGGCCAAAAAGCCTTGTTCTTAAAGGCCAAGTGGGATAGAAAAGGAAAGGAATGGTGAAATAAAGTAAAGTAATAATGTGTTTTTAGTGACTGAATTGGATAAGATGAGAAGCTGCTAAATTGAGGTAAAAGGAGATATGTGTACAAAAACAGAAAAAAAGGAAGAAAGCTTACAGCGCTAACTCATCATAAAATATCCATATAATGAATATAAATTAAATATAAGGATATATAAGATTTACTAAGGATTATTATATATGCCCATTACAGGGAACACATTATTCACAACATATATATATATATATATATATATATATATATTCCTACAGGAGTTTTTTACCATTATCATGTTTGTGTCAGATGTAAGCTATTCTTCTTCTCAGATTACTGATACACATTACTTATTGGTAATATCAGTGGTCCCAAGTCTGGTAGATGGTAGCAATCCTTCTTCACATCTCTTCTTATCCTTATCTGTGCCATTGTAAATACATTTGGCCTGGCTTTCTCTGTCATAACTTTTGGATCCTGAGAGAAGTATCTCCATACTGTGGACTTCATGGACTGAGAGGTTCCTGTGGGGCTGCTACTACTGATGCAATTCTAATGCTACTACTACTAGCTGTCAAATGTGCAGCACTTCCAGCAGCAGCAGAGATATTCATCTTATCTACTTTTGTGGCTGTTAATAACCTGTGTTGTTGTTGTTGGTTGCTCAAAATAAGTGTGTATGTAGCTGAGTGGGACTTTAACTTAGAATCTGCAATGATGCTGATGATGACTGACAGGATGACTGTACTTTTTTCCATCTTTGCTTGTCTTGGGTCAGAGTTTCCAATGGTTTTCTCAAACAATTTATAGACAGGCTCAGTGCTCCTTTTCAGTGGTGGAAGATAGAGTATTTGCCTTTCTGCTAACTTTCTGGCCATGTCATCATCTTTCACATTCACAACTTCATCTGTATCTGAAGAAGAGGAGAATGCTGGAGGGATATATTCTAGATCTACATCATCATCATCATCATCAGTCATCATTAGGTCACACTCAGCATCAGTATTGCCTGCCACTACTTGCCCACTACCCTTATATTCCTTTAAGCTTTTAGAGGTGTCAAACAATTTTTACTTTCAAAAGTTTGCTACTACTGTGAGGACAGGTGTTTTGATACTTGTTTGTCTCACTCTCAGATGCAGCAGTTGGTTCAGCTCCCACCTTCCTCAATTATGCCTTTGCCAACATCAACACTAGAATTTGACTCTTCAGTGTTCTTATGTGTTTTATTTTTTGTACTGACACTGGAGGTGGTGGAATTTTTGGTTGGATCTTGAAAAACTGCATCCTCCCTGGGAAGTGAGGATCATCATAATTTATTTCACATGCTGCAAAAAACATGATTTAAGTTAGTTTTTGAACTATCACTTTACTCCCACATCCCTGCAATGCTTCACCTTTCCCCCTCCCCCTGCCTCTTTTGCGTTTGATGGATATTACTCAACTACTGTGTGTTTTTACTCTCTACAGTACACAACCAATATAGGGGGATATCTTGCCTTAACCCTTCACATAATTCTCCTAGTCAGCTGTCTGTTATCTAATGTATTTGACTTAATCATTATTTGTTAAGTGTTTTTTATTTTTATTTTATTTTTTTTTATGTTGTTCAACCTACATTATCAGTCTGTAAAAAAAAAAAATATATATATAACTGAAAAACAAAATCAACAACTTCTTTCCCCAGACTTCTCAAGCACAGACACAATAACAACAAGATCAGCAAGCAAATTGGACCCCGGCTGCCTGTTTCTTGCTAGTCAGTCACAACAAATTTTGGGGTATTTGGGGTTAACCTCCTTCCTCCCTTCTTCAACCCCAAAGTGCCCCCAGACTCCACAAATACAGATAACAAATATCCTTCCTAAATGATTCTCTAAACTAAGCTTCAATTCCCCTTTTTTACCTGTCTTCTCTAGCTCAAAAACTTACTGATTAGTCTTCCTCTCAGAAACACACTGTGACAGCCTGACACCCTTTTATATGCCTATAAGACAAGAAGAGAAACTTGCCATGTGAGAAATTCTGCCTTTTCATTGATTTCAATGTAATGAGCTAGGCGAAAAAAGTAAAAAAAAAAAAAAAAAACGCCCTTTACGCAAACTATTTCCTGCTTGTCTCAAAGTGCAATTTTCTCCTGTTTCTCATTTGAGGCGAAAACTTTTTGCCCATCCCTACTCTTATCATGCGTTTGTGCACCTCCCCCATGATGTTCTGGAGGGGTCTATTGTGAATATTGGGAAGTTACTTGCACAGAAGACAAGAAGACAATGATGAGTTTTGATCTTCATTAGGAATGGGTAAAAGTTGTCTCAGTGTTCCCACAGGAAATTTCACAAAAACCACGTTGTTATCCGCTTTTTTGCGAGAAAATCCACTTTAAAACTAGCAGTTAAAATTTTCTCATCTTTCGCCCATTGGCCAAAATCTTTCACCATTTTTTCAATGGCTAAAACGTTTCCACCCATTGATTTACGTTGTTTTCGCACTTCCGCTATTAAAACGTGATGTTTTCTCTGAAGGCAGACACAATAAAAGCAGCTAGAGAGCGAGATAGATGTGCTGTGCTGTTCTCTTGTGATATTTTGCAAAAAGTGAGGTAGGAGAGGCTCATAGTGACTCCTATCATTATGAGCAGCAAAAAGAGGAACTGGAAGGACCCTTATTATGTGTCCACTGAGTCTGAGGAGAAAGGGACCACTACTGTACCAGTGCTGTCCAGTCCCCCTAAATATCCCCAAGGGATCTTGGGGAATTTAATGGGAAGGGAGGGCGAAAAGGGAATGGGAAGGAAGGGAGAAAAGGGAATGGGAAGGGAGAGAGAAAAGGGTAGTACTAGTAAGAGCAGGACAGGTCAGCTGCCTGCGCCTGTTGCAAGACGTGCTGCCACTGCTGCCAGTGTCACTATTTCTGTAACTGCAGCCACTAGTGTTGTACCTGTTGCCAGACTTGCTGTCCCTGCTGCCAGTGCCACCATTTCTGTAACTGCAGCCACTAGTGTTGTACCTGTTGCCAGACTTGCTGCCCCTGCTGCCAGTGCCACCATTTCTGATCCTGAAGCCACTAGTGTTGCACCTGTTGCTAGTACTGAACCTGCTGCCAGTGCTGAACCAATACTTTGCCTGCTGATAATGTTTCTTGTAGTATTCAGGGGAGAAGGAGAAAATTATGTCATGTGTGACAGCAGGGGACCCACTGTCACACTGATCGTCACCTCCTCCAAGCAGCAGTGAGATGTCTGTAATAGAGCAGCAGCACGTAGGGACTAGCGGTAGTTGTGGTGGTGGTTGTGGAGAAGCTGGGGTGGAAGAGACATTGATGGCCTTTTTATCAGAAACTAAGAAGGAATGGGAGACAGGAATGAGGATGGGCATCACCACCACCACTAGCAGTCAGCTTTTGAAATTAGCGGAAATTGCAACTGCTCTAACTTCTGCTGCTGCTGAGATGAAAGAGCAGCAGGGTGCTGAGGAGCAGGCTAGTGTGCCACAGACCACCGTGGACACAGTGGGAATGGGGTCAACAAGTAATGTGGGACTAGGACAGGTTCCACTTGCCAGCGCCAGCAATACTCCTGGTACTAGTTGCAGTGCTAAATCTGAGGCAGTAGCATCAATAGCAGCAATATTATCCACTGCCACAAAAAGTGAAGGGGAATGTGGAGCACAAGAAGAAAGAGGCCAGTCTTCTCCATCTGTTCCCTATCCCTCCCCCCAGAAGTCATGGGTGTGGGACTTTTATTCTCTTCCAGCAGGCACAGTGCAGTCATCATCAACAATGGTACAGTGCGAAATTTGTGACAAGTTAGTGAGCAGGGGAAAGGAGGGAACACACCTTGGCACAACCTCCCTGATAACCCACATGAAACACAGACACCATGACATTTACTCCAAACATGTTAAAGCCAAACACCCACCACAGAAATCAAGCACTGCTTTTGCTGTCCCTGACTCACCAGAAAGGCAACAAGAGGTGAGGCGGAGATCAAAGAGGAGGTGGATTAGAACAACCCAGGCAGAGACTGGAAGTTCCAGGACAAGTGAAACAACTAGCTCGCCATCACCTTCTAGGGTAACTTCATCTTCTGCCAATCCTCCTTGTTCATTACCACCCCCTCCAAATGCTAGCTACTCTGTTGATGTTAGGATGTGGCAGTTCGTCTCTACCCATTGAACACTGTAGTGCACTGACCACACATGCCAGTGTGGTGGAGGAGAATCGCAATCAGTGCATCAAGCGGCATCTGAGGAGATTCCATCCTGCAGAATATGCTAAGCTGGTGGCAGGGAGAGTTCATTACTACTATTAAACTGTCAGCAAGTTGTCATGTGTCCTTAGTGGGTTTGGAAAAGGGGTACAGTAACATCTGCAGTACTTGGTTTCGGGTTTCATGGTGTTCGGATACAGTTGTGCCTCCAGATGTTATTTACCACACACATACTGTGCACATTGCATTTGCTGAGGAGACCCACTGATCCTGCTCTCAAGGGAAAATATATTCTAATAACAACACATCCATGATGATTTTGTAGGAGGGGCAGGTGGAAAAGATTTAATGGCCAACTTGTTTTTTTCTCCACAAATACTGGGGGCTACTTATTCTGCTGCTACTCCTCAGGCACATCACTGGAGCCAGTCGTGGCAAATGGAACCTTCATCATCCATATTCCATGTTTCTGCTATTGTTAATCCCATTCTCTTTCAGCTGCCTAATCATCCTGCTGCTTAAAGAACTCAGCAGCAGCAGTACAAACAGCAGTTGCAACACAGTATGACATTTGACAGTGGCCACTGGCCAACATGACCAGCTGGCATTAGGGCAGTAGGGCATTTTTATTTTTTTCTCAGGGCTTGTGGTTTTTAAAATAAATAAATAAATAAATAAAAACTAGTCCTACAAAAAAATAAACAATTTCTGGGAGGTTTGTTTCTAACAAGCCTAAGTCCTTCAAATCAATGTTTCCTTAGGGCTTGTGCCAAACAAGTTTAATTCTTACAAATCAATGTTTCTTCAGGGCTTGGGCCGCTAATAAGTCAAAGTCCTACAAAGGTCTCTAACAACAAATCAAACAAATCATCCTCTACAAAATATTCTATCAAGTCATGTATCAGTCCACCCCAGTGGCAGCTTATGTCAGGGGGTTCCTGTCTCTGTCACTTTAAATACAAATGTCTTATTTTATTTCAAGAAACCCCCCAAAACAAAATCCTTGTTCAAGTGCCATTTTTCACCAATTTCAGTTTGAAGTGGAAGGTTTTGCCCATCCCTAATCTTCATACACCTGTGTATATACTATTTTATGAACAATTTTATCTATGTGTTACGCTTCCATACCCAGAACAATGGTTTCCTATTCTGTACTCAAGAACCCATGTCTTTAGGCATCCCCTGCTTGTGCACAGATGATTTTATAGTCACAGACTCATTCATTTAATTAGGTCACCAAGCACAGAAAATTCTAAACATATGGCCTGATGGGTGCTCCTGAGATGGGGGTTGGAAACCACTAGTATATTAGCACTGAGGAACAATCTGAGGCCCTCAAGTTTTTCAGTATTACAATTCCCATCATCCCCAATCCTAAACAGCTGGAGAGCCTCAGGTTGCAAATCCCTGGTATAGGACAGTGGCTGCTTCCCCTCCCTTCAGGGACCACTAACAGGTCTTGTCTTTAGAGTTTCCCTGCTTGTGCTACAGACATGATCCAGTCCTTTGTACATCAACCGTACAATTTCTGCTGATGTTATCATCTATTACAAACTGAGCCACAGTTCTCTCATTATAATAATCTGCATGATTATTCCCATCATCAGAGTGACTAGCAGTTCTATGCTGGTGTAAAGTTCCCCATTTAATGAGCTACATCACATAGAGAAAATATGGTAAGCACATTCTAGTGTTTGATAAAACTCACACAAAATGCTGCTTCTGTATTGTTTTCCTCCTTCTGTCTAATTTTGTTTTTAAAAAAAAAAGAGATTCCCGATGTGAAAATGATAAGAAGGGCTGGCTGATTAATTCAAGGCAATAGAATTCAAAACAGAGACAATTCATAACAATGTAATTATTTCCTAGCTTTTTTTATTGGATCAACATATTCCAATTGCTTAATTTAATATGATTTTTTTTTTTGTCTAAAGACACATTTCACTGCAAACAGGTAATTGAACTTCCCAGACATACTGTAAATGTAAAATATTGATTTTATTTTAAAATACTTTGCAGAGCAACAGGTCACTTTAGTCAGAAGCAGATTGAATTTCCTGGCAGTTACTGCTAGGGCTAGATTTAAAGGTTTACGTTAAAAGGCCGCTAACTAAAAAAGGCCTATTCGATTTTTGATTTACAGCAAATTCGACAGGTAGTCTACAAGAATAGCTAATGAGCATAGACACAACAAAAACTTGTAACACAAAAACTGTATTGCACCTTTTTTTGCATCACCATGCGTTCCAATCACCTGTTAAAACACAACTTAAGTCAAAATGTAGCATAACGGTTGGCGTTGTCTAGCAACCCTGATCGATGCACCAACAAATTCAAACCCACAGCCAAATCCAAGGTCCCAAAGTATCCAAAAAGTTCAATAACACCTATATATAGCCAAAAATAACAGTCACACACTGTCTGTGTTTTGAGTTTCAGTGAGCTAGAGCACAGGACCCAGGAGCGGAGGATAGTGTTAAGAGCAAGGGAGAGAGGAGCTGTCATTGGAGGTAGAAGGAGTTTTTGGAGCGGAGAGAGAATCGGAGTTGCACCTAAATATACACATAGCACACTTTTGCGCATATTACATATACCCATACAAACATACATACACAGTCTTTTTTTATAACACCTAAAACATTTTTTAAACTTTACTTTCTCAGTGTGAATATGTGAGTGACATAGTGTGACAGAAAGTGAGTGGGATCGAGAGTGTCTGTGAGGGCCTGTGTGAGTGCCTGGGTGTGAGTGGGTGAGTGATGGCCAGGAGAGGAGGACAGGAGAGAGGGATGGGGAGAGTAGTGGCGGAGGAGGAGGAGGAGGATGGTCAGCAGGGCATCCCTGAGCAGAGTAGGGGTGGGAGATCCGCAGGGCTGAGGGGGACCAGAAGAGAAGGCATATGGAGGGCAGGGACAGATGTGTCAGTAGGACGAGGGGTACCTGTCGCAGAGTACCACGTGCAGGCGGGGCAGAGCAGGCAGGACATTCCGTGCACAGCTCTGACACCTCACAGGCTGGAGATGAGGAGGAGAGGGTCAGGGATCCCCGCTACACGGAAGAGGAGAACAGTGCTCTTGTGGAGGCTGTTCTAGAAAGGGAGAGCGTCCTCTTTCTGAGAGAGAGGGTCCCTGGCCTGGCTGTGAGGAGGAAGGCTGTCTGGAATCAGATATGCAGCAAGGTGCACGTGGTGGCCAACTGCAGATGGGATGTGGAGTCCATAAAGATGGGGCAACTGCAAGAGGGTGGTCAAAAAGAAGTTGCCTGAAGTTGCCATGTATGCCCGAGGCACCGGAGGTGGTCCACCTGTCCCAATCACCTCCAGCGGATTGGAGGAGAGGCTGCGGCAGACCTTGTCATCCACGCTGATTGAGGAGGTCCCTGGAGGATCGGACACTGGGGATGAAAAGAGCATCCACACTACCAGTAAGTGCATCCTCACATAACCATACATCAACCAACACAAGCTGAACACTCAAACACAGTCACACCTCCACACATGCCCATCATTCATCCACACAACTGCACCAACACAGCACCCTGAGGGTTCAAACAGGACACAATACAAGGACAAATGACAAGGTTCAACCAGGCCCAAACCTGTCCAAGTCCCAGTTCAACCCTCTTGTTGCTGTGCTGATCACACACAATCCACACAAACCATGCTTTTTAAAGTGTTGTCTGTTAAACATCATTACTGTTCCTCCACAATGTCACCCATGTACCCACAGGGAAGTCAGCACGTAACCCCTTGAGTGCTAGAGGGATTATCAATGCATCACTCAACAATGCTTTGGAAACCCCTCCGGTACTCAAAGGCTTAACCAATGACAAACACAATTCAACAGGGTTAGGATTACATGCTACACATGGGAACATTCACTAAGCGGTGTAAAAGACATGATGGAGTGAAGTTAACCCCTCCATACCATCACTTCACCAATTCCCATGCTTGTCTATGGAGACTATTCAATAAAATAGATCAAGTTACTGAGGGCCCATTGGATAGGCTCCATAGAAAAACATTGGAAATGGAGAAATTATATCATTGGAGTCATCATTTCCACTTTACCTCCACTCCATAAGGTCTACATCACCATATCTCAAGAGAGATGGATGAGGACAAACATCACAGTGCCAGTGAGACTAACTGGCTGTATGTGCAACACACAGGCCTTGAAACAACCAACACTGTGGAATTAAAGGAGAACCAAGTAGGCCTTTGTATCGTGTATGCAATCATTTACTCTCACTTGAACTGTCATATCATACATTTGGTTTTCACATGGATACTCAGGAGTGGTGATGCTATGGATGGATGTTATACCATCCACTATTTGCAGGATACACATGGAAACCAAATGTCAAGCACTGTAGGTAGCACACCAACAGGCCATGATTGATGGATGTCCCTTATTAATCAAGGCTGGGTCACTCACAAAGATGGAGCAAATGATCCAAACAGCAACAGACCTTAATCAATCAGAGAAATCCCTCAATACTGTCCTGATTGGTGGCCTGGGGAATTAAGTTGGACAGACCTCACGTATCTACGATTGCCTGGGTGGTATTCCATGCATCGCAACTCAATGTATAGGATACCATCATGACAACCAGAGATCCACATGTCAATTAAATAATCGTGCATTAATTCTGTCATTGTCTACATTACTAATGATACCATTTCATTTCCCCACACAGCACATGGGCCTGCAGCACAGCAGGAGGCTGTGGAGGAGGCACACACATCCCCAGATCAGATTCCTCTTGGGGAGCAAGAGGACGGGACCGGAACATGGGCACCCTATACAGCTGCACCACCACCTCCAGCATCTTCAGCTGCACCACCACCTCCAGCACCTTCAGCTGCACCACCACCTACAGCATCTTATGCTGCATCACCACCTACAGCATCTTATGCTGCACCACCACCTACAGCATCTGCTGTCCCACCAGCTGCTCCCACACACTACTAGGACTGGTTTTATTTTGAGAAGTCCATGCAGCCATCCTCCTCGGGACCTTACCACCCTGCTGCAGCACCACCAGCACCAGGAAGGTCCTGGCTGTCCTGGACTGTGGCCACCCCTACATATGGGTCATATGTGCATTCTCCCCTGCTGGGTGGCTCCCCAGCATCAGCCCAGGTATGACCCAAGGTGGAGGCCAAGGTATGACGAGCACCTGGGCCTGAATGGGGGGCCCCAGCGCCTTCAACCGAGGGAACACTTCACACCCCCCCACCCCCACCACCACCAGAGGGATCAGTGGGAAGCTCGGGGTCATTGGATGTGGTGGGCACATGACCAACATCTGCAGTAGCAACCCCACAAGCAGACACGCACTAGCAGACAGAGCAACCCCACCGGTAGACAACGCAACCCCACCGGCAGACAGAGCACCGGCAAACTCTCCACCAGCAGCAACCCCCCCAGCACACTCACCAGGCACATGGATGGAGGGGGAGTGCCTGGAGTTACAAAGGAGGCAACTCAGGGAATCCCAGAGGACCAACATGTACTTCAGAAGGCTCCAAAGGGATTCCCTGAGGAACACTCAAAGGATACTATCCAGCATCCATGCCCTAGAGGTACAGCAAATGCTGATGAACATAAAACTCAGACAGTACCATGCAGGAATGATGGACATGATGGGGCAGCTGCTGGTGGAGGTCAGAGACCACAACTGCAGGGAGAACCTGCACATGTAGAGGGAGCAGCTCTCCACAGAGGGGTCTACTGCACCCACCTCTTCCTCCAGTGCAACCCCTGAAGCAACCCCAAGGGTGCAAAGGGTGACCAGGCAGTCAGCCAGGTCATCCACATCTGTGACCAAGCCCAAGGTCCCCCTTGGCCAGTTTGTTTAAGCCCACTATCCACGCCAAGGCAACCCATAGAGAGTGAGTCCAAAACCTAAGCTGTACACATAACATACTAAACTTCTAAAGCTTGATCTGAGGAAACATTGCATCTTGCCTGACTGAGGAAACGTCTTAGCTTGCAAAAACTTTAAAAACATAGTGATGGAGCTATCATAGCTCCCCATATCAGGACTCACCCATTGTTCAGCTGGAGCCAGCCACAGTGAGCAAGGGAGGCCGGACCCAAGGGACCAAACACTATCAATCTCCCCTTAAATAGTCCCAGCCTCCCTCCCCCACTGCAATATACCTGAACTCCCCTGGACAACAATTAAATTAACAATGTAATTAAAGGCAATGCCAAAGCTAGGCGAGCAAAGCAAGCAAAAAGGCTATATATATATATATATATATATATATATATTTATACTAGCAATATGTGATGGCGTTGCCCGTCATTGTAGTAGGGTATGTGTTATGTAGCATTTTTCGTTTGAAATGTTGTAGGTGGCATGTTGAAGGTATTTTGTAAGAATTTTTTGTGTTTGTATTGTACATTTAGCTGTAATGACTGCTGATGTTTTTTTGTGTACTGTGTGAAGCAGAAAGAATCATACTGCACACATACATAGACACACACACATACAGTGACATATACAGACATTGATCATACATACACACGTACATACATGCGTACACACACACACACATACAGATATTATTACGGTCCTGTAAGTGCCAGAGGGGTAGGCAAGGCATTGCTCATTGTGTTGCTTAATCCTCTGGCAATTAAAGGGTTAACCAGCTGTCCCAGTATGTTGCGAGAGTCATGGAGTCCACAGTCCCTGAAGTGGACTCTGTACATACACACTCAGAGGCTGCCAGACAACCTCCGGCCCGGCTCCCTGGCCAGGAAGACACCTCCTGCCCCAGGCCTCGGCCAAGAGCGTTACTAGGGACTCGGCCTTGGCACAGAGAGCGGGAACTGAGGAAGGATGGTGTGTGTTGTTGGAGCAGCTATAGTGCGGCATGTATATTTTTTGTGCCAGGGTACTTACACAATGCAGGTGTGTGACAGCGGGCAGAGAGCGGCGGTGAAGAAGCTTGTGTGTAAGAGTGTATACTACAGAGTGGCCCCAGCTTGGTCTGTCTCCAGCCCCTCAGCCACGGGTAATAGCCACATCCAGCTGCTGCTTGTAGAGAGCTCCTTGAAGGGCCGCATGACCGGGATGTTGCGGGGTGGAGTGTTGTGCTTCATGAAGGGGGAACATAAAGGATTTGGTACTGGGCCCGCCTGCCTCTGAGAAATGAAGGTACACTGGAGCTGATCCCGCCCTCTCTTTGTTGGATCAGCTCATTGTGTACCTCAGGTTGGTGGAGGGACCCCTGGGGCTCTGTGTGTGTGTGTGGCTTGTGTGTGTGTGTGGCTTGTGTGTTTGTGTGTGTGTGGCTTGTGTGTGAGTCTGTGGTGTAGGAGCAAGTGGCAGCCATTTTGTTTTTTCAGTCACTTGGATAGTGGTGGGCGGGCTGGATAGTGGGGGCAGGCCAACTCCCTGAATGATTTAAGTCACTCCTCCATTGAATGACCCAATAGGAACAGTAACTCCTTACTTAAGCTGAGGTAACATAGCAATATAGCACACAGTGGCTCTTCATTTGAGGCAACGTAGCAATATGCTGTGGGATCAAATAGAATGTTGTGATTGAGGCTTGCCCTCTGTAACATACAGCAAAGCATCTCTCTCCCTTTAAGGAGAAAGGGCGGGAATCAGGAAGTGGAGGAGTGACAGTTGAAAACAGACAGTGAGGTGACTGAAGAGATGAAAAGAGTTAACCCTTTGAGTGCCAGAGGGGTACGCAACACATTGCAAAGCACTGAAAGGGTTAAATAAAAGAGTTGCTATTAAGTTTGAGTTTGTATTTTATGGAAACATTACACCCTCATACTGAAACAGTGTGTATGGAGGGTTACAATTATCTGTGGGAGGTGAAACAGTGTGTATGGAGGGTTACAATTATTTGTGGGAGGTGACACAGAGTGTATGGAGGGTTACAGTTATCTGTGGGAGGTGACACAGTGTGTATGGAGGGTTACAGTTATCTGTGGGAGGTGAAACAGTGTGTTTGTGGGGTCATGAGCCTGAGTGAGAGTGTGTGTGGACCAGGAGAAGTTATTGATATCCCCTACTTCAGGAGCGAGTGGCAGCTATATTTTTTTTTGTCAGTTGGATAGTGGTGGGAGGGCTGGAGGGGGCATGCCAACTCCCTGTATGATAAACATGCCCCCAATGAATCACACAATGGGAGCAGTAAATTACCCATTGAATCACCCAATGGGAGTTGTGTCTCCTAATGAGACATAAATTATGTAATGATGCATTCTGTTCAATGTGTGTTTGTTTTCTGAAGAGACATACATTATGTTCTGTATGTGAGGTACCATAAATTATGAAATGAGGCTTATTCTTATATATACATACTAATTGAACAGCCCGTTACACGGGCCACAGTGCCGCTGCCAGCCAGTCGCAGGGCAGTCCAGCTCTGTATTAGCCGCTGCGCAGGCAGTCTCTACTGTGCATGACTGCGTCGTTACACACATTTTAGCGAATTATTATATAGGATATATATATATATATATATATATATATATATATATATATAAATATATATATACACTAGTTGAACAGCCCGTTACACGGGCCACAGTGCCACCGCCACCTGGTCGCGGGGCAGTCACGCACAGTAGAGACTGCCCGTGCCACGGCTGATACAGAGCTGGACGTTCCTCCTACTTCACACTCACGTCCTTACACCGTTCCACCCCTCCCCCTTCCCCTTGTGCATATGCTGGTCATTCTACAACTACACTGTGTTGTTTTACTGTACAGTGCACAACACAACTGATGGAGCTGTATGATGCCTTGCCTAAGCCCAGTCAGCTGTCTGTCACTGTCACCTAAGATATTTAGTTATTTATTCTTTTTTATTTTTTATTTTATTTTTTACTTTATTTATATTATTTTTTTAAGTTGTCCACCCTGTTGTCTTATCACAGTCTGTCCAAAAAAAATTATAACTGAAAAAGAAAATCAACAATGTCTTTTCCCAGACTTCCCTACCCAGCACAGGGACAATAATAGCAAGATCAGCAAGCAAATAGATTTCCTGTGTCTTGCCTATCAGTCACATGAAATTTTGGAGTATCTGGAGGACAACCTCCTTCCTCCCTTCTTGTCCACTAGAGTGCCCCCAGACTCCCCTAATACAAAGAACAAATGTCCTACCTAAATGACTTCCTAAACTAAGCTTCTCCTCTAGCTAAAAAACATGCTGCTCTCTCCTCTCACAAACACAGAATGGCTGCTGTGAGAGCCTGACAGCCTTTTATATGGCTGTAGAAAACTTTTGCATGGTGTAGAAATATTTCTTCCCATTGATTTCAATGGGCGGAAAAGAGCGAAAAAAACAGCACTTTTCAAGGGAAATTTTTCACCAAGTGGAAAGTGCCATTATTCACCGATTTCGGTTTGAGATGAAACTTTTCGCCCATCCCTAATGGGTAGAACTAAGGGGATGTCAACCATCCCTAGGGCTATGTGCCCCTGACATGAATACACACATCAACAAATATGACCTAATAGCTTCATGAAACAAATGTATTTGGGTTGCCACTGTGAGAGTGACAGTGGCAGCCCAAATACAGTGGATATAAAAAGTCTACACACCTCTGTTAAAATGCCAGGTTCTTGTGATGTTAAAAAATGAGACAAAAACAAATCATGTCAGAACTTTTTCCACCTTTAATGTGACCTATAACTTGGACAATTCAATTGCAAAACAAACTGAAATTGTTGAGGGGGAAAAATTAAAAATAAAAAACTCACAATAACCTGGTTGCAAAGGTGTGCACACCCTTAAACTAATACTTTGTTGAAGTATCTTTTGATTTTATTACAGCAATCAGTCTTTTTGGGTAGGAGTTTATTAGCATGGCACATCTTAACTTGGCAATATTTGCCCACTCTTCTTTGCAAAAGTGCTCCAAATCTGTCAGATTGCGAGGACATCTCCTGTGCACAGCTCTCTTCAGATCACCCCACAGATGTTCAATTGGATTCAGGTCTGGGTTCTGGCTGGGCCATTCCAAAACATTAATCTTCTTCTGGTGAAGCCATGTTTCTGTGGATTTGGATGTGTGCTTTGGGTCGTTGTCGTGCTAAAAGATGAACGTCTTCTTTATCTTCAGCTTTCTAACAGACTCCTGAAGGTTTTGTGCCAAAATTGTCTGGTATTTGGAACTGTTCCTAATTCCCTCCACCCTGATTAAGAACCCGGTTCCAGCTGAGGAAAAACAGCCCCAAAGCATGATTCTACCACCACCATGCTTTGCTGTGGGTATGATGTTCTTTGGGTGATGTGCAGTGTTGTTTTTGTGCAAAACATTCCTTTTGGAATTATGGCCAAAAAGTTCAGCCTTGGTTTCATCAAACCATAACACATATTCCCACATGCTTTTGGAGGACTTGATGTTTGTTATTGCAAACTTCAGCCGTGCTTGGATGTTTTTCTTTGTAAGAAAAGGCTTCCATCTTGTCACAGGAGATTGTTGTCACATGTAGCACATAGCCAGTACTTGCCAGAAATTCCTGCAGTTCCTTTAATGTTGCAGTAGGCCTCTTGGAAGCCTCACTGACCAGTTTTCTTCTTGTCTTCTCATCAATTTTGGAGGGACGTCCAGTTCTTGGTAATGTCTCTGTTGTGCCATATTTTTTCCACTTGATGATGACTGTCTTCACTGTGTTCCATGGTATATCTAATGCTTTGGAAATTCTTTTGTACCCTTTTCCTGACTGATATCTTTCAACAATGAGATCCCTCTGATGCTTTGGAAGCTCTCTGCGGACCATGGCTTTTGTTCTGAGATGCAACTAAGCAAATGTCAGGAAAATCCTACCAGAACGGCTGAACTTTATTTGTGATTAATCGGAGTCACTTTAAATGATGGCAGGTGTGTAATGACTTGTATTTAACATAAGACTGAATGTGATTGGTTAATTCTCAACACAGCCACATTCCCAGTTATAAGAGGGTGTGCACACCTATGCAACCAGGTTATTGTGAGGTTTTTTTTATTTTTCCCCCTCAAAGATTTCAGTTTGTTTTGCAATTGAATTGTTCACATTATAGGTCACATTAAAGGTGTGTAGACTTTTTATAGCCACTGTATATTTATTTCATGGTGCTATTAGGACATATTTTTGGATGTGTGTAGTCAGGGACACACATCACTGCACACACACAGGTAAGCATGGTGTCCCTGGAGATCTGATCCACATTTCATGACCTCTATGTTGTATAATACACTTCCACTGTAGCTACATCCCTCTGGTGCTCTTCTCAGCAATAGCAGACTACAGGTCCCATGTTCACTCAAATGTCCCCTTAACCCCTGATGTGACAGAGTATTATCCAATGCATTGCACTGGATGAGACTCTCTCGCTACAGGGGTACCATGGTTACTATGGCTCTGATCATAGAAAAACACTTTAGTTGATGCCTGTGGAGCCCTGGGATATGCTGAACATGGTTACAGTGTTGTACCTTGGTTTCCAGGGGGGCATGCATGATATCCTTGAGGTAGTAGTATCAACATGGACGACAGGGTGTCAGGTGTCATTGGAATCCCTAGCCCCAATATGACTCATCCATGGAATGGTTGATGTTGGTGGTCCATACTGCAGCCAGTGTCAGAGCAGTGTCACTGATCCTGTGGAGTAAAACAGAACATGTGTGTTGTGGTGAGTGTGTATGCATGGATTGTATGCATACATGTATTATACTCACAGCTGAATGTTCCCTGATCAGTGTGTCTCTTATCCGCATCCCTCTTAGGCCTTCTTCACCCTTGAAAATGTCCATAGTGTCATCAGGTATGGGTGGGGGCTGGACATCGTCAACAAGTCTGGTGTCTAACGCGATGTTGTATAATATAGCACATGCCATAACGATGTCGCAGACTTTGCCTGGTGCATACTGCAATGCTCCCCCCGAGTGATCCAAACACCTTAAGTGGGATTTTAGTAGCCTGATAGTTCACTCAATGGTATTCCTTGTTCTGCTTTGAGCCTGGTTGTATCCCTCCTGGGCATCGGCATTCATCACTGGGGTCATTAGCCATGATCTGCAGCCATAGCCCGAATCACCTGTGGACAGTGAGTGACATGGTTAGACAGGAAGCACATGTTGTGTGAATGAGGTGGACGTGCTAGCTGTGAGTGAAGAGCATGCTGAGCAGTGTTGTGTGTGCGCATGTGGATGTGGTGTGATTTGGTATTGTTAACTCACCCAGAAGCCATTCCCCTGTATAGGTTCTATTTTCGAAGTCTCTGTGTACAGATGAGTTTTTTGAGTATATATGAATCATGACAGCTCCCAGAATATTTTGCACAGACATTCATAATCCTCAAGTTGTTGTCACACACCATCTGCATGTTCATGGACATATGTGCGTCACGTGCTGGAGCTTTGATATGGACATGGGTGTAATCTATAACCCCCATGACCCTGGAAATGCCTCCCCTTGTGTAAAAGCCCTGCTTCAAATGTATCCACTCCAAGTCGGTGGTGGATAAATGTATATAGGTACTGGCCTTGCTTCTGAGGGCTGGCAAGACCTGGGCCAGCACCCTGGAGAATGTGGTCTGTGACATGCCAGATGCATAACCTTCTGTCGACTGGAAGGCGATACTTGCCATGAAGTGTATGGCACACAGGAGTTTTTGCAGGCCAGATAGGGCATGGTTGTGGATGTAAATTGGATCCACCTGATCCTTGATGACCTCATATAGGGCAATGATGCTGTGCGGCCTCAACCTGTAGCGATCAATCACCTCGTCATTGGTCATTCCAAGGAGAGTGACCCTTGGGTGGTATACCCTGGGCCTTAGTGGTCATCTATACATCCTACGCTGCTCCAGGGGTCCCTGTGGCAGCTGGGGAGCATCCTGTTGCTGGGGAGCATCCTGTTGCTGCAGCTGTGCATCTGCAGGCAGGTGCTGTCCTCCAGGTAGGGATGGGCTCCTGAGCCAGAGCCTCCTCACTTGCAACAGGTGAAGGCTGTTGATCAGGTGTGCCTGGAGGTTGCTGGTGTTCCCTATATCTCGCCCTTGCATGCCTTCTCTGCAGTCTTCACATCAATATGTAAGTGAACATTCTTTTTGCTCTCTCTCTCTCTCTCTCTCTCTCTCTATCTCTCTCCCTGAGTGGAAAACAAGCCACAAGTGAGTGTAGTGAGCTGTCCCTTTAAGTATGTGGTAGGGCGTTGTCTAGGTGTGGTGATGCATTGAGTGATGACCAATGGGAAGGTATTTGTTGCCCAGGTAAGTGTTTGCCGGTGCTTTTGTGTTTTAAAATGTGGTGTGTTCTGATTGTTGTGTCTCTGTCAGTTGCAGTGTGAAGTTGTGGGGTGCAGGTTGAATCTGGATCGTCTGGTGATGTTGCACAGGTGAGCTTATTTTATATTGGCAGGTGTCCGTGTTGTGTGATAACCCCCATTTTTCTATGCACTGTTGTGTTGATGTTTTATTGGAAGGCATTGTCCCTGTGGTGTTGGTTGTTCTGTTGTGTGTGACAGTGATTTGTGATTTGTGGTGCACTGGCATGTTTTTTGTGTTAATTTGGCATTGCACGGGTTAATTTTTCCATTTGCATGCTTGTGTGGTATGTGGTTTGTCTTTAACGGGTTTTCTTTTTGACCGTTATATGTCTAACGGCTAACAAAACTGGGTCTTAAGCCATTAAATGTATCTTTTTTTCTGGAGTTAGCAGTTCCGTACTCCTTTGAATGGCTCTGGGAAATCTTGTACCATGCGTCTCAATGCATGTAAGTCTTTCGACCGTAAGGATTATCAGAGTGCCGTTAGCTGTTCTTAAGACAGACCTATAAATGGCTTACAACACGTTAACACATCCGTTAGTGTTTTTTTTTTTTTTTTTTTTTTTTTTAACTAACGCCTGCCTTTAAATCGAGTTCCTAGTCTCTCTCAGCCCACTGCTGGCTCAGCATGAGTTCATTTGTTTTTGCAAAACAAACATGCAACAGACTCAGAACAATTAAAAGGAATCATTCACATCAGTTGGAGAAAAGAAATATACACATTACAATTTAATATTGTGAGATTATTTATATATACATATGGGGAATGAGTACCTGGGTGCAGACAGCATGGCCAACAATAAACTTGAAAAGAAGTTGCGTCAGCACACACAGGATTTATAATTGGTGAAAAAAAAAAAGGTTAAGATTTAATTGTCAATGTTCCAGCCAAGCAAGCTGGCCTTCTTCAAGATATCTTGAAAAAACTTTGACAATTAAAGCTTAAACTTTCTTCGTCATTTAAGAAAAAATCCTGTGTGTGCTGCTGATACTTTATCTACATAGCACCAACTAATTCCGCAGCACTGTACAATAGGGAATGGACATACAGAGATATTAAATAGTACAAATCAAATGTCAAGAACAGAAGGATCAGAGGGCCCTGCTCATTAATATATATATTGTATTGTATATTTTATTTATATAGGGCCAACCAGTGTACTTGACACTTTACAGTTTACATTTGATATAGAAGAGGTACAATTAATGCAGTGATTAAGTGCTTATAAAGACAATCATAAGGGGAACAACAGGTGAGTATACATCAGGATGAAAGTTCCCTGCCCCGTAGCGCTTACAAACTAATTATATATATAATCTATATCTATAGTGCAACAGAAGGATGAACTCACTCACTCTTCTCTGAATAATGTCCAGATGCACAATCCCAATCAGGATATTTACAGAGGTGGAAAACGGGGGCAGCACCCATATTATTTATTTATTTATTGATGAAAAGGCAAGGTCTGGTCAATGACTTCATAAAGATCACTGCAAGAACCGAAACTTAAACCACACCTTGCCTTTTCATTAATAAATAAGTGGTTTCCTTAAATCTGCCCCCTTTTCCTATTTAGCTAAAACCGGAGGCACTCTCGACACAATAAACAAATGCCTGGGTGCATGATCAAATTATTTCCACAGTCCAAGAATAAATCAGCACTCTCAAGTATTTTATATGATGAAACAAGATTTAACTTTAAGACACTAAAGATTATTAATGACTCATACAGTTCTAAGATGAAATGATAGCACTCCCAGGGTGGAAATCCCTGCTGGAAAATGCTTAAAGGGATAGTAATGCTTTGTTTTATCTTTATTTTATTTTGTAGGCATTAAAAAAACATGAAGAATGATATAAGTCTTATCTCTCAAACCTTTATGGTTTAAGAGATATTCACAAGCAAAGTATTCCCCCCCTGTTCAGTCAGATCAGAAGGGAGGTGCCCAGGTAGACTGCAGAGAGGGACAATCTTCAATTAAGATAAGGGAAAAACCTGAAAAGCTTGTCAAGGGGGGAAGGGCTTTCATTGTTTTTATGCAAAGAAGACTGTCCCCTTCTGTTATCTGTCTGGTCTTACAACCAGATTCACATCTGAGAAGAGATGGCTTACACTAGGAAAAAGGGGTGGGAGGGGGAAACTTTGCTTGTAAATATCTCTTAAACCATAAAGGTTTGAGAGATAAGACTTATATCGTTCTTCATGTTTTTTTTAATGCCTACAAAATAAAATAGAGTTAAAATGAAGTATTACTATCCCTTTAATTCAAAAGTTATAACTGGTCCAGCATCCATTTTTTCAGTCCAGTACTTCCATGACCTGCCTTTTCAGTGTTGTTACTCCCTACAGACATAGTTACCAAGAACTCAAGACATAAAATTAAAAGCAGACACTTCCTGAAGGATGGAGACCACACATGACCCAGCTCAGTTTTATTCTATGACAGATGGTCTAATTTGACAAGTCATATTGGTGCAGTTCCGGGGAAAAAAATTCTCCAGTCCCCATAGATTTAAATTTATCAGCTTGGATGCAACTTGTGAAACAATTTGTTGGAGACCTCTCTAACTTTCATTTAAACCAAGTGGACTGTTTATGTGTCCCCTATTGTGTAATGGGTTTGCAGAGTTGCACCATTATGGCTTGCTGAATTAGGCCCATAGTGATCTTAATAAAGGTCCCAATATTGGAACAAAACATTGATCACTTTTTGTACAACTGAGGACTAGGCTGTGAGAGGCATCACAATACAAGTTGAATGCTAAGTTAGATATGTAAGAGCAAATCCATTACAGCTGTCACAGTCATATAAACAGGTTCTACCCAAAAGATGCATCGCTCTCCAATGATTTGGTAAGACAAATAGGATCAATTCTGGAGCAATCCAACTGCACTGTAGGTGACAAATAACCATTTCCCCAAATTCCCTTTCATTTCGAAGGATATTTTAACCCTTTGAGTGCCAGAGGGGTATGTAACGCATTGCTTTGCAATATGTTGCATATCCCTCTGGCGCTCAAAGGAATAATCCCTTGAGTGCCGTTGCTTTGCAGTGAATTGTGTACCCCTCTGGCACCCAAAGAGTTAATCTCCTAAATCTAAGAATGTTCAGATGAATTGTGAAGCAATGTGTTGGAGATCTCCCAAATCCAAGGAGTTAAAATTTGTAAATCAACAGGAATTGTTTTGGTCTTTAACCCCTTAACGACCCTTGACGGTCCTGGCACATCATGGGTAGATTGGGACCCATGATGTGCCAGGACCATCATGGAATTCAGGGCTGTACGTGGTTTGGGGAGCCCTGAACCGGATGCCAAAATAAAAAAAAATTGGTCTGTGGTCCTTAAGTGATGGCCGCATGCACGATAGGCCGTCCTTAAGGGGTTAAAGTACAGTTGGCTTATTCCAGCTCTTGCTAAAACAGCCTTTAATGCTTTGCAATGCATTGGATACCCCTCTGGCTCTCAAAGGGTTAAGTGACTGACTCTTCCTTAGATAATTTATATGTTCCCTGTGTCTAATTCTAGCACAGCTATTACTGGTAAAAGCATCCTATATTATAATTCGCTAATGATGTTTGTTAGAAGCCATCATGTACAGTAGAGGTGGCAGCGCACGCTGCAGTCATGCGCAGTACAGACTGTTTGTGCCGCTGCTGATACGGAGCGGGGTGCTCCAAATTCAGACCGGAGTCCTCTCTGTGCACCTTCCTGGGACTGCTTGGTCTGTCAGTACTGCACATGACTGCAGCGCCGCCAGTGTTGGCCAGTGTATACAGGCTTTAAAACTAGTAGTAAGATAAAAGGAGTGTTGTAACAGTTACACACGTAAACACCTCTTTGTCATAATATAATAGAGTTAATGAAGCAATGCACTGGATTTGTCTAACATCAAGGGATGTATGCACAAAAAGAAAAAGGAGCAACTCTGCAACAAAGCAATTTCACAAACACTTATTGCTTTGAATGGTAGAGAGGTCAGCAACTTAAAGTGAAGGAATGTGTTTGTAGACTTCTCAATCATTCAAAGGATAAATCCTTTTAGTGGAAGAAAGGTATTCAATGCATTAGGTTGCTCCCTGGCACTCAAAGGTAAGGGGTGGGAGTGGATGGTGGGTAAATTTATGAATCTGCTTGCACAGCTCATTTTCTGTTCTTTTATAGTTACTTAAAGGGATAGTAATGTTTCAAAATAAAAGCAGCTCCAATTAATCTTCATACTATTTGGGCCATGGAGAGTGTTATTTCAATACTCTCAGAGTTGTAGTTCAAGAGTAATTGAATGATAAATTATCCCCCTCCCACCCCTTTTACCTAGTGTAAGCCTCCTCCCCTCAGATGTGGAATCTGGTCATTTGACCAGACAGATCACAGCAAGGGACAATCTTCTTACTGTAAATATAAGGAAAACCCTGCCCCCTTTGACAGGTTTTTCCCTTATGCTAATTGAAGATTGTCCCTCTCTGCAAGCCATCTGGACACCACCTTTCTGTTCTGAGGTGAGCAGTGTTACATCAGTAAAAGGGGCAGGAGGGGGATACTTTATCATTCAATTACTCTTGAACTACAACTTTGACAGTATTGAAATAACACTCTCCATGGACCAAATACTATGAAGATTAATCAGAGCTGCTTTTATTTTGAAACATTACTATCCCTTTAAAAATGATGCACAAGCACCTATATGTAAGTACCGATGCTTCATTGCAGGCATGTCAAACTTGGTTATCTTTGAGGGCTCCATAATCGGTGATTTGCACTGAGGAGGACCACATACTTAATGTTTTCTTCTAAGGAGGACTACATACTTGATTCCTTCTAAGAAAAGCCACGTACTCAGCTATTTCCTCTGAGTGGGAGGGCTGCATATTTTCTCTAAAGAGGGTCAAATGCTCAACAATTCCCTCTGAGTAGGTCTTCATACTCAAAAATTCTGTCTAAGGAGGGTCACATATGCAATGCCTTAATCTGAAGAGGGTCGAATACTCAATGATTCCTTCTGAGGATGGCTGCATTCTTAATGTTTTTTTCTAAAGAGGATCACATACTCAAAATATTCCCTCTGATAAGGGCAGTATACTTAATTATTTCTAAGGAGGGCCACATACTCAATGATTGCCTCTATGGAGAACCACATACTAAGTTCCTTTTAAGGAAGGCCACATACTCAAGTATTCCCTCTATGGAGGGCTTTATGCTCAGTGATTCCCTTTGAGGAAAGCTACACACTTAACAATTTCCTCTAAGGAGGGACAAATATGCACTGATTTTCTCTGAGGAGTGCCACATTCTGAACAATTCTGTCTAAGGAGGTACACATATTCAATGATTTTACCCTCTAAGGAGAGCTAAATACTGAACAGTTCCCACTGAAGAGGGATGAATACTCAACTGAGGAGATGTGCTTACTCAGTGATTACTTCTGAGAAGGACTGCCTACTTGATTCCTTCTGAGTAAGCCCACTACTGAACGATTCCCACTAAGGAGGGCCGTATACGCAAAGATTCCCTAAAATGAGAGCCGAGTACTCAGTGATTCCTTCTGAGAAGGGCTGCAGGCTCTAAGGAAGGCCTCAAATGCAACAAGTCCCTCAAAGATGAGCCACATACTGAAATGTTCCCTTTGAGGTGGTCCGCCTGTTCAATTATTCCTCTGAGGAGGGGCAATGCTTATGTCTGCACTATTATTTTGAGGGTGAGGTCTGGAGTGTGGGTTGAAAAGTGAATCATTTTTTTCTCTGCCATGGCTTTTTCTGATAATGGGCCTGTACCTTACTTTTAGAACAAGAGTGACCAGCCTCTGCCTCTCTAACTGTTACCCCCACACACACACCCAAACACACACATACAAACACACACACACACGCACACTGTTCTACAATGTGAGTATGTGACAACAAATAAAGCTGATCTAAAACTGTATTTGGACAAAAGGTTTGCACCATAATTAAAATGAGAAATCCTGTTGGGGACCTCAATTTATTAGTTAGGGGTCTGCATGAGGCCCCTGGACCACTTGCTTGACATGACTGCTTCAGTACCTATTAGCACACACTAATTCACTAGTACTAAGACTTCAATAACAGCCAGACCCAATGCTTTCCCTAGAGTATGTGGAAATAAAATGACACTTATTTCCTCTGTGCCTCGTTAGTACCTTGCAATAAACAAAACAGTGAGAAACTGAATGCCCCAAAACACCTCTGCACTCACACACCTACTATTCCTCGATAAAAGCTGCATATATAGGAAAAAAATAGCTTGGTAAGAGACAACAGGGAGACAAAGCTCAGAAGATGTTCCTGTACCAATCTGAGACAGAATCACATATGCACATTCCTATGATACTTTCCATTTGAGATAATGAATCTTTGTTTCTTTATCTGATGTAGTAAGATGAATTTCTACATTATAATATAGTTGATACCTACTAATAAAAGGGTTATCACTCTCATTCAATTACTTATACAATGAAAGTCATTGCAGATCTATTTGCATAGTTATATTGAAGCTTGAGATGCCTTAGAAAAGCTGAACAAATATGCATTAGGTTAATGCTTTCACTAATTTGTTCCTTGACATGTTATGATGGTGATCTAAAGCACCTGAGCCCACAGTCATAATAAATCATGTCTCTGCTTACTGCACAGTAATACAGAGAGGCTGATGTACTAAGTAGGGATTTAGTGTATCATACAAAATCCTACTTCTCTCATTCAAGACCCTCCTCTGCTCAACCACCTCCTTACATTTTACCTCTGATCTCCTGCTACAACCCATCTCACCTCTTATGATAAGCTAAGGACACTCTCTTCTCAGCTCAGTTTGTGTTTACAGCTCTCTCTCATATAAAACCCTTCCTCCTCATCGTTCCATGTCTGTTGAATGATTTAGTTCCCAGCCAGTGCACTTTACTCATAGTCTTAATGTCTTGTTTAAAATCACACATCCTCAGTGAAGCTTCAACAAACTAGATGGCACTGCAGCTCTTCATGCATCTAAGGCATTTTTAATTTATGTTTAACCATAACCTGACCAGAAATCTAATATTTTATTCCTAATGTACTCAGTATGTTTCTCTTACTGACTTTAGGTTGTAAGCTCTAGTGCAAGAACCCCATCCCCATTGTTTCATTCTGTGTAATTCTTTGTAACCCTTTATTTTCTAAAGTTTAAAATTGTAAGGTGCTATATACACTTGTAGTGCTATATAAATATTTCTTTCTTTCCTGCTCTGGAGTTAAAAGGCACAATTTCATGTCAAGATGCATGTACAAGAAGATAATCGCACATACATGCATGCATATGGATGCACACACACACACATTCTCTCTTATTTCTGCATTACTAGCAGGTTGAAGAGGTTGGTGGATTGAATTTTCCCGTTCGAATTCCCCCTGATGGTCCAGCCTCTGTTTTTTTCCTGGGGTGGAAAGCTCCACACATCCATATTACTAAGCAGAACTGGAGAAGGAGGGATTATGTAGAATACTGAATACATCATAGAGAACACAAACAAATTAAAGGGATAGTAATACTTAAAATGTAAAAAAAAATATTTATTTAGGGTTTATCCTGCTGAGTAAAACAAAGGTACTCCCACTGCTGAAAGGTGGTTGTGTCAAACATTTTTACAGCCCAGACTTGAATTGTTTAGGTGCAGAATCACAGGGGCCTGAAATTGTACAGTGGTGCTGATACTACACCATCGTATGGAGATATATGGTCAACTGACCAGAGCGGTCCATAGATTGGTCTAGCAACAGCGCCACTGCACAATTTCAGGCCATTGTGATACTGCACCTAAAGAATTCAAGTCTGGCCTGTAAAAAGTTTTGAAAAAAATTCTAATCAGCAGTGAGGGTACCCTTGTTTTACTAAGGAGAATATACATTACAATATATATTTTTAACATATTAAGTATGACCTTTAAAACATATAATGCATCTGAGACCTTTCTAGCATTCAGGGATAAAAAAACTGTTAATTAATGGGTTTTTGAGAACTTTTATTTTTCCCCTGTTGGTTTGCTCTAAAATTGTTGCAGTTCTTGTTAGTACATCAGCTGCATTATGTAGTTGTCCATGGTGCTGAAAAGGAATGGGCAAAAACTTTCACCCAAAAGAAAAAGCTTCTGCAGGAATTGCAGTGAAAGGTACAGTATTTCTGCTTATTCCACTGCAGCTTTTCCCACTGCAGCTGCCAACCTAATCCCAATGCACTGTTAGTCATAGACTCACACATACTGGCCCATAGCCTTGTTCCACTGTACTGTTAGAGATAGACTCACACATACTGACCCCCCCAGCCTTGTTCCACTGCAATGATTGCCACAGAAGCACACATACTGACCTCCAGACTTGCCCCATGGTAGTCACAATACCACACATACTGATCACTAGGGTCTGCCTTAGGAGTATTCTACCGGTATAACTGTGCCATGAATCGTTACATTGGAGGTGCCATGTGGAGATATGGTTAGAGCCCATGATATGCACCAACATGGCTAGCCATTACTCCTGTTAGAGTTTGGCACCCTGTGGTCTACTTTTTCTGGCCTGACTAACAACCATAAGGAAGGTGAGGGGACCATGGTAAGGAGCAAGTTAAGGAGTACTCTGACATCACGGCCATCTAATATGAAATGATGGGAGGGAAGAAGAAGGAAACATCAGACAGTAGAGCACTTACCTTCACTCACACTTGCTCCACAATGCATTGGAGAGCTCTCTAGCCTATAAAGGGATATAAAACATGTGCCACACCTACAATTCAGAATGTTAGTGTGGCCAGCACAGCCAAGACATCCCTCAAAATATGGAGCTCTAAGCAGCTGCCCACTCTGCCTATTGGAAATATGGCCCTGACTGGATTACTGATACATACCTCCCAATGTCCTGCTTTAGGAGGTACAGTCTCTCTTTGAGAATACATTCACTCTGTCCAACCCTGGTGTCCCTCTTTTTAGGAAATTAGGCTGTGTGGTGTGTGTATATAAGTGTGTCACATTACTCCACAGCAATGACATTCACATTAATGTTTGTAAAACCTTCAGGAAATGTATTTATAAATTAGCCTGTGTAAATAAAATACTTTGGTCTTGTTCTAAATATTTTATTTAGTTATATGAAGTGGTTACAATAGGTCATGAAATAAACTAAAATTCCCCACCCTCCAGACACACCTGCAACAACAAAGTGTCCGTCTTTGGCATTTGAAATGTTTGGACATAAGTTGATATCTCCATACCCCTTAATGCATTGATGTTTTGTCTAATTATGTAAAGAGGATCTCGTTGAAAAAGCAGATCTATCTAAATACATCATTGGTGCATGCAAATCAGTGAATATGTGCCAGCTTTAATTGTAATGGGTGCAACAAATCCCAAGATGTATAAGTGTTGGCTGAGAGCACAATTAGATAGAAAACTTGTCTATTAAGTCATTAGAAGAAAGATATTAGGCAAAAAACATAGGTCTGAAAAATAAACCACTTAATCGAAGGTTTAGAAGAACCAAGTCATTTGCAGACATAGATTAGGTTGTTCAGATGGACGCATTTAGAATGCTCTTGCTGGGAACTCAATGTGAATCCAGTCTTTAAATAATTTCTAAATTATATTTTGCACAGTTCATTATCTAATATAATTGCAGCTGGAAAAACGACCTGCATGCATATCCACTGCTTCTGTATTCTGCTGATTACCTTGACTTTTAGGCCACATATTTCTCAAGGGAAATCCTATGACATTTTAGGTTTAATTGATAAAGTTTAATATGGGTTAACAGACAAAATGAAGAGAAGAATACGGACATCTCTGCTTTAGTGTCAAATGGATAATAATTCTTAATATGGAAAAAAATATTACAGGAATTATCCTGTTGAATAAAACAGGGGTACTTCCAGTGCTGATGTTTTATGCAAACGTTATTACAACTTAGACTTCCATTTTGTGTCTGTAGGACCTCCGTGGCTTTATATTTTATGGGGACACTATTGAGTCAGCATTTCATGAACAGCTCTGGTCAGTTGACCTTAAACCTCCATAGGATGGTGTAGAAACAGCACCACTATAACATTTCAGGACAATCAGGTACTGCACCCACAAAATGCAATAGCATTTGAACAAAATGTCTCTCTCAGCATTTTGAGTGCACTGCTTTTACTCAACAGAATAAACCATATACTATATATATTTTTTCTCTTATTAAACATTACTGTCCCTTTAAGCCCTCAACACTGAAAGATGAATGTGTATAAGGAGCTAGTGATTTAATTTATCATTGTCATTGTTTCCTGAAATAATTAATTAGTGATGTCATATTTATGGTTATACGAATTCATTTGCATGAACCACTGTAATTTAGGTTTTTATGTATGTATAATTTATTTATATGGTGCCACACATTACATGGAGTGTCTTTCACAAATAAATAAAGAGGGGGTTACATTAAAGGGACAGTGTCACCTACAGTGGTGAGATAAGTACAGTAGCATGCTAAGGGAAAAAATAAAACAAATCTGTTATTATTTATTTATATACTAGTTGAAGAGCCCGTTACACGGGCCACAGTGCCACTGGCAGCCGGTCGCAGGGCAGTCATGTGCAGTAGAGACTGCCCGTACAGTGGCTGATACAGAGTGGGACACTCTTTCTGAGCACCCTGCTCACGCATAGCAGCACGCATAGCAGTGCAGCACGCATAGCAGTCTCTACTGCGCATGACTGTGGAGTTACGCACATTTTAGCTAATTATTATATAGGATTTATGTACACGGGCTCATATTTATAAAATCAAACCGGGTTATTCTGGATTAAACCAACTGTAACATAGGGGACAAATACCAATTCCTAAATGCCCATGCACTTGAATAGAACTTCTTAACCCCTTGAATTCCAGAAAGGTTCCCATCGATTTGCTTTGCAATTCAATGGATACCTCTCTAAGGGTAAAAAAAACTCAATTTAATTAATCAGGAATTTTTATTTGTCCCCTATGGTGGTGCAGTTGGTTTACACCAGAATAACTCCAGTTTGCTTTTAATACATATCATCCATTGTATTTTCCCAAAAAAGTAAAAAAAAAAATTCACACAAATAAATAAATAAACAAACAGTTTAGTAAGCTTTTTGTGATGCTATGCCCTGCCAGCTCATTCTGCTCCTTAACGCCATAGGAACCAGTGGAACAACATGCTGGGGTTGCAAGTTCTTTCAGTGGGCATCCATTTTATATTCAGTTCAAGCTACAAAGGGAGAAAGGAACAAGAATGGGGCAAACAGAATTTACTGGAGAAAAATATATTGACCAGTTCATATATTTCATGTTGACTAGTTTATATACTTTGGGTATGTTTGGGTATATCAAATGACCTTACTAGCACTCATTTGGTTAAAAGCCACATTTAAATAAATGGTAATTTCTATTAGTCACTAGAGTTCAGTTGGTTTGCTCTATTTCTACCTAGTATATCAGAGGGAGAGAGACCTTTCATAAACCAATAGATCCACTTACACTCAGAAAGCCGTGCTCTCCTGCCAGTGCCAGGCTATTCGCACAAGAATTGTTTCCATCTGGTACAGATGATACAGGAAGCTTTTGAATCTATTTGGTGTTCTATTTTTCCTGTGTTTTTACTGTTTACATGCTTTTATATCTCTTCTCTGTTTACAGTTTTGACATTATATTACTGAAAGGGAAGTCTGAGTTATTCCGGCTCTTTACAATTTCCCTTATTCTGATTTTACTAATATCCATTTGAGACAATCACACACACACACACACACACACACACACACACACACACACTTTCTCCCTCACTCTCTCACACAAAAACAAATAAAGTAACACAGGGACACAATTATATGTGTTCTACTTATTTTAAGTATGAGTTGTTGTGTGTGTGGTGTGCGTGTGTGTGGTGTGTGTGTGTGTTTTCACTGTGAATCAACTCAGCCAGAACTGGAAATTTTCTCAGACAAATCAGTTCACAAACTGAATCTCAAAAATGTTGTTGATCTCTAATCACTAGCCACAAAGGACTTAAAGGCATAGTAATATTTCACAATAAAAACAGCACCAATTAATCTTCACAGTATTTGGGCCATGGAGCGTGTTATTTCAATACTGTCAGAGTTGTAGTTCTACAGTAATTGAATGATAAAGTATCCCCCTCCTGCCCCTTTTACTGATGTTACACTGCTCATTTCAGAGCAGCAAGACTGTCCGGATGGATCGCAGAGAGGGACAATAGTCAGTGAGCATAAGGAAAAAAATGAAAAACCTGTTAAGGGAGCAGGGTTTTTCTTATGCTCACAGTAAGAAGATTGTCCCTTGCTGTGGGCCGTCTGGTCCCAGGACCAGATTCCCCATCTAAGGGGTGATGGTTTACACAAGTTAAAAGGGGCTGGAGAGGGATACTTTATCATTCAATTACTCTTGAACTACAACTCTGACAGTATTGAAATTACACCCTCCATGGCCCAAATAGTATGAAGATTAATTGGAGCTTCTGTCTTTGTGAAACATTACTATGCCTTTAATGATGCCTCAATGCATTCTCTGCAGGATAGAATAAATTATTATTCTGCAGCACCAAGCTTTGGACACTTCTCTAGAGCTCAAAGAGTTAAAAGTTTTCTATCATACCATGTCAGTATGTTTCTTACTGTATACAAGTCAATGTTATCCTATGGAGAAAAGCTATCATTTCACAGCAGGAAATTTCCCTCAGCATCTTACAGTACCAAATTAGACTACAGCAGATAGAATAGGGCAGGTCAAGTTATCTATTGAGAGTACTAACATGACCTTACAAGGTTCCAGATAATATGAAAAAGCAATCACCGCTGAGTTATCTGCATTTCAGCTTTCATTACTCACTTCTAATATTTAATACCCTAGGGTAACCTCTTTTTATTGATTTGGGGCATGTACCAGAATCAAACAGTCCACTCCGAGTTGTTTTCTTCAGATTTCTGATTCTTTCACATTATTTTCAACTTGTAGTATAATGTCTTATTTGAGCTGTCAGATTTGGATGTCTTAAGACCTTCTGAGTCTTCTGGCCTACTATTGAAATGAAGCCTGAAATAAAGATTCATTTTATTTTTTATTGCAAAATCTAAATGATAAGCGATACTGTAAGGTTAACGTGTGCCTTGATTCAGTGATTGAAATGAACTGCAGTTGAATACAAATTATATATATATATATATATATATATATATATATATATATATATATATATATATAATTTTTATTCAACTGCAGTTCATTTCAAGCACTATATATATATAGTGCTGTAGATACTGGGATGCACTCGCTGTCAAGTAGTAGAGAGTGACCTGGGTGCACATCAAAGAAGGCATAAAATACATACAGTTCGTGGAGAATGACGGCACTCACAGGGTCCTTTTTTCAAAGCTTACACATAGTTACATTTATTGGAATCAACGTTTCGGCTGTCACTGCAGCCTTTTTCAGGATTCCTTGATTTCTTGAAAAAGGCTGCGGTGACAGCCGAAACGTCGATTCCAATAAATGTAACTAAAGATTCCAATAAATGTAACTATGTGTAAGCTTTGAAAAAAGGATCCTGTGAGTGCCGTCATTCTCCACGAACTGTGTATATATCTATCTATATATATATATATATATATATATAATATGTGTGTGTATATATATAAATATACAGCACAGTGGGCACTCCAAAAACATAGAGATATTGTTAATAAATATTACGCCCGGTGCTGCTTGAAAAAAATATGGATGGTAATGTGTAGATGAGAGATCCCATCAAAATACAAGCGCACGGCTGGGTCTATACTTAATCAATCATTTATTAAATAAAAAGATCAACGTTTCGACCCCCTTGGGGGCCTTTATAAAGACAATACTAAAATACAAACACTGGCCTTAAAGGGATAGTAATACTTCATTTTAACTTTATTTTATTTTGTAGGCATTAAAAAAACATGAAGAATGATATAAGTCTTATCTCTGAAACCTTTATGGTTTAAGAGATATTCACAAACAAAGTATCCCCCCCCCTGTTCAACCAGATCAGAAGGGAGATGCCCAGGTAGACTGCAGAGAGGAACAATCTTCAATTAAGATAATGGAAAAAGCTGAAAAACTTGTCAAGGGGGGAAGGGCTTTCATTGTTTTCATACAAAGAAAATTGTCCCCTTCTGTTATCTGTACTGTCATACAACCAGATTCACATCTGAGAAGAGATTGTTTACACTAGGTAAAAGGGGCGGTGAGGGGAACTTTGCTTGTGAATATCTCATAAACCATAAAGGTTTGAGAGATAAGACTTATATCATTCTTCATGTTTTTTTAATGCCTACAAAATAAAATAAAGTTAAAATGAAGTATTACTATCCCTTTAAATGGTCAGTGTTTGTATTTCAGTATTGTCTTTATAAAGGCCCCCAAGGGGGTCGAAACGTTGATCTTTTTATTTAATAAATGATTGATTAAGTATAGACCCAGCAGTGCGCTTGTATTTTGATGGGATCTCTCATCTACACATTACTATAAATATATATATATATATATATATATATATATATATATATATATATATAATGTGCTTTTGTTAAAATATGATAAATCAATTTTAAAAAAGCTCAGAAAATCTTGGTTACAGCTTCTCTGACTTTATTCTACTATTAGTTATTTTAACAAAACAAGGGGGAGCACAAAGCTAAATTTCAACAAACTAATCCATAATTTCCATAATTTTGTATGCTAGAGTGGGAAATATGATGTATGCTTTAAGTTAAAGATATAGTAATGTTTTAGTAATGTTTAATATGGAAATTATATATCACATGCAGGGAGTATCCTGCTGAGTAAAACAAGGGTAATTCTACTTCTGACAGATGTTTTATTCCAATGTTATTGAAGATCAAGCTTGCGTTTTTGGTTGCAGTTCCTCTATGGCATGACATTTTATGGTGGTTCTTAAACTTTAGAAATCTGTGGGCAGATATGATCAAATAACCATTAACCTCTATAGGATTCTATCGCAATAGTACAACTGTAAAATGTTACACCATTGAGGTACTGCACAGAAAACTGCAAGTCCAGGCTGTAATAACTTTCAAATAAATCATCTATCAGCTGGGAAGTACCCATGCTTTATCCACCATGATAAACTTTGCAGTATACATTTTTCAGTATTAAGCATTACTAGCCCTTTATTTATTTACTTATTCATTGATTTTTAGTTTAAACAATGAAATGGAATTTGTGCACTTGATTTTTTTTTTAATTTCAACTTAATCTATCATTCTGTTCAAAATTTATAAGCATTTGAGAATTAGCCTTTAATGTTGAATGACCATTCGAACTATAATTATAACCGCGTAACTGCCTTGCCATAATGAATATAGATGAAGTGCTGGAATTTGTGCAAACCAGTGTCACCTTGCCCAGGTACAGCCCCAGAGAAGACTATGGTTAGGATGAAATTAATACTTGCAGGACTTAAAGATGCAGTGCTATCTAACACAACATTCAGATAAGAACAGTAGCATGATAAGGGGTAAATAAAATCAGATCTTTGTTTTCATTCTGATATTCCTCATATAACTTCTTCACACACACAAAAATAACTCAGTTTAGGAATTTTCTTTTAAAAGACCAGTACATTTTTTTGCATGAAAAAATATATGAAAAAACATTTTCCTGCCAATTTTAGCAAGGGTATTCCAACTGCTGGATAAAATGATTACTGTACTGATCACAGATAAAAGGGAGGAGTGATAGCTTTATGTCTGAGTAACTTAAAGTGCAAGCTTCCAAGACAACTTAGGTCTCTTCTTCAGGCATGTTTAGATTGTTCTGAACAAGACTGAAGAAGAGACCTATGTTTGAAAGTTTGAACCCCAAAGCTATCCAGTATCACTTTTACTCTACCAGTCTCCATTTTACTGTACCTAGGCATACACTGGAACACTATTTCTTAACCCATGCCCCTCCACTTGTCTTTGTACATGTGGTCCAGTCTATCTATTTCATACAGCTTTTCATACTGATAAATCAGAGGTGGCTGGTTTGCTGGTAGTGACTAGAATTGTAGTCCTGAACAGCTGGAGGGTCTCAGGTTGCACACCACTGGGCTAAGTGCAAGAGAACCAGTTGTTATACATTTCAATTATACCTGCCCTATTAAATTGCTTTTTTGTTTTCCTCTTCTAATCATTCCTAATTTGGGTTAAATTCAATTAATTGCCTTTAGTCGCCAGTGATCTAATTTTCTTGGCTACACATGTAGTTTTCCCAATCGTATTACTCTAATGACTTTCTCTGCTCCCTTACAACATAATTTTATATTCTCATAATGGTTTAGTTTTTATTATTTCTCTTTTAACTCCTTGAGGACCAGAGTGGGTGTGCAACACATTGATTCTCAAAAAGTTACACATTCGCTTGTCCTCTAGGGGCTAATACAAACCGAGGGGTACCAATCCAAGGGACATAGGTGCAATTGCTCTTCATAATGGGACAGAAAGACCTCTAGCATTCAAGAGGTTGAATTCTCCATTTTATTTAAAGATAATTATTTGTATTCCTCCCCTATGGTGTAGCTGAATTCCTCTACTTTTCCTTTGAACATAAGACCAAGAGAACCTGATACAGGGCTGGATTCCATTGTAGGGGATAATTATCACTGCTTTTATATCCGAATTCCCCCTAGACTTGTCACTGTCAGCTCAGTCCCATAACTAGGGATCGGTGAAAATATTTGCCTCAAACTGAAATTGACGAATAATGGTACTTCCCATCTGGCACATCATTTACCGCAAAAAGTGGCATTTTTTCACTTTTTCATGTTTTTTTTTGCCTAGCTCATTGCATTGAAATCAATGGGAAGAAAAAAAATTTCCCCACCAAACTAAATTTTTTTCTACCTTTCAACAGCCATATACAAGGGTGTCAGGCTCTTGCAGCATGCCATTTTGTGTTTGTGAGAGGAGAAAGCACCATGTTTTTTAAGCTAGAGAATATAGGGGAATTGAAGTTTAGTTTAGGGAATCTTTTAGGAAGGTCATTTGTTCTCTGTATTAGGAGAGTCTGGGGGCACTCTGGGGAGAAGAAGGGAGGAACGAGGTTGACCGCAATACCCTAAAATTCCTGAATGGAAAGACACAGGAATCTGGAGAACCTATTTGTTTGCTGATCTTGCTTGCTTGCTGATCTCGCTGTTATTTCTCTGTGCAGGTGAAGTCTGGGGAAAGAAGTTGTTGATTTTGTATTTCAGTTATATTTTTATTCCATACAAGAGCATAACAACCTGCCCCATCACCAGCTGAAAATGGAGGTCCCTACCAGGTGGAATTCCACAATGTACATGCTAGAGCATTTGTACGAGCAGAATAAGGCCATTAGCGAATAGACCATGCAAAACTGGAAGGCTTTGGAGGGGGCCTCTTTGTTACCTGGCCAATGGCAACTTATGTGCTATGTATATGAGCTGTTGAAACCCTTTGAGGGGGCAACCCTGCTGGTGAGTCGCATTGGGGCAGGAATTAGTGAAATTCTACCACTGATAGTTTTATTGCAGAAAAAAATGAGGAGCATGGCTGAGGAATCTTACCATGATGACAACACAGACATGCACAAGCTGGTAAATGACCCGTTAGTGTGCTTTGAACAAGATCCTCTCATAGTGTCCATTAAAAACAATGAGGAATACATTATTGACACTTTGCTGGACACCCACTTCCAACACAAAATGTCAGAATTTCTGCCAAAGGGACATCAGCAGTTTGTTACAACAAAGAGTCATGACGATCAGCAGCAACTCTCCGAGGAACTGGATTCTGTCAAGGAAATTCAAGACATGCTTATTGATCGAGTGGAGGGTTGCATTGTGGAGGATGAGAGGGAGAAAGTGAGGGCACAAAAAACATCTAGACAATATAGTGTAAAGGAAGGCAGCAAAGCATTACAACCAGCAGAAACCGCTAAATCATCAACCAAAATATCCCATTTTGAACACAGGGCAATTCATGGGCCTCACCAGGGAGGCAGAAACTCAACATTGATGGTGGTTGCGGCACATCTCTTTGGGACTTGCCCCTTGAGTATTGGTTGGTAACTGACGCACAGGAGCACCATGTAGCTCCTAGAAGTGGTCCCACTGCATGTGAGATGGTTTCTGCATACTTGCAGGATAGCTACGTTCTAGGCAGAAACAATGACCCCATGGACCATTGGCAAACAAAGCAGTGCGTGTGGCCAGCATTGACACGTAATGCAGTGGAAACCCTTAGATGTCCTCCAGCAAAAGTTGAGTCTGACAGGGTTTTCAATGGAGCTGGTTACATTGTCAATGACAGCAGGACGCGGCTTTCAAGCAGCAATGTTGGGAGACTGGTATTCTTTCAAATCAACCAACATATCATACCATCTAAGTATCAGGTAGCAGAAACAACACATGATACAGAAAGCCAGGACAAATATAATAACAGAAGCACAGATGAGGAGGAGGAGGGATGTGAAGAAGGGCTGCCATCATCTACCCCACTTGGGACCACTGCTATGAATGATAAGTAATGTGTGTCAATAATCTGAGAAGGAGGATAGCGATTTGACACAAACATGACAATGGTAAAAACCATATACTTACACAAATCACACCATGTCAGTCCCCCCACCACCACATTGTAGATTGTACTTTATTGTTTTTATTACTTAACATCATCATGAATACATGCCAGTGTCACTTAAGCAGGAAGTTAGTGTTGGGGGCAAAGGACAAATGCATTCTGCGTGCTATCACATTTTTCAAGGCATATGTTGCTGCAGGATTCGAGACTTTGACTTTCAGCCACTTATTTCTAAACTACATCCCTTAGAAAAAGTGATATTGCAGTGGGAAATGTAGTACTCATAGGAAAGGAGGAAGATTTTGCATTGGTGAAAAGGAGAAAACTTTTGCGAAAAAGAGAAAAGTCTGCCAGTTTTCTGAAAAAGTCATGCTGGAAATCTTTTTCCACTTTTCACTCACACTTACCCATAACTATGAAATTACAAAAAAAAAAAAAAAACCATTACCTTTAGCTCACCCACCTTAGAGTTAGAAACACACTTGAACACCTTATTTTAATACAATGAAACATGCCAACATACATATAATACAATACAAAAGAAGTATGAACCATTATCCATTAAACATCTAAGTGTTTGCTATTCCTTCTTTGTATCTAACTGACCCTAAACATTCTAATGCCTACTACATATTTCATGTTTCCTAACTCACATTTATTGCAATATACAACCATAGGGGGCGGAGTCCACATCAGACCAATAATGCCACATAAGCCTGACCATTCTGGAGAGATTACATCCTTCTGAAACTAAGCATTGTGTTCCTTAGATCAGGTGGGGTGAAGAGGAAGGGGCAGAAAAGGCTGACTCAAAAAGGATTTCAGTCTACCTTTCTGTTAAAGAAAGTGACTGAGAATGTAGGCATTATGGCCAATTTGCTATCCAGCATTCATAAAGCTGATTTGGTGCCCTTTCTAACTAAAGAGAAAATTAAAGGGTTTATCTCTGAGATTAAAAACTTAAATTTGCGGAAAAGGCTGAGCAATCCAAACTCAATAAAAATCTTGCTCAACTGGGCCGATGTATCCATATTCAGGAGTATGACAGAGAAACTTCGTGGACACAACTTCATGCTCTTAAACATACTGGCTTCCTCCCCAGATGTGGCAACAAAGGAATGCAACAATAAATTATTTACAAGATAATATCGTACCCCTCAGGCACTAGCCAGATTTTATCTAAACACCTCTTCAACATTTTGGAGATGAGGCTCGGCCATTGACTCCATAAAGCACATATGCTGAAGCTGCTCCATGATTTCTCCCTTCATATTGAGGCCATTCTTGGGGCTCATATATATTATTTCCAGTTTCTGCTTCTCTTTGCCACCAATATCTCAACTGAAATATCTACCAATAGACATGCCAAAAGCTTATACTTACACCTTGAAAATGCTGCTAAGTCTCTGATCCCACTGAAGTGGAGATCTACTGCTCCACTGATGGTGTCAGCCTGATGGATGAAGGTAACAGCTATTTAAATAAACTCTAGGTTCTCTCTCATGGCAGACCTGACCTCTTGTGTGAATGTTGGGGACTCTGGACATCCTACAACCCAGTATGTGGAAAATATTAAGTCTCTGACTCTAGAACCCCAGTGTTGCTCCTCTTTCTTGCTGACCAGCCTGGTGACTCTGGGCTCCTCTGCTCTCAGTCCCACCCACACTTACCATCTTTCCTACCTTCTCATGTTACATCTTTTTTTTCCATTTTCTTTCCAGTTGTTGCCAGGGAACTATCACTTGACTGCTTAAGACTGTCATGTTCTACCCCACAGAACTACCCTACATCCATTAAATTAATCTTTTATTGGTGGGACAGATGGGCCTCCCCATTCAAGATTCCAGGTCTCACTGTCAGCTCCCATTCTCTTCCTAACTGAGCTACATGCATTTTTGTTAAAGTTATCTTATGTTTGCCTCTGTCATTCCTCAAGACCTTGACCCTGACCATCACAACCGAGGAACAATCCCAGATGAAGACCATGGTTAGAAAACAACACCAACCATTCCCAGCCTCTCTTAAATCCCCCAATAAGCTCTATCTGTAACATAAACCCAAATCATTCTCCCAGCATGCAAGACATTTGGAGATCAACAAACCCTATATTTTTATCACAGTAAATAAAATCTGTTGGTACCTCATGTTGGTCTTTCAATATTCTATTTGAGGCAGCACAAACATTGGGGCTCAACCTTTGGGGTTCAGTTGCTGCATTTTTGCAGATACTGTTCCTGTACCTGGCTTTGACCTTTGACTGTTGAGCTGGTGGGCTTTGCCTTGTCTCCTGAGTGGGTACTTTGTCTTAGACTATTCAATATCATGCCACAGGGGGCAGGTAGTTGTAGTCCTCTAATACTCTGTGGAGCACCTGATTTGCAGCTCCTATCACTAAACCAGATTGCCTAACCTATCTTGGAATTCTGAACCTGCTCCTGTGTGGACACTCACTGTGGGAGACTCTGACTTTACCCTCAGGCCCTGTTTTTAAACAAATGTGCACCTCACTGCAACTGGACTCCTCTCCAGAAAAGACCTTCCTTCAAGTACATTACAGAAGATCACCCCAACTGAACCCCCAGAGGGTCCTGAATGAAGGGTTCCAGCTGTAGGCTGATATCAGCTGCAGATCACTTCTCTGTGAGATCCAGTTTCTGCTGGAACCATCACCATGCTTCAGATACTGCTCCTTTAGGTTGATGGATCAACACCATAGGGAACCCCTGGGACCATCGTTCCTGACATTCCCTCAGATATTATAGGACTTTCCCTGCTGAGTAAAGCATTGGTTCTTACATTGCTAGAAGCTACTTTAGAAAAATGTAAAACAGTTTAAACTGTCACATAGTAATGAATGGAATGCACAGTGCTGATTCTATGGTAAATCAGGCATTGGAATCAGATACTACACCTACCTAATGTCAATTTACTAAGCTATGTACAAGATTTCGCTGTGCATGCCATGGTTCAGGTGTATATTATTGTCCTAAATCTGACAGAAATTTACACTTGTATGTACTATAACACTCATATACTGCTACCTAGTGTGCCACTGGCACTATAAACTAATGCCAGTGTGCTACACTGGTGAATTCTTACATTATCCCCAGAGTTACTATCACATTCTATACAGAACTGACTCACCTCTCCCACAGAATGCTATAAAATAACTGTCTAGATACCAAGTGGAGTGCAGATGAATTGTTTGGAGACTATATAGTACTTTTAACTAGGTGACTATTAACCCCTACGCATCAGGAGCACTTCATTGGTAGTCATGCATACGAGTACAAGCTTTAAATGTGTGTAGCTCATGGATGTTCTTTTCCTTTAACTAAACATGCAGCATTTTTATCCTGTTAAAATTTTACCACTGTAATAAGAACTTCTCAGAACTGATTGTTCCTAAAGCTGCAATCCTATTACAGGCAGGTGCAGCCCAACCACATGTGATCACTTCTATCGCAATCACACGACCATGTAGCCAAATTGTCTGTGGCACTTTGGGAGTAATTTATCCTATGGGGCAAGCTGCATCACCACAGGATGCTTTCTGTCTCCCTTGTAATGAACTAAATGCACAGATGAGGATGTTTGTATCGATGTGGAGGTGGACTAGCTACATTTCAGTGGTGCATTCACAACAACCAGTTTGAAAAGCTCAAGTAATTAGCTCACATTCAAGGTCAGCTCAATATAATGAGAGACAAATGTTCTCTTAAATGTCATGTCGCTGTACACGTCAGCCAAGGCAAATTGGCCAATTGCAACTCTTAATGACTCCTGAAAACTGCAGGTACTTATAACACTAATCTGAAAACATGAATCCCACATGTATACCAATAAAAACATGACTTAATCATATTCTTGTTTTTGTATATAACTACATAATTTTATAAAATGTTAGGACATATTGTATATGCTATATATAATCTTTGAAGTTAATGTACTAAGAAGAACTGGAACCCTGTTGAAGAGGAAAATTAAAGGAGAACTAACACCTCCTAGTAATAATCATCTTCTTGCCTATTATGTCCAGAAAATCCTAATGGCCCCTGTGAATTTTGCCTTTTTGCAGTCCTGAGTGTTATTTCCAAGCAGATATGACAGTTTCTAGCAGGGTAACAGGACTTCACACTCTACTAAGCCCTCTGGAATGTTTCACAAAAACAGCAGCTCCAATTAATCTTCATATTATTTGAGCCATGGGGGGGGGGGTTATTTCAATACTGTCAGAGTTGTAGTTCAAGAGTAATTGCATGATAAAGTATCCACCACTGCTCAGATGTGGAACACCCTCAGATGTGGAATCTGGTCTTGGAACCAGACAGATAACAACAAGGGACAATCTTCTTACTGTAAGCATAAGGAAAACTCTGTCCCCCACCCCCGACAGGTTTTTAAGGTTTTTCCTTATGCTCACTGAAGATTGTCCCTCTCTGCAATCCATCCGGACAGTCTTGCTGCTCTGAGGTGAGCAATAAAAATGGTAGGAGGGGGATACTTTATCATTCAATTAATCTTGAATGACAACTCTAACAGTATTAAATAACACTCTCCATTGCCCAAATACTATGAAGATTAATTGGAGCTGCTTTTATTGTGGAACATTACTGTCCCTTTAACCCCTTAAGGACTGGCGCGCACACGCGTGCACCATGGAATATTTTTTTTATCTGATTCAGGGCTCCCCAGTGGTGTGTAGCTCCGTGAGGAGCCCTGAGTTCCATGTCATGCCAGGACCGTCACTGGTCCTTAAGTAATGAACAGCTGCGATGGTCCTGGCACGGCACTAGACGTTAAGGGGTTAAGAAGCAGCATGCTTCTTACAAATTGGATGCTTGTCTTGTTTCAAATGTAAGAGTGAAACAAAGAAAAAGCAAACTGAAATGTTTTGGAGAATGTTTCTAAATGAAATCAGCTTCAAATGGGATTAGCTACAGAGAAAAACTGAAGGTTAACTAAATTAATAAGTCGATGTCCTTGCATGGGAATCATCCAAAGGCCTTTAAGAGAACCTGTCCGGTCACTGCTTAATCTCTATTGAATTTTCAGAAAAATCAATATAAATATGTTTAGTAAAAAGGGAATGCATGGGTCATACAGTTCATCACATAGAAAACGGACGATGCCACTTCTGCAGAATTAACCTCTTAGATTCTAAAGATGTCTTTATGCGTACATTAACCATATTGTTTTTTTCCCCTGAGGGTGGAATACATTTTTGGCTGCAGTGTGAATGTGTAGAAATATCTTGGTAATATGGGCTCTGTTTAATAGATTAATGCTATGTCAGCACTGTGCAGACTGTTTCTGAGTGGTATTTAAGAATGATTAGCAGTCTCACTTTTACCCTTTGTAAGGAGACTTTTCCTGTGACTTTTAACCTATAGACCTGAGTAGTGGCTGCTTCTTGTTCCTGTAGCCAATACATCTTTAGAAAGTGATATTTGGCTGTGGAAACAAAGGCAGACACTACTCATGTCTGAAGATATGAGAGGATCAAGGAAGTCTCCTTGCTAAGGGCCACGCTAATCAGTTCTTAACCCTTTGAGTGCCAATGGGGTATGCAATGCATTGCAGAACAATGCATTGAGTACCCCCTGGCACTCAAAGGGTTAAAACAAACAAAAAACACCTCTCATTAATTGTAAATTAATGTTGGTCACTGCATTACAATAAATATTTATCAGAAATATTTTGATCATTGAGACTAGCTTTAAAAGAATAATAATGTTTCATAATAAAAGTAGCTCTAATGAATCATCATTGTATTTGGACTTTGGAGAGTGTTATTTCAATTCTGTCAGAGTTGTAGTTCAAGAGTAATTCAATGACAAAGTATCCCCTCCCCACCCCTTTTACTGGTGTAACACTGCTCAGCCAGATCAGAAGGGAGGTGCCCAGGTAGACAGCAGAGAGGGACAATCTTCAATTAAGATAAGGGAAAAACCTGAAAAACTTGTCAAGGGGGGCAGGACTTTCAATGTTATCACAGGAAGAAGATTGTCCCCTGCTGTTATCTGTCTGGTCTATGGACTGCATTCCACATCTGAGAAGAGATTGCTTACACTAGGTAAAAGGGGCGGGAGGAAAAACTTTCTTGTGAATATATCTCAAACCATAAAGGTTTGAGAAATAAGACTTACATCGTTCTTCATGTTTTTTTAATGCCTACAAAATAAAATAAAGATAAAATGAAGTATTACTACTATCCCTTTAAAATCATGACTAGATTGTATAGGACTCTCAAACAGCTCCATTCTTCCTTCTACAATGTTAGCAATGTAATCTCAAAACGGGCACCATTTGTTAGATCTGTCCTTTAATGCCAGATTTTGGAACAGGGTTTTGTCTGAAATCTGTAAACTGCCATAAGCATGAGCATCTTTGGAAGGACAAGAGGGGACACTCCCCCCAAAAATCTTGCACTCACCTGGATAATCATAGAAGCTGGGTAGGCAGGCCTGGGGGCATATTATGGCTTTGACCCCCTTCCCCCAGAAAATTTTCTGTGGACAGCCATGGTCATAAGGTTACACAAGAAACCACAGTTTATCCTTCTAAATCTGCATCATCAAATTTTACAAAAGAAAATATCAGTTACTATCCTATAGGCACATCTTGTGAATGCATCCAAATTATCCCTTTCTTTTGTAATCAAACAAAAGGCATCTCTCTTTTGGATTTAAAACTGAAAATGTGTTACATTTTGACCATGGATAGCTAAGTAAATCCATTGTTATTCCTTTGACTTAGTTTGGAGCCCCTGGATGACTTATATTTCTTCATGTTTATTGTTGTCTGCCCCTTTTCCTTCATTACATTATTTATGTGCCTAAGGTTGGCCATTGGGAGATACTCCGTTATTCCTTGTGTGGCTCATTATCGCGCATCCTCTGTGTCCTTAGTTCACTCTCATTCTTTCATTCCTTCCCTATGAAATATTTTTGGGTGATATAAATAATAGCATGCATTATCTTTATCAATTTTTCATTCCGTGCTGCCCTGGAAGTTCTGTTTGCTATTGTGTTTTCTTTCTTACTGGAAATGTAATAACAATGTATTCTAAAAAAAAATATAAAAATAAAATAGACCCCTAATGGTCGTATAAAAACTGGAGTTATTCTGGAACAAATAACAGCATTATAAGTGACAAATAAAAATCCAGAATGGCCTAAATGGGGCTTTTAACCTCTTGAATATTAGAGAGGTATCCAACGCACTGTTAACAGACGGACTTTAAAACGAAGACATTGTCAGTGAAGCAGGGGAATCTGGTTCAATTCCTGTGTCAGCAATTTGTGTCAGATTATCTTCTTTTGCCTGTGGCATCAAGACTTAGATTGTGTTCTCTACAGGGCAAAAGCTCAATGAAAAATTACGTGTCCAGTACTGCATATAAATTGGTAGCACTATATTAAAATAAAAATGTTATGATGTTAGCAACAGAGTTAACTGGGACCTAGAAAAAGTTCTTCTATAATGCACTCTAAGGGAGAGTTTGAGTCATAGACTAAGGGTTTCACAAGTAAGTTATAGAAACAGTACCAGGTGGTAACCAGAGATGGATGAAAAGGTTTGTTTTTATTTTCCTAATTTTTTCTTGTTCTTTGTTTTTATTACAAGAAACAAACGGTAATTTTCTGCTTTTTTTCTGCTGAAATTGGCATTCATAGAAAATACATCAAATTTCTGCCATTTGCTTTTGCCAATCGGTTTCGTTTGAAAATTTTGAGGTTCTTGCTTATGCTTTCTATAGCCATAATAGTTCCCTCCCCAATACTATAAAACCCTGCTTCTCACTACTATAAAGATCCAGAACTTCCTATGTTGCTGTGAAGTCTAGTGCAAGAGAGAGTTGTAGAAGCATACAGTTGTAATTAAAATTATTCAACCCCCATTGCAAATTTGGTTTATTGTCAAAATTTACAGACTTTCAGCTGTTTGCAATGACAAATAAAAAAAAAAACAATTGAAATAGTTCAACACAACGAATGATTCAAGTGGTTTCCCCAAATTCAACGGAAAATGCAACTTCTAATGACCTCTCCTGTCTCAAAATTATTCAACCCCCTGAATAGAATCCCTCACAACAGCACAAATATGCAAAACAGATGTTGTCTCACGCACACATGATGCAACTAATCAAGGGCTTCATTAGTTGTACCAGGTGTGCTTGACCTGGAACACATGAAATACCTGAACTGGCTAGGGTTTTTTTGAGTGTCAATTTTGACTGCATGTTAGAAATATGGCTAAGTCAAAAGAATGGTCCAAAAACTTAAGAGAAGAGATCATCACCCTTCACAAACAAGGAACAGGATACAAAAAGATAGAGAAGGCACTGAATGGAAGCATAGTTCACAAGTTCAAAGCCAAAGGAACAGTGGTTACACTACATGGACGAGGCAGAAAAAAGAAGCTATCAATGGCTGCAATCAGAATTCTGAGAAGGCCAGTTAAGATAAACCCTCGAGTGACTGCAAAAGACCTGCAACAAGACTTGGTGGCAACAGGCACTGAAGTTTCAGTGAGCACAGTTCTGCACATACTAAACGTAGAAGATTTCCATGCAAGTACATCACTACTGACCTAAAAACACAAGAAAAGTTGGCTCCAATATGCTCAGAATCATATAAATAAGCCACAGAAGTTTTGGGATTCTATTTTTTGGAACAATGAAACAAAACTGGAACTTTTCGGCCCAATGGATTAGCTCTATGTCTGGATGAAGTAGAATGAAGCATACCCTGAAAATAACACTCTGGCTACAGTTAAGCATGGTGGTGGCTCAGTGACGCTCTGGGGCTGCTTTGCAACTATCACGGTACCTGTGATTGCCCTCTGATGGCACTGCTGCGGTGTGTGGGAGACATTGTACTATCACTTCCTGAGTGTCATGCTTATACACATTTACTATTATTATAGGCCTATGGTAATTGTAAGAGTGAGTCTCCCCCTACTTGCTAGGCCTTATAGGCCTCAGTCTGCCAGTACTCCTCTGTCCTTTTATGGTGTACCTGTGTGCTAGCTCTTGTGATATTCCTATGCTCTGATCCGTGTACGACCTCTGGCTACGTTTGACTCCAGCTACGTTTGATCCCTGACTTGTTGCCATCCGCTCTGGTCTGACCCATGGCTCCATCTGACTATCCTTTCAGGTCTGACTTTTGGCTCTGTCTGACTATCTGTTTCAGTCTGACCCTTGGCTCTGTCTGACTATCCGCTCAGGTCTGACCCATGGCTCCGTCTGACTACCCGCACTGTGCTGACGCCGGCTCCAGCTGACTATCCAATACGGTACTGACCTTGGCTTGGCTGACTAACTACTCTGTGTTGACTCTAGTTCTGGCTGACTATCAATGTGTTTCCAACTCTTGGCTTGACTGCATCCGCTCTCTCACTAGACTGTGCTCTAGCTGGTACAAGCTGTGCTCTGGCTATCCTATTCTTCTTGTTACCAATGGTTAGAGCCTTTGAGTATTCCCTAGCATTCTGGGGATTTAAGTCACCATTGCCTTCGCTACCCTAGCATTCTGGGGTATCTTTAGTCACCTTTGCCTGTGGGTTTACCCTAGCTTTCTAGGGGAGTTACTCTCATTTTGCTTGGATGTTTCCGCTTCACCTATACTAGTAGCTACTGCTATCCTTGCTACTATTACACGATACAGTCAGATTGGGATCAGCATCCCTTCAGTCTGTGTATCCTGTGCTGTCTCCATGCCTGGCTAGTGACAGTTTGGGAAGTGCTTGTGCACTGTCTCCACACCTGGTCCTATGAGGGTTGGGGAAGTGCTTTCCGTATCTTTTCTGTTCATATTTTAATATAGATATTGATTTTACGGTATCTGTACTTGTCAGTGTCATTATTCCATAGACACTCCATGACAGCATCCTCTGGCACTGGAAACATGCAGTGTTTGGAAGGCAAGATGGAATCATTGAAGTATCAGGAGAAAACATCATGCCATCTGCGAGGAAGCTGAAGCTTGGGCGTGATTGGACCTTTCAACAGGACAATGATCCCAAGCATACCTCAAATTCCACCAAGTCTTGGTTGCAGAAGAAGTCCTGGAATATTCTACAGTGGCCATCACAGTCACCTGACTTGAACCCCATAGAAAATTTCTGGTGGGATTTGAAGAAGGCGGTTGCAGCACGAAAACCTACGAATATTACTGAACTGGAGGCCGTTGCTCATGAGGAATGGGCTAAGATTCCTCATATGAACAGAATGTTACAGCAGCAAACGGACATCCATTACACTTAGACTTGATTAAAATAAAAACATATCTTTTTATTCATCTTCAATATAAAACAGCAGATACAGAACAAACGGTATGGGATAGAAGTGGGGCAGGACACACAGGAAGGACTCCTCGATGTAACGCGTTTTGCGCAAATTAGCGCTAACTCATAGACTGAACCACAAACACACCAGTGTTAAATAACCTCAGTGAAGGGGTGATTGGTTAAAATTCAGAAAAAGGAAATCCCATACAAAATTGGGAAACTCCTCCCCATGTTTGTCATTGCAAACCCATAAATCCAAATGTTGCATTACTGCATGAAACAAATGTATCATGTGTAGCAAATCAGGAACTATAAGTAAAAGGGAAGAGAATCTGGTCAGCACAGATACTTCTTCAAGAAGTTATAATTTCATAAAAAAGAGAGAATCATACTGACCCCACATATAGAAGGTAGACAAACTACGGGACATGTATATTATATCAACAGAAAATACAGGAATGGTTTAATCACAGAAGATATATGATATATATAGATAACTACATAAATAACTGTACCAATGAAAGCTTAAACTAGATGTTAACAAAATACATATATAAAATCTAAAGGAAAAATGGAAAATAGAAATAAGTATAAATATAAATTATATATAATTAAATAATATATAGTATATAATCCATTCTGAGCAACTGTAATTGACACAACAAAACACGTGCCCACATAGTTCCCCATCTAACTAGACTGGGGTCTAAACAGAACAAAATAACAAAAGCAGAATGCCAGAGCAAGGCGTAAGCCCGCGCAAACCACATGGCAAACCCTAAGTGGACCAACAGCCCATCCCCCAAAAATTCAAAAAATGTTGCTGATGTCCCATTCGGAGTGCAAGCCCTGGGGCACCCAGGTCTTGAGATAAAATATCCATGGCAAACAGTATAGCCTACATATTGTTTAAAACATATCTTACATGTAACTAAATAGATAACAAATTATGAAATACAATTTATGTAACCAGCAATATTGTAAGAACAATTGTCCACCGAACTTTTGAAGCAATTTGAAACACAAGCATACTGGTAGCATTTACAGATAGAGGTTCCAAACTTAAAGAAGCCCTTGTTCCTCAACCACATAGGTGCAACCCTTTTGCTTAAAAACAAACTGGGCGACACCCGATTGCTTATGGTTGGTCCTCTCCTCGCCACAAAATCACAGCCATCCTGAAGCACCAACCTACTATCCGTGCTCAGTAAAGGCAGATGTCTTCTGATGATACTAAAGATAGCCCAAAATTGTTAGCTAAAGCTAGTGATGAACCTAACATCCCACCTATTAATCCCAGATTGGTTTGTCCTTCAACAGATCATCCCTTACTTGTGATTTTGCAAGAGCTCCTCCCTATAACCCCTGTCAACAAACCTTTGTTTGAGATCACGTTCAAACTCAACATCCGTAGAACAGTTTCTGCGTAACTGCAGATATTGTCCTTTGGGGACATTGTTGACCTGAAATCTAGGGTGGGCAGATCTAGCATGCAAAAGGTTGTTGCCAGATGTGGGTTTCCTATAAATATGAGTCTGAACTCTCTCTGAAGCAATATCACTTCTGAGGATTAGATCTAAGAAGGAAACCGAGGACAATTCGTGGGCATAGGTAAAACGTAACTTAAGTTCATTATTATTTAGACTTCTCATAAAGCATGAGCTTCCTCACCGGTGCCCCCCAAATAAAGTTGAGGTCGTCAATGTACCTCCCGTACCACAAAATCAAGCTCCGACAGGGGTTGTCACCCCCAAAGATGTGGGTTGCCTCCCACCAACTCATGTATAAATTGGCGAGAGAGGGGCAAAACTTGCCCCCATTACAACACCACACCTTTGGAGGTAAAACACCCCATCAAAGGCAAAGAAGTTGTTGGACAGGAGGTACACAGACAATTGCACCAAGAAGTCTATCAATGAGGCATCATACTTGTAAAACTGTATCAACTGTGCACAGAGAGCAATGAGACCCTTGTCATGGGCAATAGAAGAACAGAGGGCCATCACATCAGCTGTCAACCAGGAACATCCCTCATGCCACTTAAAGCATGACAGCTGCTGTAGCACCTACTTAGTATCCTGCAGGAAGCCAGGCAAAGTGTCCACTACCGGCCAAAGGTAGTAGTCTACTAGGTATGACAGAGGCTCATTAAGTCCTTCAGTGCCAGAGGTTTGGGCCATTTCCTGTACCCTGTAGGCCAGACACATTTTCAGCATTTTTGCTATCCTTCTGTTTAGGCTTGATTTCCTCTGGGAATTTCTAGTTACATTTGAAAAACTATATTGTTTTTTTCAAAACGAATTGAGCTTTCTCGTGGTACCTTACATGAAGAGAATTTTGCATTGTGCAAAAAGCTATGATGTCATAACTACAAATAAAGTAAAAATTTACTCATTTTGCTAAAAATCACATACTATGTATCAAAAACATTTACCTTGATTGAAAAAGTTTCAATTATTTGAAAAAGCCCTGAGTCCCCTGAGTAAAAAAAATACCACATTTGTACAGTTTTACCTACATACATGGCTAGCATAGAGCCCTAATCACCAGCAGTGCAAATTACATTTTCAACTTTATTAGCTAATATGCACATTCTAGTGTTTTTGTGGTAAATCTACCCTAAAACAGTGGAATAACTATATAAAACTATATAAACTATATAAAACTATATATATGAAAACCATAACATTTCCTGCTGTATTCAGTACCTGAAACCAACATGAGAAAAATGGTACCCTGTTTGTGTGGGATAACATACAATATGTGGGTGCTAGGAACACTTGCCTAAACCTGACACTTTTGTTTTTTAAATTATCTGCCTGCGTGAAAAGTGTCATAACCATTATAGATATGCAGGAAAGGCAGAGAAACCATACCATTTTGGAAAGAAGATAACCTTCCGCATCTAATGAGGGGTAACTTGCATTCTTACCCTAAGCCTGGTGTGCAAAAATGCCTCCAGAAGGTGGCACTAATGAAAAAAAGGCATTTCTTACATTTCTGCCCCTTCAAATGTACTGAAATCTTTGAAAACCATAACATTTCCTACTGTATTCAGTACCCGCTACCAACATGAGAAAAATGGTACCCTGTTTGTTTGGGATAACATACAATATGTGGGTGCTAGGAACACTTACCTAAACCTGTTTTTGAAATTATCTGCCTGCGCGAAAAGTGTCATAACCATTATAGATATGTAGGAAAGGCAGAGAAACCATACAATTTTGGAAAGAGGATAACCTGCCACATCTAATGAGGGGTAACTTGCCTTCTTACAGCAAGCCTGGTGTGTACAAATGCCTCCAGAATGTGGCGCTAAAAAATAGTCATTTTCTTACATTTCTGCCCCTTCAAATGTACTGAAATCTGTACCATGAAACCATGGCATTTTCAACTGTATTCATTTGTTAGTGCTCTTAGGAGAAAAATGACACCCCATTGGTATGAGTTGACCTACCTCAGGGGGTGCTAGAAGTGCAAAATGACACCTATTACAACCTCTAATTTTTCTAACATTTTCTCAAACCTGATTTGCCTGTACAAATATGGCTATAACACCTTAGGAAGTGAAGAAAAGGTAGAGAAACCATACCATTTTGGAAGGAAGATAACCTGCCACATCTAATGAGGAGTCACTTGCCTTTCTAGCCCTAAGTTAGTGTATACAACTATTTCCAGAATGTGGTTCTACAGAAAAAAAAAATTGTTTTTTTTTTTTTTACAAATGAGTCACTTCAAAGATACGAAAATGGTTCAATACCATGGGACCTCCTGTCAGCCTACGAAAAATGGTTATAGTAGATGAAGTGCTTACAACGCTAGCAGGAATAGAAACATCCAAGATCAAGTAGATAAAACCAAATGTCAGAAAAAAGACTCACCGGAGTTGTGTGGGTGCACAGCTGCAATCGGGTTCTCCAATTCCGAATATGTAGATAGATCCAAACAAAGAAATGAGCGGCACTCCAAAACCGACAGGCGTAGTGATTAGTTAAAAGCAAACAGCTTTATTGTAAAGACATAAAATCAATGTAAATGAACATGTCCCACAACAGATCGGCAGAGCAACTAGACAGGTATAATAACCGTCTAACGCGTTTCACGCTATAAAAAGCGCTTACTCATAGACATTAAAAATACTAAAACATAGGTATATATATATCCTATGAATACAATACACCTGTCTGGTTAAGCCTCGCTCTCAAAACATGATCCATCCAATTAGATCCGTCTCGAGAGCGATCATACTTAACCCTATCCTCAAATATAGGAGACTAGAACACCCCATCGGAATATATAACACATAAGGATATAAAGATCCTACTAATCCAGCAGGAGTAAAGTCTCCTTTGCCAAAAATGAAAAAACAATAAACAAACAGAGCGACAAGATATAATGATAGAAAGAGAAATAAACTAACATATATCTCAGAGCATCAACTCAAGGATTATTAAAGGGACCAGTCAAAAATTTAAATAACGTGACTGACATCCCATTCCAAATTTAAACCCTGTGGGGAGCGGACATGCAGAGTGAAAATCCAAAAGGCTTCCCTCTTGGTAATCAAATCCAACATGTCACCCCCCCTCCAGGGTAATTTAACCCTTTCGATGCCCTGAAATGATAAACAGCGATAATCACCCTCATGTATCTCGGTGATGTGTTTGGCAATAGCTGAGGTTTGACAGTCTCTAGAGATCTGATATATATGTTCACGTACCCTCATTTTTAATGGACGAATAGTACTTCCCACATATTGAAGGGAACAATATGTACATGTAAAGAGATATATAACATGATGTGAGTTACAATTAATGTAATCCTTGATTTTATAAATTTTCCCATCAACAGTACATTTAAATTCCTTAGATATATTAATAACCTGACAACATCTACAGCCATTGCCACCACATCTATAAGTACCCTGCACATTTAACCATGTATGTACAGATTTCTTGCTACTATATAAACTGGGAGACACCATATTGCCAATTGTAATGCCCCTCCTTGCACCAAATGATACCCCTCGTTTCAAAATTTGGTTCAATACCGGATAGGTATATAACATAGGTAGAAGGGATCTTACAATTTTGCAAATCTCATGGTATTGAGGGCTATAAGTAGTGATAAATCTAATTTGATCACCCAAATCTTTATTCTTACGTTTCAGAGTGTTGATATCAATAAGATCATCTCTGTTCCTAGATTTAGCATAGTCATAAGCCTTATTCAACATCTGATCATCATATCCCCGCACTTTAAAACAAACAAATAATTCCACAGAGGCTTTCTCAAAATCCTCCTCTGACGAACAATTTCGTCGTAATCTCAGGAATTGACCCCTAGGGATATTATTCACAAGATATGGATGTGAGGAACGAGCATGTAGCAAACTATTACCAGATACCTCCTTCCTAAATAATGAGGTAACAATTCGTCCAGATTCTACATCTCCCCTAAGGCTGAGATCAAGGAAGGAAATTGAGGCAGCCTCATGTTGATAAGTAAATTGTAAATTTAATTGATTATCATTCAAATATCGCATAAAAGAACTCGCCTCCTCACCCGTTCCCAGCCAAATAAACAAAAGGTCGTCGATATATCTTCCATACCACAAAATCCTCCCATCAAAAACGCCCCCATCTCCAAAGATGTGGGTGGATTCCCACCAACCCATGTAAAGGTTGGCAAGGGAGGGGGCAAAAGTAGCCCCCATAGCCACTCCACACCTCTGGAGATAGAACACGCCATCAAAAGAGAAAAAATTGTGGCAAAGAAGATACTCAACGGCCATAATGAGGTAGCCAATAAGCTCCTCTGAATAGGCAGATGACAACCTGAGATGAAATTCCAAAGCTTGTAAACTCTTCTTATGAGGTATAGATGAATATAAGGCCATGACATCTGCAGATAGCCAGGAACATTCATGACTCCATGATAGCTTGGACATCTGCCAAAGGACCTGTTTCGTGTCCCACAAGAAACCCGGTAACTCCTCCACCAAAGGATGGAGATAGGAGTCCACCCAGACAGACAAAGGCTCATTTAAAGAACCAATACCAGAGACTATAGGTCTGCCTGGGGGACTCACCAGATCCTTATGTACCTTAGGCAAGTGATGGAAAATGGGTGTCACCGGGCTCTTGGGAACCAAAAATTCAGCCTCCTTATTGCTCAATATATCCAAAGATCGACCAATATCAACAATATGACAAAGTTTAGATTTATACTGTTGAGTTGGATCTGAATTCAAAATCTGATATGTGTTAGAATCATGCAATTGCCTCAAAGCTTCTTCCACATAATAATCAGAATCCAACACAACAACCATACCACCCTTATCAGACATTTTAATAACTATGTCATTGTTACATCTTAACTGGGTTAGATCCTCTTTTTCTGACAATGACAAATTCTGGTCCGCACATGACACCGAGAGAGACCGAGACCAAAGGCCGATCAATTCACGTTCCAAAGCTCGTTGAAAAACATCTAATTGATGTCCTTTACAATGTATGGGGAAAAAATCGGACCTCGGTCTGAGGGCTGTCTCAATGCGTCGGACAGGAGTCCTAGCTGAAAGGGACTCTGAATTCAAAGACCGCAGTCTCCATATAGTGCTTGAATCAGTATATAAACCCGTGGAAACCGGAGACATAGATCTATTAGTCTCCAAAGGTTCCCCAAAATTAGGAGGATCATTAATTTGACCCCAAAAAAACTTTTTAATTGTCAAACTCCTAATAAATCGATTGACATCAAGAATAGTGTTAAACAAATCAAATCTAATTTAAACCTTTCTCCAAAACTCTAACCTGAGAAGTAGAAAGTAAGGTTTTGGATAAATTTAACACATTTAATCTTGCTTTTGAATTGGAGGTTGATTCTGTCTTGTATGGTATCGCCTTTCCTCGAGCTCTCCTGCCCCCCCATCTAATGGGTTTGATCCGAGAGGACTCAAAACATTCTTCTTTTTCTTGGATCTTTTCTTTCCTGCTTTTAAGTTTTTTGACTGAACCGAGTCATTAGAAATCCGACTCGACAAAGGAAAGGCTCTCTGTTCACAGCCCATTGATGACCCCGATATAGCTGGATCCACAGTATCAAACTCCGTGTCTTCACTTGTATAAGGTTCAGACTGTGAAAAGCTTACTTTTCTTGGAGCATCTTTTAAGATCGATTTGACCGTAGAGACTCGATATTTTTGACGTTTCCACATGTATACCTGACTGTGGTCATAATCGGCTTTATCTCTCATGAATTTACGTTTCTTGAAAGATGACAACTCAATATCCAACTTATTGAGTGATAAATTCAGTGCTGTCTCGAACTCTCGCAATGTATCCACTGTGGAATGCAATTGTAAATCCATCTGGATATTTTTAATTGCACTCCTATAATTAGACAGAAGATCTTTCTTATAATCCAAGATAAGCTGCATAAATTGCAATGAGCACTCACTCAATAGATTATTCCATTTCAGGATAAAATACGCATCTTTCATCTCAAATGTTGGAAACTTCTTAAGTCGAAGACCACGAGGTATCCGGTTAACTTGCAAATATTTTTCAAAGGTGGTGACATCCCACCAAACCTTTAATTCTTTAATACTCAACTTTTCAAGCTCCTGAAACAAAGACTTGATGTCAGGAGGATCATTCACAGAAGTCGCTGGTTCAATATCAAACCAATATCAAAATGGTACCCCACTGCTGTGGGTTGACATACCATACTGGTTGCCAGGAGCAAGGATGGGGAAGCAAACAGTGTATGTATGATTCTATGGCTACCAGTGGTCAGTCAGTGTACGTGAGGACCTGTGACTTCCAGTGAAACCAGGTAAGAGGGATAAGCTGTCAGACAGTGTTTGTGGATATATCTACCAGTGGACAGTGAGCAAGTATGGCGGTGGTGGTGGGGGAGGTAAGATAGTACATATGGGGGATCTGTGACTACCAGTGTGCACTGTAAATCCCCCACATACACTGATTCCCAGACTGAATCCAGTGCATACTGACACGTGGTGTCTACCAGTAGGCAGTGGAACCAGGCTGGGGCATTGGACCCCCTGTGGCACACAAAGGGTTAAAAAAAAGTTAATTATTATTCTTTATTCAGAGCTTGTTGGGGGGGGACTCAGGGCATATTGATCTCCCAGCGTGATTGGTTGGAAGATCAATAACTGGGGGGGCATGAGGAGTGATCCTCATGCCCTCCCACAAGTGCCAGGCATTTTTTTTTTAAATACGGCCACTGCATGCCGGTTATACCGGCTTATGCGGTGACCGCATTTAACCTGTACAGCGTACGAGCTTGGCACAGCAGGTACAGCTGTCCAAGCTCATACGCTGTAAGTAGCTGGCACTCTACGGGTTAAGGGAGCCAATGCCAGAAACAATTGACCGACCAGGAGGGTCGACCAATGACTTGTGTACTTTCGGCAGGTGGTGAAAAATAGGGGTCATCTGGCTGATGCGAGGCCCCTCTGAACCAATTCACTCATGTCTAGCTTGTAGGACAAAGTGAGGTAAAATTTTAAGGTCTGATACATTAATGGATCATTCAATTGGTGTAAAGCCTCATTCTTATAAAATTCTGCCCCCAAGACCACAACTGATCCCCCTTGTCTGACATCTTGATGACCAGTGAATCATTCTCTTTCAGCTGCACTAAGGCTTCTTTCTCTGGAATAAATAGATTGTAACCATGTTTACACCTGATCTCACTCAAGGTCATCAAATCTCTCTCTACCATCTTTTTAAACAGATCAAGCTGATTGCCCTTTGAATGCAAAGGAAAAAACTTCAAACTGGACGTAAGCCAGTCGGCAAAGAATGGATAAGTGCTTCATAGTGACCAACCAATGTCTCCTCCTTGAGAGTTTGAAGATCATAAAACGTACAAAGATCTCCGAACCCAGATGGTAATCCACTCGAGAGGGTAGACACCGCATGGGTCCGTGATGGATCAGATGTAACATCTTGCACCTTCTCTGAAAGAAAAAATGTTTTAATTGTTAATAAAAGTACAAATTGATTCACATCAAGTAATGTAATGAATAGATCGAAATTGCAATCTGTTACAAAGTTCAAACCCATCTTTAAAACTTTAATCTATTGGGGAGTTAAGGCAACCTGAAACAGGTTCAATACTTCTAGAGATTTTTTGTTGTTGTTTGGCCCTGGCTCCTCGTTTGGGATATCTTTTTGGCTACTGCACCATGGCCACCTCTCCTTGTTGTTCTTTTATAACCCTTGTAGACCTTCTCTTTTTCTTCTTCATTCTTATTGAATCCTGTGAGTTTTTTGTATTTTGTATTCTGTGTACTTGAATATATTTTTCAGAGTTGTAATATCCCATCACACATGCAGAATCCAGAATTTGTATTTAAATTTGTATTTACTTATTTTAAAGATATTAATAACAGTTATACTTTTAACATTTATACACCGATCATCATTTCATATTAGAAATCATGGAAATCCCCATTCAGGGCCAGGTATATCCCCTGTTACTTTACTGATGGTATGTAGTTCCACCGGCCCTATATTGATATGGGAGTAATCCTGTTATATATCTTATTTTATAAAAACATCTACTGTTTTAAGAGTGCCCCCATCTTTCTGGATTCTGTCTACATATACTTTGCTCACAGATCTTATACCGACACACCTGGCACTCTCAACCATACAGCTTTCAACTATTTCTGTTTAACCTCTGGAAATTATGCTGCAATTCATTAACACAATGTATTAACCTTCAAACTCTTGTGGATTTTTCCTCTGGAGAAGCATGATTCCAAATTAAATTGACTGATTTATGCCAAATAATTGGATGATGAAAGGGCTTCCAGATGTTTTACAAGAACAGTAATAAAATGTATATTTTTCAGTCCTCAGGCTGTTTCCTTATGTGCTTTAAATGGAACACCAGAATCTGGATTTCTTGCTGGGATGCTTGAAAGCTTGTAGTAGTAGTCCAGTTTTCTCTCTTATTTCCCCTTCAGTAGTTTTTGGTTTGTTCTCCAGACCTTTTTACTCTCTCATTGGTTCTAATTTTTATAGTATGAAATGTCCCTGGCTTATCTAACAACACTACCCCTCAGAGTTTTGGCAATCAGTGAAATGGCATTTCTTATCTATAATTAATTAGGGGTTTACCAAGGTGCAAATAATTTGATAGGTTAAACATTTTAAGCTTCCTTAAATATATTAGAAACCATATTTTTTGTAAAATGTTCAGCAACATGTGACACTAAGAGACTTCAGATAATTTGAGAACGTTTCCCAAATATTCTTGATAAAAACATGACCAGATGTGAACCATCTCACCTGACCTTGGGCTGGATTCAAATGCAGGTGCTAATATTATTTCTTCTTTTATCTCCAGGTATCGCCATATACTTCAATAGGACCATTTTTTATAAAACCGGAGGCAACATGTATCTCCTGCATTTGAAACCAGCCCCTTGTCGGCTTCATCATTTACCTGACAGATTTATTTCTACCAGGGACACAGGCCATTACATTTCTTCATACAGTTTCTTACTAGGCCTCACTACGACTATCAGATAACAATGTTTAAGAACTTACACTGATTTTCATGCATACTTATATACTATAGATTTAATTTTTATAAAATGGATCTATTTTTGTGTTTCTTTATAAAGTATAACACAAAATATCTCTCAGTGTCTTTTGTAACTATATTTTTACTATATAGCCATGGTCAAAGGTTGAAAACTCATAAGTCTGTTCCAGGCACAAGAATTTCCATTCATAAACAATCAAACTTATAGTCTGCACTTTTGGGAAAACAAAACAAAACTAACAGACACCCATATTCTAGAATGAGAGACAAAATGGCTTCTATAGTTTCCATTTTGATTACAGTGTTAAAAACAAAGGAGAAAAAGTCTGAGAGGAGGAAGTGCAATTATTCACCTGCTTTGCTTTTGAGGTAGACCATCCCTAACTATCACAACTGACTGTGGGATGACTCCATTCATTTCACCACCACCAATACTGCTACTAAGCAAGGGTAAGGTGGGCTGAATAATGTGATATGGAATTTGATGCTCAGTCAACACAGAAACAGCAGAGACTAAATAAGTAAATTCCATGATGTCATTGGTGGGTAGCATATAATTGTTGGTGTTGGCTTACCTGGATTTTATTTAATTCTTTCAGGGTTTTCCATGCTGTCAGACAAAAAAAAAATTTCAAGGCTTGCCATACTGTATAAGCCTGCAGACATCAGTTTCAAAGCTGACCTTGCTGTGTAAGCCTAATAACATTTTTCCAGGGTTTACCTGGTAGTAGACTGTGCTAACAGTTTCTTTAAATGTTTTACTTGTAAGTATAACTATTTTTGCAGTGGTTAATCAATGTAACTTGTAAACCATCTTTGTAAAAAAAGGCCTGCTTACTAACCCTTCTGTAAATACCTTTTATAAATGGTTTGGATTATAAAACTATTATAGTCCAGTCCAGAGATTACCCGTTGTCCTACCTGTGGCCTGATACAGTATGTTCAGTCCAGCCCTTGTTTTTCACCTGGCCTCCTGTATAGAGCCACCTCTCCCTTGCAGTGGTGCTTGCTCAAAGCTTCCTGATTGACCTTGCCTTGTGTATGCTATTACAGTTTGATCCTGCTCTCCACTTAGTAGTCAGTATACATCATTTGTTACTAACTACTTTTTATTTGTTATTTTTCCTGCATCATTCCACTATTGCTGTAATAGTCCTGTTTTGAACAAGTCCTGTTTCAGACCACAGTATTTTCTTCTATTTGTTCCTGCACTGATCCACTGTTGCTGTACCAGTCCTGCTCCAGTTCACAGTATTATGTTCCTGCATTGATCCGTGGTAGCTGAACTGGTCCTGTTCCTGACCACACTAATGTTTTCTATTTGTTCCTGCATGTACCCACCATTGCCGAACCAGACCTGTTCCAGTCCATGGTATTGTTTGCTGCTTTTTCCTGCATTGATCCATTGTTGCTGAACCAGTCCTATTGCTGAACCAGCCATTTTGCTAAATCAAGACAGTTCCTGTTTACAGCATTATTTTCTCTTGCTCCTGTATAGATCTGCAGTTACTGAACATGTTCTTGTCTTCTCTGTCTTATTTTGCATGTAACAGTTTTGCCTGTGGCTGCTGAACCAGTCCTGTTCCAATCCTTTACTGTCTCAGTAAGCTTGTTCCAGCCTGGTCATTAGCGCTTGGTTATTGGGAACAACTGTACCTTTAAGCATTTGTGGCATGGAGTAGTATTCATGTGGTTTTCCAGCTGTGCTCTCTTGCTGATTTCCTCCAGACTGCCACCAGTGTTCTGATCCTGCACTGAAGCATGTCTCCAGCAAGCTCACCTTGTATCCAGTCTCTACATTGAAGCCGGACTCCAGTTACTCACTGTAGTGTTCATTTTTGGTACTGAAGTCAGTTCTTAGTATCTTATCTAGTCCTGTTGGTTGCTGCCTGCCAATAAACTCTAGAAATCCACTTCTACACACCCTGCCCAGTCATCCTGAGCATAGGCCAGCTCATGTTGTCTGTACTAGCCAATCTTGTGATTGGTCCCTTTACCCAGCTTCAGTTGTAACACAGCTATACAGTAGTCTATCAATAAACCTTAGCTCTGCACTCTAGCACCACATTGCAGTATCTTGCAGTTCACAGTAGCGGTTAATATTAGAGACTTGGTAATCTCATCTAGATGTGATAAAAACAAATATATTTTTTATAAAGGCTTATCATGTAAGTTACAGCTGTACAGTATATCTGTAGTACACCTATCCTCCCTAACCCCCCATGCTGCTCTAAATATTCATTGGAAAGGTATAACTGATGTCACATTAGTGTGACTAATCTGTATTGCTATCCGAAACAACAAACAAAACAACTATTAATTAATATGATAACATATTAAAGTGGAAATGGAATGTTCTCCCACTTTATCCTCCAAAATTAAGTTTTATATATTCTTGGAGACTGAATATGTGTTTGAATATTAAATAGTACTCTGTATGCTGTCTGTATACTCAATCAAAATATGATAATAGTCTTGATAGTGTCATTTTAAAATTATATTCATAACAATCTATGATGACATTAAATTATAAATCAACAGAACTCAAAAACATATTAATAATTACAAAATAAAATATTGAATTTAATATGGTAGATGCAGATGGTGGTAGTGAATATTTGATGTTGATGATGATGTGTAGGAATGAAACAAATTATTTGCAGTATCATGTATTATTCCACTACAACCTTGCATTATTATTTTTCAACCATTTATCAATGTTCATAGCTCTGGTCTCAACTGTCTCAGATGATAGCAAGTAATCCCTCCTCCTCCTCATTACTGCTGTTACTGCACGTGCTGTATGATTCTCTGTCTTGCGTGTTTCTTCCCCTTTTGCTACATATTCATATGGTATAGAGGCTGGTTCATTTTTAAAAATGGAATTCTACCTACACTGCTGCCGGATAGACGTGTCCTACATTCATTAACAGTATAACCAGCTTCAATGAAAACCCACTCTGACTGCACACTTACTGTTGACATGTTTGACCTCCCTCCACTGCATTTCCTCCATTTTTTTTACCAGACAATATATATATATATATATATATATTACTATATATACACCTATATCATCAGCATTTTGGTTTTTACTGCTACCCTTGGAAGTTTTACTGTGTCTTATCATACTGCAATGTTGAGCCGGGAGCAGAGACAGCAGTGAGCCGTCCGGAGCTCCCTGCCCCGGATCAGAGCATTCGGCAAGTCTCTAATGTGCATGACTGCATCATTCCAGCAGTCTCTACTGCACATGTGCAGTTACACACACAGGGAGCTTCGCAGGCTAGTGCTTTATATTATTTTTATATATATATATATATATATATATATATATATATATATATATATATAGTATATCAATCACTAAACTACTGCTGTCAGATTTGCTCTATCTGTGCACTGCCCTGTGCAATGCATTGGAGACCTCTCTAGCATTCAAGGGGTTAAAAAGTTGTATTAAAGTCCATGGGAATTTAGGAATTTGTATTTGTCCCCTATGGTGCAATTGGTTTACTCCATAATAACTACAGCTTTTATAAATATGGGCCATTGTGCTCTCTATGTTTCACTACAAAGCTTAGTTTCATCAGCAACTATTTAGAAACTACTTTCAATGCCCTTTTCAAAATCATTAATAAATAACATGAATTAAATTGACATAACAATGAACCCTAAGGTGTTCCACTTAGAATTTTAAACCTAACTGAATAGATTCCATTTATGACAACTCCCAGTTCTCTATCCATGAACATTTGGCGGAGAACTGTAGAATCTCATATCTCCCATAGAATCCAGTACATATTCTGGACATCAGGTGGAGCTGTTTCTAACAGTTTAATTAAAAATAAATAAATAACAGTTTGTGCGGCAATAAGTTTGAATCAGAGCATCTCCCAGCAGCAGGCATACTTAGGTTTACCTCTGCAGGAAATGCCCTACAATATATGTTTTATTTCAAAAGCATACTACTCCTTGAAATATCTGTGTTTTATGTTAAACTCTCCTAATAGACTTTAAGAGGAATTTGTGAGTGAAACCAAACCTGCAATGTAATCAAGTCCATTGTTTGCCCAGCAATGGGTTGGATTTCATTACAGTTGATTGCTTTGTAGTGATAACATTTATCACCTGAAATGTAATCTAGGCAAGGGTAAGAGGTTCCTGCCCACCCTATGGGCTGTATTTAATAATCAAAAGAAGTGCAAATCTGGAAGAAATCAATTTTATTACAGGGGCAAACATGGCCAGGCTCCCTTAGGCAGGGCACTCTAGGCAACCTTAGCTTGACCTATAACTATGCCCCCACTCCTCACATGACCCTCCCCCATTCCCATCTACTGTTTCCTGGAAAATAAAATTGGCCTATACTGAGCAGGAGCAAAAAAGCTTTAACCCATTCTCTTTCACCAAAGTATTTCTGTGAAGTATGTTAGAGAGATATCTAGCAACCAGTGGGTTAAATAATAGCCTGTAAAGGGGAATAAAACAGGTATACTGACATTTCTGTGATCACACCCACAATTCAGAATGTGAGTGTCGCCAGCACAGCTAAGGTCCCCTTAACATTTGGAGCCCTAGTCAGTTGCCTACAATGCCTATTGGGAAATCTGGCACCTGGACTAATGCAAATTCCCACATTCTCATTGACTTGGATTTTAACTAGGCTGACCAGACCTCACCTTTAACCGGGGACACATAGGAAATAGGCATATTTCAGGACTGCATGGAAATCAAAGCAGCCCTGCAGTATGCATTTTTCATCTGGGTCCCCGGTTAAAGGTCAGGTCTGGTCACCCTAATTTTAACCCTCTGGGTTCAGGAGGGGTAATCAACGCATTGCATTGCAATGTGTTGGATACCAACTGGTACTCAAAGGGATAACCCCATGAATGCAAGAGAGATCTCCAACCCACTGCAAAGCAATATTTTGGAGACCTCTATAGAATTCAAGGAGTTAAAAGCCTCTTTTAAATCACTGAACATTTTTATGTCTGACCTATGGTGCAGATAGTTTGCTCCAAAATTGTACTTTATTGAATACGGTCCTGTATGTTGTTAGTACACTCTGTTCTATGGACCAAAATCAATCCACGTTTTTTTCTAGTTAATCTGTATCTGCTTTATCTAATATAATGTTAACATAATGTTAATGTTCTTGCCTTTCAAGTACTTAAAACAGCATGAAGTATGAAAGCTTTAGCGATGATTTTTGTGTTCAATTTACCAAACACAGCACTAGAGAGTTATAGCCCTGGTAAGGAATTAAAAGATGCAGCAGTTCTATTGAATATTTCTCCCATATTTCCCTACTTATAATAGATTTAATCGGGTAATATATAGTGCCAGAAATCTAACACAATGATTTATATTTTCTTCCCGACTGTCAAATCTGTTTAGATCGTATAAAAAAATTAAACAGATATATTTCACTTTAAAAACATTTTTTTTTTACATTTCCTGATGGAATGAAAGGGAACGGGGTGGGGAAATAGGTCAGGAGGAGGGTGAATCTGAATGATGGTGATGGACTCTTATTGGCAAAGGAAGAACAATGGTCTTTGTGAAGCAAAGTCAGGAAGTAGTCTGCCAGTTATGGTGGAAAGGCACAAGGAGAAGCATTCTTGTCCCTGCAGTGTTGAAGGCCTGCCAGTTTGCTGGAAGCCTATGAAGGTGATGTGGAGGACCATGGATGCCAATTAGGGTCCTTGGATTTACATGCCACTGCTCCAGTGTAGATGCTATGTGAGGGGTTTGCTAGCTATAAGAGGACTTGAGTGGTTTCCTAGGACAGAATGGCAGATAAGCACTAAAGGTTGACGCTGAGGTGGCATGATTTTGTCCATGTGTTCAAAGCACTTTGACTTTTCGATGTAGACACGCATCTCCATATGCACTAAAATCTAAGAATGCAAAGGGGGGGACGAGAAAGTCCTCAAGGTTGTCCATCTGCTGTTGATTTGGAAGGGATGCCCTCCCTTGCACATCACCAGCAGTATGACAATCCTGAAGTCTGAGAGTATTCTCTCTGCTGCCCCACTTGGTCAGTAGGGAAGTGTAGAGGATACTTTCAACACCACAAACAGCATCACTCCCTTAACCCTTTGATTGCCATAGGGATGTGCATTGCACACCCCTGTGACACTCACTGGGTTAAGACATACACCAAGCAGTACACATTCATCCCCTCAGGTCTGTATCATATTTCCTACATGTTCACTCCCCAGGGAACAAGGCTGGAAGCCAGGCAGTATCCATTAGAATTTGTGGCTACCAGCTGTCCCCCAGCTTTGTTCTCTTTCCCACTCGTAGCCACAGATCCCCATTTGGGGCTAACACACAATGGTGATATTCCCCATGTTGCTCCACAATACTAATGTTCAACATGCAGCCCCACAGTTCATATTTGACATAAGCTGCCTACCCCACAGTTCATATTCAACCCTGTGAGGCCTGATTTTGTTTAACAGCAACAACACAAAACATAACATAGTGCAGGATTAGAGATCCTGCAATATGTGTATTTTTAAAAAAATATTACACAGGGAGCCATTGTGTGGGGCAGCATGTGACAGCATATGTCAGATATTGACCCTTTGAGTGCCAGAGGGCTAAGCAATGCATTGCATGGTGGCGTTCAAAGGGTTAACTGTGTGAGGGATGCATATGGCGGATTCAAACTGTATGTGTGTGGGGGGCAGAAAATGTTGAATATGAACTATGGGGCAGCATGTTAAATGTAAGTATTGTGGGGCAACATGGGGAACATCACCACTGTGTATTCACATCACATATACTGACTGACACCCTCCAGCCTTGCTCCCTTGCCCAAGCAGTATCCATGGGGATTTTTGCCGATGAATAGGCAAGGGAACAAGGCTGGGGGGTGTCAGACAACGTACATGGGGTTATGTGGCTACCAGTTGTCAAGGTAACAAGTCTGAGAGATGACCAGGGTATATGGGGTTCTATGGCTACTATTGGGCAAGGGATCAAGGCTAGGGGGCAGCTGGTAGCCGCAAATCCCCATGGACACTACCTAATCCCAGCCTTGTTCCCTTGCTACTGCACAGTGTTTATAAAACATGATTTAGAGCTGAGGGAATGATTGTGTACTGCTTTGTGTACTTTTTAACCTTTTGACGGCCATAGGGTTGTGCAGTGCATATCCCTATGGCTCTCAAAGGGTTAAGGAAGTGATGCTGTTCGTGGTGCTGAAAGTATCCTCTACACCCCCTTACTGACCAAGTGGGGCAGCAGAGAGAATACTCTCAGACTTCAGGATTGCCGTACTGCTGGTGATGTGCAAGGGAGGGCATCCCTTCCACATTGCCAGCAGTTTGACAACCTTTTATGCTTCTGATTGAGGGCTGTTACTGCATATAAAACTACAGGGAGATCCCAGATTCGTCATCCTCAGGCAGGCGAAGTTGGGACTGTGAATTCCGGCAGCAGTGGCTACAATTGGAGTTTAATGCATGTGGTGCCACATTAACATATAAACCTAACCCCAAGAATACAATAATGTCTCATTATCCTGCATTTCCATATGGAAATGAGTCATTATGCTGCATTTCCATATGAAAATAGTCCATTGTCAATGGATTAAAAATTCCAAAACCTGTCGAAGGCATGTCAAATTGATGTTGATATGGGCAGATTTTTGTCGGATTAATGGGGATGTGATACCAAAGACATTTTAGTGCATAGTGTTGATATGTCTTTGACACTGCTCTGACAGGACATCGACATTATGAGCCCTCTTTGACCTTTAGTGCATCTGAGAAGGAATGGGAGACAGGGATGGGAGGGGCATCACCACCACCACCATCAGTGAGCTTTTGGAATTTGCGGAATTTGTTTTAATTCCTGCATCTGCTGAGCTGCAAATGTATCAGGATGGTGAGGAGCAGGCTAGTGTGCCACAGACCACCGTGGACACAGGGGTCCAAGTGGTGTGGGACTAGGACAGGTTCCACTTGCCAACAGCAATACTCCTAGTCCTAGTTGCAGTGCCTATTCTGAGGCAGTAGCAGCAAAAGCTGCAACATCATCCTCTGCCCCAGGCAGTGGAAAAGAATATGGAGGAGTAGAAGAAATAGGGCATTCTTCTCCATCTTTTCCCTCCCCCCTGAAGTCATGAGTTTGGGACTATTTTTCTCTTGGGGCAAGAACAGCTCAGTCATCAACAATGGCACTGTGCACAATTTGGGAGAAGTCAGTGAGATGTGGAAAGGAGGGAACCCTACTTGGCACAACGCCCCATAACACACATGAAACACAGACACCATGACATTTATGTCAAACATGTTAAAGCCAAACATCCACCACAGAAATCGAGCACCACTGTTGCTGTACCCCCTGACTCCCCAGAAAGGCAACAAGAGGCGAGGCAAAGATCAAAGAGGAAGAATAGCGTAACCCAACTAGAGGCTGAAAGTTGGATGATGAGCGAAATGCCTGGCTTGCTATCTCCTTCTTGCTCTAGGGTAACTACATCTTCTGGCGACCCACTGGGTTCATATTTACTTCCCCCACCGTTTGATAGCCATTCAGTAGATGTCAGGATTTCGCAGTTTGTGTCCACCCATTGCATACAGTGTGGTGCTCTGACTACAAATGACAGTGTGGTAGAGGAGAATCGCAAGCAGGGCATCAAGTGTCATCTGAGGACATTCCATCCTACAGAATATGCTAAGATGGTACTATTAAACTGTCAGCAGGTTGCCATGTGTCCTTAGCAGGGTGTGGACACGTGGCATAGTGACAGCAGCAGTACTTGGTTTCTGGTGTAATGGTGTTTGGATAGAGTTTTGCCAGTTATTTACCAAACATACTGTGCACATTGCAGTTGCTGATGAGAGGTAAAGTTCCTGCTCTCAAGAGAAACATTTCTATTCTAGTAACAACAAACCTATGATTTTGAAGGAGGGGCATTTGGAGAAGAATTATTGGCCAACTTCTTCTTTTCTTCACATATACCTGAAGTGGTGGGGTCTAGTTATAGTGCTGCTACTGCCTCAGATGCATCACTGGAGCTAGTCATGGCAAGTGGAACCTGCATCATCTATGACCCTATCACGGTGCCCGTGATTCGTGCTGCTCTGTGTCTGTCACTTGCTGAGTATTCATGATTGGCTGTCTGTCATTAGCCCTCCTCACACAGCCTTTTTAAACCCAGGTTGAGAACTTCCAGGTTGCCCTTTCGTGGTGTTTCTGACTCCACTCTGCCTGACCTGCTTGTCAGATCTCTGGGCCTGTTTCCAGTGTTCCTGTACATTAATGTTCCGGTGCTCCAGCGTTCCAGTGCTCCTGTATGCTAACGTTCCGGTGTTCCAGTGTTCCAACGTTCCTGTGTGCCTGTATTCCGGGGTTCCTGTGCTCCAGCACCATGAGGGTTAACCTGTACGAGTTCCTGAGTTTCACGCTCCAGCTGTCGCTCCGGCGACATTGTTCTCCTCGCTATTGCATACACATTGTTGGTTCCAGCGTGCGGACGCTGGTTTACTCCACTAGACCTGGTTGCAATATACATTGTTGGTTCCAGCGTGCAGACGCTGGTTTGCTCCACTAAACCTGGTTGCAATATACATTGTTGGTTCCAGCGTGCGGACGCTGGTTTGCTCCACTAAACCTGGTTGCGATATACATTGTTGGTTCCAGCGTGCGGACGCTGGTTTACTCCACTAAAGTGATTGCGAGATACCTTGTTGGCTCCAGCGTGCGGACACTGGCTTGCTCCACTAAACCTGGTTGCAATATACATTGTTGGTTCCAGCGTGCGGACGCTGGCTTGCTCCACTAAACCTGGTTGCGATATACATTGTTGGTTCCAGCGTGCGGTCGCTGGTTTGCTCCATTAAACCTGGTGGCGCTATTTACCATTAGTCCCAACGTGCGGACGTTGGTTTGCTCCTGTACATCCAGTACTGTGGTCAGTCGTTGTCCACTTCCTTGCAGTTGTCTGATTATCCCTGGCAATAGACTTCTGCTGATTAAGACCTCTATACTTATGCTCTCTGCTGTCTTAGTCACCTGACAGCTGGTCTACTTGCTGGCTGCCCTGCCTGGTATTGATGAGACCGGTAGAACCTTGAAGATACCATCCTGTAGGTTGCCTCACCCAGTTTTGGCAGGGCCGGTAGAGCCTACTAGAGTACCTCCTTGGGCTGCCCTGCCCGGTATTGGTAAGGCCGGTAGAACCTTGTAACTCTCCATCTTAAAGGTTGCCTTACCCGGTATTGGTAGGGCCGGTAGAGCCTACATTCAGCATTCCATTGGGCTGCCTTGCCCGGTATTGGTAAGGCAGGTAGAACCGGTATATGTCATCTCACGGTTGCCTTACCCGGTATAGGCAAGGCCGGTAGAGCCTGTCATTAAAACTGTCACTTGGGTTGCCTTGCCCGGTATTTAGGCAAGGCCGGTAGAATCTATTTTATGTTCTATTACTGTTGTATTGTTATGTATATTTACCCTACGGGGACTGCTTTTAACTTTTAATAAAGTTAAGTTATTTTACCAAACCTTAAGTCTGAGAGTCTTCAAAAACCGTGACAGACCCATGTTACTCCTGTTGTTGATCGCATTCCCTTTGAGCTGTCTAATCATCCTGCTGCTTAAGCAACTACAGCAGCATCAAGAACAGTAGTCACAAACTCTGCATCTACATCAGGGCAATTGACAGTGGCCACTGCCAACGTGACATGACCTGCTGGCACTAGGCCAGGAGGGTATTTTTTTCCTCAGGGCTTGTGCTTTAAAAAAAAAAAATAAAAAAAACTAGGCCTACAAATAAAATATATTTTTGAGGGCTTGTTTATAGCAAGCCTAAGCCCTACAAATCAGTGTTTCCTTAGGACTTTTGCCAAACAAGTCTAAGTCCTATGAATCAATGTTTTTCTCAGCGCTTGGGCCTCTAACAACAAATCATCTTGTATAAAATACTCTCACACGTCAAATATCAGTCTACCCCAGTGGCAGCTTATATCAGGGGGTCCCTGTCTCTATCACTTTGTATACAAATTTCTTATTTTATTTATTTTTTTATTAACTGTCCCCCCAATACCAGTCAAGAAACCCCCCAAAACAAAACTCCCGTTCATCTGATTCTTTCCCTAGACTCCACCCACCAACACAGACACCCTCTTCAGACCCCTTTTATACAATGTCTTATTGGGTATTTTTATTTGTATTTAGGATTTAATTTTTGTGAACTGCCCGCCAACCCCAGTAAACAAGCCTCCCCAAGAAAACATTCCCTGTTCAACTAATTCTTTCCCCACAGCCCTCCAATACAGGCACCTTCATTCCCCTTTAATACTATGCCTTTGGGAAATAAAATAACATTTGCTATGGGTTGTGTCTAAATTCAATGTCCCCATTAATTTCAATAGAATGAACTAGGCAAAAATGCGGGAAGCCAAGCCAAGCCAAGTGGGAAGTGCCATTATTTGCCAATTTTGATTTGAGGTGAAATTGTTTGCCCAATCCTATCTGTTTCGGTCAATTTCCCTTACACATCCCATGTGAGTTTTCTCTCCCACCCTCTCCTCACAGGCCATGACCCACCAAACTTTTGAATGGCAGCACCAGTCCTTCCCCGCCAATTCCCCTTTATAGCCTTTCATATGGAGTTTTTTTCTGGTACTGTTCACACTAGCAACATGCATGTAAAGCATTATGATCATCTATATGAACATATTATCAAGGGACTGTCTATTCCAATGAACTAGATCTAACAGGAGGACCAGGAACTGGGGGCTATTTCAATGAGGATAATGTTGGCTATAGGGCAAGGTAACCCTGAGATGCTATCTACCCAAGAGAGGGCACATGTCAGTGTAATAACTGAAGCTTCTGTTTTATATTTGAATTGATCATTAAATGTCTACACTTAGTTTGTCCCTCTTGTCTGTTTTTTGCATTGTTCTTTTCGATTTTGTAACCCTACAGAATAATGTTTAACCTGTCAGATAACACAAATGTTATAATATATCCAGCCTGACACTGAAGTGGACAAAATAAATAAGTACATTATTAAAAAAATAAAAAATATATTACTATAAGTGCTGTTTAACTGGCCATTTGCTAAGCAGGGGGCTGTTGGAGGTTGACAGCTGACTACAAATAATGACTGCGTAAATTATTTGGCTCATTTATTCTTGATAAAGCAGCAATGGTGTTGCAAAACTCATACAATCTCCATTGATATTGATGGAAATATTTAGCAAGATGTGTTCTACACAGATACAAACAGTTATACAAACTCCCATACATGCATACGCATATGCACACACACACACACACACACACACACACATACAGTTTCTTCAACTCTTTGAGTGCCAGTTGGTATCCAATGTATTGAAAAGGGTTAAAAAAGTTTAATTTGTACACCAGTCATTTCAAATTAAAACAAATGTGTGCATCTTAAAAACATGCTGGACAACCTTTGTTTCTCAAGTTATTTGAAAGGATGCCTAATTTCTACTTTTTAAACAGCCTCCAACTATGGTGATTTGGAAAACAATTCTAAAAACATTTTTCTAAATTAAAAATGGCTAATACAACATTTACGTGATTCGGTATTCAATGTTGTTCTGCTGGCAATCACCATTCTTTGGATCACACAGATAAGTGGGTGAGAGTCACTTCAAGCACTTGGTGATTCACTGTACCTACTTGATTGATGTAGAATGTACAGACATTTTCATTGTTTCTAAATGTCCTTTGCTTATCAAATGGAGAGTTTTGGCAGAATTCATTTTAGACATTTGTGGATGAGGATCACTGAGGATAAATACACTTTGATATATTAAGAAGCTCTCACAGATGCTCAACCAATACTGTAAATTGAATGACGGGAATTGGCTGAAAGATAAGAAAAGGATCAGATCAAAGTTTAATACAAGCTGTGCACAATGCTGCACAACAGCTGCCATAGAATGGTGTGTATCAGCAAGTCTGTAACAAATAGATCAGTAATAAAGACAAAAACATTAATCCACACTGAGCTGGACAGCTAAATAATCTCTCGGTTTGTATTGTAGGCTCTAAATAATATAGAATTGTTTTTAAAAGTTCTTAACCATTTAATGACCAGAAGGACATGCAATGCATTATGATGCAATGTGGGGCAAACCCCTCTATGCCTTCAAGGGTTAAAGTGAAACTGTAACTTTGTAATAAATATGCAATTTTAAAAAGCTCTTATGTTTATGTTAGCTGTGTTTATATAAATCAATGTTTTGAGAGAGATTTTTTTAAATTTATTTGTCAGTGTATGCAGATTAGTGAGTACTGGCCGGCACACCATCTAGTTGCAAACACTCTCCCCATCCCAACTGCTACTACCAAATGCCATTACTAGCTCATTTGTACAGACTGACAAATAAATAAAACTAAATATTTCATCAATTATTGTTTGGCATAAAAGTGGTGACCATAAATATAGATGATTTCTAAAAGCACTTTCAAAATCAATCATTTGTTAAAAAGTCACAGTTCCACTTTAAAGGGATAGTAATATTTCACAATAAAAGCAGCTCCAATTAATCTTCATAGTATTTTGGTGATGGAGAGTGTTATTTCAATACTGTTTGAGTTGTAGTTCATGAGTAATTGAATGATAAATTATCCCCCTCCTGCCCCTTTTACTGATATAACACTGCTCAGCTCAGAGCAGCAGGGTGTGTCCAGGTAGATTGCAGAGAGGGACAATCTTCAATCAACATAAGAGAAAAAGCTGAAAAACCTGTCAAAGGGGGCAGGATTTTCATTGTTCTCACAGTAAGAAAATTGTCCCTTGTTGTTATCTGTCTGGTCAAGCAACTAGATTCAATATCTGAGGTGAGCAGTGTTATTCTAGGTAAAAGGGACGGGAGGGAATACTTTATCATTCAATGACTCTTGAACTACAACTCTGACAGTATTGAAATAACACTCTCTATGGCACAAATACTATGAAGATTAATTTTAGTTGCTGTTTTGTGAAACATTACTGTCCCTTTAAGATAAAACAGATGTACAAGCAAACCAATAGTAAAGAATCTAACCTTTATTATTACCTACATATATGCAAAGCAGAATAAAGATTTTTTTTTCCAGTATGTAGTCTTTATGTATTATCTGTTCTTCTAAACAATGCTGATCAGTGTTTGTTTTAGAGATTAATGTCAAGGTAAATCTGCAGTAGACCAAAATAATGAGGGATTAGAATGATGGTAATAAACTTAATTATGGCCTTTCTTTTGCATATCATTACTACGGATTTCCCAGGGGTTCTTTGAAGGGGAATATAATTTGCTGTAGGTATTGTCAAATTATTAACTAGATTACCTAATTTTAAACTATTTATTTTAATCAATAATTCCTAACACCTCCTGTCTTAAAGAGACAGCCAACCTTCTTTTTTATTTCATGCAAGTGCCAAATATAATAAGTCCAGTTGTCTATTATTTTTATTTATTTGTTATTTCAATTTTTACCAATTTATGTTACACTTTTCTTGAGTTCCCTGGATCTCTGTTTCTAGAGAACTATGAAATCAGATATATTTATGCAATGTTGCAGTCTCCCTGCAGTGTTGTATGTGCTCTAGTGGAAGTCTTTTTTTACATTATTTTTCTGTCTTTTTTAGACTGTAACTTTTGTTATAATGTTGCACTCTCTCTACTATCACAGTCCCTGACAGAAAGCTCTCTGAAAACAAATTCAGATAACTTCATAACAACTGCATAAAAGTGTAGAAAAAAAGGTGATGATGAAAAAAAAAATAAAATTAATAGCAACCTGACTTTGCATAAAAGGAGGTTGGTTGTCACTTTAATAAAAAAAAGCACACTGCTTATCTGTATCTGACTAGAAAGTCAAGTATCAGTTCTCTGTAGACTGTGGGGGAACTGCTTGGTACTGACTGAGGGGTCTACAGCCTGAAATGTCATGCTTAAAGGATAACTAACACCTCCTAATTATTACCCTCTCCACACGTATCTTATTATTAGGAGGTGTTTATTCTATATTGATCTCTTTACAACATCATAATGGCCACTATAAATCAATTTTCTGTGAACAACAGGGCCATTGCTGGATGCCTGTGTGGGTTAAAACCTTTGGTTTCATACTTAAGTACCCTGGCCTTGTTGCAAGCGTGAGGTATATAATGTTGCCATTTTCCCTACTAGTGACAAAAGGCTAAATTGTGCACGATTAAAGTATTAGGTTGACCCAAGCACTGGGTCTTTTAGGTCATAGCAACTTCCCTATTGAACTGGGTCTCTATAATGGTTGGCCTCCTCAACCTCTGAATGGTAGAGAAGCCTCCAACACTTTATTTCTAATTTGGGAAAGAACCATAGATACTTCAGACTGGAATTACCATGGGATCATGAATGGTACCACTATATGCCATTCTATTCATGGCAAAATTGGAGAAGAAGTTCTTGTCTATGCCAAATAAAGCCTCTGATCTACCTCTGATACATAGATGATATCCTAATCATTTGGATTGCCAGCAAATATGAACTTTGGCATTTCACAGAAATTAAACTGCCTTCCATTCCACCATAAACCTTAAACTGAGCCATTCACCCTCAGAAATGAACTTTCACCATCTGGACATCTCTGTATCACAAGCCAACAGACAGGTCTTATTATCTCAGAAATTAGACATTCCAGACACACAAAAGACTCTAATGTTTACATACAAACCCTAAGGTATAACCACATAGACTCTGAGACTTCTGACAGAGATCAACATCTTAAAAATTTCTCAAAAGATTGTATCAGTCATGAATATAATGACAAGATCATGGACATCCAAATTTAGAAAACCGCCAGTGCACCCAGGAGAAATTTCCTGAAATAAAAATCAACCACAGGAAGAGAACAAAGGTCCATTAGTAGTCACACAGCTTGAAGAACTGTGTAAAATCTCAAAAACACTCCAAACAATATGACATACTGATGGCAGATTAAAAAGGAATATCCCCAAAACCTCCACTCTACTCCTATAAACAGACCCCCAATCTAAAACAACTGGTGGTGAAGAGCTCCCATGGGAATGTAACAGAGAACGGTAGTTCTCCCTGTCTACAAAAGACACGTGGAACATGTGCACACATATGTACCACAAAGAAGGTGCCCATACCACATTCTAACCAAAACCACAACATCAAGGGCAAATTCTCCTGCCGTTTATCTAGGGCTTAATTCAATTTTCAGTGGTAAAACTGTTGGTAGGGCAAAAATGGATACTGAATGCTACACACACAATGGTACCATAGGAATCCAACTGCCCTGCCAACAGGAACTATGAAAAGAATTTGGACATAGAACCAGACTTGTGGCCCAACATTTGTCATGGTTTTTTTTGTTCTCAAAACTCAAGCTAAATAGATTGTGAAATGGGAAAATCAAAGAAAACAGCTCACACTCATTGTCTGACACAATGTCAGACATTGAGTGTGAGCGAAAAAACACAGTCACCTTCCCAAACATGAACCCTTCCCTTGGCCTTACACTACCCCTAACATTAACAATAAAGTGTGCCAATACTAGCCCTAACACTATCCTATCACCCATAGTTACAAAACCTAACTGTCATTTTTATGTCCAACAGGGTCATCTGTACTCTGCTCTGGGTCAGTACCATCATTAACTGAATCCCCATTGGAGTATGATAAAAGATGAATAGTCCTTAATTACCTGGTAGCTTTTTAGGTTAGGTTTTTAGGTTAGGAAATGGTTGAGTCTCAAAAGGACCCACCATGTAACCAAGCAAGACCTTTGCCATCTTGTCAATAGGGATGGGAGAAAGTTATCAGCTCAAAAGTGAAACAAAAAAATGCCATTTTATTGCTTTTTTTTCACCTACCTCATTGCATTGAAATGAAAGAAAAGACAGAATTTCTCCCCACCACATTGCATGTTTATTTTATTTTCCCACAGGAATAGTATAAAAGGGTATCAGGTTCTTCCTCACAGCCTGCCCTGTGGAAGAGGAAGAGAAAGTAGCACATTTTTGAGCTAGAGAAGACAGGCTAATAAAGTGGAGTTGAAGCTTAGTTTAGGGAATCTTGTAGGGAGGAAATCTGTTTTCTGTAATAGGGGAGTCTGGGGGATTCTGTGGGGCAGGACGGTAGAAAGGGGTTTGACCCCAAATACCTCAAAATTTGGTGTGACTGACTGGTAAGAGACACACAGTCATGTTCCAAGGATATTTCTGATCTTGCTGTTATCTCTGTCCTACAGTAGTGTGAGGGTGTGAGAAGGGGGCAAAGGAGGTTTACCCCAAATACCTCCAAATTCTGTGTGACCGAGTAGACACAGACAGCTGTGATCCAAGTTGCTTTTTGTCCTGGCTGTTATCTGTGTGTCAGGAGAGTTTGGGGGTGTGAGAAGGGAGCAAATGAGAACTACCCCAAATACCCACAAATACTGTGTCTGAGAACACACAGACAAAGGTGATTCAAGTTTCTTCCTGCACACACTCATCCAGTCAGTCATCATCAGCATAATCACCAGTTCAATGCCAAAGTCCCACTCAGCCACACACACTTAATATTGTTGAATAACCAGCAGAAACACACACTGTCAGCATCCGCAGCCTTAGTTTTGATGAGTGCCTCTGCAGCTCTTGGAAGTGGAGCACCTGTGACACCTAGTAGTAGTACATTTTCAGCAACATCTAGCCCCAGTAATAGTAGCAGCCCCTCAGTAGCCCCACAGTCTATGAAGTCCACAGTATGGAGTTACTTCACTCAGGATCCAAAAAGCTAAGCATATTTCTCTCTGCTGTTTGTGTAAGAAGCATGTGAGCAGGGGAAAGCAGGCTCACAACCAGGCACAACCTCAATGAGATCCCACCTGAAGCACAACCACATGTCTGACTGGAATACACACCATCAACAGGTCAGCGGTGCTATTACTAGCAGCAGCAGAAGTACTCCTAAACATTCCCGGTGCTCTGGGGTACATAATAGAAGTGCTGTTGTTGTGCCAGAGAGTGTGTCAAGTTTTTTTGCTCCTGCTGCACAGAAGTATGTTTTTGGAGATGACAAGAGTCATAGAGTGCCTACAGATACCACATTCACCTCCACAAGTCATGCTGTTAAAGCAATAAAGTTACACAGTTCTTCTACTATGTAGTGCCATCCCACACTTACTAAGTTTTTAGAAAGAAATCAAAACCTGCTTAAAAAGTATGCATATGGAATAGTAAACTTGCCATAATATTGATGGTTGACATGCTGCCATTTTCTTTTTTTGAAAACAGAGTCTTTAAAGCAATGATAAAGTGTCAAATAATGCCCTTTCCATTATACTTCATAGTTTTTTGGTGATATAGAGCATTATTACAATACTGTCCGATGTGTAGTTTAATCGTAATCAAATTATAAACAGTCCCCTACCCTCCCTTTTTACCTATGCATCACTGCTCGCTTCAGAGCAGCAAGACTGCCTGAATTGATTGCACTGAGGGACAACCTTCTGTGAGCATAAGGAAAAACCTGCCCTTATTCGTCAAAGGGGGCAGGGATTTCCTTATGCTCATAGCCAGAAGAGTGTCTGTTGTTGTGAGCTATCTGGTCTGATGACCGGATTCCATATCTGATGGTAGGAGGCTTACAATAGCTAAAAGGGTGGGAGGGAAACACAGTATAATTCAATTACTCTTGAACGGAACATCAGTCAGTATTGTAACAATGCTGTGCATGACCAAAACACACGAAGAACTATCAATAGGGCATTTATTTTCACACATTACTATCCCTTTAAAGAACTGAAGTCAAGTGTTGCACCCTGTTGGAATATCCCAAACCTCAGTTATTTTTCAAGGATGGTTTCCAATGTTTTCCAATGTTATTTAAGCAGAAAGCTAGTGTTGCAGGCAAAGGACAAAATGCACTCAGTCTGCTAACAATTTTTTCAAGACATATGTTGCTGTGGTACTCACAAATTTTACTTTCAGCTATTTATTTCTTTATTTCAGTTTTCAGCAGAAATAATGTTGTGGTGGTAAGTCTTGCAGTAATAGACAACATAGTTGAAAAATGACAAATTTCTCACAGGAAATGTATTGGCAATGGCGAAAAGGCGAACATTTTATGTATTTTGTATGAGAGGGAAATTTCTCTGTATTTTCATCAATCCCTACTTGTCAGCAACCACCATGGAATACTTTACTGAAAATTGCCCTGATTCCCCTAACCTGAAAGAGGATTAAAAGTCTCATTGAAAAACCCTCCTGTAATAAAGCCGCCACCTAATTATTGTTGTACTGATCTAGCCATGGCTGCATTTTGTCCATTTATAACATCATCACCCATTTTCCACCCAAAGTCACCAGCTTTTCCTCCAACCCTGCCTTTCTTAAAGCACTTGGAAGTGGAATGACTACCCTCACATTCTGAGCATGTCACTGTAACCATAAAAATGATAACAAGACAAAGGAACAGTACAATGAACACCACCTTTATTGAATAGAAATACAGGACACGATTATGCAAAACCCCAAGAGAAAGACCCTCTAGTAGTACAGGCATAGAACAGAGCAACAGAATCCACAGATACTAGGAATGTTACTCAACAACGGAGCCTGCTGAACATGAGAACCCAACAGAGCCTAGAACCGGAGGTAAGACCTAGCCTATTGTCAAACCAGAGTGAGAGATAGTCTGGAGCCACAAGATTACCATTGTGGGTAGTCAGACAATAGCCAGAGGTCAAGCACAGGGCAGATAATCAGCCACGGCATAGGTCAATACTAGGAGTGGGTAGTCAGACAATAGCCAGGGGTCAAGCACAGAGAAGGTAATCAGCCAGAGCCACAGGTCAATAACAGGAGTGGGTAGTCAGACAATAGCCAGGGGACTGGCCACAGAAGCGCACAGAAGACAAGCCAAGGGTCAACACCAATAAACAGGCACAGAATACAGATATAGAGAACGGGAGCTTGCTGCACTGGAACACCACATAAGGGCGACTGAATGTGGTGTCCAGACAGCTTATATCCCCTAGACCTGGGCAGTGCAACCAATATGGGTTTTCCTATGTGTATAAAGAATGGCGCGCAACATCACTGGAGGACTAGCCAATGACGCACGTCCGCTCACCAGAGTACCCGAATGAGGAAGTCTCTCACATTCGGAAGGACAGCAAGGCTCGTGGGAGAATGCGGAAGTGGCCGGTACATCCGAAGCCGGCCTCCCAAGTAAGGCACGCGCCCTAATAGAGCACTCATGTTTATATCAATATAGCTGATCATATTTGTAAAAACTCTCATTTTATTGCAAGCAATAACCCAGCTTACAGGAGGCTGCTGCAGAAACTGGGGGTCCTAGAACCACCCCACACCCACAATGCTGGACTGAAAGGACACATTCCTCCCTGAAAAATATGCCTGCTTTGTCATAATGGAAATCCAGAGACCAATGTACATCTGGTCCCATGACATAGAAGGATGAACAACCATGCTCTGATGAAATTGTTTGTCATAGTACCCCCAGAACCAACCCCCTTATATGCAGCATGCATTCCAGCCCCTTTCCTGATAGCAAAATAATACTGGGCATTTCGGAAGGAACTTCTTCCCTATCACATTGGCCAGTATGGAAAAAAGCCCTAATCCATTACCGAATATCTTTGGCCCATTTCCATGTCCTTCTCTTCGTTCTCAGGAGGATCTTCATCCAGCAGAAGAAGAAAATGTATCTCAAAGTATGCATGGTGCCAAATTTTTCACTTTTAGGTCAGGCGCAAACCCATAGGCCCTGCAAAACATAAGTATGAGGCCCCGTAAGCTGCTGCTGGGACCCCTGGCAAACCCTGAGTGGGGAACCCCCCAGCTTGGGACCAAGAATCCTCCCCCAGCAGTGCACTATTTGGTACAAGAGATGCATCCACTCTCACTGGCACCACACCAGATGGGGCTGAACTAGGAAACCCTAAATCACTCCCCAAAGTCCCTGGGACAGGATTACCCATACTTCCGACTCCCCCTGGAACTCCTTGTGCAAAATAGGAAGCACCCATGATCTGTAACAAAGCTGAAGACACAGGGGAAGGAAATAATGAAGCCCAAGAGCTCGCTCCTCTCTCCTTGAGAAAAGAAGCATGATCTGTAATATCTGCCAGACACCCCAACACTTCTTCCAGTTCTAGATCATATCAAAGAGATCCATTACGTTCAAGGTGAGAAGCTTGCATCAACAAAGCGGTCTGAGCTGAACCAGCAGCAGATGACATTCAACAGCTGGAGAAGCCCTCACTATATACAATACAACAGATATAAGAATCTTAAATAGTCCACAGCCTGTGAAGAAAAGCCCCTCTCGTATCCCCAGTCACCCACAACATGCCCTAAAGCCTCCAGTGGAAAGAGCCTGCATGCCTCCAAACCCTTATAGCAGACTATGAGCCCTGTCTTAAGCCTAGGCCACCATAGTAAGCTCCCAGCAGCTACAGCATTCCTTTTACCAGGACAAAAAAGTAACCCAACTCAAGAGGATGAGGAGAGGGGGAGGGGCAGGCAGAAGAGTAACAATGGAACCCCCCAAGCCCTGCTCCATAATCCATATCTCCAGCACTGCATTCAGCCTCTTAGTAGCCGCTCCCCTACAATGTTTCAGCCATTGCATCCACCCACCTCATGGACTCCGGCCAGATCATCACTGGCGTATTCTTGCTCACCATCCCCTTTTTCAACTTCTAAATCCCTCCCAGGCACAGGTGCTCCTGTGCGCTCCCCATTCTTTGTACTCATAGACCTTCTACTTGGCCTTACCAGCATGCTTACTATACACACACCCCTGTTACTCCTGCCATGTTCTGCACTGCTAAGGATTGTCCCACGCATCCCACTCTTGATGGGGCTCTGTCACCTCCTATACCTTCCGCCAGGACTAAGGTGATCCAACAGCCTAATTCTGGATTGCTGCACAGGCTTCCCCACAGCTCCAGAAGAAGGTGTAGCTGATGCTGCAAATGTCAGTTGCATCTGGATCTGTTGGCCTCCATCTGCTGCAAATACCTGCCTTAATTCCAGAATTTAAGGAGTCAAGGGGGTTATGCATTAAGGTTTGATAAAGTGGTGATAAAGTGGACATGACTTCTCCAGTGATATCACTTCTCCAGTTCCTATGTAATTCTAGAGCCTATGCACTAAGATCCCCAAAGTTGGAGAAATCTTAGTGCATTGCCTCCATAGAATAACATAGGAATTGGAGATGTGATATAACTGTAAAATTAATCTCAACTTTATCACCTCTTTATCATGCCTAAGTGTATATCCCACAATATCTGATATCACCAAGTATAGTAAGAACTTCTCCAATATTGACTCTTTTCACACTCGCCCACAAATATTTCCACATACCCAGAGCACCTGATTTCACTTCCCACCTGGCACCATCCACTGACCCACTTTTCCCCTGCCACAGACATGTATCTCTTCTACACCTTTCTACACCCTTGCCAGGGAATTTGTCAATGTTTAGGGCTTACACCTGACTTCAAGTTTTGAGCAGATTAGATTTTGCATACCAGATCATCAGGGATAGGGGGATCCAGAAGGTTCCAAACTACTGTATCAGTGAAGAGTTTCCCTTTGGCTGTGGGATGTCCCTTCCACCTGTGACCCTTAAGAATTTGCCCAATTTGGGTAATGCATAGCACACCCTCATGACACTCAATGGGTTAAAATACCCTGTAATTGATAAATACACACATTTTATTTAAATTTATATCTCAATTGACAAACATCAGCGAACAAATTTGTACTCACGTAAATTCTCCCTCTTTGGTAAATCTGTGCCAAAATGTTTATCTGCAATTACTGAACACAGACTTAGCACTTAAACAATCTAAACATTTACCTTCTGAAACAGTTCAATTTCATAACAGAAATTGCATTTTAATATAATCAAAATTTACTGTATCTACAGGCCATTTTATTTAGGGAATTCATTTGCATCTTTACAAAGCACTTTAGCTGACATATCTTATCTATTTGTACTACTAAATTAAATCTCACATTGACAGCTGACCACCTAGTCTGACTGTAAGAGAACAATTTATACTTGAATCAGTATGACATGGGAAAGAGTTTTATCTCAGAACATCATAGTTTGCAGATTTTTCTTACAAATATCTTTTAACAGGTTTCAGGGTTCTTGAGAATGCATTTTTTATTTTATATTGACGTTCCTTTCCTGTGTCAGAGTTACGAGGTATTGAAAGCAGAGTTTTAGCTTGATTAATGCAGCCTTTGAGAGTCTAAGCGTCTTGGCAGTCTGTCCCTAAAGATGTTTCATTTCTTTTCCAGATCTAGAGGAGTAAACAGGTACAGTTGCCAGGAAAGTGTTTGAGTGGAGGTAAAAGTATTCTGCTGATATCAGAAAAGTATGTCATTATAGCCTCCTCTTGTTAATAAAAATATGAATGTTTTCACATAGATTTTTGTACATTTACAAAGTGTCTAGCTCTAATGTAATATCAGTGTTACCTTGTTAGAGCTTTTACCAGAGGAACTGTGAAAAGATGCTGTGCTGATCTACTTATAAAACTGTTATGAACATGTTAGCTTTAACAGTTTAGAGACAGCCATTTTCTCACTCATTTGATTACAATTTTCAACAAGCTCTACATTTTTCTTTTTACAGAATGAAATGACAGCACTCACAAGACACAACTGTTCATACCATTAACCGTTTGGCATTCAAAAGAAATACAAATGGTGCAAGTAATTTTGCCCCTGTGCCTTTGTTCAAGAGACAACATTTTAATTTAGTGCCAGATGTCATATCAATAGAAGAGGACATGACAGCAGACCACAGGACCTCAAACTCTGCTTATTGCACATGGTAATCTTAACTCTTTACAGACCAGAGAGGTGTGCCAGGCATTGTGTTACAATGTTTTTTGCACTGCTTTTGTCCATAAAAACATAAGAATGGGCGTGGCCTGGCGACGCTGCTGTATGGACGTGTGATTTACTAGCTCCGACCCCGAGAGGCTTGATTACGCTAAAAACGGGCCTTTTTCCCCTGTTCTTCGACCCTAAAACCGGTTGTATTAATTGTTGAAATGTCCAAGTACAAAGCTCCAAAACCTGGAAAAGATGTCAAGGACTACTTTATTAAAACTCGCGATGGGAAAGTTGCAGCCAAACCTTCTAAGATGGCTGCCGTGACCGCGCGGGAGGCGTCTGACGTGGTAAGGAGACCAGGCCGAGATCGCTCTAACTCTGCTGATGAACGTAGCAGCTCTGACGACGAATGGATAGGAGACAAAGCAGATACCCCTGCTACCACGAAGCACCTTAATGACCTTCTGGCCGATCTAAAACTCTTTATTAAAGACGAACTCGCTGACATTAAACTGGACATCGCACATCTCGGGGGTAGAGTGGAAAACTTAGAAGCCGACAGAGACGCACTGCTCACCTTCAAGCAAGAGATCCTCTCCAAATCAAAAACATTGTATACTAAGCAGGCAGATTTACTGCTCAAAATCGACGACCTAGAAAACAGGCAATGCCGGAATAACCTACGCATTCGAGGTGTTTCGGAGGCTGTTGGGCCTGACCTATTACAAGATTTCCTTCAGCGTCTCTTCCGCTACATTACCAATGCTACAGAAGAGGTACACTTCTTAATTGAGCGAGCACATAGATCGCTTAGACCAAAAACTGCGACCTCTGATTCTCTCCGAGATATAATCCTCTGTCTACAATCTTATGTTGAAAAAGAAAGAATAGCTAAATGTGCAAGGAACATGCCAACCATATCATTTGAAAACCATGTGGTTGAAATTTATGGCGACTTATCACCACTCACAGTGAAATGGAGACGCGACTTGAAACCCATAACTAAAGCACTCCGCCAACAAAATATTCATTACCGATGGGGATTCCCTCTAACTCTGATAGCATCCAAAGATGGACAAACCCATACTTTGCGCTTTCAAGGTGCCTATAAGGACTTTATAGACGCTCTACACCTTCCAATCCAGGACGACTTGACACATCTTGCGCAGGATCCGATGTCTTGGGATTCCACCCCAGATGCTCAACACCCCTGGAATGTTATCTCCAAACGCCGACGGACCCCTGGTTCTCCTTCATCCCCCTTTGTTGCTGCCAAGAATGCTCGCCAAGCTGATGGTTGACTTCCATCTTCAACAAGCGCTGACGGTGGACTCTCCTGTCCTGATCAGACTTACCTGTATTTTTCTGAGTTTACTGATACACTGTGATGATGCCTCCATAGTGGTAATGTTATGAAGGACTTTCATGCTGTTTCATGTTTGACTCTTCCGTAAGCAGAGTCTTTGATAAGATAGAATCTGTGCAATGTTCTGCTCACAATTTCTTTTTTTTTTTTTTTTTTTTTTCCATTGTACTATCCCTTTAAGTCATGTTCCCATACCGGCTACACGCTCTCTCTTAGATTATCTTTCCCTGCTAGATATATTTTTTCTTTTTCCTCAACCTTATTCACCGGGTCTATCTCTTTTCATCCCCTCCCTGCCTCCCTCCCTGACCTTTCCACACTATCCCAGCCTTGGGTTTTACCTCCCTGGCAGCTATATATGCAGCACCTCTTTCTACCTAAATATGGGATTTTATCTTGCCTGACACACATGCTAGCTCTTTCCACACTCACCTCACAATCTCTTGTTTCTAATGATACCTCTCCCTTTTATTACCTCAAATCAGCTACTCTCTCTCTCTCTCATAGGACACTTTCAATTGTCTCTATTATGTCTTCCCTGTGTTTAGTCTACCACACTTTCTCACATTTCTCACCTTAGCTACTGCATTACTGTCCACACGTGGATTGCCACTATGGGATACCTGGCCCTGTGATCCTTGCTCATACACATTACAGAGTGAACCTTCCGGATATCCCATGGTGTCAGTCCTATGGAGAATTGCTCCTGCTAGCAGCTTCTTATATTTTGTTCTCCGCTTTTACATGATTCCTCGGCTGAGGCTTACACCTTTGTCATGTTATATGCTCTCTCTATCCAGAGTATTTGCACTTGCATATCTATCAATGTTTCTCATTTGTATAGTTATAACTATTGTGTTAACATTGTTTTGACTCCTTTCTTCCCCCTGCCCCATGGGGTGTAGTGACCACTTCATTATTTATTTATTTTTTTTCTCACCTCCTTATGTGTCTGTATGTGTATGTAGATGTATGTAGATGTATGTATGTGTATGTATATATATATATATATATGTATATATATATGTGAGTATATATAATGTCCTAGATTGACTTAAGTGTTCTTCTAATGCCCCTTGAGACCTTTTACCCGTGGAATAGCTTTTCTTGCCCGAGTTCACTTACCTCCCTCTCGGGGTCCGAGTGTTCGATCTCTTCTCCGACATGGATCTCCCTGGCGGAGTGGAGATAAGACCATTTTCTGAGTTCTCTACTATGTTTACTACCCCCTTATCTGATATAATATGGATTCTGGGCAGTGGGCTTTGGCCCTACTCTTTGCCCAGACAGATTATCACTTTCTTTGGAAGATCCCTTTCATCTTCCCCTCCCTCACTCTTTTTTCTCTTCTCTGAGTACTCTTCTCTCCTAGAGAGTGGCGGTCTCGTTAATATTTCAGTAATATCCATATCACCTGAAGCAGTAGTTAGCTCTTATTCCCTTGTTTTAGTGTCATGACCACTCAAACTTCCCACAAACCATTGCTGATACTCTCGCAAAATGTTAAAGGTCTGAATTCTCCTAAGAAACGGTCTCTAGCGCTCAATGATCTCCATCGCATGGGTGGTGACATAGTTATGCTTCAAGAAACTCATTTTAAACGCGCTCAGGAAATGCGCCTTACTAATAGATTTTACTCTCAAGCCTACACCAGCTCCGCAGCTATTAAAAAAGGTGGGGTGGCGATTCTCATCCATAAGACAATCCCTTTTGTCCTCCTAGAGGCTCAAAAAGATCCCCTGGGTAGATACCTTTTTGTCAAGGGTCGTATCCACTCGCAAACCTATACTCTAGCTTCCCTGTATGCCCCCAACGTAGACCAGATTGTATTTCTCACTAAGACGCTAGACAAGCTTGACTTATTTATGGAAGGGACATTGCTATTGGGGGGGGACCTCAACCTCCCCTCCTTTCCTCCCGTGGATTGCTCAACAGGCTCCTCATCTCATTCTTCATCTACTTTATCTGAATTCCGATCTCTTTTACGTTCTCACAGGCTAGTTGATATTTGGAGGCTTATGCATCCAGACTCCAGGGACTACACCTTTTACTCCAACCCTCACAACCTATACTCTAGGATCGATTATATCTTAATCTCCCACACCTCGATTCCGCTTGTTAATGCAGCAAATATAGGTCATATTACTTGGTCGGACCATGCGCCTGTCTCAATTTCGTTCACCACCGCTCAACCTTATCACTCCTCTTCTCCTTGGAGACTTAATGAGTTCCTCCTTACTGATACTAATATTGCTAACAGTGTTAAACATTGCATTGAATTGTATATAAAAGACAATATCACTGAAGACGTTTCTCTGGTCACGATTTGGGAAGCACACAAATGTGTTATTAGGGGCGAACTTATTAAACTAGGATCTCGCCAGAAAAAAGAACGTCTACAGAAGATGGAATCTTTACTTAGTGATATAGCTAAACTTGAAAATGAGCATAAAATCTCTTCAGATCAGTCCACCTTAACAACTCTGACTCAACGTCGTAGGGAACTAACAACACTTCTCCAATTCAAAGTTGAGAGAGCATTTTTTCAGACCCGGCATCGATTTTTTGAATCAGGGAATAAAACTGGCTCCCTACTAGCTAAACAACTTAGGTCTCTACACCAACATTCTTATATCTCCCACGTAAAGAATTCTTCGGGCGCTTTACTATACTCATCAGCGGACATAGCAGATTCTTTTCATCAATATTATGAAGGCCTTTATAATCTTAGTTCTGATCTCTCTACCCCCCCACCTGATCAGGCAGTAGTGGACCATTATCTCAGAACTGCCAACCTTCCACAACTCAACCACACTATGGCCCAGTCCTTGGAGAGTCCCATTACGGCGGACGAAATTTCTAAAGCAATCAAATCCCTTCCGACTGGTAAAAGTCCTGGACCAGACGGTTTCTCCCAGGCCTACTATGCTACTTACTGTGACATACTCACCCCTCTACTTGTAAATTGCTTTCGAGCCCTACCGTCCCATATTGATAAACACCCTGCGATGACGGAGGCTTACATTACAGTCATACCTAAACCAGGTAAAGACCATTCCTCTTGCTCTAATTATAGACCCATTTCCTTGCTTAACGTGGATATAAAACTCTACGCAAAAATTCTAGCCTCTAGATTACAGAATCTACTTCCTACCCTCTTACATTTAGATCAAGCAGGCTTCACCCCCAAAAGGGAAACAAGGGATAATACCAGGAAAATACTGTCCCTCTTGCACCATGTTAAGACCTGTAAGCTCCCTACCGTATTCTTGACCGTTGATGCTGAAAAAGCATTTGACAGAATAGACTGGTCTTTCCTCTTTGCGACTTTACGAGCATTTGGATTCGGTCCTAAGTTCCTTACGTTCGTGCGAGCTCTTTACTCCAACCCTAATGCTAAAGTCAAAATTAATGGCCACCTCTCCTCTCCTTTTCTCATTAAGAATGGTACGAGACAGGGCTGTCCTCTCTCCCCTCTTCTTTTTGTATTGATTATGGAATCTCTGGCACAAAAAATTAGACTTAATTCCTCGATTCATGGCATTGCCGCTTCAGGTTCTTCTTACAAACTTTCAATCTTTGCTGATGATGTCTTACTGACCGCTACGAATCCAGAACAATCCATTCCTGCATTCCTAGAGGAGTTAAATCTATTTTCTACTGTATCCAATTTTAAAATCAACCTTCAGAAGTCGGAGGCTATGTCTCTTAATCTTGATTCTGATTCTAAACAGAGACTCATTTCTGCCTTCCCATTCAAATGGTCTTCCTCGTCCATCGTATATTTGGGCATTCGTTTGACCCCGCTTATCGATTCCCTTTACCGGGCTAACTACTTACCGCTATTACAAAAACTTAAATCGGAACTCTCTAAATGGTCCACCCTTTATCTTTCTTGGCTAGGGAGAATGCAGGCAGTGAAAATGATGGTACTACCCCGCTTTCTTTACTTGTTTCAGACGCTCCCTATCTTTCTCCCTTCTTCCTTTTTTACTTCCGCTTCTCGTCTATTATCCTCCTTTATCTGGAAGGCACAGCGTCCGAGGCTCAATCGCCGTCTTCTCATGGCACATAAATCTAGAGGAGGCTTTGGACTGCCGGATTTACGACGCTATTATGAAGCGGTTATTTTGTCATCAATCCCGGATTGGCATCATAATGAATCCCATAAACTTTGGGTTCAGCTGGAACGCTCCTTTTATCCGACTTGCGACCCGTTAGCACAGCTGTTGCTTCCTGCTTCTGAACGACGAACAGCAATGGTCACTCATCCGCTTCTTCTTAACGTCTTTAGCATCTGGTCCAAATTAAATAGAGAAGGCTCGTTAGTACCGCTTCCCTCTCCCTGTTCACGATTGTTCACTAATTCTCACTATAAATTTTCATTAATGCCCTCCCATTTTCCCGCGTGGTCCAACTCCCCAGACTTGCAGTTGAAAGATTTTAGGAACAACTTTGGAATCCATCCCTTCCCAGATCTCCAAGCTCGTTACTCTTTACCCCATAAGGAAATTTGGTCATACTTGCAGATAAAACACTTGCTCCTGCATCCTGACATTTCTGCCAGCTTCCACCGACCCTTGACCAAATTCGAATCGACTTTCCTTTCCCAACCCAGCCCGCCTAAACACACCATTGGCAAATTGTATACTATTTTGTCACTCGCTATGCCTCTCACGAAACCCTCTTATGCTCTGGCTTGGGAAAAAGATCTGCATCTTTCTCTGTCACCTGAAGAATGGTCAGGCATGTTTCTGTTGATGCACTCCTCCTCTATCGCTTCAAATCTGGTGGAAATGAATTTAAAACTTCTCACCCGATGGTATTACACCCCAGCTAAGCTTCACACAATCTTTCCATCGACCTCAGCTGCTTGCTGGAGATTTAAATGTGACAGGGGTACACTTTTACACATATGGTGGACCTGTCCTTTACTCAGATCTTATTGGTCCAAATGTCTGGCACATATGAAACGTGTTTTAGGTCTTGCTCTGGATAATGACCCTTGGCAGATTCTTCTATTCAGGGGCCTACCTGTCTGCTCATCAGTCAAACGGATTCTTCTTTTGACTCTATTGAACGCTGCAAAAGCAATAATACCCATCCGATGGAAATCGCCCTCCCCTCCATCCTTTGAGGACTGGCTCTCAATGGTGGAAGACCACATGCTTTTCCTTAGAATGACATGGACAAAAAGGCGCAAAGACATCTCTGTGCTCTCTGACTTCATTTTGCAATGGTTTTCGACCCTTCCAGCAATATCTTCAAACCCTGTCCCATAGAGCTCCTACTGCATCAGTACACCTTTTATTAACTACCTTTACCTCTTGTAGTATCATTATTATAGGGACTCCCTTTTAAGTTTTATTCATCCTGAGACCGCCGCTCCCTCTTTCTTTCTCCCTCCCTCTCTCCTTCTCTTTTTTTTTCCTTTACTCTCCTATTCCTCTTTCTCTCTAGGCTCTCCATTTTTAGTTGCCTTCTCTTCCTTTTCTCTCTCCTCTTGTTTTTCTTTTTCCCTTCTTTTCTGGCCCCTTCTCGACTCCTCCCATCTCCTCCCTTCTTCTATCCATATCCTCTCTTCTCTTTCTACTCCTCTTTGTCTACCTCTACAGTCAAATTGCAAATTAAAAGTGGATTATTATCTTCTAAATTCGTATGGCAACTAGCGGATATGACAATTCTCACTGCCCAGATCTATATATATACACCCCTTTATATTTGGTTATCTCTTGTATCACATTTGGTTTTTGTATTCTGTTTTATTCTGATTGTACCCTTTCTCGACTGTTTCCCTACTGTTTAAGGGCGACTTATTGTTGTTTTATTGCCATGCCTTTCTGTACTTTTGGTATACTATTTACTGGAATAATCCAATAAAAATCTTTCAAACAAAAACATAAGAATGATCATGTACTGATTCAGTTAAAAAAAAATATATATATACTATCAAATACTCCTCCATAAACACGACATCCAGGGCTGATTAAATATTTAGGGCTCGATTTAAAGCGGTCCGATGCCAAAAAGAACATCCAATGGCAGTTTTTCAAGCACAGTAAGCAATTCAAAGAACTGTGCTAAGAAGAACTGTCTGCAGAAAATGTAGTATATTGGCATTTCCCCCCATTAAACACAGTACTAACAGTCTACATTGCAATTCAAAAGACTGTGTCTGGTGCTAAGATGTACTAAGGAACCCACTTTAATGTGGGAAATTCTAGATCCAGTTTTTTGGGTCGTAGAATCCCTTAGAGCAGGGCTTATAATTTTAAGTCCTTTGCTACTAGCCAGACCTGAAAAGTTACTCACCACTGCAAGTCATAACATACCCACCAGGGCTGAATTTCTACTCGCCAGGGCTAAATTTTCACTCGCCATTGGCTAGTGGCGAGTGGAAATTTTGAGCCCTGCCTTAGAGCATCTTTAAACACCAACTCAGGAATTGCATTTAAATCATAGTTAATGGATTTATTGATATGGGACCCTAAGCCTCATATCAGTACATCTAAAGTACATCCAAAATGTGTCCAACATTGGTAGAATAAACCTTATCAGTACCAGTGGGGTATAATTAACTCACTGGCACTCACAGGTTTAATCCAACTAAGCAACGAAGTATCAGCCCATAAAAAAGTAACACTTTTAATGTCCAGCAGAGTCTTCAGCACCCTGGTCATCTACTGTCCATCTTCTTTCTTCTTATTCTGTCTTCTTTCTTCCTTCTTCTCTCTTCTTTCTTCTTTTGATCCTTCTGTCTTCCATCTTCACGTCTTGTACCTGTAAAAAAAACTGACATATAAATAAAAGTTGCATAAAAAAGAACCTGCACATCTATGCATAGTTTAACCCCTTGAAGCCAGAGGGTTATGCATCAAATTGCAGAGCAATGCATAGCGTTACTCTCTGGGGCTCAAAGGGTTAAGATAAGCTCCAAGTGTATTGATAGGATCAACATCCCATCTGCTATGAATCCAACTGACATAATTCTCCATATTGTTCTGTGCTAGGTAGGTATTCATTGCTTTCTTGAAAGCAGTAAGAGTACCTTGAAGTATAGCATCCCAAGGCAAAGAATTACTTAGCTTTAGTACCCTTAATGTAAATAATCCCTACCGTTGCATAAGTCAAAAGTGCCTTTCCTCTAGTCTTAATGGATGACCTCTTGTTTTTTACACAGCTCTTTGATTAGCTAGTTCATTGGAGAGATCTTTGTATTGAACTTGAATATATTTGTAAATGGCAATCATATATCATTCTGTAGACATTGCTTTTCTACATGTCTCTGCACTTTTCCAGTTCAGTAATATATTTTCTAAGATCTGGTGCCCAAAACTGTAGTCAATATTCTAGATGAGGCCTTTATAAGGATTTATCCCTTTGAGTGCCAGAGGGGTAAGGAGCGCATTGCAAAACGCATTGCTTTGCAATGCGTTCCGTACCCCTCTGGCACTCAAAAGGTTATATCGAGGTAGAATTATATTTGCATTCTGTCCATCTAGACCCCTTGTTATGTAAGATAATACCCTATTTGCTCTTGCGGTAGCTGAGTGACAGCTGAGTGAGACTGCACACTGCTGTGAAGTCTATCAATACTCCTAAATATTTTTCAAATGATGATTCTCCAAGTATGCTCCCATTTAGTGTATATGTAGCATATTTGTTAATACAGCCCAAATGCACAACCTTACATTTATCTATATAAACCTCACCTGCCACTTTTCTGCCCATTCACTCAGTTTATCTAAATCATTCTACAGAGAAAAATCTATATGTATTTCCTTACACAGTTTAGTGTCATCAGCAATTACTTTCAATTCCCATTTCTAGATCATTAATAAACAAATTTAAATGAATTATGCCCACAACTGAACCCCGTGGCACCACACTTACAAATTTAGTCCAACTTGAAAAGGTTCCATTTACAACAACTCTCTGCCATCTATCATTTAATAATTTCACTATCCATTCACAGATATCACCTCCCAAACCAAAGTAATCTTTTGTTAGGCACTGTATCAAATGCTTTTGCAATATCCAAGTACACTACATCAACAGCAACTCCCTTATTCAAATGGCTACTTATTCTTTTGTAAAATGTAGGTAAATTCGTTTAACATGATCTGTTCTTCATAAAATCATGTCTATAATTTCCTTGTTTGCATCTTGCCACTCTTTTGAATAATGATACTATAGTAGCCTTCCTCCAATCACAGGGCACTATAACTGATGAAAGGGAATGAATAAATATTATATTATATTAAGTATAATGGTCTTGCTATTACTGAAGTAAAATCCTTAAGTACCCTTGGGTTTATATCATCAAGTCCAGGTGCTTTATTTGCCGTAACTTTTTCCAGTCTTTTTTGGACCTTGTCCTCAGTAAGTCATGTACATGATGGAGGAAAGTCAGAGATTTTGTTTGTTTGCCCATAACTTGCCCTTACTGATTTCTTTGTATATTCAGAAGAAAAAATGTTGTTGTTTTTTTCCATCAAAGACTTTATTGATAAATCTGAGTCTTACAAAAAACATGGAAGCATATAGTCAGTGTATACATCAGGTACATCAAACATTTTACAGCAGTAGGGCCACCAAAACATTTATAAGCATGTGAACAAAAATTTGGTCATGTTGAGCGAAGGACTCTATCATAAGTAACTTTTATTAACACATAGTAACAAAAATAATTCCTCAAACAGAAATAGTAAAGACTTATGATACATCTGGTTCCCAAGTGGCAGGGGCATGTGTGAGTCTGGATCCTAATCTATGAGTATGAATTGGGTTATGGAGCCAGTGTTTAGGTCGTGTGAGAGCAAAGTGTTTTGTATCCCAGGCAGATTCATTTGAAATAAAAGTTGAACTCAAGAAGTTAGAGGACAATAAGTTGGAGTGGGAGTAATTAATAACAGGGGGAAGGTAGGTTAAGGGGTAAGAAAGATGGGAGGGAGGGGTAGACCCAGGGGACAAGAGCACCAGGGTTTTATAAAATCCTATACATAAACCATGTAAATTACTTTGTATCTCAACACCAAGAGTCCCCCATGACTAGCTGTGTTGGACCAATCACTGCACCACCCTGTAAGGAATCATAACTCCAGACAGTGTATAGGAAAGTAGAGGACCGTGTACAGGTTATAATTCAAGGCGGGGAAAGCCGTTGTCCCCATTTTTGCTCAAAAGCTTGTAGCGTATTAGTGGAAACAGCATAACGTTTCTCCATGCATAATAACGAGTCTACTCTCTGTATCCGTGATTGCGCTGAGGGAATGGTAGTCATTTTCCACATGCTGAGGATTACTGCCTTCGCTTAGTTCAAAAGCGGGAAAAGAGAGTGTCCTGGTATACATATATTGTGATCTGTAAGAGTGTGGGCGTGAAAAAATAGAAAGAGCATAGTGTCAAGCCTAACTTCAATTTCTTTACCACCTGATCTCTCATCCCCTCCCAAAATGGGACAATGAGTGTGCAGGACCACCAAATGTGATATAGAGATCCTATGTCTGAGGAGCATCGCCACCAAAGTGGTGAAGCCGCTGAAGTAATCTTTTCCAACTGTTACAGACACCAGAGTAAATGAAACACATGACACAGGTACAGTTGAATTTAACCATTTTATTAAAATAAGTAAGAGCAAGCACTTCCCCAACCTAGTAGGAACAGGTGTAAGGACAATGTCTAGTCCACTACCCAAGGATTGACACTGAACTGTAGCCTGTAGTCTTTAGCCTATAGAATATATGGGAGAAGAACCAAGTTTAGATCTATCACAGAGTATATGGAAACCTGGAACTCCAGGAACCCGGACTACTGGAGCGACAGATAAACTCCCAGACACGAGAGAGGTGTCTTGTAAGCAGTGACTCTACCATGGAGTGGTAGGAGGAGCGAGGCAGAGAGTAACCTATACCCCGATAGGTAGGCACAGAGCGGAGGCAAGAGAGTGGAGTGTAGCCAGCCACGACACCGGTAAGTATGTGAAGGCCGCACAGCATATAGGACACAGAGCGGAGTTTACACAACAGGAACAGGAGGCAATACCATGAACAGTATGGAGGCAACAGAGCGAGAGGCAACCAGCAACTCTACCACAGGTAGCAGTTGTTCTACACCGATGGAGCGCACCCACAACTAGCCAGGACAGGTAGTAGTCAGACAGGAGCGAAAGGCAGCATGAAGAGTAAGTCAGACCAGCCACAGTCAAGAGCCAAATTGGGTAGTCAGCCACAGCCAAGGTCAAAACAGAGCGGGTAGCTTTTCCTGCAAAAAATGTTTCCTTTCTGTCTATGCAAAAATATCCTCCTTATCGTCTATTTTAACAAATTTTCTGCCTATGTTAAAACATTTTTCGTCTATTTTAAGACATTTTTCACCTATATTTCCTTTAGGTACTACATTTCCCATTCTAATATTGCTTCTTCTAAGGGCTGAAGTTTAAAAATAAGTGGCTGAAAGTCAAAGTTGTGAGTCCCACAGCAAAATATGGCTTGAAAAATGTGTTAGCATGCGGAATGCATTTGTCCTTTGCCCACAAAACTTTCTTGCTTAAGTGACACTGTCACATATTCATGATGATATCAAGTAATAAAAAAAATAAAGTACAACCTATAATGTAGCAGATATGTATTGTAGTGGTGGTGGTGGGGGACTGGCATGGTGTGATTTTGTGTATGTATTTTTACCATGGTCATACTCTATCCTTCTTCTCAGATTATTCATACACATTACTTATCTGTCATAGCAATGGTCCCAAGTGGGGTGGATGGTGGCAAACCTTTTTCACATCCATCCTCCACCTCCTCATCTGTGCTGCTGTTAATATATTTGTCCTGGCTTTGTCTGTCATGTGTGGTTTCTGCCACTACTACTACTGGAGCGAGATGTTGATGTAATTCTACTGCCACTACTATTAGGTGTCAAAGGTGCAGCACTTACAGCAGAAGCACCAGAGGTACTCGTCATATCTAACATTGTGGCTGTTCACTTGTGTTGCTGTTGCTGGGCACTCAAAACAGGTGTGTGTGGCTGAGTGGAACTTGGACTTTGAAGAGGCGATGATGCCGATGATGACTGATAGGGTGACTGTGTGTTTTTTGACATCTGTGCTTGTCCAGGGTTAGACTTTCCAATGGCTTTCTCAAACAGTTTATAGACAGGTACAGTGCTCCTTAATGACCATGTGCTGTGCTATGACCGTCACACGGTTTTTGAGTTAAGGCCTGGAGATGGTCATAGCACGTCAAGTACATTTTACTTACAGCACTCCTCCGGGAGTGAAATTGACCGCTCCAAGACTGGAGAGATCTCTCTCAGTCCCCAGTGCGGCGTGCCGGTACTGCAGCACAGATCACGCGTGCAAACACGTCGGAATCTTCAAAGGGGTCTTTAAGGGAAGGTTACTTCCCAGGACCACAGACACCAAGGGGTTAAAAGTGGTGGAAGATTCAGCCTTTGACTTTCTGCTAATCTTATAGCCCTGTCACCATTCTCACTCTCTGTATCTGAACAAGAGAAGGATGCTGGATGCTGGAGAGTCTAGATCTGCATCATCATCTGTCATCATTAAGTCATCCTCAGCAGCATCAGCAGCACCTGACAATTCTTGCCTTCTACCCTTATATTCCTCTAAGCTTTTGGAGGTCTCAAACTATTTATTTTTACTTTTGCTATAACAAAGTTCCCTACTATTTTGAGGACAGATGTTTTGGTGCTTGTGTATCTCACTGTCTGATGCAGCAGGCGGTTCAGCTGCTACACCTTCCTCTATTATGCTATTACCAGCATCATCAATACTTGAATGCGACTTGTTGTCGACTTCAGTGTTCTTCTTATATGGTTCTTTATTTCTACTTGCACTGGTGGTGCTGGAACTAGTTTTGCTGGGACCTTCACAAGGGAGATCCTCCCTTGGAGTAGAGGGATCATTTTCATTGATTGCACACTCTGCAGCAACCATTGCTGCAGTCAGATTTTGAACTATTACTTTACTCTCACGTCCCTGCACTGCTTCACCCCTCCCCCTTCCCCTTGTGCATTTGCTGGACATTATGCAACTACACTGTGTTTTTTACTGTACGGTGCACAACACAACTGATGCCTTGCCTAAGCTCAGTCAGCTGTCTGTCACTGTCACCTAAGATATTTCATTTTTTATTCTTTTTATTTTTTTTTATTTAATTTTTTTTTATTATTATTTTGTTTTAAGTTGTCCACCTGTTGTCTTATCACAGTCTGTCCAAAAAAATTATAACTGAAAAACAAAATCAACAACATCTTTCCCCAGACTAGATATGAGCATTCCTCTGGTCAGCAGTTGAGGAAGATTCGCAAGGGATCCTAAAGTTGCTAGTCCCTCGGATTCCCAGATACTGAACGGTGAAGGTAAGAGACCAGCCGGGAAGTCAGGGTTTCCGATAATGGATAACAATGGGGAGGGCACTGAAGACAATGAATGCGGGGAGTTAATATCATACCACGTGGTCAATATTTGGCCCAGAATCAGATGGGACTTACATTCTAATGACACTTGGGAGCTATCCAGCCAAAGCAGTTGAAGTGGGTCTATTAATTCTAGGCAGTTATAGAGAGTAAATGTCCACCACTTCTGTCTCGTTTTAGTTAGATCAAATAGTTTGGCTATCGCCGAAGCGTGATAATAAGTTCTGAAATCTGAAAAAAATGTTTTAAGGTGTCAGCCATAGCCTAATTGTCACTAATCAATTTACTTGTTTCAGCAATAAGAGGACTAATATCAACCTTAATCTTTTTTGTTTTTTTATATACTTATAGAATTGTTTAGAATTTTTCTTGATCTCTTTTGCAATACTCATTTTTCAATTTTAGCTAGCCTAATTGCTTATTTTCAGGTTTTATTACATTCTTCATATATTTTAAATTATGCATCTGACCCTTCTGATTCAAACAAATTAAAAGCCTTTTTCTTATTTCTCTTTCCCTTCAAACCTCTTTATTAAGCCACATTGGTCTGAATTTGCTCCTGTTGTACTTATTCCCCAATGGTATATAATGATGCATGTATTTATCTAAGAGCATTTATTTGCAATGCATTGGATACCCCTCTGGCACCCAAAGGGTTAAGCAAATTCCAAAATTCTTGTGCATTTTTATCTTTAAAAATTACATCCCAGTGAATATCTTTTAATCCTGGTTTTACCATTGTAAAATTAGCCTTCTTAAAATTGAATGTTTTGGTTAAACCCATGCTAATGGTTTCCTTTGTACAAATTTCAAAAGATACCATATTGTGGTGCCTGCTGCCTAAATGTTCCCTTACATGTATACTGTCTTTCATTTCCCTGAAATCATGGGTTTGGGAATATTCTTCTGGGGCAGATGCAGTGCAGTCTTCAGTGACTGCACTATGCACTATGTGTGACAATTTATTGAAAAGGGAAAAGGAGGGGACACACCTTGACACAACCATCCTCATAAAACACATGCAATACAGACACCACAATCTTTATGTTAAACATGTGATAGCCAAAACCCTAGAAAAGAAAATGAGAACTTCTATCATTGTACCCCTGTCTTTCCCACATAAAGAACACTGGGGAAAATTCAAGAGGAAGAGTAGAGAAACTCAACCTGAGCCTAGAAGTTTGATAGTGAACATAATGCCTGCCTTGTCATGGTCTCCTTGTACTAGGATCTGGTCGCAGGAAGACTTACCAACTGTCCCTGCCTCAGGGCCTCTACCTACTCCTCTGGCATACCACATCTGCCAATGTCACCTCCCAACCAGATGAGAGATTTTGTAGATGTGAAGAAGTGACAGTTTGTGTCCACCCATTGAACACTGTGTGCTGCACTGACCACATATAATAATATAGTGGAGAGTATTTGGATGCAGAGAATAAGGGAGCATCCATACCACAAAATACTCTAAACTGGTGGGAGGGACTGTTCTTTAATATTAATAAGTCTTCTTTTTGTTGAGTGTCCTTAGTAGAGAGGACAAAGGCCTTAGTGACAGTAGCATTTGGTTTCTTGGGAGATGATTTTACAGTCGCAACAGTTTTTTCATATGACCACAGATGTGTCCATTGTTCCCAGTCCTTCCTTTATATTCACAATGTTTCCTTACACACACTGTTCATATTGCAGTTGCTAATGAAAGGCTCAGTTTCTTCCTTCCCTCGATTGAAAAAATCTATATTCCAACACACCCATGATTTTGGAGGATGTGCAGGAGGAGAAGAATGATTGTCAAGCTTCTTTTTTCTAGTTACACCTGAAGTGGTGGGGGCTAGTTGTGGTGCTTCTGCTGCCTCAGGTGCATCACTGGTGCTAGTAGCAAGTGGAACCATCATTGTTCCATCTCTTGTGTCATGTCATTGATGCTGATCCCAGTCCCTTGGAGCAGTCTAATCCTCCTGTTGCTTAAACAACTCAGAAGCAGCAAATACAGCAGTAGCAAATTTCTGGAACTCTACCAGTGACATTTGCCAATTTCCAATATATCCTGAGCTACTGGCACTAGTCCAGTAGGGTATACTTTATGTCTCATGGCTTCTTTTTGAAGCCTACAAATTCAGTGCTTATGTTTAACAAGCCTAAATCCTGCAAAACCCATTTTCTCAGATTTTGTGTTTTGCTAGCCTGAGTACTATATTTTTCAGGCTTTTTGTTAGCGGGCTGATATTCTGCCTGATCATTATTTGTAAGGAGAAAAAAAAGAAAAAAGGGTTATAAGTACAATGAATGTGGCAGATGTATATGGTGGTATAATGGGGGTGGACTGGTGTGTAGGGAGGGGTGAAAATTTTCGACTCAAACCAAAATCGGTGAATAATGGCACTTCCCAACTGGTGAATAATTTCCCATGAAAAGTGTAATTTTTTCTGCTTTTTTTCACCTAGCTCATGCCATGGAAATGAATGGGAACACTGAATTTACACAAAACACATGGCAAATGTTATTTTATTTCTCCAAGGCATAGTATAAAAGTGGTGTGAAGGTGCCTGTGTTGGTAGAGTGTGGGGAAAGAATCAGTTGAATATGGTATGTTTTTTTGGGGGATACCCCTACAAGTTCCAGGGATGTGCCTGAAGCAGTAGAAGCATCAAAACTAGCCCCCACCACTTCAAGTATATGTGGAAAAAAAGAAGTTGGCCAATAATGTTTCTCCACCTGCCTCTCCTCCAAAATCATGGGTGTGTTGTTACTAGAATAGAAATGTTTCCCTTGAGAGCATGAACTGTGCCTCTCATCAGCAACTGCAATGTACACAGTGTGTGTGGTAAATAAGGGAAGGACTGGGAACAATGAGTACATTTGCACTCACATGAAACACCTGGAACAACTCTAACCAAACACCATGACATTTATGTTCCCCAATGTGAAATCCCCCACTTGAAACCAAGTACTGCTGCTGTCACTATGCCCCTTGCCCAGCAAAGGACACATGACAACTTACAGACAGCTTAATCCTGAGATGCCGCTTGATGCTCTCTTGCGATCATCCTCCACCACACTACCATGTGTGGTCAGTGCACCACACAGTGTGCAATGAATGGGTGGATCTCCAGAAGATGTAGTTACCCTAGAGTGGAGATGGCGAGACAGGTGTTTTGCTCGTCATTGCACTTTCAGCCTCTGGTTGGGTACTCTACTCTTCCTCCTCTGATGTCTGCCTCACCTTTGTGGAGAGTCAGGGGGTACAGCAACAGTGGGGGCCGATTTATTTGGTGGGTGTTTGGCTTTAACATGTTTCACATAAATGTCATGTCAAAAGCTGCCATTGGGGTAGATACTTGACGTGATAGAGTATACTGTAGAGGATGATTTGTTAGATTCATTAGATTTATAGGACTTAGACTTGTTACAAACAATCCCCCCCAAGTTTTTTTTATAGGACTATGTGTTACAGTCCGCCAGAAGTCAGACAGTATAGATAAATCACCTTTATTAGAATAATAATTAGCAAAGCTAAAATGCTGATAATACAAGCAGAAATAGGAGCACTAGCCTAGCCTAGCCTAGCCTAGCCAGTTATATGGATTATTGAAATATCCATTGGAAGGATCTTTAGCAGTCTCGGTGATCATTCATTGGCATATTAGTTTATACCGCTTGGAATAAGGTCGGGAGGTCGGAACATGAGTAACGGAGAGAGCGTGGCTGCAACAAAATTATTGATTAACTCAATTAAAAACAAATGGAGAGAACACAGCCTGGGCTGCCCACAGATCCTGTGAAGTCAAGGAGGACAGTGGTCTGAATATCAAGGAACCCTAAGGTATTTGTGTCACTTTCTTGCATGTCATTTATCTGGTTGAAATTTGATTTCACTGCCTTTAAGAATAATCGAGAGACATTGGCTTGAAGAGCTATCCTGCTTGATAAAAGGAGTGACTGTCCTATTTACAAGACGATAATTCACCAATAATATCTGCAGACATTTTGATTAACAAATTACAGACACAGGGATATTTAGTGGATACTAGATATTTTTTGCTCAGGAGCATTTTTTATTGTTATTAGTGTTACTGTATTTATACACTGCAGTTCATCAGTGAATTTACAGTACTTTATGTTAATAAATTTATTTGGTTATTACTAGACGATATTAGTCTTCGCTCTCCTTATTGTTGGTTCTATATATATATATATATATATATATATATATATATATATATATATACACAGTATCTCACATAAGTTAGTACACCCCTCACATTTTTGTAAATATTTTTATTTTATCTTTCATGTGACAACACTAAAGAAATGACACTCTGCTACAATGTAAAGTAGTGAGTGTACAGCCTGTATAACAGTGTAAATTTGCTGTCGCCCTCAAAATAACTCAACACACAGCCATTAATGTCTAAACCTTGGCAACAAAAGTGAGTACACCCCTAAATGGAAATGTCCAAACTGGGCCCAAAGTGTCAATATTTTGTGTGGCCACCATTATTTTCCAGCACTGCCTTAACCCTCTTGGGCATGGAGTTCACCAGAGCTTCACGGGTTGCACCTGGAGTCCTCTTCCACTCCTCCATGATGACATCACAGAGCTGGTGGATGTTAGAGACCTTGCACTCCCCCAGGCTAATTTGTTAAAACAGGCTAAAAGGAGGAAATTTTTGCATAGGCGGAAAGGCAAAATTTTTTGTGGAAAAAACGCGAAATCAGCACGTTTTCACAGAATTTTTTGCGGGAAATTTTTCACACTTTTTGCCCACCGCTAATAAAGACTAGCATGAATTTGCAAAGGTATTTGATACAGTAGACCACAGGTTTCTGATAAGCAAGCTCCAAAGTTCAAGTTTGGGTAATCATTCTATAAATAGGTTCTGATCCTATTTATCAGACAGAATGTAATATGTGTCTATTGCTGACAATATTTCCCTTTGGCTCAAAGTAACAAGTAGGACTCCCCAAGGCTCCATTCTTGACCCTCTTCTATTTTGAAGATTTTGCAAAGCATCTTCTGTGCATATGTATGCAGATGATGATTCTATAATCTACACTAAAAATCCAAACCTATCACAAGTATTACAGGATGGTTTCTATGAAGCTGAAATATGGATAGCTAAAAACAAACTGTTCATAACTACTGACAAAATGTTCACAATGGTATTTGGTACAAAGCGCAATGTACAAACTTCTTATACTTTTTAATACACATTTAACCATTGTAACACAGTCTAGCCGTAACTTGGCCCAGGTCGATTCTTACAAATTTCTTGGTATGTGACTTAACCCCAGCTTCACTTTTGGTCTTCATATTGATAAATTCAAATCTTATCCTAAAATAGGTGATCTGGTAAGAAAATTGTTGTACAGATGTTAAAGCCAGTCATAGATTACAGGGATGTAATATATGTTTCTGTTCTGCAAATCATCTTGGTAAACTCAATACACTGTATAACTCATTATGCTGCTTTTTCCTTCAATGTATTGACACTGCCCATCATTGTGATATGTTTAAATAACTAAATTGGCTAACACTTAAATCCTGACATACACTTCCCCTTTCTTGCCTACTTTATAACTACATGTCTTTTGCAATGCCAGCAGCTCACTGATAATTCCTCACTAAAAGAAAGAAGCTGGTCAACCTGCCTTCAACTTCGAAGCTCCAAAATTGTAAAATAAACTACCCCCCAAAAAAGTCAGATTTTCTCCCAGTCTAAAATCCTTAAAAATAACTGTTTCTAAAAAAATAACATGTAATATAATATGTATATACTTTTTTTGGTACATATGTCTAAGAGTATATATATATATATGTGTGTATATTGTCTATCTATTTGTATAAATATGTAACTTTATACTTCAAAAACTCTCTAGGACATACATGAAAATGAGAGACATATCAATGTATTCTTCCTGGTAAAACATTTTATAAATAAAATAAAATAAAAAATAAAAATAAATAAAATAAAAATAAATAATAGCCTGACTCTTCTATATCAGGAGTAGGCAACTTTTGACCCTCCAGCTGTTGGTAACTAAAACCCCCATCTTCTTCACTCAGAAAATGATTAGTTGAGTATGATGGGCATTATAGTTTACAACAGCTAAAGTGACAAAGGTTACCTAATACTGTAACAGATTAGATAAGCTGATCAGTTTATAAAACATTATCCCATACAAAACCAAACCTTGTTGAACAAGCAGCTTTCAAGATAAACATTGTAGAATTCTCATATCATTATCAGACAGCCAATGACCAGCTGATGGAATGTGTAGGCCTGTAACATCTGAAGGGATAATGTTGTCCACTCCTTCCATTCTGGATAGTATTGTAATTAGGGGTGTGCACATAACTTTCCACAGTGATCCTTCTACCTTTCATGGGCATTCTCAAGAGAAGACCCTTCTGCTGACATTTTTCCCTCAAAGGAAAGCAATGAATGTGTATATATATGTGTGTGTCATGACGCATATACATAATTTGTGATGATGATATATTTGTGTGTGTGATAACTTATGTGTGGATATATGATAATGTGTATGTGTGGGACATGTGTAGGTTTTGTATTGGGTTTAACTTCCTCAAATAAGTTTTATCCACATTTCCACGAATGGGAATTTCCACAGAAAGGAAAAATATTTCTCCATTTCCATATAAATCCTTGTGAGGAGGAAATTCATGCATTTTCACATCCCTATATGTATTGTTAACAATATGAAGCATGGTTTTTATGTAGTGATACTCTACAGGTCCTTGTAATAACTTCTAAATGTCTGAAATAAGCTAAGTGTAACCAACAAGGATGAGAAACTATAAAAACTTGGATTTCCATTCAGATAAAGCAATGGAGTGTGAAAAGTGGTTGGAATCTGTCAGATTTAGCCCTGTGCTAAATCTAATGACAGCTTCTAGCTTCATGATGGAAACACATTATCGTGAATGTCAGTGCACAGGGAATTGTTTAGATGAACCACATAGATGATTGTTAGAAAAATATCACAAGCAATAAAAAATAACCAAGCTCATTCCCATTTGATTTTAATTAAATTGAGCATTTTAGATTTTGAGGCAATGAAGATAATCAGGAAGCCAAAGGACTCCACAGCGCGCAGTCCTTTTTTTTCTACTTAGACAGAAGAAAGAAATAAAGCTTTCAGAGAAGAATCAATCAATCTCTTTCCTTCATAATTCCACTGTACTAATACCAACCACATGTACCAACACACTCTTTTCTAAAATGCTCAGAATTGAAGTAAGTTGTTGTAGCTCACACAACCAATATTTGACTTGATAAATAGGTAGCATCTGATTTTTATTCTGAATTTAATTTTATGTATATGTGTGTGTGTGGGTGTGTAAATATGTGTGTGCATGTGTGTTTATACCTGTATATGTGTGTGTGTGGGAGTGTAAGTGTGTATATGTATGCATCTGTGTTTGTTTGAATGCTTGTGTATGTTTATATGTGTGTGATTGTTTATGTCTGTATCTATATGTTTGTGTGATTATGTATATATGTGTGTGCAAGTGTTTTTAGCGTACGTGAGTGTGCGTGTGTATATGTTCCTGTGTGTGTTTATTTTAGTGTGTATGTGTGTTTGTATGTGTGTACACGTGTATGTCTATATCTGCATGTATGTATGTGTGTGTGAATGTACGTGAGTGTAAATTCTCTCCCCTGCCTTAGTTAGGAGTGTCCTACAAACATCAAGAATGATGTATGGGAGACAGAACTAGGTTGAATTTCACCACATGTAGAGCACTGAGTGCTTTGTTTGCTGTATATACTTGATGTTGAGATGGAAGAGAGATCCGGGGAGCTCACTGTCATGGACATAAAAAGCATTAAAAAGTAGATGAAGATTACAGCTAGAGGTGGACTAAAGATCCTGTTATGTTCAAGTGAAAAATCTGTGAAAACCACAAGTTTTTCACTTGGAAAATCTGCTTTAAATAAAGCTTACAATCTTCACCATTTTTCTCCCCTTAACTTACAAGTTATTCACGTTTTTGCTAAAAACACATGATGTTTCCTGGAAGTGAAACCCAAGAAAAGGATCTAGATAGAGAGAGAGGGTGCTAGGCTGTTATGCTCTTATTTATATATCAAAATTGAGGCATGAGAGGGTCACTGTGTGTCTGCCATCACTATGAGCACCTGAATTACTTCTTTTCTCCACATATACTTGAAGTGATAGGGGCTAGTTGTGGTGCTGCTACTTCCTCAGGTGCATCACTGGAGCTGGTAGTGGCAAGTGGAACCATAACCATAATCACCCACATCACTGATGTTGTTCATCCCATTCCCTTGATGCTGCCCATTCATCCTGATGCTTAAACAACTTAGCAGCAAGAAAAGTAGCCACAAATGCCACAATGACACAGGAGCATTTGCCACTGGCCACCATAACATGACCCACTGGCACTACGCCAGTAGGGCATATTTTTTTAATTAGGACTTGTTCTTACAACACAAACCAGAGGCCTACAAAAAACTATTTTGGAGCTTGTTTCTAACAAGCCTAAGTCCTATAAATCACTGATTCCTCAGGGCTTGTGATGTTAACAAGCCAAATTGATAAAAAATGATCTCTGATGTGATTCCTCAGGTCAAGTGACATTAACAAGCCTGAGTAATAAAAACTATCTCTGATTCCTCAGAGCTTGTGATATTAAAAAGCCTGATAGATAAAAATGATTTCTGATGTGATTCCACAGGGCTTGTGACACTAACAAGCCACAGCCTATAAATCAATTTTTACTCAGGGTTTGAGCTTAACAGAAATGTAAATCCTGCAAATCAAAGTTTTCTCTGGCTTGGGCCTAACACAAGTCTAAGTTCTACAAAAAATCATTGTGTCCTTGGGGCTTGTGCCTCTAATAAGTCTAAGTCCTACAAATCAATGCTTCCTCAGGGCTTGGGCATCTAACAACAAAATACTCCATCCCTGTTCAATAGATTCTTTCCCCAGACTCCACCAACACAAGCACCCTCCTCAGACCCCTTTAATATCATGTTTTATTTTTTTTGTATTACTTATTTTTTTATTAACTGTCCTCCCAAATCCCAGTCAACAAACCCTCTCAAAGAAATGTCCTGTTCAACTGATTCTTTCCCCCACACTCCTCCAACACAGCACCCTCATACCCCTTTTATACTATGCCTGTGGGACATAAAATAACATTTTCAATGTGTTGCGTGTAAGTTCAATGTTCCCACTGATTTCAATGTAATGAGGAAAAACTTCACTTTTTACAGGAAATTATTCGCCAAGCAGGAAGTGCCATTATTCACCGATTTTGGTTTGAGGTGAAAATTTTCACCCATTCCTAATTACAACATAATAATTGTGTATATACAATTTAATTTTACATGTATAGAATATTTAAAGCAAAAAAAAAGTAAGTTTAGAATTGCTTTAAATGAACAATAAAGCTTCATAATAATACAAGCCAGATGAGCAAAAAAATTATGATGACCACTCTGAATCAGTTCTGTCTGGATTGGTTATCTTTATTTAGTACTCATTATCATGTCCACGAAGACCCCAAACTTCACCCACTGAAGTCATACTTCCTTCCTTCCTAAAGCAGTAGACATGATTCTTTGTTATTGGACTCATGGCCCCCAAACTCCTCCCACTGAAGGAGAGTAACATAATATTTTAGGAGAGAATTTTAGGGTCCATTTATTCTGCAACAAAGAATCATGTGGGCTTCTGTGGACATAAGATACCTAGTAATAATTAAATATTCATTTTTAGGAGCCAATCCATATATAATTGACTTCTAGTGGCCATTACGGTTATCAGTCAGTATTAAGTGGGGGTTTATTATTAGCAGTTGGTCTGGCTGTTTTAACCTTAAAAGAACCAGAGGTGTGTGCAACACATTTCAAAACATGTGTTGCAAACCTCTCTGGTACTTAAAAGGTTAAGGAAATGATCTCCACAAATGCTACCTAAAAGTAAATGTTTAAGTGGTCTAAAACAATTATGTCTTACTGGATATGAGACTTTTATGTAACATTTAAAAACTGATTTCACAACCTGTTATGTTGTCTGCACGTGCTAGTATGTGTTTCTACCACATTTATAGAATTAAAGGATGCATTAAAGGGATAGTAATACTTAAAATTTAAAAAAAATATGTTGTAGGATTTATCCCCCTGAGTAAAATAAGAGTACTCCCACTGCTGAGAGGTGTTTTATTCAAAAGTTATTACAGCTCAAAGTTGAATTGTTTAGATGCAATATCACAGTGGCCTGAAATTGTACAGTGGCGCTGTTGCTACACCATCCTATGGACATCTCTGGTCCCGGTACCATAAATCTCCATAGGATGGTGCAGCAACAGATCCACTGTATAATTTCAGGCCATTGTGATATTGGACCTAAAAAATTCAACTTTGAGCTGTAATAACTTTTGAATAAAACACCTTTCAGCAGTGGGAGTACTCTTAATTTATCCGGGGGATAAACCCTACAACATATTTTTTTTTACATTTTAAGTATTACTATCCTTTTATGGAAGATAAGGAAAAACAATGCTAGAGCAAACAATCTGCAGCATTATGATTTAACCCCTTAGTGACGGCCGCGTGCAGACGCGGCCATCACTTAACGCCCGTCTAACATTTTATTTTTTTTGTCAGAAGAATCCGGAGTCCCCGAACGGCGTGCAGCCGCTCGGGGATCCGGATTTCCTGAACGTACATGTACGTCCTCTGTCACTAAGTGACAGCCACAGAGGACGTACATGTACGTCCATTGTCGCGAAGGGGTTAAAAGGACATTCATCCTACTGAATACTAGAGAGGAGAGATGAGCAACACCTCTGCAGTTTGTTTTGTGGATGACTTTGGAGTACCTAGAAGAAATTCTGGATTGATTGAGAATTGGTCAAGGATGGAAAGAGAAACTGGAGTAAAGAGGGTAGGAGAAGTTGCCAGAGGTACAGGAGTGCTGAATGTGTGAGATAGAGGGTACCAAAAGATGAGATCATGGGTACTCTAGAGAGTAGCATCAGGGAGCATGGGGAGACAGGAGCGTGTGGATAGAAGAGGTGCCAGTAGGAAGTATGGTAAGAGAGGATGTGGGAGCTGGATGACTGGGGAAGACTGTACAAGCCATTGGGGAAACTGGGCTTAGACAAGGTGGCAGTGTACAGAATGGGAAGGAGACTGAGGGGGAAGAGGTTTGTCCAACAGTCTTTCCACAAACCAAAATAGATCTTTTGCCATGTTCCCTATATTTTAGGGACCATGTATGAAATTAAAATAAGGGGACACACTTGGTTCAGACTGCAATAAGGTTACTTTTACCATCCCAAATTAATACATTTTTGAAAACTAGCACTGTTCACTGTTAATTTGCAGTAATCGTTTTGTAATCATTTGTGCTTGCCACTTAAAATAGCCCTTTGCAAACTTTTCACCCCAATGCCATGAATCCTGAATGTGACGCACATAAAATTTATTTTAAGAGAAATGATAAATTGTTGACCTTCAAAACATGGTTCCTTTTGGAAAGAAAAACCATCCACCAAGAGTTAGGATGACCTTTTCTCCTAGGCTGTTATCCTACAGTAGAACAATACAACTCTTCACTTGGTGTTTCCACAGCAATCTGGCCCTAGAAGAAAACGATTCATTTTTATACTGGGTTGTGTTCCTTTGTAGAATCTAGTGAATTTCTTCTTAGGAAGTAAGTCTGTATATTTTAACTCTTTGAGGATGATGTAAGAATCAACTGGCACATAAAGGTCACAAAAAATTCCCCTTAGATTTAAATGGAGCTTTTAAACACTTGAGTGCTAGGATGGTCTCCAAAGTACTGGATAACTCACTAGTATTCAAGTGGTTAAAAGTCCCATTCAAATCAGAAAAGATTTGATTTCTCCCCTAGGCATGAGCCCAAAGCAGTCAGGTGTAATTGTGGCACAATGCACGTTTCTTGTGCAATAAATTGTATACAGAAAACTATTATCTTTCAAATAGCAAAATGCTACTGTCTATTGATAGAATACAAACCATTTCAAATTAACTCTTTAAGAACCAGTGAAGTGTGCAACTCATTACTTCATACTGGGTTTCACGCTTCTCTGGTCCATAAAGGGGAAAAAAAAAATACATACATATATATATATATATATATATATATATATATTTATATATATATATATATATATATATATCGATAAACTCTGTTTTATGAAGGATACATATTTAGAAATGTATGCAAATAAAGAAGAGTTGAATATTTCTTATGGAAACCAACTGCCGAATATGGGACAAAAAAACTCTTCCAAAATCCCCTTGATTGATAGATATCAAATGCATTGCTTTTAACCTTTTGAGTGCCAGAGGGGTGTGCAATGTATTGCACACCTCACTGGTGCTCAGATGGTTAAAGGTTTATGAGCCCTTTGAAATGAATGGGAATCTGATATAGTAATGGCACTATGCCAGTTTTTTTGTCTACACAATAAATGGTACGTTTTATCTTCTTAATACTAGTGATGTACAGTCCAGGCTTTTCTTTGGTTTACAGCAGTGCAAGTTTAGCAAATAAACAATCTATTCTCACATTATCTCATTTTAAAAGCTTCTATCTGCCCTTGCTGTGATAAAAACAGACACATGAGCCAAAATTACATTCTAACTGCTTCCATTTCAATACCTAATAACTGAATTACTCTTGTAGGTCCTAATGTTTTTCCCTTGATAAAGTAATCCCAAATTATTTTGTGAACCAAGTGGAAATTACTTCTCCAGTTTATCACTTTTTCAGTTCCTATTATATTCTATACAGCCTTTGCACTAAGATCTCCAATGCTGAAGAAATATTAGTGCCTAGGCTCCATAGAATAACATAGGAACTGGAGAAGTGATAAATTGGAGAAGTCATCTCCACTTTAACACCACTTTATCACCACTTAGTGAATCTTCCCCATATGTCTGAGGCTCTCAAAGTTCATAACCTGAGAGTTGTGCAGTAAACATATGATGAATTTTACCTCTTCTGCCCCTTTTCCTCTTCTGAAGCTGCCTCCCCTCAGATCCGACAGCGTATCACGACAAGGCACAATCTTCTATCAGTATTAGGAAAAACCTGTGCTCCTTCATCAAGAAGGACAGGTTTTTCCTTATACTGACAGATGGAAGAGTGTCCCTTGTTGTGATCTGTCTTGTATACTGACCAGACTTCCAATCTGAGGTGGGGCAGCTTCAGAATGTGAAAAGGGGAGTCAAGGGTAATGCATAACTATATAACTATAAGCTCTTGTGATTATTTCCTATGCTCTGATCTGTGTATGACCTCTGGCTACGTTTGACTCCGGCTAGTTTGATCTCTGACTTGTTGCCTTCCATTCCAGTCTGACCCATGGTTCAGTCTGACTGCCCTCTCTGTGCTGACCACGGCTCCGGCTGACTATCCGATACAGTACTGACCTTGGCTTGGCTGACTAACTGCTCTGTGCTGACTCCGGCTGACTATCCGATACATTTCCAACCCTTGGCCTGACTGACTCAGCTCCTTTGCTAGACTGTGCTCTAGCTGATCTCTCAAGTACAAGCTGTGCTCAGTATCCTCCCGCTGCACCGGACTTTGTCTCTGGATATCCTATACTGCTTGATACCGACAGTTAGTGTTCTACGGTATTCGAGTCTAATACCTTGGTTTACCCTAGCGTTCTAGGGGAGATTTTCTCATTTTTGTTTTTTTGCTTGGGAGATTCTGCTTTACCTGCACTAGTAGCTAATGCTATCCTTGCTACCTTCCCATTCCATAGTCAGATTGGGATCAGTTCCTGTTCCGACAGTGGATCATGTGCTGTCTCCACACCTGGTTCTGTGAGGGTTGAGGAAGTGCTTGTGCACTGTCTCCACACCTGGTCCTGTGAGGGTTTGGGAAGTGCTTTCCGTATTTATTTTTGATCTTGTTTTAATAAAGATATTGATTTTACTATATCTGTACTTGTCAGTGTCATTATTCCATAGTCACTCCATGAAAACTGAACCTTGATGTGCCCTACTTACAAATTTAGATGAATTTCAAAATGTTCCATTTACAACAACTCTCCTATCATTTAACCAATTCTCTATCCATGCAATGATATCTCCTCCCAAACCAAAGTCAATTAATGTATGCAGTAACCTGCTGTGAGGCATTTTATCAATGGAATTTACAATTGATAACAATGGTATCACAAAGGAATGACACAAACATGCATTTTCATTGAATGTCTGATCAGATACTTGTACTGAAATGGATGCTGGGAGAAAAGGGAAAACACTATAAACATTAACCCCTTGAATGCCTGTGGAGTACACTGCATTGCAATGCATTGAATATCTATCTATCTATCTATCTATCTATCTATCTATCTATCTATCTATCTATCTATCTATCTGTCTGTCTGTCTTTCTATCAAAACACATACACACATCCATCTTTTGCAAAACCTCAGCTGCCTGAACTATGTAAGATGTCCTTATACATTATCTTTCATACCCCATCATTTATTATTGTGCTTTTGAACCTAACCCTTAGCAGCAGGAGATAAATTACACTGACTCCAGTGCTTGAGCCTTCCTGTTAGCTGTCCAAATGTCATTGTTAAGGATACAAAGGTCTTAATAGAAATGACAGGTTCATGATGCATATGAAGTTTTATTCTGTTTTCTGACTCAAAGTTCTCCTGTCACTGTCACAGTTTCTCTGGTCCATGAAAATATGTTTTTGCTGCTCCAATTCTATATCATATACAGTTACAAGTAAGATAAAGTACTGTTCTTAGCAATCTACTGCTACTGACACATCAAGAAAATCATTTGCACAAGGAGAGAAAGTGGAAGATTAAATGAACACTACAGCCTAAAAATTAAATTGGGTTATGTTTGAGACAATTACGTAAATGTATTACTAATGTATTAGTACTCACAATTCTTGTGTTCAGAAAGACTGTTGCTTTATCTGTACCCATTTATAGACAATGCAACACTATCATTCTGAGTAATCTAGCTAGATTGCTATGGTAACAAGAGAACCCTGGAAAAGGCTAGAATGTGCCCCAAACAGTGGATCCCTAAGACTTAAGATATACAAGAACTAAAAAATGTCAAACACCCTGATTAGTTTAATTACAATTTTATTTTCTTGAACACCAGAGAGGTCTTCAAGGCATTACTTAACAATGCCTTGGAGGCCTTTCTAGCATTCTCTGAGTTAAAAGCTATACTTAAAAGGGAACGCTCACCTGTATTAATGTTGCCTTCATTTGAATGCTCCTTTGAACTGAAGCTGTAATCTTTTTTTTTTTAATATAATAATGCTTTATTCTTCAAGATACTGGCTTTTAAAGATAATCTGGTGATGTCACTTCATGACAGGCTGTGAGTCAATTCTGTCACACAGCCTGTCAATCTTCATCTGTTCCTCTCCCCAAGTAGTGCCTCGTTCCAACCTCCTCTGATAATGGAGGATTGCTCCATGTGAGGTGGAGCACTCTCTTGCCAATGAGACCCCTCCAGCTCACAATGAGGAAGCCTCCGTAAGAGTAGGATGTGAGAATGATGCACTACTTGAGGAGGGGAAAAGACAAAGATTGACAGGCTGTGTTACAGAGCTGTGATGTCACCAGATTAACTTTAAAAGCCAATATCTCAAAGAATACAGCATTATATTGGAAAAAAGATAACAGATTAAATCCACAGGATCATTCAAATGAAGGTAACATTAATACAGGCGAAAGTTCTCCTCTAAATCAAAATATAGTATTCTATGCTATTGTGTAGTTGGTTTGCTGCAGAATAGCTCCACTTTCTGTTTAAACCTTTGAGTGCCAGAGGTGCACACAACACATTGCAAAGCATACCCCTCTGGCACTCAAAGAGTTAAAGCCCCAGGTTTCCTAATGGTATACTGTTCTACAAGTAGTAAGTAATGGTGTATTGCTCTGTTGGTCTCATATAATACCGATTAAAAAAGATACCAGATTATCAGCATGGCATGTGCCATGTGAAAATTAGTCCTGGCTAAAGGATAACTATCACAACTGCATCTCCTGGAAGCAGACCGAAAGATGAAGCCTGGTCTATATGTGAGCACCATCAGATCCATGAGCAAAGCAGAGTATAAAACTATCTCAGTGCTCCTTTGCTCTTCACACAGTGGACACTAAAGAGGGAAACTTCATGTCTCACTGTTCAGGTCATGTGACTCAGTGACTGCAGTGCCTATAGACTGTTAGGGAAGGGTTTTACAACCCCTGAATACTACATAGGTTTGACCCAGAACTATTCCATTGAATGTGGTATGTTGAATACCATGCATATTAGCTGTTGTGCTCTGTTTGTAGGGAAACTAGCACAGGACATACTATTGAAAAGTATAAGAATGCAAGTCAAAACAGAGCATTTAACCCCTTAGTGAAAGATGACTTACCTGCTAAGTCCAGGAAGTCATTCGCTATAATGGAAAAAAAAACCCTGTCATTAAGGGGTTAAGATTTCACAGTATCAAAACGGCACCATAAAAATGTTACAGTGGAAAAGGTCACATAACCTAACCTTCCCAAACTCACTCCCAAACTCTATCCTAACCTAACAGATAGTGCTACACATAGTGACCATAACTTAACATAATTTGGAATGGTTTGGCCACCTCATTGGCACTCAAAAGGTTTACTGATACGGAATATACTGTAATAAGTAGTTACCTAACTAACCAAATAGTGAATGTACCCTAATTGACAATGATAGTAACCCTAAATAACCTAAGAGAAATTAACCCTAAGTACTCCTTACTCTACTGTAATGGACCCAACAACTTTTTAAAAGCTACCATTGTAAAGGTGCCGTTTTGAACATGCTGTTTTGATGCTTAGCATGTAGACAGTATCAATCCAACAGGTTACCAGCAACAGCTTATAAAGTCCCTACATTTACACTATGTTGAGATGTGAACATATTGCTCATTCACCCAAATTTCATGTTGTTTCACTGAGTGCTGGGTGAAATCTATGTTTTATTGAATGAGCAGGAAGAAGCCACTGTACAGGTCTGTCATTCAGATAATGCAGAGATAATTTCTTCATGCATCTTTGTATTTAAATCTCACAGATCAACTCTCACTTATATTAATCTACTGCATGCATAATGCACTGCAAAGCACACCTCCTGGCACTAAAAGGGTTAATGTCTTTTTTACTTAAAATGTAACATCTAATTTTGATCTGTTCAGCTGTTACAGTTCTGGCTTCATTAAATACTAATGCACACAGTATGGATGAATTCTTTATTTTAAAACTCTGTTAAAGGAGTAATAATCCTTTATATTGAAAAAAAAGATAAAACTTAGGGCAAATTATAGGTCCTGCAACTCTACTATAAGTAACCAAAGTTACACAGATTTTCATCATCCACAGCCTCTGTTGCTGTTTGAGGTTTAGCACCGTTGACACCTAATAGTAGTAGTACAATTGCAGCAACATCTAGCCCCAGTAGTAGTAGCAGCCCTTCTGGAACCCCTCAGTCTATGAAGTCCACTGCATGGAGATACCTAACTCAGGATCCAGACTCTAAGCTTGGTGCTATCAGCTGTCTGTGTAAAAGGCATGTGAGCAGGGGGAAAACAGACTCATGCCTAGGCACCTCATCACTGTAATCCTACATGAATTACAACGATAGGTCTGACTGAGAGACACATCAACAACATGTCAGAGGTGCCACAACTAGCAGCAGCAAAAACAGTCCTTAAAGTTCCAGGGGCACTGGGGCACTGTGTCGGAGAGTGTGCCAAGATTTCCTTCATTTGAAAACCTATGGCTCCTGCTGTAGTTGTGAATGACTCAGAGTTTGTAGTAGGAGATGACAAGTCATAGACCGCCCTGACATACTGCCCACCTCAAATCATGTTGTTAAAGCAATATGGTTACGCAGTTCTTCTACCATGTACTGCCAACCCACACTTCCTGAGATCTTGGGAAGGAGTAACAAACTTGCCAAAAATAATTCAACTGTTGCCAGTCGAGTTTCCTGCTGTGGTGGATCTGGAGTGCTCTTATTATTGCTTCCCAACACTTTATGTAAATGTTTCCATGCATAAATATCTATGCGCTATGTGTATAAGTCAATATGTATGTGCATAGGATTTATTATGTGCTTTTATGTTTGTTGTGTGCTTGCCTGCTGTAGCAGGGAATGTGGGTTGATGGGCTGCTGTGCGGTCCGCCTGGGGGGAGCTGCCGGGGGATGGGGCTTATGGTGATCCGGATTGGGTGCTGGGGATCCTTAGTTTGTGCCTGACTTCCACTGAGTATACCATTTGCTTTATTTCTGTTGGGTCACTGTTGCTGAAGTGCCCTGGGCCCTGTGCACCTGCCTGGATGCTCCCTGCTCAGTTGCCCCGCCTTGTGCGGTTTTGCTGAGGGGAGGACTGGGGATGGCCCGACCACTCTTTTATTATGGGTGATGATATCCGATGCTGGCTCCATCACTCTCAGTCCCTGACAGTCTCTACAATGAGGGAGACAAATGTTGTTTTGGGCCGGGAGGTGGCAGGGCCATTATCGGAATTGATGGGATCCTAATCAGTTGATGAGGTTTTGATATTACATGTTGTTCATGACAGAGATGAGCGAGGTGTTGAGGGGGGAGGAGGAGGTTCTACGATTTATGATATGTTCTTGCTCTCTAGTGATTGCATGCGGCTGGGCTGGCTCCTGCTATACTGAGATTCTTTGTTATGGGTACAGGTTTTGGGTCTCCACTAAGTTGGTGCATTTCGGGATCTGCGGGTTGGGTGGGGGGGAGTCTGTTCTTTTTGTACGTTAGGGAATAGGTCTTCATCAGGTTGGGGTAGATGAGGATAGGGTGGGTGTTGGGGTGGTCTCCATCAGGTTGGGGAGGATGGTGAAAGGGTGGGTGATTGAGAAATTGATTCTTTCTAGTTATGGGGTAAAGTTAGGGTTGGAATCCGTCAAGGCACTCTCTTCTCCACTGGGTGGGGGACTCTCGACACACATTGCAACATATATTATTCAATAGCAACATGCCTAGTACTACTTACAAATTCCTATCATGGAATGTTCGGGGCCTAAACGATCCGATAAAGAGATCCCTGATACTTAACTATGTTAGGAAACATTCTCCAGATGTAATTATGCTTCAGGAAACACATTTGACTGAGGGTAGGATCCTGTCTCTTAGGAGGCAGTAGGTCGGGGTGCACTATCACTCCACATACAGTACGTATGTTAGAGGTGTCTCCTTACTTATACGTAAGAGACTGGATTTTGAATTTTTAGACCTCAAAACAGATTCAAAAGGTTTATTTTTTTGACCTGTAAAATTCATGAAAAACCGTTCATATTGATTAACATATACATTCCACCACCTTTTGAGCCATCTGTGATCAGGAAAGCCCTGAAATACATCATGGATAGGCCAAATCACCTAATTATTTGTGTGGGGGACTTCAATATAGTCAATATAGTCATGGATAATGCCATGGATAGGATGAGTGGCAACTCAGGCAACAGCATTGCAAAAATACAATTATATAAGACCCTGCTGGGGGACATTGGGTTGACAGGGCCGTATTTGCCATAAGGCAGAGTAGGCATCTGCCTACAGGTGCACCCCACAGAGGGGCGCCTGTCATTGGAATCAATTATTTTTTATTTCATTTTTTAAAATATTTTCATTCACCCTACCCGCTGCCTGCCTGCCACCCGTTAAGATCTTATTGTTGCTCCCTCGGTGGCTCTTTAGTAATGCAGAGCGCTGGGAGATGACATCATCTCCCAGTGCTCTGCATTCCTAAAGAGAAGACCGCGCGGGAGCAACAGGAGCTACAGTTCTGTGCAGAAGCAGGCACAGACTTTTCCTGCTGCTGGACCACAAGGGAGGTAGGAAATGGAACGGGGCAATGTGGAGCTGATGGTGCAAGTTGGAGATGATGGGGATAATGTGAGTGCAAGTTGAAGCTGATGGGGGCAATGTGGAGATGATGGGGTTTATGTGAGGGCAAGTTGGAGCTGATGGGGTAAGTTGGAGCTGATGGGGGTAATGTGAGGGCAAGTTGGAGCTGATGGGGGCAAGTTGGAGCTGATGGGGGCAATGTGGAAATGATAGGGGTAATGTGAGGGCAAGTTGGAGCTGATGGGGCAAGTTGGAGTTGATGGGGCAAGTTGGAGCTGATGGGGGTAATGTGAGGGCAAGTTGGAGCTGATGGGGCAAGTTGGAGCTGATGGGGGTAATGTGAGGGCAAGCTGGAGCTGATGGGGGCAAGTTCGAGCTGATGGGGGTAACGTGAGGGCAAGTTGGAGCAGATGGGGCAAGTTCGAGCTGATGGGGGTAATGTGAGGGCAAGCTGGAGCTGAGGGGGGCAAGTTGGAACTGATGGGGGTAATGTGAGGGAAAGCTGGAGCTGATGGGGCAATGTGGAGATGATGGGGTAATGTGAGGGCAAGTTGGAGCTGATGGGGCAAGTTGGAGCTGATGGGGGTAAGGTGAGGGCAAGTTGGAGCTGATTGGGGTAATGTGAGGGCAAGCTGGAGCTGATGGGTCAATGCGGAGATGATGGGGTAAACTTAACCCATTTTGGTTGTCATTGGAACAAATTGATAAGATACACAAGGATGATTTGCTGTCCTTCTTTGATATAAATCCTAATTCTGCTCCACAGGAAATGGTGTGGGAGGCAGTAAAGGCAGTGGCAAGGGGATCCCTTATCTCCCATATAGCCAGGGCCGGATTTACATCTCAGGAGCCTATAGGCACAGAAATCTGAAGCGCCCCCCCCCCCTTGGCCATCTCCACTGGACACCCACAATGCTCCTAATCTCCACATTGCCCCATCATCTCCATATTGCCCTCAATTTTACCCCATCAGCTCCAACTTTCCCCCCATCATCTCCATATTGCTCTCAATTTGCCCCCATCAGCTCCACATTGCCCTCACATTGCCTCCACCATCTCCAACCTGATCCCCATCAGCTCCACATTGCCCTCACATTGCCTCCACCATCGCCAACTTGACCCCCATCAGCTCCACATTTCCCCCCACCATCTCCATATTGTCCTCACATTGCCCCCCATCAGCTCTAACTTGCCCCCCATCAGCTCCACATTGCCCCTACCATCTCCAAATTGCCCCCGATCAGCTGCACATTGCCCCCACCATCTTCATATTGCCCTCACATTGCCGCCAATCAGCTCCAACTTGCCCCCATCAGCTCCATGTTACCCTCACATTGCCCCCCATCAGCTCCTCATTGCCCCCACCATCTCCATATTGCCCTCACATTGCCCCCCATCAGCTCCATATTGCCCTCCTTTGGCTCCAACTTGCCCCCACCATCTCCATGTTGCCCTCTCATTGCTCCCCTTCGGCTCCAACTTGCCCCCACCATCTCCATGTTGCCCTCACATTGCCCCCCCCCCATTGTCCGTTTCCTACCTCCCTGACAGGAGATCTGTCATCTGTGCCTCCTTTGGCACAGTCCTGTAGCTGCTGGAGCTCCCGCGCTGTCTCCTATTCAGGAATGCAGAGCGCTGGGAGATGATGTCATCTCCCAGCGCTCTGCATTCCTAAAGAGCTGACGAGGGAGCTCAGCACTTACAGGACTGTGCCAAAGGAGGCACAGGTGACAGATCTCCTGCCAGGGAGGTAGGAAACGGACAATGGGGGGGCAATGTGAGGGCAACATGGAGATGGTGGGGGCAAGTTGGAGCCGAAGGGGGGCAATGAGAAGGCAACATGGAGATGGTGGGGGCAAGTTGGAGCCAAAGGAGGGCAATATGGAGCTGATGGGGGGCAATGTGAGGGCAATATGGAGATGGTGGGGGCAATGTGGAGCTGATGGGGGGGAGGTAGGAAACGGACAATGGGTGGGGGAGGCAATGTGAAGGCAACATGGAGCAGGCGCTGAGGCTAATTTCTGAACAACAATACATTGATAAAGGAGATACGCCTTCATATGAGGTTTTTACCTAAACTAACAGACCTTACTTTAAGGCAGCTATTCTACAAAAAGCATAACTTATTTGAAAACAGGGACAAGGCAGGCAGGCTTATGGTACATCTGGTTAAGAATAACAGGATTCTATCTAGTATCACCTCCCTAATCTTAGATGACAATTCTCTGATTACGTGTCCTGATAAAATCAACTCACAAAAATCTCTATGACAGTAAAAAAGAGAAAGATGCTTGTCAAATAGTGAAATATTTAGCCCAGTGTGACCTTCCAACTCTATCAGACAAACACAGAACCATGCTGGATGCTCTGATTCTCCTGTGAGATATAAACAATGCTATTGGGGACTTGCCGACCGGTAAAGCTGCAGGTGGAGATGGCCTACCAGCTTAATGGTATAAAAAATACTCAAACATACTTGCCCCGCACATACTTAACACCTCCTATGCGGCTTTTGACAACGGAGGTCTTCCCAACTCCCTGAACGCTGCTTCTATTATAGTCTTGCCTAAGCCTGGTAAGGACCCTAGATATTATAACTCATATAGACCCATATCACTGTTAACTACTGATGCAAAGATTTTAGCAAAGGTTCTGACCAAACGACTGAATTATGTCATTATGTCCGTTGTTCACCTGGATCAGGCGGGATTTATCCCGGGTAAGTCCACCTCCCATAACTGGAGAAAACTGTACACCCACTTACAAATCACACATGGCAATTCTGGACACTGAATACTCTCCCCTTTGGATGCCTCAAAGGCATTTGACTCGGTTGAATGGCAGTATCTTTGGGGGGTTTTGGAGAAATTTGGCTTTGGACCTGTCTTTGTTAGGTGGGTTTGCATACTATATAATGCCCCACGGGCTAGGGTGGTTGCAGGAGGACTTGCTTCGGAGGACTTCCCACTAGCTAGAGGGACGAGGTAGGGATGTCCCCTCTCGCCGGGCCTATATGCTTTAGCAAAAGGGCCTTTAGTGGCAAAGATACGGTCGGATGGCGGGGTCCAGGGCTTACGCATAGGTGATTGAGAAGAGAAACTAGCATTGTATGAGGTGACGTGTTGCTGTTCTTGGGAGACACACTTCATTGGGAAGAGTCCTTAATATAGTAGATACATTTGGTGACTTCTCCGGTCTGAGAATGAACTGGGCCAAATCCTCCCTTATGCCAATAGATGACCTGACCTTGCATATGAAAATTGCTGACACCCAGATGAATTGTGTGGAGGTTTGTGATTATTTGGGAATGAAAGTGACAGTATATCCCAGACAATTTGTTGAACATAATTTGATACCCCTCATACATAAGTTTTGGGAAAAAGTGACGGCGTGGAAGACCTTACCCCTCAATGTAATTGGCAGATCCAATCTATTTAAAATGATCTTCCTTCCCAGATTCCTCTATGTATTCCTAAATACACCAATTGCCATTCCTAAATTGTACTTTAAACAGATAGATAGTATTTTGTTGGGTTTCTTGTGGGGAGGGGACCGTTCTAGGATTAAAATGCCTATACTTACACAAAATCCCAGACATGGGGGAATTGCCCTCCCTAATATGTTCCAGTACTTCCTGGCTGCCCAAGGTTAATTTGCACTGGCATATTTTGATCCCCAGACAACCCACCAATTTATCCGGATTGACCAGTCACTGCTATTACAAACCTACTAAATACAGCATTTGCTGACAGTGGGTCTGACAGTGAGCAAATGCCCCATTCCACTATATAGCTTATTAAATAACACATGGACTACACTTTAAAAAATTTCCAAACACACAGCAATTGATCCAGACACCCCGCTATGGGGACTGGCTGGCATGCAACACCTGACTATATTAGAATTTGGACATATTTGGGCAAGCTATGGGATAACAAAAATGGGCCACCTATACTGCACCAATTTATTGAAATCATTTGAACTTTGAGTTTAATATACCTAATAACCTATTCTATTTGTATCTACTTCTTAGACATGCTTTACAGGCTCAGTGGGGAGGTAAGGATCTGAATCTTTCCCTGTTCCCACTGAAATTGCTGCTGGCTAAGAAGCGGCCTAAAAAAACACTATCCTGTCTTTATAACTGGACACAGTCCATGACTGAAAGTCCTGACTTGGTGGTTAGAAAATCCTGGGAAGCGGACTTGGGTGATATTACGGACTGGGAACGGGAAAATGCAAAACTAGAACCTAAACAGGTAGCTACTAATGCTCATCACCAACTCATACAGCTAAAAATTTGATACAGATCTTACTACACCCAACACAGGTTGTTTTGAATAGGCAGACTGTAGACGTCAGATTGTCTTAGATGCGCAGGGGTCGCTGGTACGTTCCTTCATCTCATAAGGGATTGCCCGTCGGTTAAGAAATTTTGGTCTGAGGCGGTTGAAGCTATTTCTGAGGTAGTGGGTCGGGATCTCCCCATGTCCCCTAGGCTTTGTATACTTGCGTTAATACCAGAGGATATTATCAGGGTATCTGACAAAACACTACTTAGGGAACTTTTAATTATGGCAAGGAAGGTGGTGGCTATGTATTGGATGTCGAATTGGGCTCCTGAGAAAAGCACTTGGCTCAATTTAATAGCTACTTATATTCCACATTATAAACTAGTTCCCATACATAGGGGTTCAGTACTGAAGTTTATGCAAATTTGGGAGAAATGGCTAAATTGGCACAAATTGTAGGATAGACTAATGTGAGAAGCCTGGATGGTGCGAGCTGTCCTTTCCTATTCTAATCCTGGCTTGTTGGTGGCTTAATCTAATGAATAATGATTATGGGGTGGGTGTTGCTGGGCCTGTGGAGGAGGGAGTGCCTTGGAGGGGGGGAGGGGGAGTGTATTTAGGGAATTGAGTTAGCCGAGTTAGTCTGATTACAAAGGAAAAACTGCAAATGGGTTGACTTTTAATGATTTTGTGCCAAACCTTGCTTTGTATTATCATAATAACATACATGATATCATTGTAAATGCTACCATTATTGACCTGTTTGTCAATAAAAACATTAAAAAAAAAAATAATTCAGCTGTAGAATGGTAAGGTGTTGTCAGTTGACATGCTTACATATTCTTTTGTAGAGGTTTTAAATAACTCATGTAATGTGTTGCACCCAGCTGTTGACATGCTGCCTTATTGTTTTTTGAAAACCAAGGTTTTAAAAAACTGATGTCACATTCCTAACATTTCCCAACCGTCAGTTATTTTTCAAGGACTGCTGTACCAGAATTGTACAAGCAGGTGGATAGAGTGGTGGGCAAAGGGCTGGAAATCAAATAAGTTGAAAAAATTCACCTGACAAAAGACATATGGACAAGAAGACACAGTACAGACTATATGATTGTCACTAGTCAATGGGTTTCACTCCCACCTTCAGTTGTCAATGATAGTTCGCAGCATCAGGTGACAGCCAGTAATCTTGCAGAATCCTGATTCTGGTAGTATTATTAAAAGACAACAATAGGATAACCCATACCATCAGCACACCACTTTGTGCATGTATAGTTTTGAGAGACAATCAAACAAAGCCATAGATATATTAAATAAATTACATCAGGTGATAGAGGAATGACTTGTGACTTGTGAAAGCTGATTTGCCATCTGCTGATAATGACTCCAACATCATACCTGCCTTGTCCATATGCTAAGCTAAGTTGTGACTAGATTTCTCTAAGAATCCAAAACCTTCAGAGAGAGTGAGATGCTGAATTTTGCCTCAAAATATCTGCCCGTTTAAGCAATTCCTACAGTACTCGCAATGCATTATATTCCATAGAAGATCGTAACCTACCCCTTCACCAACTGTCTGCTTTTTCATGAGAAAATCTGCTTTAAATAAAGCACTTAAAATCTTCCATGTTTTCATCCATTGCCAAAATGTTTTGCTATTTTTTCTATGGGTACAAACTTTTTGCCCTTTTACTTACATGCACTTCACATTATCGAGCCAAAAACGTGATGCTTTCAGGAAGTGAAACACAATACAAGCAACTAAGCTGTTGTGCTGTGATTTATTTAGAGGCCATAGAGGCTCCTTTTGTGTGCTATAACTATGAGCACCTGGAATACAAAGAAAAGGAACTGGAAGGATCATTATGCATTTAGTGACTCTGAGGAAGAGGAGGAGGAAGTGACCACTACCAGCATTGAAGGGTCTAGATGCCCTGATTCCCCAGACCCAATGATGGCCAGTCCACAACCTAGGAATAGAAGTACTGCTGCTGGCAAGTGAAACCTGTCATAGTCCCGCATCGCTTGTTTACCCCATTCCTACTGTGTCCAGGGTGGTCTGTGGGACATTATCCTGCTCTGCATCCTGCTTCCCTTGCAACTTAGCAGCACCAGGAATAAGAGCTCTGCAAATTCCAAAAGCTCACTGCTGGTGGTGATGCTCATCCCGATCCCTGTGTCCCATTCCTTCTCAGTTTGGGCTAAAAAGGCCATTAATGTCTCTTTCACCCCAGCTTCTCCAACATCATCACCACCTCCAGCAGTCCCTCCTTGCTGTTTCTCTATTACATACATCTCACCGGTTTGAGGAGGTAGTGTGAAATGTGACAGAGCGTACCCTAGTGTCACACTTGCCATTTCTAGCAAGCACTAGCAGCAGGCTACCTGGTGGTGGTGGTATTATTGCTGCTAGGTAATAATTCTGACTTCTTCAAGATCATGTTCCACCTGGACAATGCAGTGGGGTTATGGGAACTCCCAGGGTCAAGAGAATGGTGTGGGCTCCCTTGACCTCTAGTTTGGTTGCTCTGCATTGCTTCCCCTACCACTCCCCTAATGCTAGTCCCACCAGCTGCTTCGCCATCACTTTTACTACTACTAACACCGACCACATGAATACCCCCTCCTTCACTCATCATAACACTCTGTACAAGCTGTTGGACCTTTTTAGTAGTAGTACAAGTGGCGGGCTATTTGGCGATGGATTTTGGTCCCCTTTTGTCTCCTGCAGGTTTAGTACTGGCAGAAGGGGCAGCACCGGCAGCAGACACAGATAGCTGACCTGTTCTGCTCACTCTACTACCCACTTCTTCCTCTGCCCTTTAAAAAAATGTCCCCAAGATCCCTATAGGTGATGTAGGGGGACTGGCCAGCATTGAGTCTGGGGAACCAGGGCATGCAAACCCTTTCATGTAGGTGGTAGTGGTCACTTCCTCCTTCTTAGACTCAGTGGATGTATAAGGGTCCATCCAGATCTTCCTTTTATTGTTATTAAACTTGCTCATAGTGATAGCAGTCACTATGATCCTCTCCTGCCTCAATTTCACTATTAATTCACAGCACAACAGCCTAGCACCTCTTACCCACTTTGCAGCTGTTTGTATTGTCTTTCAGTTCCTGGAAAATGGCATGGTTTTATATCAAAAAGGAGAAAAACGCATTATTAAAGGGGTGAAAACTTTCTAGCCATTGAAAAAATAGCAAAACATTTTTGGAAATGGGCAAAAACAGTGAAGATTTTAATCTCTTTAAAAGTAGACAAGCACATGGTTTTCGCTGATTTTGCCATGCGAACACGACAGGACCTTTCGCCCACCCCTAAGTATGACCCATTTGCTCCTCTCTCTATACTAACAAAACCCACTCTGAAGTGCAGAATATTCTTGGCTGGCAGGAAATGAAGGGGTGTTTTTCTATGAGGCAGGAAATTCTTGCCTCTAAAAATCAATAGTATAGGGTGGAGGAAAATTTAATGTTGTGAAAAATTCCCACTTGATACAAACAATAGGGCAAAAATTTGCGGGAAAAAAATGTATCAATAAATATCCATGGGAAAAGCGGAAATAGTGTTTTTTAACTAAATTTCCCAAGGCAGTTTGCATGGGGGACTTCAATATGGTAATGAACGCAGACCTGGACAGAAAGGGGTAAATGTATAGGATTAGTCCAATACACATTTGACATTTTAGGATGCTTATTGATGATATGACCTTGATAGATTCCTGAAGGGTGTTGCACCCTGACGACAGAGGCTTTTCGTATCACTCCACCACTCACAAAACACTTTTCAAGCTAGATTATGCATTTGTTTCTGCACCTCTTGCAAATTCTTATCTAGGGTGGTGTCAGACCACTCCCCCTTGCTATTGACCTGCTCGGTAGGCACTGGTATGACTAGACAGGAGTGGAGACTTAACCCATTCTGGTTAATGGTTGACCATATCAGACAGGCACACTCCATGATCCTACAATCCTATTTTGACATGAATGTAAACTCGACATCTCAGGGAATGATATGGGAATATGTCAAGGCAGTGGCAAGGGGTTCCTTTATCACAGAGATTTCCAAATATTGGAAACATGGGAAGCGGGATGTCGAGATCTTGGAGAGAGAGGCAGAACAGGCAGAGAGGTTATTTGTGTAGAGGGGTGACTCAGATTCTTATGCTAACTTTACCACGGCATCCTTCAGTCTCTCACTCAGGGTTGCAGAGCTCAATGCTACCCATGTATTCTTCCAACAACATAATATTTTTGAAAATGGCAACAAGGCGGGCACGATAATGGCCCAGTTGGTCAGGGGCAGCAGGGGCCCACCAGTTATAACTGCCATCTTCGATGAGGAAGGTTCCTTGATATCGGATTCTGATACGATCCTTGCTCAGTTTGTTTCCTTTTATAAGCAATTGTATGACTCTAAAGCTACTAAGACAGAGGGCCAAATTATGGACTATCTAGAGAGTGTTACCTATGCTTTTGGAAGAATGCAGACGTATGTTGGATTCACCTATTCTATTGAGGGAGGTGGTGGAGTCTATCAAATCTATGCCGAGGGGTAAATCTCCAGGTAGGGATGGCCTTCCAGCTGAATGGTACCATTCTTATATTGATTTTCTAGGCCCACATTTGCTTAACACCTTCTATGATGCACTGGACACGGGGGTTCTCCAGAACTCTCTTACAGAGGCCACAATTATCGTCCTGTTCAGGCCGGGTAAAGACCACAGGTATTGTGAATCCTATCGACCAGTTTCTCTGCTCACTACTGATGTAAAAATTCTAAAATTCTGGTTACTCAACTTAATCTGGTGATTGCAACTCTAGTGCACAGCGATCAGACAGGATTCATCCCTGAAAGGTCCACCTCTCACAACTTGTGGCATCTGTATGCCAATTTACAAATTCTCCATGATAACTCAGGCAATAGGATACTGACATCTTTGGATGCGTCCAAAGCATTTGACTCCGTGGAATGGAATTATCTTTGGGGAGTGCTTTGCAGCTTTGGAGCCATGTTTATCAGGTGGGTTGGGCTTCTGTATGCCTCCCCTATGGCCAGGGTACTCAAAGGGGTTTTGGGATCTGATGACTTTTCGCTACATAGGGGTACAAGGCAGGGCTGCCCTCTTTCACTTGGCTTGTTTTCTTTGGCTATAGAACTGATGGCTTCGCTGGTTAGACAGAGGGAAGAAATTAGGGGCTGGTGTATTGGAGACAGGGAAGAAAAGATAGCTCTATATGCGGACGATGTCCTTCTATTTCTAGGGGAATTTGATGACTCTCTTTCTGCAGCACTCCGTTTGATCAATGCATTTGGGTCTTACTTGGGATTGAAAATAGGAGAAATCCTCTTTGCTTCCTGTTGATAAACTTGAAAGGGACACACCGGTGACGGGAACGCTAATGAGATGTGTGAATGAGTGTAGCTACCTAGGGGTTAAAGTAGGGGCATCCCCCATAGTTTTATAGAAGACAATATGGTTCCACTTATTGATGCATTTTGAGATAAGGCCTCCGTATGGATGACTCTTCCACTTAATTTAATAGGGTGCTCCAGTTTAATAAAGATGGTATTTCTTCTCAAGTTCCTTTATATCGTTCAAAACACCCCAATTGGTATACCCCAAAAAAATTTCAATCAGATTAATAGGATCATCTGGAGACTCCTTGGGGGGGGGCGCCATCCTAGGATTAGGTTGGCCACACAAATGAGGAGGAAGGAGTTGGGTGGAATTTCCTTGCCTAACTTCAGGCTGTATTATCTAGTGGCGCAGTGTCAGTATGGGGTGGTGTATCTTGATCCTCACATGACCCACTCCTTTGTTCAAGTGGAAAGGGAACTACTATGGACAAGCATGGAACTGTCCCATATGCTAGTGGCTGGGCCACGGGTAAGATGTCAACATTGCTATCAGGGGTCCTCTTTGAGGCTTGGCAGGAACTACAAAAAGTGTTGGGGTTTACAGTGTAACAGACTGAGACACCTCAGTGGGGCATTGCAGAACTGGAACAACTGAGTGGCTTGGAGTTCGGCCCATGTGGGCAGGTTGGGGGATCACGACCCTGGAACACCTGTACCAGGACAATATCCTTAAAACATTTCAACAATTACACATTGAGTATAAGATCTCGAATACAATGTTCTACTCTTATCTTAGGCTGAGGCATGCTCTTGGGGACCTGTGGGGAAGTCACGTGTCTGAGCTGGCTTCCTATCCTGTGCCTTCTCTTTTGACACCTCCTCACCTGACCAAACCACTGTCCTTTAGTTATACATGGGCGACTAAGAAACTGACTGACGAGGGCTGGATCTATATGGGAGGATGAAGTGGGACAACTTGAGGACTGGGAGTGGGATGAGGTGTGCCACGCCCCATCTCAGGTTATGACTTCCACACAACACGAGTTGATACAGCTGAAAATACTACATCGTACTTACTATACCCCACTGCGATTACACTTGATGTCTAATACTAGGAGTATATTCTGCCACAGGTGCGACCTGGTGGAAGGTTCATTCCTGCACATGATTTGGAATTGCCCAAGGGTCAATGAGTACTGGAGAAAACTTCTTGGGAGTATGAAAGAGGTATTAGAGAGACCGCTCCCTCCCACATCCAAACTATGTGCGTTGTCGATTATCCCAGATGAGATACAAGAGGGTTCTGTGAAAATGATTATTAGAGAACTGCTAGTGATGGCTAGAAAAGTGGAGGCTATGCAGTGGATGGTGGACAGGGCTCCAATAAGATGTGGGTCGAGTTGGTGATGTAGAATCTACCCCACTATAAAGTAGTTTATATACATAGGGGCACTCCTCAGAGATTTAATAGAGTTTGGGGTTGTTGGATGTCCAGGAGACCCCAGACCTTGGATTGAGGGAAGAGATGTATTCTGTATCCCCTCGACTGAGCTATCCAGAAAAACTATAGGGTGTGGGCGGCGTGCTCTCCATGTTAAATTTTCTGGGAATGGGAGTGTTGGGCGGGTTATCCTCATTGGGGGGCTGGTGGTTTGGCTCTGGGGTGGGTGGGAGTGAGGGGGAGAGAGCTAGATGGGGAGGGGGGAGGGAGTTGTAGTTGGGGGGGAGTTTAAAAAAGGGGGTAAAAGTTTAAAACTGGACTGTGCTAATCATTTTACTAAGCTAGAACTGTATCTCTTTAGTACCTAATGCAGTTCTTTATATTTTTACTTATGTAGCCTGTAATGTCTTCTGTGTGAATGGCTGTGGTCTGGCCTGTTAATAAAAATATTTCCCAAGGCAAATATGTGTCTTTTCACCCATTCCTACCTATGTCCCACAAATCATAGGCTCTAATGCAAAAACTATAAAATACAGGAAAACACTAGTATGGTTATTTTAGGGAAAGGCGAAAATTTTCACCTCAAACTGAAACCAGTGAATAATGGCACTTTCCACTAGGAGAAAAATTTCCTGCAAAAAGTGCTGTTTTTTAGCTTTTTCCCACCTTTTTTGGCCATTGAAATTAATGGGAAGAAAAGTTTACTACAAACATATAAAAAGCTGTCAGGCAGTGTTTGTGAGAGGAGAGAGTAGCATGTTTTTGAGCTAGAGGAGATAAGCAAATAAGTGGGAATTGAAGTTTAGTTTAGGAAGTCATTTAGGTAGGATATTTGTTCTCTGTATTAGGGGAGTCTATGGGAAAAGAAAGGAGGAAGGAGGTTGTCCCTCAAATACTCCAAAATTCCATGTGACTGACAGGCAAGGCACAGGCAGCCTAATTGCTTGCTGACCTTGCTGTTATTGTCCCTGTGCTGGGTGGGGAAGTCTGAGGAAAGACATTGTTGATTTTCTTTTTCAGTTATAATTTTTTTTTGGACAGATTGTGTTAAGACAACTGGGTGGACAACTTTAAAAAATAAAAAAAATAAAAAATAAAAAAGAATCGAAAACAAAATATCTTAGGTGACAGTGAAAGACAGCTGATTGGGCTTAGGCAAGGCATCATACAGCTCCATCAGTCGTGTTGTGCACTGTACAGTAAAACAACACAATGTAGTTGCAGAATGTCCAATGGAGCAGTGTAAGGACATAAGAGTAAAGTAGTAGTCTAAAAACCTACTGCAGCAATGGTTGTTGCAGCATGTGCAATCAATGATGATGATGGAGTATGCAGTTTGTCAAGGTCTCAGCAAAACTAGGTCCAGCACCACCAGTGCCAGTAGAAATATAGAACCATATAAGAAGAACACTGAAGATGACAACAAGTCACATTCAAGTGTTGAAGATGCTGGCAGCAGCATAATAGAGGAAGGTGTAGCAGCTGAACCGCCTGCTGCATCAGACAGTGAGACACCAAAACACCTGTCCTCAAAGTAGTAGTGAATTTTGTTATAGTACAAGTAAAAAGAAATTGTTTGAGACCTCCAAAAGCTTAGAGGAATATAAGGGTAGTAGTGGGCAAGAACTGTCAGGTGATGCTGATGCTGCTGAGGATTACCTAATGATGACTGATGATGATGCAGATCTAGAATATATCCCTCCAGCATCCTTCTCTTTTTCAGATACAGATTAAGTTGAGAGTGAGGATGATGACAGGGCTATAAGGTTAGCAGAAAGTCGAAGGCTGTATCTTCTGCCACTTTTAAGGAGCATTGTGCCTGTCTATAAACTGTCATTGGAAAGTCTGACCCTGGACAAGTACAAATGTCACAAAGCACACAGCCCCTCCCAACAATCTATCAACCTGATCAGCCACATGTCGAACCCGAGCTCCCAGAAGACAGCAAACTGTACGATTGTGGCGATCTTGGCGACCTGTTACCCTGTTCTTTTGTATATTTATTAAAATAAATAAAATTGGTTCTTGATGAAAATATCCCTTTAAGGAAATATCGTTAGCAGGAAAGAGTTTAGGAAACTGTTTGATATTTATCTGAATTTTGCTATTACCTAAGTGCCGAAACATCATTTGTGAACTGGGTATTTTATAGAAGATTTCTTCCTGCTTGAACACACAAAAACTCAGACATATTAACGCACACCCATGCACACACAGACATACTATCAGACTTTTACACAAGCATTCAACACACACACATACTCACATACATACTAACATATACACATACAAATACATATAGACTTAACCCCTTAGTGACGGCGTCACTTAACGCCATACTTGGGAACTTTTGAAACAGGGTTACCCGGAGGGTAACCCTGTCAGTTCCAACATAGGAAGAAAATGACGCGATTTGCGTCATAAAAGGGGCGGGGCTTAGTCGCGGACGGGGGGCGGGACAGAAAAAAAACAAAAAAAAACCCTGCAAAATGTCTCTAAGAGGGCGGGGAGTGGGAGGAATCGGGCGGGACAGAGCACAAGTGGGCAGAGTTTCTATTTAAACTCTGCCCACCCAGTAATCCACACATTGCCCTGGAGACCCGGTAATTCAGGCTGAAATCCGGAGTCTCCGGGGCAAAACCGGAGAGTTCCCAGGTATGCTTAACGCCCGTCTAACTTTTTTTTTGCCATTAGAATCCGGAGTCCCCGAACAGCGTGCAGCCGCGCGGGGATCCGGATTTCCTGGACGTACATGTACGTCCTCTGTCACTAAGTGACAGCCACAGAGGACGTACATGTACGTCCTTTGTCGCGAAGGGGTTAAACACACACAGGCACAAATATTACAAAGACTTATATTTGTAATATTTGTGCCTGTGTGTGTAAGTCTATATATATTTGTATGTGTATATGTTAGTATATATGTGAGTATGTGTGTGTGTTGAATGCTTGTGTAAAAGTCTGATAGTATGTCTGTGTGTGCATGGGTGTGCGTTAATATGCACACACATACATACAGACATATATTCACCTGTTCCTACACACACATACATAGACACAGAGACATATATACACCTGTACCCACACAAACACAAATATACCCACCTGAACACACACACACACACACACTCAAACATACTAACACACCAATGCAGACACATAAATGCTAACACACATTTACACAAACATGCTAACACACACATATGCACACGCACATACAAATATTCAAAGACACACTAGCACATACTCATACAAATGCACATATACATAAAAACACACAAATACACACACTGACAGATAAAAACACTTGCAAACACATGCTCAGGTGCACACACATACACACCTGTATCCACTCACACATACACACAGACATATACACATCTGCACCCCCTGACACAAACACACATACAAACTTATATACACAAACCTGCACCCATGCACACACACATATATACAACCACATACAGTCATACATACACGGAGATATATACACACCTGCAACTACAGACTCACATACACACACACACATATACACACATGTACCCACACACATACACCCAAACATATACACACCTGCACCCCCTGACACACACACACACACACACATACATACACAGACTACCTGCATAAACTCACACACATACACACACACACACACACACACACAAATACACATGTGTACAGAGACATATACATACCTGCACCCCCTGACACACACAAACATACAGACTTATTCACAACTGTATACACACACGAGAACTCAACAGGCTAATTTTTCCCTGCCTAAACATAAACACACATTATTATTATTTTATATAACCTTTAATTATTGAGAATTAAAATATGTAACAGTCCTACACAAAATGGAGGCCAATAGACCATTCAATGACTTATAGAAAATGGTTTACACAAATGGCAATGGTAATGGTGATGGAACTAAGGAGTTTTGTAAAAGGCTTGCGTGACGAAGTGTGTTTTCAAGGGACACTCAGAACATATAAAGTTGGGTGAAAATGTGAGTCCCATAAGTGGGATGCAACTCAGTATTGGAGTCATTCATACACAGAGAAGCATGCACACACACACACACACACACACACACACACACCTTAAACTATTCACCCTTTTCTGATTTAAGAAGCAAGAAATATGACTTTCAATATGAATTCTCATGAACAGAATCTTTACTTCAAATAAAGAAAACCCCCATGTTTATGAAGAACACTGAGATGTGCCATCTGAGTGTCAGAGGACTGTCAAATGCAGTGCAACACTCAAAGGGTTAAAGGCAAATTACTTTAAAAAGCTTGGTTGCATGGTGTTAGAAGATTGATAGCATCAGATGTTTCTCTGGCTTTCAAACCACTGTTTTCCTTTTCCCAGGTAAAAGACTGAACAGATGTTGGACGAAGATTCCTGTGATTAAATGGTGTGACTCTCTGTTTTCTAGCATGTGTTGGTAACGTTAGGTGTTTGAATGATGTTAAATAAATTTATTTTGAGATCTTTGTCCATTATCACCAAACTATTTTTAAGCCCTCGTACACAGGCCAACACTGGTGGTGCTGCAGTCATGTGCAGTACTGACTGCCTGAACACGCCCCGTCTGATACAGAGTGGGGTGTTCCGAAATCAGACCATAGTCCTCTCTGCACACCTTCCTGGGACCAAGAGGTCCCAGGAAGGCGTGCAAAGAGGACTCCGGTATGAATTTGGAGAGCCCTGCTCCTTATCAGCCACAACGCAGTCTCTACTGCTCATGACTGCAGCACGCACAGTCGTCTCTACTGCGCAGGACTGCATTTTGACAAACTTTTTAGAGAATTATTATATAGGATTACTAAGGCTGAAGTACTAAACAGAACTGGAGCATTCAAATCTATGTAAGTGTTTACTAGACATCTATGGTGCAACTGGATTGTCCAGGAATTAAACTCTGCTGCTGCAGGCACGACATGTGTCAGTGTTTCTTTCCCTACTCTGCTTCTTTGAGATCACTTGCTTATACTCACTTGAGTTTTGTCACCCATTTGTAATACTACAAGTTACTTTTAAATATAGACACGCACACACACACAAACACACATGTGCTTACACACAAAACTACAAACCAACACATACAAACACAAGTGCATACGCAAAAAAATACAAATACACACAAACACATGTACATGCTCACTTATGCTCACATGCACACACTTATATGCATACATACACACTAACATACAGATACAGACATAAACAATCACACACATACACACACAGAAACATACATATGCACAAGCACACACACAGACATACACATAGACAGGAATATACCCACAGGCAGACAGAAACACAAACACACAGTCATACACACACACATACACATAGGTATACACATGCACACAGACAGGAATACAGACAGACAGGCATGCATACATACACACTAGCCGTGTATTGATAACTCTAATTTCATCTCATTTCCTACCTTTATACTTTTTCATCCATGTTATCTTTTTTCTTTTTAAGAAAATTGAGGCTACAGAGATTGGGCTCTCTCAGAGAGTGATTTATAAACCTGTACGATTTTCAAATCTATGGTTGTGATAAGGCTTATTTAAGACAACAATGAGACCTCATCTTTCTGAGTTTTAAAGTTCATAATGCTATTATAGCTACGTTACAGTGAAAAAAGGTTGTTCTGCCTCAAAATGACTCCATTGCTAATCATGAAATAGAAATAAATAGAAAAGAAAACCCGCATTCTACTGTTGATTAGTTTCATATATTCTAGGAAAAAAAAAATATAGGGTCAAAAAATGAGAAAGGGAAAAGTTAATCAGTTCTGTGTTGTGTAAAAAAAAGCTATTGGAACTCAATTTCAACCCATAGGGCCTTATGTTCCAAAGACCACTCGAGTAATTCCCATTGTTGACTACTTTTAAGTTAACCCTTTGAGTGTCAGAGGGGTATGCAACACATTGCAAAGCAATCCGTTGCATACCCCTCTGGCACTTAAAGGGTTAAAAGGATAGCAACTCATTATTTGAACTGTATTCAAACTCATCAATGACTATGGGGGTGTGCAATGCATTGCTTCACACTGCTGTGATGGAGGGTGATAATTCTGAGCCATTCTCAGCATGTTAGACACAAACTATGCTGTGACACTTCAATTCACAGCATTGCTTGTGTTCATATTAGAGTTTTGCCCACCTATCCCAGTTCATCTTGTTGAGACTGTACTAATATCAACCTGGATTACATTGCAGGTGATAAATGTCATTTGTCAGATTGCCACTAACATCTATTGAGAAATGTGTAGAAATTTTTATTTTTTATATTTCATCCTATATAATAATTTGCTAAGTGTGTATTTGTCAGAAGCCGTCAAGTGCAGTAGAGACGACTGCACACACTGCAGTGATGCGCACTACAGACTGCCCGTGCCGCCGCTGATAACGGAGTGGGCTCTGAATTTAAATCATAAGCGTAGAGAGGACTACGGTCTGAATTCTGAGCTCTCCGCTCTGTATCAGCCGCGGTGCGGGCAGTCTCTATTGTGCATGACTACACCGCGACCATTGCTGGGTGGCACTGTGGCCCGTTTACACGGGCTCTTCAACTAGTTTATTATAATTGATTAACAGTATTATGAGAGACAGACAGATAGATAGGTAGATAGATAGATAGATAGATAGATAGATAGATAGATAGATAGATAGATAGATAGATAGATAGATCTCACTTATATATTCAAAAATAGAACAAAAGGAAGCTATTTCCAACTCCACTATTTTGTTTTATATATAAACTATAGAACTACATACTGTTAACCATAGAACCACACACACTGCCACCCCTGCATTAACCACAGAACCAAACACTGCCATCCAAGCATTGCCTCATATTAACCATAGAACCACAAAGCCCCCAGAATTTTCCTACAGTAACCATATGATCACACATTGTCATCCAAGCTTTTCCACACATTAACCATAGAACCACACACTGTCATCCTGGCATTGCCTCAAATTAACCATATAATGGCACCCTGGTCCCCCAGAGCCTTTCCCACAATAACTATAGAGCCACACACTGTCCTCCAAGTTTTTCCTCACATTAACCATAAAAATGCACACTCCCCCCAAACCTTGCCTTACATTAACCATAGACACACTGAAACCCAACCTTGCCTTATGTTATCCACAGAGCCACACACACAATCCCCCTGCCTTGACTTCGCATAGAGCCACAAATACTGATCCCTCAGCACTGTCCCAGCCATGCTAAGCATAGACCTGCATTTACCTCCAATTCCTAGTGGTGTCATGCTGCACTGGTAGCCACAGAAACCCATTACTGTATCTGACCCACCTTGGAAAGTGGCAAAGTTACCACAGAAATTCTTAGGGGGTTAGAAAACAAGTGAAAATGTTAACATTTATCAGGTTAGGGGCATTTTAAGGGAAAAGAGGCAAATAAGTAAATTCCAGCCCATCCCTAGCCACCAGTTGCTTAAAAACATCTTTGACCTGTAATAACTTTTAAGTCTTTGAGTGCAGGGGGGTACACAATACATTGTGGAGCAAGCAATGCATTGCACCCCCCCAGCAATGGCACTCGAATGGTTAAATGAAAAAACCTCCCAGCAGTGGAAATTTCTTTATTTTACTTAGTAGGAAAAACTATATATATATATATATATATATATATATATATATATATATATTGATTTATTGATTTATTTTCCATAAATAAAGGCTACAGTTTGTTTGAATCAATTAGCTTTTTTATTTGTCCCCTATGGTGAAGCTGGTTTGCCCCTGAATGATTCCACTTTTCTTCCGAACTCTGGACCCTATGTGTATGTTGTTATTTATATATCAATTTGTTTTTTTTACTGTTTACGTGACCTTTGGATTTTCATATGCAGTTAGGCATTTCACTGCTATCTGCATGACTGCACACGCTGCTTGCACACGAACCTTCATATCATTTATTGGCAATACACTGTTGGTTGTAGCTTCAGAAGAACATTTTTAATTAAAAAAATGTGAAAAGCTTACCTTTGGGCATGATAATTATTCAGATTATTCCACAATTGTACTATTTCAATTTTTGTTCTACCTAAAATTAATAGTTTTGTCATGTACCTTCTTTGTATCTCTTTGGCTGCAGCGACTCACCTTAATATCACTGTTTGACATTAGGAGACTCTCTTGAGAGGAAGAAAATCATTCTGAAATGAGCTGGACAAAGGTTATTAAATTGACAGTTAAAATTCTAGTCCTGCCTTTTTCCTTTACTCCTAATTAAATGTCAGGAAACGTGAAGTGGAATTTTCATTTACAACAACCTTAACTCTTTTGATGCAATGCCTGAATGTGATGTCTGTCGGTGAGAGGGTTAAATATCTTAAAGTGGGACTGCCACTTTGTAACAAATAGGTGACTTAATAGAGCTATTTTTCAACAAAAGTTGAGATATTTAGCTTTATGTTTTGTCTTTCTGGAAGGAAAAGGCAGTAGGGATGGGAAGCAGTGTAACAGTGCCCGCCAGATTTCCTCTGATAGATAAAGTATAGTAAATCCTTTATAATAATTAATTAAATGTATGTTTGTCAGAAGCCGTCATGTGCAGTACTGTCAACTGCGCATGATGTAGTCATGCGCAGTTCAGACTGCTCTCGCTGCGGCTGATAACGGAGCGGGGCACCCCAAATTCAGGCCGTAGTCCTCTCTGCACACCGAAGGTGCACAGACAGGACTACTATCTGAATTTGGGGTGCCCCGCTCCCTATCAGCCACGGCGCGGGCAGACTCTACTGTGCATGACTGCACCACAGCATTGCTGGGTGGCACTGTGGCCCATGTACACAGGCTCTTCAACTAGTATATTATAAATGACTAGTTGAAGAGCCAGTGTACACGGGCCACAGTGCCAGCCAGTCGTGGTGCAGTCATGCACAGTAGAGACTGCCTGAGCCTCGGCTGATAAGGAGTGGGTCACTCCGAATTCAGACTGAGGTCCTCTCTGTGCATCTGAAGGTGCACAGAGAGGACTCTGGTCTGACTTCAGAGCACCCCGCTCTGTATCAGCCGAGTCACAGGAAGTCTCTACTGGGCATGACTGCGTTGTGACAAACTTTTAGGCTCTTCCAAAGCTCTTTCAAAATAACCTATTTATTACAAGAGTAGTTGAAGAGCCCGTTACATGGGCCTGTCAGTCTCTGAGTAGGGTCAAGCGAAGATAGTATGAAAAAGAGTCAGGATAAACCAGTCCACAGTACCTCTGAGTTCGAGACTGAATCTGAGGGAGTTTGGAGGTTCGAGGAGGTTCAAGACCGTATTGAATGGAAGTCAGATTACAGGACAGAGTTCCCCTTAATCGAAGGTTTCGGGGTAACGATAAGGTTCGAGGTCTTGGGGTATCGATAAGGTTCGAGGCAGGTTCGAGGTTGACGGACTACGAGTCCTCTATTCTCCGCTGGTTCGGGGTCGAGATGAATGAAAAGGTTCGAGGTAGAATTGAAGGTCGACAGACTACGAGTCCACAGATCCTCTACTCGAACATGGAAGCTACATCAACCAGATGTCGGGGTTGAACTTGAGGCCCAGTAGAACTGGAAGCAGGTAAAGGGGATACGAGTTCCTACACCCTCAACTGGCCTGGGCAGTCACCGGAGCAGCTGGTGATGGCAATCCAAACCACTCGGAGCCCCAGAGGTGTAGGAACGAGTAGACTGGGACCAAGCCTTGAGAGCAGCTGGAGGGACTCTTGTTGCGAGGCAGAAAGTTCCGAAGGGGAAGCGTGGTCCGGAATAGCAAGGTCAAGCCAGAATTGAATCAGGAGCCAGAGGGACAGACAGAGATGTGGTCAGGCAAGGCTGGTTCAAGATCCAGGGGCAGTAGACAAGACTAGGTCGGTTTTCAAGCAGGTTTCGGTACACGGAATCAGCAAACACGGGAACTCGGCTACAAAGGTTTCTCTCAGACTTTTGGCGCTAAAATCGAGCAAGGTTTGATGGTAGATCCAGGTACATAAAGCCTGCAGTCTCCAATAGAATTATAGGTAGGAGGAGCAGTCAGGAGCAGCATGACAGTGCCCCCCCTTCAACGGCCGACCTCTGGACGGCCTGGAGCATCAGGATGCAGGCGATGAAAGGTCCGTACATGGGCCGGAGCATGGACCTCAGCAGCTGGCACCCAGGAACGGTCAGCAGGACCATAGCCCTTCCAATCGACCAAATAGTGTAATCGGCCCCGAGATAGCTGAGAATCCAGAATCTTGCTGACCTCAGCAGGAGGAGTAGCCAGTTGGTAGAAACGGTTCTTGACCAAGGGACGTAGAAGGGAGACATGAAAGGAATTGGCCACCTTCATGGTGGATGGTAGATCAAGAGAATAGGTGACAGGAGTGAGTTGAGTCTTGATAGGAAAAGGTCCAATGAACCTGGGACCCAATTTACCAGAAGGCTGCTTCAGGTGAAGGTGTTGGGTGGACAGCCAGACCTGGTCACCAGTCTGGTATGAAGGAGCAGGTTGCCATTTCTTATCCGCCGTGGACTTGTAACTGGAAGAAGCGGCTGTCATGGAGCGATGAACAGAAGTCCAATGAAGACGAAGATTTTGTACTCTATTATCAGCTTCGGGAACATCGGATACCGGGAGGTTGGGCAACGTCTGAGGGATTGGCAAAGGTTGAAGAAGCCCAGCAGGCCTCTGATTGGATGGTTTAACTTGTGTACAAAGCGTGCAAGCCTTGATGTAGGCTACCACATCTTGTTTCAAGGAAGGCCACCAAAAGCGTCTAAGAAGAAACTCAGTATTTTTGGTAATGTCTGGGTGACCAGCCATAGTAGAGTGGTGCGACCATTTTTGAAGAGAGGACCGAAATCGCTTGGGAACAAATAGCAGATGACCGGGTTTCCCTTGAAATCATCCACAGAAATGATGTTGAAGAGATTTGATCCTTTGTATTATGGACAATGATAGAGAGGCCACAATATGATTGGGAGGAATTATGGGTTCAGTAGTGAAGAGACGAGGCAAGGCATCCGCCTTCAGATTCTTAGATCCTGGTTCAGATAGAAGAAGGGTTTTTCCTCTAGGAGGCACAGTTCCAGGTAATAAGTCAATAGGACAGTCTCTGTAGGGTTTAGGAACAGATTCCTCAGGAGTGGTTATGCAACCCACAAGGCCTGATACAGGTATCTCAGAAAGGCAGTTAGAGTAGCAGGAAGAACCCCAGTTCGTCAATTGGTCAGAGCTCCAGTCAATTACCGGATTGTGACGGCGAAGCCAAGGAAGTCCCAAAATCACCGGAACGGAAGGGCACTCTATAACGTTGAGGTGAATTGTCTCTGAATGAAGGGTGCCAGTCCGAAGAAGTAGTAATTGAGTTTCATGGGTAACGAGGCCCTTTCCCAGAGGACCCCCACCCACGGTAGAGACCCGCAGGGGTTTGGTTTTCTGGACAAGCGGTATAGAGTGCCTGGAAGCGAATTCAGCATCAAGGAAGACCCCTGCCACACCTGAGTCCAAGAAGGCTTTAGTGGAGACTGAGCCCTCCACCCAACTTAACAGAACAGGAACCATCAAACGGTTTGTGTCAGACGGAGTATCACGGTGCCCGTGATTCATGCTGCTCTGTGTCTATCACCTGCTGAGTATTCGTGATTGGCTGTCTGTCATTAGCCCTCCTCACACAACCTTTTTTAACCCAGGTTGAGCACTTCCAGGTTGCCCTTTCGTGGTGTCTCTGACTCCACTCTGCCTGACCTGCTTGTCAGATCTCTGGGCCTGTTTCCAGTGTTCCTGTATGCTACATTCTGGTGTTCCAGTGTTCCAGTGTTCCTGTACATTAACGTTCCGGTGTTCCAGTGTTCCTGTACGTTAATGTTCCGGTGTTCCAGCATTCCAGTGTTCCTGTATGCTAACGTTCCGGTGTTCCAGTGTTCCAGCATTCCGGTGTGCCTGTATTCCTGGGTTCCTGTGCTCCAGCACTGCGCGGGTTAACCTGTACGAGTTCCTGAGTCTCGCGCTCCAGCTGTCGCTCCGGTGTCATTGTTCTCCTCGCTATTGCATACACATTGTTGGTTCCAGCGTGCGGACGCTGGTTTGCCCCACTAAACCTCGTGGCGATATACATTGTTGGCTCCAGCGTGCGGACGCTGGTTTGCTCCACTAAACCTGGTTGCAGTATACATTGTTGGTTCCAGCGTGCGGACGCTGGTTTGCTCCACTAAACCTGGTTGCGATATACATTGTTGGTCCCAGCGAGCGGTCACTGGTTGCTCCACTAACCTGGCTGCGATATACATTATTGGTTCCAGCATGCGGACGCTGGTTTGCTTCACTAAACCTGGTTGCGATATACATTGTTGGTTCCAGCGTGCGGTCGCTGGTTTGCTTCACTAAATCTGGTTGTGATATACATTATTGGTTCCAGCGTGCGGACGCTGGTTTGCTCCACTAAACCTGGTTGCGATATACATTGTTGGTTCCAGCGTGCGGTCGCTGGTTTGCTCCACTAAACCTGGTTGCGATATACATTGTTGGTTCCAGCGTGCGGACGCTGGTTTGCTCCACTAAACCTGGTTGCGATATACATTGTTGGTTCCAGCGTGCGGACGCTGGTTTGCTCCACTAAACCTGGTTGCGATATACATTGTTGGTTCCAGCGTGCGGTCGCTGGTTTGCTCCACTAAACCTGGTTGCGATATACATTGTTGGTTCCAGCGTGAGGATGCTGGTTTACTCCTTAAACCTGGTGGCGCTATTTACCATTAGTTCCAATGTGCGGACGTTGGTTTGCTCCTGAACATCCAGTACTGTGGTCAGTCGCTGTCCACTTCCTTGCAGTTGTCTGATTATCCCTGGCTATAGACTTCTGCTGAGTAAGACCTCTAGACTTATGCTCTCTGCTGTCTTAGTCACCTAACAGCTGGTCTATTTGCTCAGGCTGCCCTGCCCGGTATTGGTGAGGCCAATAGAACCTTGACGTTACCATCCTGTAGGTTGCCTCACCCGGTATTGGTAAGGCCGGTAGAACCTTGTAACTCTCCATCTTAAAGGTTGCCTTACCCGGTATTGGCAGGGCCGGTAGAGCCTACATTCAGCATCCAATTGGGCTGCCTTGCCCGGTATTGGTAAGGCCGGTAGAACCGGAATTATCATCTCACGGTTGCCTTGCCCGGTATAGTTAAGGCCGGTAGAGCCTGTCATTAATATTGTCACTTGGGTTGCCTTGCCCAGTATTTAGGCAAGGCCGGTAGAACCTTTTGTATGTTCTATTGATGTTATATTGTTATTTATGTTTACCCTACGGGGACTGCCTTTAACTTTTAATAAAGTTGAATTTTACCAAACCTTAAGTCTGAGAGTCTTCAAAAACCGTGACACGGAGAGATTTCGTGTTTTACGCCTAGGGAGTCGTCTCCATGGTTCCCTAAGCTTTGGAAGTTTTCCGGACGGGTCAGACACTGGCGTAGGAGATGGCCCTTGAGGCCACAATAAAGGCAAAGTCCCTGACTTCTTCGCCGATGTTTCTCCTCCTCGGGGAGTTTAGTCACAGACCCAATATCCATAGGTGCAAAAGAGGTCTGTGATGTCTCGGTGGGAGAGGATAATCGTGGAACAAAATCAGATTTATGGTGGCGGAAGCGATCTCTCTCAAGCTGTCGCTCTATTTGCAGACGATCTAATTCTAAACAGGTAGATATCATACCCTCCAAATCCTCCGGTATTTCTTGATTAACTAGAGCGTCTTTGATGCGTTCGCTCAAACCTCTACGAAAGGTGGCTCGCAAGGCTCCATTGTTCCAGTCGGTTGCATAGGAAAATGTTCTGAACTCCACTGCATATTCAGCCACCGTGCGAGTGCCCTGTTTTAGACCCAGTATACTGGCCTCTGCAGATGCCTGCCTTCCAGGTAGATCAAATACGGTCTTAAAGGCAGCAATAAATGCATTGGAGTCATCGAGAAGTGAGGATCTGTTCTCCACCAGAGGAGAAGCCCAAGCAATGGCCTTGTCAGTCAAGAGAGAGATTAGACCCTAGTAGATTAGACCCTAGTAGATTAGACCCTAGTAGAATGAGAGTTAAACGATTGAGGCAAAGTCTGGAAATGTAGCTGACACTGGTTCAAGAACCCACGACAATGTTCTGGTTGGCCAGTAAGCTCTGGTAAGGGTATCTTGGGTGGCTTGTACCCCGAGACGGTGCCTGTAGAAACTGTGGTCCCAGTGAGCTGTGTTGGAGCTTGGGCTGAAGTAGAAGGGGAGAAGGTTTGCAACATCATAGCATCCAGCTTATGACTGAGGGTTTGTAGTTGTGCTGCATGGGTAGACAGAAGTTGCTCCTGTTGTTCCTGTCTGGAGGCTTTGAGGGAAGCCTCAGCAGCATCCATTTTACTGGCTCGATTTTACTGTCAGTCTCTGAGTAGGGTCAAGCGAGGATAGTATGAAAACGAGTCAGGATAAACCAGTCCACAGTACCTCTGAGTTCGAGACTGAATCTGAGGGAGTTTGGAGGTTCGAGGAGGTTCAAGACCGTATTGAATGGAAGTCAGACTACAGGACAGAGTTCCCCTTAATCGAAGGTTTTGGGGTAACGATAAGGTTCAAGGTCTTGGGGTATCCATAAGGTTCGAGGCAGGTTCGAGGTCAGCGGACAAAGAGTCCTATATTCTCCACTGGTTCGGGGTTGAGATGAATGGAAAGGTTCAAGGTAGAACTAGAGGTCGACAGACTACGAGTCCACAGATCCTCTACTCGAACATGGAAGCTACATCAACCAGATGTCGGAGTTGAACTTGAGGCCCAGTAGAACTGGAAGCAGGTAAGGGGAATACGAGTTCCTACACCCTCGACTGGCCGGGGCAGTCACCGGAGCAGCCGGTGATGGCAACCCAAACCACTCGGAGCCCCAGAGGTGTAGGAACGAGTAGACTGGGACCAAACCTTGAGAGCAGCTGGAGGGACTCTCGTTGTGAGGCAGAAAGTTCCGAAGGGGAAGCGTGGTCCGGTCAAGCCGGAATTGAATCAGGAGCCAGAGGGACAGACAGAGACGTGGTCAGGCAAGGCTGGTTCAAGATCCAGGGGCAGTAGACAAGACTAGGTCGGTATTCAAGCAGGGGTTCGGTACACGGAATCAGCAAACACGGGAACTCAGCAACAAAGGTTTCTCTCAGACTTTTGCCGCTAAAATCGAGCAAGATTTGATGGTAGATCCAGGTACATAAAGCCTGCAGCCGCCAATAGAATTAAAGGTAGGAGGAGCAGTCAGGAGCAGCATGACAGGGCCACAGTGCCACTCCCCACGCCATGGCTGATACAGTGCCAGCCGGTGGCGGTGCAGTCATGATCAGTAGAGACTCCAAAAGGGACTGACAGAGCAGGCGCACGGACGTCACTATGACGAGATGTCCGTGCTTCCTGCTTCTGTGAGCCTCCAAAAAACTGGAAAATCTTTGAAACCAGGTAATATTTCTGACGACTAGCGCTACTAAGCAGCTAGTCGCCAGATGAAGAATTAATTAATGTAAAGTTATTGCTGGGTGGTAGCTTCCCTTTAAAACAAATCCCTAATATTTATTTTAATACTTTAAACAAGAACAAAGGTGACTCTCCCTTGCGGACGCAATAAGTTACTAGGCCTTCCTGCAGTACTGTGAGACTGGCTGATGTGTCACTCTGAAAATTATTCAAAGTCCTACTAGTTTAGTATTTTTAATATTTACCACAGAAACAAAGGTGACTTTCCCTTGTGGTGCTAATAAGGTACTAGGCCTGTCTGCAGAACTGTGAGACTGGCTAAAGAGTCACTGAAAATTATTCAAACAAGGCCCTAATATTACTTTTAATATTTTACACTCAAACAAACTTTTCTATTGGCTTTGGTATCATGTACTCTCTTGACCCCGCCACCTCGATGAACAAGGCTTCCATCATTTTACTACTCCCTAAACCGGGGAAGGACATAACTCTGTCGATCATTTTGTCCCATCTCGCTCCTAACCATGGATGTCAAGATACTGGCTAAGATCTTGGTGACTCAGTTGAACTCCATTATCTCTCGACAGTTTATAATCTCCAGTGATTGTACACCCACCTCCAGCTTCAGCATGATAATCTAGGACATAGGGCTGTTACCTCTCACGACAAACAAGGCCCTTGGCTGCGGATAGGCAGTACTTATGGGCCATACTTGAAAAATTCAGCTTTGTGCTGACTTTCAGTCACCTGATCCACACTCTGCATGCACAGCCTGTTGATTCTCTTCCCTGGATTTTGTCCTGAGTTGGGGCACTAAGCAGGGCTGCCCATTATCACTTGGTGTCACAATACCTATCTGCGGCTGCTCGAGCTGACTGTGGCATCCTCCTGCGGCTCCGGCTGCAACATTATCTGGTGGCTCCAGCTGCAGCATTATCCGGTGGCTCCAGCAGCAGCTTATCTGGTGGCTCCAGCCACAGTCTTGTCCGGTGGCTTCAGCCACATCATGTTGGTGGTGGAAGCCGCATGTGCTGGCAGCTCACTCGGGGATGCTTCCGTATCAGGTTTCTATATTATGGGTGCATGTCCAAGGCTTGGATGTGCGTTCCATTTAAAGGTACAGTGTACCTTTTTGAGACTCCTCCTCTTCCTGGCCCTTTTCCTTAAAAACTGCCTGGACACTATGTTCAGTCACCCTTGCGTGGTGTCCAGTGCAGTTGGTTTGTGTCCTGGTGCTTACCTAGTTTGTCTGACTATCCGTCCTGGTGCTAACCTTTGGTTTTGTCTGACTACCCGCTCTGTGTATGACCCTGGCTAGGCTGACATTCCTTCTGGTGTGGACCTGCAGCTCTGGTAGACTAACTCCTCTGTGCATGACCCTTTGTCTGGCTGACTACCCGTTCTGGTGCTGACCTGTGGCTCTGTCCGACTACCCACTCTGTGTATGACCCTGGCTAGTCTGATAACCAATCTGGTGCAGACCTGTGGCTCTGGTTTACAGTCGCGCTCATTCTGGCGTCTGATTACCCACTTGGGGGTTACCTGGGATTGTCCACTGCACATCCAGCATACCAACGCTTCAGTGGATAACTGATTGGTGCCCGTGGTGGCTCTGGCAGACTTCTCCTGATTCCAGTTATTATACTGTGCCTCACAGGTGCGGATCTGTAACGCAGTTTCCATTTCCGTTACGTTGTCCATACAGGTGCGGACCTGTAGCCGTTCCCTTCTCCAGTACCTAGTCTCTACAGGTGCGGACCTGTATCGCTGTTTCCTCCTCTGGTGCATTTTCGTATACAGGTGCGGACCTGTAGTACATTCACAGGTGCGGACCTGTGGCGGTCTCTCTACTTGCCTTCTGAACTCCATCTGTACCATTACAGCAGCACTTTCCCTCCTGACTTTGTCCATATTATATGGTGTACTTGCTGTATTGTTGTTCTGTGCATTGTGTATTAATAAAGATTGTGTTACCTTTAGTACTGGTCCAGTTCTCGTTCTTGAGTCTGGGACACTTGGTTTTTCGCTCTGGCAAAAAAACTTGCCATCTATGCGGATGGCATTCTCCTTTTCTTGGGTGACACATACATTCATTCTTTGCATACATCAATTGGTCAAAATCCTCCCTGTTTCTCCTTGACCAGACACCAGATGTTAGCCATCTGTCCTCCAGTAACATGATAATCTCTGACTCCTTCAAACACCTGGGGATTTTAGTCTCTGACCCCCACCTCTGTGTTCATTAGGGAGAGAAATGGCAGCTACCTCAAATGTTGACTATGAGACCGTCGATGAGTAGCACTGTTACGGCCATGGCAGGAGCGGTGTATAAAGAGAGGTGGGAGTTGCAGGAGGTGGTCGGTTGAAGGGGTCTCGACCCGTCCACCCCATTATGGAATAATGCAATCCTGAAACACCTGTCTGGCCTAGACAATAGTTTGAAACAGTTTCAGCAGCTTTACACGTAGTTTGGTATCCCTCACCCGTCTTTGAGTGGTTATGCTTTCTCTCATTTGAGATGGCTAGATGGTCGGACAAGCCGGTATCCTTTATTTACAAATGGCTTGAGCCTCGTGCCCTGCAATGTGATGTCCCTCTGAGGCAGAGGTGGGAGGAGGACCTGGGGCTATTGGAGGAGTGGGAGTGGTCCATGGTTAAGACTAGTCCACATGGGGAATCTTAAAATGCCCGACATAATCTCATCCAATTGAAGATTCTTCAGAGGGCATACATTACCTCTGTAAGACTATATAAGATGGGTACTAGGGACAATGACTTGTGTGACAGATGCACTGCTTTAACTGCTACATTTCTACACCTTGTTTGTGATTGTCCTGTGGTCTTCTAATCTTGGGAGGGGGTCTTCTCCTCTCTATCGGGGGTCTTGGGTAGACAAACTCCTCTGACCCGGTAGTTGGGTATTCTGTCAGTTATCCCTGATGATCTAGACACTCACCCTGTTAAATTTCTTCAATGGGATACCCTGATTATGGCACGAAAAATAGTTAACATGGCATGGATGTCTGCCACTCCACCCTTAAATGAACATTCGGTGAATCTGGTGGCCCAAAATATTCCACACTGCCACTTATATACACTCTCAGAGGGACCCCGGACAGGTTCCATGTGATCTGGGGATCATAGATATCCCATTTTGGGCCAAACTTCTCTCCCTACCTGGGTGATGCTGGGGGGTGGGGGTTACTGCATTACTCTTGCAGAGACATATTTCCCCTTTTTTTGTTTTGTTGACATTGTTGGGGTTCATTTTCACAAAATACAAACTTCTTTTGGACGTTTTGGGATTAATGACCTGTACTCCATATTGTCTTATATGTTTCTTAAGTTTTGTGCATGCCAGGAATTGTACAATACTGCCATCATTGTCTAATTCAATACATTGTCTTGTTCTATGCTGTATCTTGAAGTTGTCCTTTCTGAAAAACATTAAAAAAAAAAAAAAAAGTTATGCAGCACAACCCTGTCTGTCACAAACTGAAATAATTAACACACTTGTTGTAGTCCTCTAACACTTAAAAAAAAAAAGAAATGTTATCTTCCAAATGGAGATCATCCAAAACCTCTGCCCAATAAGCACAGGATTTGATTGGCTGCTATTCACAACACAATCTGAGGCATACATTTGGCTGGTGTGTTCAGACTGGCTTCTATGCAGAATTTGGCAAAACTTCTCAATCATGAGAGGGATATTCTGAAGGCTCACACAGGATGCATTTTTTTATCATTCACTTTAGACATTTCAACTGTAAAATTGTTTCACAGAGGACTCAATATATAAGACAACCTAACCACATAGTTTATACTGAACATTCTGTGGTGGGAATCTCACATAGATTACAAGCCCTGATGTTCATTTTCACAAGATATGTAATTTCAGCTGCACTACACTCTAAGGGCCCTATATTGGAGAGAAAAAAGGAGTAATTCTGTGGTTAACAAATAAATAACATTTTCCCAAATCCCCACTGATTTAAGGGGGACTTTAAATTCACTTTTACATGCTTTGAGATTGTATTTATATGTACTGTAATTTCAGTAGGTATTTCAATAGATTGCAAGCTCTGATAAATCAGATTCACTGGTATCTGTGAACTTGGTTATTTTCTATATGTAAATAGCTCAAGTTATCTTATAGATTGAAGCTCTCAGTGTCTAACTACTGATTATAACATATTTATTGTAAATGGTGTGGCTCTATTCTCAAATGGAGTACAAGCTCTAAGGGTCCAATCCACTGCTGATTGCAAGCACTTTGGTCCAGGATTTATCTATAGAAAACGCTTACAGGGTTGTGTCAATGCACCTATAGTTTACAGAGAAAAGGTGGAAAATATTGTTGTTCATTTTTTTGGCTCAGATTCACAGAGTGCTTGCTTTTCTAGTCAAACTTTTGCCACTTTCACTGAAGAATGCAAGCACTATGATGCAATCTGTATGCAGTATAGCTATAGTAAATTGTCTAAGAATATGGAGGTTGTGCTATTAAATTTGTCCTTGGTCACACTAATGGTGACCCTGGTTGCTAACATTTTATTAAACTGAAGCAAGAATACTGCCCGGGTCTAATATTTAAGGACTAGAGGGATGTGTGATGTATTATAAAACAACTAGTTGAAGAGCCCGTTACACGGGCCACAGTGCCCGGTCGCGGGGCAGTCATGCTCAGTAGAGACTGCCCAGGGCACGGCTGATACAGAGCTGGACACTCCTGGACTGCAGCACGCACAGCAGTATCTACTAAGCATGACTGCAGCACACGCAACAGTATCTACTGAGCATGACTGCAGCACGCACAGCAGTATGTACTGAGCATGACTGCAGCATGCACAGCAGTATCTACTAAGCATGGCTGCTGTACGAGCAGCAGTATCTACTGAGCATGACTGCAGCATGCACAGCAGTATCTACTGAGCATGACTGCAGCACGCACAGCAGTATCTACTGAGCATGACTGCAGCACGCGCAGCAGTATCTACTGAGCATGACTGCTGCACACACAGCAGTATCTACTAGGCATGACTGCAGCACGCACAGCAGTATCTACTAAGCATGACTGCAGCACGCGCAGCAGTATCTATTAAGCATAACTGCAGCACGTGCAGCAGTATCTACTGAGAATGACTGCAGCACGTGCAGCAGTATCTACTGAGCATGACTGCAGCACGCGCAGCAGTATCTACTGCGCATGACTGTGTCGTTACACACGTTTTAGTGAATTATTATATAGGATGAGGGTTATTCAATAAAGCGTGATAAAAAGGTGATAAAGTGGAGATGACGTCTCAAATTATATAATTTCTCCATTTCCTATGTTATTATATGGAGCCTATGCAGTAAGATCTCCAAAATTGGAGAAATCTTAGGGCATAGGCTCCATGTAATAACATAGGACTCGGAGAAGTGATATCACTAGAGAAGTCATCTCCACTTTATCACCTCTTTATCACACCTTAGTGAGTATCCCCCAATTTGTTGCAACCCTCTCTGGCCCTTAAAGAGTTAAGACTACCATGTGCCGTGAGCAGAGTTTGAAATTCTATGATCCTGCTAGATTCATGTCTGTTTCCATGGACATGACATCCAGGACTGATTGAACCCATTATCTCTTGAAATAAGGAGTAAGAGCATAATTCATAAGGGCCAATTTTCTGGCTATAGTAAGGTAAATAGGGGTTATTACTAGGAAGTGATAGTATAATGAATTTCTGAAAAAAAGCCTCAGTAATGATGAATTCATGTTGTTTGTGCAGCTATCTCACGTGAGACAGCTGTGATTGTGTTAACTAAGGAAGGCTTCAGCTTGAAGATAACACAAGCCTGGGCTAGTAGTGTTAATGGCCAGTCATTCCTGGCTCCTCCAAGATAACAGAGACATGAAGCAATAGCCGGCTGTACTCATTGGTACCTCATCTAAGGAGTTATAATTAATGATAAGTCACCAAACTATTGTGCATCACTATACACTTGGGAGTATCAATTACAGCCAGGTGACATAGATATACAGACCAATGTGAATGGAAGAGAGAGAGGACACTGGTTATTAGTGATTACAGTATAGTAGAAGTGTAATCCAAGGGGATCACATTGTAAAAAAGGAAAAGTGGAACATTTTTGGGGCAAACCAAGTACACCATAAGGAACAAATATCCCCATAATATTTTCCCATTTGTTTAAATGGGAGTTTAACCCCTTTAATGCTAAAGAGGTCTCCATTGTGACTTTTGTAGCATCCAAATTAAAATTCAGGAAGGATGAAACTTTTTACCCTGAAAGCTTTACTTGCAAAACTGGCACTTCCCACCTTCCACAGGAATACACTTGAAAAGTTATATTTTTCCTCTTTTTATTGAATTGAAATAATTGATAATATTGAATTCCCTCGCCCACATTGAGAGTTTCTTCCATGTATTTCCACCATGCTGGTGTAATAGGGTGTTAGTTTACTGCATGTTGTCAATCTGTACTTGAGAATGAAACCTGTTGAATTTTTTTATGCTGGTTAGTGGCGTCAGACAAGCAAAGAGAGGGAGCTGCTTGATGGGTGTATTGGTAGTAGCTTCTGCCAGTTGTTCTCTTGGTGTGGGTGTGGACTGAGAAGGGAGACTTAAAATTAAATAAATAAATCAGTAAATAAATGATTAATAACAAAAAACATTGTTGACTGATAAGTTATATTCAGAGATGCATGTTAACCAAGTTTCTACTTGAGCTGGCAGATCCTGAGATCCTACTGCGACTTAGATTACAGATTATGTAATACATTCAAGATAAACAGACCGGTAGAGCTTGACATACTGTATGTGCTTTAACAAACTCACTCCTACAGCCACAAGAACAAGGGAGGGCAAGCATATTCTTAGGTATGTTGATACTGTACCAGCTGCTTTGCACTTTATCTTTAATGCAAACAGCTGATTCTGAAGCTAACATATTTAATCTATAACACTGCAGTCATTGGGATAGAACGTTAAAATGCTAAAAATTTAACACTAGCTGTTAGAGTGCAATAGAAGCAGACAGGCAAAGCAGGGAGTGGGGATTGCTTGAATATTAATACCAGCAGAGACTAAGAGTGACAGAGACAATCCTACATCATATATTATTTTCGAACATACAAAGCATCATTCCACATACTAATAACTCTGTCATGTAATTTGCAGTGAAGACCAACATTACCTTCATTCATCATGTACCAGAAATCAACTCAAACATCATTCAACATCATCACCACTTCAAAACCCCACTAAGTCACACTCACTATAAATGACTAAGGGCTAGATGTTCAGAAAGTCGTGGTAACCGAAATTGTCTGTAATAAAAAAGTTCTTACACCATGATCCGTCAATTCTCAGACATGTTTCCGTAATTTTTTGCATCCAATTCCGCCATCTCTGTCAAAGGGAAAAAGCCGTCTTAAAAGTGTGTGTGGTTTAATCTTCCATCATAATGTAAGGTATTTTCCAAAAAAAATATTCGTTTGAATGTCATTTTTTTGTCTGATTAACGTCACTTTTTGCCGGACATAATAAAAATGGTCTAAACTTGGAGAAGAAAAATTTGTTTCAAAGACAAAAAAAATTATTTGTTTCTTTGAAAATGTTCTTTCAAAGACAAAATGAAAGACAATTTTTAAGATCAGAATTTTTAAAGGCAATGTTCAATGAGATCTTTTTACCGTCATTTTTAATTCTTTAGATTAATTTTCAAACGTGACGGATTTACTTCTGAAAATATTGTCCTGTTTTTCCACCAACTCATGATCCGACAAGTTTTTCATTATGACGACTTTTTGAACATCTCACTAGTGTTGAGCGAGTGTGCTCGGCCGATGCTCGGATCGGCTCGAGCATCGCTCTGCTCGCCCGCCATGTTCGGGTGGCGGGGATCTGTGCCGGAAGAGGCACAGATCCGAAGACGCTCCGCTGGACCACCAGGGACTGGAGGTACGGGGGCATTGCGGAGATGAAGGGGGCATTGCGGAGATGAAGGGGGACATTGTGGAAGAGGGGCATAGACTCTATGCCCCTCTTCCACAATGTTCCCTTTCATCTCCGCTATGCCCGTCTTCCACAATGTCCCCCTTCATCTCCGCTATGCCCCTCTTCCACAATGTGCCCCTTCATCTCCGCTATGCCCCTCTTCCACAATGTCCCCCTTCATCTCCTCTATGGCATAGAGGAGATGAAGGGGGACATTGTGGAAGAGGGGCATAGCGGAGATGAAGGGGCACATTGTGGAAGAGGGGCATAACGGAGATGAAGGGGGACATTGTGGAAGACGGGCATAGCGGAGATGAAGGGGGCATAGCGGAGATGAAGGGGGACATTGCGGAGATGAAGGGGGCATTTGGAGATGAAGGGGGCATAGCGGAGATGAAGGGGGGCATTGACCAGGCACCCTCCCCTCATCAGAGCAGGGGGTGCCTGGTGAAATGCTCGTGTCGCCCCATGCTTTTCAATGGGGCTCGGGTGCTCGGCCGAGCACTCGAGCCTCAGGGGGTGCTCGGTCAGAGCACCCGAGCACCCGAGCATCGGGGTGCTCGCTCAACACTACATCTCACCCTAAGTAGAAACACAAGTCAGCATCCACAAACATAATTTTGTTTGAATTGATTGCAGTATCACTGACACCTACTGCTAATACTATTGAATAATCTAGCTCCTGTGGTATTAGAGGAACCTTTCAGTTTCTAAAATCTTGAATATGGAAATACTTCACTAAGGATCCAAAAGCTAAACATTTTGCTATTTGTGTCTCTGTAAACAAAATATATGTACAAGGGGAAAACAGGTTAACATCTAGGCAAATTGTAATTTAGATGCCATCTGAGGCACAGTCACAAGTCTAATTGGGACACACAAGCAGCATTTCAAAGGTGTGATGATGATCAGCAGAAGTGCTCCTAAACTTGCATGGTGCCAAGAGGCAGGTGATAGTAGTACTGTAGATGTTTCACGGAATAGGATAATATTTTCTTCATGAAAAATAACACCAAATTCTTCTACTGCTGCTTTTGTGCAGATGCAAAGTACAGAGTAATATGAGTTAGTGAGAGTGAGAAGAATCATAGAGTCCCCAGATCCTGCCACCACATCCAGTAGTCATGCTGTTAAAACAATTAAGTTACATACACAATTTCTTATCTTATGCGCTACTAGCACATCCTAACTGAATTCTTAGAAATAAGACAAAATGCATACAAATAACTGAAAAGTACTCCTGTGGAATGGAAAACTCACAAAAATGTTGGCAGTTGACATGCCACCCCTATTAGTTTGTAGAAAACAGGATTTAAAGAACACTGCTTACTTATCCCAAGAGAAATAAAAAGAAGAAATAAACGGACATTTGATCTGTCCGCAACGAGAGACCAGTTCAATACTTTTTCAATCGAGACTCTTTTAAGTCCTCATACTAGTACAAAGACGGACAACACTAACTACAAATCTTTATTTACTAATTCTAACAAATAAAATCACCCACATCACCCATCGTCTGTTTGACTGAAACGGGCTCTAAAAAAACCCCCTTCATATAGAGGTTTGAGAGGATATCAACTATTTTGGGTCTAGATGGTTACATACTACCAATCACAGGAATTCAATTTCTTCCTTATTTCTTTACTGGATTATTATGCCACGGATAAATGTTATATTAACTCTTTATTCTTTCTGATGTTTCAAAAAATATATATATCACCGCCACTGAAAGAGTGTTTCACTCTATTAGCATAAACTGGGAATATCCCCAATCTAAAACCGAGTGAAAGACCTACTAATTGTTATCTGTTAGCTAAAGTTGTAACCTATCTAAGTCGTGTTTCACTCTCTTAGCATGAATTGGGTATTGGCCCACATTCAAAACCGAGTGAAAGATCGACTATGTAAGACGCTAACTACCAATGCACCTAACGTGCAATAACTCAACAGAAAGTTCCGTGGATCTCAATAGCCTAAATGCTATAATCTAAAATCCATCTTAAGTGACCCATATATATCCTCTGTTTACTTATAAGCCCAGGCTTATAAGTAAACAGAGGATATATATGGGTCACTTAAGATGGATTTTAGATTATAGCATTTAGGCTATTGAGATCCACGGAACTTTCTGTTGAGTATTGAAGAAATTCTTTGTTGAAAAGCACTGCGTACACTTGCGGCGCTATATAAATAAACATTTTAATTAATTCATTTGGTAGTATTGCACTGTACTGCTGCCAAAAAGGTAGAAATTTGTATATTTTGTTGAAGTTTCATTGATGGCTGAGAAAAGGTGGAAATATATGTATTTTCTATGAATGGGAATTTCCTCAGAAAAAGTGGCAAATTGTGTTTTTTACATGAAAATTTCCACAAACAAAAAATTACTTCTTGTCCATCCATTGTTAAACAAAGGCTTATTTGTACTTGTTCCCCATGTTGCAAATGATTTGACCCAGAAATAATTCACTTTTATTTGAGCATATGGTTCATGGTGCATTAGAAGCAGATCCCATTACAGGGAAGGAAGAGATTTGGGGAATTGTAAAGCTGGTTTTTATGAAACAGAATTTTGCCACCTGCACAGGTCAAAATGGAAGTGGGGCTCAGATCTAGGATAAAGTTCTGCTTGCTGTTATGAAACAGTAGAATATAGGCTTTGTTGAAGAAATTGGACTGAGACTAATGGAGAGTGGTATGGAATTCCAAAAATAAGGTGGTGCTTGGGAGAACCTCACATGCCTTAACATGAACAGAAAATCCTAATGGCAATTTGGAATCAAGTTGACATGGATTGCGTCCCCTAAATAAATCCTTAATTAGTATTGAAGTCCATGAGGGTGGACTCATTTGTGATATCCCTCCAGGATGATATACTTAAATTGATAGTAATGTTTCACAATAAAAGCATATCCAATTAATCTTCATAGTATTTGGGCCATGGAGAGTATTATTTCAATACTGTCAGAGTTGTTGTTAAAGAGTAATTGAATGATAAAGTATCCCCCTCCCACCCCTTTTACTGATGTAACACTGCTCACCTCAGAGCAGCAAGACTGTCCAGATGGATCACAGAGAGGGACAATCTTCAATGAGGAAAAGGAAAACCTGAAAAATGGCAGGGTTTTCCTTATGCTTACAGGAAGAAGATTGTCCCTTGCTGTGATCTGTCTGGTCCCAAGACCAGATTCCACATCTGAGGGGAGGCAGTTTATACTAGGTAAAAGTCGTGGGAGGGGGATACTTTATCTTTTAATTACTCTTGAACTACAACTCTGGCAGTACTGAAATAATGCTCTCCATGGCCCAAATACAACGAAGATTAACTGGAGCTGTTTTTTTGTGAAACATTACTATCCCTTTAAGGAGTGAAGTGATAAAGAGGAGATACATTCTTGAGTTTGTAACTTTCCAATGCCTATGTTATTCTATAGAGCCTCAGCACTAAGATCTATCTCAGGTTGGGGAGGTGTAAGTGTAAAGGATTCAAAAAGGTACTGGAGATTTTTTTTTCTCCTGACAGAAAATAGGTCCTCTTATCTCACATATGACAAAATCGTGTCTCCTCCCCCATGATTCCAGATGCCTACCACTGAAGTCTTCTTTGCTTTCTAAGAGCTCTTCAAAGGGAGTCCATCAACAAAAAATCATAGAATATTGGGAGCAAGTGTAGAGCCTTAAAGAGCATGCATACCGAGGAAGAGCAATGAGTAAGGCGGACGAACATGGTGTCTGCAATGACATAAATTATTCCTGTAGCCCAGAAAAATGCAATTTCTGGTGAAAAAAAAATTGCCTGCTTTCATGATGATGTTGGCTAGTATGTAACTGTTTTATGATTTAACAGTGTATTTTCTCTTAAATACAAACTGTCTTTAATAGAGATGAATAGAATAGTTTTCACAATAGACCTGTTTTTCAGAGAGCTGTCATTTAAATGTAATTGAAAAATGTGTAGAAAATAAATATAAAATGTGGAACTGTGTGTTAGGTATGCAACTGAAAAACCTGTAATCAATGTATTTGTGATTCAGTCAAAACCTTTGTATATATTATATTGGTGCAATGGTGAGGGGTTATTTTTCTAACTCTGAAAGGCTGCCATGGTTTGTGATTGTTATGGATTTGGTGATTATTATTGTAAAGATTTTTATTATTAAGATGTACATTCTACTCACTGTCACACTCACCCTCTGAACTAGTAGACAGACCAACAGTCTAGAGGAGGGGCTGATTCCTGGATCTGCAGATTGATGAACTGCTTGAATGCTGCAGTGATAGACAGGATACTGGAATAGAACAATGCATGACTGGAAAATAGGAAACCAGTCTGTGATTAGATTATGGACAGGAGGCAGGTGTAGACAGGGATTTTGGGATAATGCTGGACTGGACACTGTTTAAATGTGTTAACAGTCAGCATTACAGCCAGATAATGTGAAACAATGTGTTAATGTGGTCAACAAATACAAAGTTTAAAACTGCAATAGAAATAGTAGATGCTAGGAGGTGCTGATGATCAGCATGTCATATGCTGAGCTTGGGAGTAGATATGTAAAGTGATTTAGTGGCTGATGCACAGAAGAAGAGATTGTTATAAGGTCTTATAATGAAGGGGAGTGTGGTAACTACAAGAGGCTGACTACAATGCTTACTAGGAGAGGTGTCTATATAGCTGTGGTTCCATAATCTGTGGTTGAGTGCTGTTGGCAGACATTAGCAGCAGGGATTTAATAGATTAAGTTTGTGGGTTTGCAGAAGTGATTAGAGGTGGTTGTTTAACAGGCTTATATCATTGGCTCAACTACTGTGTGTGTTTTTACTCTCTACAGTACACAACTGATGGAGTGTGATGTTTTGCCTTGGACCTTAACAAAATTTTCAATGTTATCTGCTGTCTATCAAGTCTGCCTCATATATATTTATTTGTTTAATTACTTATGTTTTTTTATTTTATGTATTTATTTATTTTTCTTTTAAATTGTTCACCATATCTCTCAAAAAATATAAATAACTAAAAAAAACAACTTCTTTCCCCAGACTTCCCCAGCACAGAGACAATAAAAGTAAAATCATCAATAAATTTGGACTCCAGCTGCCTCTGTCTTGCCAGTCAGTCACACCAAATTTTGGAGTATTTTGGGTCAACCTCCTTCCTCCCTTCTTCTCCCCCATTATGCCCCCAGACTCCCCTGCTACAGAGAACAAATGTCCTACCTAAATGACTCCCTAAAACTAAGCTTCAAGTCCCCTTTATTTTCCTATCTTCGCTAGCTCAAAAACATGCTGCTCTCTCCTCTCACAAACACAGAATGGCTGCTGTGAGAGCTGCCTGGAACTAGTTTTGCTGAGACCTTGACAAACTGCAACATCCCTTGGAGTAGAGGGATCATCATCATTGATTGCACACACTGCAGCAACCATTGCTGAAGCCAGTTTTTGTACTACCACTTTACTCTCATGTCCCTGCAATACTTCACCCCTCCCCCTTCCCCTTGTGTGTTTGCTGGACATTACTCAACTACACTGTGTTTTTTTACTCTGCAGTACACAACACAACTGATGGAGCTGTATGATGTCTTGCCTAAGCCCAGTCAACTGTCTGTCATTGTCACCTAATATATTTAGTTCTTTATTCTTTTTACATTTTTTTTTTATTTTTTTAAGTTGTCCACCCTGTTGTCTTATCACAGTCTGTCCAAAAAAAATTATAATTGAAAAACAAAATCAGCAACTTCTTTCCTCAGACATCCCCACCCAGCACAGAAACAATAACAGCAAGGTCAACAAGCAAATAATTACCCAGTTGCCTGTGTCTTGCCAGTCAGTCAATCTGAATTGTGTGGTATTATTTGGGGTCAACCTCCTTCCTCCCCTCTTCTCCCCAGAGTGCCCCACTGACTCTCCTAAAACAGGGAACAAATGTCCTCCGTAAAAGATTCCCTAAACTAAACTTCAATTCCCAATCTTCTCTAGCTCAAACAAGGTGCTGGTCTCTGCTCTCTCAAACACAGAATGGCATACTGTGAGAGCCTGGCACCATTTTATTTGGCTGTAGAAAACTTTTGTGTGGTGGAGAAAAAATTTTCTTCCCATTGATTTCATTTGGTGAAAAAGGCTGGAAAAGTGGAAAAATTGTATTTTGCGCTGGAATTTATTCGCGAAGCAGAAAGTTCCATTATTCACTGATTTCAGTTTTAGGTGAAAATTATCACCCATCCCTACTAGTCAAGTGTGTCCTGATGTTGGTGTGATATAACCTATAAATCATGTATTTCCTTGGATAAAATGCATTATTCTAGACAGAAAAATCAAGATTCCATGGGATTTTGAACAGCATTAGCCCCTTTGGACCAGAGGGATGTACAACGAAATGCTTAGCATATTCACGGGTTTAGAGTTTGTTGGCTGCAGCAAGGTAAGTGTGCATCGGTGATTCCTGACATGGTGAGATTAAATAGACAAAATCTGTGTATTCTTGATAACAAACTATTATAAAAGGATGCAGAAGATAATATAATGTTTTTTGTGAGAATATGTTAACCCTTACCCATCAGATACTAGATATGTCTTTAAGGTATTAAAGGCACATTAATACTTCCTATTAATAAATCCCCACTTACTTTATTATGGGCAAGTGGCCATTATGAATAAAGTCAGTATGGAATGGGTTTTCAAAATTCATTTTAATCAATATTTGATATCATGTACTCCTAGAAGTGCACATGATTCTTGGTTGCAGGATGCTAGGATACCAAACTCATAGGAAGCAGGGAAGGAAAGCAAACAGGCTTCATTGGGAGTTTAGGGTGATGTCCACCACTATATAAAGATTACTTTTGGCAAACAAGTACATACAAGATAGATTCATGGTAATCATGAGGGTTTTCGGTCTATGTTAAGCCAGGTGATGGTTATTAGACGATATTAGTATTATTTTAAGAGCCAGATGGATTGCACACCCCTCTGGAACTGAAAGAGCTAAAGTTTAGTGGGACATTTATAGAACAATAGGACATGATGCAACATTTCAGAGTCTAATGGTGAGGTGTCCAAAAAGTTGTAAATGTACCATAAGAATGAACCCTTTGAGTGCTAGAACGGTATCCATTGCATTGCTTTGCAAAGTGTTGGATATCACTCTGGCACTCAAATAGTTAAAAACAGTGAAAATATGAGATTTGACTGTTTTCGGCAAATACTCATTTAAACTGTCTACTCCAATATTTGACCATTTTTATTTTATTGGAAAAATAATGACAGACATAATTCAAAACAAATGACACCTAGAACAAGATTATTTTTAAAGGATAGTAATATTTCATAATAAAAGCAGCTCCAATTAATCTTCATAGCATTTGGGCCATGGAGAGTGCTATTTCAATACTGTCAGAGTTGTAGTTCAAGAGTAATTGAATGATAAAGTATCTGCCTCCCACCCTTTTACTGATGTAACACTGCTCACCTCAGAGCAGCAAGACTGTCCAGATGGATTGCAGAGAGGAATAATCTTCAATGAGCATAAAGGAAAAACCTGAAAAACCTGTCAAGGGCGGCAGGGGTATGCTCACAATAAGAAGCGTGTCCCTTGCTGTGAACTGTGAAGTCAAGAGACTAGATTCCACATCTGAGAGGAGGTGACTTAGACTAGGTAAAAGGGGTGGGAGGGGCATATTTTATCATTCAATTACTCCTGAACTACAACTCTGACAGTACAGAAATAACACTCTCCATGACCCAAATACTATGAAGATTAATTGAAGCTGCTGTTTTTGTGAAACACCCACTACACCCACTTTTCTATTGACTTATCCTTTGATAGGAATGTTCAAAGTGAATGTTCAAAAATGAAGGTAAAATATATGAGAACTGATGGACCATCACGTAAATATTTTTTTTTGCCAAGAACTACTGTTACCACTTATTGAACATCAAGCCTTTTGTGCTGTATGTTAAAAAAAAAGTAAAACAATTCTGGGATAAACCAATGTTATAATCCTAAATTCCCATTGATTTACATTGGGAGTTTTACCTTTTGAATTTTAGAGAGGTCACCATTGAATTGCTTTGCTTAAAAAAAGACTATGTTGCACAATTTATACTGAGGGGTAGGGCTGTGTTGCAGTACATGGACATTTTGGGTTTGTGCTGTATATCTGCGTGGTATCCCATGCCATGTACTAACAGGGTGTAGAGAAAATCAGAGGACAACTGTTCTTTCTCTTATGTTCGGGGGTGGAGTTAAGAAGCCTGATGTAGAAGTAGAGAGTATCTGGGGAAAACCAGCTGCATCAGAGGGGAGCAAATAAAAATGTACTGCATATTGATTTCATGGAAACTCTAGTTCATTTAAAGCACTGCATTGGAAAACTCCCTAGCATTGGATGTGTTAAAGGGTTTCAGTAACAGGGTTCCACAGGACTTTCAAATGAAGCAAAACTGCTCCACCAAAAGACAGAGAATCACTGCAGAGAGCAACTCTGGAGAAACCCAATTGCACACATGGGAAAAAGGACAATCCTCAAATTTCCATTCAGTTAAATAGAGCTTTTTACTATCTGAATGCGAGTGGTGGAGAGCTGGATAACTGGATATTTACATTTATTAGAAACAAACAGAAGAGAAACCCAGGGGAAGCCCCTACTGTAAATCTTGGATTCTCCCTACCACCAAAACACCACACACGTGGATATTCACAAAGAGACTGGCTGTCAATCACATATATGAATGGCAGCACACCCACACACAGATCTAGGTAATAACACTGACCCAGAACAGTTTACAGGATATTCTCCAACTCTAAAATCAAGGCTGCTCCTGCTCACCACATACTTTTCAGACTGCAGTCATCCATATAACAGATGAACAGAGGAGGTGCAATAAAGACCATTTTACATTCAGTGAGTCTGAGGAGGAAGTGACCAGTACCAAAATGAAAGGGTCTGGATGACCTGGTTCTCCAGACCCAATGATGACCAGTCCTGACACATCACATCTAGGGATCTTGGGGAAATTTGTCTCATGGGAGGAAGAAGAGGGTAGTAGTAGTAGTATGAGCAGGACAGGTCGGCAACCTGTGATTGCTGCCAGTGCTGCACCTGCTTCCAGTGTACCTTTTAACTATCAGGACGTAGGGGAGGAGATGATGTGTAACCCTAAGTCTAACTTGCCATCTTCAAACAGTCCCACCACTACTACTACTACTAAGAAGGTCCAGCAGCTTGTACAGAGTGTTAGGAGTGAGGGAGGGGGGGATCATATTACTAGTGAGGAGGGACTGGTGTTAGTAGTAGTAACAGTGATGGTGAAGCAACCTGTAGGATGAGCATTAGAGATGTGGTAAGGGAAGTAATGCAGAGTGGCTAGACTAGCGGTCAAGGGAGCCTACAACATTTCCCTGACCCTGGGAGGCCCTGGAACATGATCCTGAAGAAGGCAGCATTGTTGCCTAGCAGTAACAATATCACCACCACCAGGAGTAAAGATCAGCTGCCAGTCTGCCCTCTTCAGATCAACAAGCGATGGAAAGTGTAACATTAGGAGACCCTCTGTCACATTTCTCATTGCCTCCTCCGACAGGTGAGAAGTCTGTAATAGAGCAGCAGCAACAGCCAGGAGGTACTGGGGGTGATAATGATGATGATGGTAGAGAAGATGGGGTGGAAGAGGCACTAATGTCTTTTTTAGCCCTAGCTGAGAAGGAATGGGAGACAAGGAAGGGATGGTCATCAACACCACCACCAGCAGTGAACTTTTGGAATTTGTGGAATTAGCTAATTCCTGGTACTGTTAAGTTGCAAGGGCAGCAGGATGCTGAGGAGCAGGCTAGAGTGACATAGACCACAGTGAATACAGTGGGAATGGAGTCCTGTGATGCGGGACTAGGACAAGTTCCACTTTCCAGCTGCAATATTCCAGGTCCTAGTTGCAGTGCTGATTATGAGGCACTAGCAGCAACGTCACTGTTTCCCAAGAATAATTCAGGAGTCAGAACGGTATAGTAAAAGTAACAATTTATTAAATAAATACAATAAGAGTAATCACAGAAACAAGGAATAATAAATAGGCAATAATCACGGAGAAGCAGTAGAGGTCCCACCAGAGGTCAGCAACTCTATTAGGAATAGGAGTCTGCCTAAATGAGGGAGCCTCTACCAGAGACAGGCACCCATCCCTGTAGTCTCTGTACACGGGAGGGCAAGCAGGAATGCAACAAGAGACAACCTGACTCACACCTGCAGTCAGTAGGTAGGCCGAGGAATCTCCCGAAGGTGGTAGGTGACAGGGAGACAATACTAACGCAAGCCTGCCGTCGAGGTCTGTCAGGAAAATGTGCACGAAATCTATGTTTCAAGACAGGAGCGTGGACATCCTCAGCTTGAATCAAGGAGCGTTCCTCTGGACTATAACTCTTCCAGTGAATCAAATATTGTAGGTGCCCTCTGATCCTACGGGAGTCCAGAATATTCTGTACTTCATACTTCTTGTGATCTGCAATGCTCACGGGAGCAAGATGAACAGGGTCAGAGGTATACTGGTTGCAGACCAAGGGCTTCAACAGGGAAACATGGAAGACATTATGAATACACATATTGGCTGGAAGTTCCAAGGCATAAGCCACAGGGTTAATCTTACATAACACACAGAAAGGACCAACGAATTGAGGAGCCAATTTGTTACAAAGGGCCTGGAAGTGGAGGTTACTGGAAGACAACCACACTCTCTGGATGGTAGGTGCCAGCAATCGCTGGCGTTGCACGGAACCACATAGGGTATGCTGTACCCGAACCCAAGAGGAACGGAGTGCCCTCAAATGCTCATCAAGAACAGGAATTGCTTCTGCTTGGAAGGTCTCAGGAAGAACAGAGGGTTAAAGCCCATAGTTAATCAAAAATGTGGAACTCTGTGTAGAAGAGTTAACAGCACAATTCCGGGCAAACTCCACCCAGGGTAATTGGGTAGCCCAATTATCATGGTTGTCAGAGATATAGTAATGGAGAAATTGTTCTAAGGCTTGATTAGACCTTTCCGCCACATTGTTCGACTGCTGGGGGTATGCAGAGGAGAATGCCAACTGAATTCCATCCCATCTGAGCACAGAAACACCTCCAGAAGCGGGACACAAACTAGCTTCCTCTAACAGACACGATTACCTTATGAATGTCATGGAGTCAGAAAACCTCCTTAGCGAATAACACAGCCAATTCCTGCGCAGATGGTAACCCCTTAAGTGGCACGAAGTGAGCCATTTTGGAAAATCTGTCCACAATAATAAGTATGACCGTACAGCCCATGGAGCTGAGAAGATCGACCATAAAATCAATGGATAGATGTGACCAGGGACCCTCCCTGTTGGACACTGGCTGGAGCAGGCCGACAGGCAGGTGTCTGGGTGACTTATTTTGAGCAGGTTGTGCAAGCAGCAGTGAAAGCAGCACAATTGGACCAGAGACTAGGCCACCAGAATACCCACGACAAAGACCAAATCAATTGGTCACGACCAATGTGTCTAGCCATTTTCGAGGCACTATAGGTCTCCAACAGCTTAATGCACAACTTTGCCGAAACAAAGCACCGTCCGTCAGGCTTTTCAGTGGGAGCTGTTGCTTGGGCTGACAAAATATCCTCTCCTAGAGGGGAAGTAATACAGATAAGTATGGCTGCAAGGATATGATCAGCCGGAATGATCGGGGAAGGTGGAACCTCTTCCCTGGAAAGGCTGCAAAACTGACGAGACAATGCATCTGCCTTCATATTTTTTGAGCCCGGAAGATAGGAAACCACAAAATTAAACCATGAAAGAAACAGCACCTATCTGGCTTGCCTGGAAGACAAACCGGATCATACACAGAGCCCAAGGGAAATGATCTGTTGAACAACAACGAATGGGCAACTGAGAATTGGCTCAGTTCCCCTTTAAAGCCCAGTCCAGGAAGTAGATGGGAGGAGAATCAGCTGTACAGCATAAAACAAGTGCCTGCGTCATTCTGCCACTTCGAGCCTGTGAATGACTCATCTCACCGCGATGCGTCAAACCAGCGGCCTGCACCTGCGTCAAATCGAGTGCCAAACACAGCTGGAAAGAGGACAAGGATGGCCAATAGCACCGCCAAGCATGCCCAAACCTGGCACCATCAGTGACGTCTGAGAGGAAGCGACAGCAACATATCGATGCCTCCTTCTTCATCGTCTACAGCGGCACTGGAACTAGGTAACTGTAACACAACAGCAGCAACATTATCCTCTGCCCCAGCAAGTGAATGGGAATGTGGAGGAGAAAAAGAAAGCTGCCATTCTTCTCCACCACTCCCCTCCCCCTGTGGTTCTGGGTGTGGGACTATTTTTCTCTTGGGCCAGGTATTTGACCTGTCCTGCTCACACTTCTAATCTGTTCTTCCTTTGACTTTGACACTATTTTCCCCAAGACGCCTAGGGGTGATAAGGACTTTCCAGGGCATCCAGACCCTTCAGTACTGGTAGTGGTCAATTCTTCCTCCTCTTCAGACTCATTGGATGCTTAATGCTTCTTCCAGCTCCTTGTTTTATTTGTATTCCAGGTGCTCTTAGTGATAACAGCCACTATGAACCTCTCATGCCTCAATTTTGCTAAATAACACACAATACTATCTATTTATCTGCTTGTATTGCGTTTCACTTCCTGTAAATATCTTGTTTTGGTGCCAAAATGTGAAGTACATGTAAGTAAAGGGGCAAAATGTTTGTAGCCATTGAAAAAATAGCACACATTTATTTGGCAATGTGCGAAAACATTGAAGATTTTAAAGGCTTTATTTAAAGCGGATTTTCCTGACGATGGCAAAGTCGCTGGCGACACGCGTTGGGTGATGGATTGTTCTGGAGTGTCTGGTTAATATTTGTGTGCCCTTGGTTCACCATCTAGTATATTGCTTCAGATAAGTGTCTTTACATTTCCATCTATTTATTTATCTTGTGCTAATTTGCTTTGTTCACTCATTTGTCGTATTGTACTATATATGTTTTTGAATGGTTTTTTTTTTTTTTTTTTACTTCAACACTTGTCTGTATTTCTGGGTAGTTGCATATTAAGTAAGTGGCTTACATCACTATATATTTTTTCTGAACTCTCCATATTTTTTTGTTTTTAATTGTTTTTATGCTTTGTTAGTTTTTGTGTATCAATAAAACTTTTTTCTATTTTTGTAACTCTAGTGTGCCTCATCTTATTGGGGTTCTATATGGGGGGGGTTTGTTTGGTGTCCCATAATGTTATTGTAGTTTGTGATATGACCCTGAGAGCACCTGGGCTATTTTAGCCTTTGGATGTGAGTTACTCTTATTATCGCCTGTGCAATTCCCTTGTGTATCTAGAAAAAGAGGATAACCACATGAATTCTGCAGATTTTTTCATGAGAACACAAAGGACCTTTCTCCCACCGTATCTCTCATGTCCATGATATGAGTCTGATTACACCTGGAGCTGTCCAAAAAAACTGTGGCTCCCTCAATGACTGAAACTGTAGAAATAACATCTGTTGAGAGCTAGGGTGTGTCCAGCACATTGGATCCTCCACTGGCACTCAAAGCGTTAATACATGTAAATTTGAGTTCTCAAATCAATTGAAATGCAATATGTTGGATACTTCTATGACACTTAAAAGCAAACAGCAGAAAGGTGATTCATTCAGTCTCAATGGCATCCCTGTAGCAGAAATAACTACTTTGTATATAAACGTCAATGCTTTCATCTCGATTATATTACATTATGTGAGTGGTAGAAAAGTGTTCATTATGTTGGACACCTTTCTAGTACTCAGTGTTAAAAAGGATCAAGAAGATTAACAATACCTTCATCTAAACATGAACAAACTTATTACAGTGACAAGTGCAGTTACAATGAAAAGAAACCTTTTGACTCTGTGTAAACATTGCCGCAAGACTCCGTTTACAAAGTTCATCACAGAACAGCACAGACTGCTTCCCTGCTCTTCGGTGTACAGAGCTGCTGTCCAATCATCTGTCAGAGCCAGCATAGAAGATACTCTAGGGAGCAGGAAGAAGGCACACTCTGTTGATAGTTGATGACGTGAGATCTGGGGAAGTGAATTGGTAGTGATGAATTTAATTAAAGTGGGAGGATATTCTTAAAGGGATACTAATGTCCTATAATAATTTTATTTGGTATTGTAGATTTAAAAAAGAAAAATAAGTTACGTGCAACAAATCCCATCGCTCAGACCTTTATGGTTTGAGAGATATTTGGTGCTGAAGTTCCCCCTCCCTCCCCTTTTACTAAATTCAGTGTTGTACTGACAGCAGGAGTTCCCGGTCCTGAGCTGCAGAGCCAAAATTGAGTTTATAAAAATAATTACTTCATTGGAATGGTCTACAAAGTGTACCTGGTTTGCAAGCACACTTTGTAGAGCATTCCAATGAAGTAGTTCTTTTTAAATAACGTGATTTTTGCTCTGCTGAAGATCCGGAAGGGGAGGGAGGGGGAACTTTAGACGCGAATATCTCTCAAGCCATAAAGGTTTGAGAGATGGGATTTTCTGCATATAATTTATTTTTTTTAAGTCAACTGTACTAAATAAAATTATTATTGTGCAATACTGTCACTTTAAATTTGAAGATTTGCTTCTGCACAGACCTGCAGCTTCTGTTGCATCCCGCGCTGTCTTCTCTTTAGGAATGCTCAATGCTAAGGCACAGACCTTAGCAAGAGAGGGGCAGGCTGGGTGGCGGGTTACTGTGCACAGTGCGGCAGCGCTATAAATATATAAAAAAAAAAAAAATGCTGTGAATTAAAAAAAAATATTATTTGGCAGGCACCCCCTTATGGCAAATCCGGCCCTGCCAGTATGTCCATTTCTCCCTGCACACCTGCACATTGAACCCAGTATGTCCATTCCTCCCTGCTCACCAGCACATTTTACCCAGTATGTCCATTTCTCCCTGCACACCAGCACACTGTGCCCAGTATGTCCATTCCTCCATGCATACCAGCACACTGTACCCAGTATGTCCATTCCTCCCTGCTCACCAGCACATTGTACCCAGTGTGTCCATTTCTCCCTGCACACTACCACACTGTACCCAGTATGTGCTTTCCTCCCTGCTCACCAGCATATTGTACCCAGTATGTCCATTCCTTCCTGTACCCCAGCACATTGTACCAAGTATGTCCATTTCTCCCTGCTCTCCAGCACATTGTACCCAGTAAGTCCATTTCTACCTGCACATCAGCAAACTGTACCCAGTATGTCGATTCCTCCCTGCTCACCTGCACAAAGTACCCAGTATGTACATTTCTCCCTGCACACAAGCACACTGTAACCAGTATGTCCATTCCTCCCTGCTCACCAGCAAACTGTACTCAGTATGTCCATATCTCCCTGCACACCAACATACTGTACCCAGTATGTCCATTTCTCCCTGCACACCAGCACACTGTACCCTGTAGGTCTATTCCTCCCTGCACCCCAGCACACTGTACTCAGTATGTCCATTCCTCCCTGCTTATGAGCACACTGTACCCAGTATGTCTAATCCTCCCTTCACACCAGCACACTGTACCCAGTATGTCCATTTCTCCCTGCACACCAGCACACTGTACTCAGTTTGTCCATTCCTCCCTTCACACCAGCACACTGTACCCAGTATGTCCATTGCTCTCTGCACATCAACACACTGTACCCAGGATGTGCATTCCTCCCTGCACACCAGCACATTGTACCCAGTATGTCCATTTCTCCCTGCACACCAGCACATCATACCCAGTATGTCCATTCCTCCCTGCACACCAGCACACTATACCCAGTATGTCAAATTCTCTCTGCACACCAGCACACTGTACCCAGTATGTCCATTCCTTTCTGCTCACCATCATATTGTACCCAATATGTCCATTTGTCCTTGAACAACAGCACCGTGTACCCAGTATGTCCGTTTCTCCCTGCACACAAGCACACTGTACCCTGTATGTCCATTCCTCCCTGCATACCAGCACATTGTACCCAGTATGTAAATTCCTCCCTGCACCCCAGCACACTGTACTCAGTATGTCCATTCCTCCCTGCTTACAAGCACACTTTACCCAGTGTGTCTAATCCTCCCTGCACACCAGCACACTGTACCCAGTATGTCCATTTCTCCCTGCACACCAGCACACTGTAACCAGTTTGTCCATTCCTCCCTCCACACCAGCACACTGTACCCACTATGTCCATTCCTCCCTGCACACTAGCACATTGTACCAAGTATGTCCATTCCTCCCTGCAAACCAGAACACGATACACAGTATGTATATTCCTCCCTGCTCACTAGCACATTTTACCCAGTATGTCCATTCCTCTCTGCTCACCAACACATTGTACCAGTATGTCCATTTCTCCCTGCACACCAACACACTGTATCCCGTATGTCCATTCCTCCCTGCACACCAGCATACGGTACCCAGTATGTCCATTCCTCCCTGCACACCAGCATACGGTACCCAGTATGTCCATTGCTCCCTGCTCACCAGCACACTGTAACCCGTATGCCAATTCCTCCCTGCACACTAGCACACTGTATCCAGTATGTCCATTCCTCCTGTCTCACCAGCACATTGTACCCAGTATGTCCTTTCCTCCCTGCACACCAGCATACGGTACCCAGTATGTCCATTGCTCCCTGCTCACCAGCACACTGTAACCCATATGCCAATTTCTCCCTTCACACCAGCACACTGTACCCAGTATGTCCATTCCTCCCTTCACACCAGCACATTGTACCCAGTATGTCCATTTCTCCCTGCACACTAGCACACTGTATCCAGTATGTCAATTCCTCCCTTCTCACCAGCACATTGTACCCAGTATGTCCATTTCTCCCTGCACACCAGCACACTGTACCCAGTATGTCCATTTCTCCCTGCACACCAGCACACTGTACCCAGTATGTCCATTTCTTCCTGCACACCCGCACACTTTACCCAGTATGTCCATTCCTCCCTGCTCACCAGCACATTGTACCCAGTACGTCCATTCCTCCCAGCACACCAGCACACTGTACCCAGTATGTCAATTCCTCCCTTCTCACCAGCTCATTGTACCCAGTATGTCCATTTCTCCCTGCACACCAGCACACTGTACCCAGTAAGTCCATTCCTCCCTGCACACCAGCACACCTTACCCAGTATGTCCATTTCTCCCTGCACACCAGCATACTGTACCCAGTATGTTGATTCCTCCCTGCACACGAGAACACTGTTCCCAGTATGTCCATTCTTCCCTGCACACCAGCACACTATACCCAGTATGTCCATTCCTCCCTGCTCACCAGCACATTGTACCCAGTATGCCCATTCCTCCCTGCACACCAGCACACTGTACCCAATATGTTAATTTCTCCCTGCACACCAGCACACTGTGCCTAGTATATTCATTCCTCCCTGCACACTCTACCCAGCATGTCCTTTCCTCCATGCACACCAGCACACTGTACCCAGTATGTCCATTCCTCCATGCACTCCAGAACACTCTACCCAGTTTCTCCCTTTCTCCCTGCTAACTAACACTCAGTGCCAAATTTAACAGTTCTCAGTAGGTCAACTTTTCATTTGAAGTTCACTTGCTATGACTCATCATTTTAATGGTAAAGTGTAGTACTGTGTATGAGTTTAATGTGCTCTGAAAAAAATCCTGTATCTGATTTTAAAATCTCTTTCAAAATCACCAAAACTGCTTTTAGTTGACAGATTCCATTTAAAAGCCAAAAACTAAATCAGTGGGCATTTGTCACATATGGTGTATTTCTTAGTACATCAGTTTCTCATTGCAGTCATTCTGTGGTGGAAATGAGTGAGCTTCTATGCACGAAAGCTGTATACATATAATAAGCACAAGTATGACCTAGAATATGCCATATGTAAGTAGCTTGGTACATTCTGGTTCCTAAAGGCTGACTGTGCAGTTTTCTAGAAGGGACAGTCAAAAAATGTGCACTATTTCAGCCCTTTAGGAATTAGGTTTACAACAGTTGTTTAGACAGTTAATGGTTCTACAATGACATACAAGCTATGATAAGACCAAAGAATGCAGCTTATACATAACAGATACATTAGTACAGTCTGCTAAATACATGAATCAGGACAGGGCTTATAATTTTAAGTCCTTTGCTACTAGCCAGACCTGAAAAGTTACTCGCCACTGCAAGCCAAAACATACCCACCAGGGCTGAATTTCTACTCGCCAGGGCTACATTTTCCCTCGCCATTGGCTAGTGGCAAGTGGAAATTTTGAGCCCTGAATTAGGAGATATATATAAAATGGTAATGAGGATTAAGTAAATTTGTGCTTCTTTAAAGGGGAAATTTATTTTAGGAATTTTTATATTAATATTTTTTACTAGAATGACTTACCTAGGTAAATGTTCTTAAAGGGATAGTATTGCCATGTATTCATAAACATTAATTTGTAGGCATTCAAAAATAAAACTTAATGCCCCAGTCCCATCTCTAAAACCTTTATGGTTTGAGAGATATTCGGGACCAAAGTTCCCCCTCCCTCTCCTTTCCCTGATGTCACAACTCTAGCTGACTGCAGGGGAATCTGGTCCTGGGACAGTTGGAGGCTCTTCAGCAGAGCCGAGATCCCGTTATTGAACAAAAAATCCTTCACTGTAATGGTCTACAAAGTGTGCTTGCTGACCAAGCACACTTTGTAGATTCTTCCAGTGAAGGATTTCTTTGTCAATAACACAATCTCGGCTCTGCTGAAGAGCCTCTGCTTGTCTAGGGACCGGATTCCCCCTACAAAATTAATGTTTATAAATACATGACAATACTATCCCTTTAAACCTTTGAGTGCCAAAGGGGTGTCCAATGCATTGAAAAAGCAGTTTCAGTTTACAAAAATAATAACAACTAGTGTGCCTTATGAGTCATTCATGTCAACTGAAACCATTGTTTGTACTGCAGTGGTGCTGTCCAAAGCAGTGGTTCTCAACCTGTGGCCTCTAACAGGACAGGATTTGAGGATTTTCTTGTTAGAGCACATGAGTTAATCAGTTTGAATGAGCCTTTCATCGACACACGTCTGATGTAGCAGGGAAATTCCTAAGTTCTGCCCTGTAAGTTGGCCCTGAGGGCACAGGTTGAGAACCTCTGGTCTTGAGCCGGACCAGCAGAGATCATAATAAACAGGAAAGTGCAGATATAATGCAAAATGGTAAAAAGAGATTCACCAGACAGCTGTTTGAATGACATCTACTTATATAAGACAATCCGTTAAAAAATAAGAGCCACTTATTTCTAGGCAATATTTCCCTTGTAATTATATGGATAAACTAGACTAGATGGGTCAATTAGCTCTTATCTGCCTTCGCCTTCTTTATGTATAGACCAGTAGTTCTCAACCCATGCCCTCAGTGGCCACTAACAGGCCAGGACTTAGGAATTTCCCTGCTAGAACACAGGTGTGTTGATCATAGGTTCATTCATATTGATTAACTCCCCTGTGCTCTAACAAGGGAATCATCAAATCCTGGCCTGTTAGTGGCACTGAGAGCACGGGTTGAGAACCACTGGTATAGACTATTATAAGTGGCTATAAAGGGAAGTCATACACATTCAAATACATACTAATGGTGCTAAGGGGCTTCTTTACTAAGGTAAATAAAAGACCATGAATAACATCCCTTATGTCTGTTTTACAGAGAGAACAAAGGACTTTGCAATTGCAAAGTAAGAAGAACATGCATTTACAAATAAGAAGGTACATTCCCCATAGGGCTTATGGTATAAATCATAATTATTACCTATTGCTTATATGTTGCGAGGAGCTTGTTTTGGTGATTTTGAATAATTAAACAAATTGTTTTCAATAATTATACACATTAGTTTATTTAAAAAACCTCAGATGGTATCAGAATTTGTTTAGTAGTGTAATTAGGAAATTGATTTATTCAGCCATCCAAACACATTTTCCTGACCTAAATCATGTGCAGATTGATCAGAATTTGTTAACCCTTTGAATGCCAGAAAGGTTTAAAGTTCAATGTATTGCATGCCTCTCTGGCACTCAAATGAACACAAATACCTCCCTTAAAGTGAACCTGTCACCCAAAGATATTTAGTTCTTTTTATAGAGAATTAAAAACTAACATTATCTTGTACAAACATATATTTATATTATATACTAGTTTTAAAGCCCGTGTACACGGGCCAACACTGGTGGTGCTGCAGTCTTGCGCAGTACTGACTGCCCACGCCTGATACGGAGCGGGGCTCTCCTAATTCAAACCGAAGTCTTCTCTGCGCACCTGAGAGGACTCCGGTCTGAATTCAGAGCTCCCTGCTCCGTATTAGCCATGGCACGGGCAGTCTGTACTGCGCATGACTGCATCATGAGCTGCCATCTCTACTGTGCATGACAGCTTCTGACAAACATCCTTAATGAATTATAATATAGGATAATTTTTTCAAAAATCGCCTTTGTTGTTGGCACAGTCTGGCTCTTAATGCTAATTAGTTTATGTGCTTGACCAATAGTATCACACAATGTGTATGAATGAATCCAACAGAGCCCACACACTGTAGACATTTCTTAAAGCACAGCAAGTGGCATTTTTTGGTCTGTAACATATTTAATTTGCATATTGTGAAGGGAATTAACATAGCGTTCCAGAATGTGCCACAAAAACATAAATGTTAATCTCTCAAAAATGATTTATTTTATAGCAAATGGCTAGTACAACAAAAAGGCAGATTTCAATTCTCTGTCAAACAATATATAAACATATCTTAGGGTGACAGGTCAACTTTAACCCGTTAACGTCCAGTGACGTGCCAGAACCGTCACTGCTATTTTGATGTCAAGGACCAGTGACAGTCCTGACACGTCACATACTTTTTACTCACAGCGTTCCTACAGGAGCACTATGATTAATAGCAGCAACTGAAATTGATTGCCCCAAGACTGGATCGATCTCTATCAGTCACTCGTTCTGCGTACCGGCACACGTGATCAGTCACACGGGATGGCACATCAAACTTTTCTATCTGGTCCTTAAAGGACCACACACCCGGGGACCGCTGGTCCTTAAGGGGTTAATCTGTACAGAAAATCCTAATGGCTATTATGAATCAATTCTGCGTGAGTTGGTTTTCCAGAATAAACTTTAATTAGTATTGCATATCATTAATTCATTTTCTCTTTCTTTCTTTCTTTCTTTCTTTCTTTCTCTTTCTTTCTTTCTTTCTTTCTTTCTTTCTTTCTTTCTTTCTTTCTTTCTTTCTTTCCCACCCTCCTTCATTCCATGTTTCCTTCCTTCTTCCCTCCCTACCATTCTCCTTCCTTCCTGTTTTGAAGTCCTGAAACAAAGAACTAATTATACCCATGGGCTTGATAGAGAGTACTAATAAAGACTAATTTTTGGGAGCCATTGTGGTCATTAGGAATTTTTTGTACAAAGTAAGGCCAAAAGGGGTTTATTATTGGGAGTGTTACTGTTCCTTTAAAATCTGGTTAACCCCTTAAATTCTAGTGTTTTCTCTAATGCATTGCTTCACATCCCATGTGTCCTCTAAGGTGTGTTGCTCACCTTTGCTTACCTGAGAGGGGACACTGGACACTAATGATAAAGTACCTTGCATTCTAAATCCACAGTTCTGGTTGAAAGCAGAAATAAATTGAGGCTTAGGAATTTGGCTATTGATTATAAAAGGGGTATGGTGCAATTAAACACTTTTTGTTCCAAAGTTGAATTTCAGGATCGTTAATTTAAAAATGTTATAGGTCAGCATCCACTTAAGAATTTATTACAGTCAGGGTTTGTCTTGATGATCACAAGAAATATTCTTGAAGCAGGATCATTCTATAGAAAGGTACTAGCTATAAATCGATACTTTAATTTAGTCATGACCCTGAAATAGTTCAAGTAGTAAGGGTTATTATTTGTAAATTAATGGCCTGCCATAGTTTTTAGCACAGAAGTAAATTCTACAGAAAAGTCAGTATCTCTGGCAATTTTCTTACAGTGGTTTATGCTTTGTAACAGTAATCATGGAATCCTGGGTAGCGAGTGTTTATGGTAGTTTTTATGTTTTTTGTGTCTTCTTGATGATAATTATTGCAGAAGGATTTTCTGGGAAAAGGTGACAGCTTTGACTACTCATTAGGCTCTATTCTACAGTACATTGTTATCAATAATAATAAAAAACCTCTCACTGATGTGTAAGTTGCACTCTCGCAAAGAAATAATAGTAAAATGAATTACTTTCTAACTTATTTGCTAAAGTGTAATCTTATTTACCGCATCTGCATATTCAGCTGAAACTTCTTCCACATCTTAGGGTGATATGAGTATAGAAAGAGGAATCATTCTGGAGCAAAACAACTGCAGCATTATGGGACAAATTAAAACTCAAAACGAAAGCAAGAAGAGGTCTGCAAACACTTCCTATACATCATATAATACAGTGATTCTCAGGTTTTAAGGATTCACACATTTTAACCCTTTGAGTGCTAGAAGGATACGGAGTGCATTGATTTGCAATGTGTTAAGTACCCCTCTGGCACTCAAAAGGTTAAAAATATGCCTGATTAAGCACAGATACATTAAAGGGATAGTAATACTTAAAATGTAAAAAAAGATATGTTGTAGGGTTTATACCCCTGAGTAAAACAAGACTACTCCCACTGCTGAAAGGTGTTTCATTCAAAAGTTATTAATTTTCAAAGTTGAATTTTTTAGGTGCAATACCACAGTGGCCTGAAATTGTACAGTGGCGCTGTTGCTACATGATCCTATAGACAGCTCTGGTCCTGGGACCATAAATCTCCATAGGATGGTGTAGCAACAGTGCCACTGTACAATTTCAGGCCACTGTGATATTGCACCTAAAAAATTCAACTTTGAAAATTAATGACTTTTGAATGAAACACCTTTCAGCAGTGGGATTAATCTTGTTTTACTCAGGGGTATAACCCCTACAACATATATTTTTTTACATTTTAAGTATGACTATCCCTTTAATTACAAAGATCAAGCCACTGATTACCTGCCTGTACTGTTGGTGTGCTCCAAGAACTAATGCTGAGAAGCACTGATGTAACAGGTTGTGTGAGTAAAGGTTTGGACAGGGCAGCTGGGGGAGGAGACAGTCAGTCAGTGTGGTTATAGAAGAATACTATGAATTATTCCTCCAATACATATGCCATTACTGATCCCCTTCACCATGCAGCTCCAGTGCAAGCATGTAAGTACTACAATAATCCATAACTAGCAACTCATCAAATTATTTCAGGTATCCAAAAAGATCCAAAAAGGCTTTTTCCCTCTGGAACTCCTTACCACCCAGCATTCACCAAGCCTCAACCCTCAACAACTTAAAAATCAAGCTAAAAGAACACCTTTTAAATGTATCACTAGAGTAATACGGAAACATCTCATATGTCAAAAAGCTGCACTTCCTCCTCTGCCTGTTTGTAACTGTATGTCACCCATCCTATATTTTGATTACAAGATCTATAGGGCAGGGGCCTCATATCCTAATGAATACTCACCTGGTGTTCCCATTATGATTGTCTATATAAGCACTTAATCAGCGCACTTATTGTACCCATTCTATACTAAATGTAAACTGTAAAGCTCTAAGTACATCAGTTGGCACTATATAAATAAAAATATACATACATACATTATGTACAAACAATGTATAAACAACTTAGGGAGCTTTGTTAATTGTCAAAAGCACTGAAACTCCAGTTCTAAAGTATGTAAGTAAAGGTTTATAGAAGGGAGAAGCCCAGTGAACATGTTTGTAGTAACACATATTGGTTCATGGAGGAGTTTGTGTAGCGGAGAACTGAACATTCTTATTGATTTAAATGGGGATTTTAACCCCTTGAATGCTACAGAGACCATGCACTGGAGAACCCTCTAACATTCAAGGGGTTACATTTCCCATTTAATTTTTTTTTTCATTTTTAGTTCTCCCCTCTAGTGCAAATGATTTGCCCCAGAGCTCCCTTTAAGGCTGCATGAGTTCCTTGTTCCTCCTTAGCTTGCAATGCATTGTGGCCACAGGTCCACCTCTCAGCGCACTCAAAGGGTTAAACTCTACAACACACAGAAAGCACTACTGATACTGTAAGAAGCAGGTAAATACTTGATATGCTGTAAGATAAAAACACTACAGGTCCAGAACAACATGAACCAACAAGCACATTAGGCTCATAACTCACAGCTCTCGTTTGAACACACATCCCATGGAGTCATCAGGCTCTGAAGTGCTCTTTGCAGAATGAAACACATTAGATGAGCCTCCTTTTTTCCTCTCTATATTTGTACCTATACACTTTACTACCTGAGTGTCCGTGCTTTTAACCCGTTGAGTTCCAGAGGGTTAAGCAATGCATTGCATACCCCTCTGGCACTCAAAGGGTTAACAACATAAAAAACCTTGTAGATTTTGGAGCTTATCTTTGTAATTTTCCATATTCATTGATTTGTTTCAAAAGCTTTATTGTAATGAAATGCATCAATATACAGAGACAATAAGCAATACATCAAGTATAAAATACAAACAAGCTCATCTGCATAGCATAGATAACAAAAGTAATAATACATCGAAGGATGCGTGACAATATTCATGAGCAATACTAGCCAAACAAGCATGTCATCACAGTAACAATTATGGTACAAATCCTTGGAACAAGGTATCGAGCATGCCCCAAAGGGGCAGCCTTGGTGCATAAAAATCCTGGCTCACCTGACATAGAAGAGAGATTAGAGTAAGCACTCTGTCTCCTGAGAAGAATAAAGAGTGGATCTGCAGAACAGAAGAAAAGTAAGGACAGACAGAACACAGAGACACATAGGAAGAGCTGAGAAAGAGTAGTTAGAATAAGTGGAGGGCAAGGGGGAGATAGGAAGAGCCATCTCTGGCCTAAAATATAACTAAAGTACCAAGGGCCACCAAGGTAACTTAAGTATTCCTATTCACTGCTTAGATGATTGAAAAAAAAAAAAAAGGAGATACCCATGGACAGGGCGAATAAGATGGAAGAACCAAATGGCAGATCCCCTGTAGGGCTTAGCTGCAACCTATGTATCAAGACAGGGCAGATTGCCTGAGCTGAGGTACAACTCCCACGGTCCCCACGTGAGCCTGAAGTCAGTCCAGCATTGAGTAGTAGCAGCATATGGCTTTTCATAGAGTAAAATAACTGAACCTTCCTAGCCCACATAAGGACCAATGGCGGCTCCAGGGACTTCCAGAGGAGAGGTATGAGTGACTTAGCAGCATTCAATAATTGAACAAGCAGCTTCCATTTCGGAGCCTCCTTCCCTAACCAAATAGGGAAGTTAAAAGCAAATAGGAAGTTCAGAGGGTCCAAAGGTATAATGGATACTGGGACCTCATCCCTATCAGTCTCAGGGTCAAATTGTCTAGACAGGGCATCAGCCCTAACATTCTTGGAACCCAGCAAATATGATACTATGAAATTGAATCGGGATAGAAACAGGGCCCACCTGGCCTGATGAGAGGACAATCTCTTAGCCTCTGAAAGATAAGTCAGGTTTTTGTGGTCAGTGAGGATCAATACAGGACTTCTGGTACCTTCCAATAGGTGACGCCATTCCTTCAGGGCGAGAATGATAGCCAGTAGTTCTCTGTCACCTATCTCATAGTGGCTTTGGGCACTCGGCAACTTCTTAGAGAAATCCCACATGGCCTGAGGGTGCCCCCTGCCACCGGGTGTTGAGATAGTACTTCCCCTACCCCAATCTCTGAGGCATCGACCTCAAGCGTAAATGGAAGAGACAGGTTGGGGTGGGATAGCACAGGAGCAGTTGCAAAAGCGGATTTCAGTGTCTCAAAGGCATGTTCAGCTGCCTCAGACCATTGGGAAGGATTAGCGCCCTTGTGCGTGAGGTCAGACAGTGGTTTAACAATAGTGGAAAAATTCTTAATAAACTTTCTGTAATAATTAGCGAACCCCAATATACGCTGTATCGCCTTTAACCTTTTGGGCCGTGGCCACTGTAGTACTGCCGTGAGTTTCTCCTGATCCACAGCGATACCTTCCTTAGCGATCACGAACCTTAAAAAGGGCACTCTGAATCTGTGAAACTCGCATTTTTCCATTTTACAAAATAGTTTGTTTTTACACAAGTGGAGCAACACTTCGGACACATCCTTGATGTGTTGTGGCAAATTAGCCAAATGTATAAGTATATCATCAAGGTAGACAACAACACAGGACTGTAGCATATCACGGAGGATGTCATTAATAAATTCTTGGAAAACTGCAGGTGCGTTACAGAGACCAAACGGCATATCTAGATATTCATAATGCCTGGATCTAGTATTAAATGCCGTTTTCCACTCATCCCCAGCTTTTATAATGATCAGGTTATAGGCTGCACGTAGGTCTAATTTCGTAAAGATGGAGGAACCATTTAATCTGTCAAATAATTTGCTGATGAGTGGTATCGGATAGGCATTCTTGGGCATTAACTTATTTAGACCACGGTAATCAAAACACGGTCTTTATTCGCCATTCTTCTTTTTCACAAAAAAGAACCCAGCACCAGCAGGCGAGGTAGATTTCCCAATGATCCCTCTCTTGAGTGCATCCTCAATGTATTCTTCCATAGCTTTATTTTCGTCGCATGACAGTAGGTACGTATGTCCCTTAGGGGCACCACCCCCGGGGGCAAATCAATGGCACAATCGTAAGACCTGTGCTGAGGCAGGGTGCCAGCCTCTCCCTTACTGAAAACGTCACTGAATTATTGGTATTCAACTGACAATGAGGGAGAGGCACACAGGATCTTAACTGGGTGAAACACACAATGCTTCATACAATATTGAGACCAAGAAGTAATCTCACAATTCTGCCAATCAAACTGGGGGTTATGCAGCTGCAACCAAGGGAACCCCAGAATGACTGCATGGTGAGGGGAATGAATTATCTGGAACTGCTGCTCTTCTCTGTGAAGAACCTCAATCGTCATAGGTAATGGCATGGTTTCCATAATAATCTGAGCTGGTTCTAATGGTCTGCCGTCAATGGCTTCAATGGCTAGAGGCGATTCCCTTTTAACCAGCAGAATCTTGTGCATTTCAGCAAAGGCACTATCCATAAAGTAACTGGCCGTGCCAGAATCGATCAGGGCCAGAACCTCCACTGAGTGATCTGGCCACGAGAATACCACCTGGATTGTGGGTTTCTGTATGATAGGATCTGGGGACGGTTGAACACCACCTAGGGCCTGTCCCCCAAGGTACCCTAGGTGCATTCATTTCCCAGACATACGGGACAGATTCTTAGCCATGATCTTTGCCACGGTATAAGCATAACCCCTGCCTCCTGCGGTGTGCCCGTTCCTCCTTGGTTAACCTGGTAAACCCTAGTCACATAGGTTCACAGGATTCTTGTTTAAGGTCATGAGGTTTAGGCAATGAGGGAGGGGTGGGTGGGCACAATGAACTACTGAACCCACCACTTTTAGGCCGTAGCCTACGGTCTTTCGCCACAAGTCTCTCACGCATCCGAGTGTCAATCAGAATTGGATAGTCAATATATTCGTCTAAATCATTAGGCAATTCTCTAGCTGCGGTCTCATCTTTGATATGGTCGGCCAGACCTTGGGCAAAGGATGCCACCAATGCCTCATTATTCCAACCTACCTCTGCTGCTAATGTGCGGAATTCTATGGCGTAGTCGCCCACCGTCCGATTGCCCTGTTGTATTTCCATCAGACGTTTAGCAGCAGAGGCGGTTCTACCAGGAATTTCAAATACTCTCCGAAATGTTTGCACAAATTCCCTGAAATTCCTGGTGCAAGGTTTAGCACTTTCCCTTAAGGGATTGGCCCATGCCAGGGCTCTGCCGGTCAGTAAGGATATCATAAACTTTACTCATTAGGAAAGGCATGAGGGGTTAATTCTAGAAATATCTCAAGTTGGTTAATAAACCCTCTGCATAGACTGGGTTCATCATCATATCTAAGTGGCAACTGTGCAGAAGCGGTTAACCCTTTGACAGAGGCCACAGAAGTCACGGATAAACTCTCCAGTGTCGAAACTGGGGGGACCACCGGACTTGGGACAGGCTTGTCAGGGTGCACTATACGCTCGAGAATAGTTTGTATAGCCAATGCCAACTGATCCAAATGCTGCTCATCTACATCCATCCTCCAATGCACGCTCTGTGCATTACCTTCACCCTTATTGTCTGAGGTCATGGCCCTTTCATACTGTAATGGTTTGTTTGACTCACAGACACAGAGTTAGGATAAAAACACAGTTTTGTTAAATACAATAATATATAAAGAACCCTCACAGGTCCTGTAATATAAATATAAAATGTACAGACACACGACAGGTTAATTAGGCCCACACAGAGCCAGCACAAGTATAGGAGACAAACAATTTATGCTGACACGGGTCAGGCAGATGATAAGGTTTCCAGGTTACAGCAATGCAGGAGTTAACGTTCATGAGGAAAGGAAAACAGTCCCATATGTGCTGGCAACACCCTGCTTCTTGAAAATGCCAAAGACTGATTTCACAGCGAGTACCAGACCACTGAAGTAACAGCAACGCTACCGGTGCTGACACGGAGGCAACACTAGCAACCAGTTATGACAGGGTTGAGTGTAACCAATGGCAATGTAACGGTGCAATCACAGAGGCAACACTTGCAACTGGTTTTGACAGAGTGGAGCAAACCAGTGGCAGTATACCGGTGCAATCACAGAAACAACAATTGCAACCGGTTTAGACAGAGTGGAGCGTAACCAATGGCAATGTACCGGTGCTATCACAGGGGCAACACTTGCAACCGGTTTAGACAGAGTGGAGCAAACTAATGGCAGTATACTGGTGCAATCATGGAGGCAACACTTGCAACCGGTTTTGACAGAGTGGAGCATAACCAATGACAATGTACCTGTGCTATCACGGAGGCAACACTTGCAACCGGTTTTGACAGAGTGGAGCGTAACCAATGGCAATGTACCGGTGCTATCACGGAGGCAACACTTGCAACTGGTTTTGACAGTGTGGAGCGAACCAATGGCAGTGTACCAGTGCTATCACGGAGGCAACACTTGCAACCGGTTTTGACAGAGTGGAGCGAACCAATGGCAGTGTACCGGTGCAATCACAGAGGCAGCACTTGCAACCGGTTTAGACAGAGAGGAGTGAACCAATGGCAGGGTACCAGTGCAATCACGGAGGCAACACTTGCAACCAGTTAAGACAGAGCATAGCCAATGGCAATGTACCAGTGCTATCACAGTGGCAACACTGGCAACCGGTATGCGGAAAGGATGACTAGGCCAGAGGCACTCTGTAGAGTCAAATGGGAATACTAGGCAAGCCTGCGGGGGCAGAGGTGCCAAACAAGGTAAGGCACCGGAAGTCAGAATGTCGCCGAGGCGACCAGGACCACAACGGGAGAGTCGGAATCCAGGAGCAGGAACATCAGCCAGGCCAGGTCAGGATACAGGAGCAGGAACGTCAGCCAATCTGGGTCGGTACACGGTATCAGGAACGTCAGACAGGCCGGGTCAATACACAGGAATGATCACTGGAGAGTAGTCAGGCAGTCTGGGTCGGTACACAGGCGCAGGAACAGGAGAGTAGTCAGGCAAGCCAAGGCAGTACACTGGAAACCTCAATAACAAATGTAGAACTGGCACATGAACACCACGAAAGGGTGAAAGGGGCAGGATCCTAGTATATAAAGGTTATACTGGGTGGGCTAAACACGGGGCAACCAATGAGGACCTCCCATTGGATAACTGACAGAAAAACTATAAACAAGGAATCACGGGCACCGTGATACCATGCAGTTCAAGATTTGCGATACATGTAATTGAATGGTGGACCAGAAGAGTACCATTTTCGGACAAACCAACCACAATGAAACAAAGAACCTCACCCACTTCCGCAACTCCAACAAGTGTCCGGAACAGTGTCAGGGTACATAATGTGAAGAGCCTGGGGAGTATGGTACCACCTGGTAATTAATCTGAAATTGCATTTCTTAGTAGCCACATCCTGGGAGGAGCGAACAAGTGAACAAATGATCTGTTGCCATTGTTTCCAAGGAAGAAACAATTCCAAATCCATTTCACAGTCACGCAAAAACTTAGGTTTCATCTGCATTAAGATCCCAATAAAAAATTTATACCACCGAGTTAAAGAGTTTCTGGAAGTCACAACCAAAGAGAAAAGAGACTCTAATGGAGCAGTGACACCCGAATTGACCCCTGCAAGAGGTAACTGTTGCAAAAAATTCCTCACCTGATAATATTGCCAAAAATGTTCAGCAGGTAAGTGAAAACTGGCAGCTTTTCAAAGGAGAGAACATTCGATCTATCAACCAGTTCGCCTATCCTGTCTATATGCAAAGACCTCCACAACCTGAAAGCCCCAATTCCCTGACCAGACGGGAAAGCTGGGTTGAGGATTATGAAGGTCCGCGGCAAGGGGTAAGGGAAAAAAGCTAGTGTAGAATTAAGAGTTTTCCAATAGTTTACAAAGAAACCTAAAACATTGTGTTCCATGCAAGAGCTAAGAAAGGAAGAGGGATTGAACCAACAAAGACCGGAGAGATCAATATCGAGAGCAAAAGTCAGAGGCATTCCACCCATTGCTTCGGGGATGGCAAAGCCAAGTCCGCTATTTTAAGAAGAGTGGACGCATTAAAATATGATAAAACATCAGGCACACCCAAACCACCCATGTGTGCGGGTAAGCATTGGAAACACAGGGGGAGGCTCGTTTTTTTATTTACATATGAAAGAGTTAGCCAATCATTGCAGAGATCTGATATAATGTAACGGGATGCTAAATGGGAGTGCATTAAAAATATAGAGTATTTTGAGTAGAAGAATAATCTTGGAGAGGTTCACATGCTCAAACCAGGAAATAAAGAGGGTGCTTCAGGGCTCAGTATTGTGTTTAATAGAGGAAATGACTAGAGCAATATTCAATCTCACAATATCTTTCGTCGATGGGTGAAGGATAACCCCCAAATACTTAATGCCTTGTGAAGGCCATCTGAAGGGAAAGGAGCGCTTGATCTCCGCCACCTCCCCACTTGGAAGGCTGATATTCAAGATCTCTGATTTGGAAAAGTTCACCTTAAAAAGAGAAATAGAACCATAAAGTTGTAGTAGGTGGCTTAGCGAACAAGAAAAAGAGGCTGTCATCCACAAAACATGGTAATTTGGTTTCAGCAGTAGAGGAAATGGCAAGACCATGAATCTGGGGGTCCAAACGGATCATGTTAAGCAGAGGTTCCAGAGCCAAGATGAACAGGATGGGAGACAAAGGACATCCCTGACGTGTCCCATTTGTAATAGGGAAAGGATCTGAGAGATACCCATTTAACCTGAAACGAGCAGAAGGAGAGGAATAAAAGCTAAGAGCGGCTGCAAGAAACCTAGGGCCCAGACCTAGACGATCCAGTACTCCCCTCAAATAAGGCCAGGCAGATTTAAAAGAGCTTTTAACCCCATGAATGCTAAAGATGTCTCCAAAGCTTTGCTTTCAAAAAGTGAAAAGCCCCATTTAAATGGGAATTATCATTGATACAGCTGGTTTTCTATAGAAATGCTCCACTCTTTCTTTGTGTATACTAGTATGTATAAACATTTCCCCTTTTCTCCAGTGATATTAATAAAGATCTGTATTATATTGTAGTTGTTCTTTTTATCATTGGTATTATCTAAGATTGCTCCATGGATTTCAATATGAAGCTGTAAGATGAAATCAGTGCTAACACTTATCGCCAGCAATTGAATTCTGGACTGAATAAGTCATTTTTCATTATATTTTTTATAGTTTTAGTTGTTATAGTGCATTACATCGCAATATATTGGTAACCTCCATTATGTTAAATTGTGATATACAGTATGTTGAACACATGTAGGTGAATGTACAATGGGGATTCAGTGCTGTCAGGTATAGGAATCAGTTTTACAGTCCCTATACCTGCCTAATGTCAACTTACAAGCTAAATACACCTAATGCTTCTTGCGCATCCCTATCTTCTATGCCTTGCATAGTTTAAAGTATTAAGCAGGGTGTATAGGAAAAGGCATAAGTGTACGCCATTTCCCTATGCATACTAAGGAGCTGGCATGTGAGTCTCTTTGGCTTTAAAATCCAAGCAATGGCAGTCTGTGTCTGCCTGTACATAATACAGTGATTATACACTGTAGTGCATTCCCTGAATTGCAGCCATTGTGAGAGCTAAATAATTCTGATAGTAATCAGTGGCATTGTTGTTACAGTTTTGGAGCTAATGCATATTTTTTTTTCAGAATCAGTGCACTAGATTCTGTTACAACTGATAAATAAATTAATTAATCTTATCTCACAAATTAATAACATAATCCATAAGGAATGTAGAGATGAAAACAATGACACATTTATCACCTGCAATAGGATCGAGACCAATGTATGAAGTAAACATATCAAGATGATACATGAGACAGTATGCAAAAAGGTAATAAAGAAAATGTTAGCAGCTCATATCCAACATGGATATAAGCCTTCTACATCTTGTTATCATAAATCCATTATTGAAAAAAGTGTGAATAGAGCTGTTATTATCACTTTCTACAGAGAGCTCTAGTTTAATCCCATCATTTTGAAACCTCCCAGTGCTGAATGTTTTCACAATGTTGCTGTTCATAGTCAAACATAAATTTCAGTGATATTTTTGTAGAAAAGTCACATAATACAGAGATGTTTCCAGCAGAACCTGGGGGGGGGGTGATATCCACTCCTAGGAAGGAGCTGGGGTCCGTAAATCGGTGGCGGGTTGCCTAGCAACCAGCCGACAAGAAGGTGGAGGCTGCTGGGAGCAGAAACAGGAAGTGCATCAGAGCGCGCGAATCAGCAGTACTGAGCAGGCTGTGAAACTGGGCGGTCATGCTCCAGAGAGCTCTCCAACATTGGGACGCTAGAGCTCTCTCTCTTCCCCCTTACTAAGAAGAGTGTATCTCTTAAAAAAAGGAGTGTGCCGATTGCCACTCCGTTACCTGGTTTCTGGCTCCAGTGTGTTATTTGCAAGAATAGTACAGTGACGATGAGTCTGGGGGACCTACCCTTTGTACAACAATGCTGTCCTATGCTGCATGGATCAGCCAATAAGTATATATATATATATATATATATATATATATATATATATATATATATATATATATAGAGAGAGAGAGAGAGAGAGAGATATTGCTGGCACTTCCGGGGTCAGAGTAGTAATACTCGTGGCTGTTGTCTCCTGGTGGTTAGTGGACTTTCTCCCTCTCTTGGGATACTTCTTTGATGCTAGCCCGTTTGTGCCTGTTCCTGTGGTCTCTTTTTGTCATCTGGCTATCACCAGTGCCAACTTCCCTGGCTGGTGGTTTTTCAAGCCTACAGTAACAATCACCTGTGCATTCCTGTGTGAATTTACACTACCTGTGCATTCCTGTGTGGATTTACAATTACCTCAACATTCCTGTGCGGATTTACAATTATCTGGCATTCCTGTCTGGATTTACAATTTCCTCTACATTCCTGTGTGGATTTTCAATTCCCTGGCATTCCTGTGTGGATTTGCAATTACCTGTCCTTTTCTGAGAGTTTTTTTTTAATTACTTCCACATTTGCCTTCAGTCACCATGGTGGCTATGTTCACAGCATTTCGCTTTCTCCAAGAATTTCAGGAGGAAGAGGAGACATGGCCGGCTTACACAGATCACTTGGAACAGTTTATGGCAGCAAATGAGATACCATAAGAAAAACAAACATCAATCTTCTTAACTGTAGTGGGGAGGAAACCATTTGCAACTTTAAGAGACTTACTGGCTCCTGAGAAGCCTGGTGACAAGCCTTTGAAGACCTGGAAACATTAACAAACTATTATCAGCCTGCTCAGCTAGAGATTTCTGAGCAGTACCGTTTTTACTCATGCAAACGAAAACCTGGAATGACTGTCCAAACTTTTATGATGGAACTCAAACGGCTGGCAACGACATGTAATTTTAAAATGCACCTGGGGAAGCTCTAAGAGATTAGTTTGTCATGAGACTTTTACAGAGAGGTATCCAAAAGAGATTGTTGGCTGAGAAAGATCTAACGGACAAATCAGCACTGGACATCGCAGCTGCGATGGAGATGGCCTAGAAAGATGCTACTCACCTTAATGCCGTGAACACACAAGGCAATCTGGCAGTGCTCGACACTACTCCTGTGTATAAAGTCACAAATACTACTCCAAAACAGCAGACTGGGACTAACACTCATCGATGTTACATGTGTGGATCTACTGCCCATGATGCTTCTTTGTGCAAAATTAAAGACAAAATCTGCTTTAATTGTTCGAAACGGGGTCACCTCAGTAAGGGCTGTCGAAATCAGTGTTCAAAGAACACTTCCTGTAGAGGCATGGGGCGCCAGTCCATGCATTTTCTGGAGCAAAGACAAGATCTGGATGACATGTTTGAGCCTGGGGAATGGGTAGCGCATCTCAGTACTCATGACCTTGGCAACCGAGATGTTTTACTAGTGCAAATATTCATTAATGGGCAGAAGACAGTCATGGAATTGGATACAGGGTCGGCTGTCTCCGTAATGACCTGGGATCAGGTCCACAAAGCTAAGATACAGTGATCTCTCCTAGATATGTCAGTTCAACTGAAAACTTACAGTGGCCAAGTGATAAAACCACTCGGTTATGCCTGGGTGCAAGTGCAGTACGCAGGAAAGGATTACAAAGTATTGTAAAATAGGGCAGTCCTCCCCTGTTTGGTCGTTCTTGGATTAAAACCATGGGTATGCCTTCTTTGACTGTTCCTGTACATGCAGTTGGAGGGGGTCTTCCTGAGCAAACGCAAACATGGGTGCGGCATTTGTGTACTTAATTTCAGGACATTTTTCAGCCAACTCTTGGTAAAGTAAAAGGGATGTCTGCATATCTGTCCCTGTGGCCAGGTGCAACACCGAAGTTTTGCAAAGCTAGGACTGTTCCATTTGCACTCAGGGGTCGTGTTGAACAAGAGTTGTCCTGTCTGGAACAAGAGGGGATAATTTCGAAAGTGGCCTGTAGTGAGTGGGCGTCTCCCATTGTTCCGGTGGTGAAGAAATCAGGTGAAATCAGACTTTGTGGTGATTTCAGAGTTGCCTTAAATCACCAACTACAAGTGGAACAATATCCTTTGCAGAGAATGGAGAAATTATTTGCTTCTTTGGCTGGAGAGAAAACATTCACCAAATTGGATTTACGTCAAGCAAATCTCCAACTGGAAGTCTACCCTGAATGCAGGAAATTGCTTACCATCAACACCCATAAAAGGTTGTTTCAGTATAACTGGATGGTTTTTGGGGTAGCTTCCTCGCCCGCCATCTGGCAGAGGACTATGGACACAATTTTGGCAGATATCCCTCATACTAAGTGCTTACTTGATGATATGATTATAAGTGGCACTACTGAGGATAAACATCACCGTAATGTCACCATGGTACTGCAACGCATACAAGATTATGATTTAAGGGCAAATCTAGAGAAATGCCAATTTTTCCAGCCCAAGTTACATTTCTGTGGCCATGTTATTGGTAAAGAGGACCTTCACACTCAGAAGGTTCAGACATTGTTGCAAGCGCCACCTCCTGCGGATGTCTCCCAATTACGATTGTTTCTTGGACTTTTGAATAACTACCACAGGTTCCTGACTAATCTAGCTCAAATTCTCCATCCTTTGCATCAACTATTGGAAGCAAAATCTCTCTGGGTCTGGACGTTGGCATGTCAAGAAGCTTTTCATCTAGCTAAGGACATGTTCCACGAGTCAAGGGTTTTAGTCCATTATGATCTGGCCAAAGCGGTATCAATAGCTTGTGATGCTTCTCCTTATAGATTAGGGGCTGTGGTTTCTCACATTCTTCCTGTTGGCACAGAACAACCAATTGCTTTCGCCTCCCGCTCCCTTTCGTATGCAGAAAGCAATTACTCCCAAATTGACAAGGAGTCATTGACCATCATTTGGGCTCTTCAAAAGTTTACTCTCTACTTGTATGGCAGACACTTTACTTTGGTGACAGACCATAAACCCTTGCTGGCCATCTTTAATCCATGAAAAGGCATCTCCCCGATTATAGCTGCCAGACTTCAGAGGTATGCCCTGTACTTAGAGGCTTTTGACTATTCGATACAATACCATCAGCATGATCAGCATGCAAATGCAGACTCCATGTCTCACCTCCCTTTGTCAGCCTAACCTCTGGGGAGTTCCTCGGACTCTTCACAGTTCCTGTGTCCTTCTGATAACCAGCATGTGTCTTTTACTTCTGTGGATACGTATCACGGTCCCCGTGATTCCCTGTCAATCTCTGTGATGATACCTGTGCATTGGAGGAGGCTGATTGGCCCGCCCAGGATGTTCCTTTATATACTGTGTCTATGGCACCTGTCAGATGCCCTTTCATGGTGTTCCTGATCCTGCGCATTTGTTGCTGTGTTCCTGCGTTCCTGTGTACCGACTCGGCTCGTCTGACCATTCTGCTGTTCCTGTTCGTGATTGACCCGGTTCCGGCTGACGTTCCTGCTCCGTGATTGACCCGGCTCTGGCTGATGTTTCTGCTCGTGATTGACCCGGCCCTGGATGACGTTCCTGCTCCGTGATTTGACCCGATTCTGGCTGTTGTTCCTGCACCGTGATTGACCTGGCTCTGGCTGACGTTCCTGCTTCGTGATTGACCCGGTTCCGGCTGACGCTCCTGCTCCGTGATTGTTTCCTGTGTTCCCGTGAGATCTCGGTCACCTACCGGCGACATTCTGAACTGTGCTGATAGTATCGCTCTGACTAATCACTTCTCTGCAATCTGAGCTGGTGCCTCCATTCTTAAGCCTGTCTGCTTGGGTCTTGCTGAGCTGTTGCCTCCGTTACCGAGCCAGTCTGCATAGCCTTGCTGAGCTGTTGCCTCCATTACCGAACCTGTCAGATACCCTTGCTGTGCTGGTTGCCTCCGATATTGAGCCTGTATCTGTACACTTGCCAAGCCTGTTGTGTTCCATCCGAGCCATTTAACACTTACTGAGCCTGTGCCTTATTGACCGAGCCTATCCGTTAAACACTAGCAGAGCAGTTTCCATTCCGGTGCTTGTTCAGTTCTGTTGTTGCACCGCCTGGTGCTAGTGGGCATTCTGTTTTCTCTTGCAGTGTGTTGCTCCGTGACGGCACCGGAAGGGTGTCTTGGCTCTGGTCTCCAAGTGCTCACTGTGTTACGCTATCTATCGCACTACCAGTGGCTCTCAGATCGCTTGTGCAGTGTTTCTCCGTTGTGGCACCCAAGGGGTGTTCTTGGCTCTGGTCCCGTTGGCACACACAGGGTTTCTTCCGTTGAGAGAAGTAAGGGCGTTCCAGGCTTTGGTCCCATTAGCACCGGCAGTGGCTTTCCTCTGTTATATCACCCTAAGGGGGTATTGCTCAGCTCTGGACAGTCTTTGCTGTATCATTGGGCGTCCTATTGTACAGCTATCTGAGAGTGATTCAGTTCAGTCGCCTACTGCACCTTCCTTTGACTGATAATACCTGCTGGGCGTTGGCTAATTACCATCACAGAGACTGATCAGTTGCTCTAAGCATTAACCCTTGTTCCTACATTTATTCTGATCATTACTGTTTGCTCCTATATATTTGGGCCTGTATTTCTGTCATTACCAGTTTATACCTGTCCTGGCCCCCAGGGGCGCTGTTCTTTAATTTTATTTCAATAAAACTGTGTTTTTGCTTTTAACCTTTGCCTGAGTGTCAGAAAACCGTAACAATACGTTTCATGAAGTTGCCTTGGCGACCAGCCAGGAAGCCATCCTGGCCACTGTTTACAAATATATTCAATCCCAATTGGCCTGGGGATGTGCCTTCGACGTTCCTACCCTATGCCAGGCACAAATTGGAGCTTACCACCAAAGACGGCTGCATCTTATGGGGTACTCAAGTGATTATTCCTCCTTTGCATACTTCTACTCTGCAACTCCTTCATGAAGGTCATACTGGAGTGGTACGCATGAAACAAACTGCTCCAGCTCATGTGTGGTGGCACTCCCTGGACTCGTATATCACTTCATGGTTTTCTTCCTGCCTGGGCTGCAACCAGACTAGAAAAGCTCCCTCACCTACTCCCATAATCACCTGACCTCAGCCTTCTGCCCCGTGGGAGCATATTCATCTGGACCTTGCTGGCCCGGTTCTGGGAAAGATGTACCTGGTGCTGGTGGATGCTTTTGCTAAGTGGCTGGAGATCTGTATCATGTCCTCGACTTCTGCAGAGGCCACAGTTTTGGCCCTTCATCTCATCTTCAATACTTTTGGATTCCCTAAACTGGTAGTGACTGAAAATGGTCCGCAATTGATGGCACAAGCTTTTCAACACTTTTTACAGTCTATTGGGGTATGACATCTGACTTTGGCCCTTTACCACCCTGCCACGAATGGGCTCGCTGAACATTTTGTGCAAACCTTGAAATCTGCTGTGACGGCTCTGCATTTCTCCACCCCTGTTCCAGATGCTTTAACGTCTTTTCTACACGCCTATCGGAATACCCCTCATGCGACTACTGGTAAAGCTCCTGCAGTATTGATATCTGGCCCACCCTCTAGGGTCTAAATTGGACTTGTTGGATCTTGGATCCTCTTTTCAGTCTTGTACTCCTGGCTAAGAACAAGTTAGGGCTGTCCGGGCTCCCCCTTACACCCGGAGCTCACGGGTCTGGACTCGCTGGTACCGGAGCCCTTTCCGCTGGGTTCCCCCATCAATTGTGGAAGACAAAGGTCCCTGTTCCTATGTTCTATGAATGGATTCTTGTCTTCAATGCCACAGACATTTGGATCAACTACGGCCTGGTCCACCTACGGCCCTTCATCATTTTTCTTCTTTTCCTGTTGTCGGTGGGTGAGAAGAGGTATTCAAGGGGCCTGTGCCCACAAGGGCTAGTCACACTCCAGTGGCAGTGCCAGCAGTTACAGAGAGCATGTTGGATGAAGGAGAAATGCCAGAACCTACAATACAGAGTGCAGAACCTCAAGTGGGGGACACATCTACCCATGAAAATTCAGGTGGTCGACAGACGACCTCCAGTATGTTAGGAGCCAGAGGTGGTGCTGAGGCCCTGGAAGAAGCCATGAAGGCCTGTGTGTTCCTGTATCTCTCTGTCTTCCCCATCTCTGTTTCTTATTATTTGTTATTTGTGTGTGTTCTCTGTTTTAAGGAAAAGAAGGAGGTGTGATATCCACTCCTAGGAAGGAGCTGGGGTCCGGAGAGAGGTGGCTGGTTGCTAGCAACCAGCTGACAAGAAGGTTGAGGCTGCTGGGAGCGGAAACAGGAAGTGTGTCGGAGCACGCGAATCAGCAGTACTGAGTGGGCCGTGAGAATGGGCGGTCATGCTCCGGAGAGCTCTAAAACATTGGGACGCTAGATCTCTCTCTCTTCCCCCTTACTAAGAAGAGTGTATCTCTTAATAAAAGGAGTGTGCCGGTTGCCACTCCATTACCTTGTTCCTGGCTCCGGTGTGTTATTTGCAAGAACACTACAGGGAGTTGGTATGCACTAAGTTGCGATAAAGAGGTGATATAGTGACGATACCTTCTCCAGTGATTTCACTTCTCCAGTTCCTATGATTTTCCATGGAGCCAATGTACATGAACTGGAGAAGTGATAATACTGGAGAAGTTATATATATGTTATATCTCTTTATCATACCCTAGTGCATTACCTCTTTTGCACTTTTAAAAGATTCCTATGGTTTGTAAGTACCACCTACCATGGCAGAAATCTACCCATAGTATCCAAAATGCCTTTTTTCTTAATTAAAACATTTTCAATTGAAATTTTAATACATTTAATGACAAACAATGGTATGAAAAAAGATTTTCTATACGTTTGTCTAGCAAATGAATCCTGTTGTACCATTGGCTCATTTTAACATTACCAAAACACCAAAATGATGTTTTGAGATGGTCTTCCTATAAGAATCACTAAATGAAAAAGGAAGGCAACAATATTTTTTTTCATATATTGCATCATTGTGAACTGCAGGCACAAAATAAGTGGGAAAACAACAGAACCCAGCAACATATATATTTTTTACAAGTGTACAAAACTCCAAGTTTTTTTCTTAACATTTCAAAACACCAGAGATGCTGAAATATTTTAAAACAATAGAATGTTATTTTAGGATAGGTAGCTAGACTTATTCTTAGTAAAATGATACCCCACTGGTTTTGATTTACATACAAAGGGAGTGCCAGGAGAATAAAACAGCACTTACATCAATCTTTCTATTTTATTACAGTATTTGAAATAGGATATTCATAAAGTGAAATGTTGTAAAAACAACAAGCATGAAGAAAATGAGAGATAATTCATACCATTCTGGACAGATGACAACCAGTCATACGTAAAGAGTGATTAGATTTCTTTCTAACTCTAGACTTTGACAAATAGATTTCCAGAAAGTGGAGGTATTACTTAAGTCTATCAGAAACAAAATATATTTCTGTTGTTTTTAGTTGCTTCTGTCCTACCCTGAAAAAAAGTACCCCATTGATAAGAAATTACATACTGTGTAGGGGGTGGCAGGAAAACAAAACCGCAGGTACAATAATGAATCTTTTTTCTTACATTGCTTGAAACAGAACATGGCAGCATGAAAGTTATTGAAAAAAAAACAAAACTGAAGAAAAGAGACACAAGTCATATAATATTTTGGAAAGATGACAATTAGATGCATGTAACGGTTCATTTGTAATTCTAACCCTAGGCTGGGACACCTAAATGTTCCCAGAAATCTTTGTTATAGGGGACTTTTTATTTATTTATTCATTTATGTACAGCACTGTTCAAAAGTTTTAGGAAGGTGTGAAAAAATGCAGTAAAGTAAGAATGCTTTAAAAATAGACATTTATAGTTTATTTTTATCAGTTAACAAAATACATAATGAGTGTACAGAAGAAAAATCTAAATCAAGTCAATATTTCGTGTGACCAGCCTTTGCCTTTAAAACAGCATGAATTCTAAGTCAGGGATTTTGTAGGCATATAGTCAGGTGTAGGGATGGGCACACATTTTTGCCTCAAACTAAAATCGGCGAATAATGGCACTTTCCTCTTGGTGAAAAATTTCCTGCGAAAACTGCAGTTTTTTTGCTTTTTTCCACTTTTTCTGCCCATTGAAATCAATGGGAAGAAATATTTCTACACCACACAAACATTTTCTACAGCCATGTAAAAGACTGTCAGGCTCTCACAGCAGCCATTCTGTGTTTGTGAGAGGAGAGAGCAGCATGTTTTTTTAGCTAGAGAGATAGGCAAATAAAGGGGAATTGAATCTTACTTTAGGAAGTCATTTCGGTAGGACATTTGTTCTCTATATTAGGGGAGTCTGGGAGCACTTTAGGGGATAGGAAGGGAGGAAGGAGGCTGTCCCCCAAATACTCCAAAATTCCATGTGACTGAAAAGCAAGACACAGGCAACCTATTTGCTTGCTGATCTTGCTGTTATTGTCCCTGTGCTGGGTGGAGAAGTCTGGGGAAAGACATTGTTGATTTTCTTTTTCAGTTATAATTTTTTTTGGACAGACTATGATAAGACAACAGGGTGGACAACTTAAAAAAATAAAATAAATAAAAAATAAAAAATAAATAAAAAAAGAATAAAAAAAGAAATATCTTAGGTGACAGTGACAGACAGCTGACTGGCCTTAGGCAAGGCATCATACAGCTCGATCAGTTGTGTTGTACACTGTACAGTAAAAAAAACACAGTGTAGTTGCAGAATATACAGCAAACTCACAAGGGGAAGGGGGAGGGGTAGAGCAGTGTAGGAATGTGAGAGTAAAGTAGTAATCCAAAAACCTACTGCAACAATGGTTGTTGCAGCATGTGCAGTTAATGATGATGATCCCTTTACTCCAAGGGAGGATGCAGTTTGTCAAGGTCCCAGCAAAACTAGGTCCAGCACCATTAGTGCCAGTAGAAATATAGAACCATATAAGAAGAACACTGAAGACAACAAGTCACATTCAAATGTTGATGATGCTGGCAAAAGCATAATAGAGGAAGGTGTAGCAGCTGAACCGCCTGCTGCATCAGACAGTAAGACACCAAAACACCTGTCCTCAAAGTAGTAGTGAATTTTGTTATAGTAAAAGTAAAAAGAAATTGTTTGAGACCTCCAAAAGCTTAGAAGAATATAAGGGTAGTAGTGGGCAAGAACTGTCAGGTGATGCTGATGCTGCTGAGGTTGATCTAATGATGATTGATGATGATGCAGATCTAGAATATATCCCTCAAGCATCCTTCTTTTGTTCAGATTCAGATGAAGTTGAGAGTGAGGATGATGACAGGGCTATAAGGCTAGCAGAAAGTCAAAGGCTGTATCTTCCGCCACTTTTAAGGAGCACTGTGCCTGTCTATAAACTGTTTGAGAAAGCCATTGGAAAGTCTGACCCTGGACAAGTACATATGTCAAAAAGCACACTGTCACCCTATCAGTCATCCTCAGCATCACCTCTACAAAGTCCAAGTCTCACTCAGCCACATTCACCTGTTTTGAGTACCCAGCAAAACAGGTTGTGTTAGATATGACGAGTACCTCTGGTGCTGCTGCTATTAGTGCTGCACCTTTGACACCTAGTAGTAGTGGCAGAAAAATTACATCAACATCCAGATCCAGTAGTTGTAGTAGTAGCAGAAAGCACACATAACATAACATAACATAACAGACAAAGCCAGGGCAAATATATTAACAGCAGCACAGATGAGGAGGTGGAGGACGGATGTGAAGAAGGGTTGCCACCATCTATCCAACTTGTGACCACTGCTATGACCGATAAGTTATATATGTCAATAATCTGAGAAGGAGGAAAGAGTATGATAATGGTAAAAATACATACACAAATTACGCCATGCCAGTCCCCCACCACCACCACTACAATACATATCTGCCACATTGTAGGTTGTATTTTATTTTTTTTTTTATTACTTGATATCATCCTGAATATGTGCCAGTGTCACTTAAGCAAGAAAGTGTTGTGGGTAAAGGCCAAATGCATTCTGCATGTTAACACATTTTTCAAGCCATATTTTGCTGTAGGACACAACTTTGACTTTCAGCCACTTATTTCTAAACTTCAGCCCTCAGAAGAAGTAATGTTACAGTGGGAAATGTAGTAACTTTAGGAAATATAGGCGACAAATGTGTTAATATAGGTGGAAAATGTGTTAACATAGGCGGAAAATTTGTTAAAATAGACAAAAAGGAGGACATTTTTGCATAAGCGGAAAGGCGAAACTTTTTAAGGGGAAAAGCGAAAAATGGGAAATTTTTCACACTTTTCACCCACCCCTAGTCAGGTGTATGATTAAACAATTCTACCAAACAGGTTCTAATGATGATCAATTTAATATGTGGGTTGGAACACAATCATTGACTGAAACAGAAACAGCTGTGTAGTAGGAATAAAAATGGGTGAGGAACAGCCAAACTTGGCTGACAAGGTGAGGTTGCTGAAGACAGTTTAATGTCAGAAGTCATACACCAGGGCAAGACTGAGCACAACATCAAGACACAAGATAGTTATACTACTTCAGAAAGGTCTCTCTCAGGCAGAAATTTCAAGCCAGACAGGGGTTTCCAGATGTGCTGTCCAAGTTCTTTTGTAGAAGCACAAAGAAACAGACAACATTGAGGACTGTAGACTCTGTGGTTGGAGAAGGAAACTTTGTGCAGCAGATGAATGACACATCAGGCTTACTTCCTTTTGCAATCGGAAGATTTCCAGATGTCAGAATTGGCAGAAAACAGTGGGATCCTGGTACATCCATCTACTGTCCGGAGAACTATGCGTGAAAACACAGGGACTGTGGTGCAGAAAAATGGCAGCAGGTGCTTTAGACTGATGAGTCAAAATCTGAAATATTTGGCTGTAGCAGAAGGCATTTTATATGTTGAAGGGCTGGAGAGTACAAGAAGGAGTGTCTGCAGGCAACAGTGGAGCATAGAGTCTGTCTAGGATTGCATGAAGAGAACTGTGGTTAGTTCTACAAGATGTTTGGAACAACCTACCTGCCGAGTTCCTTATCAAACTGTGTGGAAGTGTACATAGAAGAAATTATGCAATTGGAAGACAAAGGGTGGTCACATCAAATATTGATTTGATTTAGATTTTTCTTCTGTTCGCTCACTATGCATTTTGTTAATAGATAAAAAATAAACTATTAACATGTCTATTTTTGAAAGCATTCGTACTTTAGAACATTTTTTCATACCTCCCTAAGACTTTTACACAGTACTGCATGTATTTATTTTTTATATATTTATTTTATTATTTATTTTTTGGAAAATAGACAACCAACAGTATCAGATGAGGAATAACTTGCAATGTTGTCCCCAAACTAGTGTGCAAAAAAGGTTTCCAGGTTTCCAGTGCTTGGTCATCCATGCAATCCTGTATAATTCACTAGGCTTCGTGAGTTAACAAATCACACAACATGAATATTAACTGAAAACAAACATGGCTTTAGCTTGTTCTTTGGCTAGTCACTGCACAGGAATATCACTCCTTATCTCCCTGGTTCCATTACAAAGCAAAAGACTCCATTTGCATATTGAGCCTCTCCATGAGAATAATAGCAAACCTCAGATGCATGGTTCAGCTTTCTTGGGCCTTGTTATTGAGGTGTAGCTGGTCTCTCCTGGCACTGAAAGCACTCATTACCCTTAGGGAAGGATTAAAAAAATGAATCATAGATAAATAATATTCACTGACAACAAACAAAAACATGGCATTTGCTTGATCTTCAGCTACTCTCTGCCCATTAATACCTTTGAGTTAATTACTATTAAACTTGTCTTGTCTACTTTGCAGAGAGCAGGAGCTGCCTCTGTCAAGCATATCGAGGAGTGTTGCAGTACAGACCAGCCCAGCTTATGCCAGGATATGGCACCATTCAATATCAGCTGATGTTCATCGATGTTTTAGGCTAATCGCCTTTATTAATTGTCTTGAGCAACATTCAGAATGATCATTACTGCACAAATCTTCTCTGAAGCTGATATACTAATCGGAGCCATTCTAGCTAACTGCAACCTAAGGGACAAAATAAAAAATCCTATTTATTTAAATGGGGCTTTAATCCTTTAAGTCTCTAATGCAATGCTCAATTACTTCATAATGTGCTAGAGACATCTCTAGCATTTAACCCATTAAGGACCCATGACGGTCCTGGACCGTCATGGAATTCCGGGCTCCCCCCTTTGCTGCACGCCATTTGGGGAGTCCGGAATCTGATTAAAAAAAAAATGGTCCCTGGTCCTTAAGTGACCGCATGTGCAGCCGGTCCTTAAGGGGTTAAGGTGTTTTAAGTCCTACTTAATTCAATAGGGATTGTGGGAATGTTTGTGTCCCTTATGTTTGTTGGTTTGCTCCAGAATTACTCCAGTACATCTTTGTACATCAGCCTCATTGTGGTCTTTGCACGTTCCCTCAATATTACTTATTTCTATCAATGATCGAATTTTGTGATCTCTAAAACCAACTAAGCAGCTAGTAAATTAAAAAAGATTACCTTTTACTAGTTCTATTTGTTGGACTATGAAAATGTGCAAACATACATGTAGGCAATGGGCAGTCCTAATGTTGTGGACTACAACTTCCATCAACCTCAAACAGCTGTTGTCTGCTTTGGCAGGATGGAAGTTGCAGTCCCCTACAGCTGAAGGTATAAACAGTGACTATCTCTGGTGTAGACTGAAATAGTATAATACCATAAATAACTAGTACAGTGACTGAAACTGAACATGAGATTCCTTATCTTAATAAATAGCTAGATGTGTGCTAATAGTATCTTCACTTGTCTTATAGGAATGCTGATCATATTCCATCTGTCCATATCTAATTAAGTTCCTCTTCACAAATCTGTATTCACTGGATAGCTTATTCCCAGATACACATCTCCCTTCATTATTTTTATCCCTTGTCTCATTTTATATATTTTATCTGTGGCTATCACTGAGGCAGGATTTATATTTCAGCTAGCCCTTAGGCAAGGTATCTTAGATGCCCCTAGAGCTAAACATGGCTTTCTTCTTTCCTTGACCTTAATCTGATCCACTGTTTGCTACAAGAAAAAATACAATTACAATGTAAGACCATAAAACACCCCTCCTAATTAAGCTGGCCAGTACCGGGGTATGTGGGAGATAAACTGGCCCAATTAATATATAACTGGATACTAACAACATGACATACATGATTACAAATCCACTGGGTATGTTGCTAAAGGTAAAACACATGGGCATAACTGGTAAGTATACAGAACATGTAAGTATATAAATTGGACATTGCAATAATACATAAACTGCTATATAACCTTATCAAATTAGAATATAAACTGGACGTTACAGCAATATATAAGACATTAAATAAATTGCCTAGTTTATAATATAAAATGGATATTATAGAACTCTATAAGCAGATAATCTGCCCAAATTAGAATATTAACTGGAAATTACTGAAATCTATAAAATAGTACTTCACTTCCAAATTTAATGTATAACATGGACATTAAAACAATATACAAACAGGTAAATAAACTGATTACAAAAACCAAAAGTGGAAGACTGGTGTAAGGGGGGATGGTACTGTACTGGATGCGGGCAGTGCACCTGAGGGGGTTGCTTACTCTGCCATCAAGGTAAATTTGTGTTTGCTCCCACGCACCTCTTATTGAGCCATCTTGATATAAAATTCCTTCTTATAATAGTATATTCTGCAAATCAGTGGATAAACGTAACCATTCCTCTGTTGCAGAATGGAATAAAACTCCATTCTCACCTGGCCAGTAGGGGGTAGAGTTCTTAGAAACTGTAGTCCATCAGTAGTTCCACAGTACCGTACAGTCTCCTTCTTCTATATGAACTTGCACCTTGCCTCCAGTTCTCTGTTTTCTGTGTCCCATACTGTCAAGCACCGATCGATAAATAATCTGTGTTACACTTACCTGTCATCCATTGTTCGTCTCCTTCTATCACCATTCTTTTTTCTATGTTCTCTTGTAGGTTCTGTCTTCTCTTGTCTCTTCTGTCTTCTTGCTGTAAAACAAAAAAAAAAGTTTAAATAAAAATCATACATATCCGGCACACTAATACATAGTTTAACCCCTTGAGTGCCAGAGGGGTACACAACGCATTGCAAAGCAATGCGTTGTGTATGTCTCTGGTGCCCAAAGGGTTAAAGTATGTAGTTTTGTGGCAGTTGTTAAAATATAAATGCCCCCATGCATAATAAATGCTTGTAATTTATTCAAAGACAATCGTTTTGCCATAAGTAAAATACAATTATATTTAGCATTCATATATATATATTTGTCGCTGTCTCCACCACTGTGTGAGGCTGCTGAGCTGGCGGTGGAGAAAGAATAAATCGCCACACCCCCCCTCTCTTTTTGTCCATGGGCCGATGCCCGCTCCGGTCTGAGGGAATTAGAATTGAGGCTGCCCTTATATACGGGCAGCCTTACTTCTAATTCTCTCACAGCCATTGGCTGGGATATGCTTACGCACCTTCCAGCCAATCAGCAAGTGGCTGTGCTTTAAACTGATTGGCTGATACTTTAACCTAATGCGTTGTGTACCACTCTGGCATTCAAGGGGTTAAACTATGTATTAGTGTGCCGGATATGTATGCTTTTAACTTAAACTTTTATTTTTGTTTTACATAAAGAAGACAGAAGTGAAGAGAGAAGAAGGAAGGACAGAAGATAGGAAAGAAGAGGACCAGGAAACTGAGGACTTGTAATGTTACTTGTAATGTGATGTTTTTTAACTTAGTTGGGTTAACCCAATGAATGCTGGTGGGGTATTTATACCCCACTGACACTCATAGGGTTAATTCTACTAATGTCTGACACATTCTTTATACTTTGGATGTATTGATATGGGGGTTAGCACTATAGGCTGGTGAGATAGCTCAGTGGTAGGTTCCCTCACTATGGAGCCTGTTTAAACCACAACGTTGCAGGTTCAAATCCCGGCTGGGTGAACTCAGCCCTTCATCCTTCAGAGCTTGATAAATGAGTGTCATTGATTGGTTAATAATAAAATAGATTATTTAAGATGCTGATTTGGTTAATTCCGAGTGTGTGCACTGAAAGTCTTTTGAGTCCCACTGGGAGAAAGGCGCTATATAAATATTAGTTATTATTATTATTATTATTACTTCAAGTTTCTGTGTCGGCTGTTTAAACAGGCGATAAGGGACTCAAGTTAAAAAAAAAATAAGTAGGTCTTAACTTTCCTGCAATAACTTGAGTCCCTTATCGCCTTTTCTTGGCAAACTCAGACATTTGAATTGCAATTTACGGTGTTTTCATCATTTTCAATGAATGAAAACACCTCTTAACTTTAACACACAACGGCTTTTTTTTGCTGGTATTTTTTCACAGCACAGACATTTGAATAGCTTACTGTGCTTGATTAAATACCGTCGGCAGAAAAAACAGCCGTCTCCTACATTTGGATCGAGCTCTTAATCCCAGTGAATGTTAGAGAGGTCCCCAATGCATTGGGAAGCAATGCATCAAAGACCTATGTAGCATTAAAAAGGTTAAAAGCTCTACTTAACCATTTGAGTGCCAGGGGAATGCAATGCATTCTATAATGCATTCTGTACCCCTCTGGCACTCATAGGGTTAAATGACTGGAAATTTCTATTTCTACTCTATGGTGCATTCCCACTTTACAGGTTCATGTGTACCTTATTCTCCCTTCTGTGCTAACTGAAGGTTCTGTAATTGTTACAGTGGATTTTTTTGTTCTGTTGTCCTTCATTTATTACTGTGTCTCTTTACCGGTATGAGAGAGGAAAATTCAATCGACCCTGCTTTATCCACATACTTGTTTTCGCTATAAATAAGGTCATTGCTTTGTTTAGCTTCTGAGTGAATTTTCCTTCCTACATTACCGCACCTGAATGGTTTCAGTATGTTCTGTGTCAGTTTTCTCAACTAGACATTTGTTGTAAATCCTGGTTTTTGTATCTTCCAACATATTTTACTGTTTATCTATCCTGTACTGTTATGAATGAAAACCGTTAATGTAAGTATTAATGAAAAAGCAGGCCGCTTGCAGTTCTGTTATTGAAATATTCACCTAACTTTCAGTTTCCTCATATTCCTCTAATATTTTTGTTTTCTTATTTCTAACTAATGTAAAAGCCCGTATACACGGGCCAAGGTCCAGGTGATGTTAAGAGGCTGGTCCTGCTCTGCGTCCTGCTGCTGACGCAGTCATGCACTGTAGAGACTGGCGTAAAGCCAAAGCCAGTTCGGGCAGTCTCTATTGCGCATGACAGCTTCTGACAAACATCCTAGCGAATTATTATATTGGATGGGGTTGTTCAATGTTTTGATTCATTTAATTCTTTACATATATAGTGAATCTGTCAATTGTACCTGCTCTACACGTTACTAAATAATAAAAAAAAAAAAAACGTACAGTATCTCTGGATATATATTTATATTTGTATGCATTAACCCTTTGAGTGCCAGAGGGATATTCTACCCATTGCTTCACAACCCCCAGTGTGTGGGCTCTGCCTAAATTTATTCACAGCACATTGTGTGGTAATATTGGTCCAACACAGAAACTAATTAGCATACACTGCTACAATTTATCACCAAAAAATAAATATTATTTTCTAGAAAAATATATTTATATTACAAACAAATGGTTAGTACAGCATATAGATAGTTTTATCATCTTAAAAATGAACTAAAATTATCTTAAAACAATATAGGCAATTTTAAAACATCATGCAAAAAAAAACTACCTGTCTACCTCTATACTACTGAGACATTATACAAAGTTAAAGAGCAATATATGTTATAGGGCTTTTCCTGCTGAATAGAACAAGGGTTCTGCCATAGTTGACAGTTGTTTTATTCAAAAGATATAACATTTAAAATGGTAAGAAAATTAATGAAATCAAGATTACTTCCTGAAAGTTCAACCTAACAGTATCACTTAGCAGTTTCTATTTTATTCTGTGGATAACTGTCAGTGACCCACCTCTCCCATAGAATACTACAGAATAAATAATTGAAATCTGATAACTAGAGGGCATTGTCACTGACAAAAAAACAAATGTTTAAACCTTAATAACTCTGGAAATATTCACCTCTCAGCAGTGCAAATACCCTTGTTTTACTCAGCAGTAAAACCCCTACAAATAAAATACTCTGCAAGGGCTCTATATTTAAAAGAAAATCGGAGTAATTTTGGAGCAAACCAACTGCCCCATAGGAATCAAATAAAAAAGCCCAAAATGCCAATTGATTTAACACCTTGAATACTAGAACGATTTTCCACGGAAGTGTCTGGTTTGCTTCAGAATTGCTTCAGTTTTAACATTATGTATATGGTTCATGGTATGAGTAGAAACATAGAAATTCCACTGCAGAAAGTATTCAGTAGTTAACCCCTTAAGGACCTTCTGCGAGTGGACCATGGAGCATTTTTTTGCATCTGATTCTGGGTTCCCTTAATGGTGTGCAGCCGCGTGGGGAGCTCTGAATTCCATGTTGTGCCAGGACCGTCATGGGTCCTTAATGCAAGTTTACACATGATGGTCCTGGCATGTCATGGGTGTTTAAGGGGTTAAAAAACATGTATTGGGTGGGGGAAGACAACACCCACCAGAAAAGATAAGATGCTGGTAGAGCTCCACCAAGAATTGACTAGACAACACTCTTTTTCCTGTATCATGGAAGGAACTGAGTGTTCTGTATGTGCATTGCAACATGTCCTATTTGGTCTTGACATATGCTCTTTGTTGCCATAGATGCTTCTGGTTCTTTGTATATTCTATTTGACATTATCATCAACACTACTCCTTGGGGAAATCATTAACTACCAATGTCTGTTGCTTCAAAGCCAAGACTGCTTAAAAATGTCGATGTTCTTGATCCTCTACAATAAACAAAAAAAAAAACTTGAAACCCAGAATATAATCAGGAAATTCATATCATTTTGGTTCCCCTAGGGACAACTTGTGTTACCTGCTCTTGGCCGAAAGAAGGGCAAATGAGGGTTAAGTATTTGCTTTTATTTGAGGCTTGGAACTGTTTCTAATCTCTATGGTAACTGAAAGGTGTCAACAATTCAAGCATACATTCACTAAGATAAAACAGGAGGGATTTCAGGTTCCCAGAATGCCCCCTTTCACTATTTTGCCCCATTATAGGTAAACATTTAGCACTCCAATAATGAGACATCCTTGTAACTGTTGTGTGAATGAATAACCTCCAGCTCTCCACCAGTTGTTGCTGAACTACTGCTTCCATAATCCTCAATGACTGGAAATGTAATCCAGCAACAACTGAAAGGTGGCTGCAATACTTCCATTCCTGTTCTAGACTCTGGTAGCTGGAATGGCTTTGTTATGCAGAATAAAACATACTACATGTGGAGATGTTTATGTCTCCCTTATGGTGCATTTGTTATACCTGAAATTGCATTGTGGAACTATTTACAGATACAATAGGTACAATTAAGAGAAGATTATACATTTCTATCAGACGGGAACGTATAAGGTTAGATTGTATATTAATAGGTACAATTAAGAGAAGATTATACATTTCTATCAGACGGGAACTTATAAGGTTAGATTGTATATTAATAGGTACAATTAAGAGAAGATTATACATTTCTATCAGATGGGAACTTATAAGGTTAGACTGTATATTAATAGGTTAAACAGGACTTTCTGGTAAACAGACTAACACCCATTTTGGACTTGGGAAGTCTTATATAATTCTCTTTTCTGGGTTATGATTAGTCAAAAGTCAAACCTGATAGACTTGGTTTTTTTTGTTGTTTTTTGTTTTTTTTTTACATTTAAATGTTGTTTTATTTATTTATTTATTCATTTATTTATTTTTGAGATTCAAACTTTTATTGATATAAAAAGTACATACACATCAACCAAAAACATCACTTACATTCAGGGGAGAGCATATAGAAAACATACTGGAGTCATACTGCATACTGCATGCAAGGGCTAAGGACAGGAGTCCATGAACAGTACATAATATACTTATATATACATAATATATTGTTCTAATCATACAAAGTTATGCATGTGTAAACATTAACTTACATAGAACATGGTGACACAGAGTTGTGTTCCTAAAAGTTGTTCATTAAAGTATGGAATTATATTGGGAAGGTGCGGGTAGGAGGGGAGAGAAAAATATATATATATATTTTATGGAGTTTACATCATCCCCAGCCTTCTACCCATACACTGAAAAGGAGAACAGATTTGTGTTTGAGTAAGTGTAATAGCCAATCCAACAAATACTTAGTAGTTGCCACACTCCCTGAAGTGGATAGACATGTATTTTTCCACTTGATTTACTATGCAACTATGTACTTCATAAATATATGTAACATGATTTCCTTCACTTTTCGCTTTTTGCATAAAGCCAGTAGTATCCTTCATATAGCAGAGACTTTACCCATAATTTTTTTTTTATTGGAACTAAGATATAGTCTGTCAACAGACAGTGGAGTGAATGTATGATTATGCACATGCTGCTCAAATGGTGTTAAACTCCAGCATTCTTCAGGGTATGTACTAGTGCATGACTGCTGTAGTACACCCCTCTGTACAATCTCATGAATGTCAGCAAGCCCCACACACAACCTCATAACATGTTCAGAGAAATGGTGTACACTCACACCATTTTCACTATGAATGCAGAGCGATAACAGAGGTGCTAAGGAAAATAACACCATAAACACCAACACCGACTACATCATTGTCCTCCTCTTAGTGCAAGCGGCTTTGTTAAAAGTTTTTTACAGAACCAATGGAGGAGTCTCTATAACTTATATCCTTCAGATGAAGTATTTCGTCTATAGGGGATAAATAAATTGACCAAAAATTCATATTGATCTATGGGATTCTATCCCCCTGAATGCAAGAGAAGTCTCCAAAGCATTGAGAAGCAATAAGCTAGGGTCCTTGCTAACACCCAGTGGGTTAATGATCTTCAGTGGGAATTTTTATTTATTCCCCTACTCCATTGCAGATAGTTTGCCCCAGAGTGGAATGTATGAATTGTCCATTTTCTGCCTTTGGTGTTAACCTCATCTGTGCTAAGGGTTATGTACTTAAAAAGGGACGATCAAACCTATACTCCAGACTCCCCAATGGTGCATGTTTTCAGAATCTTCTTAATGAAAAACAAATTACTGTCGTTAGATCAGGCAGAGCCTTCAGAATTGAGCTACCTATTGATTAACCTGTGTTCATGTGAGGGATCCAGAAAACTTGCACCATCTTAGGACAGCTTTGCCCCTGCACTGGCTGGAACTGATGGGAGTTGTAATGTAAGAACAGTTGAAGGACCATAAATTGCACAGCCCTGATAGATTATTTTAGATTGTGTTATAAACTACTGCACCCCCAAAAAACATAATTACATAAAAAATAAAAAACTGTTGTTCTGCAGCTGTTATAAAAAAATAAAAAAAAGGATTGCAATGGAACGTGAGACATTGAAAAAATATTTGAATCATGTTCTATGTTCTGCTATAGGCTTTCTGACCATTCGTCTCAAGTCTTCCATGTAGTCGCTAAAAATACTGTTATAAAGCAGTCAGGAACAACATGAGATATTGACATTGTTCAGCTCTCCATGAAGTAGTGACCTTTATTTGTTTTATTGAATCCCTGCACTGCCTAATACTACCTGTTTGCTTCTTACATACAAAACAACTAAGCTGGATTCAAACAGCGACTCAGTAGGGCTGGCTGACCAGAAATAAAGCTCTTCGATCAATAGAGATTTAAATGATGCAGTAATTGCATGGGGCAAATCTCTCCCCCTTTATCAGTCTTGTGCATGAATATCTTGGAGATAGTGAGCAATACGCACAAATAAAAGAGAAGCAGTTCTGGAACAAACACAAATATTTTGGAGACCTCTCTAGTACTCAAGGGGTTAAATCAGTGACAATTTTGGAAATACTTCATGGCTTATCAGTCACATAAACTCCAGGTTAATGGTGCCTGGTTTGAGTACAAATGAATTTAACACTGTGTGTCTTAGCAAAATCTCAGTGCCCCCTATGTTGCCATTGATTTGCTCTTGAATTGATCCACTTTTCATTGTGCAAACAGCCAATTATATTATGTATGTATTATGGCAGTGAATACATTCATTTCTATACTGCTTAAAGGGACAGAGTTTTGTAGAGGTTAAAAAAAAACAAATGATATGACACAAATCCTATCTCTCAAACACTATGGTTTGAGAGATCTCCTCTGTTAAAGTTCCCCTCTCCTGCCCCTTCTCCTGACATCAGCTGTAAGGAGATAACAGGAGTTCCTGGTCTGGGGACCGACAAGCGGCTCTTCAGCAGAGAAGCAACAGAGCAATTTAAAAATACATACTTCTTTGGAACTGTCTACAAAGAGTGCCTGGTTTGCATGCACACTTTTTTGACCATGCCATAGAAGTATTTCTTTTTAAATCACGCTATTGCAGCTCTGCTGAAGAGCCTCCTCGTGTTGGCCAACATGTGTCTCCTTCTGTCAGCTGCGGAGATGAAGGGGGCATTGCGGAGATGAAGGGGGACATTGTGGAAGAGGGGCATAGCGGAGATGAAGGGGGACATTGTGGAAGAGGGGCATAGAGGAGATGAAGGGGGACATTGTGGAAGAGGGGCATAGCGGAGATGAAGGGGGACATTGTGGAAGAGGGGCATAGACTCTATGCCCCTCTTCCACAATGTCCCCCTTCATCTCCGCTATGCCCCTCTTCCACAATGTCCCCTTTCATCTCCGCAATGCCCCCTTCATCTCCGCAATGCCCCCGTACCTCCAGTCCCTGGTGGTCCAGCGGAGCGTCTTCAGATCTGTGCCTCTTCCGGCACAGATCCCCGCCACCCGAACATGGCGGGCGAGCACATGGCGGTACTCGACGAGTACCGCCATGTGCCGAGCAGAGCGATGCTCGAGCCGATCCGAGCATCGGCCGAGCACGCTCGCTCAACACTAATGTTAACCCTTTGAGTGTCAGAGGGGTCCGCAACGTATTGCTTTGCAATGCGTTGCATACCCCTCTGGCACTCAAAGGGTTAAGAGGTCGGTCCTGCTCTGTGTCCTGCCACCTATGCAGTCACGCACTGTAGACACTGGCCGAAGGTACAGAATGCTCCCAGCACAGAACTCCCAACATTCCGTGCTCCCAGCATTTCTACATCTCCCAGCAGTCTGTGCATTCTGGCAGTGTCTACTGTGCATGATGGCTTCTGACAAACATCCTAGCGAATTATTATATAGGATTATTTCCTCTTATAATCATATACATATGTAGTTGTCCTTAACATCAAGCTTTCTGAGTGAAAACATCTCAATCTAATAAGCAGCTCCCACTGACTTGCATGGGGGATCTTTCTTTACTTAACCCTTTAAGTGCCAGATTGTGAGGTACCCCTCTGGCATTCAAAGGATTAACACAGAAAGTTGCAGATAACTCCTTGAATTTCATAGACATATGTAATGCTTTGCTGAGCAATGCATTTGAGAAACATATAGCATCAAAGGTGTTAATTATGCAATAGAAGTTCAAAGCTAGTAGAAATATAACTGAAATAACTCTCATTAACCAATTATATATATATACTAGTTGAAGAGCCCATTACACGGGCCACAGTGCCACTGCCAGCTTGTCGCGGGGCAGTCATGCGCAGTAGAGAATGTCTGCGTCGCAACTGATATAGACCTGGACGCTTCTTCGCGCAGCAGTCTCTACTGTGCATGACTATGTCGTTACACACATTTTAGCAAATTATTATATAGGATATAGAAAGAGAGAGAGAAAGAGAGGAGAGTAAGGAAAGCATTCTCAGATCTTACATTTAGATAATTTATTGGTAGGGACCACAACGTCAAATTTCAAGTCCAGTCCTTAAGGGCCACCAATAGTACAGGATTTATGGATTTCCCAGATTAAGCACAGTATGTCAAAATGAATGAACCAATGATTAACTCACCTAGGCTTACATCTGGAAATCCTTACATCCTGGCCTGTTGGTGGCCATTGAGGACTGAACATGGACAGCCCTGATCTAAATGTAAGACCTGAGAGTGCTTGCCTTACTCTATAATACATGTTGGATTGCAAATGCACCCAGGAAAGTCATGAGGTGATGTGAGTGCCAACCGTCACATTTTATATATAATGTCTGTCTGTCTGTCTGTCTGTCTGTCTGTCTATCTATCTATCTATCTATCTATCTATCTATCTATCTATCTATCTGTCTGTCTGTCTGTCTATCTATCTGTCTGTCTATCTATCTATCTATCTATCTATCTATCTATCTATCTATCTATCTATCTATCTATCTATCTCTGGAGAGGAACCAAAGGGTTAATGAGAGCTTCTGTGATTTTTTTTTTTTTTACTAGCTTTACATTTCTTTCAATTTCTGTTTCATAATTAACTCTTTATATGCTAGAGACATCTCAAATCATTGCTTATCAGTACATTAAAGATGTCTGTAACATCCAACAACAAAGAAAACAGTTTGCTTCAGAAAATTCAATATTGACACTCATGATACAAAGAATTTATAATGGTGACATTTTGATTCTTTCATTCTATCTATTTAATTTCAAAAGCATTTCAGCACTACTCTCCAAAGATGAAACAGTAAGGCAATTTTCAGAAGTATATTTAAAAAAAAAGTGTGAATTACCCAACCTCCACTAACGAGTCATCCAGTGGGAATATAATTACAGACGTGCAACCTTCATCCAGTCCAACATGCTGCCACAAAGGTGTAATGTCCCTTATCCTCTGGAGGTGTGCAATTAGTTCAATGAGAATGCCGCAAAGAATTAGGACACTATACTTAGAAATGTGAGATTTCTGTTCTTGACTCATAGGTAAAGCTCAAATAAACTCTATTTTCTAACATTATCTTTTCAAAAGATCAATTTGTTTTTAGATGTCATATAACCTTGGATTCACTTTTGTTCAGTAAAGGCATAGTCTTTGTTTTATTTAGCCTAGATACCTAGATTGATCTGTATGTCTATCTGTCTATCTGTCTCAGGTAGGAAGATAGTCAGATGGACATATATTTTCAGACAATACAATTATTTGTTTACTGTACAATAATCAGAAAATGTACAAAAATTGTTAAAAAAAACAGATTGTTCTATTCCTGGATATTTTTGAAATATATTTATTAAGAGTTACATGTTCTAATTCTATGTAGCTAGTACTATAATCAATACTCATGAGGTTATGAAATTCCTTTTATATATGTAGTGGTCAACAGCTAAGCTAAGCTAAGCAGGGAGGAGCAACCTTAAAATTCACAGCTGTTGTTGTGTACAACTCCCATTATCCTCAGATAGCTATTGGCAGGCTGATGGCAAATGTAGGCCAAAAACAGATGGACATTGCAAGTTATAGATCCCTGTATTAGTAGAAACATTGCCTCTGATTAGATAATAAAATTAGGATGTCCATGACCTCATTAACTATGATTGCAACTCCAGCATCTTGTTTTGCAGATACATTCAGTAGACCAGAAGAGAATTTCAGGTCCATCAAGTTTGTTCAGGAAAGGATTACAGAGGTTGGAGAGGAATGAAGTGAGGTAGGATGAGGGGTAGTGGAGAGAGAGAATGTGATAGGGAGCACCATAGGATGTGTGAATTGTGATCTGGTGGGAAAGAGAGGGGGCGAGAGCATGAGAATGAGAGGAGGTGTGAGGAACTTTGAGAGAGATGGAGGCATTAGTGAGGTGCCCCTAAATAAATGACACAGCAGAGAGGAGCAAAGAGGTAGCGGCAGGCAGCATGGGTAGAATGGAGGTAATAGTGTAGTGCAAGGTGGCAGCTTGAATCCTATGTAGAGATGAAGAGGCACTGGGCTACTGGTTACGGGAAGACACTTGTTAATGTGGGAAACAGCACACAATGTGAAACACCTGCTTCACAAGAGGTGTTTATGACATGTTTTTTACAAATAAACTCACAGAATCATTTTATCTATCCCTATCTGGTGTTCCATCCATATCTGCTACCTATGTTGTACTGCTATTTATTTTCTGTATCAGAATCTTTTTTCTACACACAGGCAAAAAACATCTCTTGAAAACTGACTTTCATGGAGAAAATAAAGTGAACTGTATATTAGCTGATAGTAGAAAAATGGTTAATGGGGCATTGTCACCTAGAAACAAAATGTGGTAATTTGTAAAGAGCGTTCAGCTAGTGTCAGCTAGTGGAGGAGGTACAATAGGATGAAGACAGGAAGCAACTGCATAGCATACCTAACTTAGCATGATCTATAGATGTAAATAACTCTAAATAATGTTTTCTAAATTAAAAAAAAGAATAATACAACATCTGGGGGATTTTGAACATGCTTTCAAAATCACCAATGTTGTTTTTAAGTGATAGTGTCCTTTTAATTGAAGTTTAGACATATTTTGCAGTTTGAGACTCCTAAAAAGGCTTCTACAATGATTGTCCCCCATCTGGAATTATGTAAAAATATGCATCCCTGACATGTGCACTTGAATATTGCTTTTTGCAGATATCTGCAGAATGCACATCATCAGTATTCCTATGTGGTTTTCAAATTAAAGATCTGCTTGACCAGATAGAATTATGGTCCTGTAAGGACAGAGTGATACAGTGAAGTAATGAAATGGCCTTTAATCTTTCGAAGTATGAATTATAATCTGCCAAAGGTTACACGTAAAATTTGTTTAGTGGTTTTACTTCAATGTTTATGTGGTGCAGCTTTGCAGGGAAAAAATTAATTTGGATAATGACATGAACAGTCATTATCCACAAATAACTATAGATTGAAATTCATATTTCAAGTGCTTATCTTCTTATCACACTTGTAATTTTCCCTATCAATATTCAGAGTGAAAATGTATTTCTTTTAATGAACTACATGATTGAGAGGTAAAGCACTTCTTTTACTGCTAATTAATAATTGGAAGGAAAAGGAACTACACTTTGGACCCCTCTGTAAATCCATTACAACTGCATTTTTCTCAGCACACTATCAACATGTTAAACATATGTGGAGCTACCCATAAGCTTTGCCAATTTGCATATCATATTCTCTTGACAACTACCATTTTATCTCCCTACATCTGTTTACCTCTAAGTTACTTGACCAACATTTTTTACAATCGTCTTACTCAGTTCCTCTCCTATAACAATCTGCAAGATCCTCTGCTATATGGCTTACACATTAAGCATGTCACTGAGACTGCTACTATGAAAGCAGCTAATAACCTACTTACTGGCAAGTGCAAGGGTTGCTTATCCTTAATAATGGTTTTCCTCTTACCTTTCTGATTACTCTTTCAGGGTTTATTTTCTGGTTCACAGTCCACTCCTCTTCCTCTTTCAGTTGTGGTACCTATATCAAAAGATCAGTTCTAGGCCCTCTGCTGTTTGCCATTTTTATTTATTTACTTACAACATGTTTTACCAGGAAGAATACATTGAGATTTCTCTTGTTTTCAAGTATGTCGTGGATAGTTTTCAGTAAAAGGTTACATATTTACACAAATTGAGAAACATTATATATTACATATTATTATATATACACATATGAATATACATACATATGGAATATTAAAATTATATACAGTTACACTCTGTTTTTAGATATAAAGAAACCTTTACTTTTAAGGATTTTAGACTGGGAGCAGATTTGATTATTTCAGGCAGATTGTTCCAGGTCTTTGAAGCTCTGAAGGAGAAGGCTGATCTTCCTGCTTCTTTCTTGTATTGTGGTATACGCAGTGAGTTGTTAGCAGTGGAGTGGAGGTTATAGTTAATATGGAGAGCAGGAGTGAGCATACTGCTCAGGTAGTCTGGTAGTTTTCCAGATAAATGGTTGTGTACTAAGCAAGAAAGGTGAAGGGCACGTCTAGATTTGAGTGTTAACCAATTTAGTTATTTTAGTATATCACAGTGATGAGTAGAGTAATTACACTGGAGGCTAAAGCGGAATATTGAATTATACAGGGTGTCAAGTTTACTAAGATGGATTTCTGCACTAGAGCATATACTATATCACCATAGTCTGTGACTGGCAGCAACATCTGTTGCACAATACATTTTCTAACCAGGGTACTTAAACATGATTTGTGTCTAAAAAGAGTACTGATTGTGGGATAAAGCTTAGAGGTTAATTTGTCAATATGATGACCAAAAGTGAGATTGGGGTCAAGCCACATACCAAGATATATGTAGGAGTCCACTGAGGCCAATTTAAGATTAGACTCTGTTACAATGCGTAAGCAGGTATTGACGAGATTACGCAGTTTGTGCTTTGTGCCAAATATCATTGTGACAGTTTTGCCATCAATTCCTCCTTCCTATTAGGGATGGGTGAAACTTTCCTCCTCAAACTGAAAATGGCAAAAAAATGGCACTTTCAACTTGGTGAAAAATTTCCCGCTACAAGTGCTGATTTTCAGCTATTTTCTGCTTTTTTCGCCCATTGAAATCAATGGGAACATAGAAGTTACACACAACACATTACAAATAATATTTTATTTACCAAAGGCATTGTATAAAAGGGGCATGAGGGTGCCTGTGTTGGTGGGGTGTGGGGAAAGAATCAGTTGAACAGGGAATGTTTTTGGGGGGTTGTTTACTAGGGTTGGGGGGCACTTAATAAAAAAGTAATCCTAAATAAAATAAAAACCATAAGGCATGATATAAAGGGGTCTGAGGAGGGTGCCTATGTTGGTGAATGAATGAATCATTTGAACAAGGAATTTGTTTTGGGGGGCTATCTTGACTGCTATTGGGGGGACAGTTAATAAAAAAATAAATCAATAAAATAAAATAAGACATTTGTATTTAAATTGACAGAGACAGGAACCCCCTGACATAAGCTGTCACTGGGGTGGACTCATACTTGACTTGATATTTTGTAGAGGATGATTTGTTTGATTTGTTGTTAGAGGCCTTTGTAGGACTTAGATTTATTAGAGGCCCAAGCCCTTAAGAAACATTGATTTGTAGGACTTAAGCTTGTTTGGCACAAGCCCTAAGGAAACATTGATTTGTAGGACTTAGGCTTGTTAGAAACAAAACCCCCAGGACTAGATTTTTTTTTTTCCAAAACACAAGCCCTGAGAAAAAATAAAAATGCCTAACTGGCCTAATGCCAGCAGGTCACAGCTGACCTGTCTTGCTCACACTAGTACTACCCTTTTCTCCCTCCCTTTCCTCCCTTCCTTCCCATTCTCTTTCTCCCTCCCTTCCCATTAAATTCCCCAAGATCCCTTGGGGTGATTTAGGGGTACTGGACAGCATTGGTACAGTAGTGTTCCCTTCCTCCTCAGACTCAGTGGACACATAATAGTCCTTCCAGCTCCTCCATTGTTAATTTTTTACCCTGCTCATAGTGATAAGAGTCACTATGAGCCTCTCCTGCCTCACTTTTTGCAAAATATGAATGAATGAATGAATGAATATGTTTATTTATATAGCGCCACAAGTGTACGCAGCGCTTTACAATTTCAGGGTTTAAACAATACAGGGTTACAGGTGCTTTGTAGAGTGAAACATTGGGTGCAAGGTCCCTGCCCGAAAGCTTACAACCTAAAGTATCACAAGAGAACAGCACAGCACGTCTATCTCACTCTGTAGCTGCTTCTATTGTGTCTGCCTTCAGCAAAAACATCATGTTTATGTAGCGGAAGTGCGAAAACAATGTAAATCAATAGGCGGAAACTTTCTAGCCATTGAAAAAATGGCGAAAAACGTTGGTCAATGGGTGAAAAATGCGAAAATTTTAACTGTTAGTTTTAAAGTGGATTTTCCCATGAAAAAGCGGATAACAACGTGGTTTTCGCAAAATTTCCCGTGGGAACACGGCAACTTTCGCCCACCCCTACTTGCTATATCTTATTCATTCTTTCTCCTTCTGCAGTTGTATATATATATATATATATATATATATATATATACATATATATTAATAGCACCAGCAGGCGCACTTAGTGTGTTACAGTTTACATTTAATATGGAGGGGATACAATAAGTGCAGTAGTTAAATAGTTATGCAGATGATTATCTTAAGGATTACACTAAGTATGTCTGAACACCACCTAAAACTACACCTACTAAAATGTATTTAATAATGTCTGCCTTCATGTTACTAATGTTATCAACTCTACTAAAACTCTTACCACTCAAACCCACTGCTTAGGTGTAATTTTTGTCTCTACTCTCAGCTTCATTTCTCAAATATTCTCTCTCATCTATAGAATCAGATGTTTTCTTACACAGAACACTACCAAAAGCCTAGTCCATAGCCACATTTTGTCTCATCTCGACTACTGCAACACTTTCTTAGCTGGCCTTCCTCTTATAAAACTGTCACCACTTCAGACCAGTCCATCAAGAAGAATGCTGCCAGTAGGTAAGTTAATCTCACTTGTTTCCTTAAGAATTAAACTTAAAATCCACAAAAGTGCTCCAATATATATATATATATATATATATATATATATATATATATATATATATATATATATATCCTATATAATAATTCGCTAATGTATGTTTGTCAGAAGATGTCATGCGCAGTACAGACTGCACAATCATCTATTTCAATTAGATAGGGAAATGGGCAGACTGGATAGGTCATTTGTTCTTTTTTTGCCATAAAAAATTCTGTGTATAAGTATGAAGGATTTCTTGATCATGAACAAGACGCAATCTCAAATGAAGAAAAGGTTATTCTACAAAATATAAATTGCACAAAACATTTGATAAGCATAAAATGTTGATGTTCTCAACTCAGATCAAGCAAAGCATTTGATTAAAGAATGATCAAGCTTTGAAGTGCATTTAGTTGAACCAAACATTTGACAAAAATAATATCAGTTGTACAAAAAAGTCAACCATGCACATGAAGCACTCTCGATAAAAAATAAAAAATACTCTGTTGTGATTTACTCCCATCAATACATTTTACAGATATAATTAACACAGCATGAGGAGGCATCTAAAGGTCCCTAAATTATTTCCATCCTTTCTTTAACTGTCATTTTGCATAATTCCAGGGCTCAAAATTTCAAGTCCTGAGCTACTAGCCAGGCCTGTAAAGTTACTTGCCATCAGTTTCCACGCCTAGCCCCACCCATATCATGACATAAAGAAATATCCAAAATTCTCCAGTGGGACTGGCTTCTCCCCCCTTTTCTTTTTTTTGTTCAATTTGCATCCTGCCAACCTAAACAAGATTTCCCTACAACATACTACACTATTCCTTACCCTTTCTAACTCTGCTAAAGCCCTTAACAGGAGGTATACACCTCCCCAGACATTGGACCATTGAAGACATAAGGTACAGACTTCCTCTGAGATGGAGTGGCTTCATGTTAATGTATTTAAGAGTAATGAAGCATTTGTATCTGTTTGCCAGTCCTGGCTAGATTATTTCAAGGCAGTCTCTACCTTCACCTCAAATCCCTTGTCACCACATAGTTTTTCCAGTCCCTCTGATATTCTTCTAAACAGACCTCCTACCAACTCTTCAACCACTAGAGCCATTAGGCAACCACCATCCCAATTTAACCGTCTTAATTTAACTATTCTCTATACCCCTTTCTCCTTAACTTCTTTTAATCTACCTAAGCACTTCTTATTCACGTCTTTCCTTTCCTGTGCATGTTCGCTTGTTACCTTGTGACTAGGACTGAGATCTGTGCATAAAATGTAGTAGATCTGAAAATCTATGATAGTCACAGCTGCTGTTCATTGGTAATGCTTGTATATGTATATCTAGCCTACATTTTTATCTGTACTGTATTCAGTAAATGCTTGAAACTGTAAAAAAAAAAGAATGACTACTGATTTGTAAACCAGCATAAGGGAGTTTTAATATTTACCATAATATTCATTGTTTGTTCCTTCTGTCGCAATTCTTTTCAACTCTACTTTAAATGCTGGGAATATACCATCCTTCTAATTTTTATTAAAGATGTTAACACAACAAAAAAAAAAATCAAAAGTACAGAAGCAATAGGAAGGAATGAAAGTTGGAAGCAAAAATGTGAAATATATTGCTTTCAACTTTCATTCCTTCCTATTGTTTCTGTACTTTTGATTTTTTTTCTGCCAGCTTTGCATTATGCAGCACAATCTGATCCTTAACCCCTTGAGTGTTAGAGGGGTACGCAACGCATTGCTAATCAATGCATTGCGTACCTCTCTGGCATTCAAAGGGTTAAATGGTTCTCTTATACAATTTTGGCATCATACCAGTCCCCCAATACACCCGGGCACTCTGCTATCCTCATCCTGGCCCAGTACACACTTTAGCCTTTTTCGCGATCAACCTACCCTTGCAGTCCAGATTCGGGAGATGCCAGATAGTTATACTTTAGATCAAGATACTCTGTTCAGCCAAGGCTCCTCCAGTCATGATCTACCTCACACGATGCGCTCCGTCTATCATGGACCTTTAAGTAAACCGACACTAGCAATGCAAGTGGGATTTCAGGGAAAGGGGCCATTTCATACAGGATAGGGCTTCAATTTCCACTCTCCAAATGCGAGGAGGTGAGTGGAAATTTTGAGCCCTGATAATACCATATCATTTGTCTGTTTATTTTCAAACCAAGGAAAAAAATTGAATCATAATATTGAAGCTTAGTTCTCAGTGGAACCCTCACTAGCCTATATGTTCTTGTCCTGACTGACCAGCACAATCCTCCCACTATCTAATCCAGTGTTTCTCAGCTCCTGTCCTCAGGACCCACTAACAGGCCAGGACTTAGGGATTTCTCTGCTAGAGCACAGGTGTGGTGATCAGAAGCTCATTCACATTGATTAACTCACTTGTGCTCTAACAAGGAAATCATCAAATCCTGGCATGTCCTGAAGACAGGAGTTGAGAAACACTGATCTAATCCACCCTTCTAGACCCAGATAAGCCAGGCTTTGGAAATCTACCCACAGACCGCACTCAGAGCTTACAGGTAAGCAATGCCTTCCAAAGCACATAGAGAGTATGGAATCTTCTATATCCCTCCATAGTCACCTCCTCCTACTGCTACTTTCAATGGGAGCATATCATGCACCTGTTGGCTGAATCCAGTTTAAGCCTGGATTCTAAAAACTCTGAATTACCAGGCACTTTCCCAAGAAATCCAATTTGAAATGGATGAATGAACCATGATTTGGTTCATGAGTTGATTCATCAAAGCTTCCAGAAATGTTGGGCTTTAATGACCTGTATTACTGGGAGTATAAGCAAGAGATAAAAGAGAGGTGAGTTTGTAAACATATTTTAGGAATTCCTAAAGCAAATTTTAGAAACAAAAATTGACATATCAAAAAGTACATTAATCTCAAAACCTAATGTAGAATAAGTAGTAGCGCTTCTAAAATGTAGCAAATTTTTAAGAAGTTTACATATATGATCTATTTCCTTTCAGAAGGTCAAAGAAGTTCATTGTGAGAAATATTTTAGCAATCCTGCACAGCCCAGAAAAATATATATTTTCTGTCTGGCACTCAAAGGGTTAATCCTTTCAACTTAATGTAATAAGAAGAAGCTGAACAACTTTAGGTTAAAGGGATAGTAATGTTTCTCGAAAGCAGCAGCTCCAATTAATATTCATAGTATTTGGGCCACCAAGAGTGTTATTTCAGTACTGTCAGAGTTGTAGTTCAAGAGAAATTGACTGATAAGGTATTCCCTTCCCACCCCTTTTACCTAGTGTAAACTGCCTCCCTTCAGATGTGGAATCAGGTTTTGAGACCAGACAGATCACAGCAAGGGACAAGCTTCTTACTGTGAGAACAATGAAAACCCTGCCCCCTTGACAGGTTTTTCAGGTTTTTCCTTATGCTCACTGAAGATTGTCCCTCTCTGTGATTCAGTCTTGCTGCTCTGAGGTGAGCAGTGTTACATCAGTAAAAAGTGGCAGGAGGGGGATACTTTATCATCCAATTACTCTTGAACTACAACTCTGACAGAATTGAAATAACACTCTCCATGGGCCAAATGCTATGAAGAATAATTGGAGCTGATAGTATTGTGAAACATTACTATCCCTTTAAGCAAACTGCACTATAGGGAACAAAAATAGATTCCAAAAAATTCCACTCATTTAAATGTGGTGTTTTATCCCTTGAATTCTAGACAGGCCTCAGATTCTAGCATTAAATGGGTTAAATACTTTTAATTATTTGTTCTTCAGGTTGAAAAAATTTGTATTAAAGCGGAACTATCACTGCACAACATTTTTAGCTTAATTAAGTCCCCATCTGGCGACTAGCTGCTTAGTAGCACTAGTCACCAGAATTATTACCTTATTTAATAGATTTATGCTTGCTACCATAGCTGACAGTAGCACGGAGCGCAGACATCTTGCCATAGTGACGTCCGAGTGCCTGCACTGTCAGTCCCTTTTGGAGCTGGCCGTCTCCTAGCAATACCTCCTAGACCCAACTGGGACTGACAACACAGGCACGCGCACACCACTATGGCAAGATGTCCACTCTCTGTCCTGCCTGTCACCCATGGAAGAAAGCTTAAATCTATTAAATAAGGTAATAATTCTGGCAACTAGTGCTACTAAGCAGCTAGTAGCCAGATGGGGACTTAGTTAAGCTAAAGATGTTGTGTGGTGGTAGTTCCACTTTAAAGGAACATTAAAAGCCCCACTTAAACTCGTTCAATGCCAGAGAGTTATGCAACGTAATGCATTGGATTCCTCTCTGACACTCAAAGGGTTAAATTGATGGGAATTTGTATTTGTCACCCCTTTGGTTCAGTTGCTTTGCACCAGAATTGATCCAGCCCTTCTTAGTTCATTAGGTTCTGTGAGTGTCTCAGACATGCTCTGTGTATCAAGCTGCACAATTTTCTTTTCATAATAAGGCTACATAATGGCTAATGCTGGTTATTTTAGTGCAGCTCATTTCATTTCAAAAGCTTTTCAACATTTCAGTCTAAAGTAAAAAAAAAAAAATGAGACAATTTTTGCAGTATATTAAAAAAAGAGAGTATTACTACTGCCTCATCAAACAGTTCGTCCTACAAAAACCTCATTACAAAGAACTGAGCTACTGCTGCTGCCTTCAGCACACAGGTGTAATGTCAGCTATCCTCAAGCAATATGCAATTAGTTATAGGAAACTACTAGATAGTGGTAGAACTTAGTATTTAGAAATGGGAGATTTTTTGCAGTATACATGATACAATTTGAAAATTGAGGTTGGAAGATTAATCACTTCCATCACAGTGGGGGAGATGTGCTAAGGTGTGATAATGAGGTGATATAGTGGAGAAATGTCTACAGTGATATCACTTCTCCAGAGCCTATGCTATTCTATGGAGACTATGCATTAAAGGGATAGTAATACTTTGTTTTATCTTTATTTTATTTTGTAGGCTTTAAAAAAACATGAAGAACGATATAAGTCTTATCTCTCAAACCTTTATGGTTTATGAGATATTCACAAGCAAAGTTTCCCCTCCCTCCCCTTTTACCTAGTGTAAGCCATCTCTTCTCAGATGTGGAATGCAGTCCATAGACCAGACAGATAACAGAAGGGGACAGTCTTCTTCCTATGAGAACAATGAAAGCCCTGCCCCCCTTGACAAGTTTTTCAGGTTTTTCCCTTATCTTAATTGAAGATTGTCCCTCTCTGCAGTCTACCTGGGCACCTCCCTTCTGCTCTGGCTGAACAGTGTTGCATCAGTAAAAGGGGCGGGAGGGGGAAACTTTGTCATTGAATTACTCTTGAACTTCAACTCTGACAGAATTGAAATAACACTCTCCAAAGTCCAAATACTATGATGATTAATTGGAGCTGCTTTTATGAAACATTACTATCCCTTTAAGATTTCTCCAGTTTTGGAGGTCTTAGTGCAAAGGCTCTACAGAATAACATAGGAACTAGAGAAGTCATCTATACTTTATCCCCTCTTTATCACTCCTTAATGCATAACCCCCAGTATGTTAGATATATCTCTAATAGCCATATGCTCAAAACAAAAGTGGAGGAGTTCTGGGGCAATCCATTTGCACTGCATGAGAGAACTAAAAATCCCTTTGATTTAAATGAGGATTTTAACCCCTTGAATGCTAGAGAGGTCTCCAACACACTATTTCACAATGCGTTGGAGACTTCTAGCAGGGGTTTAATGCCCATTTAAATCAATGGGCATTTTTAGTTTTCCCATATAGGGGGTTTGCCCCAGAACTCGTCCACTTTTGTTTTGAGCATACATCCCTAAGAGTTTTATTAACAAATTGAATGAAAGATATCACAATCTGTCAATCTTACATGGGGATAAACAACCTGTGAACTGCTAAATACATTTTGTTTGTATTGTTACAGATGTCCGTAAGTATGACCCTGTGTTTAGAAGTCACACTGGTGACATGTCCTCACTGAATTATACAGCAGTGCAATCTATCTGGCATCTCCAGGGATAGCATCACCCTGGGGAGTGAGTTGGCCAATTATTGGAGGACTAGATGAAGAGCCCGTTACACGGGCCACAGTGCCACTGCCAGCCGGTTGCAGGGCAGTCATGCGCAGTAGAGACTGCTCGCGCCACAGCTGCTCTGTATCAGCCGCGGTGCGGACAGTCTCTACTGAGCATGACTGCAGCACGCGCAGCAGTCTCTACTGCACATGACTGCGTTGTTACATTTTAGCGAATTATTATATAGGATGTGATACCACTAGAGAGAATGATTTCATGGTAATCCACAAGCTGATGGGGAGATCTTGACTTACGAAATATATAATGAATCAAACTTACAGCATGCTGCATTCTAGTGGGTTCTGCCAGGGGAAGGTCTTTGGTGTGCTACCCACACTGGTGTGTTAGTGCTATTTGGGCAAATCATTGTATGTTGGGCAATTAGAACACTGTTCATAATATGCCACCTATGTGAAGTCATTCTTAGAATTTCTGATCATTGATTACTCCTAATTGTTTCACTGCTTATATTAAGTAAGTATTATAATGCAGAAAAATAAAGGAAATGGGAACTTTTTTTGGCTCAGGTCCCCAACACTGATCAAACAGCAACTAAATTCTATGCACAGTTGATGGATACAATATCTGTGTAGCTGAGCCCTGGTAAACTCAACCATGGAGGAATCAGGAACTACCTCCACACAGTCACAAGGGAAAGCTCAACTCCTGCATTTTTCCAAAGTTGTCAACGAAAACTGTTTTATTTACTATAAGAACTAGAGGTCAACCATTAAGACTAGAGAAAAAGTGTTTTTGATTAAAACAAAGGCAGTTTTTTTACAGCGAGTGCAGAAAAGTTATGGAATTGTTTGCCTTGGGATGCTGTACTTAAAGATACTGTAACTGCTTTCAAAAAAGTAATAGATACCTATCTATCACAGAACAATATTGAGAATTATTACAGTTTGTTTCAAAGCAGATAAGATGTTGATCCAAGTACAAATGTGACTGCCAGTTTTTTACCCACTTGGGGCTTTATGGGAAATGGTTTTAAAAAAAGGCAGACGGAGCATCTAACATTTCCCTTTACAGCGTAACTTTCAGCTTAATTAAAGTTTGCATATTTGAAAAGTGAGTTCATAACTGCCTGTATGTCATTTTAGCCAAAAGTTGATGTACAATTTAGCAGATATTCACACTTTTTCTTTCTGGGCAAAGTGAAAGTAAACATTTCCTGGTACTGCACAGAGCTTCATTAGCATATGAAACATCACTGAAACCATCATTAGCAAGTGACACATCATTGAAAAGGCTTCATTAGCATATGAAATGTCATTGATTCACTTAATTAGCATATGAAAATGTTACTGGTACCACATGGGTGCCACAATTAGCTCACATTAGCATATGAAAGAAGTGCAACTATCTCCTGAGTTGTTTATTTGCTGGCCTTTTGGTTAACATGACATATAGGCAGTTTTTAATGTAGTTTTCAAATATGTAAACTTGAATTAAGGTGAAAGTTCCACTTTAATCTACTGATTGCTAATCCTTGATAATGGTCAAAGAAAACATCAAAATGTTCGCTATCAGTAGACTAACCCCTTAACGACCGGCTGATCAGCGCGGCGTGGTCAGTTAAGGACCACGGATAATTTTTTTTTTCTTTGTTCCGCTTCCAGACTCCCTGAATGGTGTGCAGCTACGGGGGGAGCCCGGAATTCCATGACGGTCATAGTACGTCATGGGTCGTTCAGTCGGATTGACCCTTGACGTACTATGACCGTCATGGGTCGTTAAGGGGTTAAAGGTAAATGTTATCGTGCCCATAGAGTGGTTCTTTTCTTTCTCTTTGTTTGAATACAGTTTAAATGACCTCTAGGCAACTTCACTTTATGCAGTGTTATTACTACCCGTTATTATTCTCACTGGTGCGGACTATAAATTATTGTAATTAATTGGAAATGGCTTCAATGTTTTTTTTTTACCCTCCTCTGGATCAACAGGGGTGAATTGGCATAAGCTGGACTTGATGGATATGTCTTTTTTTAGTCTCATCAACTATGTTACTCATGCTGATATTGAATTCCAAGGCAAAGGCAGAACCAGAGATTCCCTCACTGATGTAGTCAGCAATAGTGTGAAAAAGTAACATTTCTGGAGAGGAGTTTCCATTAAATAAAATATTTATACAATATCTCTACACAGATTTTCCCTTGCATAATTCTTTGCCCAATATTTATTGCAACTTTCTGTGTCTAGAAAAGGTGCAGGCAGCCTTATAATTGTCTTTTGTACCACAACAGTTGGCTGATAGTGATAGGATTTGAAGGCCAACAATGGTTGAAGGCCCACAATCTGATCTTATTGGGGCAAGAGAATTCATAGGCGGTTACCATGCGAATGGAAATCTTTTTATGGGTTGCTGTTGAAACAGGAAATAAAAACCTGGTTCTTAGACACATTTAATTAAAATAAAACAAACCCCAGCACATTTTATGAACCCCGCCATGTCATTTTATCAAGAAGAACATTGGACACTTTTGACACTTTTTCCTTGTGCACAGATATGCCTCATTTTTGATTTTTTGTAAATAAGCAAGGGAATTTAATTACAAATTACAAAATGGTGAAAGCAAAATATATGTGATTCTGGAGCATAAAACTAAATCACAGGAGACAAATAAAAATGCCACAGATTTCCATCAATTTAAATACAGCTTTTAAAGATTTGGAAGATTGTTCAAGAAGTCTCCAAAACATTGCATATCAATGTGTTCGAACATTCATGGGGGTTAAAAGCTCCTTTTATATTACTAGGGATTTTTATTTCCCATTTTATGGTACAGTAAGTTTTCAACAAGTCATTAGCTTTCTGCATGAGGCCCTGGAAGTGTTTTGTTGCATGTCTTCTATTACTCTATAGAGATAGATAAGAACGTGTGAACATTTTTGCAGTGAAAGTGAAAAATTTCACTTTTTGCCTTTTACTGGAATTCCCATGAAAAGTGCAGCTTTTCTGCATTTTCATTGTATTGAAATCCATTATAATAATGTAGCTTTCCCATGGACTTGCCCCTATGTTTTCCCTCTGTACTAACTATAAAGTGGGGTGTCAATCATATTTTTTCTGTCTATGCTTGTGGCAGAGGAAGAGAGAGAGAGAGAGAGAAAGAGAGAAAAGCTGAAGCTTTGATGATAGCTCTTGTAGTTTAGACAGGAAATGAGAGGGACCTGGAGTTATTGGTGGTAGCCAGTTATTATATGGAGTTGGATATGAAAGGAGAAAGGAAAGTTAAAAAGTAAAAAACAGGGACATGCATACACTGAGATGATGTGACACAGCATGCCTGTAGCAGGTGCTGTGTGGCACACTTTATCCTTCAGTGGAAGCTGTTGATTATGAAGCTAATGGGTCTATCCACATGCTGTACTGTAAAAATTAACACTGAAGTCAATTTGGGAGAGAAAGCTGCTGCTGAAATATTGACACTGGCTGTGTGGAGAGACAAACATACAGGCAAAATGGAGTAGATGGAGATACCTGTTGTTGCAGGGACTTTTGTTATGAATTCAGTGTGGACAGTGGGACACACAAGGGCAGTTCACCTGAGCTGCTACTGAGACTGACAATGATGGATAGTTGAGACAGAAACATATATCATAAATTATGTTTAGCATCCTTATACTAATAGCTCTACCTTGTATTTTACAGTAAAAATAAAATGTACAAGGGGCAACTGTCACGGACTCTCAGTAAAGAAACACACGAAACAGTACAAGTGAATTTAAACCAGTTTATTGAGCATTAGATAATCAGAATACTAGTAGTAATAAGGAACACTTCCTCAGTCAGAGGGGAGATAGACGTGAGGACAGTGTCTAGTCCACTACCCAGGAGCTGACACTGAACCACCGTAGGTCTATGGTACTGAGTCTTCGAACCAGACTTGGCTCTACCACAACAGGAAGGAACGATGGGACTAGTACAGGAGCGTACCCAGTGGAGGTACAGAGTGAATAGACCACTGATACCAATAGCGTAACTGGTAGAACTACTTGAGGCAGCAGAGTAGGTGCTTAGTTATATGCAGCCAGATAGGAGCACACTACTGAGGCAAGGAGCGAGACAAGCTGTACTCTATCTTACCGAAGGCAACTAGGAGGCACAGAGTGTAGGTAGCACTGCAAGTGCTAAGCCAGGCAACAGGAAAGCATTAGAGGTGAGTGTCCAGGAGCGAGACTAAGTTGCACTAGCTGCCCGGAGGCAAACAGAAGGCACCAAGCGGAAGCAACCTGCAAGCAACCAGATGGTATCTGAGAAACTAGGTAAAGGTGTGCGCCCTGGATTGGCCTAGTGGTAGTCAGACAGGAGCGAGGCACAAACAGGGCGTCAGTTAGAGAGGCCACTGTCAGGAACCAGATCAGGTAGTCAGTCACAGCAAAGGTCAGCACAGAGCAGGTAGTCAGACAAGTTGGAGTCATACACAGGAGGTCAGCCACAGCCTAGATCACAACCAGAGAGTGTAGTCAGACAAGCCAAGGATCGAACACCAGGAGACAACGTAAGCCAAGCAAGGGTCAAAGGAACAAACTAGATATGCACAGGAGTACCATGAAAGGGCAACAAGTCCTAGCTTCAATGAGGTTTATAAAGTTGCAGATGGAGGCGGGACCCAATTAGGCCCAACAGAATAGGCCCATAAACAGGCGTTCGTGCCAATGCCTGAAACATGACTAAGCCACGAGGAAGTGGCCGGAGGCCATGTGGCCGGCGGCCATATAGAGGTAAGAGCACAGGCTCACTTTACGCTTCAAAGGGAGACTGTGATAGCACCTCTCCTATAGAATAATATAGAAAAACATCAGGTGGTATTATGACTATGAATTTCATATAAAAAAGCCTCTGTTTCTGAGCAGTGGGAGTATCCTTAATTTACTTAGCAGGAAAACCCTTAAAATATACAGGTTTCATAATAAAAGTTTGAGACAGACAAAAGGACAAACTAGTTGGACCAGGTGGTTCTTAAATTCCAGGGATATTTGGCAATGTAGTTGTTGAGGGTTACAACTCTCATCATTCCCCACCAGTCACTGTCTAGCTAGGTATGATAGCAGTTATAGTTTACAGCAACTTAGTGATAAAGGTTGCCTACCAATATTATATGCAGGGAACATTCTCTGCTATCTAGAAGCCATCATTTCTGATTATTCCACTTTTTTTCCCTGTGTTCTTAATATCTACACCTGCCTGGATGCAGCAGTTTTCCTGCTGTTAAAATGCAATATCATCTTTGGAATAATACCAGTGAATAATCATAGTGGTGTACGCTTCAATTATAAATAAAATTACAAGATACCTTGCTGTTTGCAATGCTTCTAAAATTACATTTGATTCGTACAGTTTGGCACAAAAATTCTAATTTTTCACTAAGCTATCCAATTTACACATTTTATCTCATATGCAGTATTTATATTTAATTGTATTTCCAGGTACTGATTTTTTGACAGACCAAGATGGTTTTATAGCTGTAATCAAGGATTACAATGTGATACATGTTTAATGAAATATCCAAAGCCACTTTGATATCTAGAGATATTGTGTTGTCTGTTTTATAAAGAATGTCAATCTCTTCTCTGTTCTTGACAACGACATCTAGTGTTTGAGACTACGATATTTCTGACATTGAGGTAAATCCACATTTCAGTTTTTTCTAAAATTAATTGTCCAGAAAACTGCAGAAAAAAGTTAAACGGTTTAGCATTGGATACCTTTCTGGACTTCAAAACATTAAAGGGATAGTAATGTTTCATAATAAAAGCAGCTCTAATTAATCATCATAGTATTTGGACTTTGAAGAGTGTTATTTCAATCCTGTCAGAGTTGTAGTTCAATAGTAATTGAACGATAAAGTATCCCGCTCCTGCTCCTTTTACTGTTGTTAACACTGCTCAGCGAGATCAGAAGGGAGGTGCCCGGGTAGACTGCAGAGAGGGACAATCTTCAATTAAGATAAGGGAAAAACATGAAAAACTTGTCAAGGAGGACAGGGCTTTAATTGTTCTCATAGGAAGAAGATTGTCCCCTTCTGTTATCTGTCTGGTCTATTGACTGGATTCCACATCTGAGTAGTGATGGCATACACTAGGTAAAAGGGGCGGGAGGGGAAACTTTGCTTGTGAACATCTCTCAAACCATAAAGGTTTGAGAGATAAGACTTATATCGTTCTTCATGTTTTTTTAATGCCTAGAAAATAAAATAAAGATAAAACAAAGTATTACTATCCCTTTAAACCCTGGGTTTAGCAATTTAGCCTAGATTGCATACAAAATAAGTGCCTTCAACACTCCACTATAATCAAGATATGACTCCATCTAGGGTGTGAAAAATATATAATATTTATTATCAGAAAATATACTTAGAAATTCAGGGGGGGCAATGAGGTGTTGCAAGTCAGCTTTACACGTTACTACACATACCTGAATCTAGTATGCTAATATACTTATAGGAACAGGGAGGCAGTCAATGTTTTACTTCAAAAGCGGAATATGCAAAAAACAGCACTTCTCTCCTTCTCAGTAATTCCAGTGAAAAGTGCAACTTTTCTTTTTTTCCCCCCACTTTTTTATTGCATTAAAATTCATTCAAATCAATGATAATGATGTATCTACCCTACACACAAAAATACATGGAGAATTTTCACCCATGTATTTTTGCTATGCAAAGTAGATATCAGTTTAGTACATACTGTCAGTGCTTGGGAGAGAAGAGAAAGCAGCTACATTTTTTATGTTAGTTAATACAGGCAGACACGAACATTAACCACTTATATAAATGAGGCTAATGTCTCCTATGCATTGTTTAATTGCCTGGTTGGGTATAGTTGGAGATGAAGTCTCAAAGTGCTGGACTGCCGAATGATAGAAACCCCTGGGTTAACTATTTGAATGCCAGAGGAGTCACCCCTCTGGCACTTAAATAGTTATATATGGTAGCATAAAGAGTTATACTAGTAGGGTAAACAGGAAGTTCTGATAAATAGACTAACACTCATCTTAGAGTTAGGAAGGATTATGCAGTTCTCATTTCCTGGGTTATACTGTTGCAAAGGTTGAACTTGATGGACTTGTGTCTTTTTCCAGCCTAATTTACTATATATCTATGTACTATAGGAAACACGGTTTAAAGGGTTAAAATTAGGGATGGGAAATTTCACAGAAAACAAGTTAATTTCCTCTTTTCCTGATAGAATTCCTACCCACAGAGAAACCCAGAGATGTTTCCATTTCCCGCCTTAGTTTTCCAGTGGGGCAAAATGTCCCATCCACATGCTATAAAACCCATAATTTCCTGCCATGCAGCATGGTGTAGAATAGGCAGGAAAATCAGTGGAAGGAGACAGAGTAAGAGAGAAAAAATACATTTAAAACAAATATTTATGTAAAGTGGTTTTATGTGCTGGGTAGTACTACTATGACCACTATCACTGATAAAAAAAGAGAAGCTGAATGGACCCTGATGCTTTTGATAAGTAGGGGAAGTAGGAGGAAGTCAAAATAACCACCAGTGCTAAAGGGTGATCACATTTCCCAGACATAATGATACCTAGTCCAACTACATTGTTCCTTGGGATTATACTGAAGAAGATGGAACTGGCTAGCAGTGTGAGTAGACCACATCAGCTGCCTGTGCCTGCTGCTACTGCTGCAATTGTACCTTCTTATAGTTAGGAGTAGATCGCAAGTTTAACAGTAGAGGACCCTCAGTCACAAAACAGTCCCACTCCCATAAAGCAGCAAGAGATTGGTGGCATAGTGATGAGAGTGTGGGTGGTGGAGTACTTGGTAGTAGCTGGATGGACCTTGATGTTGCTGACACAGATATGGAAGGGGAAGTCAGCAAGACCCACAGTCAAGGAAGCCTACATACCAGTGACCCAATGATCCCCATACCCTTGGCATTGTCCCTCTGGGGAAATATATTGCAAAAGGGAGAACTGGCTGGAGTCATGAGAAGCACACTTCTGTTGTCTATGCCTGCTGCTACTGCTGCCAGTGTGCCTTCTTCTGGAGAGTAGATGAAAAGTGAGACATCCATGGATCCTCTGCCACATTTGTCATAATCACCAAGTTCCCTTTTGATCTGGCCGTTATCTCTGTCAGGGGAGTCAGGGGGTGTGAGAAGGGAGCAAAGGAAAATTACCCCAAATACCCCAAAAGTCTGTGTGACTGACTAGGAACACACAGGAAGAGGTGATCCATGTTTGTTCCTGCTCTAGCTGTTATATCTGTACTAGGGGATTATGTGGTTGTGAGAAGGGAGCAAAGGAGATTTACAACAAATACCCCAAATTAAAAGTAAATTGGATGGTAGCACTCCAGTTAGTTAGGGATAAAGACTGTGCACTAAAGACTGATTATCGTATGGAAGTTATTGGAGGATAATAATATGTACCCATAATACATAGTATTACTAGTTGGAAATGCAACAAATGAACTATACAATTATGGTATTGCACAGATGTTGATACACTGCATAAACTGATACCAGGTTAAATTATAATATTATAGTCCCAGATTTTTAGGGAATATCACAACTCCCAATATCAAATATCACCATATGACACAGAAATGATATTTATTCACAGCCACTCTTAAAAAGTTTATCATTCACATAATTCAATTGAAGACATTTAAGGACAAAAATATTTCCTCTCAGTAAATAATATTAAGCACCAATTAAATATGAAGCTTCTGACTTACACATAAGTAAGATACTTCAGACTCTTCACCCTGTTAGCAACTCCACCGGAAGATACTTTAGAAGGGATTCATCAAACCGATGCAGATATGGTTCTTCCCTTTCTCCCCAATCAACGTATCCATCAACACAGAAAGGAAACAGGATTCTTTCAACTATCTATCCAAGTAGTAAAGAGTAAAACATCTTTCTCCACTTACTCTTAAGTTGACTTGAATCCTCCCCTCTCGGTGATCTCAGCTGTCACTATCATCAAATCAATGGCCATAAAATCATAATGTCCACTACATTAGCCTTGAAAACATTCTTAGCTGGCTTGTAGAGGCCTCCATCCAATCAAGTTCTTTTCAGTAGTGGAAGATGGAACCTTTTCCTTTCAGCTAATTTTTGACCATAGGATCATCACTCTCAGTCTCTACTTCATCTTTTGTGACTTGCAGGGAGCGAGCAGAGGCCAAATACCCCCAAATGTTTTGTGACCAAGTAAACACAGGCAGCTGTGATCCAAGTGCTTTCCTGATCTGGCTGTTATCTCTGCCCTAGGGGAGTCTAGGAGTATGAGAAGTGAGCAAAGGGGAATTAACCCAGATACCTCCAAAATCTGAGTGATTGACTGTGAAGACACATATAAATCATGATCCAAGTTTCTTCCTGTTATCTGTCCTAGGTGAGTCTGGGGGAAAGAAGAGGTATTTTTTTTTTGACAGTGATAGGGATAGGGAGATAGATAAATAAAATAAAAATAAAATAAAATGTACAATAATTGATAGGTGACAACGACAGGGACCCTGATGTGATCGGTGACTGAGGCAGACTGTTACTAGATGAGAGAGAGTATTTTGTGGGGATCCAAGGCAAGACATCATCCACAATCAAATCTATGGTTTCTTTACAGTACAAACATACACAGTAGATTAGTAATGTCCATTAATGTCACAAGGTGTAGGGTGAAGGAATTAGGAGAAGTGCAGGGATGTGTGATTAAAGTGAAAGTTCAAAAACTGACTGCAGTCATGGTAGATGCATGCAACCCTCCACTCGATCAATAAGCATATCTCGATATTCCTTGACAGAATCCGATTCCTTAGAGAGTTGATGCTGACCGACATGACTCCTTGTTGTGACAAACTGTTGATGGCCCTTTAGCAAAAATTCTGAAATTTTGTGATTAAAGTGGGGTCCATCAAAGTGGCAAGAATGTATTCCTCATTGCTTTTAATAGATACTATGTGAGGATCTTGTTCAAAACACGCTAACATGTCTTTTACCAGCTGTTGAATGTCTGTGCTGTCAATATGGTAAGAATCCTCAGCCATTTGCCTCATTTTTTTCTGCAATAAAAATATCAGTGGTAGAATTTCACTAATTCCTGCCCCAATGCAACTCACCAGCATGGCTGCCTCCTCAAAGGGTTTCAGCAGCTCACCTACATTGTACATTAGTTGCCACTGGCCAGGTGACAAAGAGGCTCCCTCCAAAGTCTCCAGTTTTGGATGGTGTACTCGCTAATAGCCTTATTCTCCTCATACAAATGCTCTAGCATGTACATCATGGAATTCCACCTGGTAGGTTGTCACCTGATTCTGTAAGCTAGTATTGTCCACTGTTGGCATTGGGAGGGAAACCTAGTGAGCAGTCACAGTCATATTGTCTGTGCTCTGCCCACTTGTCCACATATCTGTTGTCAGGTAGATTTTCTTGCCATATGCACTTTTTAGCCCTTTGCCCACCACACTAACCACCTGCTTGGACAATTCAGGCACAGCCATCCTGGAAAAATTAAAATCAGACCCATGGTTATGCTTCAGGATGGATCTAAATGAGGATGTATCCAAACAAATTTTGGAATGGATTCCACTCAAAACTACACGCTTATGAAGAAGACCAAAAAAGTACACAAAAGAAAAGATGACAAACCAACTGCATCCAATGGACACATTATTGTCCCCAATGGTTTGCTCTAGAATTGCTCTTTTTATCTATCTTAATACTGGAGAGGTGTTCAAAACATTGCAGAACAAAGGACAAGATGCACTATGGTTCGATAAGGGCTCAGGATGGATATGTTGTGTCAGATCTGTGTCGAAGGCACATCACCAGTATACACTAACATGTCTTTGCCATCATATCCCCTTTAGTCCTCCACCAATCAACCATCAATCCGCTGTCATTCTTTCAACAGGTTTGCGATTTTGCATTGAACACTTCTGCATCCATTAAAAATGCTGCACACTATTGTGCACGACTAGATGGCACATTAACCATGTTGCCAGAATGAAAAAGGCGACATGAGAATCTCGCCCACATCAAATGGGTGGGATTGTCATGACATGGGCTTAAACGTCACATCAACATAAGCATGTCTATTTCCCCTCAGTGTCCCCGCTATATTTAACCCATACTCAAATGTGCAAGCAGTTTTTTATGGCTAATTTACTTTACACAATGTCAGTGCATCACCTGATCCTCTTTAAGATCCATGGAATGGTGAATGGCAATATAAGCATACCTTACTGATATTTGTCTGCACTATTTAACTCCAGCTTCTATATGCCCGTCTGTGTCACAACAGTTCTGTGTGTACTCCTGCTCTCCTTCCCCTCAGCGCTAGAAGTTAAATATAGTACAGACACTGAGGGGGAACAAGACAAAGGGTACCATCAATTTGTATGTGTAAAACTGTGAGTAAACCAACTGATATTCCTACCTAGTTGGAAGTGAACTCAGTGCAGTGCATACAGGATGACAGGCTCACAGCCATTCATGGGCGTGCATACAGAAGCAGGCATTAAATAACTCTCCCTTTTGCCACTACAGCCTCCTCCTAGCCCTCCCTTCCCCAGCTCAGCCTTCTCCCAACCCCCTTCACCACATCAGCCTAGATCACCACACACACACAGAGGTGCTGTGTATTAACTGTTTAAGGACCAGAGAGGCATGCAACACATTGATTTCTAATGCTTTTTGCACCCCTCCTGGTCCTTAAATAGTTTAGTCCAAGGTGGACAGGTGACTTTCAGATTTTCAAACTTAAAGACCAGGAACATCCAATATTATAATTCTCTAAGGATGTTTGTCAGAAGCTGTCATGCTCAGAGAGGACTCCGGTCTAAATTCGGGGCGTCCTGCTCTGTATCAGCCGTGGAGCCGGCAGTCAGTACTGTGCATGGCTGCAGCGCCGCCAGTGTTGGCCCATGTACATGGGATTTAAAACTAGTTTGAAATATTCTGTCACTGAGGGACCAAATGACATTTGACCCTTTGAGTGCTAGAGGGGTGCCAGTTAATTGCTTTGCAATATGTTGCTTGCCCCACTGGCACTCAAAGGGTCGTTTGAGTACTGATGCTGTTCGTGGTGCTCTCCCCATCTTCTTTGCTCCCTCCCTTCCCTCCTCAACTTTATGCCAGGACAATACGCTACTAATCAGAGTATCTCCCCCTCCCATCAAATTAATTCTTAGTGCATATGATTGTGTGTGTCTCCATCACCAAGGAGATGTGCTCCCAACACATTGCCAGACACAGATTGCCACAGCATGGAACCTTAGTGCATCTCCCCTAATGTGTTGGAGACCCCATAGCAATCAGTGAGTTAAAAGCCCAAGTTAATTCAATGGGAATTTGCAGACTTTCATTTGAAACTTATGGTTCCACTGGATATGTCAACAATATACAAAACAGTAAATAAAAAGGACACATTAACTCCTTGAGTGCCAAATAGGCATCCAATGCATTGCAAAACAATGGGGATTATGCACTAAGGCATGATAAAGAGGTGATAAAGTGGACATGACTTCTCCAATTATATCACTTCTCCAGTTCCAATGTTATTCTATAGAGCATATGCATTAAGATCTTCTAAACTGGATACATCTTAGTGCATAGGTTCCATATAAGAAAACAGGAACTGGAGAAGTAATATCACTGGAGAAATCAGTGCAAAATTAGTGCACAACTCCCAACCTCTCTGGTCGTCGAAGGTTAAACCAAGAGACAATATTCTTGCTGGATGATTGAAATTATAAATAAGGTGAATTTATTGATGAAATATAAATAAATGCAAAAATAAATTAATGTGCTGTCTATGTTTAGGTGCCAGTTTTCATTGCCTCAAAATGGCTGACATAAAATTTGGAATTGTTAGTCTTATAAATAAGTTCTGCAATTTTGAAAAACTCATGTCAATTTTTGTGACAATTTTGAAAGATTTAATGCAATGTAGAATCCATGTGCTATGTGTGAATAATGCCTGAATTAATTGCCTGAAAAGTGTCTAACTTTACATGAATTTTTTTAGGCTTTTTTAGACATTATATAAATATTGGAAATTATTTACTATTTGCAAAATATTAATCCCTTAACGACCGGCTGCACAGCCACGGGGGGGGGGGGGGGGCGGAATTCCATGATGGTCATAGTACATCATGGGTCGTTGAGTCAGATTTACCCATGACGTACTATGATCATCAAGGGTCGTTAAGGGGTTAAACAAAGAGGTTGATGTACTAAAAATACACTGTAGTAGTTCCAGAGAAAACCAAATGCACATAGAGGACAAATAATTTCCAATATCTCCATTGATTGAAATTGTACTTTTAACGCCTTGAATGTTAGAGAGATCACCAGTTCATTGCCACTCCCAATAAATAATTAAATAAATAAATAAATAAATAAAAGTATTCTAAAAATCACTGAGATTTAAACACCAACATTACAGAAGAGTTAAAGGGATAGTAATGTTTCACAAAAACATCAGCTCCAATTAATCTTCATAGTATTTGGGCCATGAAGAGTGTTATTTCCATACTGTCAGAGTTGTAGTTCAAGAGTAATTGAATGATAAAGTATCCTCCTCCCACCCCTTTTACCTGTTGTACACCAACTCCCCTCAGATGTGGAATCTGGTCCTAGGCCAAACAGTTCACAGCAAGGGACAATCTTCTTATTGTAAACATAAGGAAAACCCTGCCCCCCCTTGACAGGTTCTTCAGGTTTTTCCTTATGCTCACTGAATAGTGTCCTCCTCTGCGATCCATCCTGTCAGTCTTGCTGCTCTGAGGAGAGCATTGTTACATTGGTAAAATTAGTTAAATAAAGGGGGAAATTTTATCATTCAATTACTCTTGAACTGCAACTCTGACTGTATTGAAATAACACTCTCCATAGCTCAAATACTATGAAGATTAATTGGAGCTGCTTTTATTGTGAAACATTACTATCCCTTTAACTATAAAGCAAATGCAGGCAGGAAAACACCATGACCTAACTGTTTTCCACTTTTTACTCTAATTCTAACAAAAACAAAATCACCAAGTAATATTGTTGCCCAAAAATACAGTTGCATATTTAAATAAAAAGTAAACATTTATTTATTTATTTTTATAAAAATGTATATATCTTTTTACTGATGTGTAATTCTAATGTTATAACTGTTCAAATTGTCAGGAAGCGAATTACAGCGCATTTACTTCCTGAAAGTTCTAACAGATGATGCAGTAGTTTTTATCACATTGTATGGGAAACCGTTTTTTCCATAACATCTCCATAAGAAAGTGCAACAGAATAACTAATTGGAATCTGATCACTGGAGGGCAATGTTAATGGAAAAAATAAGTGTTTAAACTGTAATAATTCTGCAAATTTACATTTATCAGCAGAGGAATTAAAGAAAAAGTCCTACTTATTTATTTGTCATAAAAAGTGTATTGCAATTATCACATATTTAACACTCCACTTTTCCAAAAAGACTCTTAAAACAGGTGGTCATAAAATGACCTGGTTCATCTGGAATGCAATCCAGAAGTATTTGGCACTCAATCACAACATTCACAGGTGTACACTCTCTCCATAGGCACCCTGTATATGCATTTGAAGCCAAATATAGATGGTATATGGCATCCTGTATCATGTATGACAGGCAACAACTACAATACTTTACTTTCTCAGTTCAGTCTCTTTCTGCAGGGAACAACACTGAAGCCTCTCTCACCTTGGAATCCCTGGGCTCACAGTTCTGTTTTGGCATCATCAGAAAGTCTGCTCTCACAGAATGGTGATAGCTGCACTTTAATAATATCTTATATCATATACATAGACATCTGCTTTTCAAAAACTAAGGCACACATTACAGTAGTGCCCAAAGATGAAGGAAGCAGCATCGTTTATGGTATTTAAGAGGGGATTGAGGAGAAAAGAGTTTGAATTGCAGTACTACCACCACCAGCAGCATTAGACTAATCTGGATGGACAGTCACATACAGTAGCATGGAATATGGGCTAGAAAAGTTTATTTACTGAGGACATACAGGTGACTGTGGTCTCTGGATATATATTGATGGATAAAACATTGCTGTTTTGAAGGAAGCCTTTAATTTTCTGGATAAGGTAGGAAAATAATACGATGACATTTCCAGTGAAGTTTCTGAATGGACTGTCATTACCTTACCCATTAACTCACTTTCCTTTCTGCCCAGTGAGTAGCATAACCCAAATGTTCTGCTCAGAGGATATTAAGTGAGGTACTCTTGGCTGCTCCTGGATCTTCTCATCTCAAAGGAGGAGCTCTACTTATTGACAATACCTTAGTATAGCTGGTGCTGGGGTGGACTCGCCATCCCCCTGTCCTCTCTCAGCTGCTGGCTTGTCTTGACACTGTGTTGGAAGTGCTCAGCAATCTTATGACAGTGATCAATGGTATTCAAAAGCTTGCAATTCTCTTCAATCTGAAGCACTGCCATTACCAAGAGATGAAGTATATGTATCGCTCAGTGCAAACCCACAAAGTCCCAATATTAGACTTCTTTCACCATGTTTGTTGCTCAGTTGGTCACCAGTAATCCTATTCCAACCAGTTTGCAACCTGCCGTCCAACTCACTCTGCCAGCATCTTCCTATGTGATGCCAAAATGTAAACGGATGTCTGCTGCTCATCAATAACTTTAGCATGGAGGAGAAAAGAACAATACCCTCATCTGCCCTCCTGCCCTTTGATGTGCCTGAAGCAGCAGTAGCACCATTCTCCAACATTTAGGGTTGCCACCAGTGTGCCATCAACAAACGAAATGCATGCTGTGCAGAAATGTCACTCTAGATAGCCATGAATAGGTGAAGTGGAAGCTCTCTTCAGAAGTCTTGGACAGCTTGTCTTTCAACAATGATACACGAGTGGTACTGTGAGGGACTACATATCTGCTGAAGGTGGTGTGAGAAGGTAGGCTGTAGTGGAGAGCAAAAACATCTAATACCTGCCAGAATGATTGCCCTTCAGTCATGGAGAAGGAATCTCCCACAGTGAAAAGATGTCAACTTATGTTATGGCTGCATGGACATAACCCAAAGGGTGGGCCCTGTTCCACCTCCCTCTGAGAAATGGTTTCAGAATTAGAGGAGTCTGAGGCTTCTCTATGACCTCAAATATGCTGCTGGTGATGGTGGCTGTTGTGGTGTTGATGTTGGTGCCAATGCACACCCAAAGTCATCCTACACTGTGATGTGTACAAAGATATTGGTTCATACCAGAGCTGGTGAGATTTTCCAACACTTTCTTCCAGCTCACTTACTTAAACCCTGCAGTGTGCCCACACTCTCAAAATGACCTCACAATTTGCTCAAGCCCAGCCATAACCCAGCATGAAATTGATGAGATTTATTTTCTGAATGGCACTGTGATTGATGGTACTGGTGGTGGTGGTGGTGAGTGTGGTGATGATAGCACATTTAGGGGAAACGGTATCATTAGGAGATGGTGTAAAATGAATAGATGTGTTGCATGCCTCCTACTCCTCAATCTCCTCTTGCTCATAACTAATGCTCACCTGCCTCAAAATTTCCCTCCTCTTCCTCACTTTCATCTGGATCAAAAATAGACCTGTTGCTACTATCAGCCTGCTCTTCTTTGTTGTTTTGGGAGTTTCAAACATCAGAGTACTGGTAGTGCTTGTAGTAGTGGTGGCATTGACTGTGTTGTAATGGTACTGGTGGTAGTAGTGACACTGGTGGTATTAGTGGCATTGGTGATGGTAGTCATGGGACTGTTCCTCTGTTTGACCATAACTATGGAATAGTCTAAGTGTACAACCAATCTTGGTCACTTACTGGTGCTTTGGTTGGATCAAAGAAGAAGTCTCTCTCCTTATGTCCTTGATATAAGTTGCTTTCTTTTTCGGTGGGTGGGGTGGAGATTTTGCCCCTAGGGTCAGGATGTTTGTTGCTGCTTTCAGCAGCAGCTATAGAAAGTTTGGAGTTATTGACTTCCCTCAGATTTCATAGCAATAAGAAAAAGAGAAGAATTCAGGTTCTTAGATTTTTCATAAACTTGATGTATCTTTTGATGTATCTTTTGATTAGATGCTTGTCCATGAATGCCTCTTATGGCAGAACCTTGAACTTGATTATGCTTGGATCCTTATTAAACGCTTTGGTAAGGAATTTGAGTATGGATGGAATGGACGGTAACCTGTGACCTTAATTCCATCTCTTCCAAGTTCTTTTGTATGCTGTAGCTGTACCCAGTTTCCTAGAACTGACATGGAGGTCAGGCGCTTAGGAGGTTCTGCTTCTGGAAACATTATCATGTCCTCTACCGAGAGGTCCTTGACAATGGAGGACAATAACTTCTGGGCGAGCATGAAACTATGACGAGTAGATCTGTGGCCCTTACCTACATGATTTTTCTCAGTAACAGAGAAATCAGTCTCAGAGGAAGAATGATTTAGGCCAACCAGGACTTTCAGTTCCATAAAAGTGGCATCCACCAAGTTCAGAAAATCTTGGACAAAGTGAAAGAAAAATCAAGGAACTATGATTTTGCAGAACACATGTCATCATCACAGAAAGCAATTAATGTGTCTCAGTGGCAGCAGTATAAAACTTTGATGGTGGTGGTGGTTCTGGTTATAGTACTGACACATCCTTATGGGCCTTGCTACCAGAATGTGAGCTGGTAACTCTTGCACATGAACACTGACTCCAAAAAGTGTACCCACTGTATGTGAGATAATGACACATGGGATAGTTCTAGGCAAAAACAATGACCTGTGACTACTGGCAGACAGACCTGTGCACAGAAAAAAATGCGTTTCATCTGAAATATTAGTTACATTTTTTTTACCCATTCAGATAAAATTAATTTTGTTTATTTCCCATCTGGATAGTCAGAATTTAAGTGAAGATTTGCTTTGCCATATTTAATTCTTTCACCAATATTCTGAACATTAGGCCCCCCCTAGTCCCTTGATGCTGGAGATTCTGTGCCTCATGCATTGTCCGTCAAAAAATAAACACTAAAAAAAACCTGTCACCTATGCAAAGTAAACCCCCTTTTAATCATATGAGGGCTGTTGGTGTGCCAGAATGAGGGCATTTTTTTTTTTTTTTTAACAGAGGTTGGCTTTTATTTACCCAACCTCTTTCCAATGAATTCCCATGCTCAGATTAGCTGGGGTTACACAAGGAATGGAACAGCATGTAGTTAGAAGGTTTATAGATAAGATTAATGATTGGCTTAGAGGTGATATTACTGTAGGGCTCCGTATGTAACCACACAATCCCAGTCATTTGAACATGGATGGCCATATAAGAGCCAATCCCTGTTGGATTCTTTTTTTCTCATTTTTCACTCTGTAGAGGTGGCAGTGGGGATAGTGGAAGAAGGGTTTAACGTTTTTTTATTAATGTTTATTTTTTTGACAGAAGATGCAGGAGGCCCTGGGGTATTGAAGACAACAGTAGCATCTTACATCAAGGTAAGTGTAGCACTTGTAATAAATGATGTAAGCATGTGAGTAAGCGTGTGAATGAATGAACGAACAATATTAACTAATGAATCTGAACAAAAGTGTTAAATGTGCTGTTTGTGTTTCTGGAATAGCATGTTTGGTGCTATTCTCTTTTTGTTTAACCCTTTGAGTGCCAGAGTGGTACAGAATGCATTGCAAAGAAAATGCATTCCGTACCACTCTGGCACTCAAAGGGTTAAACCCGAATGACATGAAACACATCATTTCAATAAATTTTTTTTAAAAATGAATACACAAGTAAACTGACGAACAAAACAGTGTGTTTGTGTGTGTGACCAGCACACATGCATACTGCTGTCGAAACCCTTAGATGCCCATCATCAAGCACTCACGCAAAGCATTCACTCAAAGCTGGTTATATACTTAATGACCATGGGATACATTTATCCAGCAGCATCTATCCATCTATCCATTTAAAAAATTAACTAGTATCCAGTAGCATAGGGCTCTGTAGCAGAAATCGAAGAAACTCACAAGACAGGAGCATACAGCACATGTAGTGGAGGAGGAGGGTTTTTCAAGTATACATTGAGTATCATAATTTAATATTGTTACTGTAAATGATTATTAACATAACCCTTTCAGTCCCAACAGCTTGTGGAATTTTTGTACCCTGCTTGCTGGAAACATCTCAGCAGTTTTCTGTTTAGGTATGATTACCACTGTCAATTTACTAGTTATACATGAAAAAACTATACATTTGTTTTATTTTATTTAGTTATTAATTTTTTCTGATCAAATTTAGCTTTTTCATGGCACCTTATAAAAGCTAAATGTTGAATCATGTAACAAGTCATGATGTCATAAATACAAAAAAAGTAAAACATTATTTTTTGCCACTATCATTAACTATGTATCATAAACATTTATGCTGGTAGGGAAAATTCAATTTATTTGTAAAAGCCCTGAACCCCCTGTGTATAAAATTACTGAATATGTATAATTTCAACTACATGCATATCCTACACAGATACCTAATTAACAGGAGAGCAAAATTGTATTTTCACCTATATAAACTAAAGTGCTCATGCCACTGGATACATGGTAAAACTACCTTAAAACAGTTCAATAACTATATTAAAACATATACTTCCTACAAGTAAATATCCTGCTGCATCAAATGAGGGGACACTTTCTACCTATAGCCTGGTGTGCACAAATGTTTCTAGAATGTGGCACTAAAAGAAAAAAAATAGGCATTTTTTACATCTCCATCACTATAAATATTATTCAGTTTTTAAAAACATTGTGATTTCTAGCTGTTTTCATTAGCTACAGCTCTTACGAGAAAAGTGGCACTCCATTGGTATGAGCTGACTTAAATAGGCTGCTTGTACTAAAATGGTCCTCTTAGAGATATGAAGGAAAGGTATGCAAGGCATATGATTTTGGAAAACAGAAATCACCAGCATCAAATTAGGGTATTTTTGCCTTTCACTACTACCTTTCACCCATGAATGATGTGGGAGGCTTTCCTCTATCTCGCTCACACCTACCCAGAAGTTCACATAGGATGGAAGCAGGGGAACCATTCTGCTTCCCTTCATTGCCTCTATTGCCTTCCCACTCAGTTGGCTGGGAGATCAAGCACTGGACATCCTGAGGGGTCCTGATACCCTGCCATGAGGTCTGTTTTTTTTTGTTTGTCCTAATTTGGTCATTGCATGCAGGTTATACCATTTTATTCAAAGACTGCATTATGGCTGTACAATATATCAGCTTGGCCCAGTGGGAACTGATGGCCAGTCTTGATGTATGGTCTTGGCACTGTACATGTTAGGAGTAATTGTGTATTTTGATCCAAAATACAAAGACAGAATACAGAGGACTAAAACCTCAAACCACAACAGAAAGTTCTGGATTTCAATAGTAGAAATGAAAAGGTAGAAATGATAAAATATTTTCTATCAAAGGAAATTTACAGAAAGAAGAGAAAAATTGTATTTTTCCATGAAAATTCATAAAGGAAAGAAAATGGCATTCATATGCACTCTTTAAAAGAAAAAAAGGGGAGGCTGATTTGAGCAATCCCTTTCTGGGTAGATGCAAATATAACTGAGGGACAGCTGTGAGAGGGGTCTTGTAATAATTCCTGTTTGGGATGTGGGGCCTCTCTCTCTGGTGTGTGCTTCTGGGATATCTGCAGGAAAGAGAAATACTTTCTGCATTAGTTTTGCTGCTTCTTATAAATAACCCTTTGAGTATGTTGCAAGGCATTGGATAAGTTTATGGCAGTCAAAGAGTTAACATCTTAAACACGAGGAGTGTGGGATTTGATGCTAGAATGTGTGGGAGGTGAAATAGGATGGGACATAAGATGATGAGTAGTGAGGAGTTGAAATGGAATCTTACCAACACAAGAGAACCATCTTCTATCCCTGTAGACTCAGTAACTAACTCTAAAATCCGGAGTCTCCGAAGCAGAACCGGAGAGTTCCTTGGTATGTGTATGGGCTATAAAATCACTTATTGCAAAAGTAAACCACAAATAATAACTAAAAGAGGAAAAGTTCCATCTCATTACTGACTGCACATTTACACAAGCCAGACTAGAAACTGATAACAAGCTATTGGAGAATGCGAGGACAGTAGTACAAGAGGAACCTTCTCATTTCTGTATATACATTGTTTTTTTCCAACCCCAAAAGAACAGACAGGATCCAAGTATGGCCAATGTCATGTGGAGAGAGCTTTGGTTGCAGGGTAATGGTGAGTGTCAGTGCTGGACTGAAAGTGGGGGGATGACAAAACATACTAGAAGCTGATTGGCTGGGAGATGTGTAAGCACACGTCCCAGCCAATGGATTCCTGGGAAACATTTTGAACAGAGCCTGGCCATATAAAGACAGTATCTGTTCAAATTTCTCTCACACAGCCTCAGACATCGCCATGTAAAGTTCCAATGGGGGGTGTTGTCTGCCAGACATACTCCCACCACCATCGGCTATAGCACTGGCACACAGAACTATTTATTTATTTATTAAAACTCAGGATTTTTTGCACATTGGCCTTGTATTTTGGGAAAGGATAATTGTGGGGAATATTGTCTTCAGAATTTGGAATATGTACATTACTTTAAACAATGCGCATGTGATTTTGGTCGATATTTAATGCTTCATTTGTTATCGCTTTACAGGTCACTATTTGAATCCAGGAAGAAGATAAGAAAACAGAAGAGGAGCAGACAGAAAAGAATAAGACAGAAGATTGATGAAGAAGTAAGATAGAAGATTGAAGGAGAAGACAGACAGTAGCTGACCAGAGTACTGAAGACTCCGCTGGACATCAGGATTACAGGTAAGTGTTTTTTGGAAGTGAATATTTTTGTAATGTGGTCAGATTAACCCTGTGGAATATGTATCTTTACCCTACTGCCACTCATAGGGTTAATTCTGCTAACATTTGACACACTTTTTAAAGATTTTGGATGCACTGACATGGGGCTTAGAACCCCATATCAATACATAGGGTTTTTTTATCCTTGTTTTTCCCTTTAATTCCTTAATCGGCAGAAATAAACATGCATTAAGGGACTCTGCACCCAAAAATGACTGCATGCAGATTTTCACTCGTTAGAATGGGTCCATTAACTCATATTAAGGTCTAACAGATGGACTTGAATGGCAAAATTGGTGACATTGAAATGCACTTAATGGGTTCAAATGTGTTTTTTTCTTCCGGTAATTGTTCATAACACTGGTAATTCAATGGCTTATTGTACTTGAAAAAAATGACAGAGGTTTTTCTTATGAGACGGGAGAATTGAATTGAGGCCCTAAAATGCTCTGGGGGGAGAAGCCATACCTATGTTTTTCAGAGCTCCAAAGACCATACCAATCTTGCTTTGGTTGTCCAGGATTGTCTGCTGTGATGCCATAACAGCCTACATGAATGCAGTGGGAACTACTGTCTTTTGCTCTTATCTCTCATTAAAATCATCACATACGTAATTGAAAATATGCTTACTGACTAGGACAGTTTGAACTTGATTAGGACTATTATTTATGTAACAGAGGAATAAATATTTTTTGCACATTCTAGCTGTAAGTACATGATACTTTAACTTATATCGAACAATTTCATTTTTAGCTGTTAATGTTTCTTTACTTTTTCACAAGACACTAGAGATCTCTCTATCAGCCCGTGGTTTAAAATACTGTAAGAACACTGCCATTAAACAGCTTATAAAGGAATTATATTGATGGCATGTTCATCAAATGGGTGACATATTGCTTGAGATAATCACTTGATAATTTGTCATTTCATGGGGTGAATTCATCAAAGTGTCTAAGATAACTCACTCACTGATGAATAACCCTCTCTGAATATTGCTGTTTGAAGTGAGAGGTGATATCACAGACTTGATGAATTTACCCCTGGGTTTCCATTTTAGTGACTCAATTTGTTAGCTGGGTAAAATGTTCTTCCAGCTTTAAATACAGAAGAAATGGGTATGACTTTACAGCAGAATAGTATGCAAGATTCTTCTTAGTTATTCAACCTAAATTTCATAATGTGGCTCTGTAAACCAATTAGATTCCGTATAGGGCCAATTTTACTACACACTGCTGCAGTGAATGAATATACACAGTAGAATTGTGCACGGCAAAAATTTTCAGTAAAATTCAATTTTGGAATTATTGTTTTTTCCCATTCGGAGGATTCGAATTTCTGATTGGACCTGTTCGACTCGGACAAAAGTAGGCAATAGTCCGAATTATTCGGTTGAATTTAAAAAAAAAAGTGAAATATTCAATAAAAAATTTAAATTAAACAAATAAAAAAAAATAATAAATAAATTAAACTAAATTAATAGTAATATTAAATCTCTAATGAGACGGGAAGGGGTATTTTATAAACCCCTACACACTTATATATGTATATGTCACATCAAATTAAAGCCCTTTCTGCCCTTTAAAAAATGGTATATAATATGTGTTTGTGCAATAAATGAGATAGGAATTATGGTTGAACATACACATAGCAAAAATGCCAAAATTGCTTGTGTCCTTATATGGTTAATATCTGCACTTTGCATGAACTGTAAAGCGCCTGTTTTACCAGATCTATTTTTAGAAGTATGTAGCAACATTTAATAGTTTTAGGTGGGAAAGCGCCATGGCGTCTATTTTTAGTAACATGTAGCAACATTGTAATAGTTTCAGGTGGGAAAGCGTCGTCCGAATTTCCAAAATTTACACCAAAATTTCAGACTAGGTCCGTTTCAGATTCTAATTTTTTTTGTGGGCGGACCTTGGATTTCGGAAGGTCAGAATGATGCGGAATACACCTTATTCATCCAAATTCCGAAATTAGCTGAACCCAATTGCACAAGTCTAATACACAGAGCCCACAAACTGGAGGCATAGACTTAGCTTCAAAAAGAACTAATTACCATTCTGTTCCAGAAATTAGCATACCTTGCCATATTGTGCCATCAAAAATAAAGGTTAATTAAAAAAATATTCATTTTTAAGAAAACTGTCTAGCAACATGGCTACTGGCCATTTTTTCTGTAAAATAGATTGTTTTTAAGGTTATGTTTTAATGACACAATATGGCACTTTATGCTTATTGCCTGTACAGTATTATAATTAGTTCTGCTTGAGGCCAAACTTACTCTTTGCAGTTTTACTAGAAACTAGTGTAAAAGCCTGTGTACATGGGCCAAGGTCCGGTTGATGTTAACCCTTCGTGTGCCAGAGGGGTATGCAACGCATTGCTTTGAAATGCGTTTCGTACCCCTCTGGCACTCAAAGGGTTAAGAGGCCAGTCCTGCTCTGCGCCCTGCCGCTGATGCAGTCATGCACTGTAGAGACTGTCCGAAAGAACAGAATGCTCCCATCACAGAACTCCCAGCATTCTGTGCGTTCAGGCAGTCTCTATGGCGCATGACGGCTTCTGACAGACATCTTAGCAAATTATTAAATAGGATGCTGCCAATGTGTAGGTTTTGTCTAGCATTTAAGGGTTTAAAGGCTTATTTAAATTAATGGGTTTTATTTGCCAACTAAGGTGTAATTGGTTTGCTCTAGAATTGCTTTAATTCCATTTTGTACCTCAGCCTTGGGTTGTTTGTATGAGAGAGAAAGAGTTGCATGATAGTGTGCTTGGGAAGGAAATGTGAATGGACATGAGATGAGTGTGGAGGTTTGTTGGTTTATATTCAATGGAAGCTAGTGTGTGTGGGCAGGAATGTGTGTGTGTGTGTGTGTGTGTGTGAGTGAGTATGCAGGAGTGGAGTTAATTTAAATATGGTGTGTAGCTGTACATAACTGGGTGTAGGGGTGTGGGCGTAGGTGTAATTATCATTGGGGTGAATGTACGATTACACCACAGCAGTTCCACTGGCATTAGTCTCCAAAGCTTTAGTGCATTCCATCACACATATTCCAGAATTACGATTTTAATGCTATCATACTATTAATATTTGCCTAATATCATGTACAGGAAAATGACTTAGAAATATACCAAATATCAGCACATTGTGAAGCAATGTGGTGCACACCCCTCTGATCATTGGATAGATATAGATGACTTTAATCTGAGGAAAGAAATGCCACAAAACTCTAGTACATTGATACACTATCCTCCCCTTGGCAAATTTAAAGGGAGAATTTTTACATAAACAGTAAATTGACATTAGGGAGGAGTATGATTAGAAAACCAGTCCCATGCCTGGTTCATCTCAGAATTGTATTTGTCCATAAAGATGAGTGAAAAATCCAATTTTGTTTTTGCTGGACTTTTTGTAAAAAATACATAGTTTGCTGCTTCATCAGCAGAAATGTCCATATATACAAAATACATAACATTTCCACATTTTTGCCACTGCTAATTAATTTCTCACTGGAACTTTGCCATTTCCACCAAATGTTTATATGTCTATGAGAACTGGCATTGCAGTACTGGCACTCAGACTCAGTATGTGCGATTCTATGGCTACCAGTTCAGTGGGACAAAGCTGAGGCTTAGTATGTATGGTTTTATGACTACTAGATGGATAAAACTGGGTTCCATAGCTACAGTGTAACAAGACTAGGGGCTTAGTATGCGTGGTTCTATGGTTACCAGTGCCTTGAGACTAGTCTGGAGGTCATTATGTGTGTTTCTATGTCTACCAGTGGGACAAGTCTAGGGGTCAGTACTTGTTGTGGGACAAGGCTGGAGGGTTAGTATGTGTGGTTTCATGGCTACTAGAGGGCAACGTTTGTGGAGTCAGTATTAGTGATGAGTGAGCGTGCTCGGCCGATGCTCGGATCGGCTCGAGCATCGCTCTGCTCGGCACATGGCGGTACTCGTCGAGTACCGCCATGTGCTCGCCCGCCATGTTCGGGTGGCGGGGATCTGTGCCGGAAGAGGCACAGATCCGAAGACGCTCCGCTGGACCACCAGGGACTGGAGGTACGGGGGCATTGCGGAGATGAAGGGGGCATTGCGGAGATGAAGGGGGACATTGTGGAAGAGGGGCATAGACTCTATGCCCCTCTTCCACAATGTCCCCCTTCATCTCCGCTATGCCCGTCTTCCACAATGTCCCCCTTCATCTCCGCTATGCCCCTCTTCCACAATGTGCCCCTTCATCTCCGCTATGCCCCTCTTCCACAATGTCCCCCTTCATCTCCTCTATGCCATAGAGGAGATGAAGGGGGACATTGTGGAAGAGGGGCATAGCGGAGATGAAGGGGCACATTGTGGAAGAGGGGCATAGCGGAGATGAAGGGGGACATTGCGGAGATGAAGGGGGCATTCGGAGATGAAGGGGGCATAGCGGAGATGAAGGGGGCATTGACCAGGCACCCTCCCCTCATCAGAGCAGGGGGTGCCTGGTGTCGCCCCATTGAAGTCAATGGGGCTCGGGTGCTCGGCCGAGCACTCGAGCCTCAGGGGGTGCTCGGTCAGAGCACCCGAGCATCGGGGTGCTCGCTCAACACTAGTCAGAATGTCTTGCTCTAGCTCTAACTGTGATACAAGACTGAGGGATTGATATTTGGGGTTCTATGACCCATTCCAATATAGGTCTTAATGTTTAAGTTGCAAAACCAGTGCAAACCAGTGCAAACCAGGCACACTTTGTAGACCTTTCCAATGAAGTCATTCTTTTTAAATAATGTGATTGTGGCTCTGTTGTCCCAGACAGGATTTCCCTGCATTCAGCACAGCGCTGACGTCAGGGAAAGGGGAGGGAGGGGGAACTGAACTTTTTAAGCACTACAAAACTATAAAGATTTTTAGTGGGACATTACTGTCCCTTCCAGTTTCGTCTGAACAAGAGTAATTGGAGCCTAATAGAGGCAGATCTCAGCTCCCTAATATCACTAATATGTCCAGCAACCATAGTAGGTAAGGACAAGAGGAAAGAGAAGGGAATATTAATACATGCACACATGAAAGAATACATCACACACAGCAGGAATCCTTTTCATTTATATCTTAAGAAAAACTGGCTTTGAAATCTGCTCCTGCTGCATGGTCAGTAAAGTAAAATGCCCTTAATTAAAATATTTGCATTTGAAATCAGACATAATATATTTATTTTTCTAGATCACTGGACATCTTTTCTCATTGCTGAGCTAAAGGAAAACACGATTTTAACTTTATACTCATTCAGGGTGATTTACTGTTAACCCCTTGAGAACCAAAGTGGAATGCAAAACCCGCTATGACCCCCTATGGAGAGGCTAGTTTACACCAGAACTAGTTTGTATCCGGGGCAAACTAACTGCACCATAGTGGACAAATAATAATGTCACAAATAACAATTGATTTAAATTACACTTTTAACCCTTTGCATGCCAGAAAGGTATCCAACTCATTGCATTGCAATGAGTTGGATACCTCTCAGACACTCAAAATTTTAAATCTTTAAATAGAGAGGTCTCCAGTGAGTGGCAAAACAATCAAGAGGTTAAATGAATAATGACCCTTTATTTTATCAAATTCCTTATACTTTCCATGATTTATTTTATATATTTTGTATTCTACATGTTTATGTTCCTGCCAGTGAGTTTGCAGGATCTCTGTTTCCAGAGAGCTTCTCATCGGTCAACCATTAAAGCAGGATAATGATACAATGTAACAATATCCCTGCAGCACTGATTTCTCTGTGTTCTGTCTGCCATATCACTTTTACATGGTATCTTTTCTACACTATATGAATATACCATCTGTCTCTGTATCTGACATACAGCTATCTGGAACCAGGGAGGTCAAAGGTGATGATGGAAAAAGTATAGACAATATTACATTACATTTTATGCATTTTATAAGTATGTGAAGTCAAAACAGAAAGATTACTATTTCTTTAGATTAAAAGGGATTTTAGTTGTCCCCTATGGTGCATTTGGTCTGCCCCATAATTACTACAGTTCTTAATATTACATTAACCTCACTATGAAATTCAAGCTGTGAAGCTGATATTAAGGAGCAAGATCACAAGGCAGCCCTTTGTATGGTACAGTAACTGTAAGAAGTCTTATTTTACATTACATTAAATACATATGGCTATATTCCACCGGGACAGATTGACTTCATTTGTATGGGAGGTGTTTAACTATCCCGCTTGAATAAATGTCTTTTAATCTCTTAATAGAAGTACTTACCTAGGCAGCAGGTATGGACAACTTTTGGCTCCCCAGCTGTTTGAGACTACAACTCCCATCATTCCCAGCAAGCCATCATCTAGTTGGGGATGATGGGAGCTATATTCTCCAACAGCTGGAGAGCCAAATGTTGTCTACGCCTGCTTGTCATGTGTAATTTATACAACTATCAAGGATATCTAGTTACAGTGTCTTGCTTTTAAATTCTGCAATCATCTTTAATTGTATATAACGAAAATTTAAACCATGGTCGCTACAATATATCAGGTAAAAATACAAACAACAAACTCACCCAGGCGCTGCAGCCTTGCAGATCCGGTGCTGCCCCCAACAGCCTCAGCCAAGACTTCAACAGACGAGAAGACAACAGGATGGGAGCACTACACGGATCTGCCATGCAATCAAGCCAATAGGAAACGGAATATAAAAATCCAAATTTTGATTCGTACAAAAACAATAAAATTAGTTCTGGAGATTCAAAGTTGAGAAGATCAAAACACTGCACACACGCCTAACGCGTTTCATGAGTGACCTCACTTAATCATTAATTTGGATTTTTATAATCCGTTTCGTACTGGCTTGATTGCGTGGCGGATCCGTGTAGCGCTCCCATCCTGTTGTCTTATCATCTTTAATTGAACAGGAAAATTTTTACAGTTTTGGGTATGTTTACAAGACTCTTTAGACTCATGGGTAGGGCTGGTTAAAACCATGGAGAAAGAGAGCCCCATCTAAGATTCTAATGGCGTGATGCAGGAAACGTGCGCAATCACTATTTCCCGTGTGAAAACCACTAGGGAATAGGTTTACGCATGATTTTGTTGAATTGCGCATGAAAATTCAAGGTTAGCGAACGGCTGCGCATATTTACTTTTTTTGTGGCCGTGGCTAAGATTTCCGAATCTGTGTGAGTGGAATAGCGAATGCGCCTAATGCAAGAACTGCTATTGCGAATGAATCTTTTCGTCTGTGTATTGTTGTCGTAAAATGGAATTTTTCATGCGCAATTCAAGAAGCATTCGGTATTTAACATCCTGGATTAGAACATGCACAAAATCTATCTGCGCACAAAAATGCCTTTATCTGATGTGAACGTTTCTTGCATCATGCCATAAAAGACCAGGTGAACATTCTCAATGAGTGAAATGCTCCTGTTACAGACTAGAGCCCAGTTTATATATAAAAACAGTAGGTACATGCCTGACTGCTGAGTGAATTACACCTTATTCTAAGTATGTTGAATTTCCTACTACTTTCATATTGTTTTGCTGATAAATTTGGAGAACCCAGAAAAAAACGCAGATCTGTTCAAACTGATTGAGAACACATTATGGGGTGACAGGAAGAAGGAGAGACAGGGGTTGAGAGGAACAGAGTGTGTGTATGTCTGTGTGGGGGGGTGCAGTAGTGTGGGGGAAAGAACGATAATGTAAACACTCTCCTACAGAAGGAAGAACTGAAAATGAAGGGGAGAGAGAAAGAAGGTGATATGGGAAACAGAGGCCTAAATAGAAGTCTCCGGGCCCTGGTGCAAGAAGTGCCACCCCCCCACACATTGGCCCCCCTCAACCACAGTGACCCACTCCACAATGCCCCTCAATCTCCACAATGTCCCCATCTCCTGCCACCTACCTGGAGCTCCCGCGAGGTCCTCTAAGTAATGCAGAGCACTGGGAGATGATGTCATCTCCCAGGGCTCTGCATTACTAGAGCGCCAGAGAGAGATTGCGGGAGCCAGGCTGAGGGGTTACAGGGGGTGGCTAGGCCCCTGGAGTGCACGGGCCTGGGCGCCATTGATGGGAAAGCAGACAGAGTGAATGAGGGGGAAAGAGTTGGGGAAATTATAGGATAACAGAACATGCTAGAGTGAGAACGTGAGAGCGAGAGAGAGAGAAAACAAGGGGGAGAGAGGGGGTGAAGTTGGGAGAGAGGGTTGAATTAGGAATAGGGGATATCCAGCAGATATGCCTGCCTAACCTGCTGAAGAAATTTAGGAAGATATTGCGATTGATAAGCAAAGGTAAGGTAGGCAAACTTATTTTTTTTTTTTTGTACATTTATATCACTTGATCACTTTTCCTGCTATTTGACTGGTTAACCCTTTGAGCACCAGAGGGATGCCTTGCAATGCATTGCACACCCCACCTGGCACTTAAAGGGTTAAAGAGGAAACTGAAATGGCTGAAATTGCAAAATGAATTTTGGGTTGTTGTTTATGAGTACCAATTCTATAAACTTTTTTGTTCATTCTGCTTCATTGTTTACTAAAATATTGAACTGCGAGTACAGCGTGAAATTTCCATCTAACTATGTATGTTCCAGTCCAGGTCCAGGGGTTTTGAAAATCTAGACTTGGTATGAACTTGATTTAATTATGAGCACCGATAGTGTCAGTGTATGTGTTCAAAATTCTACATTACCTATGTTCCAAACGTGTGTGTAATGTCAGAAATGGATTGAAAACCATGCCTCCAGCAAGGAATCCATACCTTACAATGGCCAAAGTTACATTAGAGCCAAATTTGACTTTGATGTGGCAACTTTTCATTCACAAGATTTCCTCTAATAGAAACATGAGTGACTGAAGTTGCCTCTAATAAAATTTATTTTAAATATGAAAATTATGTTTGATCAACCACAAGACCTTTGGAAGAGCTGAAAAATTATTCAAACCAGTCTTAAGAACAAAGCCGTTAATAGTAACATAGTTGACAAGGCTGAAAAAAGGCATGCATCCATCAAGTCCAGCTTATGCCAAAAACACCCCTGTTGATTAAGAGGAAGGAAAAAATAAAACATTGAAGCCATTTCCAACTTAGATCAAAGAGGGTAAAAAAATTCCTTCCTGACAGAATGGCAGTCATTTAGTTCCCTGGATAAACAACCTATCTGCATTGAAGCCATCTGTCATAATTTTCAATATTGTTCTGGCATCCATTGCTTTTTTGAAAGCAGTTACATTATTTGCAAGTACAACATCCCGAGGCAAGAATTCCATAGCTTTACTGTCTAAATTTCCATACAGTACTGTGTGCTTTAACGCTTGGTAATACTAGCAATACAGTTGTGTTAAATGTCAATGTATCCAGAGTTTGCCCCTTGGGGACTAGAAAGTATACACTGCCTTGCTTCAGTGTACATCCTTCTGGTCCTCAAGGGGCTACCTTTGTGATTTAGCCAGACTTTCTGCACCTCGAGTGGTTAAGTAAAAAGAAAACCTAATGAAAGTTATTGATCAGAACAATACAATAGAGAAAATGTAACCAAAAAAACAAAAAAAAAAAAGGAGGCACCAATAGTGCCTTATCACACTGGTAAAGTAATAATATATAAAACCATAGAATGTAACACTCACATTTCTAAATGGCTGTGTGTATACATATGTACAGGCACAGCATAAAGAGCATGTAGAGAGTTTCTTGCCGTCCCTGCTCGGTATATTCGATGTTGCAACTTGACTCCTCGTACACTTGAAGTAAAAGAAATGGACTGCTCCAAAAGTCCAATAGTAATTTGTCAAATACAAATACAATTTATTTCAAGTGTATTTAAAACCAATTAAAACATGAGCCTACAGTTTAACACGTTTCACAGTGGACTGCTCTGCTTGTTCAAGATATGTAGGTAACAAAAATGGAATGTCAAGTTGAAAATAAGGGTCCTTAGTGGGAGCATCCATCATAAAAGGATTTGATGATTATTAACCCTTTCAGTGCCAGAGGGGTACCAATACATTGCTTTACAATGCGTTACATACTCCTCTGGCACTCAAAGGGTTAATCCTTATCAATTGATGTTACTCCTCTGCTTTTAGTACCCTAGAAAGGTAGAGAAAGGTATCTTATGGACATGTGATTCATTGTTTACAAAGGTTTTTTTGAGTCATAGAGCAAAGCTCTGCTGTGATGAGGTTCTCTGACTACTAAATCAAAATCTCTATAACTAATAATCTATTTACAAAACAAAAAAATAAAAGAAATTATAGGTAGTTTAAACTTGATACACTTAATGAGAATAAAGGCTGTGTAACCGGTCAGTATTTAAATAAAAAAAATATTGTGACCACCCTACAGATGAGCATAATTTTTATTACAAAATAGAAGAAAAAAGAGAAAAAGCGCACACAAATCTAAGTATAGACTGCTTGCAGTATAAATCACACCTCCACCTTCTTCCAAACAGTGTTCTCTTTCACCGTGCCAAATAACACCCTCGAATCTGTGTCAGTTGCACTCACCTTATAGTGAGGCAAAACCGGCCTCTCAGTAAACAATGCCTTCACTGGATAACCCCCAGTGTCGGTTTCTTTGCTTAGGAACAGCTCGTGATGCTCTTAGCCTTCCACTCCTTCTTCAGATATAAATTCTTTAACCAGCACTCAAAAATGATAGAATCTGGAATATGTATAAGAGGGGGCCTACATACAAATTAAGCTAGAAACCAAAAAACACTTGTGACATTAACCAAATGTCGTATCTTTATTAGGGTAATCCCTAAAAAAATTGCACCATATAGCAATATATAAAAAATCAAATACTAGAGCAATTGTATACAAAATACAATAAAAATACAATAAAAGCAGAAAAATGGTTGAACTTAACCTCCCAACATGTTTTGCGATTTACACCGCTTCATCAGGGGCTTCATTGCATTTAAAATTCAAACCATTTAAGTACCTTTGGGAGCACTCGGTATTCCCGCCAAACCTCTGCCTGCGGCTCTGCCTCCAACTACCTTTTTTATTACACATTTATTTTATTTTTAAATAAATGTAGATATGAAGAGATTCAATCATTTAAATTATATGGTACTGTGGTAATGCAAACATACAGTATCATTTGAATATTAGACCAAAGAAGTTTAGAGAATGAAAAAGAAGGATTTTTGATGCTTTATATTTTTTATTTATTTATTAATTTTTTTGTCACTTCTGTTTTTCTATATAATTTTACACATGTGCAAAGGCTACATTTCCCTAATCAGTGATAAAGTGCTGCTATGAAACTCCAATCTGATGTAGCATAAATTGCCTAATCAGTAGCCAAAGCAACTTCAAAAATAAAGATTGGCTATGATCATTTCCAATGTTTTTCTATAGTTCATCTGAATAACTTCAAAAGTTTCCAAAGTGAATTATGACTAGTCATGATGATCATAAAGTAACACATACTTTTCATTTCTAATAAAGATGAACACATCTGCCATACCACATATGTTATCAGAATTTGGGGTAGTGCTACAGCGTCATCCCACCAGAAATTACCAGTAGCTAGAAGGTTATTTCAGTTCTGAACAATAATGGCTCCTTGACAGCCTTAATCAGGAAATTGGTTTAAGCAATATCTAAACAACAAGCACCTAGTATGCAAGATACTGCTGAGTTCGGCTCTTTCCTGTGCATGACCTCTGGTCTTATTACTTCAGCTCAGCGTTTAATCTTTGTCAGCCTCTGGACTTTGCTTGTTAGCTGGATATTCCCTTGTGTGCTTTCTGTCTTTGTCTTTGGCCAATGCACTTCACTAGTTTAGTGGATTTTTCTTTGTCCTTATGGTATTCTAGGTGTACCCTCAAATTGTTCCTCTTTATCTTCTTGAATAAAGCCCTTTGCATCTAATTGGACAAGAAAAGGTTGAGAGAGGGTAAGATGTTTTTGGTCAACTCAGGATTAAGGATTTATTATTATATTCCATAGCTGGCTATCAGATCTAATTGAGCTTTAAAAGAGGTAAACCATTCTGCTGTGAACATGCCACATTTGTGTTTTACTGGAACATACACAGATAGGATGAATGTTCCTTTTTAACATATTGATTCTGAATAAAAGCAAGGCATCAATGTGCTTATAATAATAGCCAGATTATCACAAAACAAACAAATTGTGTACAGAAGTGTTCCCACCTGTAAGTAACCCAGAACTGAGAGATAAAGAGTCATTTATCCCTCTGAGTGCCAGAGGGTTACACATTGCATTGCTCCACAATGTGTTGCACACTCAAATAATTAAAACTAGGCAGGGCAGCATGGTGCAGCACTATATAAACAGCCCTATCAACACTTTTAGTGCAAGGTCACTCACCTCTTCTTGCCTTAGAGGGAATAATGATCAGGAGTCTCTGCACCAAATGAATTAATGTGTTAGAATTTATCTGGGATTTTCTTAAGGTATTGCTAATCCTTGGTAACTGGTAGCAAGTATGATTATTTTGGAGCTACTGACATATTATCCTTCACTCTTACTTGTGTGTAGATAACAACTTTCATTGTTTAGTTGTTTGTTGATGAGCAAGATGAGTTCTGTAGTAGCACAACACTTTGCAAGAAACAAAACACGTATTTTGAAAGCAGGGTTTAATGTATCTTCTTATTTCCTATTTTATCCAGCCAGATAACAGAAAAAAGTAATCAGGGGTTGTCCAGAAATTAAAAGCAGATTCCTTTAAGGGGTAAGTGTACTGCTGCCTCGTTGTCTGGAGCTAAAACCAGATTATCTATGGCAAGTGGAGCAGGCCTTAGTCCGATATTGCCTCTTGAAGAAGTTAGTCCCATGATGGCCACGGTGGTCAGACTGTGGCACACTAGCTCTCTCATCACCATCCTGATGCTGAGATGAAAATTTGCAACATCCTCCAAAATGTCACAGATGGTTGTGGTCATGTTGATAGTCAATGTTGGTGGACTCTGCATCATTGGGTCTGGGGAATGTGGGCTTCCAGTCCCTTTAGCAATGGTGGTACCACTGCTAGTGTTAGTTACTTCCACCTCAGAGTCACTAGCCTCAGGTTCCATCCGGGTTGTCTTTTATTTTCCAGAAGTGGTGGTGGTCATAGTGTCAGCAAGCACTATTAATCACTAAGTAACTACTTTATATTTTTAATATTTGATTTTTTCTCCCCCCCGTCTCCTTCCACTCTGCTTTTCTTCTAAAATATGCCACGCTACAGTTTGGGAAATTATAGTTTATTTAATATATGGGTTGGAAGTTTTGCCCCATCAAATAACATACGTAGGTGGGAAATGGAACTATTCTTACCATATTTTCTGTGGTCTTAGCGAGGTCCCAGAAAATCTATTGGTTTCTGTATGGTGAAATTTCATGAAAAACATGTTTCCTGCCAAAGTTCCATTGGGAACAAAACAGGACTTTTTCCCCATCCCTGCTAATGACTTTTCCTCCTCAGAGTCAGTAGCCTCAGGGTCCATCAAGCGTCCCTTTGTTTTTTCAATATTTGTAGTGGTCATAGTGACAGCCAGAACTATGAACCACTAAGTAACCACTTTCTTATTTTTTAAATATTTGATTTCAATTTATTTCTCTCTCCATTGTCTATGACTGGCATTACAATCTATTGAACAATACTAGTGATGAGCGAGCACCCCAATGCTCGGATGTTCGGGTGCTCTGACCGAGCACCCCCTGAGGCTCGAGTGCTCGGCCGAGCACCCGAGCCCCATTGAAGTCAATGGGAGGACTCGAGCATTACACCAGGCACCCCCTGCTCTGATGAGGGGAGGGTGCCTGGTCCATAGGAAAAGGGCAGAAAAAGATGGAAACACTACAGAAATGGTTCAGGGACAGCATAGGGAGGATGTCTGGATGCACCTTGGACTCCAACATCGCTGCTGGGAACGATCTTTCGCCCGTAGTACGCCATTTTTACAGACTGACCGTAAAACACACAAAAAGGAAAATAAAAACGACTTTAGGCGAAAAATTGTTACCAAACAGTATTTGCTGTATATTTACTTGTATATCATCTGCAAATTCTCCCAAAAATTTCATCGATTTTCTGAAGTGAGGCCATGATTAAGAGGGAAACGTGCGCAGAGGCAAATTATCCCAAAAATTTCCTTGATTTTCAGAACTGAGGCCATGATTAAGAGGGAAACGTGCGCAGAGGCAAATTCTCCCAAAAATTTCCTTGATTTTCAGAACTGAGGCCATGATTAAGAGGGAAACGTGCGCAGAGGCAAATTATCCCAAAAATTTCCTTGATTTTCAGAACTGAGGCCATGATTAAGAGGGAAACGTGCGCAGAGGCAAATTCTCCCAAAAATTTCCTTGATTTTCAGAACTGAGGCCATGATTAAGAGGGAAACGTGCGCAGAGGCAAATTCTCCCAAAAATTTCCTTGATTTTCAGAACTGAGGCCATGATTAAGAGGGAAACGTGCGCAGAGGCAAATTCTCCCAAAAATTTCCTTGATTTTCAGAACTGAGGCCATGATTAAGAGGGAAACGTGCGCAGAGGCAAATTCTCCCAAAAATTTCCTTGATTTTCAGAACTGAGGCCATGATTAAGAGGGAAACGTGCGCAGAGGCAAATTCTCCCAAAAATTTCCTTGATTTTCAGAACTGAGGCCATGATTAAGAGGGAAACGTGCGCTGAGCTGACCATCTAAAACATTATGGGTGAGGGTCTGCTGCAGAGCTGACCATCCTAAACATTATATGCGAAGGCCCGCTAGTGAGCTGACGCTATAAAACATTATATGAGAGGGCCCGCTAGAGAGCTGACCCAATAAAACATTATATGAGAAGGCCCGCTGGTGAGCTGACCTATATAAAAATTGGCAAACAGGGCCCGCTGGTGAGCTGGCCCTATATAAAAATTATATCACAGGGCCCGCTGGTGAGCTGGCCCTATATAAAAATTATATCCCAGGGCACGCTGGTGAGCTGGCCCTATATAAAAATTATATCCCAGGGCATATGGAAGAGGAGGAGGAGGATGAGAACATTAAGAGTCAACCATATACCCGTTTTTGGGGTGGAAGGGGTGAATGGGAATACAGAGTATTCCCATCATTGTAAATAACATATATAAAGTGAGTTTATGTTCCCCCGGGGCTTTCCTCCAGTGGAGTGGAGAAGTCAGGGGAAATCCAGGCCTTGTTCATTTTTATAAGTGTCAACCTATCAGCATTGTCGGTGGAAAGGCGGATACGCTTATCTGTTATGATGCCACCAGCAGCACTAAATACCCGCTCAGACAGAACGCTGGCGGCAGGGCAGGCCAGCACCTCCAAGGCGTAGAGTGCCAGTTCATACCACGTGTCCAGCTTGGACACCCAGTAGTTGTAAGGCACAGAGGGATCATTGAGGACGCTGACACGGTCTGCTACGTACTCCTTCACCATCTTCCAAAACTTTTCCCTCCTTGTGACACTAGGCTGCGCATCAGGGTGAGGGTGCTGGCGGGGTGTCATGAAGGTGTCCCACGCCTTGGAGAGTGTTGCCCTGCCTTTGTCGGAACTGCTGTGTGCTCCCCTTTTCTCCCCTTCTCGGTTGGCCAAGGTAGCACGTACTCTGCCGCCAGCGTTGTCAGATGGAAAATTTTGGAGCAATTTTTCAACAAGAACCTTCTGGTATTGCACCATTTTGCTTGTCCTCTCCACCGGAGGAATGAGAGATGAGAAATTCTCTTTGTAGCGGGGGTCCAGAAGGGTGAACACCCAGTAATCCGTGTTGTCTAAAATGCGTACAACGCGTGGGTCACGGGAAAGGCAGCCTAACATAAAGTCAGCCATGTGTGCCAGAGTACCAACAGTCAAGATTTCGCTGTCCTCACCAGGAGGATGACTCTCAATATCCTCATCCTCTTCCTCCTCTTCTGCCCACCCACGCTGAAGAGATGGAACTAAAGTTCCATGGCTACCCTCTGTAGCGGAGGCAACCGTGTCTTCCTCCTCCTCCTCCTCCTCCTCCTCCTCCTCCGCCTCCTCCAATTGTCGCTGAGAAGACGAAGTGAGGGTGCTCTGGCTATCACCTTGTGTAAGCTCTTCCTCCCCCATTTCCACCTCTTCCACATGCAAAGCGTCGGTTTTAATTGTGAGCAGCGAGCGTTTCAGTAGACACAGAAGTGGGATGGTTACACTGATAATAGCGTTATCGCCGCTCACCATCTGTGTCGATTCCTCAAAATTGCGTAAAACCTCGCAGAGGTCTGACATCCATTCCCACTCCTCACTTCTGATTACAGGAAGTTGAACGGAGAGGCGACGACCGTGTAACAGCTGGTACTCCACTACTGCCCTCTGCTGCTCACAAAGCCGGGCCAACATGTGGAAGGTGGAGTTCCAGCGCGTGCTCACGTCACACAGCAGCCGGTGAGCTGGCAATTGTAAGCGCTGCTGCAGCTTCAACAGGCCGGCCGAAGCTGTAGATGACTTACGGAAATGTGCACACACGCGGCGCACCTTGGTCAAGAGATCATGCACATTGGGGTAGGTTTTTAGAAATCGCTGCACCACTAAATTAAATACATGCGCTAGGCATGGTACGTGTGTGAGCTTGCCGAGCTCCAAAGCCGCCACCAAGTTACGCCCATTATCACACACAACCATGCCTGGTTGCAGGTTGAGTGGCGAGAGCCACTGCTCGGTCTGGTGACTAATCCCCTGCAACAGCTCTGAGGCCGTGTGCTGTTTGTCCCCAAGGCAGATCAGCTTCAGCACGGCCTGTTGACGCTTCCCCACTGCAGTGCTACACTGCTTCCAGCTACTGGCTGATGGGGGAGTGGCGGTGTGTGTAGAGAATTCGGAGGTGGAAACGGAGGAGGAGGAGCCAATAACGTAGGTGCTGGTGGAAACCCTGATGGAGGTAGGGCCCGCAATCCTCGGCGTGGGTAGCACCCGTGCCATCCCAGGGTCCGAGTCGCTCCCAGCCTCCACGACATTCACCCAGTGTGCCGTCAGGGAAATGTAGCGTCCCTGGCCACAAGCACTTGTCCATGTGTCAGTCGTTAAGTGGACCTTCCCAGTAACTGCGTTGGTCAGGGCACGGGTGATGTTACGGGACACATGGTGGTGTAATGCGGGGATGGCACACCGGGAAAAGTAGTGGCGGCTGGGGACCGCGTACCGAGGGACAGCTGCTGCCATCAGGCTGCGGAAGGACTCAGTGTCCACAAGCCTAAATGGCAGCATTTCGATGGCCAGTAATTTTGAAAGGTGTGAGGTTAGTGCTATGGCCTGTGGGTGGGTGGCTGGGTACTTTCTCTTGCGCTCAAATGCCTGGGGTAACGACATTTGGACGCTGTGCTGGGACAGGGAAGTGGATGTGGTCGCTGATGGTGCTTCAGATGGTACAGGTGCAGGGCGGGAGGTATGCGGGCCTGCGCCTTCGACAGGCGATTGGCCGGCACCGAAAACAGGGGAAGAGGAGGCAGTGGTGTGGCCTGCAGACACAGATGGGCGATCCAGGCGTTCCTCCCACTTACTACGGTGCTTGGATGCCATGTGTCGGATCATGCTGGTGGTGGTGAGGTTTCTAGTGTTCATGCCTCGGCTCATTCTGGTGTGGCACAGGTTGCAAACTACAATTCTTTTGTCGTCCGCACTTTCCTTAAAAAAACGCCATACCGCGGAACACCTACCCCTTGGCAAGGTAGATTTACGCAAGGGGGTGCTCCGTGGAACATTTGCGGGCCGGTTTGGTGCGGTCCGCCTTCTTTCTGTAGCCACACCACTGCCTCTTCCAGCCTGTTGCGGTGCTGCAGATGGCTCACCCTCAGGACTGCTGTCATCGCTCGGCTCTACACCTTCCCAGGTGGGGTCAGTCACCTCATCGTCCACCAAGTCCTCCTCCACTTCCTCACTCTGATCATCCTCCTCAAGTCTTGATCCCACCACATACTCAGTCATTGACAACTGTATAACATTCTCCTCAACAAGGTCTTGAGACGGAAATAGTGGTTGATTTAATGGCAACTGTGTCTCATCATCATCATCATCATCATCCACTACTTCCTTTGACCTTAAATGCCGTTCACATCTGTCATCTTCTTGTGATTGGGTAGCCTCTAGAGGTTGTGAATCAGGGCACAAGATGTCATGTTCCTCTGCAAGCGTGCTTGGAGAGAGGGTCAAATGAAGGATTGGTGATGAGACGAGCTCATCACTATATCCCAGTGTGGGATCACTTCTTTGACCAGACCGTGTATGGTGGGAGGAAGGATGATCAGAGTGAGGATTATGTTGACCAGACTCTTGGCTACTGAGAGTGGACTTGGTGGAAGACAGGGTGGTGCTTAACCGACTGGAAGCAGTATCAGCTGTCATCCAACCGACCACCTGTTCGCACTGGTCGGACCTCGAGAGTGATGTCCTGCGACGCCCTGTGAAATCAGACATGAAGCTAGGTATGGTGGATGTCTTTCTTTCTTGTGCTCTGGCACCAGGCACAGTTTCTCCGTGTCCTGACCCGCGCCCTGAACTTTCAGGATCACGTCCACTTCCCCGTCCCTTTTTACCCGCCTTCTTCATCTTACACGATATATATGACTTTAATATATATGAGTTTGAAAACTTAACAGTATTTCTTACTATTCTGCAACTCTGCAGAGTACACAGAATAGGCTGCTAAACTGCGGTGACACACACTGAATGGAATATGTGACTTTAATATTTGAGTTTGAAAACTTAACAGTATTTCTTCCTATTCTGCAACTGTGCAGAGTACACAGAATAGGCTGCTAAACTGCGGTGACACACACTGAATGGAATATGTGACTTTAATATTTGAGTTTGAAAACTTAACAGTATTTCTTCCTATTCTGCAACTGTGCAGAGTACACAGAATAGGCTGTTAAACGGCGTTGAAACACACTGAATGGAATATGTGACTTTAATATTTGAGTTTGAAAACTTAACAGTCTTTCTTATAATTCTGCAACTGTACAGAGTACACAGAATAGGCTGTTAAACGGCGGTGAAAGACACTGAATGGAATATGTGACTTTAATATTTGAGTTTGAAAACTTAACAGTATTTCTTATAATTCTGGAACTGTACAGAGTACACAGAATAGGCTGTTAAACGGCGGTGAAAGACACTGAATGGAATATGTGACTTTGATATTTTAGTTTGAAAACTTAACAGTATTTCTTATAATTCTGCAACTGTACAGAGTACACAGAATAGGCTGTTAAACGGCGGTGAAAGACACTGAATGGAATATGTGACTTTAATATTTGAGTTTGAAAACTTAACAGTATTTCTTACTATTCTGCAACTCTGCAGAGTACACAGAATAGGCTGTTAAACGGCGTTGAAACACACTGAATGGAATATGTGACTTTAATATTTGAGTTTGAAAACTTAACAGTATTTCTTATAATTCTGGAACTGTACAGAGTACACAGAATAGGCTGTTAAACGGCGGTGAAAGACACTGAATGGAATATGTGACTTTAATATTTGAGTTTGAAAACTTAACAGTATTTCTTATAATTCTGCAACTCTGCAGAGTACACAGAATAGGCTGTTAAACGGCGTTGAAACACACTGAATGGAATATGTGACTTTAATATTTGAGTTTGAAAACTTAACAGTATTTCTTATAATTCTGGAACTGTACAGAGTACACAGAATAGGCTGTTAAACGGCGGTGAAAGACACTGAATGGAATATGTGACTTTAATATTTGAGTTTGAAAACTTAACAGTATTTCTTATAATTCTGCAACTGTACAGAGTACACAGAATAGGCTGTTAAACGGCGGTGAAAGACACTGAATGGAATATGTGACTTTAATATTTGAGTTTGAAAACTTAACAGTATTTCTTACTATTCTGCAACTCTGCAGAGTACACAGAATAGGCTGTTAAACGGCGTTGAAACACACTGAATGGAATATGTGACTTTAATATTTGAGTTTGAAAACTTAACAGTATTTCTTATAATTATGGAACTGTACAGAGTACACAGAATAGGCTGTTAAACGGCGGTGAAAGACACTGAATGGAATATGTGACTTTAATATTTGAGTTTGAAAACTTAACAGTATTTCTTATAATTCTGCAACTCTGCAGAGTACACAGAATAGGCTGTTAAACGGCGTTGAAACACACTGAATGGAATATGTGACTTTAATATTTGAGTTTGAAAACTTAACAGTATTTCTTATAATTCTGGAACTGTACAGAGTACACAGAATAGGCTGTTAAACGGCGGTGAAAGACACTGAATGGAATATGTGACTTTAATATTTGAGTTTGAAAAATTAACAGTATTTCTTATAATTCTGGAACTGTACAGAGTACACAGAATAGGCTGTTAAACGGCGGTGAAAGACACTGAATGGAATATGTGACTTTAATATTTGAGTTTGAAAACTTAACAGTATTTCTTATAATTCTGGAACTGTACAGAGTACACAGAATAGGCTGTTAAACGGCGGTGAAAGACACTGAATGGAATATGTGACTTTAATATTTGAGTTTGAAAACTTAACAGTATTTCTTATAATTCTGCAACTGTACAGAGTACACAGAATAGGCTGTTAAACGGCGGTGAAAGACACTGAATGGAATATGTGACTTTAATATTTGAGTTTGAAAACTTAACAGTATTTCTTATAATTCTGCAACTCTGCAGAGTACACAGAATAGGCTGTTAAACGGCGGTGAAAGACACTGAATGGAATATGTGACTTTGATATTTTAGTTTGAAGACTTAACAGTATTTCTTCCTATTCTGCAACTCTGCACAGTACACAGAATGTGCTGCTACACTGCGGCGAAGCACACTGAATGGAATATGTGACTTTGATATTATAGTTTGAAGACTTAACAGTATTTCTTCCTATTCTGCAACTCTGCACAGTACACAGAATGTGCTGCTACACTGCGGCGAAGCACACTGAATGGAATATGTGACTTTGATATTTTAGTTTGAAGACTTAACAGTATTTCTTCCTATTCTGCAACTCTGCACAGTACACAGAATGTGCTGCTAAACTGCGGCGAAGCACACTGAATGGAATATGTGACTTTGATATTTGAGTTTGAAGACTTAACAGTATTTCTTCCTATTCTGCAACTCTGCACAGTACACAGAATGTGCTGCTAAACTGCGGCGAAGCACACTGAATGGAATATGTGACTTTGATATTTTAGTTTGAAGACTTAACAGTATTTCTTCCTATTCTGCAACTCTGCACAGTACTCAGAATGTGCTGCTAAACTGCGGCGACGCACACTGAATGGAATACGTGACTTTGATATTTTAGTTTGAAGACTTAACAGAATGTGCTCTAATCTGCAACTTTGCACACTAAACAGAATGTGCTCTAATCTGCAACTTTGCACACTAAACAGAATGTGCTCTAATCTGCAACTTTGCACACTAAACAGAATGTGCTCTAATCTGCAACTGTGCACACTAAACAGAATGTGCTCTAATCTGCAACTTTGCACACTAAACAGAATATATATATTTTTTTTTTTTTTTTTTTGTTTTTTTCCCCCCACACCAAATAACCTGCTGCCCCCACACACAGTAGTCCTAAAAAGGACTTTTGGTTCTTTTTTTTTCACAATTTTTGTTTTTTTCCTCCCTACACTGCCTTTCCCTTCCTATCCTCAGCTCTCCCTGGCTCAGACTGAGCCGAACTCGATGGTCAGGTGCTATACAGCACCTGACCACGGGTTCTGGCCAGCCAATCAGTGTAATGCCAGCAGCCAACATGGCTGCTGGCATTACACCGATGTCAGAGCCTCCCTGCACGTTTATTGGCTGCGCAGCAGCCGCAAAACGTGCGGGGAGGAGACCCGAACATGGCGGGCGAGCACATGCGGTACTCGTACGAGTACCGCCATGTGCCGAGCAGAGCGATGCTCGAGCCGATCCGAGCATCGACCGAGCATGCTCGCTCAACACTAAACAATACATTTTCTTACCAGGTGACTTAGGATTTGTTTCTAAACAGAGAGCCTATTTTAGGATAACATTTGGATGTTAACGTATTAAAACAGTTAAATACATTTAGACTTTCAAATATTGTTTATTTTCCACTCCTTTCTTAACTAAGTTGTAAAGCAGTACTGGAGGAAATCTCCCATCTAGCACTCACAAGGCTAAAAAGATTATCCCTTTGAGTGCTGGAGGGTGTTCAGTGCATTGATTTGTGATTTGGTGTCTACCCATCTGGTATTCAAAAGGTTAAAAAGATCAATTTAAATCAATAGGATCTTTGGGATTGTGTCCTAACTCTGTGGTGTAATTGGTTTTGTCCCAGAATAACCTTAGTTTTATTTTTAACATTGTGCCATTTCTGTTGTAGATACTAAAAATTTTATATCCTAGATGTGGGTTTTATTATTGAACGTTTTAGGTGCATGAACACCGTTTACAGTATGTATTCGCTTTCCCTTCAGCATATCCTTAAAGTGATTTGGAATCCTGCATGGAGTACAAATCGAGGTTGTGCCCTTTATATATAGAAGTTACAGCCACCTCTCCATATCTCATTGTATTCATTTAATGTAGGATCAGATGTCATCCAGAATAACCGTGAAGGTTTTCACCTTGGACCTTATTTGATTCATACTCGGCATAACTTGTGTTTTTGCCTACAAGCATTGTGTGATGATTTCTATCATTCTTCGTGTCTTTGTCCAATTCCTTTTTTAACTACTTGGATGGGAATGATGTCTCAAACATATTGCAAAGCAACGTGTTGTATTTGTCTCTAGCATCCAATAGTTAATCTCTAAATTAAGAATGGTCAAAAACTTCTGAAGAAATTCCAGTGAAAAGTTCTATTATTATACATTTTTCCACTGCAGCCCCAGCAGCTTTTCACTGCACTAATAGACATAGAGCCACACATACTGACCTCCAGCCTTGTCCCACAATAGCCATAGAACAACATTTATTGATCAGCCAGCCTTGTCCCATTGTCTGGTAGGCAGGATGGGCAACATGAAACCCTCCAGTTGCTGGCAGACTACAACTTCCATTGATCAGCTTGAATGTAATGCTGTGAATTGTAATCTGGCTGTTTCTGAAGAGCCTCACATTGCTAGCCACTGTTTTACTGACCCCAGCCATATTCCACATTAGTCAGAGAGCCACACAAACTGACCCCCAACCTTGTCCCACTTCACTGGTTGTCATAGAACCAAACATACTAACCATTTCGGCCTTGTTCCATTTTAGCCAAAGAACCACAAATACTGACCTTTCACCCTTGTCCCAAGGCACTGGTAGCAACAGAACACATGTTGACCTTCAGGCTTGTGCGACAAGAGCCACAGAGCCACACATACAAACCTGTAACCTTGTCCCACAGTAGCCAAAGAACTACATATACTTATCTCCTAGCCTTGTCCCACAGTAGCCACAGAACCACATATACTGACCTTTACCATGTCCGACAGTAATCATAGAACCACACACATACTGATGTTCAGTCTTGTCCCATGGTAGTCATACAGCCACATATACAGACTACCAGCTTTGTCCCACAGTAGCCATAAAATCACATATACTGATCACCCAGCCTTGTTCATCCTTAGCCATACAGCCACACATACTGACCTTCAGCCTTGTCTTATGGTATGATATGTCTTATGGTAAGCCAGTGTAAAGGAAATTAAGGACAACAGTTTGTCCTTAGACATAGTTACAGGGTTCTCTCTCCTGTTGTTGGCTACAAAGGGTGTAGTGAGGCCGGTGAATCTGAATAGCTGCTGGATCACAGGAACACCGATCTCCTGAATGGGGGTCAGAGAGGACCCTTTAAATCATTCAGGAGACTACACATACTTCTAGTCCAAACGACTAACAACTTTATTCAGTGTAAAATAGGCTTCTTATAGGGAAAATACACACAACGGGACAATTCTAGTGTAAACAGTGGGAAAATGCTTGGTGATGGATACAATAGTACAGTACTCGGGGAACAATGGAGCATACACATGAAACAATGTGAGGGTAAACATTACACAGTGGGAAACCACACAGAACATGGAACTCTGCATAATTCAGTCTTGCCACTCCAGTTCCTAGCCAATTCGAATTGGAGAGACAAGGAACAGGCGGCCAATCAGGACCTGGGCTACAATTCTCCATGGGAGAGTGAATTACCAAGGCCCCTCGCGTAAGTCAATTATGTCTCTCCGGCTCCCCAACCATTGGGGAGGCGACCAATTGGATAAGAGCCTACCTGTCCCGTACAACTTGTAATGCACATCCAAGATGGTGCCTACGTCATTGTCTATGTTGGCCAATCCGGGGTGCACCGACTATTCAAATGAAAGGCGACAGTGTCATTTGTATCCCTGCTGCCCGGGAAATGATACAGGATGTGAAAGTCAGCTCTTTTTCATTTACATAGTAACATAGTAAATAAGGTTGAATAAAGACACAAGTCTATCAAGCCTTGGCCAGGGACCCTACTATCATAATTAGGCAAGCTGATAAAGTGGGAGGTATAGTTCTTCTAGACTACTCTTCTTATAGAGAAGAAGCTCTTCAGCAATTATAAGATACTCAGTACTATAAAAACTAGACTGCCACTGTTCTATATAAGAAAGTGACTGACTCTGTAATCCTCTTAGGTTATAATAATTGGTGGATCAGTTGTGAGACTAAAGATTTTTTAATACAGAATTATCCTAAACCCCGGTGTTCTATACAATACCGGAAATACATAAATCTCTTGACCATCCGCCTGGAAGACCTATAATCTTGGCCCAGGATTCTATCTGTCAACCCATTTCACAATTTATTGATTTTTACCTGCAGGATTATGTTGTTAAAATACAGAGCTATGTCAAAGACTCTCAATAAATTACCTAAAATGATACTTTGCTAGTAACACTGGATGTGTCAAGCCTCTATACTAACATTCCTCACTCCTTGGGCAAGGAAGTAGTCAGTGCAATTCTTGAATCTGATACAGCTTACAGGGGGCCGCCAGTAGACTTCATGCTGTTGCTAAATGATATAGTGCTTAATACAAATTATTTCAAATTTGAACATTATTATTATTTGCAAATTCAAGGGACAGCTATGTGGTCAAATATGGTGCCCTCTTATGCATGTATTTTTATGGATTACTCCAAACTGCACATTTTCTCGAGTGAATATGTGTCAAGTATTCTCTTTTAAAGGCGATAAATTGATGATGTCTTTCTGCTGTGGGAAGGTGATGCTAATTCTGTACAATCCTTTGTGAAGTATTTAAATTATATTGATTCAACCATTTGTTTCACTTTAAATTTTGATTCTTTTGTGATTTAATTTTTAGATATGACTGTGTATCATGATAATGGTTTTCTTAATACCAAGATGTATACAAAGAGTAAGGATCGCAACACCTTCCAACATGCAGACAGTCATCACCCAATGCCGCTTAAGAGAGGCCTGCCATGCTCACAGATGGTCTGTGTAGTCCGTACTACCTCTGACCCTGTTCTATGTGCCCAGGGATTGATTGATATAGGTAATAAGTTTAGAGAAAGGGGCTATGACCCTGTTGTTATAAATGAGGCTATTGACAAACCCAGTGCACTTGACATAGATACCTTACTCTTACCCCAGCAGACAGATGCCAAGAAGTCAGATAGATTTTGCATACAGACCACTTCTCTACCTCTTCATATAAAATCAAAGAATGTGTTTTAATATTTTGGCCCATTTTAGAGAGAGACCCTAAGTTGGGCCAATATTTTTGTAGACCTCCTTTATTCTGTTTTCGTAGAAAAAAAAATTTGAGAGATTTGTTAGTACAGGCAGACCCTATGGATAAATACAGTGACAATAAAAGTTGGTTAAAATGCCCTATTGGTGTGACTAGATGTAGGGGCTGTAGTAATTGTGGCAATTTCATCACAGACAAAACAGAACCACATAACAACTGCACCTACATGATTAAGGATAACCTTGACTGTGACAGTAAATATGTGATATATATTGTCATCTGCCCGTGTGGATTATTGTACATGAGGAAAACTACAACCACTTTGAAAGAACGGATCAGTAATAATCATAAACGTTCAATCAGGAAGGCACTAGAGGGCAACTTGGGGGCCAGCCAGATTGCCAGACAACCATTGGTAAGACATTTTGCATTAGCAAACATAAAATGATAGATTTCAAGTTCATGCCCATTGCTCACATTTACCCATCTAAGAAAGGGGGTAATCAACATCAATTTAACAAATGGAAGCCAGAATGATATATAGACTGAACATGCTGCATCCTAATGGACTTAATTTTGAATTAAAACTAAGTTCATTCCTTTGAATTTTACTTATTGAACTGGGTAAGCATAAAGGTGAACCCACTGTTTACACTGGCTTTACACTCTGCCCAGTTTTTTGCAATGAAATGTTTAGGGTGCCTCTCTGGCTGGCAATGGTTTAAATGAAGTGCTTATCCCATTGAATACAAGATACTTCTCAAACACATTGCCAGCATTCAAGAGGTTATGGGCAATTATTTTGGCCTGAGGGCCACAACTCGCTTTACTTTTTTTTACTATAGCCATAGTTGAACAGCAGCTCCAAATAGAAAAACAAAAAAAAAATTGTATGTGTAAAAATATTGACAGGAAGGAAGAGATGTGAGTTGTGTGTGAAAATGACTGTCATGTCTGGCTGTTTGATCACACATTGGAGGGCATTTTCTAACTTATTTTCTAATGGCTTGAAGATGGATTGGCCTGCACATAGGCACAAAGCATGCTACTCCTGATTTGAGCCTATGACAAAGGTGTTCTACTGGCAATCAGCCAGAACATTTTTGCAGTCTTCTTAAAGGTATAGTAATACTTTGTTTTATCTTTATTTTATTTTGTAGGCATAAAAAAAACATGAAGAACGATATAAGTCTTATCTCTCAAACCTTTATGGTTTAAGAGATATTCACAAGCAAATTATCCACCCCCTGTTCAGCCAGATCAGAAGGAAGGTGCCCAGGTAGACTGCAGAGAGGGACAATCTTCAATTAAGATAAGGGAAAAAGCTGAAAAACTTGTCAAGGGGGGAAGGGCTTTCATTGTTCTCATAGGAAGAAGATTGTCCCCTGCTGTTATCTGTCTGGTCTTATAACCAGATTCACATCTGAGAAGAGATGGCTTACACTAGGAAAAAGGGGCGGGAGGGGGAAACTTTGTTTGTGAATATCTCATAAACCATAAAGGTTTGAGAGATAAGACTTATATCATTCTTCGTGTTTTTTTAATGCCTACAAAATAAAATAAAGTTAAAACGAAGTATTACTATCCATTTAAATCTGTCTGCTCCTGATAGCAGGTGGCCATTGTAAGGTAATTTGACATCATCAGCATGTGTCTGCAGTGCACTCAGGAGCATTCCTGATAGTACCTAGTTGTAGAGCAATCTATACCCCTGTCTCTACATCACTGTTTCTCAACCAGGATGCCATTGCACTTTGTGTGAAATGGGAAATTTCAGTTTGAAATGTTTATTTCTGGGAACTATTTTGTACAATATGCATGTTCATTATATTTATCAGATCTAATAATAATACTTATATTTATTTATTTCTACCTTTAATTACATCCTTGAAAAATAGCCTCCAGAATATAAGGGATGCCTTAAAAACTGCAGACTCCAGATAGGGGGTTCCCAGAGTCAAAAAACATTTGAGAACTACTGCTCTACACTTAATTCAGGCAGGTACATTGGGGGTGGACATGACTCTTCATGTTGATCAACCTAAACTCCATGTGGCTTATGCACTAAAGCATGTTAAAGGGGTGATAAAGAGGAGATGACTTCTCCAGTGATATCACATCTCCAGTTCCTATGTTGTTCTCTAGAGCCTATGCATTAAGCTCTCCAAAGTTAGAGAAATCTTAGTGCATTGGCTCCATAGAATAACATAGGAAATGTAGAGGTAATATCACTGGAGAAGTCATCTCCGCTTTATCAGCTCTTTATCATACTTTATGGCATCTCTCCAATGTTTGCTAGTGCCCCAGAACTCACTCTTACACATTAATCTAATTAATCCTTCCTTTGGCATGTGAGTTTGAAATGCATAACACATTTACCAGCAATGGAGGGGTCAATGTCAATAAAAAAATACATTGTAAAGTAGCCCAACTCCACCATTCTCTATTCTAAACCATGCAGTGTAACCCACCTTTTATGAGATGAACAGGCAAACATCCCAAACATTCAATTTTATTTAAATCCTTAAAAGGATAGTAATGTTTCACAATAAAATCAGCTCCAATTAATCATAATAGTGTTTGAGCCTTTTACTGATGTAACACTGTTCACCTCAGAGCAGCAAGATTGTCCGGATGGATTGCAGAGAAGCACAATCTTCAGTGACCATAAGGAAAAACCTGAAAACCCTGTCAAGGGGGGCAGGGAGAGTGTCCCTTCCTGTGGTTGTCTGGTCCCAGGACCAGACTCCAAATCTGAGGGGAGGTGGCTTACACTAGTTAAAGGGGCAGAAGGGGCATACTTTATCATTCAATTACTCTTGAATTATAACTCTGAAGGTATTGAAATAACACTCTCCATGGCTCAAATACTATGAATATTAATTGGAGCTGCCGTTTTTGTGACACAATACTATCCCTTTAAATAAAATATGGAGAAAAAAATATCTCCCTCCCCACATCTCCCCATGACAATCAGATCAGAATGGAGAATGCATTTAAAGTAATGTTGAGAGTGTGACCTGTTAAATTTTCATTCTCCAGGACCTCATATTATTTTAAAAACATTTTCTATCCTGATCTAAGATTCAAATTTTGTGAGCACCTCAGTGGTGCTGGCCACCCCAACATTCTCAATTATAGGTGTTGCCAATGCAATCTCACTGCCCTGCAGCAGTTGTATACCCATTTACAGGCTGTAATTTAACTCCTTTGATGTTACATATTTCTCCAACACGTTTCAGAGCAATATGTTGGAGGTCTAATAATCAAGGGATTAAAGCTTTTTTTGTTGTTTTTGCTTGTTTTAGGCCAAGGGTATTTTCTGTGCCAGGAAATAGTGGATGGGACTGGGGAAAAGGTCATGTGGGAGTGCAGGTGTGGCCATGGTCAGATCTAAGATAATCTAGAATGCCTTGCCTGGAGTTGCATGGGATATAAATCCAACCCTGTACCTATCAGACTGAAAAGTGAAACAGTTACTAGTAAACTACAGCAGTAGGCAAACATAAATAAAATAAGTAATTGACTGCTGCATGTAGGACTCCTACCTAGATAAGTCAATTAGTCACATTAAGGGATGCTTATTCCTTTGGGTATGGTTCACCATTTAACATTAGTGTACCAATATTTTGTGTAATACAGAAAATAAAATTGATTCCTCTAACTTCAACTCATGCAGCCTCTGATTTTCTTCCTACGAACGGAGAAGCACAGAGGCTTTAATAAATCACAGAGAACATTATACTCTCTCCTACCCACATGCAGTTAGAATCTCAGTCTCTGTGTAACTGCACCTTAGGCCACTAAGAAGAATAATTGCAAACAGAAGAGGAAAGTAATATCTAAACTGTAAATAAGTTACAAGACTCACCTGCAGCTGAGTGAATATTATGAAATCAGGGAACTGGGGATTAGAGAGAAAACCTTGGGGCAAGTTTGTGCTTGACAATTCTGGAGCAATTTCTCTGTTTAGGTGAAATGTGGTGGTAAACTGGCCTTTAGAAGTTAAGAAATAAATGTTGTTAGTTATACTACAAGATGCATGGCATTGATTTGTTTTAGAAGGAGGTATAAGTAGGGTATGATGATAGTCTTGTCTAAAAATGCTGCTAAGATATATGTGACTGAATGGAAAATAAAACAAATCAAAGGCCTGGCAAAGTTCATATGTACACATTCATCTTCTAATTTGCAACTGGTGCAAATAGCATACAATTTTAACTTAACCCCTTTGATGTTACAGACATCTAGCAACCACAGTGTTACTGAAGACCCTTGAATGATAGAAATATGTCCAATGCACTTGTTCACAATGTGTTATATTAGAAAATAATAAATCTTATATGCCCTGAGACAATGCAAAGGATTTTATTACAATGCAGGCCGTAATGTGGAATTCTTTGACATGTTGGCTGTTTTGACATATATTATAGATATGATAATAAATGTATATGATATATTTTAATCTGAGAAAAACATAGATAATTATAACAGTTTCAGTGCAAGTAGGAACGATGTTTTTTATTCACTCGAGGAATAACTGGAAATGGCTTCAGTTGGATTTTGTTTATCAGTAGTGAAATTTGGCAAAGGTTGACCTCTTTGGTCATTAAATGGTTAAGAACCGCGCTACCTTGTCATTTTTTAAACTGGTTCCATAAGAACTCACTATACAATATGTACAATGGGGATTTCTGTCTCCGGTGGTGTAGTTGATTTCCCCAGAATGGTCAATAGGACGAAAAATGCATAGATTTTAATTGCTGGTTTTAAAGAGGATTTTCCTAAGAAAAAGCAGACAATGAGGTGGTTTTCACGGAATTTTTTGAGTGAACATGGTGACAGCTTTCATCCACCCCTAATCAATATGTCTCCCTGCTGTCAAAACACGTGATTTTACACAAGGGAATGCATGCACATGAGTCTTGCTTTTCATAACACATCCAGATGAAGGAGATGGAGGAAATAACTCAAAGCTGCGATTAATCAGCAGTATGGCACCTCTCTCCAAGCTTAAGGGGTGAAGACAAAAAAAATTAAGCTATTTGTTTCATTTAGATTCTACAGTGAGTGTGTCTCTATCATCCATAGGTTAACATATGAAATTTTTCAGATTGAAAATCACTGATATATATAGATACAAAAGGGCCTTGTTAAAGGCATGGAATTTTGAGCTGAAACTTTGTTGTAATTTTGGAAATCACACTCCGGGAAGTTCTGTGAATGCCCTGCTTTATTCCAATACAATATACATTGAAGCAAAAGAGGGATAACATCTTCAAGTAGTGCTGGATGTCATGATGTCCATGGATCTAGATGTGATTGTTTTTTATAGTTATTTAAAAGCATACAGGAGGAGTGCATTAACCTAGTTAACCCTTTAACCCCTTAATGACCACTGACATGCCAGGACCGTCACAGCTGCCTGGCACTTAAGGACCAGTGACTGTCCTGGCACAGCATGAAGTTCAGGGCTCCCGACATGGCTGCACACCGCCCCGGAAGCTCTGAACCGGAAGTTAAAAAAAAGCCCTGTGGCCCTCAAGTGTTGGCCGCTCGTGTGCGCCCCAGTCCTTAAAGGGTTAAGGACCAGAGGGGTGTGCAACTCTGATGAGAAGTGCAGTGTACATCCCTGTGATCCATAAAAGGGATAGTAATGTTTCAAAATAAAAGCAGCTCCAAGTAATCTTCATAGTATTTGGGCCATAGAATATGTTATTTCAATAATGTCAGAGTTGTAGTTCAAGAGTAATTGGATGATAAAGTATCCCCCTCCCAACCTTTTACTGAGGTAACACTGCTCAGCTCACAACAGAAAGGTGGTGTGCAGATGGCTTGCTGAGAGAGACAATCTTCTATTAGCATAAGGGAAAACCTGAAAAAACTGTAAAGGGAGGCAGGGTTTTCATTGTTCTCGCAGTAAGAAGATTGTCCCTTGCTGTGAGCTCTCTGGTCTTAAGACCAGATTCCACATCTGAGGGGAGGTGGCTTACACTAGGTAAAAGGGGTGGGAGGGGGATATTTTATCATTCAATTACTCTTGAACTATAATTCTAACAGTAGTGAAATAACACTCTCCATGGTCCAAATATTATTAAGATTAATTGGAGCTGCTTTTCTTTTGAAACATTACTATCCCTTTAAAGGGTTAGGATTAGCATGTGCAGTGAGAAGTGTCTGAGGTCATGTGATCCTGCTAGCAGTTGTCAGGTACACCTCCAATAAAATTGCATCCAGGATTGACTGAAAATATTATCTCTTAAATCAGGGAGCAGCCTAAACATTAATAGTTGCCATGAGGATAAGTAGAAGGTTAATATTAGGAGGTGTTGGTTCTCCTTTAACCCTCTGAGTGCCAATGCGTGCGTACCCCTCTGACACTCAAAGGGTTAATGCAGCAAATAATCTATTTTAAAATGTGTCTCTATTTTGCTTACAGACACTCTGTCCTTATGTCTTCATCTCTCATTCTTACTATTAATAGCCACATATAAAATAATATTTAATTTCATATTTTCATTCATCTTTAAGATACAGACTAGATTTCTTGGAATGAATCCCAGTTTTTATAGCTTTCACCATCTGACTGCTGAATAAAATATCCGTACGATTTACTCATTCATTTTTACAAACATTTTATAATTTTTATGAACTGGTTTCAATTTGATGTTGGAGGTTTATAATAGGAAAGTTAGGTTACTAAATCAGTATATTTATTTTATTCATAATTCATGTAAGTGCATCTCTATTTCATATCTTAATGAAACTGTACTGCATTTAATTTCAGTTGAGAAACAAATAGTCTTATATTGACTGTGCCATAAGGTTGATTTAAATACCATCAACAATTCTTAAGTATATGTATTCTCTTCTGTATATATATGGATCTAATTATCTCTGCAAAGTATTTTACTCCATCAAGATATGACACTAAAATTAGCTCATTTATTTAATAACCTTATATCTGTATAAGAGATTTAAACCCTTGGATGCTAGAAAGTCTCTAATGCACTGTGTTGAAGACCTCCCTAGTAGGGATGGGAGAACATTTCCGGCTCAAACTGAAATCAGCTAAAAAATGGCACTTTCGGCTTTGCGAAAAATTTCCTGCAAAAAGTGCAGATTTTCCGCTTTTTTCTGCTTTTTTCGCCTAGCTCATTCCATTGAAATCAATGGGAACATTGAAGTTACACACAACATAAAATAAATATTATTTAATTTCACAAAGGCATAGTATAAAAGGGGCATGAGGGTGCCTGTGTTGGCGGGGTATGGGGAAAGAATCAGTTGAACAGGGGATTGTTTTTGGGGGGTTGTTTACTGGGATTGGGGGGTAGTTAAAAAATATATCCTAAATAAAATGAAATAAAATAGAAACCATAAGACATGTTATAAAGGGGTCTGAGGAGGATGCCTGTGTTGGTGAATGAATCATTTGAACAGGGAATTTGTTTTTGGGGGTTTCTTCACTACTATTGGGGGAGACATTTAATAAAAAATAAATAAAAGAAGAAATTTGTATTTAAAGTGATAGAGACAGGAACCCCCGGACATAAGCTGCCACTAGGGTGGACTGATACTTGACTTGATAGAGTATTTTGTAAAGGATGATTTGTTTGATTTGTTGTTAGAAGCCTTTGTAGGACTTAGACTTATTAGAGGCCCAAGCCCTGAAGAAACATTGATTTGTAGGACTTAAGCTTGTTAGAAACAAACCCCCAAAACATTATTTATTGGTTTTGCAGGATTGTTTTTTTTATTTTTTATTTACTTATTTATTTTTTTTCAAAACACAAGCCCTGAGAAAAAAAATAAAAATGTCCTACTGAACTAATGTCAGCAGGTCATGTTGGCCAGTGGCCAGTGTCAAATGTCCTCCTGAGTCCTGAGTTGCAACTGCTGCTCGTACTGCTGCTGCTGAGTTGTTTAAGCAGCAGAATGATTAGGCAGCTGAAAGGGAATGGGATCAACAATAGCAGTAACATGGAAGATGGATGATGAAGGTTCCACTTGCCATGTCTAGCTCCAATGATGCACCTGAGGCAGTAGCAGTAGCATAAGTAGTCCCCAGTATATGAGGAGAAAAGAAAAAGTTGGCCATTAAATCTTCACCTGCCCCTCCTCCAAAATGATCATGGGTGTGTTGTTATTAGAATATATTTTTTTCCCTTGAGAGCAGGAACAGGGGGTCTCATCAGCAACTGCAAAGTGTGTGTGTGGTAAATTATATCTGGGGACACAACTGTATCAAACACCATGACACCCGAAACCAAGTACTGCTGCTGTCACTGTACCTCTTTTCCAGACCCGCTAAGGACACATGACAACTTGCTGACAGATTAATAGTAATGATGAACCCTCTCTGCCACCATCTTAGCATATTCTGCAGGATGGAATCTCCTCAGATGCCACTCGATGCACTGTTAGCGATTCTCTTCCACCACACTGGCATGTGTGGTCAGTGCACCACACAGTACGCAATGAGTAGAGACAAACTGCCACATCATAACATCAACAGAGTGGCTATCATTTGGCTGGGAGGTAATGAACAAGGTGGATTGGCAGAAGATGTAGTTACCCTAGAAGGTGATGGCAAGCTAGTTGTTTCACTCATCCTGGAACTTCCAGTCTCTGACTGGGTTGTTCTATTCCTCCTCCTCTTTGATCCCCGCAGGTCATACACAGAGCCCAAGGGAAACAAACTGAGATGAACAACAACACAAGGGCAACTGAGAATTGGCTCAGTTCCCCTTTAAAGCCTAGCCCAAGAAGTAGATAGGAGGCAATATCAGCTAAAACAGTATAACACAAGGGCCTGTGTCATTCTGCCACTTCGCACCCGCAAATGACGCATCTCACTGCGATAAACTAGCGGCCTGCACCTGCTTCAAATTGAGTGCCAAACCCAGCTGGCAAGAGGACATGTATGGCCAATAGCGCCGTCAAGCGCACCCAAACCTGGCACCATCAGCGACATCTGGGAGGAAGCGACAGTGACATATTGACACCTCCTGCGTCATCGTCGACAGTGGTGATGGAATTAGGTAACTGTAACAGTTTCACCTCTTGTTGCCTTTCTGGAGAGTCAGGGAGAGCAAAAGCAGTGATTGATTTCTGTGGTGGGTGTTTGTCTTTAACATGTTTGATGTAAATGTCATGGTGTCTGTGCTTCATGTATGATATCAGGGCACTCGTGCCAAGGTGTGTTCCCTCCTTTCCTCTTTTCACTGACTTGTCACAAATTGTGCACAGTGCCATTGCTGATGACTGCACTGTGCCTGCCCCAACAGAAAAATAGTTCCACACCCATGATGACTTCAGGGGGAAGAAAACAGATGGAGAAGAATGGACTCTTTCTTCTTGTCCTCCACATTCCCCTTCATTGTCTGTGGCAGCTGATAATGTTGCTGCTGTTGCTGCTACTGACTCACATTCAGCACTGCAACTAGGATCAAGAGTATTGCTACCTGTCCTAGTTCTGCATCACTTGTTGACCCCATTCCCACTATGTCCACAGTGGTCTGTGGTATACTAGCCTGCACCTCAGCATCCTGCTGCCCTTGCATCTCTGCATCAGAAGGAATTAGAGCAGTTGCAAATTCCTCTAATTCCAAAATGTCACTGCTAGTGGTGGTGGTGATACCCATCCTCGTCCCTGTCTCCCATTCCTTCTCAGTTTCTGCTAAAAAGGCCATCAATGTCTCTTCCACCCCAGCTTCTCCAGCATCATCATCACCACCACCACTAGTCTCTACATGCTGTTGTTGCTGCTGCTCTATTCTAGACATCTCACTGCTGCTTGGAGGAGGAAAAAAGCAGTGTGACAGACGGTCCCCTAATGTCACACTTGCCATTTCCTTTTGACCTGAAGAAGAAGGCAGACTAGCACTAGCAGCAGTAGCAGTAGGCACAGGCAGCTGATCTGTGCTCCTTCTGGTGGTGGTGGTATTAATTCTGAACCTACTCTCCTCCCCCAATACCAGTTCTGGCCTCTTCAGGATCATGTTCCACCTGGACACTGTAGTGAAGGGAAGGGGAAGACTCCCAGTCCCAGGGTCAGAGGAATGGTGTGGGATCCCTTGGCCACTAGTCTGGACGCTCTCCAATGTTTCCCCTACCACTCCAGCTGCTTCACCATTACTGCCACTACTACTAACACCAACCACATCAAGTTCAGCCGAAAAGTCTTCCTCCTTAGTCTCACAGTTACTAGAAATATGAGGATTTTGTTTATTACCCCCTCCTTCACTTCTAATGATAACAAGCTGCTGGACCTTAGTAACAGTAGTACTATCACTGGCAAGACTGCTTGGGAATGGCAAGCATGATTTAGGGTCCCTTGCTGTCACAAGTATTGGTGGCAGCAGGTACAACACTATTAGCTGCAGGTACAGCAATAGTGGCATTATCAGCAGGGGCAGCACGTCTGGCATCAGGTACAACACTAGTGGCTGCAGGTACAGCAATGGTGGCACTGGCAGCAGGGACAGCATGTACAGGATTAGTAGCAGCTAGTGTTGAGCGAGCACCCCGATGCTCGGGTGCTCGGGTGCTCTGACCGAGCACCCCCTGAGGCTCGAGTGCTCGGCCGAGCACCCGAGCCCCATTGAATTGAATGGGGCGGCACGAGCATTACACCAGGCACCCCCTGCTCTGATGAGGGGAGGGTGCCTGGTCAATGCCCCCCTTCATCTCCGCAATGTCCCCCTTCATCTCCGCAATGTCCCCCTTCATCTCCGCTATGCCCCCTTCATCTCCGCTATGCCCCTCTTCCACAATGTCCCCCTTCATCTCCGCTATGCCCGTCTTCCACAATGTCCCCCTTCATCTCCGCTATGCCCCTCTTCCACAATGTCCCCCTTCATCTCCTCTATGCCCCTCTTCCACAATGTCCCCCTTCATCTCCGCTATGCCTGTCTTCCACAATGTCCCCCTTCATCTCCGCTATGCCCCTCTTCCACAATGTCCCCCTTCATCTCCTCCATGCCCCTCTTCCACAATGTCCCCCTTCATCTCCACTATGCCCGTCTTCCACAATGTCCCCCTTCATCTCCTCTATGCCCGTCTTCCACAATGTCCCCCTTCATCTCCGCTATGCCCCTCTTCCACAATGTCCCCCTTCATCTCCTCTATGCCCCTCTTCCACAATGTCCCCCTTCATCTCCGCTATGCCCGTCTTCCACAATGTCCCCCTTCATCTCCGCTATGCCCCTCTTCCACAATGTCCCCCTTCATCTCCGCTATGCCCCTCATCTCCGCTATGCCCCCTTCATCTCCGCAATGCCCCCTTCATCTCCGCAATGCCCCCTACCTCCAGTCCCTGGTGGTCCAGCGGAGCGTCTTCAGATCTGTGCCTCCTTCGGCACAGATCCCCGCCACCCGAACATGCCGGGCGAGCACATGGCGGTACTCGTACGAGTACCGCCATGTGCCGAGCAGAGCGATGCTCGAGCCGATCCGAGCATCGGCCGAGCATGCTCGCTCAACACTAGTAGCAGCACATCTGGCAACAGGTACAACACTAGTGGCAGCATATCTGGAAGCAGGTACAAAACTAGTGGCTGCAGGTACAACAATGGTGGCTCTGGCAGCAGGGGCAGCACGTCTTGCAGCAGGCACAGGCAGCTTACCATTCCTGCTCTCACTAGTACTACCCTTTTATCCCTCCCTTCCCATTCCCTTTTTTCCCTTCCTTCCCATTCCCTTTTCTCTCTCCCCCTTCTCATTAAATTCCCCAAGATCCATTGGGGTGATTTACGGGGACTGGACAGCATTGGTTCAGTACTGCTGGTCACTTCCTCCTCCTCCTCAGACTCAGTGGACACATAATAAGGGTCATTCCAGTTCCTCTTTTTGCTGCTCATAGTGATAGCAGTCACTAGATAGTAGTCATGTCTTTTTTCAACCTCATTCACTATGTTATGTTACTTTGAGCCTTAATCATCAAGCTAAAGAGGTGAATTCTGGAGCAAACCAACTCTGCCATAGAGCTGAAATGAGAATTGTGCAAATTATACTTTATTTAATTATATATATTGTTAACCCCTTGCATGCTAGAGAGATCTTCAATGGATTGCTTTGTAATCCATTTGAGACCTATCTTGCATTGAAGGGGTAAAATCCCCATTAAAATCAATATACATTTGCATTCCCCCTCCATGCTGTAATTGATTGGCATTTCTTTTTGACCTGAAGAAGGCAGACTGGAAGCATTAACAGCAGACACAGGCAGCTAATCTGTGCTCATGCTGGTGGTGGTGGTGGTATTAATTGTGCGCCTGCTCTCCCCCAACAACAGTTCTGGCCTCTTAGTCTTCAGGATCATGTTCCACTTAGATGTTTTAGTGAAGTGAAGGGGAGGACTCCCAGGGTAAGAGGAATGGTATGGGCTCCCTTGACTGCTAGCCTGCAAGCTCTCACATGTTTCCCATACCACTCCGGCTGTTTCACCATTACTTCTACTACTACTAACACCAACCACATTAAGTTCAGCCACAGAGTCTTCCTCCTCACAGTCACTAGTAATATGAGGATATTGTTGATCACCCACTCCTAATGCTAACAAGCTGCTAGACCTTCGTAGTAGTAGTAGTACTAGCACTGGCAGGACTGCTTGGGGATTGCAAGGGTGCCTTGCTGTCACACTTGGCATCATCTTCTCCTTCCCCCCTCCTGATTATTTCAAGACACACTAGCAGCAAGTTCAGCACTGATGGCAGCAAGGGCAGCACGTCTGAAAGCAGGCACAACAATGGTGGTATCAGTAGCATGGGCAGCACTTCTAACAACAGACATAGCATTAGTGGCAGCAAGGGCAGCACTTCAAGCAGCAGAGCACTAGTGGCAGCAGGGGCAGCATGTCTGGCAGCAGGTACAGCATTAGTGGCAGCAGGGGCAGCAAGTCTGGCAGCAGGTACATCACTAGTGGAAGCAGGGCTAGCATGTCTGGAAGCAGGTACAGCAATGATGGCAGCAGGGGCAGCACATCTTGCAGCAGGCACAGGCAGCTGACCTGTCCTGCTCTCACTACTAGTACTACCCTTCTCTTCCTCCCTTAACATTAAATTCCCCAAGATCACTAGGGGTGATTTAGGGGGACTGGACAGCATTGGTTCTGTTGTGCTCACTCCCTCCTCCTACTCCTCAGACTCAGTGGACACATAAGGGTCCTTCCAGTTCCTCTTTTTACTGCTCATAGTGATAGCAGTCACCATGAGCCTATTCTGCCTCAATTTTCAAAATAAATAACAGCAGAACAGCACAGCATGTCTATCTCACTCTGTAGCTGCTTCTATTGTGTTTGACATCCGCAAATATGTCACATTTTTATAGTGAAAAAGAGAATACAACATAAATCAATGGGCGGAAACTGTGTAGCCACTGAAAAATAGGTGGGAAATTTTGACCAATGGCAAAAAATGCAGACATTTTAATCGCTGTTATAAAAGTGGATTTTCTCCCAAAAAGTGGACAATAATGTGGTTTTCACACAATTTCTCGTGGGAACATGGCAACAGCTTTGCCCACCCCAAGTCCCTACACTAGGGATTTTGTTTATGTGCTTGGTGAATTTCATATTAAATGTCATTCAACACAATTAAATTCATATTATATTAATCCTTCAAGGACCTGCATTGCTTTGGTTTGTCCCTGATCTTTGAAAGACTGAACACAATAAAACAGCTGTTATTTATATACAACCCCAAAATTAATTAAACATTATAAAATGTTTCCAAAAAGGTTTTGTAGGTTTAATCTTATGGCAACAAAATCAGTTACTTTTAAGCCACTAGGTTATGTTTACTCCAAATCTCCATAGTAAAGCAAATGGTTAGACATTAAAGAGATAGTCATGCTCAAAAATGTTTCATTTCTTTTTATTGTAAAGTATTAATGAGGTTTAGAGATTTTAAAATCCACGTCTCCTTTTCTTTACATAAGCCTTTCGGGAAGATTTATAAAAAACATTCTTAGTACTTTTTAAAGCATTGTTGTTTAGTTATGGCAACTGGCGATAATAGCAGGTCGGATTTCTAAATGAGTAAGGGAAACTTTATAAATATGGCATTAGTAAGTTGATGCTAATTCCTGGAATGGTTAAGACTATAGATGGCATTGAGATTCTGGAGAAAATTCTGTTGCTAATTTTTTGCAGTTAGTGAGTGCGCCATTTCTTTATAAATTTACTGCATCAGAATTTTTGCCATCTATACACAACTACATGCCATTAAGGGTTTGAAAAGTTTTTAAAACTTTTTAAATGCCAACCATTTTATGCCACTTTTACTCCATATTTTTCATAACACCAGGTTTATAAATCTCCCCCTTTATCCTTTGAGTGGTTGCCATGACAATCTGTCCGACAGATTGCTCTCAAAGAGGCACTTCTTTCTGTGTAATTGTAATGCCTACGGTGCACTGAGTGAGTTTTAGGTGGGTGTCCATGGCAACCAGTCAACTGATCATTCATTCGACCATCTAACATCAGAAAAAGGGTAGGGAAAGAGATTTAATAAAAGGAAATAATGCAGAAACAAAGTATTATAGTGTGTGACATAGAATGCAAAGAGAAAAAAATATACTTAAAAATTACTATCCCTTTAAACATTATTTATGTTTATTGCTCACACAAGGAATGAATGCATCACAAAATGGTACTTTTTGGTACATAATTTAGTTATGTTTCCATATAAAATTAATTTTAACTTAGATTATGTTATTTTTAGTCTTTGTCAATATATTTTTTTTTATTTAAATATATTTTGTTTTTGACTATTTGTGGCAACACCACGAGAGAAGCTTTGCATTTAGATTTTTTTTTTTTGTAACAATAACCTAAATAGTGAAAGTTTGGTCGTCTGGAGAGAATTCATCAAGTAGTGAGTTGCATAATATGTAGGAAATCAATGGTTTCATAATTTCTGGCCATCATTCATTCATAAATGAACTAGTGCTAGATAGAGCTGCAAATCCCATCTGCAAGCTTCAGTTTTGCAGATGTTACTGTAATTAGTAGGGGTGAACACATGCATACACAAATGCTGTATACTATACGTTTGCGTGAATAGGCGACATGACAGTAGTTTCACCAGATATTCATTGTTTTTCTCTGCATTACTTACTCCATGCTGGCAAATATGATAGATACATTTGGGTATCCATCAATGATCAATCAGAGATCACAGTGAAGAACTGGGAAAAAACAGTGTATCTGATATTCTGCTCTGATAACCCCTTTGTTAATTCTGTCCTGCTTCGGATCCTCTTTTTTTTTTTTTAATAACATTTCAATGCTTATAATTTGAAGACATTTTTTTCTAGCTATTAGTTCATTCTCCATCAAATTTTTAATATAAAATAATAGTATTTTCCACATGGCAAATTTCAGAAAATGCCTGATAAGAATACATTTCCTTATTTCTATGTCATGATTCAATACTTCTAAAATATTCCTTTTAATCAAGTTGAAGGCATTTTTAAGAATTGTTCAAAAATGGGAAATGTTTGATTTTCTGGGCAAAGTAAAAGTAAAAGGATATTGGCACAGCAACCAGAAGGGCAAGTTAAACCAAGACTATTATTCCACATAAACAGCAAAACAATATTCAGGATCCATTAAAAAGACAAGGTCCTGTTCTCAGCAAAATTTGATAAATTAACCAAGGACGTCCAAAATATTATATGAAAACACTTGTACATTTTGAAATCTTATATTGTCCTTAAAGGAAAGTAATGCTTTACCTTACTATAGTCAGCAAATATTAAAGGGATAGTACTAAATAATACTTATTAGTAATACTTAATAATGACTAACCCCTGTATTGAAGTCATATTAAAAAGAAATGTATTGCCCCCAGTGTCATCTCTCAAACCTTTATGGTTTGAGAGATAATCGCTCCTAAAGTTCCTCTCTCCCTCCCCCTTCCCCGAGGTCAGCGTTCTAGCTGACTGCAGAGAAGCCTGTTGTATGACCGTCAGGTGGCTCTGCAGCACGTTAATAAAAAAGAATTCTTTCACTGAAATGGTCTTCTATGTGTGCTTGATGTTACTAGTGACTGTGAGGATGAAGACTCAGGGGCTGAAATTTATGTGGTTGATGTTAGTGGTAGAAATAGTAACAGTGATGGTGAAGCAGCTGGTGGGACTAGTGTTAACATAATGGTAGGGGAAGCAACTGAAAGCCCACACCATCCCCTGACCCTGGTAGTCCCCTTCCCCTCTCAACATTGTCCAGGTGGAACATGATCCTAAAGAAGGCATAACTGTTGCCTAGCAGCAATAATACCACCACCACCAGGAGCACAGATCAACTGCCTGTGCCTGCTGCTAGTGCTGACAGTCTGCCTTCTTCTTGTCACCAAGAAATGGCAAGTGAGACATTACTGGACCCTTTGTCACATTTCTTGTCACCTCCTCCAACCAGCAGTGGGATATCTGTAATAGAGCAGCAGCACGGAGGTACTGGTGGTGGTGATAATAATGGTGCAGAAGCTGGGGTGGAAGAGACATTGATGGCCTTTTTAGCCCAAACTGAGAAGGAATGGAAGATAGGGATGGGGATGGGCATCACCACCAGCAGTGAGCTTTTGGAATTTGTGGAATTTGCAACCACTCTAATTCCTGCTGCTGCTGAGTTGCAAGGGCAGCAGAATGTTGAGGAGCAGGCTAGTGTGCCACAGATCACCATGGACACATTGAGAATGGGGTCAATAAGTGATGTGGGACTAGGACAGGTTCCATTTGCCAACAGCAGCAATGCTCCTGGTCCTAGATGCTGTGCTGATTCTGAGGAAGTAGCACCAACAGCAGCAACATCATCCTCTGCCACAGACAGTGAAAATGTGGAGGATACGAAGAAAGAGGCCATTCTTCTTCACTTTTTCCCTCCCCCCTGAAGTAATGGGTTTGAGACTATTTTTCTCTTTGGGCAGGAACAGTGCAGTCATCACCAATGGCACTGTGCACAATTTGTGACAAGTCAGTGAAAAGGGGAAAGGAGGGAACACACCTTGGGACAACTTCCCTGATAACACACATGAAACAAAGACACTATGACATTTATGTAAAACATGTTAAAGCCAAACACCCACCACTGAAATCGAACACCACTGTTGCTGTACCCCTGACTCTCCATAAAGGTAACAAGAGGTGAGGCAGAGATCAAAGAAGAGGAAGAATAAAGAAATCCAGGCAGAGTCTGGAAGTTCGATGATGAGCGAAACAACTAGCTTGCCATCACCTTCTTCCTCTAGGGCAGTGTTTCTCAACTCCTGTCCTCAGGACTAGACATGTGCGAATTCATTCGGAGACATTCGGATTCCGTCGAAAATGGGGTCATTCGGAGACATTCAGCCAATCCGAAACTCAAAGGTCATTCGGAAAAAATGATCCGACTCCGAACAGCCCAGGTCCGAAATTCGTCGAAACTTTCAGAAGTTTCGGCAATCGACACATTTCCAAAAGTTTTGACTACTTTTGACCAGGGCTTTTTTGTACTTCCTGTGCGGGCTCAATTACTTTCCCTCCATAATTTTCCCTCCATGTCTCTAGTCCAATTCCATTCTCCGTTTCATGCACTACTTCCCTCTTTTGTCTGTATTCGAATAGCCTTCTTCGTTTCATGATGGGGGTTGGACTAATGACACAGTCACACAGACAGACAGCCTGCATTTCCTCATTGGGTTGTTGGAGCTCAGAGAGAGAAGAGATTAGAGAGTGTACAGGCAGGTAGCATTAGGCTAGGCACAGGTAGGCAGCCAGCATTAGTTCCAGTTATTGCCACTGCAAGAGCAAGTAATATTTGTTTCTGTGCAAAATATAAAAAAATATTAGGTATTTGTTCGAATACAGGGCCAGCCCTTACATGGGTCCCAGTGGGTCCATAGACCCAGGTGGCACTTTGACAGGGGCGGCAATTTGCGGTCCCATAGCATGTTTATTTTGTGCTCTTCCACCATTTCTGTGTTGCAGGGTGTCCCATCAGTGTGACTGTCATCAGCCGGGCAGCCCTATGCTCACTCAGTGGCGATGCCTGCTGGCTGCTTCAGTGACGTGAATTATGTGATAGTGAAACATTATGCCTATTTTGTATTGTTTATCGCCCACCTAAAGTCAAGACTTGAGTAAATAGGTCTACCGTCCCAGATTTGCTAGAGAGGTTTTACATATACAGAAGGGTGCCCCCTGTACAAAATGAGTCTAAACATTTGGGATCCCTAGTATGAGTGCACAACAGTGCATGATGTGTCCTGAACAGGATTGCTGTGAGGTGTCTCCACCCAGAAGGTGCTGGCCGGGCTGAGCTTCAACATTGCAACAAGTGACCAACTAAGAGCACCGTGCCGTGCAGCCATAGCATCACCCCCTCCTACTCTCCGGGTCCTGCTGATTGGCAATAACAGGTGAGTCACTAAGAGATCTGAAGCCTTTCTGGAAGTCCTTTCACTTGGAAAGGGGCTAGGTATTACTTGGGGGAGTTGCCTCGTGTGTAAATAATTTCTAGGTGGGAGATGAATGTGCATCACTTATGTGTTTCCTAACAGTAGTTCGAATACAACTCCCATCATCCCCTGATTATGACATTGGGAAATGCCCAGCAATTACCGTAGAGCCCTGTATTGCACACTCACGGAAAACGGTGATATTGCTATACTAAGACAATGCTGTGGACCCCTCTTCAGTATACATGTCAAGCATTTTTTTTATTTCTCTCCTGTGTTGCAGTTTGTTCACAACAGAATGTCTCAATTTTTCTTTTTAACACATTACATCTATCACATTACAATCATTGATGTTTATTCTTGATGTAGTATGAAACTCTACAATGTATATACACATAGAGTTATCTGATATGAGGGGAAATCAGGATAGGAAAACGAGAGAGAGGAATTTGGGTACTAAAGAGGGACAGTAGGGTAGGAGGCTGGTACCAGAAAATGAAACCTTAATCTTTACCCATGTACTAACATAGAATGTGACATGTAGTTTGTCCATGTTCGAGTCGACCACTTATGTTGAGTAGGATGTGATAGGCATGGGTTTTCGATGTCGAGCATATGCTAAATTGAATGACAGGCATGAGGTTTCGATGTTCGAACATATGCTATATTGAAGGACAGGCATGGGGTTTCGATGTTCGAACATGCTAAATTGAATGACAGGCATGGGTTTTCGATGTTCGACATTTGCATTGTGACTGGCATCCCATGCTAGAGTAGAGGTGACATGCACAGACTTTCAATGACGACAATGTCCGTTTTTGGGATGGATCTTTTTCTAAATGCACACCCTGTCTGCAAATAATGATAGCAGCGTGCACGGAGGCGCACTGCTATAATTTAACCCATGTTAAATTCTGACGAATAATTCGGAATGGATCAGAATTTCGTCCGAATCGAATAGGCCCGGTCCGAAATTAGGGTAATCCGAATTAGAAAAAAAAATTCGTCTGAATTCGAATTTTACCGAAAATTTTGCACGTGCACAAGTCTACTCAGGACCCACTAATAGGCCAGAACTTAATGATTTCTCTGCTAGAGCACAGGTGTGGTGATCAGAGGCTCATTCACATTGATTAACTCACTTGTGCTCTAACAAGAAAATCATCAAATCCTAGCCTGTTAGTGGTTCCTGAGGACAGGAGTTGAGAAACACTGCTCTAGGGTAACTACATCTTCTGCCAATCCACCTCCTTCATTGTTACTCCCCCCCCCAGTGATAGCCACTCTGTAGATTTTAGGATGTGGCAATTCTTGTCCACCCATTGCCATGTGTGGTCAGTGCACCACACAGTGTGCAATGTGGTGGAGGAGAATCGCAAGCAGGACATTTAGAGGCATCTAAGGAGATTCTATCCCGCAGAATATGCTAAGGTGGTGGCAGGGCGGGATCATCATTACTATTAAACTGTCAGCAAGTTGTCATGTGTGCTTAGAGGGGTGTGGACAAGGGGCATAGTGAATGCAGCAGTACTTGGTTTCTGGATGGGGGCATTTCACATTGGGGACCCTAAGTGTAATGGTGTTTGGATAGAGTTGTGCCGTGTGTTTCATGTGAGTGCAGATGTACCCATTGTTTCCAGTTATTCCCTTATTTACACTGTGCACATTGCAGTTGCTGACGTGAGAGGCACAGTTCCTGCTCTCAAGAAAAACATTTCTACTCTTTTTACAAAACATCCATTCTTTTGGAGGAGGGGCAAGTGGAGAAGTATTGTTGGCCAACTTCTTCTTTTCTCCACATATACCTAGAAATGGCGGTGGCTAGTTATGGTGCTGCTACTGCCTCAGGTGTATCACTGGAGCTAGTCATGGCAAGTGGAACCTTCATCATCCATCATCTATGTTACGGCTGTTGTTGATCCCATTCCCTTTGAGCTGCCTAATCATACTGCTGCTTAAACAACTTTTTGGGGGCTTGTTTCTAACAAGCCTAAGTCATACAAACCAATGTTTCCTATGAGCTTGTGCCAAACAAGTCTAAGTTCTACAAATCAATGTTTCCTCAGGGCTTGGGCCTCTATCATAAAATCTTACAAATCATCCTCTACAAAATACTCTGTCACGTCAAATATCAGTCTACTCCAGTGGCAGGTTAGTCAAAGGGTCTCTGTCGCTATCATGTTACGTACAAATTTATTTTTTTATTTTATTTATTTTTTTATTAACTGGCCCCTCAATAACAGTCAACAACCCCCCAATACTAATTCCCTGTTCAACTGATTCTTTCGCCAGACTCCACAGACCAACTCAGGCACCATCCTCAGACCCCTTTTATAAAATGTCTTATGGAGGTTTTAATTGTATTTAGTTTTTATTTTTTTATTAACTGTTCCCCAATCCCAGTTAACAAACCCCCAAAAAACATTCCCTGTTCAACTGATTCTTTCCTAACACTCCTCCAACACAGGCACCCTCATGCCCCTTTTATACTGTGCCTTTGGGAAATAAAATAACATTTGCTATGTGTTGTGTGTAGGGATGGGCGAAAATTTCCGCCTCAAACTGAAATCGGCAAAAAATGTCACTTTCCTCTTGGCGATAAATTTCCTGTGAAAAGTGCAGATTTTATGCTTTTTTTCGCCCATTGAAATCAATGGGACCATAGAAGTTACACACAACACATTACAAATAATATTTTATTTCCCAAAGGCACAGTATAAAAGGGGCATGAGGGTGCCTGTGTTGGTGGGGTGTGGAGAAAGAATCATTTGAAGAGGGGATGATATTTGGGGGGTTGTTTACTGGGACTGGGGGGCACTTAATAAAAAAGAAATCCTAAATAAAATAAAGTAAAAACCTAAGACATGGTATAAATGGTGTGAGGAGGGTGCCTGTGTTGGTGAATGAATGAATCATTTGAACAGGGAATTTGGTTTGGGGGGTTTCTTGACTGCTATTGGGGGGACCGTTAATAACAAAATAAAATAAGAAATTTGTATTTAAAGTGATAGAGACAGGAACCTCTTGACGTAAGCTGCCACTGGGGTGGACTGATACTTGACTTGATAGAGTTTTTTGTAGAGGATGATTTGTTAGATTTGTTGTTAGAGGACCAAGTACTGAGGAAACAGTGATTTGTAGGACTTAAGCTAGTTTGGCACAAGCCCTAAGGACACATTGATTTGTAGGACATAGGCTTGTTAGAAACAAACCCCCCAAAAAAATTTTTTTGAAAGGACTATGTTTTTTTTCAATTTATTTATTGAGTTGGAACTGCTGTTCATACTGCTGCTGCTGAGTTGATTAAGCAGCAGGATGATTAGGCAACTAAAAGGAATGGGATCAACAATAGCAGTAACCTGCAAGATGGATGATGAAGATCCCACTTACCGCGGATGGCTCCAATTATGCTCCTGAGGCAGTAGTAGAAGAATAAGTAGCCCCCAGTATATGCGGAGAAAAGAACAAGTTGGGCATTAAACCTTCTCCACCTGCCCCTCCTCCAAAATTGTCATGGGTGTGTTGTTATTAGAATATATATTTTTCCCTTGAGAACAGCAACTGCAATGTGCACAGCGTGTGTGTGGTAAATAACATCTGGGGGAACAACTGTATCCAAACACTATGACACCCGAAACCATGTACTGCCGTTGTCACTGTTCAGACCCCACTAAGGACACATGACAACTTGCTGACAGTTTAATAGTAATGATGAACCCTCCCTGCCTCCATCTTAGAATATTTTGCGGGATGGAATCTCCTCAGATGCCGCTTGATGGCCTGATATCGATTCTATTCCACCACACTGGAATGTGTGGTCAGTGCACCACACATTGTGCAATGGTTAGAGACGAACTGCCATATCCTAACATCAAAAGAGTGGCTATCATTTGGCGGGGGAGGTAATGATGAATGAGGTGGATTGGCAGGAGATGTATTTGTTACCCTAGAGGAAGAAGGTGATGTTGATGACAGGCTAGTTGTTTCGCTCATCATGGAACTTCCAGTGTCTTTCTGGGTTTCTTTATTCTTCCTCCTCTTTGATCTCCACTTTTCTGGAGAGTTGGGGGTACAGTAACAGCAGTGCTAGATTTCTGTAATGGGTGTTTGGCTTTAACATGTTTGACACAAATGTCATGGTGTCTGCGTTTCATGTGTGTTATCAGGGAGGCTGTGTCAAGGTGTGTTCCCTCTTTCCCCTTCTCACTAACTTGTCACAAATTTTGCACTGTACCGTTGTTGATGATGACTTCACTGTGTCTGCCAGAGGAGAATAATAGTCCCACATCCATGACTTCTGGGGGGAGGGATAGGGAACAAGTGGAGAAGAATGGCCTCTTTCTTCTTGTCCTCCACATTCCCCTTCACTTTTTGTGGCAGCTGATAATTTTGCTGCTACTGTCTCAGATTTAGCACTGTAACTAGGACCAGGAGTATTGCTGGCACTGGCAAGTGGAACCTGTCCTAGTCCCGCATTACTTGTTGATCCCATTCCCACTGTGTCCACTGTGGTCTGTGGCACACTAGCCTTATCCTCAGCACCCTGCTGCCCTTTCATCTCAGAAATTAGAGCATTTGCAATTTCCGCTAATTCCAAAAGCTGATTGCTAGTGGTGGTGATGCCCATCCTCATCACTGTCTCCCATTCCTTCTCAGTTTCTGATAAAGAGTCCATCAGTGTCTCTTCCACCCCAGCTTCTCCAACACCACCAGCACCACTAGTCCCTACATGATGCTGCTCTATTCCGGACATCTCACTGCTGCTTGGAGGAGGTGATGAGCAATGTGACAGAGGGTCCCCTGCTATCACACTTGGCATCATTTTCTCCCCACTCCCCCGAGTACTACAAGAAACACTAGCAGCAGGCAAAGTATTGGTGGCAGCAGGTACAACACTAGTAGCAACACATCTGGCAGCAGGTACAACACTAGTGGCTGAAGGTACTGCAATGGTGGCACTGGCAGCAGGGCAGCACATCTTGCAGCAAGCACAGGGAGCTGACCTGTCCTGCTCTCACTAGTACTACCCTCTTCTCCCTCCTTTCCCATTCCCTTTTCTCCCTTCCTTCCCATTCCCTTTTCTTTCTTCCTTCCCATTTTCTTTTCTCCCTCCCTTCCCATTAAACTCCCCAAGATCCCTTGGGGTGATTTAGGGGGACTGAACAACATTGGTTCAGAACTTCTAGTCACTTCCTCCTCCTCCTCCTCCTCCTCCTCCGCAAACTCAGTGGACACATAATGGTCCTTCCAGCTCCTCCATTGATTATTTTTTACCCTGCTCATAGTGATAGGAGTCACTATGAGCCTCTCCTGCCTCAATTTTTGCTAAATATCACAAGAGAACAGCACATCTATCTCACTCTGTAGCTGCTTCTGTTGTGTCTGCCTTCAGCAAAAACATAATGTGCGGAAATGAGAAAACAATGTAAATCAATGAGCGAAAACTTTTTAGCCATTGAAAAAATGGTGAAAGATTTTGGCCAAAGGGTGAAAAATGCGAAAATTTTAACCATTACTTTTAAAGCAGAAAAAGCGGATAACAAAGTGGTTTTCATGAAATTTGCGGCTGGAACACGGAGACAACTTTCGCCCACCCCTAGTTGTGTGTAAATCCAACGTTCTCATTGATTTCAATGGAAGAGCTAGTCGGAAAAATTACAGTTTTTGCTGGAAATTTTTCACCAAGTGGGAAGTGGCATTATTCGCCGATTTTGGTTTAAGGTGAAAAATTTCACCCATCCCTAATGTTAAGGTTTGATCTAACATATGCTGCCAGTGGTTCCATCAAAAAAGCAAAAAGTGCAGAGGACAGCTGGCAACCCTCTCTGTTTCCCCTTCCCAAAGGGAACTTCTCTGAGTGAATTCCACCAATTCTGACACAGGCACTGGGAGCACAATATAGGGTCTGCACCCAATGAATGTGAGGGCAAAACCTAAGCTGTAGAGAACCTCCCATAGGTATGAACATTTAACCAAGTTGAATTCTTTACCCACATGTAGAAAGGCTATCACTCTGATGCCCACATTGACATGAATGGCTTGGAGATTCCCATATACCATCCTAAAGTTCAGTGAGATGGATCGTCCAAGGCATTAAACCGGTATGGTCCCCATGTATATTAGAAGGGAGGATTGCAGTCAACCTGGATGCCAGGATCTTAACCAAGATCTTTACATCAGTGGTCAACAAAGAGATGGGTTGATAGGAGTCACATTTACATGGGTCTTTACCAGATTTGGGGAGGATCATGAGAGCTGCCTCATTTATTGAGGACACAAGCCCCCCCCCATTCAAATGTCTCGTAGAAGGAATTCAGCAGTAGTGGAGCCAGTAATTCTTTATATTTTGATACCACCTTGCAGGCAAGCCATCCATGCCTGAGGCCTTACCCCCAGGGAGGGAATCATCTCCCCTCAGCAATATAAAGAAATTCATAATGGCCTTGTCTTCCAGGGACGTCATTTTCCTTTTTAAATTAGATTCACTGGTTCTGCCTGTTTGTTACCGTCTATATGTGTCTGTCTAAACTTGCTTTTTAACTCATTTAAATTATCTTTCTCATATATTTTATATTTTTGCGCTGTTAGTATTGAGAGATATTAACTGAAGTCAGTTAGTTGATTGTAATTAGTACCCACTGTTCTTGTATTCAGAAAGGCTTTTATCACTATTTATTTATAAATAATCCTAATCCTGGATAAAAGCCCTTCAACCCTGGAAAAAGACAGGAATGGCTGCTTCCATAGAGCATATGTAAGACTAGATTTTAGGGCTAGAAAAATAAATAGAGAAGTTTTACAGATCCTACCATAAAGTACACTGTGTTTAAGTCCTTGGATGCCAGACAGATGCAAAGTGCATTGCTTTGCAATTGTTTGGTGACCTCTCTCTATCATTCAAGAGGTTAAGTGTATGCAACCCACTTAATTTCCAGGTGTTATTGCTCTTTTAAATGTAAAAGATATATGTGTATAAGCACAGCCAAATTATATAGGACCAACACTTGTACTGCACCTCCTATCATACATTTTACATACATCTACAGAATGTAATCTCATGGATTCTACATACAAAGCATTGTCGGTATCTCTAGAGTAGGGATGGGTAAACATTTTCACCTCAAACCAGAGAATATGTTCTACTGCGGCCCTCAGAAGAAGTAATATTGTGGTGAGAAATGTTGCACCATAAGAAACATTGGTGAAAAACGTGTTAGAGTAGGTGAAAAATGTGTTGGAATTTGCTAAAACAAGGAAAATTTTGCATACGTGAAAAGGTGAAAACTTTTGTCAGCTTTTCATAATCCTGAAAACATTCAATGTTGGTAGCTCTTGAGGAACAGGGTTGGATATCCCTGGTCTAGAAATAAGGCATTAAATTGGTTTTAAAATTACAAGGAATATAAATGAGCAAAGACGTAGGACCATTTTTCCTTCTTAAAATGTTTTGAAGCAATAAATTGTTGGAAAATATACATGTTGTCATGGTGACTAATGTTGCATAAATACTCCAGCATCAAATCTTCCCCCACCTGTTCATCGTACTCCCTTGAGTGCACAAATTGCAAGGCTATACCATAAATTAATAAAAAAACAAAACAAGTTCCCAAGGAACTAAATATGACTGTATTTTTCCTTGAAATCTTTTAATCTTTCATCATACTTTGCTGAGATTTGATATACAGTTCTAAACCCACGTTACATCTTCTTACTTTTGTAGATGAAACAGTTTTTTTTAAAGCAGGGTAGTAGGGAAGTACATTTGCTTAGGAGTACAAAAATGTAATTAGTACTTGGAGATTTTAATTTATGATGCATTTGACAGCCAGTTGTGAAAGTGATATGAGATGCATGTGATTATGTCTGTTAGCTGAAATAAAGCAGCTGGTATTTGTTGAGAATTTGTTCAGAGAACACCCTTTTGTTAATGGCCCATGGCAGAATGTGGCATCTGGTAATCGAATACACTGTCATCTTTACAATGAAAGTCACTACAAATCATGAATGCTTCAATCAGATAGTCTGCTTCTTTGTCTTCTAAAATGTGACAATTACTGTACAGGTATGTCTAGTAACATCACAGCTGAATGCTACTGGCAATAGAGTGTAATTATTGGGGAGTGATTATTGCACCCCATTGTCAGACAGGTAAGCAATAATGTTGCTCATTCCTCTGGTATTTAAAGCATTTCATTGAATAGAAAACACTTTTTATAATAATAAATCAATAATAATAATGATAATCAAGACTGGATCTCCCATTATCAAGAGAAGAAATTCATAAATGAAGAGACATCAGGGTGCTTCGATGCTTTGTGTATGGCTGTGTGCATGGAGCTCATCATCTTGGCGATGTTCACACACATTGCCATATGCTCTAAGAATTAGGGATGCAAGGGGATGGGGAGAAGCTCTTCATTAGCATGCAGGGTTGTCTAATTGCTGGCAATGTGGATGGAATGCTCTTCCTTACACATTGCCAACAATTCAACAACCTGGAAGTCTGAGTGCATTCTCTCTGCCCCTCCCTCCCCCCACATACACTTGTCTACTAGGGGACCAGAGGAGATCCTCTAAGACTTCAGCACCACAAACATCATTCCTCCTGTAACCCTTTCAGTCCCATAGGGATGTTCATTGCATACACTTGTGGCACTGAATGGTTAAGAGATGCACCAATAACAACAATTTTTGTTGCTGTTAATACTTCTTTTATTTAAATGTAACTGGTAATTAAGCAAATTAAAAAAAAAAAGAAATAGTGACAACGGGCTTTAAACCCTAATCTCAGGGTATGTGGAATCAGCTATTTACACACTAGGCTAGTGACAGTGTTGTTGAAGCATGAAACATTTTATGAGCCTTAGTAGGAATACACAGACAGTTCTGCTGATGGCGGAGCGTGTGGGTCAACTTTCCTTGGATTACCTTTTGAGTGCCAGAGAGGTATCCAATGCATTGCAATGCATTGGATAGCTTTCTGGTACTAAAAGAGTTAATGAACTCTGGCAAAAATAATTACAAACCAAAAATATACAACAAATACTTGGTGTTTTAACTTATACACCCTTCAATGTGCTAAACTACAGTGACTACAGTGTCTCCAAAGGATTCAAGAGTATACACATCATATTCCTTTTATATTATATTTATTTTTAAAAATCCTATATTATTTATTTAAAAAAACCCTAACTAAAAAACACTGCTTCATTGAAATCTTAAAACCTATATCAACAGTATATCACTAATATACAGCACACAAAAGTGTGAATACAAAATAAATTGGTTATGATGATGTTAGCCAATGTCCTAATTTTAGGTAGCAAATGAAAGATTAAAAAGTACATACTTTAATTAAAATTAGCATTATCATGCATGAAATGAATTGCACAAGATCCACCAGTTCACCAAGCGGGTAGTCTCATCTGGCAGTGTATGGTTCGCCAATTTGGGTGCCTGCTTGGAGAAGCAGCCACTGCCAGAGGAGATCCCTACTTGGCAAAGCAGTCGATGCTTCACCAAACTCATGCAGTTCATCTTATACATGCTTATACTGTATTTTTCATTAAGTGTGCACTTTTTAACCTTTCATTTGCTGCTTAAAAGGAGGACATTGACTAACCCATAACCATGTAGTATTTCATCATAATCATTTTATATTATGTTTACAATTTATGGGTTGTATACTATTGATAGTTTTTAGGATTTCAGTTAAGCAGTATGTTGTAGTTTATAAATAGTATAGGATTTTTTAAAATATAAAAAGGAATATGATATGTATATTCATAAATCCCTTGGAGACATTGTAGTCAGTGTAGTTACTCATATTGAAGGGTGTATGAGTCAAAGCACCAGGATATTTGTTGTATGCTTTTGTTTGTAATTGCTTTTGCCAGAGTACATTAACATTAACATTTAGACAGGTTGACCCACACACAGTGATACTAACATCAACCATAAAAGCATCTTTTTGTTTATTCCTAATAAAATGTTTCAAGCTTCAACAACACCGTCAATAGCCTAGCGGGTAAAGTGTTGGTTCCACATACCCTGAGACCAAAGGTTGAAGCCCGCTGTCACAAATGCAAAATGCACAATGCAAAAACTGATGGCATTGAAAGAGTTAAGGGAGGAAGCTGCTGTGTCTGCTTTTTACTAGAGACAACAAACTGTCATCTGGATCCATAGAGAGCTACAGGGTCATTCCAACATTACCAGCCTCAGGTTGGCTGTCTGACAAACAGACATTCATAGTAACATAGTAACATAGTAGATAAGGCTGAAAAAAGACATGCGTCCATCAAGTCCAGCCCATGCCAAAAACACCCCTGTTGATCCAGAGGAAGGCAAAAAAAAAGCCCTCTGGAGCGCTAGTCCCAAGTGTGTGTGCGGGGGGGGGGAATTATTCCTTCCTGACTCCAATTGGTTGTCAAATAGTTCCCCGGATCAATATCCTATTTGCTTTGAAGCCATCTTTCATAATTGTCAGTATTGTTCTGTGCTAGATAGGCATCCATTGCTTTTTTGAATGCAGTTGCATTATCTGCAAGCACAACATCCCGAGGCAAAGAATTCTATAGCCTTACCGCCCTTACTGTAAAGAATTCCTGCCTTTGTTTTAGTCAAAAGCACCTTTCCTCTCGTCTTAATGGATGACCACTTGTTCTTAGCTCAGCTCTTTGCATAAATAATTAATTGGATAGTTCTTTGTATTGACAAACATTTAGTTAGGTTTATAAGCTTTGAAAAAGCAGTCTGTAAACTGCTAAACATGTCAGCGTTAACCTGGCTATCAGCTTAATGCCCGGCAAACATTTTTTTTTTTTTTTACGAAATGATTCCGGAGTCTCTGAACGGCGTGCAGCCGCAAGGAGACCCGGACTTCCGGGACTTACCAGGTACGTCCTCTGTAACTAAGTGACAGTTTTTGCGGGACGTACCTGGTAAGTCAATTGTCAGGATGGGGTTAAAGCCTGGTTTGTAAGTAAGTTTTATATTTTTAAATAAATTTATATTATTCTACTTTGAAGCCCCCGCCTGAGCTTGATTGGAATTTTACTTCAACCGGTGTTACCCTAGTGGAGATGGGTTTGTGATCTCTGAATGTCTGTTTGTCAGACAGTCTGTATCATCTGACCACTGAAATAGGTGACTATGTTTTCTATTATTGATTACAAGTCCCAATGTTATTGGCGCTTTTTTCTTTCTTGATGATTCTGGGATTACTATGCCGCTTAGGAGAATGTGTCTTGAGAGAGCAGCCATTAATCATCCAACACTGATGTTGTGAAGCTGTGTCTGAGGACAGCTATATACTCAATTTATAACGATGGACAGGTGCACCAAAACGTAAAATGGATTCAAGCCATGCAGCGGATAAAAACAACTGTATGTTTATTAATGCATCAATAAAAAAGTAAAGTACAACAAGTAACGATACCTTGTTTCATAACTAAACAGCGGGAGAAATGATATAGTGGGCACCTTTCGGATGCAGACGTATAAGTTCTTAGATCGACATGTTTCGCGCACCACTGCGCTTAATCATGATCAAAGGATTCAGACACACATTCTATGGCTACATTTAAACTACATTGTAGCCAATGGAAATCCAAAGTCACTCCCACCTTCAACGCTCCCTCTTAAAGAGACCAGACACGGCATACACTGAAGCCAATACAAAAATATAAACTTAAACATAAACATAAAGAGACACTTTCGTCCGCAATCGAGTGCTCACATAACCCTCCAAGATCACAGGGGACAGTAATTCCATCTCCAAACCTCTCCACATAAAGATCCGAGCACTCGAGTGCACACGCAGCTCCACAAATGTAAACATGCGCATGCCCACTATATCATTTCTCCCGCTGTTTAGTTATGAAACAAGGTATCGTTACTTGTTGTACTTTACTTTTTTATTGATGCATTAATAAACATACAGTTGTTTTTATCCGCTGCATGGCTTGAATCCATTTTACGTTTTGGTGCACCTGTCCATCGTTATAAATTGTGTTCTGTTGAAGGGAGTTTGGAGAAACCCTAAGGTAGCACATACGTGGGATATATATATATTAAAGTCATTGCAGCCTATGGAGAAATTAAAAAGGGGTTCTTGAAGACCTGAAACACACACATTGAAGATACGTGTATGAAATGTCCGGAATATGAGGTTGGAGCCACTTGTTTGTTTGTTTGAAAGACAGCTATATACTCCTCAGTTGCATATTCTGTTGGCAGTGAAATAAGTAATTTTCCAACATATTTGTCTTTGAGTATGCACCTAAGGGGTGTTGGTGGTGGCCCATTGTAAAGTTAAAATTGATGTACACAGGGGCAAACCCTGTTGTTTCTTCTCCCTGTCTTTCTCCTATACAATATTGGAGATGTATCTTCATCCTGAGCCCTTAAATAACCTTAGCACACCTCAGCTTAGAATTTGCAATTTTTATTGCCACATATAGTTCCATCAATGGGCTTAATCTAATAGTAACCCTATACCTCAGTGACCTCCAAGTTTTAGAAATGGGGCACACCAATAAAAACAAATATTTTTAAGAATTGACAGAGAATCATAATCTGACATTTTCAACAAAACATTTGCATTATGGACTATTTTAATCTTATCTAATAAATTTTCCTTCAAGGTCTCTTGGCAGTACAATCCCACCTCCCTAGTCAGGACAGGTTAAAAAAAAATATAAAATGAACCTCCCTCCCCATTATCCCTAATGTTTTTTTACCAGTCACCCATAGTATGTAGTCATTGCCTTCTTCTCCCTCATTTATTATTTTTGTGGGACCTGCTGGGTGTCATATCTGGCTCCAGAGTAGTGCCATCATGGCTGGTTCTGGAAGAGGGGCATCTGGTTCCCTTTGGTCATCCTCATGTCATTCTGTCCGTGAGATGTTTTGATCTGGTACCACACTGGATCTCCTATATCTCAAGCTTTCAGCAGCAGTCCTATGTCCCAGCAGGCTCTCTCTCTCTCTTTCTCTTTCTCTCTCTCTCTCTCTCTCTCTCTCTATATATATATATATACATGACCCATTTCACTGTTGTCTTCATTGAGAACCCCTATAATGTATACAGCACATTGTGAATCAACATGTCGGTGTCCTCTCTTCATGTGGTTAACTGAACAAAATTAATTGACTCTCACCCAATAAGGGTGGTAAACTATGGGTAACACCCTTGAGTACTCAGTTATTGTGAATGTATTTGAGGCTCTAGATGCAACCAAGCAAAGTTGCGTCAATGGAGAACTAACATCCCCCTATAGCAACCCCCCAACTTCACTTACTAGGGCCCCATGGCATGACTTTCCCTTGTGCTTTGGTCAAGAGATAAAATCTTCAATCAACCCTGGATGTCATATACATGGAGGCAGATGATATTTGCTGGCAGGTTTTTCAAACTGATAAAGGCAGAGCGCACACAAATTTTCTTAAACCTTTAAGAACCAAATTAACGCACAACAAAACATATAATAACCCATTGCATTTGGTCCTAAACGGGTTAATATTACCAAGTTTTAAGTTCTTTGTAGAACTGGGCAAAATGTCAGATTTTTTATCACAACAAACTTCAACCCCAAAAAAAATGATTCTCCACTTTTTCCCTCAAAATTTCCCATACATTAAAAATCCATAAAATTTCCTTTTCACTAACTCCAATAAATTTCCACTGAGAATTTTGCCATTTTCCACCTATGCCCAAGAAGTACCGTAGCTTTGCATACTCATTGTGTGTGGTTCTATGGCTGCCAGTGCAGTGCACAAGGCTGGGAAGTAAGTATGTGTGGTTTTATGTCTAAAAGTGCAGTGGGATGAGGTTGTTTAGTCAATATATGTGGTTTTATTGTTGGGATGGTGTGCAATGTGAGGTTCTTCAGCTGCTTCAGGACTAAAATTCCCATAATTCCCTGCCATTCCACAGCTGGTGGGCAATGATGGGAGTTGTAGTTTGGTAGAAGCTGGAGGGCCAACAGGTTCCCATCATGATCCAGGATATTGAGCAACAAGGCTGGGGTCAGTCTGTTTGGTTCTATGTCTTCCAGTGCTGTGGGACAAGGGTTTGGGTTCAATATGTATGGATCTATTTCTACCAGTGCAGTAGAAACAAGACTGTTATCAATATGTGTGATTAACCCCTTAGTGACCAGCCGCACGTACACGCTGCCAGCACTTAACGGGCGCCGAACTTTTTTCCCCCAGTACTTCCTATGACTTCATGGACATACATGTACATCCTCTGCCACTAGGTGGCAGTTTTTGCGGGACATACATGTACGTCCATTGTTGGGATGGGGTTATATGGCTGCCAGTGCAGTGGGATAAGCCTTGGGTGTCAATTAATGATGTTATATACCTACAGTTAGACAATACAGGAGGTCAGTATCGGTCTTTCTATAGCTAGCATTGCAGTGGGGGTTGTGGTGGAAAAAAAAAAAGAAAAAAACATCACTTGTTACAGGAATTCACACTGAAAGGCCAAAAGTGCAGTTTTTCATACAATTCTGTTTTTGAGTGAAACATTTTTCCCATCTCTAGTCCTACCAGCAACTGTCATGTCTGCCTAAATGGATCTGGTATTCAGCACTAACTGAGCAAAGGTGCAAGGGCAACATTAATAGATACCATTAGGATTTTCTGCCCAGTGTTATGTAAGTTGGATGGTTTTATTAGGAGACACTAGGTTCCCTTTAAGGACTGTGAGCTGTTGTACAGTATATTATATATATTTAATGAAAACCCTGTTCAGTGATATCGACGAAGACACCATAAAATGAAATAGCCACAAAAAAATATTGCACTCGAACTATCACAAAAAATGCAAGTTGCTGTGTAATAACTCTAAGCAGTGGGTGAACTTTTATTTTATTTAACTGAAAAGTCTTTACAAAATATATATTTTTTCATAATAAGTGTAACTCTTCCTTTAACCCCTTGGTTACTAATGTTTCCCTTTGTGAACATAACCTAACAGGAACTGTTTTGTCGTTCTGATCCCTTGGAGCTATGATTTTATTGTTGCATTTTATCATTCATGAAAGATTATTGTGGTAAAGGCTCTTGCAGCCTTTATTGTCAATTCTTTTATCTGAAGAATAAAACAAACAGCTTGCAGACTTGTGGCTGTCAGGTGAATAAATAAATGGGCATCTGATATGTTTTTTTAGAAGAATGTTTTTATGTCTAACCAGTTGAATAGATAGCGCACATAATAATAAATAAGAACACTGCCTCTTGAAATATATTTCCAAAATTCAAATGTTCAAATCTAGGGCTGTATTTGATAAACACGAGGGAGAGATTTGGAAGTAAACCAACTGTGCCACACAGAAGAATGCAAAAGCCCCATTGATTTAAAGGGATAGTAATAGTTCGTTTTATCTTTATTTTATTTTGTAGGCATTAAAAAATCATGAAGAATTATATCTTATCTCTCAAATCTTTATGGTTTAAGAGATAATCCCCTCCCGCCCCTTTTACCTAGTGTAAGCCATCTCTTTTCAGATGTGGAATGCAGTACATAGACCAGACAGATAACAGCAGGGGACAATCTTCTTCCTATGAGAACAATGAAAACCGTGCCCCCCTTGACAAGTTTTTCTGTTTTTTCCCTTATCTTAATTTAAGATTGTCCCTCTCTGCAGTCTACCTGGGTACCTCCCTTCTGATCTGGCTGAGCAGTGTTACATCAGTAAAGGTGCGGGAGGGGGATACTTTGTCATTTAATTACTCCGGAACTACAACTCTGACAGAATAGAAATAACACTCTCCAAAGTCCAAATACTATGATGATTAATTAGAGCTGCTTTTATTATGAAACATTACTATCCCTTTAATGCTTTGAGTTCCAGAGTGGTGCACAACTGATTTCAAAGCACTCCAGCACTCAGCGAGTTAAATTGTGGGGCAAATGTGCTACATGGAATAAATAAAAATTACCAAAATTTCATTTTGATTTAAAATGTTCTTTAACCTAACAAATGTTATAGAAGTCTGTAATGAATTGCTTCTCTGACTACTCCAGCATTCAAGAGGTTCAAGGGTTAGTAATGTTTCACAAAAGCAGCATCTCCATCTTCATAGTATTTGAGTCATAGAGAGTGTTATTTCAGCGCTGTCAGAGTTATAGTTCAAGAGGAATTGAATGATAAAGTATCCCCCTCCCGCCCCTTTTACTTAGTGCAAGCCACCTCCCCTCAGATGTGGAATCTGGTCCACAGACCAGACAGCTCACAGAAAGAGACAATCTTTTTACTGTGAGAATAAGGAAACCCTGCCCTCTCGACAGGTTTTTCAGGTTTTTCCCTTATGCAGATTGAAGATTGTCCAACTGGACACCACCTTGCTACTCTTAGGTGAGCATTGTTACATCATTATAAGGGGCAGGAGGGGGATAGTTTATCATTTTATTACTCTTGAACTACAACTCTGACATTATCAAAATAACACTATCCACGGCCCAATACTATTTAGATTAATTGGAGCTGCTTTTATTGTAAAGCATTTCTATCCCTTTAAGAGAAACATCAGTTGCTGTTTTTTTATTATTACACTCATGTTTTTCTCCAGATAAGTGTTCCCTCTAAAGTGTGCACAGGTGAGCAACCTAGTGCTGAAATTAAAGTAATCTATCTCCTTGAGTAAAGTTTGCTTATTCAAAAGCTTAATTGAAAATTGCCTATGTGGGGCAGAGCCGACCGAGGACAAAGATTACCACATGATTAACATGTTCCTGGCTATGGGGCTTTTTCAGCTGTTATTCTCCCTTAGTGGAGACAATAATACTATCTGAGTTAATGGTATTTATTGATTAACTGTCCCCCCAATCCCAGTCAACAAACCCCCCCAAGAAAAATCACCGTTCAACTGATTCTTTCCCCAGACTCCACCAACACAGGCACCCTCCTCAGACCCATTTTATACCATGCCTGTGGAAGGTGTTGTGGGAAATTTTCAACCAGGTGGGAAGTGCTATTTTTTTGCAGATTTTGGTTTGAGGCAAAAATGTTCACCCATCCTATGTATGTATGTATGTATGTATGTATGTATCTTTATTAAAATAATGCAATTCATACACACAGTGCTTTACAGAGATGGTAATAGTATAATATGAAAATACAGGACAGGGTTAAGAGAATCAGGCTAAAGTGTGATCATTGCATTATTAGCACTATTTGCACTATTTGCATTTGCATTATTAGCAGGAAAAAGTGCAGCAAAACGAATCATACATTGTAAAGGGATCCTGCAACAAGGAGCTTACAATCTAATTAGTGATTCTCTAGCATTCAGTGGGTTAAAAGTCAAATGTAATTTAAAGTGAAAGGAATGTTTCATAATAAAATCATCTCTAATTAATCATCATAGTATTTGGGCCATGGAGAGTGTTATTTCAATTCTGTCAGAGTTGTAGTTCAATGACAAAGTATCCCCCTCCCGCCCCTTTTACTGATGTAACACTGTTCAGCCAGAGCAGAAGGGAGGTGCCCAGGAAGACTGCAGAGAGGGACAATCTTCAGTTAAGATAAGGGAAAAACCTGAAAAGCTTGTCAAGGGGGGCAGGGCTTTCATTGTTCTCATAGGAAGAAGGTTGTCCCCTTCTGTTATCTGTCTGGTCTATGGACTGCATTCTACATCTGAGAAGAGATGGCTTACACTAGGTAAAAGGGGCAGGAGGGGGAAACTTTGCTTGTGAATATCTCTTAAACCATAAAGGTTTGAGAGATAAGACTTATATCGTTCTTCATGTTTTTTTTGAATGCCTACAAAATAAAATAAAGCTAAAACTAAGTATTACTATCCCTTTAAGTCCTCATCTGCCTGTGGGGTGTGCAAGGCATTTCTTTCCAATGCATTGTGTACCCCTATGGCTTTGAAAGGGTGAACTTTTTTTTATTTTTCCCTATGGTGCAGTTGGTGTACTACGGAATAAATCTAGTTTGCTTTTATAAATAAAGGCCATTGTGAATATGTCCCAAGTCCTGTAAACTGGAATAAGCCAATAAAATATATTCAGTTACAATACAAATCACATGTATATTTTTTTATATAAAACAAATTACATTTATTTAAGAAGAACCCCAAATAAAGTCCCCCCCAATAATTATCCAGCATAATTACCACGTTCCTTGGAAATCCTACTTCTGCCGAGACTGAAGGCTAGGTAACAGGGCTTTACAGGCATCTGCATGCCTGCACCATCAGTCTCTTCTGCTAGCTAAAGGTACCATGCAATGCCTCCTAGAGGAGACCATGATTGAGAGAGCAGACACACAGATCTCTGTAAGCAAAGATGTCTGCACTGTTGCTTGGCTGTCAGTCTCGGCAGAAGTAGGATTTCCAACTAATGCGGGAATTGTGCTGGCTAATAGTACCATTGGTATGCTTATCGCAAGATGACTTATTATTTATGGGAGACTTTATTTGGGGTGATAGTTTACCTTTAAATTAAAAGAGAAATAACACTTCCTAATAATAAGCCCTCACTTACCTCACTATATATATTTCTTTGGCACTCGAGTTAAGGGTAATATACTGGCTTGGGACATTCTTTAGATCTTGACAAAGTTGTCCTACAACAACATGTGTCTTGAAAAATGTGTTAGCATGCAGACTGCATTTGTCCTTTGCCCACAACACTAACTTCCTGCTTAAGTGACACTGACACATATTCATAATGATGTCAAGTAATAAAAAAAAAAAAAAATTACAACCTGCAATGTGGTAGATGTGTATTGTAGTGGTGGGGGGGGGGACTGGCATAGTGTGACTGATTTGTGTATGTGTATATACAGCAGTTTTTACCATTGCCCTGTGGTCAGAATGAGATATTCTGGTTGATGATGTAGCTGCTTCTGTTGGTTGAAATGCTTTGCTGCCTTCCATTTCACTATACTGTCTAGATGTTTGTTGTGCCCTAACTTTCTCTCTCTCATCCTCCACAACGCAACCCTCCACTCTATCATTAAGCATATCGCAATATTCCTTGACACAATCCGATTACTCAGAAAGTTTCTGGTGATCGTCATGACTCCTTGTTGTAACAAACTGCTGATGGCCCTTTGGCAGACATTCTGAAATGTTGTGTTTGAAGAGGGGCCCATCAAAAATGCAAGCAAGAATGTATTCCTCATTGCTTTTAATGAACACTATGTGAAGATCTTGTTCATAGCACGCTAACATGTCCGTTACCAGCTGGTGCATGTCTCTGTTGTCATTATGGTAAGATTCCTCAGCCACGCTCCTCATATTTTTCTGCAATAAAAATATCAGTGGTAGAATTTCACTAATTCCTGCCCCAGTGTGACTCACCAGCATGATTGCTTTCTCAAATGGTTTCCGCAGCTCACATACATCGCACATTAGTTGCCATTGGCCAGGTGACAAAGAGGCGCCCTCCAAAACCTTCCAGTTTTGTATGGTATATTCACTAATGGTATTATTCTGCTTGTACAAATGCTCTAGCAGGTACATTGTGAAATTCAACCTAGTAGGGACCTCCGTTTTCAGCTGGTGATGGGGCATGTTGTATGAAATATAGAGCATTGCGTGCACTGTAGGAGCGACTAAAATGGGCACAGATTTTGCAGGCAATAATAAGCATCTCTCTGAGGGTTTCATATTTTGCCAGGAATCTGGTCACAACTAAATTCAGCACATGGGCTAAGCAGGACACATGCACCATATCCCCTATTCTCAAAGCAGCGATTATGTTGGAGCCATTATCAGTAGACACAAAAACAGCTTTTAAGGAGTGGGGTACAAACTTTTCCTCTATCATCTACACTAGTTTACTTAAAACATCAGTTTTCTACAAAAGAATATGGCAGCATGTCCACTGTCAACATCTTGGCAATCTTGCCATTCCACAGGCTTACTTTGGGATTGTTTTTGTGAAGTTTTTGACTGCTTCCCAGGAAGGGGTTGGGTTGGCAGATATGGCAGAAGAACCCTGGAACGTTATTACTTTAAAAACATGACTAGAAGAGGTGGTGGAGGTAGGGGCAGCATGTGTGGGCAGTCTATAACTCTTGCCATCTCTTACAGCAAAGCCAGAGTCATCATACTCCTCTGCAGCAGGAGCCATAGGTGTTATCTGGAGTGAACTAACTGTTGGCATAAATAACTTCACTAATTCTTTTTTCTACCCTAGAGCCCTGGGAACCTTTTAGAGTGCTTCTGTTGCTGCTAGTTGCAGTACCTTTGACCTGCTGATAGTGTGTCTCCCAGTCACATCTATGGTTGTGCTTCAGGTGGGATCTCATGGAGGAAGTGCCTTGGTGTGAGCCTGCTTTCCCCCTGCTCACCGCTTTTTGCATAGACAACAGATAGCAGCATGCTTAGCTTGAGGATCCTTAGTGAAATATCTCCATACTGTGGACTTCATGGACTGAGGGGTTCCTGAGGTGCTGCTACTACTACTACTGTGGCTAGATGTTGATGCAGTTCTACTACTACTACTACTAGGTGTCAAAGGTGCAGCACTTCCAGCAGCAGCAGAGGCACTAGTCATATCTAACATTGTGGATGTTATAATAATAACCTGTGTTGCTGTTGTTGTTGCTGCTGCTGGGTGCTCAACACAGGTGTGTGGCTGAGTAAAACTTGGACTTTGAAGAGGCAGTGATGCTGATGATGACTGATAGGCTGACTGTGTAATTTTTTACATCTTTGCTTGTCCAGGGTCAGAGTTTCCAATGGTTTTCTCAGTTTATAGACAGGCACAGTGCTCCTTTTCAGTGGTAGAAGATTTAGCCTTTGTCTTTGTGCTAATTTTATGGCCATGAGACATTCTTCACTCTCAACTTAATTTGTACTTGAAAAAGAGAAGGATGCTGGAGGGATATATTCTAGATCCGCATCCTCACCATTTATCATTAGGTCATCCTCAGCAACATTGGTATCACCTGCCAGTTCTTGACCACTACCCTTATATTCCTCTAAGCTTTTACACAATTTCTTTTACATTTTACTTTTACTGTGACAAAGTTCACTACAACTTCATGATAGGTGTTTTGGTGCTTCTTTGCTCACTATGTGATGCAGCAGACAGTTCAGCTGCTACACCTTCCTCTATTATGCTATTGTGAGCATCAACACTTCAGTGTGACTTGTTGTCGTCTTCAGTGTTCTTCTTATATGCTTTTTTGTACTGGCACTGGTGGTGCTGGAAGTTTTGCTAGGACCTTGACAAACTGCATCCTCCCTTGGAAGAGAGGCATCATAATCATTTATTGTACATGTTGCAGCAACCATTGCTGCAGTTAGTTTTTGAACTAACACTTTATTCTCATGTCCCTGTGCTGTTCCACCCTTCCCCCTGCCCCTGCGCGTTTGCTGGAGATTACTCAACTACTCTGTGTGTTTTTACTCTACTGCAGGGGTTCTCAACCCGTGCCCTCAGTGGCCACTAACAGGCCAGGGTTTAGGAATTTCCCTGATAGAACACAAGTGTGTTGATCAAAGGCTCAGTCATATTGATTAACTCACCTGTGCTCTTAAAAGGAAATTCTCAAATCCTGGCCTGTTAGTAGCCACTGAGGGCATGGGTTGAGAACCACTGCTCTACAGTATACAACCAACTAATGGAGTGAGATGTCTTGCCTTAGCCCACTCAGCTGTCTGTCACCTAATATATTTAGTTGTTCATTTATTTATTTATTCTTTTTTTATTTATTTTTTATTAATTTTTTTTTTAAGTTGCCCACCCCAACCTACCTGGGGTCAATCCACACTGTTGAATACAAATAGGAAGAATGGAGCATTCGCTGGACTTAAAAAATATAAAACTAAATATTGCAATTTCACATCACCATGCCTTTCCAGTCTGCCTATATAATGTACAATTGTACATTATATAGTCTGTCATAGAAAGTGTCACTTCCCACCCAGTAAAAGTATGAGAAAAGTCCAAAAGTTAGACCAAAACAGCACATTAACATTAATTTGCAGAATTACATATTATATATTTTAAATGTTCCATTCCATATCTTTTTATTGTATATATATAGTATTACTGCTCTTTTTATTTGAAACTGCAAAAAATGTACCACTAAAAGTGGAGTAGTACAATAGGTGCTTGATTAGATACATGTTGTGTGGCAAGATAACCTCACGGAGTACAAAGTGGAACCAAATGATTGCACAGTGTGAAACTGATTAGATGCATGATGCATATGATTTGCTGCTTTCCTTTCTCTTGAATTCACACAAAGGTTTACATTCACTTGCAAGTGATAATGGTCTCATCTCATCTCCTCATCTCCCCATTTAAACATTTCCAAGAAATAATCTAGTGATAAATGTACATCCCACAATTTAATCCAGGCCTGTATATCTGAAATATTCACAAGTGGAAAGAGGATCATTACAGTGTATTTATTAAGTAGCTAATTTAGGGATATATTCTAATATAATTAATAGTTTTATTAATGGTTTTATCTATATATTTTCACATATATTCCAATATGAATCAACTAGATTAACCCACTAAAGACCAGAGGTATTTCTTCACAATACATTGCTCAATTGTAGACACTAGTGTTCCAGAGTTTAAAGGGATAGTAATGTTTCATAATAAAAGCAGCTCTAATTAATCATCATAGTATTTGGACTTTGGAGAGTGTTATTTCAATTCTGTCAGAGTTGTAGTTCAAGAGTAATTCAATGACAAAGTATCCCCCTCCCACCCCTTTTACTGATGTAACACTGTTCAGCCAGTGCAGAAGGGAGGTGCCAGGTAGATTGCAGAGAGGGACAATCTTAAATTAAGATAAGGGAAAAAACTGAAAAACTTGTCAAGGGGAGCAGGGCTTTCATTGTTCTCATAGGACAAAGATTGTCCCCCTCTGTTATCTGTCTGGTCTATGGACTGGATTCCACATCTGAAAAGAGATGGCTTACACTAGGTAAAAGGGGTGGGAGGGGAAACTTGGCTTGTGAATAGCTCTCAAACCATAAAGGTTTGAGAGATAAGACTTATATCGTTCTTAATGTCTTTTTAATGCCTACAAAATAAAATAAAGATAAAATGAAGTATTACTATCCCTTTAACATTTATCAAAAGCAGTTGAATACAGTCCAGACTTAAAGGAAAACTATACCTGTAGGAATAGAAATAAACTCCGCTCAGTAAGCGTCCATCATACAGCAGTCAGGCATAGCTATTTATGTGTTTTTGTGTAGTAGATGTGGCTGTCTGTAAATAATGATCTCTATTGACATATGGCTTCAGTTCATATGCAATCTCACAACAAATAGTTTTCATATGTTTTGAATGGTTCCTATAGGTATACTAACCATAGACTGCAACACAGACCAAATATGAAAAAACAAAGTATATAGCCTTAGCTGATTGCTAGATAAATTAGATACATTCATATTATCCAGGGTTTCAATTGGAGGTTTTAACTCTTTGCTATCACTTAAAAAAAACTATCCCAGATTTCTGGAAATTAGCTATGTATGATGGATGCATTGGTTGGCTGCTCTAGAACTTAAAGATTGAACTTACCTCCATCTTAGCTGCCCAGCATTCCTAAAGCAGTACACATAACACATAATTTTCAGTTCTCATCTGAGCAAAATAAACCTGAAATTTCCAATTATATTAAAGTCCCTTCAGAAATCGACTGTGAGCTTTGCCCTTGCTTACTTCAAGGGCAATGGTGAAAGACAACAAGGTATTAGAAACATATCTAGCATCCAGGTTTGTAAATGAATGTTTTAAACTGTTTGTTGACTTTAAATCTATTCCAGACTTTTGGGAACGAGCCATGTATGATGGATGCATTGGTTGGCAGCTCTGGAACATGAGGATTGAATGTAACTTTATCCTAGCTGTCAAGCACTCCTACAACAGTACACACACAATTTCCTTTTCAATCCTCATCTGGGCAGGATAAACTTTGTCTGAGATTTCTGCTTATATTAAAGCTACCGAAGTCCCTTCAGCAATCTACTGTAAGCTTTTGACCTCATGCTCTTCAAGGGCAATGATGATGGAAATATCTGAGACACCTTACTGTATTTCACTTTAACTTGAAATTGCAATTCAGATAAGAGATGCAATTTTGAGGGCAGCAGAGTCATATCTAAACCCCCTCACACTGCTCTAATAAAAGTTCTGGACACACAATACTCTTGAGAATTACACACTATGTACATTTCCAACTGTGTTGATCAGAATAACTTACAACAAAGAAATACCAAAAAATGCTTACATGTGCAGTTCAGATTTCAAGTTGATTCACTGAAACACCTAAAAAGTCCAGAATTCTGTGAACTGATTTGGAACACTGCAAAGATTCGGGGGAAGAGAGTGAGAGAGAAGATGATGTACTAGTAAGCACTAGAGAAATTCTGGGACAAATTAATGGCTTCATATGGGACAAAAAATAATCCCCAAATTCACATTGATTTAAATAGGACTTCTAACCCTTTGCATGCCAGAGGGCTATCCAGTGCATTGCTTTGCAATACAGCTGCATTCTATGGGCCAACCAAAAATGCCCCAAGTTCTCTTTAAATGTGGCTTACAATACTTTGGATGTTAAAGTGATTTTAAAAGCCTAGCAAAGGAAAGTATTTATAATATATGTAGCCTCTAATGGGATAGAAGCCCTGTTTACATTAATGGGCAAATTTATTTGTTCCCTATGATACAGATGGTTTGCTCCATAATGGCTCCTCATTACTTGAATGCTAGATAAGACTCCAAAACAAATGCCTTTTTTATGTTCTATGGTACAGCTGGTATACCAGAGAATTTCTCCAGTCCTGCATAGTACACATCACCCTCAAGGGGGTATGGGCAAAGACCCCTAATGTACTAGGTATAAAACTCCCTTGTCACAAAACGGGGGGAGATTCATTAAGCGGTGATAAGGTGGAGATGACTTCTCCAATTTATCATTTCTCCTATTCCTGTATTATTTTATGGAGCATATCCACTAAGATTTCTTCAACTTTGGAGATTTTAGTGCATAGACTCTATAGAATTACATAGGAGCTGGAGAAGTGATCTGCACATTATCACCTCTTTATCAAAGCTTAGTGAATCTCCTCATACATGTTTCAGGATTTATGGAACAACAAAATTTGACAAAAGAAGAAACTTATTGAAAATGTTCACTTGTCTTTATTATTATGCTATCAGCTGTTTTATTTAAAGGGGATCTATCACCCCTACACATGTTGGGCTACATAGCTCGTTTATGTAGCAACTAGCTGGGGAAAGGTTTTAATTTTTTTTTTTTTTTAACAATTCTGTTTAGCCAAATTGAATCCATTAAATATTGCCTTGGCGCTACATCTGGACAGACTGCAGTTACCAGCTCTGTACAGAAGTTTGTCACTCTGCCTCTGCTCCCATCCCTCTATCCAGCCTCCACCAATGACTTAGGCTTTCTGCATGTAAGCTGGCACAGTCTCCGGCCAAAAATAGTGCACCAGCTTACATGCCGTCATTGGAGGAGGCTGGATAGAGGGAGTGGAGCAGATGTAGATTGACAGACTGCGGTACAGAACTGGTAACCACAGTCTGTCCGGAAGTAGGGCCAGAGCAATATTTTCTGGATTAAATTGGGCTAAATAGCGATGTTTTTTAGAAAATGTAAACCTTACCCCAGCTAGTCGCTACATAAACGAGCTATGTAGTCCAACATGTGTAGGAGTAATAGATCTCCTTTAACCAGCTTTATGATATAAAACAATTTATAGGTTTAACTTAGAAACAGAGATTTTGAAGATAGAACCATCTGGTCCATCCAATATGCCCATTTCCTTACGTAAATACACAGACTTACATACTTCTCAGAATAGACATTTCTATGCCAGGCATTTCTGAGTTCCCTAACAGCATTTGTCTGTACCACCTCTGCTAGATGGCTCTTTCATGAATCTATCACCTTTTCCATAAATTAGTACTAATGCACATTACTTAAGAATTTTCCACTTTCTAACTTTAGATCATGATCTCTTGTTCTAGTATTCAATTTTTCTAAACTATATTAAATCCTTCAATATATTGAAAAGTTTCCATATCACCCCTGTGACTCATTTCATCCAAGCTGTGTTTATTAAGAGCTTTGATTCTATCCTAGTACTCAGTGTAATGAAGACCCTGAACAATTTTGGTGGCTCTTCTTTGAGATTCCTGTAACTGATTAATGTTATTCTGGGTATGTGGTTTCCAGAGCTGTATATAGTATCCAGGGGGCTATGTGCTAAGGTGTAATAAAAAGGTGATGAATAGTAGATAACAATGGAAATATTATCACCTCCAAATCCTATGGTATTCTATGGAATCTCTGCACTAAGACAGTGGTTCCCAGCCCGTGCCTTCAGGACCCACTAACAGGCCAGGATTTGAGGCTTTCCTTTTGAAGGTCACATGCAGGTAATCAAACTCATTTAGCCTCAGATAACTCAATGGTAAAAAACTGGCGACAATGTCATCCGGTTCATGGATATCCATAACAGTCAGTGGAATTTTACATGGAATATACTGACTAAGCACTGGGATATCTTTTAAATCACCCTATTTAAAAAAAAAACTGTGGGGGAAAGACCTATATGAGTTGTAGATGATCCCCCCCAACCTGCAAGATAAACTGGTCAAGAGCAACTACACTACCAAATCAATATCCGACCCACCAACAACAGGGACATATGGTTGTGGGAGTTGCACAGCATGTCCCCATATGGAAAACATATTAAGTATTAAGGACAGGTTTGACAAAATGTTCTCACTATATAAAATGTGATACAACCAATGTGATATATATGATACAATGTTCATGTGGACTTTAATATAACTGCAAAACCATCATGAAACAGAAGGTTAGGATCAAATAACATTTTGCAAATATCATAAACGCTCAAAGAGATCTCAATAAGAGAAAGAATTTGACAAACTTGTATAGACAGTTTCTGGAAAATTCCAAGACTAAGGATAAAATAATGTATGTACTACAACGTGTCTACTAAGATGAAGGAGTGAAGAGATGTTAACAATATGTTACTTTGAGCTGAAAATAAGAGGATTTTCTTAATGAACACCCTATCACCTGCTGGTCTTAACAAGGGTATGAGACTCACAGCTCATATCTGAAAAAAAAAACAAAAAACTGATGATTAAACCTTCTGAGTGCCAGAGGGGTATGCAAAGCATTGCTTTGCAATGCTTTACATACCCTTCTGGCACTCAAAGGGTTAATTAATACACTATTTTTATCCTTTTTATCCTTGTAGGAGATTTTCTAGAATGAGTGAGTGAGACGGATTATGCAGATTCTCATCACCATTTTTCAGGCTGGATTTTAATTATGTGTGAAATTAGAATGAGAATTCTATGAGAATTCTAATATCGCTATATATGTGTCACAGATCAGTTTGACTGACTCATAATAACTGCATTATCTTTATATTTTGATGGATATTAGTAGATCTTATACTACCTTATAGATTTCTTGGTATTGGATATTGTTATAATCCACTCCATCTTGATTATAATTAATTGGCACACACACACTTTGAATAAGTTATTGTGATTTCATTTGTTGGACTATGTCTTAATCTAGATTTTAATGTGGGAAACTTAGGTAGGTATTATTTATTATGTATAATATAATACCATGTGTTCCTTTTACACATAGATGTATCACCACGTTGTGCTCTGTATTAATGAGTAGATGTTTTTTTCTTAAAGGGATAGTAATGTTTCATAATAAAGCAGCTCTAATTAATCATCATAGTATTTGGACTTTGGAGAGTGTTATTTCAATTCTGTCAGATTTGTAGTTCCAGAGTAATTCAACGACAAAGTATCCCCCTCCCGTCCCTTTTACTGATGTAACACTGCTCAGCCACAGCAGAAGGGAGGTGCCCAGGTAGACTGCAGAGGGGGACAATCTTCAATTAAGATAAGGGAAAAACCTGAAAAACTTGTCAAGGGGGGCAGGGCTTTCATTGTTCTCATAGGAAGAATATTGTCCCCTTCTGTTATCTGTCTGGTCTATAGACTGCATTCCACATCTGAGAAGAGATTGCTTACACTAGGAAAAAGGGGCGGGAGGGGGAAACTTTGCTTGTGAATATCTCATAAACCATAAAGGTTTGAGAGATAAGACTTATATCATTCTTCATGTTTTTTTAATGCCTACAAAATAAAATAAAGTTAAAACGAAGTATTACTATCCCTTTAAATTGTAACCACCTTTCTCTGCATCACAAGTAATATTTATAATGCATGGTGTTCATTACTCATGTACTTAATGGCTATAAGCTTTATGGACTAAATTACATGCTACTTATTTATTTAGAATACTGGATGGTTTGCGATTTCAGTATTACCACACACTCTCATTCCAATCATTCTATGTGACCAATTGGGGAATTGTTGTCCAGCTGTTAAGGAGGCGGGGTATAAATATAAAAGCAGCAAATCCAGCTGGCTTTTTACCCTTTGATAAAGCCATAATCATGGAGATATGCACAGCAGGACTGAGGACCACACACTGATGTGGATCCTTTTCTTGTTCTCTGTTGTATCTCTGTGCTGAATTATACATAGTTTTTTTTTTTTTTGTGGCGCACACACTAGCTGGGATCATTACCAAATGATTTTTGCAATCCTAACCAGCTTAGCAACTGAAGACTAGTTGTACTTCTTTTGTGAACCCTTTTTCCAAATACTGAATCACTCTTCATATGCCATATATGAACTGCAGTGAGCAGACCCCTGTGTCTACTACACAAGGCTCAATAAAAAGTAAGGCTCACTCTTTTTACCAGAGAAATGATCCAAGTAGTAGCGGATATTAATTATTAACTAAGAGTGATTCATATTAAACAAAATGCATTACTGCTGAACAGTAATTTCGAGCCATCTCACACTTACTACTGCCTAGCGCAATATTCAATTAATTTGTATTGAACAAGTATTTGAGGGTGGCCACTATAACAAACAGAGGGCATCTGAGCACACCACACACTCAATGGCGGCCTGAAAATATAAAGATCCCAGCTGACATATTCAACACATATAGAACAGTCTTGATTTTAATTCATCAGGGTTCATCTTATTGTTGTTAATAAAAAGTTAGGTTTAAGTGATTGGTGTGTTGGCAAACACACTTTTGTGTCTACTTAAATCCCTGGGTTGGTGCTTCTAAGCAGTATCGGATAAGGTATTATTAAGGGATTTGCCTTTCTTTTCTTTTTGATTTATCAGTCATATATCTCAGCACATTCCCCTATCCATTTAGGTACCCAATATACTGATTAAGTAGTGGTGCACCGCTATACTCCTCTAATAACTCACCTGTGTTCTAGCAAGGAAATCTTTAAATCCTGTCCTGTTTGTGGGCTCTTTGGGCATGGGTTAGAACCATTGCACTGGATTTATCCCACTTAAGCAATCGTAGTGCATAGGCTCTATAGAATAACATTGAAAATTCGGCTCTTTGAAGACACTATTTCCTCTTCATCACCTGTTTATCACATCTTACTGAATCTTCCCCAGGCGATGCCTTAACATTGATCTATAGAGGTTAAACGCCATTGACTCTTAGTGATGTGCTTACAGTTGCTTTTATCTTCAAATTCCAGTATAGTCATTAATAGGAATTCCTGATAAAAATAAAGTGAACTTTTTTTTACAGGTAACAGAATTGAGCCTACAGAACACAGTGGTAAATGTACAATGGCAATTCCACACTAAATCAGTCACTGGAATTGATTTTAAGTCTCTCTCTACACCTAACTCCAGTTTACCAAGTGGTGTATGCCAGACACCTCTGCTTCGCCTGTACAAAGGAATGGCAACAAGGCATCTTTGGAGATTTCAGGGAGTTCATTTTGTCAGTGCCGTCACTGTCAGTTTCTTTGAGAATGCTATGTGGCAGGCACAAGAGTCTTACTTATATTAACCATTTAAGCAACATTGGGGTGTACAATGTATTGCAAAGAAATGAACTGCCCACCCTTTTGGTCCGTATAGGATTAAAGTCTAACAGCGGCAGCATGTGTCAGATGCTATGCACTGCAGTGTTCTGTAGTGTAGTGCAGAGTGCAGACCCGTAAGTGCAGCCAATGGCATTAGAGGAGAACAGAGTAGGAGTGTATCCAGTCTGCCTATATGCTCTACTTTGTCAAACTATGGCATACATACCCTTAACTGCAGCCACTACCACAAAGTGTAACATTAGCTTTGTGTGTCAACTGGAATGTACTACAGTAATCACTCTGAGTACATACCCTTATGTTCAGCCATTGACATTAGGAGCTAATTCCATGCTGTTGTTCTGACACATTTTTACATACTCCCCACAGACACATGAAGGCTAATTAAAGGGATAGTAATACTTAAAATGTAAAAAAAAATATGTTGTAGACTCTACCCCCCTGAGTAAAACAAGGGTACTCCCACTGCTGAAAGGTGTTTCATTCAAAAGTTATTAATTTTCAAAGTTGAATTTTTTAGGTGCAATATCACAGTGGCCTGAAATTGTACAGTGGCTCTGGTCAGTTGACCATAAATCTCCATAGGATGGTGTAGCAACAGCGCCACTGTACAATTTCAGGCCACTGTGATATTGCACCTAAAAAATTCAACTTTGAAAATGAATAACTTTTGAATGAAACACCTTTCAGCAGTGCGAGTGTCCTTGTTTTACTCAGCGGGATAAACTCTACAACATATTTTTTTTTACATTTTAAGTATTACTATCCCTTTAAGATCTGGAGTTCATTGTAGAAGTTAACTTTGTCACTAGTTTTTTCAATAAATATCCCCATAAATGTCAATAAGAATATGTGAGAAAAAAATTATAACATATGTCACCTGCAGTGTAATCTAGACCAAAATAAGGATAATAATAAGAAATTCTGGCACAAACCAACTACATGACTGAGAATAAATAAACATAGCCAAAAATAGAGCTTTTAACAAGTGATACAACTAGAAACTGAAGGATCCCAGTGCAAACTTTTGTGTTCTATTCAACACAAAAAATATTCCCCAGTGTGTGTGTAACCTAAACCTATTTGGCCCTGGTGCTGGCGGGCCCCCTTGGATGCTGGTTTCTGTCACAACTACACCCTCATTGCAGTTGCAACCCTGCTTTTAATCTCCTGAATGCTAGAGAGGTCTCCGACACATAGCTCTGAATTACATTGAAGTTATCCTTAGAATTCATGAGGTTAAATACACCATTTATATCCATAAATATATAGGAATGTTTTATGTATCATCCATAGTGCAGATGGTTTACTCCATAATTGCTCCAGTTCTTATTATTTGATTGCTAGAGTGGTATCCATTTCTTTGCAAAGCAAAGTGATGGACAGCTCTCTGATGCTCAAAGGGCTAAATCAACTTCACATTGTTTCCCATGTTTTTCCCATTTGATGCAACTGAATTCTCACTGAATTGTAAAATGTTTAGTATCTTTATATTATGAATTACTCATCATGTCCATCTTTGCGTAGGTGATTGTTGATCAGTAAAATTACTATTAGTAGAATTTTTTTTCTAGTAATGGTGAACTTGGTTTGACCTGGAGATAAATTGCTTTAATCAACATTTTAATGACCTCTAATAAATACATTTATTCCAATACACAGCAACTAAAATCAATTGTAACCCATGGAATGATATAGTACATACAGGTTTATTTTGTGTTCAAATATATTGCCTGTCAACAAATATTTTGATCTAAATGCAAAGGTAGCAGACATAGGCCTAGCTGTAATGGAAGTTAGCTATGGGTAGATTACATGTGATGAAGAAATGTAATGGGGAATACAATCCAATTGCTTTTTGAACATTTCTTGTCTCAAACAAGAACATTTAAGGTGAAGTGTACCCTAGGAATAAATACCTCTAAATTTGCTTAACAAATTTGTTTACCTAGGCAGATGTTCTTTGTCTATTATTCAGGTCTGTTTGTCTAGGTATCTGTCTGTCTGTTTATCTATCTATCTATCTATCTATCTATCTATCTATCTATCTATCTATCTAACTATTATATCTATCTCACATTCAAGTTGCATCTGTTGTTTGCTGTTTATTGTAATTCCTATTAAAGCCTGCCTCCAATCACCACTCCTCACAGAAAATAACAGGCTTCTGCTGCTCTGAATGGATCATAAGGGACACAATATTATATCAGGCATTATCAGATTGTAAAGAGAAACAGCTAACGGGGCACATGTCTAAAAATAAACTAGATGCACATGACTACTATGTGAATGGCACTTGCCTGCATATTTCAGTGTGTTAAACAAAATGAGAGCCACTTATTCCAACACTAAATTTCTTATTTATTTTACTTGCTTAAGAATGTGTCCATAATACAGTTCTCAAGTATATTTATTCTGCTGTAGTCAATACCTGAATATGGGCATTTTAAGAATCATGGACAGGGTTGACTTGAGTCTTAAAGAGTGAGCCCCATCCATGAATCTAAAGGGTCACATAAAAATTCTTAAGATGCCCATGTTCAATTACAGACTAGAGCAGAGATCAAACATAAAAAACAGTAAACAGATGTACCTGACTGCTGCATGAATAACAACTGCTCAGGTAGTTCTATTAAACAAATGCAGTCACTTGTTCCACTTTCAACCTTTTTTACTTTATAATAGCTGTTTTTGGGCTCTTGGTACATTGTGACCTAACAACGTCAGTACTGAGTGAGATCTCGCAAACATCTTGGCCACTGTTTGCCACAAACAAATGTCATATTTACTATGGATTATAAAAGTAAATTTTTTGTCCAAGAGAAAAATAATTTTTGTTTGAGAAATGCATGAAACTGATGCAGACACAAAAATATCCCATTGGCTAGCAGTGAACCAAATGTCATGCAGAGACATGCAAATTTCTTTCCTATAGTGCAAAAAATATTAGAAATCCCTGTAGATTTGGATATGTGTGAAACAATTCATAGAATACAACTCACTGGGCATTATGCAGACTGCTAAAGAAGTGCAATTCTGGGTCCCTGTGAGGCAGCTGGCTTGCATCAGAATTGCATAAGGTTCATAGAGTACAAATATTGATATAATTTGTGAGCAAAGTAATATATGACCAAAAAATTTAACAAAGGGTAAAATCCTTCTTATGAGCAGAAACATTGGGAGAATTAGCATGTATTTAGTCACTTCTTAATCAGGTGATTAAATTTCAAATAGTAAACATTTTTGCAAATTCCTACCTAGCCTACCTAGAACTTTACAAGAAGCCCAGGAGGAATAGCGTCAATACACACAAAATCTTTAAAGGAAAAACTAAAGTGAGCCCCCTCTATACCAGAGTATGGCCATATCAGGACTATGGCAATCTGATGCAAGAGTAATAAATATGCAATCTAGAAAAGATTCCTTCAAAAGATAGAACAAGATTACCTTAACTGTTCTCTATAATACTTAGCTTGGATAATTGGACCAAAATAGGACAATGATTACAAACAATTGAACATTCTAAAGTCAATCAGTGATATTGTAAATAATTAAAAAATATACAATAGTTATAAAATAACTGCAACCATGGAAATGCTAGGTAAGTGTGAACCATTCCTCTTTAAACTGAACAGGGGGTTAATACTTAATTCTCTGTGTAGGCTATCAGTGTTTATCTACACAATCACATATTATATTTTCAGTTAACAGATGTTCTGTATATAGCTAGTTAGTTCAGTGTTTGTGATAAATAGGTATGAACTGCAAATGTATTTTAGGACTAATATTAAAGAAATAATTACTTTCCTTGTGAACCTTAATTCACGAGTAGCGAGGGAACCTGTTCAATTGTTTGTAAACATTGTTCTATTTTTGCTCTAATTATCTGAGCTAACAGAGTATCACACAGTGCAGTGAAGGTAAAGTTTTATTCCTATCTGTTGAAGGAATCTATTCTAGAATACTTACAAAATGTAGCTTTCACTCATCTCCATACATACAATGTCTCCCTTTTGTATTTCTTCTCACTGATACTAAGTTTTCTCTTGTCTTACTTATTGCCATAATCCCACTCCTCCTGAACCTCATATTTGACCGCAGCCCCCTACACCCTTCCCTGATACACAAAAAGCCTTCAGCCTACAGCAAATAAACTTAAAGTGCTCTTCAAGGGGGGAAGAACTGCATAATATAGAAAAAATGTATTGCTCTGAGTAAGACAAAGATACTCCCGCTGCTGAGAGATTACAGCTCAATGGGGGGATGTAACAATATGATTTTGTTTTGTAAAAACAGGCATTAGAATCGATATTGTAGCCACTGAGTCATTGTGACATTTGTGATTGCTGTTCTTGCTGCTGCTGCTGCTGTGTTGTTTAAGCAGCAGCAGCATCATTAGACAGTTCCAAGGGAATGCATTAGTAACAGCAGTGTTATGGGTGATAATGATCATGGTTCCACTTGCCACTAGATCCAGTGATGTGCCTGAGGCAGTAGCAGCACCACAAATAACCCCCACCACTTCAGGTTTATGTGAGAATGATTATGGCCAATAATGCTTCTCCTCCTGCAATTCCTCCAAAATCATGGTTGTTTTGGAATACTGCTTTTTCCATTGACAGCAGGAAGAAACTGTTCCTTTCATCAGCAACTTCAATGTGCCACAGTGCCTGTAGGAAATTGAGGAAGGTCTAGGAACAATAGACACACATCAAACAACTGGCACAAATAAAAGCAAACACCTTGATGCTTAGGTCCACAATGTCAAATCAATTATCCTCCTAGAAACCAAATACTGCTGCTACAAAAAACAAACAACAAACCCATGCTCCTCTATATAAAGAAAAAGTGTGTGCCCTGTATTGGACATATATAATAATTCTTAGTGAATAATTGAAATTTTGGTTACACAGATTGGCCAAGTTGTGGGTAAGCTTGCCATCCCATCAAGGTTTCTCATTTTCAGGCAAGTCCTACTCTAATACACCTATAAAACCCTATCTAGACAAAATTTAAATATCCCTGAGGAGATGTTATAATAAATGCGTAGGAGGAGAGCGGGGGTACCCTTTAAATATGCTCTTGTAGTATTTGTGGGTCCCAGTATAGTGCAATTAAAAACAAAGGACATAAGTTGTAATAAAAATATGTAAAAGGAGGTCTTACCTGATGCAACAAACCCCAAAGGGCCTGCATTATGTAGTTATAAGAGGTCTGTAGATCCAACAGTCCTCTCCATAAAATAAACCTTTATATCAACCCCCCACACACACACACACAGGCCATGTGAGGAGTAATTGATTACAGACAGGGTTCATGCAAGCTAGAACATGCTTGAGGCCTAGTCCTTAACCCCTTAAGGACCACAGAGCATTTTTTTTTTTAGCTCAGCCGATTCCAGATTCCCCGAATGTTGTGCAGCCATGTGGGGATCCTGGAATTCCATGAAGTACATGTATGTCCTTGGTCCTTTAGGGACCTCAACCTCATGACGTACAAGTACTTCATGGGTCGTTAAGGGGTTAAAAACCAAGAGTAAGAAACGAAAAGAAAATGAATAGTGGTAAAATAATCTTTGTGCATTACATAAGTGATTAAATAGAATAGGCAAAAGGCTGCTAAGGTGAACAAGGGAGAAGTGCATGTACCAGAAACAGAAAGAAAGTTCACAGCACTAACTCACCATATCATATTCATACAATAAATACAATTTTAATGTGAATGTAAAGATAGATATATAGAAGGCAGCAAGGAATGAGGGGGTTCACCAGTCCCCCAGACATTAGGCCGAAAACACAAAAAACAAACAACAAACCTGTGCGCCTCTATATTACGAAAAAGAGTGTGCCCTGTATTGGGAATATATAATGATTCTTTGTAGTGAATTTTGGTTACACAGATTGGCCAAGCTCTGTGTAAGCTGCCACTCCATCAAGGTATCTCACTTTCAGGCAAGTCCTACTCTAATACATCTATAAGGCCCTATCTAGACAAAATCAAAAATCCCTAAGGATATGTTATAATAAACGTGTAGGAGGAGAGCGGGGGGACCCTTTAAATATGCTCTTTGTAGTATTTGTGAGTCCCAGTGTGGTGCAATTAAAAACAAAGGACATACATTGTAAGTACTGCTGCTGTCACTATGCCCCTTGTCTGTTCATCTGAGTAAATGTGACAAATTGTAGTCTTAATAATAATGATGACTCTTCCCTGCCAGCAGCTTAACGTAATTCTGCCAGATGAAATCTCCTCAGATGCTGCTTGATTTCATGGGTGAGATTATTACACAATGTGCAATAGGTGGACACATCTTCACGTCTAAAGAATTGTTGTCAGCTGGTGGAGGAGGTAATGATGACAGAGGTATATCGCCAGAAGACATTATGTCTTCTCTCACCTGGATCATCACATTTTCAGGCTCAGGCTGGGTTTCTCTATTCTTCTTCCTCTTTTGTTTCCACATTGACTCTTGGTGCCCTTCGGGAGCGATGGGAGTACATCAACAGCGGCAATTTCCATTATGGGGGTTTGGTTTTAACATGCTGCAAATAAATGTCATGGTGTCTGTATTTTGTGTGTGTTAACAGAGCAGTTGTGCCAAAGTTCATTCCCTCGTTTCTCCTTTTCACAATATATCACATTTAGTGCACAGTGCCATTGCTGATGACTGCACTGAGCCTACCCCAAGAGAAAAAATAGTCCCACACCCATGATCTCAGGGAGGACAGGAAAGATGGAGAAGAATGGACTCACTCTTCTTCTCCACAATCAGAGGATGATGATGCTGCTGCCTCAGAATCAACCCTAGAACTAGGACCAGGATTATTGCTGGCAAGTGGACCCTGTCCTAGGCCCTCTGCCACTACCACAGTAGTCATGGTGTTCTGTGGAATACTAGCCTGCACATCATCAACCTATTTCTCTTGCAACTCAGCAGTAGCAGGAATTATAGCAGCTCCACTTTTTCACTGCTGGCAGTGAGGGTGAAGCCCATCACCAATTGCATATCTTCCTTCTCAGTTTCTGCAAAACAGGGTCAGGAGGATGTTGTGGGCTCCCTTGACCACTAATATTGGTGCTCAGCACTTTGCCTTTCACTTCAGCAGGTGGATCTACAATGGTCACTCTAGCCCCACCATGAGCTGCTTCATTAGCATGCCATCATCACTCCTTCCTCATCCCAACACTCTCTAGACTCTATGTGGTAGTAGTGGGACTGCTTGGGGATGGCAAGTGTGACATAAGGTCTCCTGCTGTCACACTTGTCATCATCTCCTCCTCCTCCCCCTGAGTATCTGAAGGCACACTGGCAGCAGTAGCAGCAGGTGCTGGTAGCTGACCAGTCCTGCTCAAAATTCTGCATGTGGCTTTGCGGACGATGGCACAATTTTCCCTCAGATATCAAGGGACAATGTAGGGGGACTGGGCATCATTGGGTCTGGGGAATCGGGGCTCCCAGACCCTTCCATGCTGGTAATATCCACTTCCTCCTCCTCCTTTGACTCACTGGATACATTATGGACGTTCCAGCTCCTCCTTTTCTTTTCAGATGGCTGGTCATACTGTTAGCCATATAAATCATTAGAAAATTACCTAGTATCCTCTCTATTGCTCCAGCTGCTGAGTTTTGTGTTTCAGTTCCTGAAAACATCACATTTTTGGCACAATAACGCAAAGTACACATAAGTAAAGGGCAGGAACTTTTTAGCCATTGAAAAAAAATAGGAAAAACATTGTGGCATTAGGTGAAAAAGGAGAACATTTGTTTAAGGAGGATCATCAAGCAAAAAGTGGACAACCATGTGTTTTTCATGGATTTTTTCACTGGAACACAACAGGACCTTTCATCCCCATTTACTCCTAACCAGGTCAGAAAGACTTTATTGTGGACTTTTCCCCTGCCCGTTCCCATATGAGGATAGATTATCTATTCTTCTCTCATCCTCATTTACAATACCTTAAACATTCCCGTATTCTTGAGATGACGTGGTCAGATCATGCCCGGATAGTGGTCTCTCTGCTCCTACCCTTGACATTACCCAGGCATGCTGTATGGAGGTTACCCCCAGGTTTCCTAGATGATCCCTCTATTTCTGAATCAATGAGTATGCATATCTATGACTTTTTGACAATCAGGGTTCTGTAATGTCCATGGTAGGTGTCTGGGAAGTCTTGAAATATTATCGTAGGAACATGTTTAGTCAGATCTCTGCAATATGAAGGTGTGAGACAGGAAACTATCCTGTAACTCTTTCAGTATCTAACCTCTCTCCACCAAAGGATTAATGAGCTATTATGTTTGAACTCAGCATGTGCCTTTGAAAGATCTAGGAGCTACTTCTATGAGTACAATAATAAATGTAGGAAGCATTTAGCCCATCAAATTAAGGGGGTTTCGGTGAGTAACGAGATCCATGAGCTAAAAAATTTGGAGGGGATTATGCTTCCATTGCAGATACTTTATGATCTTTTTACCAGGATTTGTATAATATTCCTTCCTCCCCCTCCCCCCCTCCCAACATGAAGGGAAGATGGCTCTCTATCTCTGTCACTCGAACACTCCTAAACTAACCCCCTCCCAGACCACAAAGATAGAATCTGCCTTTTAGAAATTGAAAAGTCAGTGAAGCAAATGGCCATGGGACGTAACTCTGGACCAGATGGTTTTCAGACTCTGTTTTATAAGAAATTCCTTCCAGATATTGCTCCTCTGCTGTGCAAGGTCTTTAATGAGATTCCTTTTAACATTGTAGATCATCAATCATAAGCTGAAGCTTTTATTACTCTTATCCATAATGAGGTAAAAGACCCAAAACTCCCTACTAAATACATAGCCATATAATTGTTGAATCAAGACATTAAGCTGTTTGCCAGAATATTGGCCAACAGGATCAGGTTCTTCTTTCCAGCCTTGATCACCTTAGGTCAAATGGGTTTGTGCCTTGTTGTGAGGCATGAGATAATACTATAAAAATGATCCAACTATCCAATTATGTGCAGGCAAATGAGTTACAAGTTTTTATGGGTGGCAGTAGATGCAAAAAACACATTTGACAGAGTATGTATCTCTTGTCCCATATAGTATTTGACCTTCAGTTCCTGGGCTTTATTATGGTGTTATACAAGGTGCCATCTGCTAGGATAAAAGCTAATGGCATGCAGTCTCACCCCTTCTCTCTTAGCAACAGGGTGAGGCAGGGATGCTCCTTTCCCCAATAATCTTCATTTTGACCATGGTAGTTTTGGTCAATTCAGTTAGGAAGAATCCAGATATTACTAGAGTCCCCCTATGTGGTAAGGAACACAAACTAGCCTTATACACTGACAAACTCGTTCTGATGATTTCTGATGATTACTAACCCTCTTATTTCAATGCCTGCAGTCTTGGAGGGAGGGAATCATTTTGGGAAATGATCTAACAGAATGTTTCTAAAACAGAGATGCTTAATATCTATAAGGGAAAGGATTTCTCAATATTTTCCATTTAAATGGGCCCCCAGGAAACTAAAATATCTAAGGAATGATTTTGCTGTCCTTCCATCCTAAAGATCTTTTTTTCCTTGAATTATGCCCCTCTCCTTGGTAAAATCTGACCCAGTTTTCATAAATGGCAATCCATTTTTATTTCTTAGACAAGTCGTATCAATCTTGTCAAAATTATCACTATATCTAAGATATTATGTGTCCTTCAGACCGTTCCAATTCATGTCCCTACTGCCTTTCTCAAGACCCTCCAACACATGATAAATTCTTTCATCTGGTTTGATATACCTACCAAACTTACATTTTTTGATCTTGCCAGATGGAGGCACGAGGGAGGCCTAGATTTACCACTAATAAGTAAATACTACAAAGTGATTCAGTGCTGTATGTTTGCGAACGCACTGGTTTCACTCAAAAAATGGTAAGTTATGGTTTAATTTAATAGAGGACATGATCGCCACACTCCACTATACCATCTGCACTGGATGACTAGATCTCACTACTCCACAACTGTATGTACTTTATTGATCCCTGAAACCACCCTTCATTTTTCGGATTGGTTCTCCTTCCTTCTCTTTCTGACTTCACCTGTCTCCAATTCTGTGCAATCCCAAATTCCTTACAGGAATGATGGGCACTGATTTTTTACGTTGGTTACCAGAAGGTAAACTTCTGGTATGTCACCTTCTTCATAATTATGAAATTCTCCCCTTTGAGACCCTTTAATCCAAATTAAATTTACCCTTGAGTGAAGTATGGAGATTCCCCCACATAGCTTCTTACATTCCCACCCAAATAAAAGCAATCACTTCAGGACCATTCCTCCTTTTGAATCATTATGTATTGATCACAACTAGTGATGAGCGAGCGTGCTCGGCCGATGCTCGGATCGGCTCGAGCATCGCTCTGCTCGGCACATGGCGGTACTCGTCGAGTACCGCCATGTGCTCGCCCGCCATGTTCGGGTGGCGGGGATCTGTGCCGGAAGAGGCACAGATCCGAAGACGCTCCGCTGGACCACCAGGGACTGGAGGTACGGGGGCATTGCGGAGATGAAGGGGGCATTGCGGAGATGAAGGGGGACATTGTGGAAGAGGGGCATAGACACTATGCCCCTCTTCCACAATGTCCCCCTTCATCTTCGCTATGCCCGTCTTCCACAATGTCCCCCTTCATCTCCGCTATGCCCCTCTTCCACAATGTGCCCCTTCATCTCCGCTATGCCCCTCTTCCACAATGTCCCCCTTCATCTCCTCTATGCCATAGAGGAGATGAAGGGGGACATTGTGGAAGAGGGGCATAGCGGAGATGAAGGGGCACATTGTGGAAGAGGGGCATAGCGGAGATGAAGGGGCACATTGTGGAAGAGGGGCATAGCGGAGATGAAGGGGGACATTGCGGAGATGAAGGGGGCATTCGGAGATGAAGGGGGCATAGCGGAGATGAAGGGGGCATTGACCAGGCACCCTCCCCTCATCAGAGCAGGGGGTGCCTGGTGTCGCCCCATTGAAGTCAATGGGGCTCGGGTGCTCGGCCGAGCACTCGAGCCTCAGGGGGTGCTCGGTCAGAGCACCCGAGCACCCGAGCATCGGGGTGCTCGCTCAACACTAATCACAACCCTAAATGTAGAAATATCTCCTCCATCTATACTTTGCTGCTAACTGCATTTATGTATATTTTTATATATATCGCATAAACATGTGTACTTATCACTTTACAGTTTACATTTACTATAGAAGGGGTACAATAAGTACAGTAATTAAGTGCTTATATAGACAGTCATAAGGTGAACACCAGGTGAGTATACATTAGGATACAAGGTCCCTGCCCTGTACAGCTTACAATCTAAGTACAATCCAACTCGGGTCTAAGTGAAGTCCAGCAGGCCCAAACTGAGAAAGACTTGAACATTACTATCAGTGACGATCAATGGTCCCAGATTCTAAGTAATACTATGACTATCTCTTTGAAAACCCTTACCCTGGAGTTTAATTTTAAACTTTTACATAAGTGATACAGAACACTGGACTTATTACATAGGTTTCACCCTGCTGTTTCCCAGGAGTGTTGTAGATTTAACCACTCTGTGGGCTCACTCTACCATATTTGGTAGGATTCAGATGACATCCAGCACTTCTAGGACACACTCTCTAACACTTTCTCTGCGATCCTCCAAGTGTTGTCAACTCTCTCCTTTTAATGTTTTCCCAAATTTGTGTTCTGAGGCTATACTTGAGACTCAGCATAATATGTCACTGTTTGTGGATATGTTGAATGCTGATAAGTTTTGTATTCATGCAAGGTGACAAACTACAATTGCCCCATCCAACGCATATTGCTTGGTGAAGATCTCTAGCCCTATGGCAATGGAATGACTTGTTTCCTATTGAAGCACAACCCATAACTCTTTCATAGACACATGGTCTCCTATGATGGATTATTGCTCATCGATGTCATGGGATGGAAGAGTACCTGATCTATTTCACCCTTCTCTCCATGATAATTTCCTCCTTTTTTCTATCTCTCTTTCTCTTCCTTCTTTCTTCCTTAGTTTCTGTTGAGAATGACCAAATGCTTTGGAAAATTGCCTTTGTGTGTTCTTGTACCTCCTTGTAAGATCTGGTATGAAACCACAGTTTTTTACATACAGATTATGTCTAATTGGCATATGGGTAATTGAATGAGGGTTAATATGCAGCTTAACGTAACTTGGGAACTACTGCTGTACTGTGGACTCTTTTTATACTGGCATTGCTCATGTATTTCGCTGTACTTTCTCTTCTTTTCTATAAAAATGTAAAAACAAACAAACAAAAAAACAGGTAAAGTTATATCTAAGCTTACTAGTGGTTCAAGACTGTCAGTCTATGCTTTCAGCTGCTTTTTCTCTCCTATCATGAAATGACAATGCAGTAAAATTGCTTTTATTGAGTAAGCACATGGAAATAAATTCTAGAAACTTTACATGTAGAAGAGAGTTGCATTATTATTATTGCCTCCAAAAAATTAAACATTGTGGAAAATGGCAGCTTTTACACAAATTGCTGCACAATTCAAAAAGTGATGATATTGTATCTTTAGCTTTTGTGGAAACATTTTGCCCACTCCTAAATACAAGTGCAAACTGCCTAGTGCTGTATGGGAATACAATAGATGTTGCCAATGTTCTGTCACGTAACGTGTTGGAGAAAGCTTGCTGGAAATAGAAATTAAATAGAACATCTGCTTAATTAACATTCAAGCCAAGAATACGCTCATTGTCTATTCATACAGTAAAGACATTTTATTTAACTTATATTTCTGACGAACTCCCAGGTCTGAAACATATGTATATTGCTTAAACCCTTGGAATCTAGAAAATATGGCCAAGCAAAACAAGTCTGTAAGTGTAATAGTCTTATGAAACTAGCTGTTTCACAAGACCCAAAACATACTTTACAAAACAGTTATTTTATTTGTCATTTTAACCCCTTGAATTGCTGAAAGAATGACTATGAGATCTCAAGAACCTAATGAAATTCAAATGCCCACAGTGCATTGGAGTCCTCGCTAGAACAGGGTTATTCCTCTGGAATAAAAATGTGCTGGAATAAAGTACCATATGAAATAATATATTGTATTTTTTTTTTATCTTTTTTGGCTGGAGGGTGGGGCTTGGACATAGAAACACAGATTTTGATGGCCAACAAGAACCAACTGGCCCATCTTCATGTTCTTATCTATTTAAAATACACAGTCTTACATATTTCATGGAATAGACTTTTGTCTATCCCAGGTACTTTTGAATTCATTTACATCATTAGTCCTTACCAGTGCCACCTCTGCTGGGAGGCTGTTGCATGAGTCTATCAACCCTTAAAGGGGATGTATCACCTAAAAAAAAATTGCCCATAGGTTTAATTAGTAAAGTATTACTAGGAAAGCTGTGTTTTTTTTTTTTTTTTTTTTTTAATGTAACTTGTTTTGCAGATATGTAATGTGCTGTGTTGTGCCCTTCCGCATAATGTGCACTGTACAGCTTGTCTTCTCCTTCCACCTCCCTTCCAGCTGCTCCAGGGAGCGTGCTCATGCTTCCCTTTGGTGTGCTATAAATATTTGCTATCATTATAGCAAGCTCCGGTAAGCATTATACTGAGGTTGCAACTTCATATAATGCTTACTGGAGCTTGCTATAATGATAGAAGACATTCACAACACACTGAAGGGACGCATGAAAGCACTCCCTGGGGAGGCTGGGAGGGAGGTGGGAGGAGAATTAGGCAGTCAGATAGAGCTGTGCCGGTCAGCATAATGCAGTACACTGATTCTTTGGCACAGCTCTATCTGACCTAAAAGTAGAATATCTGAAAAACTAGTGACATTAAAAAAAAACAACAGCTTCCCTAGTAATACTTTAGTAATCAAACCTATGGGCACATTTTTAGGAGATACATCCCCTTTAAGGAAATTAGTAATTACCTATATCACGTCTGAATATTCCACCCTCTAACTTTACATTATGATGTCTTGTTTTATTATTCCTTTTTCTGAAAAATTCTTCCCTCCAGAACTATAACATTTAAAGATCTCTATCATATCATCCAACTCCCTACTTTCTTCCATTGTACAGATATTAAGTTATTTGTGTTTATCTTAGTACCCTATGGGAAGAGTTCCCAACACTGAGTTCCCACACAAAAAAAGCCTATCAAGTCTTTAATTTGTTACAAAGAAAGACAGAGAGAAACCAAGGCACCAGATCACCGAACAAAAAAGTAGCATACATTTATTTTGTCAAGCAGAGATATTAATGTAGATTGACATAGAACTAAAAAACTCCCTGCCGGCAGCTGTTTCATGCAGCTCCCTGCACTTTCTAGAGGCAGACAATGTGAGTGTTTATTCTGAATGTTTCTTCTCAAACATCTAGATCTTCAATGAGCTTTTAGCTTGATTGGATTAAAACAATTTGACAGTTCTTCTTTGGTAATTCTTCTCCAATGGGAGCTGACCTGCTAATCCAGCCATAGCCAGGACTACATATTGTGCTGCTGCACTGGTCACTAGCTATTTGTATTTAAAACTATAGTTTATGAGGTATGTAGTTTTATTTGTCACTTTATGAAAATTAGGCCTGGAGTGTCAGATATTAATATTCTACTCCCCCCCCCACCACACACACACACATCTGCCACTGCCTACCAGGAAGTGCTGGCTAATTTGCATAATCTGACTAAAAAGCACAGAGTCCTTATCAGGATCAGCTAGCACATGAACCAATATCTATAAGCCTTCTAATCCTGGATAAAATGCATGATGCTGTGACAATGTGTGCCTGGAGGAACACATCACCATATGCACTAATAATTAAATATGCAGGGTTGTCAAGCTTCTGGCAATGTGTAAGGGGTGCCCTCCCTTAAACATCGCCATCAGTTCAACAACCCTGAATTCTGAGCGCATCGTCTCTGCTCCCCCCACTTGCCCACCACAAAGAGCAATGCTCCACTGAAGAATTGAGGAGAACGGTAGAGAAGGTATAACACAGCTTTTCTGCTGTTTTCATGTTACAAAATCATATGTTCAGAGGGATAGCCTCTAATCAGCTGATTCATGTAAACATAGAGGAAAATGCTCTAAGTGTAGAACTGGTACAAATAAAGACAAAATAAAAGAATAAAATGGCAGAAGTATAATAAGCAAGCATATTGAGTCCTTGGTCCAGCTGTACCCTTACTTCAGTTCCAAATCAAAAAGGGCAAATAGAAGAGACGAGAGTGTCCATTCTGTGATGTTCTATAGTGCACTTCCCAACTAGCCAAGAAGTCTGTGCAGCATATTCCTGGTGTCTATTCTGAGGGCAAGCTTGAGCTTTCTGCCAGTTGCTTCTTCCACTGTAGTCCTCAGTAGTAGTCACCGTTGATCTCCAATGCCTTTCTGTACTCAAAACCATACATTTCTAAAGGAGTATACTGGGGTGCCTTTGGAATATCACTATGAAGAAAGTAAACAGTCAATCACACATCTAATGGGTGTGGCTACCTCCCTATGTTGGAGGATTCTATTGTGATGGATCAGATGAAGAGTTTCACTCCATCCTATTGTAGTCAGTGGAACTAAGCTTTAATAGTTATGACTGAGAGAATGTACAGTTATATAGAGTGCTGTAAACACAGTATGTAGCACAAATTGAATATATACAAGGAAAATAATTACATTCTGTTTACTACAATGAAACATTTTCAAAGAAAGACCACTGGAATATAAGCTAATACAATGTGTATGTTTTGAATAGGATATAAAACAAATATGAATTAAGAATTGATAAGAAGCTGAATAAACTATGAATTAGAAAGAAATATGCACTGACATTTCTGGGTATTCATGCTATTTCTCACTCAAAAAAATACAGTTTTCCTATCTTTCTAAGTTATGTCTTCTGTCTGCTCTTTAGCAAAGAAAGCATACTGTCCTCTGGCTCTTTTGAGAGATACAGGAAGATGCCAACATCACCAACCTCAGATTTCTGATGTTGGGACTGTGAACTCTGACAGCAAAGTCTACAATCAGACCTTAGGCCATGTGGCAAACAGCTACATTATTGTATAAACACACACTTGAACGACAAAGACTCATTCAACTGTATTTTCATATAGAAATAAGTCCTTGTTGAACAAAATAGTAAACCTGTCAAAGGTGGGGCAGTTTCATGGTGAATGATGTTGGATTGGTGGTGGACTCACTAAGATATAAGCAAGAAGACACCTTAGTGCATGCTGTTGATAAGCAATTGAAATGAATATGCCACCTTATCAACATACTAGGCACTTATCACCCTTTATTGCATCTCCTCCTGATTTTTATCCATGGGGGTTAGAGAATTTTATTAGCTGAAGACTAGGATCATCCCCTTTATCAGTGTTTTTCTGCCCTTGGCTTCACCCACTGGATTCCACACCGGTACTAGCTCCCATTAGTAACCTAATCCTGTCTCACATTTTAATTAAAGGTGATCTATGCCCCACTACTGTAGTAGGTAACCTTTGCCATTCTCTCTGTTGAAGAGTGGTGGTGCATTCAGTTTATTTATTTGAGATTAATTGATGGACCTATCTGCCAATGCTACAGTTTGATTTATTTAGTGATCACCCATCAGTGTAAGCAGGCAATGCTAATGGAATTCAGAGAAGGAAGGATGAATGAGACAAAGGACTTTTCACCTCCAACCAGCTTTGTCCAATTATATTATGATGTTTTATTTAAAAACAACTCTGTATTTTTTCATAAATAGTTAAAAAGTTTACATTGTAATGTCATGCTTTACTGTACCTGTGGTACAAGCTGTACCACAGGCAAGTAATCACTATGGTGGCCATCCCCCTTTTCAGTTGATTTTCTACCCACCACCTCCTCTGCTCTCACTGATAAAGGCATAGGCTCAACTAATAATTCTGTATGCACATGTACTGCGCACAGAGAGCCTTCTCCTGGCAGATAGGCAGCTTTTATGAGTGATACCAATCTTTTTAAATTTACACAAGATGGTCAATCTCTCCCTCATAGATCCATTGCATGAATCAGGTATTTTTTAGGTTGGGGAAACATTTATATACCATAGAAAGCAGTGGTTTGCTTCATGTAGAGAAACATATACAAACACAGTGGGAAGAGATGTGACAGGTCCATTATTCAAGCCTGCAGGTCTTTAGTACCCAATCTGGCTTCTCTGCCTGATAATATTTTGATCTTCCATTGTGTGATCTGTGCAGTCCATTCCTATTGCTCTGTGATCCTGGAATTGGCAGTCTGTGGGCTGGGATGAACTGGCAACAGGTGATTACAATATAAATAGACAGAGAAGGTGCATTGGGTGCTAAGGACTTGTTAATGCCAATAGTTATTTGTAAATCTGCTATTTGCCTAATTCCTCCCTCATGCACATACACCATCTGACACACCAACTTTATTCCACTGCTATCTGGTAGTCACAGCACTGCACGTACACTAAATGACACTGAAACTTGTTCTACAGTCCACTAGTAGTCATAGAAACTCAATTACATTGTCTGATACCCCAGCCTTGTTCCACTAGTAGTCACAGAACCACACATCCACTGTGAACCCAGCCTTGTTCCACTGTCCACTGGTAGCCACAGAGATACACATACAATGTCTGAAGTGGAGCATTTTTCCACTGTCTGCTGGTAGTCATATAACCTAATATACACTCAGTGGTGGCACTACAATATAAGCAGAATAAGTGTATGCTTATGCTTAGATCCCCTGCTTGGTAAGAGGGTCCCACAGTACAGTACAGTACCACCACTGCATTTAAAAAGTCAGTTTGCAGTGTCTTATTAGAAATATTGACATGGGAGTAAAGGGAGCCCCATGGACATTTTCCCCTTTAGGCCCCCCAAAATCAAAAAGCCACCCATGTATACATTATCTGACACTCCAGACTTGTTTCATTGTTCACTGGTAGTCAAAGAACCACACATTCAGTGTCTGACATGAACATTTTATTGTATACTTGTGCATTAAAATGCTGACTGGTATTATGAACACTTTAAGTGGCCTTCCTTGGAGTGTGATGTTGACACTATTTGAGGGAGCTGTTCAGAAAGTGGTGGTAACTGAAATAGTCTGTAATCAGAATAAAAAAGTTCTTACACCATGATCGTCAATTCTCAGACATGTTTCCAACATTTTTTGCATCCAATTCTGCCATCTCCGTCAAAGGGAAAAAGCCGTCTTAAAAGTGGGTGTGGTTTAATCTTCCATCATAATGTAAGGTATTTTCAGAAAAAAATACTCATTTGAACATCATTTTTTGTCTGATTAATATAATTTTTTTCCCGACATAATACAAATGGTCTAAACTTGGAAAAGAAAAATTTGTTTCAAAGAGAAAAAAATGTCTTTGTTTCTTTGACAATTTTTAAGATTAGAATTTTTAATGGCAATGTTCAATGAGTTCTTCTTACCATCATTTTTAATTCTTTAGATGAATTTTCAAACCTGACAGATTTACTTCTAAAATGATTGTCCTTCTTTTACCACCAACTCATGATCCGACAAGTTTTTCATTATGACAAATTTTTGAACATCTCGATCTTTGAGTTTCACATGACTGCAATAGAAAGAGTCATGACTATGACCATGTATCAAATGTCCTTGTTCGGTTATGCGATTACAGCGGAACTGAAATCCAGGAAACAGTATATAGATATATGTAACTCACTGCTACATTACTACACTTGCCTAGTTAAGTCCTAAGTAAGAACCACTAATTCAAAGATTATAATTATCCTTAAACCCTTTAAGTGCCAGAGGAGTACGCAATGCATTGCTTTGCAATATGTTGCATACCTCTTTGGCAATGAAAGGGTTAAACTAATTAAAAGCAACTTAATCCAAGGGTGTAATTTCTTAATGGCTGCAATTCTAGAATTGTCTTGCAACAAACCCATTTATTCTGAAAGTGTTGGAGATCCCTCTAGCATCTATTGTATAAAATAAACTAGTCAGCACAATGGTATATTAATTACTAAATAAACGGGTCACTGTAAACTAGAAGAGGGCATGACATGAAGTGGCACTGGAATTGTACTAGCCACACCCATAAATCTCTATAGCAGGTGTTGCCAGAAATGCTGATGCCACATAATGATGATTTCGTATATAGACCAATGAAAAAATCCCCCAGACTATACAACCGTTTTACATATAAGAGGTTAACTGAGACAGAGCCATAATATGCCATTGCTTCCACTTGAAGTCTATCATTAATTCCCTGCAGTTGGACAACATGAACTATGCTTTAAATGCCCATATTTTGTAAAACAGCATATTCTGTAATGCTTAGTTTTTAACTCATTTCTTTTGTTCATTTAATTACATCATGCTGTTTTTGATGTAACAGTCAGTTTGCATTTGCTGAAAAAGCATTTGGAATGTACTGTAGCATATAAATTCTAAACACTAAGTGCTGCCACATCTACTTGCACGTGAAGCTAACATTATTTTACTGTCTGACTCTTTATGTAATCCTGCCAGCTCTGGACACTGAGACTGGACACTAACCTGCTCCGACACATTCAGAAGAGCTCTTTCCAAGGTATTTACAATTTACCACTAAGCAACATAGGCAGTACCCTTTACCAAGTATAAACAGTGGGGGTTAGCTCCCTTACGCCTTATAAAAATCTCTCATATACTTGTGCTACCTATAAAAAGACATTTAGGTATCTCAATTAGGCTTATTTACTAACATAAACTGGAGCAAAGCAACTGTTCCATAGGGGAAAAAATACAAATTTCCATTTGTGTAAATAAGGTATTTAATAATTTAAATGTTAGAGAGGCTTTGCCATGCTTTGGAGAGCTCTCTAGTATTTAAGGGGTTAAAAGTGCCATTTCAATCAATGGAAGTGTGTAGAATTTTTAGGAGTCCACTGATGATGTAGTTAGTATGCTCCAGAGCTGTGCCATGTATGCTTAGTACAGCAACCTCATTCTGTGCTCTGTAGGAACTGTAAATCTTGCAAACTTTTGTAGTTTGGGTTATATCTGTGTTACAGGGTAGCTCTTCTGTATATCCTTCCTGCTCACCACTGACCAGAAAGTGCTGAAAAGATTTAAAGGGATAGTAATACTTAAAATGTAAAAAAAATATGTTGTAGAGTTTATCCCCCTGAATAAAACAAGAGTACTCCCACTGCTGAAAGGTGTTTCATTCAAAAGTTATTAATTTTCAAAGTTGAATTTTTTAGGTGCAATATCACAGTGGCCTGAAATTGTACAGTGGCGCTGTTGCTACATCATCCTATGGAGATTTATGGTCAACTGACCAGAGCTGTCATTAGGATCATGTAGCAACAGCGCCACTGTACAATTTCAGGCCACTGTGATATTGCACCTAAAAAATTCAACTTTGAAAATTAATAACTTTTGAATGAAACACCTTTCAGCAGTGGGAGTACTCTTGTTTTACTCAGGGGGATAAACCCTACAACATATTTTTTTTACATTTTAAGTATTACTATCCCTTTAAGAAGAAAAGTCTTAGCCTTAATTTAGTCATTAATTTATGTGCAGTTAGGCTCCAGAAGCAGCTTTATCAGGCTGGTCAGAGGAAGGGAAGGGCCCACCCTGGCTACAAGGCACCAAAGAGCCCAATGAAGCTTAGCATGTAGGTCCCTTCATGGGCCTCTGTGGACTGCCTGGAGACGAAAAGTGCCAACCAACTATCTGTGACAACACTGATCTGAGACAGGGTACTCCAAATAAAGTGGGCAACTCTAGAGGTTCATTCTGTGAACTAAAACGTGCCTTCCAATTATCCATGATTTCTATGGACAGTCACTGGTTTTGTCTTCCTGTGTCTGTGCACTGCTATCCTAGATTTTGTACCCCTGTCCTTAGGTCCTACTTACTCCTTCTCTGGGTTTCAGAAATGAATCTCAATTCTCAACCCTCTATGTACTTTCCATTAAACATTTAATAGGATAAGACCTTCCCCTAATGTTAATTTTGCTTATTTATATTTTTTGTGCAGAATGTCAGTGTTAGCAATGTTAGTTTTGCTGTAGAAATGCTGTTTCAAATTCTTTACACAAGGTTTTCCATTGTTGTTGCACTACATAGTGTTATGGCTCACTAGAGATGCTTTGTAATATGACTGCACAGTGTCCCTGAAAATGTTTTTGAAATGCTGGCAAGTATGTAAAAGGGATTTCCCTGTTAAAAAGGTGCATGCAATTATGGAGTAAATCAACTTCACCACAGAGGACAAATAAAAATTCCAAAGTCTCTGCTTGAATAACTGGGGCTTTTAATCCCTTGAATTCTAGAGAGGTTGCTAATGCAGTGAGTAGAAGACAGCTCCAGCATTAAATTGGATAACCCCTTAATGATAGATTAGATTTTTCTAATTTATGCAATGAATTCTGGGATGGCAGAGCGATGTGCAGCAATGCTGCCATCCCAGAATTCCGTGATGTACTAGGACTGTCACCTGTCTATAACATCCAGACCTACATGATGGTCCTGAAGCATTAACGTTAAGGTTACAGCAAAGGAAATGTTTAACCCTTTGAGTGCCAGAGGGGTATGTAATTCATTGAAAATTATCAATCACGGAGACATTGTTTTGCTCCAGAAAAAAAATCCAAAAATCCCCATCGACTTCAGAGAATATTTAAACCCATTGAATGCTAGAGAGTTCGTCAGAGCATTGTGAAGCAATGCATTGAAGAGCTCTCTAGCATTCAAGGGAAAATACCCATGAAAAGCAATTTTAATGTTTAATTCTACCCTGTAGTGCAAATGGTTAGCCCCAGAATTCCTCCAGTTTTCTTCTGAACATACTGCTTTAAGAGAGAAAATAAAAAACATTTACTGGACTTAAATGGGTTGATACAGTCAATTGTCTAATTAGAATGATCAAAATGAGTTCATTCAGTGCTCATCTGGTTTGGCCTACTTTATGTGTTTATGGAATATTTGCTAAGTGGATCTGGTTGGCCTGTGGTCTCTTAAACCACTAAAAATGCAATAAAATAATAATCTATGAACATTAACAATATTATAGATCAATGAGTTGTATTGATATGCTTATAAAATCATTAATAATAAAAAATAATCAATATTTTGATCCAGATATTAGGGCAACTGGAGAATCAAAACACTTAGATCACTTGTTTGAGAGCCAGACTGAGGAGGAAAAGGGAATTAGAGAAGACAGGGAATGAAGGGGGCTCAAATAGAACAAATGAGACTGGGACTCTGGATAGCACTGTTACATGAAAACTAACAAGAGACCTTTTTGATGCCAGCCATTAAGAATCAATCTAGTAAGCGGATCACTGTATGTGGAGGAAATTGTATAAGAACTCACTTAACATCCCACTAAAGGAATTTTGTCTGACCTTTATCTCTCTTTTGTTTACTCCCCTTCTTTCCCCACCTCATTTTTACCAGTGTTCCTGTGTCCAAAGGACTATTATCTTCACTCCAGCCTCTATGTCCCTTTCAGTTTCAAGTGATTATCCCTTACATTAAAACAAACCAAAACACGAGAGGGGTGTTCCTAGTTTGACATGTATGGATATGCCAACCTCCACCAATCATCTCTATACTCACAATTTATCTACCCGTTAATTAGCAGTCAAATCAGTAGATGAGGGTTTGAAAAACACCACCTCTCCTAATATGGACTCTGCTCTTCAAAATCCAACAATCACACTGCAATATCCCTAACAAACAGAGAGCACAGAAGAAGGCGCAGACCACACAATGTGGGTTCAGATACTGAATAAAACAGGATGCATTGTGCTGTCTTTTAAAATATTTATTGAAATCAAAATAAAATAAAACATAATAATAATAATAATAATAATAATAATAATAATAATAATAATAATAACTCTATGGGATTCTGGGCTCTTTCTCCAGGAGCAATTTTGGCACTGTCAGTTTTCACAGCTGACATTATTTTTTTTTTTTTATCACTTTAGCCTATATTTGTTTTTTGCACAAATATTTATGACGTAGGTTCTTGATTAAATCATTATACTACTAATTCTTTTTTAGCTATGATTTTTATCCCGCCTTTTAAATTATCATATTATATAAAGTTTTTTCTTTATACAAGGTTGATTGCTACTCTTAGTGCTCTTGTTTCCCTTTGCCTAGTTTCTGTATTTGTTAGATTTGTCAATGAACCATGGGACACAAGAGAGAGACCCCTATGGTGAGTTCTTTGCTCCATGGATCTGGGATATTGATAATGGGGAAGTTATAGATCTTTTTGCACCAAACCAACTGAGTGATGGAGTGCACAGCTGGACACACTACAATACTCCAACTTGAGATATGTAGGATGTAACATGATCTTTATTATTGAATGTACAAGGTTGGCTAGGGTCTGGAAGGGTGAACTGGACTGGGGCTGATTTATGCTGTTCACTGTTAACACCTCAACTGACCTTGTATGTACAGGAAATGTCATGTGGTTATGGCATTGGAAGCGGAAGATTTAGTTACCAAATTTTTGTGTTCACTTTCTGTTACAAGTGATGCACAGTGGTCTACACTGCTTGGGAGACCCAACCATGTGTTTTGCATTATACCATAAAAAGCATTACTGTGTTAAACTTACAATTTTTCTCCACATATTTGAATATGATTTGGAGGGACAGAGACAAATCAAGATGGGGATTTTCAATTTCCAAAAAACTCCCCTTTGAATCCCTTACCCCATCATATTAGGGAAAGATACAACATTGTTATCCCCCACTCCTTTTGCACAGATGGGCTTTTCTCTAGCTGCTATTGGACTACAGCATCCAGCATCTTCAGATAGTCATTGGCCACCTGAGGATGATGAGAATTACAGTCCAGCATTAGCTTGAGAGTTGCAGGCTTACCATTCCTGATCTATGCTCCGGTAACTGTAATGATTATTGCATACAGAAATCTAATGCTTCATATTATGGTATTATTATACTCTTTTTTTACAGTTTTTGAAAAACTTCTAATTGGAAATCTTACATTTGTTCCTGAAGGAGGGAAGTGGCAGAATGTAGCAGGATGCTCAATGAGTCTCTTTAGAAAATCCTGTTCATCACTATTCACTAGACAGGAAATACTGAAAAGATATATAAAAAAGAATTCCAGGAAGTTAGATTTCTATTTTTCTTAACTTATTTAGGCAGCTTCAGTTAAGCTTGTGAAGGATCTGCAGATGGCTGGTGAAAGTGAAACACTCTCCTTTGCTACAGCCACCAAAAAGATACCTAGGAGTACCCTCAAGGGACCAGCAAAGTTTCAGATGACTGTATGGGGAAACACATATCTAAGAGAATGAGCAAGGACCATTCTGAATACTAAAAAGGATTTTCTTCTGTCCCAAGTGATGAAAGGGCAGAATGAGTTCTCAGATGGGGTTTTCTACAGGAGAGCTATCAGCTGGGGTTCTCCACTGGAAGAGAAGACTAAGGTTACCTAAATCGAAACTAAGACATTCTTGATGAATTGTTTTGTTTTCTGATTCTGCTTATAAATGTTCTGTTTTGTTGGAAATCCCTGGCTCTCAAGCTAATTATTCTGCATTTAGTACACACTACTGTTCCAAAAGGCCTACAGAAAGCGAGAAAGAGACAGTCACTGTATTGATTGTTATACTGAAGAGTTACTGGACCTGAGTATAGCCATTCCACCCAAAGGCTGATGTTTAAGGACACCCACTGGTGATAAAGGTGTTACTTCTGTGTTTTATATCATTTCTCCATCCTCACACTGTAAAAATGTTTCCATTCTTGGGTCCTACAGAATTGTCCTCCCCCATTTGAAAGCCAGATTTATATCAGGAGCCCTTGACAAGGTGTTGTTAGCCACACCCACACTAATCATGATACTGTCCACAGCCCAATCCACTGTTGTATGAAACAGAAAATAAATACCCTTAGCATATAACATATAGCCGCAAATAAGCTTTTAACCCCTTGCATGGTTTTAAAGTCTGCAATACATTGGAAACTTTGCTAATGATCAGTAAAGAGTTATTTAAAATGATAAATACAACTAATTAAATTAGTATAACAATTGGACATTATGGCAATATATAAACTTGGAAATAAACCTGCCACAATAAACTAGCATTGAGCATAGGATAGTGGTTCTCAGTTACTTTTTTATTCAAGTCTCAATAACACTGGAATTTTCAGGGAACACTTAAAGGGATAGAGATGTTTCATAATTAAAGCAGCTCTAATTAATCATCATAGTATTTGGACTTTGGAGAGTGTTATTTCAATTCTGTCAGAGTTGTAGTTCAAGAGTAATTCAATGACAAAGTATCCCCCTCCCGCCCCTTTTACTGATGTAGCACTGTTCAGCCAGATCAGATGGGAGGTGCCCAGGCAGACTGCAGAGAGGGACAATCTTCAATTAAGATAAGGGAAAAACCTGAAAAACTTGTCAAGGGGGGCAGGGCCTTCATTGTTCTCATAGGAAGAAGATTGTCCCCTTCTGTTATCTGTCTGGTCTTACAACCAGACTCCACATCTGAGAAGAGATGGCTTACACTAGGTAAAAGGGGTGGGATGGGAAACTTTGCTGTGAATATCTCTCAAACCATAACGGTTTGAGAGATAAGACCTATATCGTTCTTCATGTTTTTTTAATGCCTACAAAATAAAATAAAAATAAAACGAAATATTACTATCCCTTGAACATTTTATAGGTCATTTATAGGAGTATGAAAGGGCACAGATATATAAATATATAGTTATTTTTCGGTCTCACAATCAGGATAACAACAACAAACACATTGTCCTTAACAATTTACATAAAAACTTATTTAAAACTCAACATTCACATTTATGTTAAAGGCTTTATAGAAAAGAAGGGGAACTCTACCTTGACGTAGCAGCATGCTAAAGTGGAACAACACCCTGGATGAGAACCTGGCCAAGGAGACTGACATAGCACTGACTATCCCCAATCCAGTGGGTATTATCAGTACAGCTGAGGTATCCCAAACATTTAGTCACCCATAGGAGGTTCTCTACTCTAGCTAGTAGGAAATCCAACATCTTCATCTTTTAATTATTTAATCTTTTAATTTTCAATCTTATTTTAAAAAAATGTTTAACTATTTTGTCTAACTCCTTGGATGCTAGATCATTGCTTTGCAATGTACTGGAGATGATTCTAGTACCCAATGTGTTAAATTAGCAGCATATTATATATAATTTATATTATTTTAGGTCAAATGCAAAAGGCTGATGCAAGGTCTTTCTAGCAATCACTAACATAAAATAAGGCCACATGAATGAGATCAATACATTTATGGTTGACACTGGTTTTCATACTGAGCATCCGACTAGGACAAAGACAATCCCCTCCTTCCAATATTTATCTCAAAATGACATGTTTTCAAATATACTCTTTGGAAAGTGATTTCTATGAGAATTGACAGCCTGGAAAACTGACTAAGAATGGCACAATAAGAATGATTTTCTCTTATGATCTTTTGCTACTGAAGCTTCAGTTTCTCTACCATAAAGAGTCCTTGTAATGGTAAAGAATTGCAGGTGAAAGTAAAATGTGTTATTTTGATTTATTATTATTTCTTTATATCTTTGTATCTCTTTATAGGGACAATGGGGTGAATACATGAATACACCAGCACAGCTCCACTGGCGTTAGCCTCCAGTGCTAGCTCTGAAATACAGGGTATTCAGTGGAGCATATGATCATAATTACATAGTAAATTAGGCTGCAAAAAGATGCAAGTCCATCATGTTAAATTTTCTGATACAGATTAAACTAGAAAAAATTAGAATTACATAATCCTTCCCAAATCCAAGATGGATGTGAATCTCCATACCAAAACTTCCTGTTTAAGCTACTAGTACATAGTATAACCCTGTATGTTCCCTTTGCAAGAAATTTATCTAACTTTCTATTAAATGGATGCATTGTGGTCTGCCATTACCACATTCCTGGCAAAGAATTCCACAAATTATCAGACCTTACTGTAAAGAATCCCTTCCTCTGCTAAAGTTAAAACTTACTTTATCAGAAGGGGTGACCCACTAGTTATTTGATCAGGTCTTGGAATGAAAAGCTAACCAGTAATATTATTATATTAATTTTGCATATAATTATACAATGTTAAAAGATCCCCTCTTACATGTCTTTTCTCTAAAGTAAATAAACCAAATTTCTTTAGATGTTCTTCATACTTCAGTTCTTCCATTCCCTTAATTCATTTTGATACCTGAAGGCATATACTAACAGTGCTAAGACTTTAACACCAGAAAGCTTTGCTATGTGATGAATACCCTTCTGGCACTCAAATGGTTAAATGTCTTTAAGAAATAGGATTTTGCCACTAAATTATTTGCTAGCAGCAGAGAAGCAAATACCTTAAAAGGAACACTACAACTTTAAATATTAGGTTTTTGCAGCTAGCATCTTTAGACTAGTGTTAAAGCCCGTGTACATGGGCCAAGGTGTGGGTAATGTTAACCCTTTGCAATGCGTTGCGTATCCCTCTGGTACTCAAAGGGTTGTGATGTCGCTACCTCACTGCTCCACGCGATGCAGTTGTGCGTCGCCTCACTCACGTGATGCAGTCATGCGCAGTAGAGACTGCCCAAACACTACTCATGACTGCATCGTGACAATCATCCTAGCAAATTATTACACAAGATGTTTTAGATACAATCGTAAAATAGTTTTTTTCATGCCTGTATAGGATTCTCTGTATAGACAACATTTAGTTAATTTTGGTTTTGCTGCCATAACTGTTCAGAAAAGGCTGCCATCTTATACTAGGATGTTCACAGACATTACAATATCACTTCAAAAGTGTTATGATAATAGGAGCAAAGACAGGAATGGCTGCTCCCATAAATCATATATAAGGCTAGATTTTAGGCTCTAGAAAATAACTCCAAATGATACTGGTTTATACACTTTTAATTATCACGTACTTATTATTATCATCTGTAAAAAACTATTTTGGTTAAATCCCTGAACTATAGCTCTAAATAGTTCTAAGTATTGGTAGGCTGTCCCATTTAGAAACAATTCAATTTCTTTGTCTTTGTTGTTTGTAATGAGAAAAAAGAGCCAAGGCAATTATTTTATTGAGATTAATTCCATCCTCTCATGTACTCAAAAAAAGCTGTTACCTTTTCTCAAACAAATTTCAGACAATACACTGCTATTAGTTCCCAGACACCTATCAAGATTATTAAGGTAATCAAGGTCAGGAAATCCTGGAAAGAGAACCAATGGAAGGTCTCATAAGTAATATGCAGTATTCCATTTTAGGCTCCAAGAAACAATTTTAAAGATACAAGCATGAAGTATACAGGTTTTTACGTATACATAACTCAATAGAATTTTCAGTTGTTCATGTACATTTAAACTCACTTGTGTGCTAAATGATGATGCTCCAGCAGGAAATGCATTAATTTCCCCAAATGCTCATTCTACCATAGACCCTAATACCTCATAGCTCCATGTTTTTATATATAACTTCTATAAACCCATGTAATTTTTCATGACCTCTGTGTGTAGCTCTCATTTTCTTTGTATGTGGCTGGAGAAATCTCACTACCTTTGTACCAGTCAGCATCTAGTAAAATAGTTGACAAGGCTGAAAAAGACACGCATCCATCAAGTTTAGCCCATGCCATATCACCTTTGTAGATCCAGAGGAAAGGCAAAAATAAACCTCACTATTCAAGTCATTTCAAATTAAGCCCCAAGTGGGTAAAAAAATGTAATTCCTGCCTCTAATAGGCAGTCAGATACTTCCCTGGATCAACATACTATCTGCTTTGAAACCAGCTGTCATAATTCTCAATATTATCCTGAGCTGGAAAGATATTCAATACTTTTTTGAAGCCATCTAGAGTACCTTCAGACACAGATGCAAATACTTCCGTGACCTTACCACCCTTTCTGTAGAAATATCCCTGCCTTTTGCTCAGATCTTTGAGCAACTAAGTTCCTGGAGAGTTTTTTATTGACCTTGTCAGTAATTTTTTTAAGTGGTGCCCAAAACTGTACACCATATTCTTTTTTTTTTTTTTTTTTTTTTTTTTTAAAGAAGCTTTATTGAGCAAAATTAGGATACAGGAAAAGAAAACAATGGGGGTGGGGAAAATGCAAACCACGTCATGGACATCACAATGTGTTTAACAATTGCAAAGTCAATAATGACAAAGCATATATAGATCACAAAGTCCATATATAAGATGCTTCAAGGTAAATGGGTAGAAGCCAACCTTATAAGAGATATACCATATAGTTCACTATCAGATTGGACTTATACAGTATAAACAAATATCAGACAATTGGAAAAACAAACTAAGAAACAATGAAAAAAGAAAGGATGAAGCTGTACTCCATATTCTAGATAAGTTTTGCCAGGGATTTACAAACAGATAGGATTATACTACCATCTTTTGCATCTATACCCCTTTTTACACACTCTTGCAGTGACTAAGTGACTACATACCGCTATGACGTATGCTTTCTTTCAGTATGCATAAATCTTTCTCTTACATGGATTCTCTAAGTAGATGCCATTTAGTGTACTTGTAGCAGGATTGTTTCATCTACCCTATTCTGCCCATTCATTCTGTTTATCCAAATCATTCTTCAAAGAAAAAAAGGCTTGCATTTCTGTATATATTTCCTTGCACAGTTTAGTGTCATCAGCAAAGACTGAGAAACTACTACTACAACATCATTAGTAGCAAATTTTATAGGGATGGTGATACTTAATATAAAGAAAATATATATTGTAGCATTTATACCCCCGAGTAAAACAAGGGTACTTCCACTGCTGAAAGGTATTTTTTTTTCAAAAGTTATTACAGCTCAAACTTGAATTATTAGGTGCTGTATCACAATGGCCTGAACTTGTGCAGTGGCACTGTTGCTAGACCATCCTATGAACAGCTCTAGTCAGTTAACTGTAAATTTCCAGGCGCAATGGGAACATACTTGTTTTACTCAGGGGGATAAACCCTACTATATATATATTACATATTAAGTATTACTATTCCTTTACACACACTGGACCCAGGAATGAACATATGACACTCCATTTTCAACTTTAGATCAACTTGAAAAATGTACTCCCACTGCTAAAAGGTGTTTTATTCAAATGTTTTTACGGCTCAAAATTTTTTAGGTACAGTATCACAGTAGCCTGAAATTGTACAGTGGGACTGTTGCTACACCATACTATGGACAGCTTTGGTCAGTTGTCCGCAAATCTCCAGCAGCAGTGGAAGTACCCTTGTTTTACTCAGGGGGGATAAATCCTATATATATATATATATATATATATATATATATATGTTTTACATATTAAGTATTACTATTCCTTTAATTGCATTGGACCCAGGACACCATTTTCAACTTTAGATCAACTTGAAAAAGTTCTGTTTACGACAACTCTGTGCCATCTATCTACCAGTGCTTTTAATTTATGCAGTGACCTGTTGTGAGACATAGTATAAAATACTTTTGCAAAAGCCAAGTATACTACATCAACAGCAATTCCCTTTTTCTAAGTTATTACTTGCTTTTTTGCTTGACATGATCTATTCTTCACAGAACCATGCTGGTTCCTACTCATCATCCCATAGTTCTAAATACTGTCAGTTAGTAACCATTCTGTTACCCACTATGGAAATCAAGATTACATGTTGATAATTTCATGGGTTGAATCTTGCCCCATTTTTTGAAAAATTGTACAACATCAGCTTGATTACTATGGAAGTTAAACTCACAGGGTTATCAGTGAATCAATACACTTTAAGTTTGATGATCTTGCTATTACTGAACTTAACTCCTTAAAGGAATAGTAATGTCAAAAAATAAATATACATCCGATTGTTCAGTGTAATTTTTTTTATAATGAATAGTATGTTCAGAAATTCTAGTACATTCATGTTATGTTTAAAAATCCAGATAAAAGTGTACCCCTCCTGTCCCTTTTTAGTCCTTCCTGCAGACTCCCCTCAGACCAGAATGCCGGTAAGGACGGATCACAATGAGGGGCAATATTGTGTTAAGATCAGGAAAAACTTGCCCTCCTTTGTGAAGGGGGCAGGGTTTTCCTTACACTGATAGACACACTATTGTCCCTTATTACAATCTGTCTGGTCGAGCGATCTGCTTTTAACATAAGCAGACCTAGTGCACTAGCCTACTTAGCAATGTATCACACCCCCCTGTACATAAAAGGTTAACTAGGCTCATGTACTCCGCTTAGTGCAATTTGAAAAAAATTACCAGCAACTGTCATGTCCGCTTCCATGGATATGACACACGGGACTGATTGAAACTGTTATTTCGTGATCAAAGAGGGGCCATTAGAATTTTCTGGCCATGAAAAGGTGAAATTATTATTTGAAGGTGTTAGTTATACTTTAATGTTTTTGTTCATTAGCAATATTGGAGGCATTTTTTTCAGTCCTGGATGTCATGTCCATGGGCGCAGACATGATAGGTGCTGCCAACTCAGTCCTTTAAGGACCAGTGTGGTATGCAATACACTGAGAAATAATGAGCATTGAACAGAATTTTTGGTTCTGTAGTCCTAATAGCAACTGTTATATATATATATCTCTATGGACATGCCTTCCAGGACTAACTGAACACAGATACAAATGCACAATTCATAGGGGCCATTAAGATTTTCTAGACATAGAAAATTAATTGAGGGAATATTATTAGAGGGTATTAGTTTTCCTTAACATTGAAGCATATTCTCTTCAATACCATTCAAACCTTCTCAAATTCACTTTCCCAAATCCAGTTATTTATAGAAGATATTTGTATGTAAATTTCTAGCAAATTATTAAGGATATGATGAGGAAAGAATGATAACCCCCCACTATCTAAAATATTTTAGTGCATCCATACACTGTTAAATCAGGAAGCTCTCAGCATGTCTTGTTTCATAAGCAGCTAGACTCTCCCAGCAGATATATGCAGATTAGAACACTCTACAGTACACAAGTGTTGTAGTTTCCATCAATTTATAAGGAACCTTATATTTGATTATATGCATTGCTATTTCAGCCTTGCTGTGCTTTGCAGTTTCTGACGGAAAGAATGTATGTATACGCTTATATGTATATCTGCATTTTATCATTACTATATTTAAATAAGTAAGATCTACGGGATTTTCTTGGAATTTAAAATGTAATAATTTTATGCCTCTTCAGCTATTTTTACGAAGCCAGGAGATTTATAGAAGATGGATTTGTAATATATTAAACACTTTTAAAGTGGACCTGTCACCTTAAGACAAGTTAAGCTTATTTTACAGAGAATGTATGTGTTGCACTAGCCATATGATGTAAAATAAATATTTATGAGGCATTAACCTTTATATTTTGACGGCAGAATCTGGCTGTTAATGCCGTGCATAGTATGCTAATTGCTGATTAGCTCTATTGGAGGACAAACTTACTGTTCTCTGTTTTATTAGACACACCTCCAGTGTGTGGGCTCTACTTACATTCAATGATATCACAGTGTGGTAATATTGACTGAGCACATAATCGAATTAACATAAAGTGCCACACACAGTGCCACCAACAAGTAAAGGTTAATTTCTCAAAAACAAATACTTTTACAAATAAATAGTACAATAAATAAAATTGCAATTAACTTAGCAATCAGCTATACTTTTCTTATGGTGACGGGTGTTCTTTAACACAAGTAAACAAGTTTGGCTGTCATGAGTAGGAATGAGAAAATGAAAATGAGACTGAAAAAAGACAAGCGTCCTTCAAGTTTAGCCAATGCCATATTATTCCTGTTGATGAAAGGAAGACAAAACAAAATAAACCAAACAGAAAAACAATTAAAGCCATTTCCAATTAAGCCCCTAGTGGGTAAAAAATGTCCTTCCTGACTGTGAATGGCAGTCAGATGTTTCCCTGTAGCAACATCCTATCTGCTTTGAAGCTAACTGTCATCATTTTCAATAGTGTTCTGTTCTAGATAGGCACCCATTACTTTTTTAATTCAATTACAGTGTCTGTGATCAAAGCATCCTCAAGGAAAATAATTCCCTAACTTCACTGCCCTTACTGTACAATAAATCCACTCCGTTGTTTTAGTTGAAAGTGCCTTTCCTCTAGTCTTAATGGATGACCTCTTGTTCTTCTGTCCCCATCTTTAACTTGGCTATTGATCCTCTCCCTGCAATGCTCTCCAGCACATTCTCTCTTTCTTTCTCATGATCCATTCCATATCAAATCAGCACAAAGCACCATTTTCTCCAAATACCCAGGATCAATCTAATCAATGAAATGGAGAGGTTTTACTCATCTCTAGCCAGGAAAACACAGTTAATCCTTAGTGCAAATATGGGCAACAGTGGTCAGGAACTGACGCAGCTGATATGAGACTAAAAATCCCATAATCCTTACATTTTATCCTACTGATGATAGTTGTAGTCCAACAGCATATGCCGGGCCACAGTTACCCTCAAATACCTTAGAGTATAATATATATCTGTTTTAGTTGGCCAGCTCTGCTAGACATTGACTAAAGCAAAATGTATCACTTTCTTTCCACCTCATAGACTGGTTGAGGATGAGAGGAGTTATAGTGAATAGCAGTTGCCAGGTCACAGCTGCCCATCTGTGCCATAATGAACATCAAATTCAGGTATAAGTAGGACAAATCTACTGAACACTAACTACAAAACTCATTGACATAACACATAACACTCGTGTATGTTTAATTTTCTTCAGTGGAATGCTTATTTTTGTTAATGTTTGCTTTTTTTTTATACACACAGTGATTGCTATTATTCACTAACAAATTGCTAGTGAAGTTGTTTTCATAAGTATTTATGCACATCACATTTAATGCTAAATTATGTAAGCTAAAATGGCTTGATGACCTTTCCACAGGCTTTAAAGTATTTAAAAATAATTTCAGTATTAATCTATTTATATGCAAATCGTCTAAATTCACGCATTGATTCAAAAGACTAATCTAAAACATCCTTTTATTATGGTTGACCTTTCTGTGGCTGCAGCTTCCCGAAAACAATACTTTTTCTTATGTCCTTCAGTCAATTCATGTGTACAAAAGCATATGCTTATCCAAATGAGTCCAAATAATAGTTGACAGAACAGAATGCATTTTAACCTTGCTTCTGCGGCTGTTGCTCTAGTCAAAATGGTGTTGCATTTGTAACATTATATTAGAGTACTAGTGTAAAAGCCCGTGTACATGGGCCAAGGTCCGTGTAATATTAAGCGGCTGCTACCTCACTGCTCCACGTGATGTAGTCTTGCGTCGCCTCACTCACGTGATGCAATCATACGCAGTAAAGACTGCCTGAATGCATAGGGTCTCTATTGAGCATGACAGCTTCTGACAAACATCTTAGCGAATTATTATATAGGATGGTGCTGGCATTTTTCCTTTTTCTGAAGTCTCAGTCTTGTTGACCACCAGTGATTGGGCATCCTAGAAGAGAAGTCAGGAAATGTATATAATAATTAATATGGAGTCTGTAGACTGTGCATTAATTCAATAATTATTCAAGGATGGGTCCAAGGACCCTTATACCCTCCCTTTAGGGAGATAAATAAATCTAAATAATTAACATGGGACACGGGTACTCCATATTAAAGGAAGTGGTCTATGGAAACCTTTCTCTTCTCTTCTCAGGGGTGTAACTAATCTAGATAGTCAATTTGTATCACAGCCAATTCTAATATCCTTGATAAGAATTGCACACAAATACATTACAAAATCAGATCCAGACCTCATATTAAAAAAATGAATTGCCAGTGGAAGGGTTCTGACCTGGCCAACTATTTGTGAACAAAGAACCTGGGCATAACAGAGCTGCTGGGATCTCTCCTTAAAAGGATAGTAATGTTTCACAAAAACAGCACCTCCAATTAATCTTTATAGTATTTGAGTCACAGAGAATGTTATTTCAGTTCTGTCAGAGTTGTAGTTCAAGAGTAATTGAATGATAAAGAATCCCCCTCCCGCCTCTTTTACCTAGTGTAACACTGCTGTCTTCAGATGTGGAATCTGGTTTTAAGACCAGACAGATAACAGCAGGGGACAATCTTTTTACTCTGAGAACTTGACAGGTTTTTCAGCTTTTTCCATTAACTTAATTGAAGATTGTCCCTCTCTGCAGTCTTCCTGGGCACCTCCCAGCTGTTCTGAGGTGAGCAGTGTTACATCAGTAAAAGTGGAGGGAGGGGGATAATTTATCATTTAATTACTCTTGAACTACAACTCTGACAGAATCGAAATAACACTCTTCAAGGCCCATATACTATGATGATTAATTAGAGCTGCTTTTATCATGAAACATTACTAACCCTTTAAAGAAGAGAAATTTTTAAGTATCTTCTCTTTTCGAGGATTAAAGGAAAACTGCAGCCTTGGGTATTTTTAATTAATATAGCATCTACAGACTTTGTATTAATTATTCATTACACTTCCTGTGTTAATATAGGAAAAGATCCTCAGACCCTTTCCTTTGGTAACTTCTATTCTATATGGGTTTGTAGACCTCATATTAAGTTATTATAGTAATACAGAAAGGGTACAGAAATGTGTCAAATCGTCTGGTTCCTTGGGCATTATATCTATCAATATACAGTACCGTGCAAAATATTTTGGCAGGTATGAAAAATGGCTGTAAAGTAAGAATGCTTTCAAAAATAGACATGTTAATAGTTTATTTTTATTAATTATTAAAATGCAAGATGAGTGAACATAAAAAAAAATCTAAATCAAAACAATATTTGGTGTGACCTCCCTTTGCCTTCAAAATAGCGTCAGTTCTTCTAGGTATACTTGCACAAAGTCAGCCAATCAGATTCGAGCAGATGTTCTTTAAACTCATGGGCTGGGATGTGTGTAAGAACATCCCAGCCAATGGCTGTGAGGGAAATGGATGTGAACCTCCCCATATATGAAGGCAGGCTCACTTCCAATTCCCTCAGTATGCAACGGACATCGGCCCGTTGAGGACTGGGGGAATTGTTGTGGCTGCTTTGTGTCTCTGCCACCGCCACTTCCACAGCCACATCCAAGCAGCAGAGACTCCTACATTTAAGCTAAGTTAATTTACTTAGCATTGCTGCATGTAAAGGAAGCTATGAAGAGACTGCGTCGCCTTCCCCCCGTCGTTCCCGGGTCTCTCCCTCTCAATGCCGGACTGGCGCCGTCGGATGCACCGGTCGAGCAGATCAACAGTCCGGTGGTCGACTCAAAGTGGCGTCGAACCCAGGAGTAGCCGACACTATGTTGAAGGATGCGGATCAAGGAGGGGTCGACGGTCTCTCGAACCGTCGAGTGTTGTAGAACCGGAACACCGGGCAGTAAAGAGTGAAGCCTCTACTCCCGGGCTACGAAGAACAGGAAAAGTGTCGCAGGAACACAGGGTAGTGGTTGCCAAGCCGTTCGAGCACTCCGGTGCTCGAATCGAAGGTTCTACTGGAACTGGAAGAAGCAAGGCAAAGTCCACTCTGCCGCCTGACAGCATCCGAAGTGGGGTAGCAGGATACTGACAGCAGACGGATGAACGATGCAGGAACCTGGGCTCAGATGGGCGTCAGAGTGGCCACCTTAATACTATAAGAACACACAAGACTCCAGGACTCTGGTTCACTCCAAAACATAACTCTCTTTATTTCACCAAAACCACACATATTTATACAAGTCAACTACATTGAAACGTATGGGGAAACCAGATACAATGGGGCGTGATCCAATCATACTACATCAGACAAAGGCCAGCAGCAGATGGACTTTAACAGATACAGTAACTCAGTATCACGGTGCCCGTGATTCTGCCTGAACGACATTCTTACTTCTGAGTTTGCATTGGCTGCTTCTTATTGGCTCTTGGTTTTCAACCCCTCCCAGGGCTTGCCTTTATATACGCCCTCCTGTCACTATACCGGTGCCCTTTCGTGGTGTTCCTGACCAGACGTTTGTTGCTGTGTTCCTGTTCTGTGTTTGATCCGGTTTTGTCTGACCTTGCTCCTGTCTTCACTGCCCGATTTGTTTATGACCCGGCTTGCCTGACTATGATCCCATGACCGATTCCATTACTACTGCTCGTTGTGTACTGATCCAGGCTTTGGCTGACTACCGCTCTCTGTGTACCAATCCAGGCTGTTGTTGACTCTGCTCTCCATGTCTATCCAGACATTGGTTTACCTTCGCTCTCTGGGTACCGTCTTTGCATTGGCTACTCGCCTAGCATTATCTTCTCCGCTAGTGCATCTATTGCCTCCGGTCTCGTGTCCTATAGCCATTGCTTTACGGTTGCCAGTTGCGCTACTATACAGCCTGTGCCTCACTGCTGCCCCCGTTTGCACTACTATACAGCCTGTGCCTTAGCAGTCACTTGTGGTTGCACTACCTGTCAGCCTGCACCTATCCGTTGCCTCTGGTTACGCTACTTTACAGCCTGTGCCTTAGCGGTCACTTGTGGTTGCACTACCTGTCAGCCTGCACCTATCCGTTGCCTCCGGTTGCGCTACTATACATCCTGTGCCTCACTGTCGCCTCCGGTTGCACTACTATACAGCCTGTGCCTTAGTGGTCACTTGTGGTTGCACTACCTGTCAGTCTGCACCTATTCTTTGCCTCCGGTTGCGCTTCTATACTGCCTGTGCCGTACAACTATCACCAGTTGCGCTATAGCTTCTAGTACCGGTCCGTTGCCTCCAGTTGCGCTGCTGTACTGCTTGCACTTACTATTGCCTCCGGTTGTTCTATACTCAGTCTGATTTACTATTGCCTCTGGCTGCGCTACCTTGCAGACTGTGCCTATTCCAGCTGCCTCCGGGCATTACCTCTGTGTGAGGGTTTGAGCCGTCACGTGGGCTGCCTTTACCTGGTTACAGGCAAGGCCGGTAGAGCCTACTCTCTCCCTATTCCATTGGGGATTTCAACCCTGCAGTACTTACCTCTACTAGGGCTCCTCCTGACCAGTACTGCTGGTGTTTTGTTCCAGTTCCTGTTCCAGTCCTCATTCTGCATTTCTGTATTTTGTACATATCAGTTTCTATTGTACCCTGACCTGTGTCAGATTCAAAAGAGCTATCCTCTGTTTGGGTCTTGACCTGTGAAGGGCATTTCTGTTCATTATTATTTGTTTAATAAAACTTCATTGTTTTACCGTAACCAAATTGTCTGAGCGTTCATTAAAAGTGTGACACTCAGACATGATTACATTTCAGATACAAAAGGGTTTGATGAACAAAGACTTGAGAGCTTGAACTAATTACAACACGGCAGGGGGTCTGACTGCAGTTCACAATGGTTTAATTAACACACAGTAGGGGGTCTAGCTAAAGTACACATAGTGAAATGTCTGGAGTGGCTGCAATACACATCTTAGGGACAGTGGCCCAAGGTTGGAGCCTTTGTTTGACTACTTTGAATGCCCTGCTCCAACCTTGACCAATCCCTGAGCTGCCTACGGTTCCCCAGTTTAGGCTATGGAAGATATTTGCATGCCTACTCCAGGGTTTTGAGTGACCCAGCTTTCCCCTCTTGCCCCACCGCCGAACGTTCGATCTGGTGGTGCTGATCGCACACCGAGCCTGTACCCGCCGACTGGTAGTCGGTGAGTGTGTAAACCCTCGAACATACTACATACAGTAAATTATAACATTCGACATATATTAACAAAAGTCTATGAACATAAGTCTTTTCTCATAGGTAATAGCTGGCCAGTTCGTACTACAAGGCACAGCACAGAGTCCAAACAATACAAAATGTCCACAGTCTTTGGATGAACAGTTTGAGGGCCAGACAAGGGTTCAAGTAACGGGTAGAATCCGTTACACTGCATTATATATTTCTCTGCTCTCTCTATATATATTATATATACATAGTTAACATTAGGAAAGTACATGGAGGCATTTATATTGTACAATATTATGGCACAATACACCGTAACCCTTTGAGTGCCAGTGAGGTATGCAATGCATTGCTTTGCAATGCGTTGCATACCCCTGCCGCTCAAAGGGTTAAATTATATTGATGTTAATGCTTTGTAAGACTAATTTTTTTTTTATTTTACAGAAAAATAGAAGAAAAGGACAGAAGAAAGAAGACTGAAGGGAAGGACAGAAGAGAAGACAGGACAAGGACAGTGGATGACAGGTAAGCATAATACACTTTAATTAACGATCAGTGTTTGGCAGTATGTCAGGCACCTATGGTTAACCTTTTTCCTGTTAAGTTCCCAAAACTGCCGTTATTTATCTGCGTTTTGGGAACTTAACGTACAAAACGGACGTTTGGATAGAACACCAGTTTTGTGGCCTAATGTCTGTTGTGCTTAATGCCGGTAGGACAATTGAATACTGACTTAGACATTTTTTTTTATCATTAACTGAAACAGACCCAGCTATGTAGAAGGAATAAAACTGGGTGAGGAACAGCCAAACTCAGCTAATAAGGTGAGCATGCTGAAGACAGTTTAATGTCAAAAGTCATATACCACAGCACAGCAAAAAGACACAAAGTAGATTTACTGCATCAGCAAGGTTTCTCCCAGGCAGAAAATTCAAGGCGGAATGGGGTTTCCAGTATGGATGGGTGAAAATGTTAGCCTCAAACTGAAATCGGCAAAAAATGGCACTTTAGCCAATTTTCTGCTTTTTCTCTGCTTTTCTTGATTACCTCATTCCATTGAAATCAATGGGAACATTGACGTTACACACAACACATAACAAATATTATTTTATTTCCCAAAGGCATAGTATAAAAGGGACATGGGTGCCTGTGTTGGTGGGGTGTAAAGAATTAGTTGAACAGGGATTTTTTTTACAATAAAATAAGAAATTTGGATGTAAAGTGATAGAGACAGGACCCCCCTGACATAAGCTGTCACTGGGGTAGACTGATACTTGACCTGATAGACTATTCTGTAGAAGATGATTTGTTAGATTTGTTATTAGAGGCCATGCCCCGAGGAAAGATTCATTTTTAGGACTTAGACTTATTAGAGGCCCAAAGCCCTGAAGAAACATTGATTTGTAGGCCTTAAGCTTGTTTGGCACAAACCACAAAAAAACATTGATTTGTAGGATTTAGGTTTGTTAGAAAAAAAACCCTAAAAAAATTTTTTTTTTGTAGGACTATGTTTTTTGTTTTTTTAAACATAGTGATAGCAGTTACTATGAGCCTCTCCTGCCTCAATGTTGCTATAAATACACAGCAGAAAAGCACAGCACATCTACCTCGCCCTTTAGCTGCTTCTATTGTGTTTCACTTCCTGGAATATGTCACATTTTTAATAGTGAAAAGGCAAAAACCACATAAATCAGAGTGGAAACTTTCTAACCATTGAAAAAATGGTGAAGAATTTTGGCCAATGGGAAAAAATTTGAAGTTTTAATCGCTTGTTTTAAAGCGGATTTTCCGACAAAAAAAGCAGACAACAAGGTGGTTTTCACAGGATTTCTTGTGGAAACACGCCCACCCCTATTTTCCAGATGTGCTGTCCAAGCTCTTTTGAAGAAGCACAAACAAACAGGCAATGTTAAGGACCATAGATGCAGTGGTCTGCCAAGGAAATTTAGTGCAGCGGATGAAAGACACATCATACTTACTTCCCTTTGCAATCAGATGTCCAGCAGTACCATCAGTTCAGAATTTGCCTGAAACAGTGGGACCCTGATACACCCCACTATTGTCCAGAAAAGTCTGGTCAGAAGTGGTCTTCATGGAACACTTGTGGCCAAAAAGCCATAACTCCGATTTGGAAACAAGCCCAAGCGACTCAACTATGCATGAAAACACAGGAACTGGGGTGAAGAAAAATGGAAGCTTGTCCTCTGGATTGATGAGTCAAAATTTTTAATATTTGGCTGTAGCAAAAGGAAGTTTGTTTCCCCAAAGGGCTGGAAAGTGGTAGAAGAGTGAGCATCTGCAGGCAATAGTGAAGCATGGAGGTCCCTTGCAAGTTTGGGGCTGCAATTCTGCAAATGGAGTTTAGCATTAGGTCATGATTAATGGCCTCCTAAATTCTGAAAAATACAGGAAGATATTTATCCATCATACAGTACCATCAGGGAGGAATCTGATTGGCCCCAAACGTATTATGCAGCATGATAATGACCCCAATCATACAGCCAAAGTCATTAAGAGCTATCTTCAGCATAGAGAATAACAAGGAGTCCTGGAAGTGATGGTATGGCCTGCCACAGAGCCCTGATCTCAAGATCATTGAGTCTGTCTGGGATTACATGAAGAGAGAGAAGCAACTGAGGCTGTCTAAATCCACCAAAGAACTGTGGTTAGTTCTCCAAGATGTTTGGAACAACCTACATGCTGAGTTTGTTAACAAACTTTGTGCAAGTGTACCTAGAAGAATTGATACTGTTTTGAAGGCAAAGGGTGGTCACACCAAATATTGATTTGATTTAGATTTTTCTTCTGTTCACTCAATAGATGTTTTATTAATTGATAAAAATGAAATATTAATCTGTCTGAAAGCATTCTTACTTTACAGCATTTTTTCATACCTGCTTTAAAGGGACAGTAATGTCCTAAAAAAAGATATCACGTTTTGTAGCCTTTGAAAAAATTCAATATGCTCCAAACCCGATCTCTCAAACCGCTATGGTTTGAGAGATATAGGGATTCAAAGTTCGCCCCTCTCTCCCTTTCTCCTTTCTTCTACCCTCTCTCCCTTTCTCCTTTCTTCTACCTGTCTGCTTAACAACATGATTCATGGTGGGATATTCTGTGTTTTTATATTATGGGGTGGGAAATGGAACACTGATAAATCGGTGGTGTTCGCAAAACTCCAGAAAATCTATGGGTTTCTCTGTGAGTTGAAATTCCCATTGAAAAAGAGGAACGTCATGCATTTTTCATGAAAATTTTCATGAAAACGAAATTAAACTTTTCTCCCATCCGTACTAATAAATGAATTATTCTGAAAGTGTTGAGAACTAAAGATTGTGGTTAATATGAATCACCCTCTTTAATATACTACAATTCATTAAATAGAAAATAGTCGTTATTATCAGTTTATCCCATTAAGGATCAGAGGTGTGTGAAGTGAATTGCTTTGTAATGTGTTGCACTCTATCTGAACCTTATAGGGTTAAAGAGAAGAGAAGAAGGTGAAGGTCAGCAAATGATGTTATTTAAAGTTTTGTACTTTGAGTAAAAGAATCATTATCCACTTGGAATCTGCAATCATTGTCCTGTAATGCAGCATGTTCAGTTAATAAGGCTGTTTAAATGGTAATATACTGCAAGGGATTTAGGAGTCTTACAAGTAGTGACCACAATACGAACAAGATGTGTTACAAAAACAGTATGGATTCAAATGAAATTCTTTTCTACAGCAATGTTTTCTAATGGATATGTGTTTCTGCTAATAGCATTGTCTGATTAAGCTAAAATTCTTATAGTGGACCTGTCACTTTGGAAACTGTCTTGGAGGATTGGAGGATCTGAGTTAGAAAGAGAGTGACTAGCCAAACTGGGTCTGTTTATATTAGAGATGTCTAAGGGGAGATATATTTACTATTTTAAATATATTCAAGGTCAATACAAATAACTATCCAATGAATTACATACACAAAGAGCTGAGCTAAGAATGAGAGGTCATCCATTAAGACTAGAGGAAAAGAACTTTTGACTAAAACAAAGCCAGGGATTTTACAGAGTAAGAACAGTAAAGCTATGAATTCTTTGCCTCTGGATGTTGTGCTTGTCGATACTGTAATTGCTTTCAAAAAAGCAATGGATAACTGTCTAGCACATAATGATAATTATGACAGATGGCTTCAATGTTGTTGATCCACTGAACTATCTGACTGCCATTTGGAGTCAGGAAGGATTTTTTTTTTTACCCACTTGGGGTTTAATTGGAAATGGCTTCAGTAAGGTATTTTTTTTCCTTCCTCTGGATCAACAGGGGTGATTTGGTATGGGTTGTACTTGATGTACACATGTCTTTTTTCAACCTCATAAACTATGTTACTATGTCTTGCCATTAGTTAAAAAATAAAATATTACTTTACAATAGGTATTTATGTTTTCTAAGGGGATAGTAATACTTATTATTGAAAAAAATATATATTATATTACAGAGTTTATCCATCTGAAAACTCACATTACCGAGAGAGGTTTCATTATAAACTAATTACAGCTTAAACTTTAATTTTTGAGTGCACTGTCTCCATGGCCTGAAATGTTATGATGGCATTGTTGTTACATCAGTCAATAGACAGTTCTGGTCAGTTGCCCATAACCTTCAATAGGACGATGTATCAACAGCGTCACTGTAACATTTCAAGGAATGGATACATTGCACACCAAAAATGAAACTGCTACAATAATTTTTAAATAAAATACCTCTTAGCACTGAGAGTACTCATTTTTGCTCCAGAGAAAAAATCATGTACTATATATATTATTCCATATCAGACATAAGTATCCCTTTAACCCGTACTAGAGAGATATGCAATGCATTGTGAAGCTATGATACATTTAATACATATATTTAATGTGACTATGCAGGTAGTAAGCCCTCTTTAGCATTTGATTCAACCTCTCAGACATTTCTAGCAAGCAAGGGTTAAAAAGAAACCTAAATTGAAATTATATCATACGACTAGAAAAAGTGAAGTTGATGGAAGTGGAACTGAAACAATTTTTGGACTAAACCAACCGCACCATAGTGAATAAAATAAAAATATAAATGCTGCTTTTTAAGCTTTGTGTGTTACAGAAGAGTAGGGGTGGGTGAAAAGTCCATTTGCTCTGGTGGGAATTTTCATGAAAAAAATATGCAAATCCATAGATTTTCCACTGTTTCACTAACCACAGAATTTCTTGCAAGAACGTTCCATTTGTTCTTTGGTTTCAATATTGGTTCTACATTTTCTGTGTTCTGTGTTTTTCAATGTGGTTAAAATTCCCACCCCCATACTACAAAAACCCAGAATTTCCTGCCATGCAGTATGTAATGTAGAGTAGGCAGGAAAGAGAGTGGAAGGAGAGACAGAGAGAGATTAATACATTTAAAATAAATATTAAAATAAAGTTGTTTGAAGTGCTAGTTAGCATTATGACCACCACTGCCAGAAAAAAAGAGACTTTGGATGGACCCGATGTTACTGATGCAGAGGAGGAGGACAAGGAGGAAACCAGCAGCACCAGTGCAAAAAGAAGTCCAAATTCCTCATACCCAATGATGCCCAGCTCCCTATCATCATTCTTTGGTATCTGTGGGAAAATTGAAGAAGGCAGAACTGGCCTACACGAAAAGCAGCACATTTAGGTTGCTTGTGCCTGCGGCAACTGCTGCAAGTGTTCATTCTTCTGGGGAGGAGATTGCAAGTGTAAAAGAAGGGCACCCTCTGTCACATTTGTCATCAACAGTAAATACTACTCCCTTAGAGCAGCAAGAGACTGGTGGTGGTGTTGATAGTAAGTGGTGGAAAAGCTGGTGTGAAGAAGAGTATGAGAGCATTTTTAGTGGAAAGCAACTTTGATGGGAGAAAGAGCTGCAAATGGGGATGGGTCTCACCACCTTCAACAGCAGTGACATCCTCAAATTTTCTGATGCTCTAATCCCTACTGCTGAGTTGTCCGAGATGGGCATTCATCTGTCACAGTAGCAGGATGATTATATGCAGGCTGGTGTGTCACAGGCCACAATGGCCACAATGGAACTTGGTTATATAAGCAGTGATCTGGGACTAGGGAAGGCTGCACTTGACATCAATACTCCCAGTTGTAGTGCTAATGCTGAGTCAGCAACAGCAGCATCACCTGCCCCAGTCTGTAAAGGTAATTCTGTACTCTGTAGGAGAAAAAGAAGAAGGACAATTTTCTCCATCTCTCCCCTCAATGAAATCATGTGAATGGGAATATTTATCCCTTGTGGCAGGCACAGTGCGGTCATCAGCATCTGCACTGTGTACTATGTGTGATAAAGCAGTGAAAAGGGGAAAAGAAGAGACACACCTCAGCCCACATTAAGCACATGTAACATAAACACCCTGATGTTTATGTTAAGTATGTGAAAGCTGAACACCACAAAAAGAAATCAAGAGCCACAGTCACTGTGTCCCTTGTCCCTCCCCAATGGCACAAGGAATGAGGGAGAAAATCTGAGAGTATGTATGTTTGATTATGAACATAACAACTGAGTTGTCATTGTTGTCTTGTGCTAGCGTCTGGGTGAAGAAAAATATAACCATTGCCCTCTCCCCAGCACCCTCAGGGTCCTTTCCCTCTGACGTACCACCTTTCCCCTCTGTTATCTCTCCACCCGCTTATAACAATTCTGTAGATGTAAGGATCTGCCATTTCTTGTCCACCCATAGCAACATGTGTTCTGCACAGACCACATCTGTCAATGAGTTGTAAAGAAATTGAAATCAGCGTATCATATGTGGACATTCCATCCCACTTAATACCCTAAGCTGGTGGCAGGGATCCATTATTTATATTGTCTTTTTTGAAATCGAGTGTTCTTAGCAGAGTGGCCAAAGGCAGACCTAAGCATCAAGTTATTTGGTTGCAGTTTCACCTGTTGAGAAGATGTGTCATTTATGATACTTCCCAGTCCTTCCCCTATTCCACAATGTTTCGTTGTGCACTCTGTTCAAAGTAGCAAAAGTCAAAATTCACTAGAGATGGATGCCATTTAGTGACATATTTCTAGATTTGGTTTGCCACCACCATCTAGCACTGTTGGCACTAGTCCAGTAATGCATACAATTTTTTTCAAGGTTTGTTTTTTGCTAGCCTGAAGCCTACAAACAATTTTATTAGGGTTTGTTTTTAGCAAGCCTGAGGCCTACACACAGTTTTATTTTAGGGCTAGCCTTGTTTGAAGTCTGAAATCAATTTTTTTCAAGCCTATCCTTGCTGTAATTTTTTGAATGTTTAACTTTCTGTAAGCCCGCAAAATAAATATTTTTTCAGGTTTTTCCTTATAGCAAGCCTGCTACTATTCTTGCTAACCATTATTTATAAAGAGATAATTAACCCTTTGAGTTCCAGAGGGGTATACAACACATTGCTTTGCAATGCATTGCATACACCTCTGGCACTCAAAGGGTTAAAAAAAAGTTAAGGCTACAACTTACACTGAATGCAGCAGATGTGTATAGTGGATGTGGACTGGTGTGATGTATATATTCATAGACCAATTATTTGCATTATCATATAAACTTACATTATTTTAAGATTATTGTCAAAGCAGTGGTCCCAACAGTGGCTGCAACCCTTCAGATCCCTCCTCATCATCATTATCATCATCAGGGCTGCTGTTAATAGTACATATTCTGTGGATTGCCCGGTTATGTATGGGTTTGTCCATTTCTGCTATGTGACACTCAGATGGAGATGAGAATACATAGGAATGTAAGTCTCCTAACTGATGCTCAATATCCATGTCTTATGGTCATTTACAATATACCCAAATGCAATGCGAGCCTGCTCAGACTCCACTCTTTCTGGTGGGCAACTAAAGATTTCCATGGCTGTACATGCCAGTGCTTGCCACACACACACACCATTGTTTTGTTTGCCAGTAGTCGATAGAGCTATAATTTCTGCCTAGAACATAGTTATCCTGCAAGTATGCTGAAACCATCTCACATGAAGTGGGATCACTCTTTGGAGCTACACAGAGTTTGTGTGTAATGTATTGTATTGTATATTTTGTATTTATATCGCACCAACCAGTGTACTTGGCACTTTACAGTGTACATTTAGTATAGAAGGGGTACAATTAGTGCGGTGGTTAAGTGCTTATATAGAAAATCATAGGGGGAACACCAGGTGACTATCCATTAGGACAAAAGGTCCCTGACCCGTAGAACTTACAATCTAAATGTGTATCGGTTTCCAACCCATACTCTGGGATCAAGTCCTATGCACTGCCACCACCACCACAAATATTAAATTGCCACCCCAGAGACACAAGAATTGCTTTCTGTGATGATGATGACGATGGGTATGTTCAGAAATATGTTGGGAATGGGACGTTCTTGTTGATGTTATTGCTGCTGCTGTCATAAACCCTTTGCTGACTTTTTTTTCACTATGCTTTCAACCTTTTTTTTGTCCCTAACTTTCTCTCTCTCATCCTCCACAATGCAATAAACAAGAAATTCCTTATATTCGTTGATAGAAACTCTATCCTCAGAGAGTTGCAGCGGATCTTTATGCCTTGTCACAAATTGATCATAGTTTGACAAAAATTTTGAAATTTTATGTTTAAAGTGCAACTCTTGAAAAGTAGCTATAATGTATTCCTCATTATTTTTAATGGACACAATGAGAAGATCCTGCTCAAAGCCTGTCAAAAATTGTCCTTCACTAGTTGGTGCTTGTCTGTGTTGTCATTATTATAAGATTCATCAGACATGCTCCTCAGTTATTTTGCAGTAAATATATCAGTGGGAGAATCTTACTAATTCCTGTCTCAACAAGACTAACCAGCAAGGTAGCCTCCTCAGAGTGTTCTCAGACACAATATGCAACCAAAAGACTAAAAACGGGAGAGCATCATAGTGTATCACCTAGAAAGGTAAAAGATGCTTTGAAAAAAAAACAAGATTTCCACTCACATTTTTGAAATGCTACTATCTATCAGTAAGTAGCAAGTGTGCCTGTGGAGGATATTGACACTGCCTCAACACAGATGACCCCCAGGGGATCGCTTTATCACTCTGTAGCCACTCAGTCGCTGGATGCACTGGAGAATGACAAACCAGAAAATACACACTGTGATGTACTGAAACACGCAAGTAACAGATTGTACTTATATCAGATAATCCCACCGGCCTGTGTGTTTCCAGAGCCAGTGATAACGCTAGCGGGGAACAATTGCCAGTCCTCCCCACAAATGGACCACGCCAATCAAATGGCACTAGTAGACACACTGTTGTGAAGAAAGGACTGGATACAAAACGGACCAATAAAAATAAAACCTAATTTATTAAAAATATTACAAAACAATATTCAGTGTCCTAACATGTTTATTGGTCTGCCGACCACTTCTTTGGAGTAATCTATAGGTCATCAAAGTAGTTAAATACCCCTCTGCAATTAACAGACTGCTAGATTGGTCAACAAAAGTCTTAATTGGGTCAAACAGACGTCACTCGAATCAAATCAAGTGGCCCAGATTAACTTAAAAATTATAATGTTGTATACAAACATACATAAAACTAAAGGCTCATGCCATGCATATTCACACACGTCAGCAGGCGTTCTCACTGGCTCTGGAAACACAAGCCGGTGGGATTATCTGATGTAAGTACAATCTGTTACGTAAGTGTTTCAGTACATCACTGTATATCTTTGAAGCTCTTCTCCTGTGTGTGTCTTTTCTGGTCCCTCAAAAGGTTGAAGAACACACATAGGTCACATTGCCATTGTCCCAATGAAAAAGATGCTCCCTCCAAAGCCTTCCAGTTTTCCATTGTGTACTCGCTAATGGCCTTATTCTGCTCGTAGAAACTTCCCTAACACAGAGATAATAGCCAGATCAGGAAGGAATTTGATCACATCTGCCTGTGCCTTCCCAGTCACACAGAATTTTGGGATATTTAGGATTAATTCTCCTTTGCTCCCTTCTCACACTCATAGACTCCCCAAGAACAGAGATAACAGTCAGATCAGGAAAGAATTTGGATCACATCTGCCTGTGTCTTCAAATCAGTCACACAAAATTTTGGAGTATTTGGGGTAACTATCCTTTGGTCCCTTCTCACAGCCCCAGAATTTCCTAGCACAGAGATAACAGGCAGGTCAAGAAAAAACTTGGATCATGGCTGCCTCTGTCTTCCCAGTCAGATACACATATTTTGGGATATTTGGGGTAAATTTCCTTTGCGTCCATGTAACACCCCCAGACTCCCCTGCACAGATATAACAGCCAGGTTAGGAAGAAACTTGGCTCTTGGCTGCTTATGTCTTCCTAGTCAGTTATCCTAGTCACTCCCCTGCCTGTCTCAATCAACAAGATTTTGAGGTAATCTGGGTACATATCAGTTCTCCCTTCACAATTCCCACATACTCCATTAACCCTTTGAGTGCCAGAGGGGTACGCAATGCATTGCTTTGCAATGCGTTGCGTACCCCTCTGGCACTCAAAGGGTTAACAAAGAGAACACATTTTGTGTCCACAACAGTTCTACTTTGCTTTATTTTCTTATCCTAACTAGCTCAAAATTGTGCTGCTTTCTCTTTGTCTAACAAACACAGAAAGACATGCTGTGGGAACCTGACAACCCTTTTATATTAACCCTGTGGGAAAAGAATGGAAACTTGCCACGTGTTGGGTGAAAGTTAGTCTTACCATTGGTTTCAATGGAATGAGCTAGGCAGGAAACAGTAGAAAATCTGCACTTTTCATGAAAATGTTCCCTCTCAATGGGAAGTGCAATTTTTTTGCCCATCCTAGCAGACGACTCCATTGTATTAAAAGGGTTTTAAAGCCCTGATTAAATCAGTGAGAAATTATAGAATTTTTAATTTATCCCCAGTGTTTCAGCCTGTGTGATGCACATCACAAAGTTGTATATATAAATAAAATATTTAATTAACTGAGTAAGTGCCAGAGGTGTTTGCAATGCATTGGATACCCTTATTTTTCTTATTGGGTTAAACTAAGGAAATGAATAACAAGATACTCATTTTTACCAGTTAATTGTTAACAGATAATTTAGGGACAGCAATTTAAATCAAAGAATAGAATTATTTAAAATGTATCACTGCTTGCTCACTCATATTTCATCCATGTTTAAAATAAAAAATTGGCTGTTAAAAATATTAAGAAAAAAGGCTCAATCCTTTGAGTGTCAATGTGTTGAGCAATGTGTTGAGCAATACTCAAATAGTTAACTGATTTGCTAACTAGACTATTTTGGCTCTGAATAGTAGTACATTTTCATTTGATACAAAATAGTTAGTCTAAAAATTACAAATGTTGAAATCAAGTACCTTGTGGCCTTGATTCAATTGTGTCCGGTAAACCCGCCGTTAAGGTATAAAAGCCTTAAAGAAATTTGTTAGCCAAACCTGATTTACATAGTATTCAATTCTCGTCCTACCAGAATGGCTAATGAACGTAGACCCAAGAAGTCCAGGTAGCTTTAAAACCTACGTTGCACCTTTTTTATTACCACACCGTGTATAAAAACAGTCAATAAATTATGTAAAACGTGTGAAATTCAAAGGAAAAAGATAACAGTCAACGTTATATAGCAACGCTAAATGTTGTCAACACAAGTTCAAACTCTCAGCCAATCAGAACACATCAAAGTACAGAATACATTAAAACAGACCCATATATACCACAAAATAAATGACATACCTTGTCTGTGTTTCAAGTTTTGGCAAGCTAGAGCACAGGAAGGACCCATAGAGAAAGAAAGAGAAAGAGAGAGAGAAAGAGTAGCTTACATTCAAGAGAGGTAGAAGGAGATACTTACACTAATATCTGCACATAATACACTTTTGCATGTTTGCCATACATGCATACAAACACATGCACAAATATCTTTTTTTTGTTCACAACACTTTACATAACTTTATCTTTTATTTTGACAGTGTGAATCAGTGAGTGCAAGGGAGTGACAGAGAGTGTGATCAAGTGTGTTTGTGAGTGCCTATGGGAGTGCCTGTGTGTGAGTGGGTGAGAGATGGTAGGGAAAGGACAGAAGGATAGAATGATGGGGAATCATGAAGTAGAGGTTGAAGGTCAGAAGGGCATCCCCTGTCATGGAAGGAGTGGTAGAGATAGAACAGCTTGGCATAGGGGGACCCAACCAAGTAGAGGCACACAGAGGCCGGGGCAGCTTTGTCAGTGGGATGAAGGGTAGATCCTGGGGATCACCCTACACAGTCAGGGTCATCGCAGTCAGGGCCTGAAACAGAGAGCTCTAATAGACCCCAGGCTGGTACTGATGAGGAGAAGCTGCAGGTCACCAAATACTCCTACAAGGATAACAGAACCCTCGTCAAGAGCATCCTGGAGAGGGAGAGTGTCTTGTTCATGAGGGAGAGGAGTGCTGGTCTAGGTGCTAGTAATAAGGCTGTCTGGAATGAGGTGGTCAACAGGATCAATGCAGTGTCCACATGTCAGAGCACCCTGGATTTGATTAAGAAGTGGTGGGGTGACTGCAAGAGGCTAGTAAAAAATATCTTGGAAGAGGTTGCCATGCATGCCCAAGGCACTGGAGGTGGGACCCTGCTGTGGCAGAACCTGTCTACAGCAGCTGTTGAGGGGGTCCGTGGAGGATCTGACACTGGGGACAACAGCATCCTCCAGACCGGTAAGTGCATAATTCCATAACTAGACACCACACAAACCCTCATGCTTACTACAGCCCAACACAGTGACATCTGAACACATGGCCAGCATTGATTAATTTGGATATAGGTTCTATATGGATATAGGTTTATGTTTACACACATTTTCACTCTTCATTATTTGGTAGACTTGTGCGATTCGGTTCCACTAATTTCGGAATTCGGACAAATAAGGCATATTCGGCATCATTCAAACCCTCCGAAAGCCAAGGTCCACCCACAAAAAAAAATCAGAATCCGAAACGGACCTAGTCAGAAATTTCAGTTCATATTTCGGAAATTCAGACGGCGCTTTCCCGCCTGAAACTATTACAATGTTGCTACATGCTACTAAAAATAAATGGCACAGCACTTTCCTGCCTAAAACTATTATAACGTTGCTACATGCTGCTAAAAACAGATCTGGTAAAACAGTACATTTCATGAAAAGTGTAGATATTAAACAAATAAGGTCACAAGTAATTTTGGCATTTTTGCTATGTGTGTGTTCAACCATAATTCCTATCTTTCTCATTTATTGCACAAACACATATTATACACCATTTTTTAAAGGGCAGAAAGGGCTTTAATTTGATGTGACATATACATATATAAGTGTGTAGGGGTTTATAAAATACCCCTTCCTGTCTCATTAGAGATTTAATATTATTATTAATTTAGTTTAATGTATTTTTTTATTTTTATTTGTTTAATTTTAATTTTTTATTGAATATTTAACTTTTTTTTTTAATTTGGACGAATAATTCAGACTATTGCCTAATTTTGTCCGAGTCAAACAGGTCCAGTCCCTAATTCGGATCCTCCAAATGGGAAAAAAAAAATTTGTCCGAAATCATGCACAAGTCTATTATATGGTGCTTCAGTATACAAGTACATACATTAGAGTACTAGGGAACCGACAAGCTCATTATTGCTATCATTTTCATGACTGTCACGGTTTTTTAAGACTCTCAGACCAGTGTGTGAATAAGAACACAATTTATTTAAAAATAAAATAAGGCAATAACACACCCTCTAGTGGCGGTAGATATACACCAGTGGTAATTATATATATAGATACAATGGTAAATGCACAAATGACTTATAAGTACAATTACACAGCAGTAGAATAGCGTATACCCCCAAGGGGTTAAGTCCTTGATAACAGTCAGTCTCAGATGTGGATGTTTGGAACGCCCAGGGTGTTATAAGGCTGTGCTGGAGACCAAGACTATCACCGGCTGGATACTGGACTGCCTCGCCACGGTGTTCAGTAAGAAGAAGCACAAGAGTCCACGTAGCCCCCTCGGGCGTACCTACTGGAACTGCTTCAACTAATGCAAGTGCAAAAGGCCCCCACGGGCGTGATTGGAACCGGCCTTCAATGCGAGAGCTGCCAAGCCTCCTCAGACTTAACCGGACAACGGGATAACACACGCTAGAGCCGACAGCCCCCACGGGCGTAATTACCGGAATACGAATGCTGATGCCTGTGCCTGCCACCACTCGGTAAAGCGGAATCGCTCAATGAACAAGAGAGAGAGTCTTAGCGCCCAACCGGCGAAACGGATGTGAATACTCTGCAAGGATGTGTGGAGCTGCCGACGGAGAGCGGCCAACTGAGCAGTAGTATCACCGAGAAAGAGACTCTTACAGGAGTAGCGAGAGAGTGGAACCCAGACGGTACTGCTAGGGTTAATTAGCACTTTTTCTCGAGGCTTTTCAGCGGTATAGCAAGGCTCTGCAGTCTGAAGGAGGCGCGTATACGCACAACTCTGCAAAGGAAAATACACTGCACAGATCGGAGTACACCAGGCAAGGCAGCCACACCAAAAGCTGGAACAGCAGATAGAAATGTCACGGCGGCGACAACTGGAACACAGGTCACTGTAGAAAGCAGGAGTCGGTCTTCGGAGCGGGAAGTCAGCCAGGCCGGGTCGGAGCACGTAGAAGGCAGTCATACAAGCCGGGTCGTACACAAGCAGGAACGTCAGCCAAACCGGGTCAGGATCCAAGGGTGGTAGTCAGACGGGCCGGGTCATACACGAGCAGGAACACAGGAGAATAGTCAAGACAAGCCGAGTCGGTACACAGGAATCCGGAACACAGGAACACAGCAACAGTATAACTGGCACAGAAACACCACGAAAGGGCGACTGACAGCTGTGCTAGCCAGGTATAAAAAGGTCACCAGGGGGCGGGCCAAACCAACACAGCAAATCAGAATCTGCCATAGATGAGACTGACAGGAATCACAGGCACTGTGATAATGACATAGATATATTTAGGTTTTAGACATTAGGTTTAGTTATTTTTCTATATGGTGATTCACATTCAAATGTGTACATTTATACCAAAATTCTATATTTTTCATTGGTGTTCAGTTTATCGGTGTATATTCATTTTTATCACCACATGTGGTCTAGATACACATTTAATATCTCGCTTTTCTCATATCTCCACATTTGTAGTAGAAGAGTTGATTATCAATATCACCCAAGTAGTGTGTTAGGCAATATATCTAAGTATAGAAGATTCTAATTAAGTCTTCAGAGTTTTTTTGCCACAAAGTTTAGAAATAAGTGGCTGAAAGTCAAAGCTGTGAGTCCAACAGCAACATATATCTTGAAAAATGTGTTAGCATGCAGAGTGCATTTGTCCTTTGCCCACAACACTAACTTCATGCTTAAGTGACTCTGGCACATTTCCATGACGATGTCAAGTAATAAAATAAAAAATAAAGTACAACTTATAATGTGGCAGATGTAAAACAAAAAACAAACCTGAACTCCTCCATACCAATGTGCAAATGTGTGCCCTACCTTAGGCATATATAATAATGGCTAATAAATATGAGGATTTAGTCCCATAATTTGGCCAAAGAATGTTTAGCTTGCCATCCCCTTCAAGGGACCTCAATATATGGTACGTACCTAATCTAATGCACCTATAAAGCCTTATCTAAATTAAAAAATATAAGCCTTGAATAGATGTTATAAGGGCCATGTTGATGGGACCCCAATAATATAGTATGAACAATGCTTGTGGATCCCAGTGTATGCAATTGAAAACAAGAAGACAAACAGCTATTTTAAAAAGGTATAAAAGAAGACTTGCCTGATATAAAACTTTGTTGTCCTGCACTAAGTGGGTACTCGTACAAGAGGACTGTGGGTCCTTCAGTCATACTTATAGGCCAGAACTTATCACCCCCACAAGCCACATGAGTTAATTACAAACAGACCATCACTTACAGGATGCCTTGTTCTTCTTTACGCTGAAGATAGTTCTTAACCCCTTCACATCCAGTGACATGCCAGGACCTGCGCTGTGAGTAATAGCAGGGACTGTAATTGATCGCTCCAAGACCGGAATGATCTCTTTCAGTCCCCTGTTCGGCATGCCGACACACGTGATCAGTCACGTGGGATGGCACTACAAACTTTCATGTCTGGTCCTTAAAGGACCACACACCCCAGGACCGCTGGTCCTTAAGGGGTTAAGGACTTTGGCTGTATGTTTGGGATTGTTGTCATGCTGCAGAATAAATTTAGGGCCAATCAGAATCCTACCTGATGGTATTGTATGATGGATATGTATCTGCTTGTACTTCTCAGCAATGAGGAGACCATTAATTTTGACCAAATCCCCAACTCCATTTGCAGAAATGCAGCCCCAAACTTGCAAGGGACCTCCATCATGCTTCGCTATTGCCTGCAGTTGCTCATTATTGTACTACTTTTCAGCCCTTCAGTGAACAAACTGCTTTTTGCTACAGACAAATATTTCAATTTTTGACTCATCAGTCCAGGTCACCTGCTGCATCCTAGTTCCTGCATTTTTGTGTATAGTTGAATCGCTTGGCCTTGTTTCTATGTCAGAAGTATGGCTTTTTGATTGCAAGTCTTCCACGAAGACCACTTCTGACCAGACGTCTCAGAACGGTAGATGGGTGTACCAGGATCCCACTGTTTTTTGCCAATTCTGAGATGATGGCACTGTTGAACATCTTCCAATTGACAAGGGAAGTAAGCATGATGTGTCTTTCATCTGCTGCACTAACTTTCCTTGGCCGACCACTGTGTCTATGGTCCTCAGTGTTGCCTGTTTCTTTGTGCTTCTTCTGGAAACCCCTGTCTGCCTTGAAATGTCTGCCTGGGTGAGACCTTGCTGATGCAGTATAACTACCTTCTGTCTTGTTGCTGTGCTCAGTCTAGTCATGGTGTATGATATTTAACATTAAAATGTCTTCAGCAACCTCACCTTGTTAGATGAGTTTGGCTGTTCCTCACCCAGTTTTATTCCTCTTACACAGCTGTTTCTGTTTTAGTTAATGAATGTGTTTTAGCCTACAAATTAAATTGATGATCATTAACACCTGTTTGGTATAACTGTTTAATCATAATCCTGACCATATGCCTACAAAATCCATGTTTTGTTGGCAAAGGGTAGTCAGACTAAATATTGATTTGATTTAGATTTTTATTCTGTTCTCTCACTATGAGTTTGTCAGTTCATAAAAATAAACTATTACATGTCTATTTTTGAAACCAATCTTACTTTACAGCATTTTTTCACACATGCATACGACTTTTGCACAGTACTGTACATGTAGTGAATAGAATGAAAAATATATCAAGTGACTGGCATCTAGATGGCAGCAAGGAATGAAAGAGTTCTCTAGTACCCCCAAACATTAAGCCAAAACCTAAAGTGTACATACAAAACAAAAAACAAACCTTCACTCCTCCATCTCCAATGCCAATGTGACATCTGTGTATGGTAGTGGTGGTAGGGGACTGGCATGGTGTGATTGGTAGGACCTTACCAAACAGCATCCACCATGGGAGGAGAGGGATCATCATCATTTATTGCACACGCTGCAGCAACCATTGCTGCAGTCAGATATTGAACTATCACTTTACTCCCACGTCCCTGCATTGCTCCACTTTTCCCTATCCCCTTGTGTGTTTACTGGAATTACTCAACTACTGTATGTGTTTTTAATCTATACAGTAAGCAACTGATGGAGTGTGATGTCTTGCCTTGGCCCTCAACAAAATTCTCGATGTTGTCTGTTGTCTATCTGCCTCAGTCACAGAGCTCAGATAAGGCTCCCAGTTAGCTGTCTGTCACCTAATATATTTGTTTAATTTTTATGTAATAGTTTTAAAGGTCGTGTACATGGGCCAACATTGGCGGCGCTGCAGTCATGCGCAGTAGTGACTGCCCGAACGTACCGCAGACCAATCGGTCCCAGGAAGGTGCGCAGAGAGGACTCTGGTCTGAGTTTGGAGTTCCCCACTTTGTATCAGCAGTGGTGAGGGCAGTCTGTAATGCGCACGACTGTAGTGCGTGCGGCCATCTCTTCTGTGCATGACAGTTTCTGACAAACATACTTAGCAAATTATAATATAGGATTAATTTTTTTATTATTTTTATTTTATTTTTTATTATTTTATTTATTTATTTTAAATTTTCCACCTTATCTTATCACAGTCAGTCCAAAAAAAATTTAAAAATTATAACTAAAAACAAAATCAACAACTTCTTTCCCTAGACTTCCCCAGCACAAAAAAAATCAGCAAGCAATTTGGACCCCAGCTGCCTGTGTCTTGCCAGTCAGTCACACCAAATTTTGGGATTTAGGGTCAGTCTCCTTCCTCCCTTCTTCTCTCCCAGAGTGCCCCCAGAATTCTCTAATCCAGAAAAGAAAATGTCCTACCTAAAAGATTCCATAAACTGAACTTTAAATCCCCTTTATTTGCCTATCTTCTCCAGCTCAAAATCGTGCTGATTTCTACTTTAATGTGGTGGGGAAAAATGTTTCTTCCCAATGATTTCAAAGCAATGAGCTAGACAGAAAAAAATGGGAAAATGGCACATTTCTCATTAAATTACTTTCCAAGTGAGAAATGCTGTTTTTTCACAGTTTTGGTTTGAGGTGAAAGTTTTCACCCATCCTTACACTTGAGCTTAGGTTGCCTTGGGATTGACAGGTGTGTGTGTTGTGTTTTGTGTACATATGTGTTGTGTTTTTAACCCCTGTTGTTCTAGGGTATGTTGTGATGGATTGTGTTGGGATGCTTTGTCAAGCCCTTGTCCCTGGTGGGTTGCTAGGTTTTTGTTGTTTATCCAGGACTTGTTTGTAGGACAAGGGCATTGTTCGTGTGTTTTCTTGGCTTTGCAGGGGTTAATTTTGCCATTTTGCTGTGATTGTGCTGTGTGTTGTGCGAGCTAATGTTTCCCTGTTTCGTTTTGTCCGACAGTGATTTTTTTCTCCTTTGTGTGGTGTACGTCCAGAACAACTGGTGAAGAATTTCAGCTGTGTTATTTATCAATTTATCAGCCAATGGCACTACAGCACACAATTGAATGGCTTTGGAGATAGCTGTTCTATTGTTCCCAATGGGCAAAATATTACCTTCCATTGTGATTTTAAAACTGTTAATTGAATGGCTTACCATTACAGCTGATTGATTTAAACACGGCTAATTGAATGGCTTACAGTGCTTATAAAATTGCCGATGGCTGTTCCCTGGATCTTTATTTTTTTTCTCTTTTGGTAACACTGACTTTAGTGAGAACACTTTTATTAAAAGAATTCTCCTCTTCTTAATTTTAAAGACATGATAACATTTCCTAACAAAATATCACTGCTTCCCATAATCAGGGTGGACAATCCTAATAACTATTATGTCAATTCCAGCGAAGTCTATGGAGACATTTGTATTTAAAACACTTGTTAAAGTTATCAACTGCAATGGAATCCAGGCCAAAAATGGCCAGCTAAAGTTCTGCAAATAGTCATTCTGCAATTAAATTGTAGAAGGATGGCCTTGAAGCTTGACAGACACTGAACTACTAAGCCTGGGAAATATGTGTATGCATATTGTTTTTACCATTGTCATGTTTGCGTCAAATTGCTATCCTCCTTCTCAGATTATTGACACACATTACTTACCAGTCATAACTGAAGTACCAAGTGGGGTAGATGGTGGCAACCCTTCTTTACATCCCTCCTCCACCTCCTCATCTGTGCTGCTGTTAATATTTGTTATATATATATATATATATATATATATATATGTTGTGGCTTTCTCTGTCATGTGTGGTTTCTGCTACCTGATACTCAGTTGGTATGATATGTTGGTTGATTTGAAAGAATGTTAGTCTCCCAAAATTGCTGCTTGATAGCCGCGACCCGCTGTCATTGACAATGTAACCAGCTGCACTGAAAACCCTCTCAGCCTCAACACTTGCTGGAGGACAACTTTCCCTCTGTGAATGGCGACATAATTAACACTGCTGTCCCCTGATTGGCTGGTCATTATTGCTACTACTATAGCCTGCCTATATATAGTCTGGGACATTCTGCCTTAGGTGCCCTTTCATGGTGTACAAGTTCCTGAGTCTGCTCTGTATCTTTGCTGTTCCGTGTATGACCTGGCCTGCCTGACTACTCTCCTGTTCCTGTGTTCCGGTTTATACGCTCCGTTGCTGACTGTATCCTGGCTGAGAACCCGCTCCGTTGCTGAATGTATCCTGGCTGAGAACCCGCTCTGTTGCTGACTGTATCCGGGCTGAGAACCTGCTCCATTGCAGACTGTATCCTGGCTGAGAACCTGCACCATTGCTGACCGTATCCTGGCTGATGTACCGCTCCATTGCTGACAGTATCCTGGCTGAGAACCGCTCCATTGCTGACTGTATCCTGGCTGAGAACCCGCTCTGTTGCTGAATGTATCCTGGCTGAGAACCCGCTCTGTTGCTGACCTTATTCTGGCTGAGAACTTGATCCATTGCCGACTGTATCCTGGCTGAGAACCTGCACTATTGCTGACCGTATCCTGGCTGATGTACCGCTCCTTTGCTGACAGTATCCTGGCTGAGAACCGCTCCATTGCTGACTGTATCCTGGTTGAGAACTGATCTTTTGCTGATAGCATCTTGACTGAGAACTAGCTCCGTTGCTGACTGTCCTGGCTGTTAACCCGCTCCGTCACTGACAGTATCCTGGATGAGAACCATTCCGCTGCTGATGGTAGCATGCTGCCTCCTCATTGTGGCCGCTGTCCTCAGTGGATACCATCCACTTGGTACCTTGTTAGTCTGAGCATTCAGGTGACCCCGTGTGATTACCGATTTCCTTTACCGTGCAGCGACTGTCGGTGTGCGCCGCGGGGCGCTGTTTTCTGTCGACCTTAGGCTGAGCTTTGTGCTCAAGCTGCTCTACTGGCATCCGGTGGTGTGTACAATCGAAGTACCGGTGCAGTATTGTCCATGCCGACTCAGTTACTCTGATCACTCTCTGTGTCTGTCTCACCAATATCTCTGGGCTCACTCATTTTGGGAGTTGCAGTTTAGTTAGGCATTTTCCATTAACCCTGTATGTACCTGGGGATTCCAGGAACAAGAGCTCTACCATTTCTGACTGCAGAGTCTTGGACTCAGGAGCCAGCGTTGCACTTCCAGATTACAGGTTGAGAGACACTGGTTGCGTTCAGGTACTTACCTCCTCTTCATCCACCCCTAGCGTTCTAGGGCTTTCCTTTAGCAGCTGCCTAGGTCTCTATTAACCTTTTGTGGGTTGGGCTGCATGTTCACGGTTGCCTCCGGTCAGTCGTCTAGGTCCTTGGTCAGTGTTGCCTCGTTCCTGTTGGATCAGTACCCGGGCGTCTGGGTTGTGCCAGTCCTTTACTGTGGGCTGAAACAAACAACAGGGCGCAGACCCTCTAAGAGTTGATCTGTATTACAGTGATATGTATATATGTCCCTTATTTCCCAGCTTCTCACCAGATCCAGTGATTGAAAGCGTTTTTCTAAGTCTCATTAAGTCCACAATACCGCCAATATTCCAAATTTTCTTTTATTATCAAAGTTATCCAACGCGTTTTGTGTCAAAAAAACACTTCATCAGGGATATAAAACATATACAGACATGCACAACTTTAAATAACTTCCTAATGTCCATCTTCATAACGTGATACTCGAGTCCCGGAATGACTTCCATGCTGTATTCTGGACTCGCGAATGAGTGGCATTGACATATTACTGTCATACAGATAAACTCTTAGAGGGTCTGCGCCCTGTTGTTTGTTTCTGTCTACTATATACAGGTTTTTTCCTGTGTTGCACATCATCCACGGGTGTGCTGGAAGGGCAGCGACCATATGAGAACTGTGTGAACAAGTTAAATAGAAGACCCCTATTGAATAAACTTATGTGAGATCTGTGACAAGAGCGATTATTACTACTCACTATTAATTGTAGTCTCATTGTCCAATCTTCCTACAATTTGTACTTTATGCATTAACATCTACTCTTTTTCTATTTGTTCAATGATATTTATTGTGAACATATTTTATATGGTTATATACATAGGTATATACTTTTCTGGGGTGTTTAGAGTCAAATTATTTATATGAAAACTCTGTTTAAATTTTTTAAGCGCTCCATAAAATAGTGTATGTTTGTATCTCTGCTGTGGGCTCCCTGCCACTGTAGTCCTGTTGCCATTCCAGGACTGTGCATGCATTGCCTTACTGGTTCTGCCAGAGGTCTGATTGTTAGCAAGTACCAGTTCTCTCCATCTATCCGTACGGGTTCCAGTGCCCAGGCGTCTGGGCAGTCTGTCCTATTTGTGTACCTCCTGTGTTGGCATCCTACCGCCTACTTGGGACTTTAGGTTACTCCTCCTAGGTTGCCAAATACTGTTTAACGTATTGTCAGTACCCTACTGTATCATACAAATCTTATTACTGTACTCCTGGCAGCCTATTGTTCTGTTTATAGGTCTAGAACATATACTCTTGTATGCTCTTTGTTCTAATAAAGCTATTTTAACCTTACTGATCTGTCTGAGTGTTCATCTAAAACCGTGACAACTGAGGGTTTCCACTGCAGTATGTGTCAATGCTGGCCACACACACACTGCTTTGTTTGCCAGTAGTCAATGGAGTCATTGTTTCTGCCTAAAATGTAGCTATCCTGCAAGTATGCAAAACTATCTCAAATGCAGTGGGACCATGTATAGGAGCTACACAGTGTTCCTGTGTGTCAGTTACCAACCCATACTCAGGGAGCAAGTCCCAAAGAGATGTGCTGCCACCACCACCACAATCACCACCAATGTTGGGGTAGATGGTGGCAACACTTCTTCACATCCCTCCTCCACCTCCTCATCTGTGCTGCTGTTAATATATTTGTCATGGCTTTCTCTGTCATGTGTGGTTTCTGCAACCTGATACTCAGATGGTACAAAATGTTGGTTGATTTTAAATAATGTTAGTCTCCCAAAATTGCTGTTTGATAGCCGCAACCTGCGGTCATTGACTATGTAACCAGCTGCACTGAAAACCCTCTCAGACTCAACTCTTGCTGGAGGACAACTAAGAGCTTCCACTGCAGTACGTGTCAATGCTGGCCACAAACACTGCTTTATTTGCCAGTAGTCACTGCTTAGAATGTAACTATCCTGCAAGTATGCAGAAACCTTCTCACATTTAGTGAGACCACTTCTAGGAGCTACACGGGTTTCCTGAGTGTCAGCTACCAACTCATACACAGTGAGCAAGTCCCAAAGAGATGTGCCGCCACGACCATCACCAATGTTGGGTTTTTGCTGCACCTGATGAGACCCATGAATTGCCCTGTGTTCCAAATGGGATATTCTGGTTGATGATGTAGCGGCTTCTGTTGGTTGAAATGCTTTGCTGCCTTCATTTTTACGACACTGTCTAGGTTTTTGTTGTGCCCTAACTTTTTCCCGCTTATCTTCCACAATAAAACACTCCACTTGATCAATAAGCATATCTCGAAATTCCTTGACAGAATCTGATTCCTCAGAGAGTTGCTGCTGATCATCATGACTCCTTGTTGTAACAAACTGCTGATGACCCTTTGACAGAAATTCACAAATTATGTGTTTGAAGCGGTGGTCCAGCAAAGTGGCAAAATGTATTCCTCATTGCTTTTAATGGACACTATGTAAAGATCTTGTTCAAAGCATGCGAACATGTCATCAACCAACTGGCGCATGTCTGTGTTGTCATTATGGTAAGATTATTCAGTCATGTTCCTCATTTTTTTCTGCAATAAAAATGTCAGTGGTAGAATTTCACTAATTCCTGCCCCAATGCGATTTACCAGCATGGATGACTCCTCAAAGGGTTTCAGCAGCTCACATACATTGCACATTAGTTGCCATTGGCCAGGTGACAAAGAGGCTCCCTCCAAAGCCTTCCAGTTTTGTATGGTTTACTCATTAATGGCTTTATTCTTCTCGTACAAATGATCTAGCATGTACTTTGTGGAATTCCACCTGGTTGGGACCTCCATTTTCAGCTTGTGATGGGGCGGGTTGTAACTCTCTTATATGGAATATAGAGCATTGTGCACACTGTAGGAGCAACTAAAATTGGCACAGATTTTGCAGGCAATAGTAAGCATCACTCTGATGGTTTAAGATTCTGACAGGAATCTGGTCACAACAAAATTTAGCACATGGGCAAAGCAGGGCACATACACCATATCACATATTGTAAATGCAGCGATTATGTTGGAGCCATTATCAGCAGCCATTCCTCTATCACCTGCTCTAGCTTACTTAAAACATCTATGGCTTTGTGGGACTGTCTCTCAAAACTCTGCATGCACAAGGTGGCGTGACAATGGTATGTGCTATCCTGCTACTGCCTTCTAATCACACTGTCAGAACTAGATGCATGATTACTGGCTGTCACGTGATGCTGTAAGCTAGTGTTGTCCACTATTGGCGCTGTGAGAAAAACCCAGTGAGCAGTCACAGTCACATAGTCAGTGCTCTGCCCACTTGTCCACATATCCGTTGTCAGGTTTATTTTCTGGCCATACACACTTTTCAGCCCTTTGCCCACCACACTAACCATCTGCTTGTACAATTCAGGCACAGCCATCCTGGAAAAATAACTGTGGCTTGGGATATTCCAGCATGGAGATACACATGACTTCAGTTCTCTGAAACCTCAGTTTTCTACAAAAGAATGCTACAGCATGTTCACGGCAAACAACTTGGCAACCTTGCCATTCCACAGGAGTACTTTGGGATTGTTTTTGTGAAGTTTTTGACTCCTTCCTAGGAACTTATTCAGTGTGGGTTGGCAGGGCATGGCAGAAAAACCCTGGAACACTATTGCTTTAAAAACATGACTCGATGAGTGGTGGAATTAGAGACATCATATATGGGCAGTCTATGACTCTTGTCATCTCCTACAGCAAAGCAAGAGTCATCATACTCCTCTGCTCCAGGAGCCATAGGCGTTATTTAGAGTGAACTAACTGTTGCAGTAGAACTCTCTCTGACAAATAAATAACTTCACTATTTCTTTTTCTACCCTAGAGCCCTGGGGATTTTTTAGAGTGATTTTGCTGTGCTAGTTGCAGCATCTTTAGCCTGCTGATAGTGTGTCTCCCAGTCAGACCTGTGGTTGTGCTTCAGGTGGGATCTCACTGAGGAGGTGCCTAGGTGTGAGCCTACTTTCCCACTGCTCATGTGCTTTTTTGCACAGACAACAGCACTTGAGGATCGTGAGTGAAGTATCTCCATACTGTGGCCTTTGGGAACTGAGGGGTTCCTGAGTTGCTGCTACTACAACTACTGGGGCTAGATGTTGATGCAATTCTACTGCTACTACTACTAGATGTCAAAGGTGCAGAACCTCCAGCTGCAGCAGAAACACTCGTCATATCTAATATTATGGATGTTAACAACCTGTGTTGTTGCTGCCGGGTACTCAACACAGGTGTGTGTTGTTGAGTGGTACTTGGATTTTGAAGAGGCGATGATGCTGATGATGACTGATAGGGTAACTGTATACTTTTTGACATCTTTACTTGTCCAGTGTCAGAATTTCCAGTGGTTTTCTCAAGGCGTTTATAGACAGTCATATTGCTCCTTTTCAGTGGCGAAAGATTCAGCCTTTGTCTTTCTGCTAACTTTATTGCCATGTCATCATCCTCACTCTCAACTTCATCTGTGTCTGAACAAGAGAAGGATGCTGGAGAGATATACTCTAGATCTGCATCATCATCAGTCTTCATTAGGTCATGCTCAGCAGCATCAGCATCACTTGACAGTTCTTGCCCACTACCCTTTAACTCTAAGCTTTTAGAGGTCTCAAACAATTTCTTTTTACTTTTGCTGTAGCAAAATTTGCTACTACTTTCAGGATAGGTGTTTTGGTGATAGTTTTTCTTACTTTTTGATGCAGCAGGAGGCTCAGCAGCTACACCTTCCTCTATTATGCTATTGCCATAATCAATACTTGAATGCAACTTGTCTTCTTCAGTGTTGTTCTTATATGTCTTCTATTATGGTTATTTTTTTGTAATGGCACTGGTGGTGTTGGAAGTTTTGCTGGGACCTTGACAAACTGCATCCTTCCTTTGAGTAAAGGCATCATCATCGTTCATTGTCCACGCTGCAGCAACCATTGCTGCAGTCAGTTTTTAAACTACTACTTTACTCTCAAGTCCCTGCACTGCTTCACCCTTCCCTCTCCCCCTGCCCCTTACTGGAGATTACTCAACTACTCTGTGTGTTTTTACGCTACAGTACACAACTGACAGAGTATGATGTCATGACTTAGCCCAGTCAGTTGTCTGTCACCTAATATATTTAGTTGTTTATTTATTTCTTTATTCTTTTTTTATTTTTTTTTAAGTTGTTCACCCTGTCTTATCACAGACTGTCCAAAAAACAAATTATAACTGAAAAGCAAAATCAACAACTTCTTTCCCCAGACTACCCCAGCACAGAGACAATAACAGCAAGATCAGCAAACTGCCAGTCAGTCACATGGAATTTTGGGGTGTTTTGGGTCAACCACCTTCCTCCCTTCTTCTCTCCAAGTGTCCCCAGACTCTCCTAATACAGAAAACAAATGTCCTACCCAAAAGATTCCCTAAACAAAACTTCAATTACCCTATCTGCTCTAGCTCAAAAAACATGCTGCTCTATCCTCTCACAAACACAAAATGGCATGCTATGAGAGCCTGACACCCTTGTACACGGTTTTAGAAAAGTAGAAAAAACTTTCATGTGGTGGGGAAAACATTTTCTTTCCATTGATTTCAATGCAATGAGTTAGGCAAAAAATATGTGGAAAAGCAGAAAAACTGCACTTTTCACAAGAAATGATTTGTCAAGTAGGAAGAGCAATTATTCGTCAATTTCAGTTTGAGGCGAATATTTTCAACATTCCACATTATTATTTTATTGTTAGAAGGAGAGCACTTTATTTTTCTGCTTGAAAGAATTAATCCCACTTTTTGAATACATATACAAACAAATACTAAGTAACTTTTTGTTTTAATAATTTGTGAACTGTGAGTGACACATTGATACATAGGTACAGCAGTCTTTTAAAACAAATTTCCAAGAGATATGACATCAAAGAGTTCCTATCCTGTTCTAAAGCATTTCCTATCAATAGTGCTTACTAAATATGGATTTTGTGGACATTATATTCAAAGGGAAAGTAGAGGAATTTTGATTTAAATGAACCACTCCACTCATTTACATGGGGCTTTTAACCCCTTGAATGCTATAGAGGTCTTCAACACATTGCACATTCTAGCATTCAAAAGGATAAATGCACCATTTATTTACACGTGAATTCTGGGAATTGGTTCTCATGTTGCAAATGACTTGTTCCTGAATTATTTCACTTCTCATTTGAACATAAGGCCCATAGACTATCCATAAACTGTCCGAGTAAGCTCTATTTTTGTGTCATGCATAAAGCTGTAGGAGGATCGGTTTCACCATGGTGTGCTTCATGCAGCATTTTCTATATTTCTCTTTCTAGGTTGTAAAAAAGATATATTTATTTAGTCACCTGACACTTTGTTCCTGAGAGTTCTATTTTAGAGGGCACATCTCATATATTACCCTTTAGACTTGTGCACGGGCAAAATTTTCGGTAAAATTCGAATTCAGACTAATTTTTTTTTTTCTAATTCAGATGATCCTAATTTCGGACCGGGCCTATTCGATTCGGACGAAATTCTGATCCATTCCGAATTATTCGGCCGAATTTAACATGGGTTAAATTATAGCAGTGCTCCTCCGTGCACGCTGCTATCATTCTTTGCAGACAGGGTGTGCATTTAGAAAAAGATCCATCCCAAAAACGGACATTGTCGTACATTGCCAGTCTGTGCATGTCACCTCTACTCCAGCATGGGATGCCAGTCACAATGCAAACGTCGAACATCGAGAACCCATGCCTGTCATTCAATTTAGCATATGCTCGAACATATGAAGGGAAAATATGAAGGGAACCTGACAGAGGAGGAGGGTGGCAGAGGGACAGAAAGGGAAGGAGATGGATGGACTGAAAGGGAAGGAGATGGATGGACAGAGAAGGAAGGAGGCTGATGGACAGAGAGGGAAGGAGGCTGATGGACAGAGGGAATGAATGTAAAGGAGTCAAAGGGAGATGTGACTGACAGGGCTCAATTCAAATGATGGAGACGGCTGTTTTCTCTGCCGACGCATTTTCGGGGTGTTCAAGTTAAAAGGTATTTTCATCCATAGGAACTAATGAAAACACCATAAATTGCAATTCAATTGTCTGCGTTGGCTATGAAGATCCGATAAATGACTCAAGTTATTGCAGGAAAGTTAAGACCTACTTTTTTTCTGACTTTAGTCACTTATCGCATCTTCAAACAGCTGACGAAACAGAAAGGAAAATAGAGTGGGTGTATTCATATGGGCATACCTGGGAACTCTCCGGATTTGCCCCGGAGACTCCGGTTCTGACAGAGCTTTACCGGGTCTCCGGGGCAGAGGCAGATTCCTCCGGATGTGGAGAGTTTCTATTGAAACTCTGCCACATCTGCTTTTTCTCCCGTTGTGCCTCCGTCCCCAGCCTTCTGTGTGACACATTTAACCCTCTGAGTACCAGAGTGGTACAGAATGCATTGCTTTGCAATGCATTCCGTACCACTCTGGCACTCAAAGGGTTAAATCCCCCCAACACTCGAGTTAAGCCCCGCCCCTTTTTGACGCGATTAGCGTAATTTTTGTTACCCCCTGCTGAACAGAGGACTACCCTCCGGGTAGCCCTCAACTGAAAGTTCCCAGGTATGCATATGGGGCCCTAAGCCCCACATCAATACATCAAAGCACTCCAAAACAATGTCAAATGTTAGTAGAATTAACCTCATGAGTGCCAGTGGGGCATAATCACCCTGCCGGCACTCATAGGGTTAACCCAACTAAGTAAAAAAAAATTACAAGTAACACTTACCATTAATCCTGATGTCCAGCAGAGTCGCCAGATGGGTAATTATTTGGGTCCATGTTTGTAAGAGATCACCCTCGCTATCAATTGTTCCCTCCAGGCAGTGAGGGAATTTGTCACGCTGCCCCTGACCGCTCCTCTTACCTTCATTTCTATTGGCGGCTGCAGGCTTTATGTACCTGGGCCAACCTCCAAGCCTCGCTCGAGTTTAGCGCCAATAGTCTGAGAAAACCTTTGCCGTCGAGTTCCCGTGTTTGCTGATTCTGTGTAGCGAACCCTGCTTGTAAACCGAGCGAGTCTCTTGTCTTCTGCCCCTGGATCTTGACCCAGCTTTGCCTGACCTCGTCTCTGTCTGTCCCACTGGCTCCTTGATTCGATTCCGGCTTGACCTTTGCTATCCCGGACCACGCTTCTCCTTCGGAACTTTCTGCCTCGCAACGAGAGTCCCTCCAGCTGCTCTCAAGGTTTGGTTCCAGTCAACTCGATCCTACACCTCTGGGGCTCCGATTGGTTTGGGTTGCCATCACCGGTTGCTCCGGTGACTGCCCCGGCCAGTCGAGGGTGTAGGAACTCGAATACCCCAGACCTGCTTCCAGTCCTACTAGGCCTCAGGTCCAACCCCGACCTCTGGTTGGTTCAACTTCCATCTCCAAGTAAAGGATCAGTGGATTTGTTGCCTGTCGACCTTCGGTTCTATCTCGAACCTTTCCATACTTCTCAACCTCGAACCAGCGGAAAACAGAGGTCTCATAGTCCGTCGACCTCGAACCTGTCTCGAACTTTTTCAACACCCCTCAACCTTCGATTAAGGGGAACCGTGACTTGTAGGCAGACGACCATACTATACCGTCTCGAACTCCTTCGATACCCCTCCATCTTCTTCCAGTAGAGAACAGTGGGGTTGTGGTCCGACCACCGACCTATCCAGTCTCGAACCTCCTCGAAACTCCAAATCCCCTCTGATCCAGCCTCGAACTCTGCAGTACTGTGGACTGGATCATCCTAACCCGTTTCGAACTATCACCTCACTTAACCCTTTGAGTGCCAGAGTGGTACGAAATGCATTGCAAAGCGTTCTCTTTGCTCAAAAGTTCCGTCAAAGCACGGAAAGGCGTAAGGACTGTCACTACCTGTTCCATCAGGGCCCAGTGAGCCCTGCCCAGTGTTCTGTTACTGCCAATGAAATGGTGACATGACATTGCATGAATTGCCTTTTTCTGCTCCAGGATACGCTCTAGCATATCTAAGGTGGAGTTCCACCTGGTCCCAACATCTTGTTTTAGGCGTTGCTCTGGGACGTCTGCCTTTTTCTGTTCCTCCCTGAGTAGCTGGCTATCTTTGACGCTCTGATGGAAGTGGCCAGAAATTTGTCGGCACGACTCCAGAAGTGCTGACAACCTTCCAGTGTTACTGCCATCCTCAAGAGCAGCCTTCACTACTAGATGCAGAACATGCGCTGAGCAGCGCACACCCACAAATCTGCCATCCCGGAGAGCCTTGATCATGTTAGCTGCACCATCAGTAACCACAAACCCCATTTACGCCTGTGTGCCTGCCTGCTCCCCTAGCCATTGCGCCACCATGTTCTGCAGTGCTTTGCGAATGTTATCTGAGGTGTGCTGCTGATCCATTACCTCAGCATGGAGGAGGAAAGAGAGGTGCCCTGCCTGCTTGGCTACTGCACCTGAACTTGTTGCTATCAGTGTGTCTTGCAACACATTGGTCTGCCACCAATGTGCCGTCAATGACAGGAAGCCATGCTGGCCACTCGGAGCACTCCATAAGTCAGTGGTAAAGTGCACTGACTGGCCACCAGCCTTTCCTAGCAGTTCTTTCAAAAGACTAACGCACGACTGGTACAGTGAGGGCACTATAGTTCTACTAAATGTGGTGCGGGATGGAATTTTATATCGGGGTGCAACAACCTCCATAAGTTGATGGAAGGGCTCCCCGTCCACCAAATTGAAAGTTGCACCCCCAACAGCTGTGCAATGAGGCGTGTAATTTTCCTGGACTGCTGTCTGCACATCCCCTTGGAATGAAACCCACCAAAATCTTCCAGTGTGGCCTGTATTGACTTTGGGATGGGCTGTGACTGTCTACTGCTTTTACTAGGACCAGATGTGGCATGATCTCCCTGCCTTTTTTCCTGCCTACTGGTGGTGAGTGTTACACTGGTAAATGTAGTAGTGCCACCACGTTCTGCACCCATCAACACTGACTTGTGGTAGTGGTTCAGGTGTTGGTTCATCCCAGAGGTTGAAAGATGACCCAACACCCTCCCACGGCTGACTTCCCTGCCACACAATTTACATTTTGCTAGCCGGCCATCGCCAAGTGTCACAAAATGGTCCCACTCTTTGGAGCGACGGATGACTTTGGAAGGTGGTGAAGAAGAAACTGAGGTGACACTTTCTTCATCTTCACATGCTGAAGCAACCTCACTATGCTTTTTTTTTTTCTACATACCTTTACAGGGTTACTAGTAGACCCAAAGATGGCAGCAGGGATGTCGGGACTGGGATTGGAGGAGGGTGGAGTAACACTGGTGGCAGAGACACTAGCAGCTACTACCTGCCTGGGAGACTCATTTGGAACTGGAGAGTCAGGTGGTGAGTTTTCATCAATAGAAGACAGAATTGTAGCTGGAGAAACAGGAGGAGTACTATGGGCAGCAGTGGAAAAATGGAGCTCAGGAGAATAATCAAGGTCAGAGGGAAAAATCATGCTCAGTGGAAAAATCAAGCTTAGCAGGCCTTGGTCCCTCATATTCTTCTTCCACCTCTTGTAGGTTTGGACAGGAAGAAAAATCATTAGCAGCAGATTTTGGGGAGAGCTGATGAATTCCCTCTTCTGCCTGGTGGCTACCGGGAAATGGTAAATTATCTCCCTCAATAACCTTTTTTGGAGACGATATGCTCTCAGTGTCAGTGACAGTGGCGGCAGGAGAAATTTTCTCAAAATACTCTAATAATTCAAGTTTGGGTTGCTTACTCGGACGTTCGCTGTAAAACTCCCGCGTTGATACTGCCCGCAGTTTCCCACCAGTAGTGTTCATGTTCAACAAGCTAGGTGTCCCCAGGTTTATAGAACTGGTTGTAGCAGAAGTGGTGACGTAACTGGCAGTGGCAATAGTCATTGTGCAGGTGGTTCTGGGGGGATCATCACGAAACAGCTGGCGAGAGACGGGTGACGGCCGCTTCGTGGTCTTAGAGGAGGAACTGGACCTCTCTACCCTGCTAGTAGAGGTAGAACAACCAGCAGTTCCCTTCTTCTTTCTAGTTTTTGTTTTGGACTTCTGCTGCTGAGTCTGACTAGTACTAATCAAAGTACTCTTCTTTCCCCGCCTGCTGCTGCTAGCTCTGCTTGAAAGCAACTGCACTGTGGTGGTGTTGGTGGTTGCTGGGTCACGGCAGCTGGTACCAGGACGAGGAACAACAGGTTGTTCACTAGGACTCAAATCCATTACGGAAAGGTGGGTAGAGAACGATTATAGTTTTACAACTTTAAAACCTGCCCACACAACAACTGTGACACTGGCAGTATGACTCTGAAAATTATTCAAAAAAATAACTTGTATTAGGAATAATTTTACTAAAACCAACACATGTGGGTCTCCCTTGAGGTGGCAAAAAGGCACGCTGTCTGCCTATACAACTGTGACACTGGCAGTGTGACGCTGAAGAATATTCAAACAAATGACTTGTACTTTTTATATATTTTTTTTGTAAGAAACACAGATGACCCCCTTGCGGTGGCAAAAAGGCACCCTGCCTGCCTATAGGACTGTCAGACTGGTTGATGTGACATTGAAAATTATTCGAACAGTGCCGGCCCAATACATTGTGCTGCCTGGGTCCAAGGATTAAATGCACCAAAACACACCCACATCCATTATAATGGGGTCTTGTGCCCATAGAGAGATCTTAAGTCACCAGGGTTGTAAACATGCACTCTGATTTACAATATTTCAGCCAGTAAATATGATGGTGGGGTCTTCTGTCCATAGACAGCTTAAGTCACCAGGGGCTGTGAATGTGCTTTCTCTAATTTACAATATACCTGTAGACACCAATCAAGCGTAAGAGCGTAACCGATATTTAGACTAAATAGCAGTTATGCCCTTTACTTGGTTGGACTTGGTGTCTACAGACATATTGTAAATTAGAGAGAGCACATTTACAGCCACTGGTGACTTGGGATGTAAGAAAATAGGAAGATGAGGGAAATAATAAGCCATTATCTATCTCAGAACCATAGCGTCCTACCCCTGGGCCCTGGGTGAACTCACTCACGGTCTCAGCTCAGAATTCAGCAAGACAGAGTCACAGCAACAGTCAGATCATGCACGGTCTCACACCACACACACACGGTACGCACCCCAACCAGCCAATGTGGATGGACCATATTGAGTGAGCAAATATGCTCCTCTTTAATTGGCTGGTGGCAGGCTGGTGATGTGATGGTGCTTGTGGGTTAGCTGTGAGGCATAGCACACTCCGGAACTGAGCCTGGTGGTGTGTCTGTGTGGACTGACACTGACTATCACATGATTCACATCACTGAAGCAGCCAGCGGGCATCGCCACTGAATGAGCATAGGGACACCCAGCTGCTGAGAGTGACAATGATGAGACATACTGAAACACAGACCTGCCGGCTTTGCTACACTAGTAGCCACAGAACAACATCTACACTGTCTGCTCCCAGTATGGTCTAAAATTATAAATTTTGTAAAATGTTTTGTATCAGGTAAAGTCCTTTCTTATGAAATGGTCATTTATGGATCCGGATTAGGATTTAGAGATGGAGATAAAGCAGTGTGGAAAATTGTTAATTCAATGAAGGAAACTTTATGGGACATTAGGAATGTTTATGTTTTTAAGAGAGAAATGATCCCAGTAGAGGAAGCACTTGGGTTGTTTTTTTCAAAACTATTTTCTTATGTTCTGATAGACAGAAAACATATCGGAGTGGAAGCTGCAAACCATTTTTGGAGAGTCATAGAATGGAGAAATTATTTTTAGAATAGACACTATTGTATGTAAAAGAGACAGTAATGTTATGTTTTTTGTGATGTGTTTGTTTTGTTTTTGTAAATAAAGATTTTTATGCAAAAAAAAAAAAAGTCTGCTCCCAGTATGGTACCACTAGTAGGCAAAGAATGAAACATACATTTTCTGACACCCTAGCCTTGTTCCTAGCCTGGCTAGTAGTCACAGAACCACATATACACTGTATAACAGCCACAGCCTTGTTCCACTGCCCCAGTGGTTGTTTTAGAACAGTATTTCTCAACTCTTGTCCTCGGGCCCCACTAACAGGCCAGGATTTGATTATTTCTTTGTTAGAGCACAGGTGAGTTAATCAATGTGCATGAGCCTCTGATCACCACACTAGCAGAGAAATCCCTAAGTACTGGCCTGTTAGTGGGTCCTGAGGACAGGAGTTGAGAAACACTGCTGTAGAACCTACATGCACTGTTTCCTTAGTGACATTCTACTGGTAGCCACAGCACCACATATAGACTGTCAGACACCCCACCCTTGTTCCATTAGTAGCCATAGATTGTAATTACATTGTCTGCTTCCCCAGCCTTGTTCCACCTGCAGCGACATCCTGCCAAAAAATAAAATGTTTTCTGTTTTTTGAATGGGATATACATTCACTCCAAATAAAATGCATGTATAATCTGTGAAGAATATGTTCATAAAATGGTTTTCACTATTTGACTGTTTAAAAAATGTTTACAGGTTTAATTTTAAGACTCTGGTCACTTTACCATAATGCACACCTGCCAGCTGTCCCTGGTTTTGACTCTCTGGACCCAGCAGGCTCTTTTGGTCCCTGACCTTAACATTGAAATGCAATCCAATATTTTCTGTGCTTGTCATCCATAGATGAACAGGTTACAATCTTACCAGTGTTTGCTATTATTAATTAATTATAGGATTAAATAATTACATGTAGTATTATTGTATAGGTAATATCCAACTGTACTACTGTAGATGTAATGTGTTAAAAAGAAAAATTGAGACATTCTGTTGTGAACGAACTGCAACACAGGAGAGAAATAAAAAAAAATGCTTGAAGAGGGGTCCACAGCATTGTCTTAGTCTAGCAATATCACCATTTTCCGTGAGTGTGCAATACAGGGCTCTACGGTAATTGCTGGGCATTTCCCAACGTCATAATCAGGGGATGATGGGAGTTGTATTCGAACTACTGTGATTCACATTCATCTCCCACCTAGAAATTATTTACACACGAGGCAACTCCCCCAAGTAATACCTAGCCCCTTTCCAAGTGAAAGGACTTCCAGAAAGGATTCAGATCTCTTAGTGACTCACCTGTTATTGCCAGTCAGCGGGACCCGGCGAGTAGGAGGGGGTGATGCTATGGCTGCAGATTAAGTCTGGCACGGTGCTCTTAGTTGGTCACTCGTCACAATGTTGAAGCTCAGCCCGGCCAGCACCTTCTGGGTGGAGACACCTCACAGCAATCCTGTTCAGGACACATCATGCACTGTTGTGCACTCATACTAGGGATCCCAAATGTTTAGACTCATTTTGTACAGGGGGCACCCTCCTGTATTTGTAAAACCTCTCTAGCAAATCTGGGATGGTAGACCTATTTACTCAAGTCTTGACTTTAGGTGGGCGATAAACAATACAAAATAGGCATAATGTTTCACTGTCACATAATTCACGTCACTGAAGCAGCCAGCAGACATCGCCACTGAGTGAGCATAGGGCTGCCCGGCTGCTGACAGTCACACTGATGGGACACCCTGCAACACAGAAATGGCGGAAGAGCACAAAATAAACATGCTATGGGACGGCAAATTGCCGCCCCTGTCAAAGTGCCGCCTGGGTCCATGGACCCACTGGGACCCATGTAAGGGCCGGCCCTGTATTCGAACAAATACCTAATATTTTTTTATATTTTGCACAGGAACAAATATTACTTGCTCTTGCAGTGGCAATAACTTGAACTAATGCTGGCTGCCTACCTATGCCTAGCCTAATGCTACCTGCCTGCCTAGACAACAACTGTACACTCTCTAATCTCTTCTCTCTCTGAGCTCCAACAACCCAATGAGGAAATGCAGGCTGTCTGTCTGTGTGACTGTGTCATTAGTCCAACCCCCATCATGAAACGAAGAAGGCTATTCGAATACAGACAAAAGAGGGAAGTAGTGCATGAAACGGAGAATGGAATTGGACTAGAGACATGGAGGGAAAATTATGGAGGGAAAGTAATTGAGCGCGCACAGGAAGTACAAAAAAGTCCTGGTCAAAAGTAGTCAAAACTTTTGGAAATGTGTCGATTGCCGAAACTTCCGAAAGTTTAGACGAATTTCGGACCTGGGCTGTTCGGAGTCGGATCATTTTTTCCGAATGACCCTTGAGTTTCGGATTGGCCGAATGTCTCCGAATGACCCCATTTTCGACAAAATCCGAATGTCTCCGAATGAATTCGCACATGTCTATTACCCTTTAAGATATACACTGTAAGTATGAACTCCTAATAATAACGGTCCCTGCTTACAGTACTATGGTAAGAAAATCGCCCCTCTGAATTTTCTCATGTTCTCTGACTCAAGAGATCATATCATCAATCAGTCCTGGATGTTATGTCCATGTAAACAGACATGAAAGTTGCTAGCAGGACCACACAACACAAACTCCTCCCACTATAATAGGAAGCTTAACCATTTAAGGACCAGAGGGGTGTCTGTGAATGGTTTAGGTGGCTCATGCACTCTGTTTGTTTCAGTTTGTAAAAAATCACATTACCATGGATGGGACATACCTGACTGATTTAACTTGTCACCTCTTTAACAAAGGCACAAGGGCAAAATTAATAGGGACCGTTCAAATTTTCTGGCCATAGCATTAGCAAGGTAAATGTGTGGGTGGGTGAGGGGGAGGGGTTTCTTATTTGGGAAGTGTTACTTCCTCTTTAAGAGATTGTATGCAATGGGAGCCATCTCCTCTGGTGAGAGGAGAAGCCTGAATGGAGGTGAGACAACCCAGGCTTATTTTAAATTAAAGAAGGCTATGGCTTTAGGGAAACATATTAACAAGTGATAATTAAATTTTGGTTTTACATAACATTTCATTGCTAGGCTGACACAATCCTTAATCAGAAAGAACCTGTTCATGACAAAAGATGATGTTGAAAATGTTCCACTCGAACAAATGTCTTTTCTTTCCTGTTATATAAAACACAATACATCTTATGTATGAAAGCAAAGGGGTGCTATTCTGAGCATCGTACACAGTAGGGGACAAAAGGACTTCTTAAAATTGCCATTGATTTAAATGAAAATGTTAACCCTTTAAAAGCTAGAGAGGTCTGCTGGACTGGAATTCAATTTTTGAGCCCACAACAAGGTGTGAAGGAAACAATATTGCTGCATCCATATGTTCAGAGAACGGCACTGATGTACTAAGAAGAAATTGATTAATTCTGGAATAAACCAACTGCACTATAGTTGGGAAATGCATATTTCCACCAATTAAAATGTATAGCCACTTGAATGCTAGAGAGGTTCCCGGGGACCTTTTTCACATTCAATGGGATTAAAGCAAGTGAACATCACTTCTGCAGTTTATCACTTCTCCGTTTCCTATGTTATTCTATGGAGCTTATGCACTAAGATTTCCTCAGCTGTGGAGAACTTAGTGCATAGGCTCTATAGAATAACATAGGAACTGAAGGAGTAATAAACTTGGGAAGTCATCTCCACTTCATCACAACTTTATAACCGCTTTATTACCGCTTAGTGAATCTCCCCCCAGTTCCCTTAGTACATCAGCTCTTTTGTCTTTATACTGCACACATAAGCAGAAGTGGTTCAGGTGAGTTTGCAATTGGAACTGGACATGTTGGAGATGCACTCTCAGTTTGTCAGGCTATCCCTCATTAAGCCACAAGGCAGCTCAGTCATAATGACTGATCCACTTATTAATCCCTTGTGATAAAGCAGATATATCATGCCTCTTGGACTAACATTAAGATTATGTGCAAATGCAAACAGCTTCACATACTATTCAAAAAAAAAAGATAGATAGATAGATAGATAGATAGATAGATAGATAGATAGATAGATAGAGAGATATAATAAAGTGGAGGTGACTTCTCCAGTGATATAAATTCTCACATTTCTGTGGAGAAATCTCTATGGAGCCTATGCACTAAGACCTCTTCCAAATGAGAAACCTTAATGCATAGTCTATAGAATAACATTGGAATTGGAGAATTGATATCACTGGAGATGTCATATCCACGGTATCTCCTCTTTATCACACCTTAGTCCATCTCCCTCCAAGAAGTCCTTCTTTTAAACACATTGAGATCCACATATTGCTATAACCCAGTGATTCTCTATTTTTTTTTTTATCAAGGCTCCCTTAACATGCAATCTGGAATTTTCAGGGTACCCCTTACATTTATTGGTAATTTCTCAAGTGTTTCATAAAGACAACAATACAAAAAGGTAGTTATTCCTAGATCTCACAATTAGGAGGAAACAAAGATCATATTGTTCATAAAAATGTCCATAAATATACATTAGAAACTCAAATGTAGGAATGGAGGAAAACTTTTGCCTCAAACCAAAATATGCGCAAAAATGGCACTTCCTGCTTAGCGAATAATGTGCCTTCAAAGTGCAATTTTCCTGCTTTTTTCACCTAGCTCTTTGCCTTAAAATCAGTTAGAAGAAACATTTTCCCCACCACATGAAATTTTCCTCTGCTTTTCTACAGCCATATAAAAGGGTGACTGGCTCTCACAGCATGCCATCCTGTGTTTGTGAGAGGAGGAAGCAGCACAATTTTGAGCTAGAGAAGATAGGAAAATAAAGGGGAATTGAGGGTTAGTTTAGGGAGTCTTTTAGGTAGGACATTTGTTCTTTGTATTATTGGCATATGGGGCACTCTGGGGGAGAAGAAGAGAGGAAAGAGGTTGACCCCAAATACCTGAAACTTTGGTGTGACTGGCTGGAAAGACACAGGTAGCTGGGGTCCAGATTGCTTGCTGATTTTGCTTTTATTGTCTCTGTGTTGGGGAAGTCTGGGTAAAGAAGTTGTTGATTTTGAATTTTAGTTTTATAATTTTTCTGTTGGACTGACTTTGATGTGATAGGGTAGATAAGAATAAAAATGAAAATATAAATAATTAAACAAATAAATATATAAGGAGCCTGATCTGAGCTCTGTGACTGAGGCAGACTTGATAGATAGCAGACAACACTGAGACTTTTGTTAAAGGCTAAGAGACTAAAAACACAAACAGTAGTTGAGTAATGTCCAGGAAACACACAAGGGCCAAGGGTAGGGGGATAGATGGAGCAGTGCAGGGAAGTGGGAGTAAAGTGGTAGTACAAAAACTGACTGCAGCAATCGTTGCTGCAGCATGTGCAATAAATGATGATGATTCCTCTCCTCCCAGGGTGGATGCAGTTTGTCAAGGTCTCATGAATCACACCACACCAATCCCCCACCCCCACTACCATACACATCTGACAGGTATGGAATTCACTGCCTGAGGAGGTGGTGCTATCGAAAACATTAGATGCTTTTAAAAGGGGCCTGGATACTTATTTAAAAGAGCATAACACAGAGGGCTATGTACGTTAGTATTGGGATGAATATTTAGTTGGGGCTTGTTGATCCAGGGAGAAATCTGATTGCCATTTGGAATCAAGAAGGAATTTTTTTCCCCCCATTCAAGGCAGAAATTTCTATTGCTAATTGAGGGGGGGGGGTTGCCTTCTTTTGGATCAACAATGGTAAACAGGAATAGGAAAAGGTTGAACTAGATGGACGCAAGTCTTTTTTCAACCTAAATTACTATGTTACTATGTTACTATATTACTATGACACATTGCAGGTTTTTCTTTTTTTTATTACTTGACATCATCATGAATACGTGCCAGTGTCACTGAATCAGGAAGTTAGTGTTGTGGGCAAAGGACAAATCTCTCTACATGCTAACACATTTTTCCAAGGTATATGTTGCTGTAGGACTCACAACTTTGATTTTAAGCTACTGATTTCTCCACTGCAGCCCTCAGAAGAAATAATATTGTGCTGGGAAATGTTGCATCATAGGAAACATAGGCAAAAATGTGTTGGAATAGAAGAAAAATGTGCTGGAATAGAAGAAAAATTAGCTGGAATATGCAAAAAGGAGGAAAAGTCATGCAGGAAATTTTTCTCAAAATCTTCATGGAAATAGTGTGGCACCCAGAGCTCATGCCCAAGACACACAAAAGTGCCATGGCATCCTGTTTGTGAGCCACTGTTATAACCAGTAGAGAGCTAGCCAACACAATGTGTAAGATGCAGTGGGTTAAGTATAGTTCCCCTTTAAATCATGGCCTGTGGCATTTCATTGTTATAGTACCTTCTGAAGAAACTGAAAAGGTGCTCAATTCTAGAGGAAATCAGTTGCACCATGAAGGGGCTTAGAAATGTCTATCAACTTAAATGGGACATTTAACGCATTAAATGCTGGCAAGGTTGCTTTAGCTCAAAGTTGAATTTTTTTAGGTGCAATATCACAGTGGCCTGAAATTGTACAGTGGCACTGTTGTTACACCATGTTATGAACAGGTCTGGTCCATAGACCAAAAATCTCCATAGGATGGTGTAGCAACAGAGCCACGTAAAATTTCAGGCCACTGTGATATTGCACCTAAAAAATTCAACTTTGTGCTGTAATCATTTTTGAATAAAACACCTTTGAGCAGTGGAAGTACTCTTGTTTTACTCAGGGGTAGTGATGAGCGAGCGTGCTCGGCCGATGCTCGGATCGGCTCGAGCATCGCTCTGCTCGGCACATGGCGGTACTCGTCGAGTACCGCCATGTGCTCGCCCGACATGTTCGGGTGGCGGGGATCTGTGCCGGAAGAGGCACAGATCCGAAGAAGCTCCGCTGGACCACCAGGGACTGGAGGTACGGGGGCATTGCGGAGATGAAGGGGGCATTGCGGAGATGAAGGGGGACATTGTGGAAGAGGGGCATAGACTCTATGCCCCTCTTCCACAATGTCCCCCTTCATCTCCGCTATGCCCGTCTTCCACAATGTGCCCCTTCATCTCCGCTATGCCCCTCTTCCACAATGTGCCCCTTCATCTCCGCTATGCCCCTCTTCCACAATGTCCCCCTTCATCTCCTCTATGGCATAGAGGAGATGAAGGGGGACATTGTGGAAGAGGGGCATAGCGGAGATGAAGGGGCACATTGTGGAAGAGGGGCATAGCGGAGATGAAGGGGCACATTGTGGAAGAGGGGCATAGCAGAGCTGAAGGGGGACATTGCGGAGCTGAAGGGGGCATTCGGAGATGAAGGGGGCATAGCGGAGATGAAGGGGGCATTGACCAGGCACCCTCCCCTCATCAGAGCAGGGGGTGCCTGGTGTCGCCCCATTCATTCCAATGGGGCTCGGGTGCTCGGCCGAGCACTCGAGCCTCAGGGGGTGCTCGGTCAGAGCACCCGAGCACCCGAGCATCGTGGTGCTCGCTCAACACTACTCAGGGGAATAAACCCTACAAATATTTTTTTTTTACATTTTAAGTATTATTATCCATTTAAGAGTAGACAAAAGGTGCTTTAGACTAAAGCAAAGGTAGGGATTTTTACAGTAAGTTCAGTAAATGTATGTTATTTGGCTTGTGATGCTGTATTGCTACAGCAATACTGTAGTTCCTTCAAAATAACTATTGGCTACTTTTCAAGCTCAGAACAACATTGAGAATTATGCCAGTTGGTTTCACGGCAGATAGGCTGTTTATCAAGGAAAACATCTAACATTTAGTTAGGAAGGATTTTTTTCCCACTTGGGGCTTAATTGGAAATGGTGTCATTGTTTTTGTTTTTGCCATCCTTTGGATCAACAGGGATAATATGGTATAGGTTGAACTTGATAGACTCATGTCTTTTTCAGCCTCATCAATGATTTTACTATATTAACTACACCATAAGGGCAAATAAAAATTCCCCAAATCCCTACTGATTTAAATGGTATTTTTAATTCTTTGAATGAGGTCTCCAATGCGTTGCAAAGCAAACTATGCATTGGGAGACCTAGCTAGTATTCAAGGAGCTAAAAACCCTATTTAACCCTATGAGTGCCAGAGGGGTACACAAAGCATTTCCTGTGAAGCAGTTGGTTTGCCCAATTTAAAGCAGCAGAAATTTTGATTCCATTCACCATAATGCAGGTTATTTGCTCACAAATTGCTCATTTTTTCTTTCTCCATAAAGCCCTTATCCACAAAAGAGGTGCAAATCTGGAGGAAGCCTTCTGCATTGTGGGTATAGAATGAAAAACCTTTTTAATTGGGCTTTTAACCCATAGAATGCTGGAGAAGTTTCCAATGCATTACTCTGAAATACACTGGAGCCTCTCCGGCATTCCATGGTTTAAAATCCCAATCTAAATCAATGTATATTTGGGAATTTCAGTTGTTTCACGTGTGGATATGCTGATTAGCAAAATAATTGCCCATTTTTGCATTTGTGAATAAGGCCCATCATTAATGCTTTCCACTGACCTGGATCCAGTTACGTACATGCACTGCTTTGCATTCCCCAGTGATCTGATCACTAGACAGGCATGATAGGGGTGATACCATTGACTGGTCAACATTGACATCAACCATATATCACTGGCTGACACTCATTAGGTCAGTCAATTGCTGGAGGCTGTGATTGAGCATCTCTCCCTCCAAGAAGTCTAGAATGAATGACGCAAGTTGCAGTAGGACACATTGTCCCGCTTACCTGGGAACTCTCTGGATATGCCTTGGAGACCTGTTTTTTATGTTAATTTTTGGGTCTCCAGGGATGGAGGCTGATTTTTTGACTGTGATGAGTTTCCTGACTAACTGCCCATTTCTCCTCCTTTCTTCCTACATCCCACCCTGTTCTGTCCACTTGACAGATAAAACCTGGTTAAGCCCCACCACACATTTAAGTCACACCCACTTTATGATGCAAATCATGTTATGAACATATGTCTATTCACAACTGCAACATGTGAGCCCTCTCTGAAGTCTCCACAGAATGAAGCTAGGTATCACTTCAAGCACAGAAACAACATTTTTGTGTGAGCTGTTTATTGTGACAACATAGGCCATATGCATAAAAGCAAAGTGGTGCAATTCCAAGCAAATTATCAACATCATAGCGGAAAAAATATAAATTCCTACTGATTTTACACTTTGAGGGGTATCAATGCATTGATTTTTCTGGGAAGTTTAGGACAGTGATACAATGTAACATTAACCTGAAGCACTGACTGCTCTGTATGCCACATACCTTTTAAAATTGTATCACAATGTCTGCAATCGTAGGGATTGCAGAGATAGTAAGGTCTCTGGATAAAGATCCAGGGAGCTCATAAAAGTGGAACGAAATGGTGAAAATGGAAGTAATTACAAGAAAAGAATGTGTGAATTGACTTGCATGTAAGCACTTGGATAATATGTAAATTAAAAAGTCAAATAAAGGGTTACTACACCTTTAAAACCCCCTGTACTACAGATTAGTTTTCTCCAGAATTTAACAACTTTGTCTTTAGGCATACAGCTTAATGATACTGATCTGATCACTGACATTTTTAACTTGTGCAACATACAATGCATTAAAAATATCAGTATGGATGAGCTCTAAAACTAGGTTCTTCACATGGGCAAAGTAAAAAAACAAAAAACCAGGGCACTCTTATTCATGAATATCTTACTGCACCCAAAAATTCAAAACACCCAAATAGATAAATGGTGGTGCTACAGGTACAATAGAGTAGAGAAAAAATACAAAAAAAGAAACCTGCAAAACTAGCACTCTTCCAATCATATCAAAAAGGGGGATGAAGGTGCATTCCTAAGAGACTAAATAAAACATAACCTTTAATTCACTTTTTTTTAAAACATCGATGCGATAGGTGTTGACAGGTCAGCATATATCTATTGTGACTATAAGATGTCATACAGATAATCTAACATCTAAATAAAATCTGTACCCTACCTAAAATGTTACCGGGGCACATTCCTGATTGCCATTCAAGACTATCTATTAAGTCCTATAAAGTAACAGCTCCTAATGCATTTAAAGATCTAAATGTGCATGAGAGTACACTCTATCCGGTATTGAAACCTAAGAGAAAATATCTACAGTCTGTACCCTGACTCAAATGTTACCGGGGCATAATCCGGATTGCCAAAGTTACTAGCTAATAAAGGATATCTAATATCGGCAACATCCTAGAGGCTAGTAAAAATTCATCCAATATGCAAGCACTGAGGAGGTTAATGATATCAAAAAAAGAAAGTCTCCGATCCCACACACGGATAAAGAGAGGACAAAAATTCCCTATTAAGAAACACAAAACAAAAACAAAAAACAAAAACCAGGATCAAAATCCCTAAAAACAAGACTGACGCGCGTTTCGCATCAAAGCTTTCTCAAAGTCAGTACAAACAAAAGAAACCCGAGTATCGTTTCGCGGTCACTTTTAAATTAAACAAAGATCCACCTCCAGTTAAACATTGGTCAAACAGGTTCTGACGTCGCATCTCAACAGTTGATGTCAGCGTATCGCAAATGTCCCTACATCCTACCTTTATCTCCTACCCATCACCGCGATAGTTGATCTACCAAGTTATCAGCTAATCGCTATTATGCAATTACAAGGATCCAAAATCCATCTATATTTCTCCAATAAATAATCCCGTATATATAATTAAAGCATACTGAATAAGTCGCTGCAGGGAAATGCCTGTATCCAGACATTCCAAACAACATCAATAAGCGCAAAGAGGGACATCATAAAACATCATAATAATGGGCATACATAAAGTAAAATATGTCGACATGGCGTATGTAGCTGTCTTATATGAATGTTTATAGACGGTAAGATAGTCCATGTCACTTTTGTAATCCATCGGTTTGCTTTGTAATACTCTGATGGAGTTACTATGATGGTGCTATAAGGGTTAACTACACCAATATGTCGGAATAGGTGGAAGGGTGTATTTTACTTTATGTATGCCCATTATTATGATGTTTTATGATGCCCCTCTTTGTGCTTATTGATGTTGTTTGGAATGTCTGGATACAGGCATTTCCCTGCAGCGACTTATTCAGTATGCTTTAATTATATATACGGGATTATTTATTGGAGAAATATAGATGGATTTTGGATCCTTGTAATTGCATAATAGCGATTAGCTGATAACTTGGTAGATCAACTATCGCGGTGATGGGTAAGCGATAAAGGTAGGATGTAGGGACATTTGCGATACACTGACATCAACTGTTGAGATGCGACGTCAGAACCTGTTTGACCAATGTTTAACTGGAGGTGGATCTTTGTTTAATTTAAAAGTGACCGCGAAACGATACTCGGGTTTCTTTTGTTTGTACTGACTTTGAGAAAGCTTTGATGCGAAACGCGCGTCAGTCTTGTTTTTAGGGATTTTGATCCTGGTTTTTGTTTTTTGTTTTTGTTTTGTGTTTCTTAATAGGGAATTTTTGTCCTCTCTTTATCCGTGTGTGGGATCGGAGACTTTCTTTTTTTGATATCATTAACCTCCTCAGTGCTTGCATATTGGATGAATTTTTACTAGCCTCTAGGATGTTGCCGATATTAGATATCCTTTATTAGCTAGTAACTTTGGCAATCCGGATTATGCCCCGGTAACATTTGAGTCAGGGTACAGACTCTAGATATTTTCTCTTAGGTTTCAATACCGGATAGAGTGTACTCTCATGCACATTTAGATCTTTAAATGCATTAGGAGCTGTTACTTTATAGGACTTAATAGATAGTCTTGAATGGTAATCCGGAATGTGCCCCGGTAACATTTTAGGTAGGGTACAGATTTTATTTAGATGTTAGATTATCTGTATGACATCTTATAGTCACAATAGATATATGCTGACCTGTCAACACCTATCGCATCGATGTTTTAAAAAAAAGTGAATTAAAGGTTATGTTTTATTTAGTCTCTTAGGAATGCACCTTCATCCCCCTTTTTGATATGATTGGAAGAGTGCTAGTTTTGCAGGTTTCTTTTTTTGTATTTTTTCTCTTCACATGGGCGACTTAAAAATAGTGTTTCAAATACTGTGAGAAGCACTCAAAACTAGATAAGCTTGTTGTCTATAGGACTGTTCACACAGGAAGACTATTGTCTCTTTACTGTGTTCCATGAACAATAAGGTGTAGATGCTGTAACACTCATTTGCATGGAGGCATACATGCAGATTATTCTCGTAGTCCAGTCAGTGGCAGCTCACATGCGTACCATCAAGTAACTGGCAGAAGTGGGGTGTGTGGCTTAGCTGCTGGAGAAAATGGCTGCTTAATCCTGTTCTCCTGGGTCTTCATGCTTGTTACCTGAACTTTCCCCCCCCCCCTTGGGTAATGTGACAGCCTTCTCAAGCATAGATTCATTACCTAAATGCCGGGCCATAAGAGGAGGGGCGCAAAAAAACACACTATAACAGGAGAATTTCTTACTATCTGCCAATCCAACATCACACGGGTGAGGACAGGTGAAGTTGCATCTGGACAAAATCGTAGCTTTGCCCAGTGGTCAAGTCCCACCTGAGGTCCGTATAGGGAAGGGATCCATGGGGTTACTGCAATCGGCTGACTACCAGCAGGATAAGGAGAACATCCCTGCAATGGTGTCCTCAGCTATCAACAAACAGAACCTGTGGCAGGGTTGTCAAAACAGGAGAAATTGGGAAATCCCCATTAGCTATTGGGGATATGGAAACCTGAGGCAAATAATGAATAGACCCTGAGAGGGAAGGCCCCTATAAAGATGATTGTAAATGGAATACCCAAGGAGCCAGACACAAGAGAGGTTTGTAATCCACAGACCACCAACAAAAAGAGGAGAGAAGGGAGAAAGAAAGTATACAGTAAGGGGATGTGAATGTTGTGACAGTTCCCCACCAGCAGCTTTGAAAGAGAACCATGGTTGCCAAACCACCTGCAACCTCGCAAAGGAGCCGGTAGACAAAGCATGCAGCCTCTCAGATGACACTCTAGACTCAATTCTCAGGTACCACTGCGAGAGGGAAGGTGGGTGTGGTGATTTCCAGAGTGAGGGAATAAGAAGCCTGGTAGCATGCAGGAGATGATGAAGGAGGGAGTGTTGTATTTTATCCAAGGAGACAGTAGGGCGTAATACGTAGAATAAGAATAGTAAAGGGTACAGGGGAAAGTTTTTCCTGAAGACATCTTTTAACACTCTAACCATCAAAGGCCAAAATGGCACAATCAACGGACACTGCCACCAGATATGGAAAAGCGAGCCTTCAGAGAATTTACGTCTCCAGCACAAATTAAAAGTTGCAAGAAAGATCCCACCAAGCTGTTTCAGGGTATAATATCATCTTGTCAGTAGTTTATATATTACTTCTTTGGTAGCAGTATCCACAGCAATAGAGGCAAGTCGTTTAAATAAAGATTGCCACTGCTGCAGTGACCAGTCTATAGAAAGATCTCTTTCCCAGTCGGTTACAAAGGGTTGCTTGGATACATTGACCAGTTTTGCCAGCAGTGCATAAATCTTGGATAAAATTTATGGAAGAGTACAAACCAGAAAGCAGAGAGGATTCAAAAGTAGGGAGTGATCGTAAGTGGGTACCAACTGGTATGAACGAGGAGACAAAATCGGAGAGTTGAAGGTAATGCCATTTTTGGGCCTATGATCATGTAAAGGAGTGACACAGATCATCGAAAGAAAGAAGTCCTGAGGATGGGAGTAGCACCTTCAGAGTGGATGCCCTGCATCTTTCCAGATTCGGAAAGGTCCACCAATCCTACCAGGCAGAAAGGCTGGATGACCATAGATAGACAGCAGGGGGGAAAGGAAGGGAGCTAATGACCAGGTAGAATTAATAAGGTCCCAGACACGACACAAACAGAGAATAATAGGATGCAATTTATTAAAAGAATGGTGCAACCCGGGTCTCAACCACAATTTATTTCCAGGATCTATGGCCGGGAAGTGCAAATTGATAGCTCTAATGCATTCTTTCTTTGTATCATAAAAAAAAGATAACAAAACAGATAGTGTGGAGGCATAATAATATTTAAAAACATCCAGGATGTCCAGACCTCCTAAGTTTTCAAGAAGTGACAGTAAGGAGGAGGCCAGTCCTGGACTTTTAAAATCCCAGATGAAAGAGAAGATCATAGACCTAAGTTTATAAATCCAGGTACAGGAGACCGATAGAGGAATGGTGTTAAAAAGATAATGTAGCTTAAGCAAGACAATCATCTTTACTAGATAAGCTCTACCCATCCATGAAACATACAATGAGTCCCAACGAGCCAATTCTGGTTGAAGTGAATCCCAAATGAGGGTAAGATTAATATCCAACACGGACTGAAGAGATACTGAAATGCGTATGCCTAAGTAGGAGATTGTGGAGTCTGACCAACAAATGGGAAAGGAAGCTTTTAAGGAGGAGACTAAATTGGGTGGAACATGCTGAGAATCTTCGAAATTCACTTTAAAGTGGGAAACTGCACTGTAAGATCTCAAGACCCGCATAAGGAACGGTAAAGAAGTAGCAGGGGAAGAAAGAGTTAATAGGAGATCATCCACAAAACATGCGATTTTAGAGTCACCATCCAAAAGGGGCAAACCGTAAATGTCAGGGGAAGAGCGAATCATGTTCAACAGTGGTTCAATAGAGAGATCAAATAATAATGGAGACAAAGGGCAACCTTGTTGCTTCTAGTTGTTGATGACACATAGAGACTCATGATACTGTGCAAGCCACAAGACCCGAGTCCAAGATAGCTGAGAAGGTCTTCAAGATATGTCCAATCAACTCTATCAAAGGCCTTCTCCACAAAAGGGAAGGTATCTTTTTCAATATAGCAGTGTGTATAAGAGCAGGTACCTTAATGGTATTATCCTTAGTTTCCCTATTAGTGACAAACCCAGCTTGATTGCTATGGATATAAGACGCCATGTATGGTTTAAGGTGATTAGCAATCATTTTAGCATACAATTTGACAATACAATTAAGGAAAGAACTTGGCTGGTAACTTGCACAATTCTTAGGGTCCTTCCCAGGTTTAGGGATAAGAGTAATATGAGCGGAAAGAGATGCCAGAGGAAAGGAGGCACCACCAAGTACAGCATTGTAGGCCTTCAAAAGGAACGGTGCAAGAATAGGCAGATATTTCTTATAATATGTAATTGGGAAGCCGTCTGGGCCAGGACATTCCCCAGAAGGAGTAGATTTAAGCACCACCAGAAGTTCAGACAGCTGGAATGGACACTCTATAGACTCCAAGACCGCTGCGGGAAGTCGCTGAGTCCCTGATATACTGGGAAGAAGGTTGGGGACCTTGAGCCTCAACATTCTTAAGGTTATACAGGGTTTTATAGAAAGTATGAAAGGCATTCACTATACCTGGAAATGAAAACTGGCTCAAGTAATGAGAGCCTTTCACAGTAGCGATATACCAGCTATTTTGCTTAATACGTACAATACACGCTAGTAGTTTACCACATTTATTGCCATGGAGATAATGTGTGTATTTGTGCCATTGGAATGAATGTAAACTCAGAGAAGAGTAAAAAAGGGCAAGGTCTTTTTTAGCAGCCACAAGAGCGGTTAAGGTAATATCACTAAGAGTACGTTTATGCTCCATCTCTAAGTCGGGGATGGCACTTAACAATGATTGAATGCTTTGACGCTGTTGTTTCTTCTTTTGTGTCCCAAACTTAATAATCTCCCCTCTCATTACCGGCTTGTGGGCTTCCCACACCATAGGGTCAGAGGCTGAGTCACTGCTGAGTTCAAAATAACCTCGCACGAGACATTGTATCTGAGTGGACAAATCCTTATCCTCAATAAGGAGTTCATTAAGCATCCAAGGTTTATTAGAGTCAGTACTGGAACCAAAGGACAGGTTAACCCAAACCGGACCATGATCAGACCACGTAATCGGTTCCATGTGAGCAGACTGAATAAGAGAAGCTGCGTGTTGTTCTAAAAAACTACAATCAGGTCTGGTATATCTATTATGTCTATGTGAAAAAGGGAGTCATTTCTAGAGTTCAGAAAGAGGACTATCCCTGCATCAACTAGATGATATTCATGTAGTAACAAATCCCAATGTTGAAGAACTTGGGCGGTAGTAGAGGAGGTACCAGTAGAACAATCTAAAGTAGGATTGGTAGACAAGTTAAAGTCCCCGCCGAGTACTAATTGACCCACCTTAAACCTAAAAAGGGATTTAAAGGTTTTACTCAGGAAGCGAATAGGGTGTTTATTAGGAGAATATATGGAGACAAAGGTATATGCAACACTGGACAGCAGACCTTTAATAAAGACAAATCGACCAGCAAAGTCAGTTTGCGCTTCATGCAGAACCCACGGGAGATTTTTCCTCAATAATATAGAAACGCCTCTGGTTTTCGAATTATCAGAAATATAAGAATGCCAGCCAGTAGGGAAGAATTTATCATAGAAAGTAGGAGGTCTGTCTCTCTGGAAGTGTGCCTCCTGGATTAAAATCACATCTGCGTGGAGCATCCATAATAACTTCAAAGCTCTGGACTGCTTCTCCAGAATATTCAGGCCCCCTGCGTTAATAGGAAGGACCCTTAAGTGCAAATGAGAATGAGCATCATGGATCAGTTAGTAGAGACGGGCTATTTAAATCATACCAAATGGGTCCCCAGTGCCACTCTCTCACAGGATGACAAGGCCCGTCAGGGGGTATGAAAAGGAAGAAGAGACAGAGAAAGGGGAAGAGAGAGACGGTAGAAAGCGAAGGAGCAAACAGAGAATGGATAGCGAGAGAGAAAGAAAATAGACTCCCAAGTGACAGAGATCCAGAGATCAACTAGGATAGAAACTAGCATCCGACTTAGAAGAGAATCTGCATAAATGAGCTGCATAAATATCATAATTAAATACCAGTGTAGGAAAACAAAGGCCAAATATTGGACATAACTTGGTGATACAAACATTTTGTAATATCAAAGGTAACCGCACTTAGCACCACAGCCCTTAATAGACCTGTAGTGATAACCATGCAATAGATATGGAAAAAAAAATATTAAAGAACAGACAAGCAAATTTATGATAACATTTCACGTGATAGTACCAGACACAGAGAGGGAAGGGATATGCAGCCAGAATAAGCAAACACTGAGTAAGTTCCCTCATGTTGTCCTTGGAAGGAAAGCCAGTGTCAGAGCTACAGTATATCAAGTAAACAGGGAGGAAAGGGATCAAAGGGAAAAGGAGATTCGCAGGAGGAGAGGGAGAATAAAGGCATCAATAATACTGCAGGAAGAGAAGGTAAAAAGTATGTGAACAGTCAAAGAGAGAGACAGCAGAAACTCCCATTTATCTCACATAAAGGCAAGGGGAACAGTCAAAGCTGGCCACAGGAGGAGGACAGAAAGAAAGGGAAAGAAGAAGGGAAAAAGAACAAAGGAGAGGGAAGGTGAATACCTAAGTATAATAGTCTCAGAGAAAGAGAGGAAAAGAGAGGAAGGGGGCTCACAGATGCATGACACAGGAATGTGTAACCGCAATCCGTCTGGGTACATATTCAGAGTGAGCGGGGAGAGTTACATCTTAGGAAGAGAAAAAAACAAAATAAATTGAAAGAGTAAGGAAAAAAGAGAGAGAAGTAGGAGGGTGGGAAAAGAGCACTGAAGAGAATTCAGGAAGGGGAAGTTGCAGAAGGGGAAGGGGAAAGGAAAAGTGGAAGAATAAAAATAGATAAGAATAATTGATACCTCAAGTCTAGATTGTAAAATTCGTGCAGACACAAACTCTAACAGCATCAGAGTGACATATTGTAGTGACTGCAGCCCAAACATTGTAAGTGACAGTTGCAGTGAGAAAGACCAAACTTGCCTTTTGTCAGTACAAATGCGGGTCATAGATATAACATCCTGTCCACATCCAAACCCAAACCAACAACAATAGTCCCTTTAACAAAAGGTAACATGGTGGTTATTAAAAATCCCACCCACTACCCTATTTCTCAAACCCAGCACGAGGCTTCCAGTATTCCAAAAGCCAAAATGATACTCCTCATTTGGCAACCAAAAGGTGTACAGATCAGAAAACAGCAGCCAAACAGTCAGAGGTGAGCGCCAACAAGCACAGTGCAGTGAGTTTAACAAAAACAGTCGCGGTGAGCCCAACGCCTCCAGAACGACATAGAAGGTACACCACAACTGTCTCTTATAGTGTCAGCAGACACAAAATATTAATAGGAAAACTGTGTTAATTAGCAAAGGACAAAGACAGTCAAATACCTGCCCCATACGACTCACCCAACCTTAAGAAAATGGTGAACAAAACAACATAACATTCAATTCCCCCACAGGTCAGTCCACAACTACTCCCAGTCCCCATCACCAGTATCATAGCCAAGAGTCAGAAGTTGCAGTTGAGCCATGAGCTGCGAACATCAGTGGCGACAAACATAATCAGAAACTAGTCCATCTGCCGTGTGCTTGACTTCCAGGGTCTGGCACCGGATCCCCCCAAATTGACCCAGTCTCAGGAGGGGTTCCAAGGCAGGGATGCGAAGGCGCTTCTGACCCGGACCAACAGGGTCGCTCCAAAGACTGCGCTGCCCTCTAGCCGAAGCTGGAGCAAGTGATGTAGAGGTAGCAGGTAAGTTATCCTCAGGTCGGGGATCTGGAGGCGGAGGAATACCCAATTCAGTACAGAAGACTGCTGCCTCTTCCATAGATCGCATAGACACATTTATACCATTGTTTAAGACTATTAAACTAAACAGAAACCCCCACTTGTATTTCATTTGTTGCATTCTAAGATATTCAGTTATGGGTTTCAAAGCTCTCCTCTGTTGTAGGGTATATGGGGTGAGGTCTTGAAAGAATTGTAAAGTGACACTGGCATATTTCACCAACTCCATTTCTCTGTTCCGGCAGAGTACTGCCTCCCTGTCAGTGAATCTTAGAAAGCTGCACACTACATACCTTGTAGGGTCCGATGGGGAACCCCTAGGTCGTAGAGCCCTGTGAGCTCCCTCCATAAGTATAGCTGGCTCGGAGGGTAGGACTATCACATCTGTGAAGAGAGCGATTAGTGTAGCCTGTAGATCTTTGATTGGGACAGATTCTGGGAGGCCTCTGATACAGAGGTTATATCTCCTGCACGATTGACCAAATCATCTAGTTTAGCGGTAAGCGTGGCTATAGTATCATCTTGCTGAGCAAGAAGTTGCTTCAAATCATGTTATTGGCGGAATAAATCCTCTCCATCTTGTTCCAATGTAGCCATCCGCTGACCCAATTGCAGAAAATTTTACGGAGTTGAGAGAGTTCATCTGTTAAGGCAGACTTGATTTCTGATACCATATCTCTCATATCGTCCCGTGTAGGAAAATTCACCAAATCCTCCTTGGTGACCGGGGCCTGCATTTTCACTCCAATTGAAGGCGAAGGTGGCTCACAGGTAGAAGCAATAGTAGGAGTAGCAGTGGTCAGCGGGGGGGGGGGTGTTCAGCAACAGACAAGTTGGTAGGAGGAGAGCTAGGAACCCCGCTTTCAGGCACTTTTTCCCAGAGACTCTGGGACAGAAGCTCTCATGTGACGCACTGGGAGAAAGTCAGTAATCCTGCGGTTAGGAGTCTAGTTTTTAAATTTAATTGCAAGTACACGTGTGACACAAAAGTAAGGGAACTAAATTACAAAATTATCAACAGGTGGTACATGACCCCAGAGTAGCTTTCCTGATTCTCACCCTCACGTTCCAATCTCTGCTGGAGATGTGGTGACAGCCTGGGTACGATGCTACACTTATGGTGGTCTTGCCTGTTGATTGCTACTTTTTGGCATTTCATTCTATCTCTCATATGTAAGATCACAAATTGCATGATTCCTGAAGACCCTTGGCTATGTCTCTTCTCCTTTACCCCCACCAATCTCCAGACTCCTCCTGCAAATCTTTTACACCTAGTGCATATGATGCTTTTGATAGCCAGAGCACAGATCCCTACCTTCTGGCTCTCCAAAGACCCTCCACCAGTGAATAGCTGGTTACGAGGCATTGATGATCTGTTTCTTATGGAGAAGCAATATGCAATACACACCTCCTCCATGCCTGCCTTCAACAAGAGCTGGACCAGCTGGATTGTCTATAGTTCTCAAGATCAGCACTCAAGTTGCCTGGCTGGTGACAATGATTAGATGATTACGTGGCTTCACTATCTTCTTCACATTTACCCCTAATCTTCCCTGACATTGATGGCATACTCTTGGGTGTACTCTGGGATTCGCCATGCATACTGATAAAACCCCAGTCTGGGTTGCAATCTCCAACCGGGGTCCTATAGGAAGATGCCTGCTTCCAATGCCATCCCATCCCTCCCTCCCTCTCCTCCCACTTCCGCTCTGTTGTACAGTAACTCATTCACTTATTCATGGATTCACATGGCTCCTTGACAATTCCCCATTACCCTTGCTCATGACCTGCGGACCCGTACCTTTAATTTGTACTTTACTTTTTCCCTTAATAAAGTTAAAAAAAAAGAAAGAAAAAAAAAAAATATATATATATATTTATTTATTTATTTTTTCTCCTTGACAAAATGTATTATTTTGTACTGTGGCAATAAACAAGCTATCTGTGCCTGGCACCAAATGGGTTAAAACAGTGTTTATTTTATTGTGTGTCTCAGCACCTAAATTGTTTCCTGAATGTTTGAATTTTAGCCAAGTTTACAAATTAACTTAATTAATTAATAAAAAATGAAGGGTGGCCTTTAAGTGGGTGATATTCTAATGTCACCATTTTGATGTGGGTAACATACTGATATCTCCCTTTTAATGCGGGTGACATTCTGATGTCCCCCTTTGATGTTGGTTGCATTCTGATATCTCCCTTTTGATGCAGGCCACATTCTGATGTTGACATTCTGATATCTTCCTTTTGAGGGTCTCCATGAAGGATACCACATTTCAATAGGATACCCTCTCTGTCAGGAGTCTTTATAGTCTGCTTAGCTCCTCTTAAACTCTTTGCTTGGATAGATTGGATCTTCAGCAATGCTGGGCTTGTCCTTGACCTCGTCCTTGCACCTTGACCTATGAGGGTCTCCAGGCAGTAATGCTGACCTCTGATGGACTAACTGGAAGGCAAGTATCTAATGACAGGATGCCTTCAATCAACTTTTCCTTGTCAAACAGACTATTGCAGGACAAGGGGCAGAATGCAAGAAATGTGTGTATGGGCTACAGGCATTTTTCTTGAGCAACTAAAGATTGAGCATGTTCTAATCCAGGAAGCCATATACTGAACGCTTGTTGAATTGTGCATAAAAATTAGCTATCAAGACAGCACTCCAGAGACTTATGAAATCGTGCACAATAGACCTTTTTGCATTAGGTGCATTCGCTATTCCACTCAGACAGATTTGTTAACCCTGACCACACCCACGCAAAATATGCTAAGCTATTTACTAATTTTTATTTCTTTTTATGCGCAATTCAAAAACATAATGTGCAGATGTAGTCTCCAGTGATTTTCACATTAGAAATAGAAATTGCGCACATTTCTTGCATTCCACCCTAGATTCCTTCTTAGTAACTTATTTGGCCTTAAATGCTGAGATGTTGCAATCCTCATCAGAGGAAAGGGTGTGACTGAGAAGCAAGTTCCTAGATCAGATAACCAGGGAATATACCATATGAGCTACAGTTAAACAAAGGTATTAGGAACAGCAAATGCCTCACCTTCACTTGCATTGGAGCTCTGACATAGAACATTTTTTTTTTTAACTTGCTTAAATGTGATACTTTCCTATAGCTATGTAATTGCAGGCACAGCAGCAAAAATATATAGATATGTTAATACATTTTATTATTATACGAATGACAAGCAATTTAATTTGTAAAGTTACAAAGTTTGTCTCCTGTCCTGTCTAATTATATAGAATTGTGAGATCACACTCTATTTCTCCAAGGATTTCTAGTTTTTAGACAAATACTTTTTACAGCTATTAATTGTGCAGATTTAGAGGAAAGGGATATTTTGGTTGCAAAGATGTCAGACTGGAATAAAAACGTTTATAGTTTCATCCTGATGGTAGGCAAATCATAGTGACTAGCTTTTTAACTGTAATTTATATGACTGTCAACATTAAATAAACATTGCAGTGATAAACAATGTTCATTGCAATTTACACCATTATTTTTTTATTTCTAGGTACTTAACCATTGACAAATAGGGTAGACAGAAATGCAGAGGCTGGGCTAAAGGCCATATGTAAAAAGAAAAGTGTGATTTTGAAGTAAACCATCTGGACCTTGCATTTGCGGTGATTTAAATTACTTGCAGTAATTCATAAATGTGAGTAAATTTTTATCAATGATACCTTTTTTATTAGGTCTTACATTTTTTTTTAAAGGAGAGATAGAACCTGCTAATAATAACCTTCTGCTTACCTTACTATGGCCAGAAAATCCTAATGGACAATGAATATTGCTCTTGTACCTTAAAAGATAACAGATTCAATCAGTCCTGGGTGTCATGTCGATGGAGGCGGACATGACTGTTTTCAAGGGATATACAATGAAACTGTTTTGTTGACTATATCAGCAATACAGAAAAGAATACAGTACCAGAGACTGAATAATAACCCATAAAAATATGATTATCTTCTATGTATCCCATAAAAATAATAATATGAGATTGTTTAATAACTTTGTTGAATATGCTACTTCAAAGTAAATATGTTAATTAAAATCAATTATGCATAAGTATGTAAAGTATAACATTTATTTAACTAACATTAATATGGATTATTAAAAATGTATGCAATATTAAAACATTAGTGACATAACACACTATTATATATTTAGTTATTTTAAATTTTCAAGATGGTTGCTCTTTTGTTTTGTTAGAAATTCTCCTTTTAGCAAGAATGTCACCAAACATTTTATCTCTTTGCAATAATAATTACCTATAACTGAAAATGTACTGGACAACTAAATGTTTTGATTTATGTAAATATACATTTTATACTATTAATCTGCTGCTTAAATATACTTGTAAACTGGATTAATATTAAATATATATATATATTATCTCTCTCTCTCTCTCTCTCTCTCTCTCTCTATATATATATATATATATATATATATATATATATATATATATACACACAGACATATATATAAACTGTTTTGTTCATAAAAATACTCTTCTCAGAAACAGATTTAATTACACAACAGTCAACAGCTTATGTTTGTGAATAGCCATATAAGTTAGTCAAAGAAATATCACTAAACTTCTTAACAAAACCTATGGCTCATAGCACAGGGTATTGCCTAATTCATTGTGGTCAGGATATCAATTTGAAGCTGGTAAATGCTTCTTTGTTTGGAAAAAATTCCCTCCAAAAAGCAAGTAGTTATTCCAACAGACAAAGGAAATATTCTATTACACTAATCCAAAATAAATACAGCACTGATTTTAAATTAGTGTTTCTTTGACTAAAATGCAGTCACAATTCACATACATACACAGTTAAACAAATAATGACATTTACCACAGAACCTCTTAAAAGCCACATTTTAATATCATAATCAACATGAACTTTCAGGATAGCAAAGTGCCAAGTTAGCATATTAGACACCAAGATCAAAATAGCTATAATGACCAGCTCAGAATCAATAGAACTTGTTCATCTGACAACAGCAGAGTCCTGGCAATCAGTGATAGGGCATTTCTTATCTATAATTATTTAGTGGGTCAACTATGTTTTAAGCATTTTGATTGGTTTTAAGTTTCCTTTATTATACTACACTTTCTAAAAACAACATTTCACCAATATATTCTAGAAAATAAGATGACCAGATGTGAAACCTGTCATCTCATCTTGTTCTCTACCAGTTAGCAACATCTAAAAAACATGTTCATTTATTGAATCAACATTTTTCCAGACAATTAATGCATTTCAAAAAACCCCTTAGTGACACTTTGACACTTAGACAGTTCAACACTATGCTAATATCTGTTGGTTTTAATTTTAACAATTAAAAAGCTAAATATATATTATTTAATACCACTAATATGCATAACATGAATATCATTTTCCTTTGATTTTTAGTCATAATAACATATCTTATAGAGTTCATTTTTACAATAAGAATCTATTTTCTGTGTTTCTTAATAAATAACACAAAATATATCTAGGCATGTCATTTTGTTAGTTATATCTTTACAACATAGCTATAGGTTAACGGTTAAAACTCATGTGACTCTATTCCAGCATGATGGTAAAAAGTGGTATTGTGCTAGCCATATTGAAGCATGGTACAAGAATTTTCATTCATTAGCTCACAGATTTTTAGTGAGTCGCATTTCTGAATTAAAAAAAAACAAAACAAAAAAAAACTAGTCAAAATAGCTACTATAGTTTCCAATTCCTGAACAAAGGACAATGGCACAGTTCATAGGAAATATTAGGATGGCCATAATAAGGTAAGTGGGGAGTTATTATTAGGACTTATTATATCTCCTTTATAACAAGCTTTTAAGAGATCATCTCCCTTCACCATGTCTGGAGGTTTCAATGGAACGTTAACCATTTGTATACCCCTCTGGCATGCAAAATGGTGGAGAGTTCTCCAATGCTTTGAGAAGCAATGCATAGGAGATAACTCTAGCATTGAAGGGATAAAAGCCCCATTTAAATCACTGGAAATGTTTTATGGCTACCTATGGTACACTTGCTTTGCTACAGAAAATTCAACCTGGCACCAGTGGACTGAACTTTGAATCTGCGGGAGTTCTCTCCAAATATTTTGCCCTCACTAGCTCCATGTTACTGCAGTGAATCCTATATTGATAATATGCAGGATGGGATGATATATTTTAGAAGAATATATTTTTAAGGATTTCTGATGGATAGGATATTATCAAGAATTTTTAGGCTACTTCATAACCATTGACATCTCTTTTTGTAACTGTATAAATGATTTAGAAGAAGACCAAGATATTTTATTTAAATTTTAATTTATAAAACATATGTGCTGAAACTTAAACAAACAATAACGTGAGTTTTATTGCTGTGGATCAATGTGATATATAGACACACCACACAGGATTTCTGATAAATAGGACATTTAATTCAGTTCAGCTCCCTGTGGAATTCACCTGTCTCATTATTTATCTACAGGTACCACCTTTCACCTATTATTTAACTCTTTGATTGCCAGAGTGGATGTCAAATGCATTTTCATATGCACCAAAAAATGAATAAACTCATGAAAAAAAGAAATAAGAATAAGTTAATTTCACACATTCAATTGTACCAAAGGGGACAAATAATTATCATTTATTTAAATAGGACATTGAAACCCCTTCTAAAGTGGACTCCAATTAATTATTTAATTTATTATTAGACCCATTTAAATAGATGGAACATTTTATCTATTCCACATGCATAACGCCAAAAACTTAAAATGGCCGGAGCGGGACATAATTATTTTAGATGGTGTTTCTGGGGAGTCATTTGTGGGCTGGACATTACTAATAATTTTTAAGTTATTTGATGACACATCCTCATGTAACTAAATAAATGATTTGGAGCAAGACCATAGTATTTTATTTATACAGACTAACTTAAAAACACATTTACTGAAGTTTAAACAAAAAGTAATGTGTGTTTTATTGCTATGGGGCAATGTGATAAGTTATATACACACCACACAGTGTGATCTCCTAAGGTGGGAAAGAGGGACAGAGGGATTTGAATATCAAGGTTGGAGAGGCCCTCAGGAAGAGGTATATTATTATCATTATTATGATATTAACTTTTTTTCTTAAGCGCCAACATATTCCACAGCACTGTACAATAAGCGGAAAAAATGATTACAAACACATACAATTAAATTACACTGATTTAATAGTTGTAAAGGCCTTTGTCCTTGCGAGCTTACAATCTAGAGCAGTGGTTGGCAATGTGAGGTCCTCTAGCTGCTGCCAGATTAAAACTTGTATAATTCCCTCCTACCAGCCAATGGCTGGCAGAGGAATGATGAGAGTTGCAGTCTGGCAACAATAGGATGGCCTCAATCTAAAGGAATGGGAACATACCAGTAAGACAAGCTTTCCCCAAAATTGATCTACATGTTTCTTTGCATGAGGCCCAATGGGTTGAAATGGAATACATACTGTCACTACCACTAAATCTATTTTATAAGACGCAAAAATCCAATTCAAAAATATTTGATTGCATTTTGAAGTCAACTACCCAAATTCTATTAAACAAGAGCAAATAAAATGACTGCTATAACAGATTCCTGATTGTCACTGTGAAGAGGTGAACATATCTGACTTAAGCTGGAAGTGATGTTTATGAGATAGCATAGTGATCAGCCTCCTGTTATGGGATAGGCAATGCAGTCAGTCATTTGCAAAGGAAATCACACCCTGACTAAGCTGTTTACAGATTAAAATGCACAAATCCTTAAAGCGGTATTGAGGCTAATGTACTAAGAAAAGCAGCAAACCAACTTCATCATAGGGGACAGATTAAAAAGTCATACTGATTTAAATTGGGCTTCTAATATGTTTATTTGCCAGCGAGGTATACACTGCATTACTTGGAAACCTAACTGCCCGTTTAAATCAATTGGAATTGTCTGGATTTTTCCTTTGTCCCCTGTTGGTTGACTTTTCCAATTCTTAGTACATTAAACTTATTGTAGCCTTAGATGCTATCAGACAGTTTTGCATGGATTCCATTACAAGCGGTAAATGTTATCACTGCTTTTATCTGATAGAATCCAATTGAAGTCTATGAGAGAATTTGTGTATAAAATCACTGATAATGTTATCACTTGCAATGCAATCCAGTCTTTTATTAGTATTGCTAATTGTTAGATGCAATATACATTTTTACAATAAGCAATGCACTTTTTTATAAGCAATGCAATTTTTCTTAGAAAAAATGCATTTTTAAGATGCAAAATTATTTCCTATGAATATCAAATACATATATGACAAACACAGTTACAGTCATAACTGCATTTTGTTTTGTGTTCAGCTTTTATCCCTAGGAGTTCCATGCATTGCTTTGCCTCTCTGGCACTCAGATAGTTAAAACTCAGTGTTATAAAATTTGCCTTATAATTGCATGGAGATTTGCATTCACTTTTTTGTGCTCATTGACATTGGCAACGGAACTGCAACAGCACCCTGTTATCCATGTTCTGAACTTTCCTTTCTCCTGCGTTGCCCCACTGATCCTGCTGTGAGAAGAGAGATGTGGCTGATGGCCAGTCCAGGGGAGAAACAGCTGGGGCCCATGTGGTTTGGCCATTCATTGGAGGTTTCAGTGAGCATTTCAAACTTCAACAATACTCATGTGAAAGGTCTGCCAATAGGCGGCAGTGAAAATGTGCACTGCTGCAACTAACCTGTGTTCCTGCACAAATGCAGTGAAAATAAAGCTTACTGAACATTGGTGCATTCATGAGGGGAAATTTTTGACTGTGTGAAAGGCACCATAGCTCAGCAACTTCACCTCCTGTATAATGCAAGTCCTTAACCCTTAAACCAGATGGGTGTCCAAAGCACTGCCATACCTCCCATCATTTCAAACAGCTAAAAAAGGACATTTTTTTTTTATGGGGGTGTTGTTGGGGGTGAAACTGATGGACCAGACATTATCAGCAGTTTTAGACTACTTCTTTTTTAACTTTATAAATGATTTAGAACAGGACTGTCCAAGTTCAGTCCTCAAGGGCCACCAACAGGTCAGGATGTAAGGATTTCCCTGATTAAGCACAGGTGAATTAATCAGTGGCTCATTCATTGTGACTGACTTGCCTGTGCTTAATCAGGAAAATCCCTAAATCCTGTACTACTGGGGGCCCTTGATGACTGAACTTGGACAGCCCTGATTTAAATGACTAATATATTTTATTTAAATATCAATTTATAAAACATATGTACTTACATTTAAACAAATTTTAACGTGAGTTTTACTGCTGTGGAACAATATTCACAGAGGGACATCAGCATGGGAAAGAGGGCCGTGTTATATGGGACTCAAAAAGGGACTATCCATCCTAAAGAAGGACACTTGGTATGTATGCATTGCTTTGCAATGCGTTGGATATGCGCCTGGTATTCAAAGGGTTAACGGGTTAAGATTACTATTTACATCCAGAACGGACTCTGAAGCAAAGAATCCAGGACAAAATTCATAGGGGCCATTAGGATTTTCTGGCCATAGTAAGGTAAGTGTCTGTGTGTGTGTGTGTGGGGGGGTATTATTAGATGTTAGCTCTCCTTTAATTATTTAAACAGAGTCAATGACTGTATTGGTTGCAACAGAATTCAGTGGGTCCACAATTATATATAATTATACTTAACTTATAATGACAATGGATACAGATTATGTGACGGAGAAAAATTATATATTGCAGGAAAGAATTTATGCCAAATGCAATTTAACATTAAATTCATCTTTGTAGTCAAAGTCTTGGCAAGACCTCTGTATATATTTTAAGGAACCATAAATCAATTGTAATAATTGTATTGATCATCTGTAAACTCCAACGTATGTACAAAAAATGTTGATTACAAGTCAAACAAGAACCATCGCACATCTGAGTCAAACTGACCATAAGGGATGAATAAAAAATCCCTATTGATTTAAATGGGGAATGTAACCCTTTGAGTGCCAGAGGGGTACACAACACATTGCAAAGCAATACGTTGCGTACCCCTCTGGCACTCAAAGGGTTAACCACTTGTGCACCAGATGAGCATCTAAAGCTTGCTTGCATTAACATCTTGAATCCTGTTGATCTCTCTAACATCAAGTGGTTAAAATCTCCTTTTAAAGGGATAGTAATGTTTCATAATAAAAGCAGCTCTAATTTATCATCACAGTATTTGGACCTTGGAGAGTGTTATTTCAATTCTGTCAGAGTTGTAGTTCAAGATAATTCAATGACAAAGTATCCCCCTCCCACCCCTTTTACTGATGTAACACTGTTCAGCCATATCAGAAGGGAGGTGCCCAGGTAGACTGCAGAGAGGGACAATCCTCAATTAAGATAAGGGAAAAACCTGAAAAACTTGTCTAGGGGGCAGGGCTTTCATTGTTTTCATTGTAAGAAGACTGTCCCCTGCTGTTATCTGTCTGGTCTTATAACCAGATTCCACATCTGAGAAGAGATGGCTTACACTAGGTAAAAGGGGCGGGAGGGGAAACTTTGCTTGTGAATATCTCTCAAACCTTTAAGACTTGTATCATTCTTCATGTTTTTTTAATGCCTACAAAATAAAATAAAGATAAAATGAAGTATTACTATCCCTTTAAGCAATACGCTGTAGATATCTCTATGATTCAAAGAGCTAAAAGTCACTTTTAACCCCTTAAAGACTACATGATGTACTATGACCGTCATGGTCCTTAAATACTTATGACCGATGACGGTCATAGTATGTCTTTTTACTTACATTGCTCCATCGGGAGCGCTGTAAGTAAAAATAGGGCCTAAAATTGACTGCTCCAAGACTGTAGTGATCTCTTTCAGGCCACAAAGTGGCACGCCGATACACACAACAGGTCACGTGTACTGGCACGTCAGCAAGGATCAAAGTGATCCTTATGGGACAGAAACATCCCAGGACAACTGGTCCTTAAAGGGTTAAACCAACAGGACTTTGGGAATTTAATTTGCCTCTGGTTTCACAGTGCTGATGACTGAAAGTATACTGTGCCATAAGGAAAAGTGGTTCACTTCCAGATCAAACTTGACACTCGCAGAAAAATATTTCCCACTGGTTTTAACGGTAATTTTTAACCCTTTGAATGCCAGAGGGGTACGCACAGCATTGTAAAGCAATGTGTTGCATTCCCCTCTGGCACTCAAAGGGTTAACCCTTTGAATGCTAGCAAGGTCTCCAATTCATTATGACGCAATGCTTTTGAGATCTCCCTAACAATCATTCAGTTAAAAGCGCAATATAAATCAATGGGGATTATGAGAATAAATAAAAAAAGACATATTGCTTTAACTGTTCTTTTTTAAACCTTTTGAATGCTAGAGAGGTAGCCAATGCATTGTGAAGCAATATGCAATGAAGGGGTTAAGAGTCAATTTAAATCAATGGGAATTGTGGGATTGCTTACGTGTTCCTTATGGTGCAGCTAGTCTATCTCAGAATTGCTCCATTTTCATCTCTGCACACCACCCCATGGGTCTTATGAGCTAAACAAAATTAGGAAAGCAAGAAACACAGAATCATTGATTCTAATGACCCATCCACTACGGCCATTTCCCTGGTTAGAAAAAGTCTTACAAACATCTCAAAATAGGCAGTTTGCATTCATTAACAGAATTTGGCCCTACCACTAGGGATGGGTGAACATTTTCCCTCAAACTGAATCGGCGAATAATGGGACTTTTCACTTGGTGAATAATTTCCTGTGAAAAGTGTAATCTTTCTTCATTTTTTGGCCTAGCTCATTCCATTGAAATCAATGGGAACACTGAGTTTATACACAACTCATAGCAAATATTATTTTATTAACCAAAGTCATAGTATAAAAGGGGCATGAGGGTGTCTGTGTTGGTGGAGTGTGGGGAAAGAATCAGTTGAACAGGGGATGATTTTTTTTTGGGGGGGGTTGTTTACTGGAATTGGGGGGCAGTTAATAAAAAAGAAATTCTAAATAAAATTTAAAAAAACAAACCATAAGATATGGTATAAAAGGGGTATGAGGAGGGTGCCTGTATTGGTGAGTAACGTCTGGGGAATGAATCCGTTGAACAGGGAATTTGTTTTGAGGGGGTTTCTTGACTGGTATTGGAGGGACAGTTAGTAAAAAAAATAAAATAAAATAAGACATTTTTATGTAACATGATAGAGACAGGGACCCCCTGACGTAAGCTGCTACTAGGGTAGACTGATACTTAACGTGACAGAGTATTTTGTAGAGGATTTATTATTAGATGCCTGAGCCCTGAGGAAAGATTGATTTTGTAGGACTTAGACTTGTTTGGCACAAGCCCTAAGGAGACATTGATTTGTAGGACTTAGTCATTTAGAAACAACCCCCCCCAAAAAATATTTTTTTTTTTTTTATTTCTTAAAGCACAACCCCCGAGAAAAAAAAATGCTCTACTGGCCTAGTGCCAGCGGGCCATGTAGTGTTGGCCAGAAGTCACTTGACCATTGTCAAATGCTCTGATGTAGATGCTGAATTTGCAACTGATTTTCTTGCCGCTGCTACTAAGTTGTTTAAGCAGCAGAAGATTAGGCAGCTTAAAGGGAATTGGATCAACAACAGCAATAACATGGGTGATAGAAGATGAAGGTTCCATTTGCCATGGCTAGCTCCAGTGATGCACCTGGGGAAGCAGCAGCAATATAAGCATCCCCACCACTTTAGGTATATGTGAAGTAAAGAAGAAGTTGGCCAATAATTCTTCTCCACCTGCCCCTCGTCCAAAATCATGGGTGTGTTGTTACTAGAATAGAATGTTTTCCCTTGTGAGTAGGAACTGTGCCTCTCATCAACAACTGCAATGTGCACAGTGTGTGGAAAATAACACCTTGCACAACTCTATCCAAACACCATGACACCAGAAGTACTGCTGTTGTCACTATACCCCTTGTCCACACCCTGCTAAGGACACATGACAATTTGCTGACATTTGATGAACCCTCCCTGCCACCAGCTTTACATATTCTGCAGGATGGAATCTCCCAAGATGCCACAAGATGCCCTGCTTTTGATTCTCTTCCACTACACTGCTATGTGTGGTCAGTGCACCAAACAGTGTGCAGTGGGTAGACACAAACAGCTAAATCCTAACATCTACAGAGTGGCTATCATTTGGCGGGGGAGATAATGATGAACGAGGTGGATTGGAAGAAGATGTAGTTACCCTGGAGGAAGAAGGTGATGGCGAGCTAGTTGTTTCGCTCGTCATGGAACTTCCAGTGTCTGCCTGGGTTTCTCTTTTCTTCATTCTCTTTGATCTCCGCCTCATATCTTGTTGCCTTTATGTAGAGTCAGGGGGTACAGCAACAGCGGTGCTTGAATTCTGTGGTGGGTGTTTGGATTTTAACACATTTGACATAAATGTCATGCTGTCTGTGTTTCATGTGCGTTATCAGGGCGGTTGTGCCAAGGTGTGTTCCCTCTTTTCCCCTTCTCACTGACTTTTCACAAATTGTGCACAGTGCTGTTGTTGATGACTGCGCTGTTCCTGTCCCAAGAGAAAAATAGTCCCACACCCATGACCAGGGGGGAGGGAAAAGGTGGAGAAGAATAGCCTCTCTCTTCTTCACCTCCACATTTCCCTTCACTGTCTGGGGCAGAGGATGATGTTGCTGCTAATGCCTTAGAATCAGCACTGCAACTAGGATCAGGAGTATTGCTGCTGCTGGCAAGTGGAACCTGTCCTAGTAGTCCCCATCACTTGACCCAATTTCCACTGTGTCCACGGTGATCTGTAGCACAATAGCCTGCTCCTCAGCATCCTGCTTCCTTTGCAACTCAGCAGCAGCAGGAATTAGAGCAGTTAAAAATTCCACAAATTCCAAAAGCTCACTGCTGCTGGTGGTGGTGGTGGTGGTGGTGATGCTCATCCCCATCTCTGTCTCCCATTCCTTCTCAGTTTGGGCTAAAAAGGCCATCAATGTCTCTTCCATCCCAGCTTCTCCACCATCATCATCACCACCACCACTAGTCCCTCCGTGCTGCTGCTGCTCTACTACAGACATCTCACTGCAGGTGATGAGAAATGTGACAGAGGGTCTCGTAATGTCACACTTGCCATTTCTTGGTGACCTGAAGAAGGCAGACTGGCAGCACCAGAAGCAGGCACAGGCAGCTGATCTGTGCCCCTGGTGATGATGGTATTATTGCAGTGGTAACAATTCTGCCTTCTTCAGTATCATGTTCCACATGGACAATGCCGTAGGGGGAAGGGGATTCTCAGGGTCAGAGGAATGGTGTGGGCTTCCTTGACCACTAGTCTGGATGCTCTCAATTGCTTCCTCTACCACTCTCCTAATACTAGTCCCGCTGGCTGCTTCAACATCACTGTCACTAGTACTACCACTAACATCAACCACATCAATTTCAGCCCCTGAGTCTTCCTCCTCACAGTCACTAGTAATATGATGATTACCTTCTCCTTCACTCCTAACACTAACAAGCTGCTGGACCTTGTTAGCAGTAGTACTAGCACTGGTGGGACTGCTTGGCTATGGCAAATGTAACTTAGGTTCCCCTGCTGTCAAACTTGGCATCATCTTCTCCTTCCCCCTTCTAAGTATTCCAAGACACACTAGTAGCAGGTTCAGCAATGGTGGCAGTGGGTGCAGCACATCTGACAACAGACGGAGCAGGAGCAGCACATCTGGCAGCAGTCAGCTGACCTGTCCTGCTCTCACAACTACCATCTTCTTCCTCCCTTGACATTAATTTCCCGAAGATCCCAACGGGTGATTTAGGGGAACTGGCCAACATTGGTCCTGTAGTGCTCATTTCCTCCTCATAATCAGACTGAGTGGGTCCTTACAGTTCCTCTCTCTGTAGCTGCTTATATTCATTGGACGGAAACTTTCTAAGAATTTTTTCCAATGGATGAAAAATGTGAAGACTTTAATCCCTGGTATTAAAGTGGATATTCGTGCAAAAAAAAAGCAGACAACAACGTGGTGTTTGCTCATTTTTTTGCAGGAACACAATGGGACCTTTCTCCCACCCCTACCTAGCATCTCTGCTGGGAAACTGTTCCATGGGTCTACCACCCTTTCTGTAAGGTAGAACTAACACACATTACCTCCGAATTTACCACCCTCTAGCTTTTGATCATGACCTCTTGTTCTAGAATTACTCTTTAACTATATTAAATCCATTAATATATTCAAATATTTCTTTCATATTCTCAGTCTCTCCTTTCTTCCAGGCAGTACATATAAAGATCTTTAACTCTTTGAGTGCCAGAGGGGTATCCAAATCATTACTTTGCAAAGCTTTGGATACCCCTCTGGCACTCAAAGGGTTAAAGATCATGAAGTCCCTGAACCAAGTGTGCCATTGGGTGTGTGACTATAGGTGGTGCATTTGCACAGTGGCATTGCTTCCAAGCAGGCCCCATCTGGACAAGGGTCCAGTACATTCCAGTTATGCATCAGTGAATCATTTTTTGTGTTAGGAGACCCCTACAGATGTTTGCAGTGTGGGCCCTCTAATACCTAATTAAGCCACTGTGCACCATAGCGAACAAACAACACAGTTTGCCATAAATGAGGCTTTAAGTGTTAGGGATCTCTCTAGCTCTGAAGAGGTTAAAAGTCCCACTAAATAAATGGAATTTTACTGAATTTTAATTTCTCCTCTGTGGTGCAGAATTACTCAAGTTATCTATAATGCATAAGGCCCAATGGAACATATGTATAGGTCCAACTGGATCAGTTTTAGGAAAGTCCAACTGCAGTACATAGGTGCATTACAAATGTTCAAAATCCCATTTGATTTAAATGGAACTTTTAACTTTATACTTTATGAATGTTAGGGCAGTCTCAAACGCATTGCAAAGCAATGTATTGGAAACCTCTCTAGCATTCAGGTAGTTAAAAGCAACATTTAAATCAATGGGTATCTTCCTTTCTCCGCTTTGATGCAGCTATTTTGCCCCAGAATTGCACCAATTTTTAAATAAGGCCCAAAAAGTTTTTGTATCACTGCAATTTTTTTTCACCATATTTCTTAGTACTGTTATTCTTGCATTGTCTGCTATTAAGCTGTTAAGGACCCATGACGGTCCTGGCACGTCATGGGTTGGATGTGCTATATGGACCCACGACGTGCCAGAACTGTCATGGATTTTCAGGGCAAGCAGTTTGGGAAGTCCTGCACTGGCTCTCCAAATGTGGTCCTTAAGTGCAGGCCATGAGTGTGGGTGGCCGGTCCTTAAGGGGTTAAAGAACAAGTCATGCATCTTCCATTCAATGGTCTCAAATGAATTCAGACTCCAAGCTTTTCCACAGACAATGTTTTCGTCTTGTGCTAATCTACATAGACAATAATATATGTAGTGTGCTAGTCCCATAGACACGGAGGTGACTTGATTTGCATCTGTCTAATGTTTGTCTATGTATCAAACAAATTTGTGGCAGATGGTATGTTTGGCAATATAGTCATTTTATTGTGTTGAATCAGCCTCTGATACTGTGATAGATTTTTTTTCTGTTTTATTTCACAAAGTTGAAAAAGGAGAAATTTCAGTTTTGTAAATCACTTTATCTAACATAACAGGAATTGCAGACTTCACATTTTGAATGTCAAATTAACCATTCATATAATTTAGGAAAAATAACAAACCACATCAGCAATCTGCCTCGTCTGAGTATACCACAGAGTGACAAATACAATTTTCTATTAACCTTTTTAGTGACAGAACAGTATCCAGCAAATTGCTACACAACGCTCTAGATACCTCTCTGGCATTCAATTATTTAATAAAAATGGTGATTTTAACCATTGAGTGCTACAGAGATCTGCAACATATTAAGACTTGACCGCTATAGTGGACAGACAAAGGGTCACCTTTATCAAAGCAAAAGTGTAGCAATTCTGGAGCAAAATTGTTGCTTTGTTTTTATTGTATATTTTCTATGGAACTTTTTGTTTGATAAATAATATGCAGGAGGTTATGTTAACCATTTATTTAGCTGATCAGGGTGATGTGCAACTACCTCTCCTCTCTCCATGTGTGTAAGGGGTGAAGTCATATGATCATGCAATTATACTTTATGTACATAATTTTCTCCATAGAAATAAATGGGGAAAGAGTTCTCCATAGACTAACTCTACTTTATTACACACTTGTAACTGTTTACCAAAAGAGCACACAAGGCGGACAAGAAGGGGTGGAGATCTAAGCGTAGTATTTATTTAACACAATCATATAAAAGTAATAGGTGATACATTAACATTTCCCAGATTCTCATTAATTATGAAAACGGTTTCAAACTCCTTGGGGGAGATTCACTAAGCGGTCATAAAGAGGCAATAAAGTGGAGATGACTTCTTCAGTTTATCTTTTATGTTATTCTGTGGAGCCTATGCACTAAGATTTCTTCATTGTTGGAGATCTTAGTGTATAGGCTCTATAGAATAACATAAGAATTGGAGAAGTGATAAATCGGAGAAGCCATCTCCAGTTTATCACCTCTTTATCACTGAATGCTAGAGATCTCCAGTGCACTGAGAAGCAATGAATTGGAGACCTCTCTAGTATTCAAGAGATTAAAATCCCCATTTAAATCAATGGTGATTTTTATTTTTCCCCGAATAGTGCAGTTAGTTTGATCCACAATTTTTTTTACTTCTTACAAACATAAGGCCCAGTATTCTATATAATAATTCAGTAAAATGTATGTAATGATACAGTCATTCGCAGTAGAGACTGCTGCAAGTGCTGCAGTTATGCGCAGTAGAGACTGCCCGCGCCACGGCTGATACAGAGCTGGACGTTCCGAAGGAGTGTCCATCTCTGTATCAGCCGCGGCGTGGGCAGTCTATACTGCACATGACTGCCCCGCGACCAGCTGGCGGTGGCACTGTGGCCCGTGTAACAGGCTCTTCAACTAGTATTCTATAAGTCAAATAGTAAAACAATTCATATAAATAAAAATGAATATAAATTAGTGTGGATTTGTTAAGGAATATCAAATGTTAATTGAAATAAATTGAAAACAAAGTGTGCTCTAAACTTATTACAAATGTATCTTTGTTAAACAAATGAGAAACCATATATCCCAGAATGACTTTGACTAAAAAACTTAATTCTTAATTCCAAAAACAGTCAATCATTAAAATGTTCCCCTGATGTGGTGTCTGTGTTCATAGTTGTTCTTCAGAGACTTCAGCATTTCTCTACTACAGCTGTCTATAGTCTCATCCAAAGACTGCAGTTATAATCATTGTGATTCTATCCTCCTATGTCTTTATGGTGATGTCACAGAGTAGATGTGAAGAAATTGGAAGTAAGTTATCTTCATAAACATTTAAAAGAACACTAATTAAATGATGTTATATAATTTTAAATATCATGTATTTCCAGCTAGCATCAGGAAAATTTAGTTATGGCATGATACATGTCCAAATCTAATCCTAAACTTGTATTTTTAATGCATTTACAGAATGTCCTACAGAGACACGATTTGGTTAATTGTTTGTCCAGTTTGAAATGAGAGGCAAAATCAAAGTTATTTAATTTAACGAGATTAGTATCTACTGCTCTGTTCAGAAAGGCTGTTACCTTTCTTAGCCCATTTAAAGGCACTACAGCACAATCACATATAACATTCCTATAGTGATTGCTATGTTAATAGAATCAAGATGTATAAATGAATGGCTAAACCCGCATACATCAGAATGTTAACATGAAGTGTATGGTATTTAAATATTGTAATATATTTCACTCACATAATTGAACCATGACAATTTAGGAACAGGCTTGATGTGGTAATGCCTTTGACTTTATGGAGTGGGAGTTCTTATGGTGTATTCTGGAGGGATTTGGGATTGGTTCCACTTTCACTAAATGGGTTAGGCTACGATGTACTGATCCCAGTGTTTGTTTGACGACTAGCCGTGTTCTGTCAGATAACTTTTCTCTGGGTAGGGAAACCATGCAGGTCTGTCCACTGTCCCCATGTTTGTTAGCGTTAGCAATAAAATCCCCGGCTATTTTGATTCGAAGAGATCCTCATATTCAAGGCCTGGTCCTTTCCAGCTGGGAGGAGAAACATGCTTTATATGCAGATGACATGCTTATATATTTGCGAAACACTGAGAGCTCACTTTATGAATTTCTCTTAATAAATGACAAATTTGGTACATTCTCCAGGCTCTCTATCAACTGTTTTGTTCCCGCTGGATAAACATCTTCACCAACTCACATTCCCAGATTGCCCTATAATAATAGAGGAATTGTTCAGGTGTCTGGGCTTGAATGTGTCTAGTCATCATGCTCTCTTTTCAAAGGACAACTTATCTCAGCTAATCAACCTCTTTAGAAACAAAACAAGCTACTGGCACGGTCTTCCTCTCAATGTATTAGGATGGGCGAATCTGTTGAAAATGATCTTTCTACCTAAATTTCTGTAGGTATTCCAAAATTCTCCAGCGCTTGAAGCCAAATATTACTTTAAAGAACCTGACAGTATTACTACTCACTATATTTAGAGGGGGTGGTGGAAATAGGATGAAAGTCACACTCAATAGAGCCATGGGTGAGAAAGGAATGACACTCCCTGATTTTTAAAAATGCTATATAGCAGCCCAGGCTCAATATGCTCTGGTGTGACTGAACCCTGATGCCACTCACACTTTCATAAAGCCTGACAGTCAAGAAAAATGTGTAGGTGAAGCACAGAAACAGTAAATGCTATGTAGTATAAGTGCCTCCTGCCACATGGACTGCTAGTCAGTGGATGGGAGAAAATAGTGCTTTTCAGTGCTGTCGTTCAGTGAAGTAGTGGGTCTGCTTGGGAGAACAAGGCTGTATGTGAACATTGAGGTTGTGAGAGGGTTGTAGATGGAAGAGTGATTTTAGAAGGGAATAAGAGTGAGCAGAAGTTGAACATATTGTTGGTCTTACCTTGCTCATAACAGCTATGGGGTAATTTGTAGGCTTCCCTGAAGAGGTGAGTTTTCAGAGTGTCTGAAGATTTGAAGGCTTGGGGAGAGTCTGGTGGTATGTAGAATGGAATTCCAGAGCTTAGATGCACCACAGGAGAATTATTGTATGTGGAAATGTGAAGATGTAATAGGAGCTGCAGAGAGGAAAAAGATCTTGTGCAGTTGATGAATGAGAGTGTATTTGGAAACAAGAGTTGAAATATAGGAGGTACAGTGATAGTAAGAGCTCTATAAGTTAACAACTGAATTTTTAACTAAATTCTATATGATAATCAGAGCCATTGTAGGGTTTTGAAAAGATTAATGTTATTAGATGAGTGATATGTGAGGTAGATCAGTCTGTCAGCAGAATTCACTATGGACTGTAGTGAAGTTAGTTGGGTGAGAGAAACACCAGTTAGGAGTGCGTTCCAGTAGTAGAGATGGGGCATGATGAGTGCTTGAGTGCTTGAATTTTGGTAATCTCGTGTGTGAGAAAAGATCAAATTCTACAGATGTTTCACAGATGGAGGTGGCATGAGTTTGAGATTGACTGAATACGGGGAATGAAAGATAGGACAGAGTCAAAGGTGACCTCCAGCAAGTTGTTGTTGTTAACAGTGAGGGAAATACCTGGGGTAAGGCTGGTTGGAGAAGAAAATTATAAGTTTGGTTTTGATTAGGTTAATATTTAGATGACTGGAGGATATCCAGAAAGACATAGCATTTAGATAGACGGGACAAGAGAGAAGGAGCGAGATATGTGAAGGATAAATAGATTTGGGTGCATTCAGCATAAAGATCATGATGAAACCCAAAGAAGTTTATTATATTGTCACTGGAAGAATTGTAGTTCAAGAAGACCAATGGGCACTAAGATTATTCTTGTGATACTCCAAAAGACAGTAGGATGTGAGATTAAATGGAGCAAGAGTAGGAAACACTGAGGGAACAGTTGGAGAGGTATGACGAGAATGAAGAGAGGGCAGTGTTGCAGAGGGCTAGGGAGGGGAAAGCTTGGAAGAGGAGCATGTGATCCACTTGTTGCTTGGATACCAAAAGCAGAATTTAGATTTAAGGTTTATTTAATAGGTCAGTTTTATAGTAAACCTAGATGTTTAATTAAGTTGTTTTGCCAGTGGAAATTGAAGGTATATTGGGGGCGCTCATAAAAATGTAGCTGTACTTATACTCTATGTCATCATTCTGTCTGACCAATTTGACCTGAAAGACACAGGCTGTAATTATCTATGTTCAGGGTGGAGTCTGGGGAAAGAAGTAGTTGAACAGGGTTTTTTATTTTATTTTTATTTATGTATGTATTTATTTTTAAAAGAGCTTTATTGAATGTAAAATAAAGCATACAGAAACAAATGCGAGCTGAGGGTCATTACACAATCTACAAATATTTGGCCAAATCCAGCATTATCTAGAACCGCTTACAAATACGACCAATCAACGCGGTTGAAGGCCTTTTCGGCATCCATGCTCAGATGAAGTGAAGACCACCTTGTGGAGGAGTGAAAGAACAGCCGCCATATTGTGGCATGCTTGGCATCCGGGGACAAAGCCCCCTTGATTAGGTTGAAGTAGGTATGAAAGATGTGGTTGCATGCTGTTAGCAAGGATTTTAGCAAAGATTTTTATGTTGATGTTTAACAGGGACATAGGGCGATAGTTATTACATATAGTTGCATCCTTCTGTGTTTTAGGGAGGACTATGATATTAGATTCTAGGGCTTGTGTAGTAAAGAGGACCCCATCACGAATTGCGCTGAATGCAAGGGCCATTTGTGGCTAAAAAAGTATGGTAGTAGGATGAAGAATATCCATCTGGGCCATGGCTTTTCCCTGATGGGAGAGATTTAATTCTGTCTAAAATTTCTGATTCGAAAAATGGTTGATCCAATGTCTCACATAAATCAGGAGATACTGATGGAACAATACTTTGTGGAGGAAGTAACTAATATCATCGTGGTTAGTGTCAGGAACAGTGTGGGTCCATCATAGATTGTATAAGGAGCTATAATAATACCTGAAAGTAGGATTTGATTAGGTTAATAAGTGTTGTTGATGGGAGAAGAAGAGTTTAGTTTAGTGGATAGGAGGAAAGTCAGTCGGCAGAGTGAGACTACCCTCCATAGGTTCAAAGTAGAACTTAGATTAGGGTCATGAGGGATGAACCAGTGGGGCGGGTCCAGCAGGGATTACTGGATATAACTCACAATGGGGGAAGAGGGGAAACCATGGAGAAGTGGTTTAATGTTTTATGTAAAGGTTATATGTTTTATGTGTGTGTAATGAGTGGAACTGATCTTTGGTGCATACATTTTAAAACTCTTTGTGTAAAGGTTGAGATTAGCTTCTATTAATATTCAAGGTTTGAATTCTCAGAAAAAAAGGAGATTATTTAAGGATTATTTAAGAAAGGAGGACATTCACATAGGGATGATTCAAGAGACACACTGGAAAGGGGAAGATAAGTTAAGATGGAAGGATAGATTTTTTTCCGATGGTTATTCAGGCGTCATTGGTGGATAAAAAACAAAGGGGTTACCAATGTTTTTCCAAATAAAGTGAAAGTAGAGATTAAGCATCTTGACTTAGATCCAGAAGGAAGATATATAATATTAGTGTGTATTGTTAATGGGGAGTTATATACCCTGGTGAATTTATGTCTACCCAATGTTTATCCGACGGGTTGTCTGCAGAAAGTAATAGAGAGAGTGATGAAGGTTAAGATGGGTTTGTTGATAATAGCTGGGGATTTTAATACTGTGGTAGATATAGACATGGATAAAAAAATACCAGAAGGAGGAACAGTAGGTAAGGGTACTGTTAAGCAAGCGAGAACTTTGAAAGGTTTGATTAAAAAGTGGAATCTTTATGATATGTGGAGGGTGTTGAATCCTAATGAGAGGGTCTATAAATACTTCTCCAGAGTTCATAAGTCGTTTTCGAGAATTGATATGATAAAGGGGGGAGAATGGTATAATAGATAAGGCGAAAAGTATAAGGATTAAGCCCTTTGTTTGGTCAGATTATGATTTGATGTTGATGGTATTGAAAGAGGGAATCAGATACCACTCGAAGACCACTTGGCGGTTGGATGAATCAATCTTGCAAGGAGAAAAGAATTTAGAATATTTATTGGAAATGACTGATTGTTTCTTTAGAGAGAATAATATAGGGCGGATGGATCCATGTGTTGTATGGTGTACATATAAGGCGGTGATGCGAGGATATTGTATGAAGATCAAAAATGTTAAAAAAAGAGAGGAAGGTATGCTTTTGACAGAATTATATATACAATATTATAGATTGATAGATGAATATAAAAAGGACTTAGGAGATCACCAAAAAGAATTAGATGCCCTACAGGAAGCAATAAAAAAGAAGACAATGGAAAATGTTAATGCAAAGATGAGGTTTTTAAAAACACAGTATTATGAAAGGGGCAATAGGGCACATAAGATTCTTACGCATATATTAAAGAAAAAAAGCAGATAATAGAATAAATAAAATTACATGGGAGGGTCAATGTTATTATTCTCCTAAGGAGATTGGTGAATTTTTTAATACATTTTACGCGGATTTATATAATTTACCTAATAAAGGGATAGGGATAGAGATCAAGGAATATTTGAGTAAGAGTAGGGTACCTAAGTTGGATGCAATAAATAGGGTTAAGCTAGATAAGGAAATAAATATGGAAAAGGTTAATTCTATAATTAAAAATTTAGCTAATAATAAAACGCCAGGGCCGGATGGCTTTGGGGGGGGTGTTTTATAAATTAACTAGTTGAACAGCCCGTTACACGGGCCACAGTGCCTCTGGCAGCCGGTCGCGGGGCAGTCACGCGCAGTAGAGACTGCCCGCGCCACTGCTGATATAGAGCTCTGTATCAGCCACGGTGCGGGCAGTCTGTACTGCGCATGACTGCCGCACACGCAGCAGTGTCTACTGCGCATGTCGGGCGTTACACACAATTTAGCAAATTATTATATATGATGAGACTAAAAATAATTGACCATATGACTGTTATGTTTAATCATGTAATAAGAAATGGGAAGTTCTTAGGGGAAATGTTACAAACAAATATTCTGCCCATTCTGAAGCCAGGTAAAGATCCAACTAATGTTAAGAATTATAGGCCTATATCTTTGAATAATGTAGATGTGAAAGTTTTTGCTTCAGTCTTGGCGGGATGCTTGAAACTTGTTCTTCCAGAGTTGATCCATCAAGACCAAATAGGATTTGTTTCAGATAGAATGTCAAGTGTTAATATAAGAAGATTGATTGACTTGGATTTAACAGAACGTAGTGGGAGACCCCAGCTGACCCTGTCATTAGATGCGGAAAAAGCGTTTGACAGGGTCAGCTGGGGTTTCATGGAGCAGACATTGGAGGTATTTGGATTAGGGGAAGGGATGAGAAGGGCTATAATGGCTTTGTATAGTTGTCCATCTGTTAGAACAATAGGTTATAATATATGTGCAGATTGTTTTGATTTGAGGAATGGTACAAGACAGGGGTATCCCCTGTAACCTCTTCTTTATGTCTTAACTATTGAGATCCTGGCTATTACCAGTTTTGTGAATGATATAAATAAATCTACTTTGCTTTTCAGCATTTGGAGTGTATATTATATATAACCACAATTTTAACTTCACAGAGACACAATGTAAGAGAGAACTGATGAGCAGGGACTGCCGAGAGATAAAGCTTGGAGCTTTGAGTGACTACACTGGAAGTGGAGAGCTATTGCGTGAGTGGATATTTGCACTATTTTAATGTTGCCATTATACTATATTGAATATCTGTATTTCTGTGTGCCACTTTAAATCCTGAGAGATACAATGGAATAAAGGGGAGAAAGATTGAATATCCAGAGAACTGATAATCTGTTTAAAGAATCTGATGACAAAAGGGATACTCGGAGATACAATCTGAAAACTGATTAAGAGAGGAATATCATAACTGCATTCTGTAATCCACTAGAGCGCAACTAGGAGTTTAATACTTTTTGATTTTCATCAGATATTGCTACTGGAGTTTGATTGGTGGTTCTTTTCCTTTCTTATTACATGTACGGTGGAGTGGAGTGAGAGAAAAGACCTCTGCAATCAATTTAATAAGAGTTATATTGTTTAAAGAACATTTTAGATCTTATCAGATACTGGCAGTGATAGCCAAGGGATCGCCTGAATTTATATGTTGGTAGAAGTTGTGTTTTTGTTTATACATTATTGTAGAACTCAGCTATTTATTTCTCCACTTCAGCCCTAAGAAGACATAATATTGAGGTGGGAAATATTGCAGTCATACATAGGCAGAATATGACTAAGTTCTCATTGGAAATGTATTGGCAGTGGCGAAAAACTTTCTCAAAAAATTGTTTTAAAGAAAAAATTCCTGCAGTAAACTTCTCTCACAATGTATATTGATATTCAGTGTTCCAATTTTTTTTGATACAAAAGAAATTAGGGAGTGATACATGGGGCTGTGTTAAGCAGAGTAAGAGGCCATTAGCAAATAATTTTGTCTTCAAGCTCTTGCATTCTGGGCTGTTTAGCATCTCTGATGTTTTCATTGCTCTGGACAAAAATTGCCAGTGGTTTCAGTGGCATCAAAAAGAGCAGTGGGGACAGGAGACTGTACTGTTTCTTTCTCTATTTCTGGATGACTATTGACTGTATTCCCATCAGTCATATGGCATTCATAGAATGATGGTACAAGACTTTATGCAAGAAGAAAATTTAGCTTGGATATCATAGTGTTATTAGGGTTCAAATAGTTGCGCCCAATACAGTGTGCCAAATGGCTTTCTGAGTTTGAGAAGCATTGTGCTCAAGTTTTCTGCTTTGACATCCAAATTTTGTTTAGACATTATGATATTGTATGAGGTCTGTCTGGTTAGGTTGAATCAAACTTGAGCTTTATGTGTAAGATTTGGTAATAGTCTTGAAACTAGGTGTCATACACTTGCACATAATGCCAGAGTCTGCATCAATAAGGCTGATTGGCTTATAGTTTTCACAGCTCAAAGGTTCCATCCCAGATTTATACCCTCTCCATTGTGCAGGACTAATAATGAAGTGAGGCTGGAATTTGTTCAGGCATTTCTTATATTAGAAGACAAAAAAAACATGTCTTACTCACTTTCTCAAGCAGTAGGCACCTGAAAATGACTGCCAGTTTGTTATTTATGCTGTTTTCTTTGAGGAACTTATTCTCTTAAGTGGTCAGCAGGGGAGATATAACTGGACAAGTGATTTCTGAGGGTCTCTGTTCATGATGTACCATTTCTAGTTGTAAAACATGAGGAGCTGGAGACCTCTAGCATCCAAGTGGTTAGTTAAAGGATTATGCACACTGTTAAATAAACGGTTTGCTATAAACCAGGGGCATTGGGATTGCAATGTTCTGGACACACCCTCAACTCAGCAGAGGCTCAACTCCTCAAGACTATATACTAGTGGATAATAACTCTATCCACGGGACCCCTAGCATTCCATGCATTTAAGATTTCCTTGCTTGTGCACTGGTGAGTTATTTGAATGTCTGAGTGTCTGAGTAACTCACTTGTAGTCAAGTAGCAATATCCTAAAGATATGGCCTGTTCGGAGTCCCTCAGAATAAGGCTGGACACCCCCACTCTAGGCAGTTTTCTATTCTGCCTAATAGGAAGAAACAATTCCGTAATGCTAAATCTGATGCAGGGAGAATTAAAGGTATAGTGATGTCTCTTACAAAAGTAGTTTGCCAAGTCTTCTTTATATTAAAAATAACAGATTGCGCTATGTGTTAGCGCTTACTTGTGTGTAGTTCAAACGTTATTAAGTGATAAAGATCCCCCACCCGCCCCTTCTGGCTGCCTCCCACTGAATCTGAAATCTAGTTGTTGGACCAGATGGCTGCAGAAAGGGACAACCTTCAGTAAGTAAGTATAAGGAAGATCCTGTCCCCATCCTTCCCCCCAAAAGATTTATAAGAGATACCTGCTCACTTGATGAGCACCTCACTTAACTCCAACCTTTCCTCTGTCTTGTCCATCTCTGATACAGACATTCTTATTAACACCTACAACTCAATCCTATGCTTTGCAATTCATTCCTTTGTCCCTCTGAAACTACAATGGGTTTGTTGACCCTGTCTTTACTCCCACACCCGCTTCTTACGTTCTTGCACTCGCTCTGCTGAACGTCTCTGGAGGAAAACTAATTCACATGCAGATTTCATCCACTTTAAATTTCTGCTGCCTCCCCTACATTCTGCCTTATCAAAGGTTAAACAGTAATACTACACTGCTGCCAGAAACAGAGGCAGAAGTTTCCCAACTTTTCCTGTCCACCAACCTCACCACTTGTTCCTTGGACCCAATTCATTACCACTTACTTAAAACACTTTAACATGTCCTTACACTTATATTAACACACAATTTCAACACCTCTCTTTCCACAGGCAACTTCACTTCTATAGTCAAACTGGTACAAATGAAACCCCTATGGAAAAAGAAGGCTAACCTCAACCACTCCTTCCTCTCTAACAACTCGACTTATCCTCTGTCTTTGACACAGTTAACCATTCTCTTCTTCGTCAGATTTTCCACAATCTTGGTTTTCCACAATCAAGCTGCTTCTTGGCTTTCCTCCTATCTCTCACAACTTTACTCTTTTGTGTCTTATTGCAACTTCATCTCCTCTACAATCCCTCTGTCTGTGGGTGTTCCTCAAGGCTCTGTTCTGGGTCCGCTACTTTTCTCTCTGTGTCACAACATGCCTTACCTCAGTTCCAGTGTCGCTTAGCTGGTCACTGCTGTGTTCCTGGGGCTGGCAATCACGCCCTGGCGTCATTTACTGAGTCTCTCCTGGATTGCAGTCTGGCCGCGTCTGGTGCCCTCAGCGGTCATCTGTGTCCTTTTCCCAAGTGGTGCAGATGATTCAGGTGATGCGGGTTTGGCCGCAAGTTTTGACTCATCTCTCGGTCTTTAGTAAAGTGACGCAGGTGTCATTTTTATACCTTGGGACTCGGGAGACTCCACCTTCCTACTTCCTGGCTGGGTATAAGAGGGCTCTAGACACTAGTTCAGTTGCCTTTTCTTTGGTGTCTGATGCAGTTGTGTATTCTGCTTGTGCGCTCCGTGTATGACCTAGGCTTGTCTGACCATCCAATCTGGTGCTGACCTGTTGCTCTGTCTGACTATTCTCTCTGTGTTGCCCCCTGGCATAGTAGATATCCAATCGGGTGCAGACCTGTGGCTCTGGATGACTACTCGCTCAGTGTATGAGCTAGGCTTTGTCTGACCATCCATTCTGGTGCTGACCTGGGGCTCTGTCCTACTCTCCGGCCAGTGTTGCCCCTGGCATAGTTGGATAACCTATCTGGTGCAGACCTGTGGCTCTGGCTGACTTCCCACTGTGGTACTAACCCCTGACTTGTCCAATTAACCGCTTGATCTCGAACGTTGGCTCTGGCTTACTATCTGCTCTGTCTTACCTCAGGTGGTCTCTACCAAGTATACTTATTGCAGGCGTGAGTCAGTGAAAGTCCCTTGTTGTCTTATCCTGTGGGAGATCTCTAGGTCCACTTATCTGACTACAGGCATGAGTCAGTGAGAGTCTCCCTTGTTGCCTTTTCCTGTGTGGGACAGCTCTGGTGCCCAGCATCTGTGGTGGCATTGATCGTTTACTCTGAGACTACCATAGGCCGTGTGCCTAGTCTCTAGCAGAGAGGTTTCCTGGAAATGGCCTCCTATTTCTGGTATGATTTGAGGGCTTCTCCAGTCACCCTCTGAGCCTTTCTGTCATTATTGCTCCTATTTTATTATTACTGTATAATAAAGGTGGTTTTACTAAATACTGTACTGACTCCTGGTTTATTCTTGAGTAACCGTGACACTCTGTACAATCTTTCATTGGGTGAACTTATCAATTCATTTGGCTTCAAGTATCACCTATATGCTGAAGATATTAAAAATGTACATGTCCACTCCTGATCCTTCTCCTCAAATGCAGTTACAAATTTCAGACTGCCTCTTGGAAATATCCTCCTGGGTGGCCCACCATTATCTGAAGATAAACATATCCAAAACAGAACTTCTCATACATATTTATTTAATATATGTGGCCTGGAATACAGGAACTACACTAACACTCTGATAGGGTGTGAAGATGTACTTTGTGGTGTCACAGGCCTAGAGTACTGAAAATATCCAGTGCGATCAAACATATTGTAAGGCAAGGGAAGCCTCTATTAAATGTGAGTGAATACAAGGTGGGGAAGAGGGTATCTATACAGTATCACTAATTTCTACCCTTAGAGGGTGGTCTTTGTGCTATTCCTTCTCTTTTTTTTGTCCAGTTTTTTTGCATAGTGACGTGGATGGTGAACTGTGAGGCCCGCAAGGAACAGCAGCATCCTGTACCTCTGAAAACAGACAAGGAATTACTCCATGCAAGCACTCAACGAAACACACACTTTGTTCCCTCTAAGATCTTGCCCAACACCCAGCTTCACCACTACTGTTGTGGGAATTGACATTGATCCAGTCAGAGTAGCACACTGCCTTGGGACCATATTGGATTCCTGCCTTTCCTTCTTCCCTCACATTAACTCCATGGCTAGAAGATGTTGCTACTTTTGCAGTAACATTGCTAAAATCTGCCCATTCCTCTCCCAAAAACAACTAAAACTCTTGTGCATGCCCTCATTCTTTCCCTCTCAGACTATTGCAATGTCCTACTGACTGCTCTCCCAGCTTCCCATGTTCCCCCTATGCAATCTGTCTTCAGCTTTCCCCAAAAACTTAACCTGCTTACGTAATTCTTAGACACCTGATATGGCTCCTTTATCAGCTAAGCATCACATACAAAATCCTTCTTCTTACCTTTAATGCTCTCCATACTGCTGCCTCCCCTTTGCATCTCTTGCCTCATCTCCTCTTATGTTACTGGTAGTCTTCTTTCGCTCAGCAATCAATGACACCATCCACACCCTCTGCCCTCTCTCTGTCTCAAACCTTTTTCCTACATATGGAACTCTATACCTCTCTCTCTAAGTCTAGAACAATCCTCCTCTGTCTTTAAGTCTACCCTAAAAGCTGATCTTCTGGAGTACTAGGAACATGCACTACCTTCTGGCAAATTCAGCATTTGAACTCACAGCACTTGACACCATCAACCTGTAGTCTGTCTCCTATTACCATTTACACTGTAAGCTCCTTGGGGTATATACCTCTCTCCTGTTGTTTCTATGACTATCAAAATTATTTATCCCCATTTATTTATTGTAACATACTACTATTGTAAGATAAACATACATACAAAACAGTGTTTCTAATATTTTTTGAAGATAGGGCAAGTTAGCTTCCTTCCTAAACTATCAAGGACCACTTTTAAAGTCCAAGCCATTTATGTCTGTAGAAACAAAGGGCCACAAAAGCATTTTAGGGACTGGTACTGGAATTGTCTAGGACCAGCACAGGTTCAAGAACAGGGGGATGAGAAACACTTGGTTAATGTGCATAGCCTATTCCAGTTTTTTAAAAGAAAACCCAACATATCTGTCTTCATGAACATGGCATCCAGGACTGATTAAAGTGGTTATCTCTTGAACACAGGCACAAGAGCAAAATTAATTGGGTCATTAGGATTTTCTGCCCACAATACATTAAATGTTATAGAATATTATTAGAATGTATTACTTCACTTCTACAGTATATAATGTATCAGACTGTGATTAGTCAGATTCTCAGTTGTTTTCTTATAGTCATCTGTGTTCAAGCATGGAAATCCTCAAGTCCTGGTCTGTTAGTGGGCTCTAAGGGCACGGGTTAGAGATCTGGGAACCGATCTAAACTGACTCACTCATCTCTAGTTGCTATCCCTGTTCTGTACATCCCAAAGATAAAGATCCTTCTAATACAGTACTCTGTGTAAGACACTTTTGCTTCTTGTAGAATGTACCATTTAATTATGCATATTTCTGGTATTCCCTGCAGTCTACAAACATTTCTGTAATGTGTCTGCACTAATTTAGCCATCATGATATAATAATAATAAAGAGAACAAGGGTTGTTATGGATTTTAAGGGCAGTGTTCTTATAAATGTATTTACCAATTAAAAGTGCATAATAACTTGCCTGCTTTGTCATTTTCAACCATGTTTTAGCAGTAGAGTTTGTGTATGTTAGCAGCATCCACAAAGTAATTAGGCATGTTGATACTTATGGTTTGGGGACAAATTATACCTATTATAATGAAAAAAAAATCATGGAAATTTCTGACATAGGCAAAAAACATAGACAAATGTATAAAAGGGCAAAAAGCTGCAAGTGTTAAAGAAAGAGCAATGTTTTATTTTAACTTTTATTCATGTGTTGAATTATTTGATCATTCATTTATAAAGTGCATGGATATATTTCAGCATTGTACAATCATGGAACTAATTACAAATCAATAGAAGCACATGATGACACACTTAACAGATGTATATAAATTGTGGTGAGGGTCCTGATTCTGTCTACCAGGTAGGGTGGAAAAGGTCAGAGAAATACCTACATTCTCTTGTTGATATATCATGAGGTATTTGATTTATATGTAAGTAAAATAACAATTAAATGGTACTTACAATGAACAGATACCAAACAGTACTCCATTAGCCACTTTAGCTCTCCATTTCTTCTCTAATATCTTTAGTGCACACCTCTGATATATATGCACAGATAATAAAATTATACAAAGACCATCTAAGTGCAGTAGCATTTTCTTCATTTTTTGTAGAAACACCAAATCCCCATGTGTTCATGTAACCTACATATCTTAGAGGCAAGGCTAACCTTTTTTTGTCAGTAATACTAGATAACCCCCAGCCTGGTTCTTTGTCAGCTCCCTCCTCTCCTTTCTTCTCCCTCTGACAATCAATTTTCTAGTCCTCTGTCCCAAAAACCTCACTCCTTCTGGCTATAGTTCTTGACTCCAGATTAGGGCAACAGTCCATGTTTTTTTATCTAAGTTAACATGGACCTCAATGGACTACTAAGATGAGGGTTAGAGGGCTTGGTGAGGGTTCACTGAGAATATAAGTTATAAATACATAACACTGCTTTATTAAAATGCAAATATTAACTAACATGTGGCCCTGACCCTATACAAAGTCCATTTTTCTCCATCAAGCAATTTTAAATACAATTATATGCCTGCATGTCATGGACATCTGCCAATCTGACATATCCTCCATAATACCACAGAAGACATAACATCATATCCACTTTTAGAAGAAACCCAAAGTCTCATTTGTCTTAACACCACCACTCTAGTGTTGTCCTTTATCTCTCCTTAATTTTGCAGATATTTCTTTTTTATTTTCAGGCTCCCCTTCCAAAATGTAAACAATGTGTAATATTACAAAAGTTATTATGCATGATTATCCCCATCATATGCCAACCTTTTTATGGGTTGATGAGTGAAGTCTCACATTTTTGGAGATAGTAATCCTCATAGAGATGATATTGTTTATTTTAGGCTATTGAAAATGGTTTAATGATTTGTAGTGGTGATGTCACCTTTCTTATCAGATTGTATTTTTAGATCTAAATATTGTTTCTCCACCTAAAGGTGGGAAAATCAAAACTAGCATCTAAGAAAACCTACCTCTTCAAATATACTGCTGTGAGCTAACAGTTGTTATCCTGACACTTTATTCATAGTGCACATGTGGGACAATTTTTAAGACCTAAACATAATTGTTCTTTTCAAGATCTTTTTGATGACGCATGCAGTGAGGTAAATTTGTAGAATGGGAATATCCATTATGTATGCTTGGTAGAGCTGAAACCATAAATAGAAATAGGTCTTGTGGAGATCTTCTTACTTGGGGTGGGCGAAAGTTGCCTCCCATGAGAAATCCTGTGAAAACCATGTTATCGTCTGCTTTTTTGAGGGAAAATATGCTTTTAAACCAGTGGTTAAAATGTTTGTGGTTTACACTCATTGGTCAAAATTCTTTGCCAATTTTGCCAATTTGCCAATGGCTAGAAAGTTTAAAACTAATAAAAGGAGTAACTTGAAGGACCCTTATGTGTCCACTGAGTCTGAGGGGGAAGAGGAAGTGAGCACAACTGTACCAATGCTGTCCATTCCCCCTAAATCACCCCTAGGGATCTTGGGGAATTTAATGGGAAGAGAGGAAGATAAAGGTAGTACAAGTGAGAGCAGGACAGGTCAGCTGCCTGTGCCTGCTGTAAGACGTGCTGCCACTGCTGCCACCATTGCTGTATCTGCTTCCACCATTGCTATACCTGCTATAACTGCTGTCAGACATACTGCCTATGCTACTGCTAACACTATTGCTTTGCCTGCTCTCATACATGCTGTCCCTGCTGCTCCAGTGCTGTAACTGCTGCCAGTGCAGAAATTGCTGCCACCAGTACTGTGCATGCTGTCATATGTGCTACCACTGCTGCCATCAGTGCTGTGCCTGCTGCCAGTGCTGAACCTGCTGCCACTAGTGCTGAACCTGCTGCTAGTGTGTCTTGTAATACTCAGGAGGGGGGGGTGAAGGTGAAGATGATGCCAAGTGGGACAGCAGGGGACTCTAAATCACACTTGCCATCCCCAAGCAGTCCTGCCAGAGCTAGTACTAAGAAGGTCCAGAAACTTTTTTAGTGTTAGGAGTGAAGGAGGGGGTAATCAATATACTCATATTACTAGTGACTGTGAGGAGAAAGACTCTGCGGCTGAACTTGATGTGGCTGTTGTTAGTAGTAGTAGTAGCAGTAATGATGAAGCAGGTGAAGCAGCAGCTGGGACTAGTGTTAGGGGAGTGGTAGGGGAAGCATTTGAGAGCATCCAGACTAGCTGTCAAGGGAGCCTACACCATTCCTCTGGCACTGGGAGCCCCCTTCCTTTCAATACAGTGTCCAAGTGGAACATGATCCTGAAGAGGCCAGAACTGGTGTTGGGAGAGAGCAAGAACAGAATTAATACCACCACCAGAAGGAGCACAGATCAGTTGTATGTGCCTCCTGCTACTGCTGACAGTCTGCTTTCTTCTTGTCACCAAGAAATGACAAGTGTGACATTAGGGGAGCCTCTGTCACATTGCTTTCCACCTCCTCCAAGCAGCAGTGAGATGTCTGTAATAGGCAGCAGCATGTAGGGACTAGTGGTTGTGGTGGTGATGATGATGATGGAGAAGCTGGGGTGGAAGAGACATTGATGGCCTTTGTAGAAGAAACTGAGAAGGAATGGGAGACAGGGATGAAGATAGGCATGACCACCACAACTAGCAGTGAGCTTTTGGAATTTGCAGAGTTTGCAACTGCTCTAATTCCTGCTGCTGCTGAGATGCAAGAGCAGTAAGATGCTGAGAAGCAAGCTAGTGTGCCACAGACCACCATGGACACAGTGGGAATGGAGTCAAAAAGTGATGCAGAACTAGGACAGGTTCCACTTGCCAGCACCAGCAATATTCCTGGTCCTAGTTACAGTGCTGATTCTGAGGCAGTAGCAGCAACAGCAACAACATCATCCACTGCCACAGACAGTGAAGGGGAATGTGGAGGAGAAGAAAGAGGCCATTCTTCCTCACCTGTTCCCTATCACTCCCCCTGAAGTCATGGGTGTGGGACTATTTTTCTCTTGGACCTGGCTAGGCTGACGTTCCTGCTCCGTGATTGACCCAGCTTGTCTGACGTTCCTGCCTCCGTGATTGACCCAGCCTGGCTGAGGTTCCTGCTCCGTGACCTGATTCCGGCTATCCTGACTTCCGAGAGTGTACCAGCTGCGAATCTGATCCTATGTAGCTTGTGCAGACTGAACATTCTGTTAACTTTTGCAGAGCCTGTTGCCTCCGTTATACTGAGCATTTCCATTAAACATTGGCTGAGCACTGTTGCCTCTGTTATACTGAGCTTTCCATTAAACACTGGCTGAGCACTGTTGCCTCCGTTATACTGAGCCTTTCCGTTAAACACTGGCTGAGCACTGTTGCCTCCGTTATACTGAGCCTGTCCGTTAAACACTTGCTGAGCACTGTCGCCTCCGTTATACTGATCCTCTCAGTTTACATTTGCAGAGCATTGCAGCCTACGTTATACCGAGCTTCCTGGTTACACTTGTAGAGCATTGTGGCCTCTGTAACACTGTGCTTCCGCTTAACCCTTTACCACACAGTGAATCAGTTACTGCAACAGGTGGTACTATTGGGCGATTCCATCAGCTCTCACAGTGTACTGGGTTACGTTACCGCACCGGAAGGGTGCTAGTGGCTCTGGTTCCATTCTACTCTCGCAGTGTACTGAGGTCCTTTTTCCACACCGGGAGGGTGCTATTGGCTCTGGTTCCATTTGGCTCTAGCAGTGTTTGTAATTCCATTACCGCACCGGAAGAGTGCTAATTGCTCTGGTCCTTCAGCTCTAGCAGTGTGCATTGCCTCTGTTACAGCACAGCATGGGTGCCACGGCTCAACAGTAGTGCTAGCTCTTGCAGAGTGTTGGTATCCTCTCTCCTTGCCTGTCCAGAGAGTGTGTCAGTTCTGCCTCACTGCTAAGGTGCTTCTACATCTTGCACCTCAGTCTCTTGCTACTCTTACCATCTACTGGGCTTTGTCCAACACACCACAACAGAGACTGACTACCTGCCTAGAACTTTAACCCACTGGCTACTGTACTTCTGTATTATGCCTGTCCTGTGACAGTATTTTGTTTTGCTTATATACTGGGCCTGAGAGGGCATACATATTCCTGTATATCATTTACCTGTGTTCCTAACTAGCCTGTAGTGGGCAGTGTTCCTTGTCTTTTAATAAAACTGTGTTTTATTCTAACCTCTTGGTCTGAGTGTCCTACAAAACCGTTACATGAGGGCCATGACCTCAGACAGTAAAGGTGAAGTTAATACACAGAATATCCATTGGAGGATTGATATGCATGAGCAGTGCTTGGACCAGTTGGCACTGGCCTTGCAGACCTTACTGGAATGTACGGTACACCTTGACAAACCTAATCAGAATCCAGTGGTCCCCCCAGTTTCTACACCGCATAGTCATTCTGTAGGTCCCGTTGCACCTACTAGAGGCCTAACGGTGGTGCCGCCGTTACCATTGAGATATGATGGCTAACCTACCCTATGCAGGGGGTTTATCAATCGATTAGAAATATTCTTGGAACTGACACCTCATGCTTTTCCTAATGACCGGAGCAAGGTTGGGTTCATGATATCCTTGTTAAGGGGCAAAGCTCTGGCATGGGCTAATCCGCTGTGGGAGAATGCCAAACCCTGCACTTAGAACTTTAGTGAGTTCGTAAGAAAGTTCCACAGAGTGTTTGAAGTCCCTGGTAGAGCCGCCTCTGCTGCCAAAAGATTGATGGAAATGCAAATGGGCGATCGCAAGGTGGGCGATTATGCCATAGAATTTCGGACACTGACAGCAGAGGTGGGATGGAATAATGAGGCATTAGTGGCAGCTTTTGCCCAAGGGTTGTCTGACTCCATCAAAGATGAAATAGCTGCCAGAGATGTACTCAGTGACTTTGACGAATACATCGATTATGTCATGCTTATTGACTCTGGTATTCGTGAAAGACGCATGGCTAGAAGGGCGAGATCCAGAAGCTATGGGCATGGCAGTCCTTTAAACCCACCCTCACCTCCCATTCCTCCTGACCGGTCACCCGAACCTAGTGAACCAATGCAGCTCGGGTTCACCAGACTCACATAGGAGGAACGGGCACACAGTAAAAGGCAGGGTTTATGCTTATATTGTGGCAAAGCTGGGCACTTACTACGCACCAGTCCGGTACAGCTGGGAAACGGACGCGCATAGGGTACCTTGGGGGACAGGCCCTAGGTGGTGTACAGCAGTCCCCAGACTCATGTACACAGAAACCCACCATCCAGGTGGTATTTTCCTGGGCTGATCAGGCTGTGGAAGTGTTTGCTCTGGTAGACTCTGGTGCAGCAGGGTACTTCATGGATGGTTCTTTTGCCGAACTGCACAAGATTCCTTTGGTCAAAAGGGACACTCCCTTAGCCATTGAAGCTATTGATGGTAGACCTTTGGAACCTGCATTTATCACTATGGAAACGATTCATATTATGATGTCTATTGGGGCTCTCCACAAGGAGGAAATACATTTCCAAATAATTTGTTCCCCTCATCATGCGGTCATTCTGGGGTTCCCATGGCTGCTATTGCATAATCCCCAGTTTGACTGGCAGAGATGTGAGGTCAGATCATGGTCTGAATACTGTATTAAACACTGTTTGTCGCACCCTGTCAAGATTTTGTGTACCTCTCCCTCAGTGCCAGCTGAATATGGTGAATTCACTGACGTATTCAGTAAGGGAGAGGCTAGCGCATTGCCTCAGCGCAGACCGTATGATTGCGCTATTGATTTGCCTCCGGGCGTGGTGCCTCCCAGGGGTCGTACGTACCCTTTGTCATGCGATGAGAACAAGGCTATGGAGGACTACATTGAGGATGCCCTCAAGAGGGGAATCATACGCAAGTCTACCTCAACGGCTGGTGCCGGTTTCTTTTTTGTGAAAAAGAAAAATGGCGAACTAAGACCATGTATTGATTACCGTGGACTGAATAAACTCATGTTTAAGAATGCCTATCCCATACCACTTATTACAGAGTTATTTGACAGGTTGAAGGGCTCTTCTATCTTTACGAAACTTGATCTACGGGCCGCATATAACCTGATCAGAATTAAGGCTGGGGATGAGTGGAAAACGGCATTCAACACTAGGTCGGGCATTATGAATACCTAGTAATGCCATTTGGTCTATGTAATGCACCCGCGGTATTTCAAGAACTTATCAATGACATCCTCCGTGACATGCTTCAGTCTTGTGTGGTCGTATACCTCGATGATATATTGATTCACTCTGCTAACCTAACCCAGAACATCAAGGATGTGTCTGAAGTTTTGCTCCGCTTACGCAAGAATAAACTGTTCTGTAAATTAGAAAAATGTGAGTTTCACAGGTCCAAAGTGCCCTTCCTGGGGTTTCTGACATCTAAGAATGGCATTGCCATGGACCAGGAGAAACTGGCTGCAGTCCTACAGTGGCCACTTCCCAAAGGATTAAAAGCTATCCAACGCTTTTTGGGCTTTGCCAATTATTATAGAAAATTTATCCAGAATTTCTCCACAATTGTTAAACCTCTGTCTGACCTCACACATAAGGGAGCTAATCCCTCTCAATGGTCCGAGGCAGTTGAAAACGCTTTTGAGACTTTGAAATCTGCTTTTGCATCTGCTCCTATACTGTCCCACTCCAATCCCACCCTGCCATTTGCCTTGGAGGTCGATGCCTCCGAAATCGGGGTAGGGGCAGTACTTTCCCAGGGCCCTGTTGGAGGTGGCACCCTGAGACCTTGTGGGTTCTTGTCTAAAAAACTCTCTAGTGCCCAAAGCCATTATGAAATTGGTGACAGAGAACTCTTGTCTATTATTCTTGCATTAAAAGAATGGCGTCACCTACTGGAGGGCACCAGAACCCCGGTGTTAATCCTAACTGACCATAAAAATTTGAAAAATATCTCTCTGAAGCAAAACTGCTGTCCTCCCGCCAGGCTAGGTGGGCATTGTTCCTTTCTCAATTTAATTTTGTAGTATCCTACCTACCAGGCTCAAAGAATGTTAGGGCAGATGCCCTGTCCAGACAATTCGGGCCAGACATTGAGAGGGATGAGGAGCCTGTACCTATTATTCAGCCGTATCGGATCCTGGCTACAGTGCGTACTAGTATCACTTCTCCACTGGGGGAAGAAATCTTGGCATCTCAAGCGAGGGCTCCCCCAGAAACCCCAGTTGGCAAGTGTTTTGTGGATGAGCCATTCCGTACCCATTTGCTGGAGACATATCACTCTTCTAAGGCGGCTGGGCACATTGGGAGGGATCAATTAATATGGTATCTCTCACAGGTATTGTGGTGGCCCTCCCTTAGAACTGATTGCTCCGCTTTCACTGCAGCCTGTGCTACCAGTGCTCGTGCCAAGACCCCCAGACACCTCTGAGTGGGCCTACTCCAACCTGTGCCTAATGGCAAACACCCATGGTCCCACATATTCATTGATTTCTTGGGAGAGTTGCCAGTGTCTAGGGGGTACACATTTATCTTAATGGTGGTCGACAGGTTTTCCAAGATGGCTCATTTCGTGCCCTTCTCTGGCCTTCCTTCGGCCCAGGAATTGGCAGTAGTTTTTGCCAGAGAAGTGTTCCGCTTGCATGGGGTTCCCAGAGTGGTGGTATCGGACCGAGGGAGCCAGTTTGTGTCCAGATTCTGGAGGGCATTCTGTAGCCAGATGGGCATCCAATTGTCCTTTTCCTCTGCCTACCATCCCCAGACCAATAGGGCCGCTGAGCGTGTCAATCAGGGACTGGAACAGTTCCTGCGCTGCTTTGTGACCGATCATCATGACAATTGGGCTGACCTGTTGCCATGGGCGGAGTTTGCCAGGAATTGTGCAGTTAATTCATCGTCCGGGAGCTTCCCGTTCCTTATCAATTACAGGTTTCAGCCGTGCCTGCTCCCGGACTCATTTCGGTTGCAGCAGATTCCAGCTCTGGACGAGCATATTGAGCAGCTCCGCTCCACCTGGGCACAGGTTCAGAGGACCCTCAGCCAGTCATTCCAGTGACATCAGCGACATGCCAATCGTAGATGGCTGCCAGCGTTCTCCTTCCAGGTGGGGACAGGGTATGGCTCTCCTCCAGAAATCTCAATTTGCGAGTGCCTTCTAATAATTTGGCTCCCCGGTTCATTGGTCCGTTCAAGGTAATCTGCAAGGTTAACCCTGTCTCGTACGTACTGGATCTCCCAGCACCTATGCGCATTCATAACGTGTTCCATGTGTCTCTGTTAAAACCCTTGGTATGCAACTGCTATACTACCACTCCGGTGGTTCCTGGGCCGGTGGACATTCAAGGCCAAGAGGAGTACGAAGTTCAGAGTATTATTGATTCTAGAAGATTTAGAGTGAAATTGCAAAATTTGGTCCATTGGAAGGGCTATTGCCCTGAGGAACGTTCTTGGGTCGATCAGAAGGACCTCCATGCCCAGAGATTGTTGCGCAATTTCCACTCTAAATATCCCCAGAAACCTAGACCCTCTGGCAGGAGAGGGGGTCTTTGAGAGGGGTGTACTATTACAGTTCCCATGATCTTTCTGTCACTCCATGCTGTGGTGCGCTTCCATTGGCCGAGCTTGTTCGGCCCGCCCAGTTTGGCCTTCATACACTGGGCCTCTGGCACCTGTCAGGTGCCCTTTTGTGGTGTTCCTGTACCAGTGCTACTGTTGCTGTGTTCCTACGTTCCTGTGTACCAATTTGGCCCATTTGACTACTCTCATTGGTTCCTGCCTCCGTGATTGACCCGGCCTGACTGACGTTCCTGCTCCGTGATTGACCCAGCTTGGCTGATGTTCCTGCTCCGTGTTTGACCCGGCTTGTCTGACGTTCCTGCCTCCGTAATTGACCCAGCCTGGCTGAGGTTCCTGCTCCGTGACCTGATTCCGGCTATCCTGACTTCCGAGAGTGTACCAGCTGCGATCCTGATCCTGTGTCGCTTGGCGACATTCTGAACTTTCACAGCAGTGTGTTGTGCAGACTGAAAATTCTGTTAACTCTTGCAAAGCCTGTTGCCTCCGTTATACTGAGCCTTTCCGTTAAACATTGGCTGAGCACTGTTGCCTCCGTTATACTGAGCCTTTCCATTAAACACTGGCTGAGCACTGTTGCCTCTGTTATACTGAGCCTGTCCGTTAAACTCTTGCTGAGCACTGTCGCCTCCATTATACTGAGCCTCTCGGTTTACACTTGCAGAGCATTGCAGCCTACATTATACCGAGCTTCCTGGTTACACTTGTAGAGCATTGTGGCCTCCGTTACACTGTGCTTCCGCTTAACCCTTTACCATTCAGTGAATCAGTTACTGCACCAGGTGGTGCTATTGGGCAATTTCATCAGCTCTCACAGTGTACTGGGTTACGTTACCGCACCGGAAGGGTGCTAGTGGCTCTGGTTCCATTCTACTCTCGCAGTGTACTGAGGTCCGTTACCGCACCGGTAGGGTGCTATTGGCTTTGGTTCCATTCGGCTCTAGCAGTGTTTGTAATTCTGTTATCACACTGGAAGAGTGCTAATGGTTCTGGTCCCTCAGCTCTAGCAGTGTGCATTGCCTCCGTTACGGCACAACAGTAGTGCTAGCTCTTGCAGTGTGTTGGTATCCTCTCTCCTTGCCTGTCCAGAGAGTGTGTTATTTCTGCCTCACTGCTAAGGTGCTTCTACATCTTGCACCTCAGTCTCTTGCTACTCTTACCATCTACTGGGCGTTGACCAACACACCACAACAGAGACTGATACCTGCCTAGAACTTTAACCCACTGGCTACTGTACTTCTGTATTATGCCTGTCCTGTGACAGTATTTTGTTTTGCTTATATACTGGGCCTGAGAGGGCATACATATTCCTGTATATCATTTACCTGTGTTCCTAACTAGCCTGGCAGTGTTCCTTGTCTTTTAATAAAACTGTGTTTTATTCTAACCTCCTGGTCTGAGTGTCCTACAGAACCGTTACACTCCCTGATATCACACATGAAACACAGACACCATTACATTTATGCCAAACATCTTAAAGCCAAACACCCACCACAGAAATCAAGCACCACTGTTGCTGTGCCCCCTGACTCTCCAGAAAGGCAACATTAGGTGAGGCAGAGATCACAGAGGAGGAAGAGTAGAGAAACCCAGGCAGAGACTGGAATTTCCATGACTAGTGAAACAGCTAGCTCACCATCACCATCACTTTCTTCCTCTAGGGTAACAACATCTTCTGCCGATCTACCTCGTTCCTTGTTACCACTGCCAAATGATAGCCACTCTATTGATGTTAGGATGTGGCAGTTTGTGTCCACCCATTGCACTGACAACACATGCCAGTGTGGTGGAGGAGAATCACAAGCAGGGCATCAAGCAGCGTCTGAGGAGATTCCATGCCACAGAATATGCTACGATGATGGCAGGGAGGGTTCATCATTTACTATTAAACTGTCAGCAAGTTGTCATGTGTCCTTAGCGGGGTGTGGACAAGGGGTATAGTGACAGCCGCAGTATTTGGGTTGTGGTGTCGTGGTGTTTAGATACAGTTGTGCCCCCAGATGTTATTTGCCACACACACACACTGTGCACATTTCAGTTGCTGATAAGAGGCACAGTTCCTGCTCTCAAGGGAAAAATTTCTTTTCTAATAACAACACACTTATGATTTTGGAGGAGGGGAAGGTGGAGAACAATTACTGGCCAACCTCTTCTTTACACCACATATACTGGGGGCTACTTATTGTGTGGCTACTACCTCAGACACATCACTGGAATTAGTCGTTGCAAGTGGAACCTTCATCTTCCATCACCCGTGTTACTGCTATTGTTGATCCCATTCCCTTTCAGCTGCCTAATCATCCTGCTGCTTAAACATCTCAGCAGCAGCAATAACAGCAGTTGCAAATTCCGCAGTTAAGGATTCAGACTCAGGAGGAGGACATTTGACACTGGCCAACATGACCTGCTGGCACTGGGCCAGTAGGGCATTTTCTTTTTCAGGGCTTGTGCCTTAAAAAAAACAACATAGTCCGGGGGGGGGTTGTTTCTAACAAGCCTAAGTCCTACAAAATCAGTGTTTCCTTAGGGCTTTTGCCAAACAAACTTAAGTCCTACAAATCAATGTTTATGCAGGGCTTGGGCCTCTAAAAACATATATAGTAAATCATCCTCTATAAAATACTCTATCAAGTCAAGTATCAGGCCACCCCAGTGGCAGCTTATGTCAGGGGGTTCCTGTCTCTATCACTTTACATACAAATTTCTCATTTTATTTTATTGATTTACTTTATTATTATTAACTGTCCCCCAAATACTGGTCAAGAACTCCCCCAAAACAAATTCCCTGTTCAACTAATTAATTCCCCAGATTCCACCCACCAACACAGGCACACTTCACAGACTCCTTTTATACCATGTCTTGTCTTATGTGGGTTTTTTTGTTGTAATTAAGATTCATTTTTTATTAACTGCTCCCCAATTCCAGTAAACAACACCCCCAGAAAAACATTCCCAGTTCAACTGATACTTTCCCCATACACCACCAACACAGGCACCCTCATTCCCCTTTTATACAATGCTTTTGGGAAATAAAATAATATTTGTGTTGTATGTAAATTCAATGTTCCCTGTAATTTTAATGGAATGACCTAGGTGAAAAAAGTGAAAAATCAACACTTTTAGCTGGAAATTAATCGCAAAGTGGGAAGTGCCATTATTATCCAATTTCAGTTTGAGGCAAAATTTTTCACCCATTCCTACTTCTTACAACTTCTCAACGTGGACAATGAAATTTCAGTGATAAAGTTATTTTAGTACATTGTACAGAAAGGAATATAACAGCATTATTGGAAAAAAAAATCTTCCGGTTTTAATGGGAGATAGAAATTTGCAATCCATTCTGGAGAAAGGTTGCAAGTTTGTTTCAGAAGGCTCCTATTTTAGCTAACAGATTGTCTTCTAGCTTGGTGGAATCGCTATTGTGAGCAATGGATCAGAAGGTAAAGTCTTTTACAGTGGGAAGTAGTAGTTGCCAAATATTAAGTAATCTATGCCGGGAGAGAAGAACTCAAAGTTGCTTAGAAGAACAGCCCCTCACACTGGACTAATCCATTTGAAGATCAGAAACCATGTTAAAGTCCCTGCAAAGTTGTCCCTGTTGTGGACCTGATCAATACAGTTTCTGGAAGAATCAAAAGCCTATCCCCTACATGAGGGGATCTGAGTCTGGACAATTGTGTTTCCTGAAAAAAAGGTAATTTGAGTACCAGTATACTTATACAGAGCCTAGTAGTAATGACACCCTTTACGTCAAGAAAATACAGGTCATCATGGACATTCCTGAGAAGTAGTAGTGTTTATACACTGAAAGGAAAGTGAAATTATATAGAAAAGGAAGGGGTGAGTGAGGAAAAATACACTCACAAACACACCCAGCACAAAATTTAGGACCAACAAATAACACCCAGGAAAGTCCTCCATCCACACCGGAGAAAAAGAAGATGAGATCCCTAGGAAAGTTTCTAAATCACCTGGCCAGGAAAAATGGGTCTGGCCCAATTTAAATGTCCAGGAGTTGCCCAATTCCTTCCAAAAAGGGAACCAGGAAGGATGCAAAGCAAGACAAAAAGAAGTCCCAAAAAATCCATTGAAAAGGTATTGGGTTACAAAAGGGACTATAAAGTTTTAACATAGTAAATCTCATAAAACATAAACCCTGCTAACAATGTGCTAGCAGTGTGGAGCATCTGGGAACATAAGTAAGTGGTTGGAGCTCTATAAGAAGAAGCATAAGAGAGGCATCAAGTGGTAAAATAAGGAAAAAGCTAGAGATACATTACAAGTGTAATGAACTATAAATGGGACTGTTTAATCAACACATATGCCATGACTGGTAGGTGAATAAAAAAGGGAAGGGTGAGGGGAGATCTACATACAAATGGAAATGTTCAGTATTCCCCACATGCACTCTCAAGATGAGAGTATACTGACTGAGGAAGGAGCCTTAACCCCATTCAAGTGCAAGGAGAACACCCAAAGCAAGCAATGAATTAACAGTGAAAAGTACAGAACGATATAAAGTGTTCGAGAAAAATATAACATTAATGTGATATTACAGCAAGGTGACTTAATGAGTAAGGGCATATAGTAATGATCGAAATAGGGGATGCCACATTCCACAAAGAAGGGAGATCAGAAGTCTCCAGGGTCCGTTTGTTATATAGCAGTCCTTGGGATTGTGGATAGTGCTAAGGATGGTAAAAATGAAGAGGTACTTAGAGCTTTGTCAGAGGAAATAGAAGAATCCTGAGTCTGTGGTGGCAACACATCAGAATGAGGGATAGCAAGTTATTGTTTTGTATTGAGAGATGGTATTTGATCTAGATTCTTGGCTGTGTATGGTCCCATTGTCTGTCACAATCAGACAAAAAGGGAAGCCCTGTTTTTAATGTTATGCAGTGATCCCTAAAGGCATCCGTAATTGGCTTAAGAAATTTGCACTTATGTAACATAACAGATGAAAGATCAGCAAAGATGTGATGAAGTATGCCATAAATAGTTGGAGAGTGGTCTCCGGCTGTTTTGAGAATTGATTTCTTAATGGACAAATAATGCAATCTTGTAAGATGATGTCTGTCAGTTTATCTCTAGGTGTAAGTTTGGACCATAAAGCTTCATGACCACAGTCTAGCACAAACTCAGCTGGGTCTTTATCTGGTAGCAGCATAGAAAATAATTTGTGTAAGAAATCTTACATGTGAATGAATTTAGGTACATCATGAATTCTTAAGCTATTACATCTAGACTTATTATCTAAGTTCTCTTGAGCTTCTTGTATAAAGAAAACCAGTACTTTAACATCATCAGTCTTCCCATTGAGTGCTTTGAGTCTTTCTGCTGAGAGACCTTGACTGTGTTCAATAGAAGCTAATGCCAGTAAGATATCAGAGGTGGATCTCTTAAAGTCAAACAATTCTTGTTTAATAGTAAGCAGATTGTTAGAAGTCTAGCATATCCTGTTTGGTACATGGTGATTTCATTGTCACGGTTTGTTACTGCTTGTAAAAGAACACTCAGACAGTTAGGTAAGGTTAAAAGCTTTATTGAAAATAATGCACAAGAACCCCTCTCAGGTCCAGATAAGGTCCGTACCAAGTACTTTCCAGATCTGACACAGGTCAGGGAAAAACTGCAAATACTGAAACAGTCAGCAAATAAGTATAGTGATCTTGGACTTGTAGGCAGATTCTCAACAAGGTACAGGAACAATGATATCCTCAACAGTCCCACAACACAATAGGTGGCACAGTTGATGGGTGACTGAAGGGCAATCCCTAGAGGACTAGGTTTAACATGGGTAACACTGGCAGAGAACTGACTCTAGGAGAGTAGGGTAGACTGAAGCAACATGGGTAGGACTCTGGCAGTAACGGGACCCTAGAACGCTAGGGTTAACTGAGGCAACGCAGGCAGTAATCTGGCAGTAACGGGACCCTAGAACGCTAGGATTAACTGAGGCAACACAGGCAGTACTCTGGCAACGACTTAGCCCTAGAGCACTAGGGTTAACAGAGGCAACACAGCTTGGACTCAGGCATTGACTAGGCCCTAGCACGCTAGGGTTAAAGGAGGCAAGACGGCAGTGGTACTTATAATGACAGAACCCTATGATGCTAGGGTGAGCCAGTGAGGCAGACCGGACTCGGGCAGTGACGGGACCCTAGCATGCTAGGGTTAACTGAGACAATAGACACCAGATGCTGGCGATGTAATGACCCTAGGTCACTGGGGTTAAAGGAGGCAACACGGGCAACAATGTGGCATTGGCTAGACCCAGGTCTTATAGGGTAACCAGAGGCAACACAGACACTGGTGAGTACAGGGACTCCAACAAGCTCCCTGAGACAGCAGAAGCAGCGAGTGAGCGGGAGATAGGCACGTAACGTAACCTGTCCCGGACCGATGTTTCCCCGTATAGTATATGGAGGTAATAGACTAGTCCAGTAAGTGATGGAACTAGCAGCACCAACAAGTCGGCACACATGGACTTCACAGCCAGTCAGGAGGACCACCCACACTAGCCCAGCCAGATCAGTGTAATGGATAGTCAGCCAGTCCTAGTCAGAAACGGAATCAGATACTCAGCCACGCCGGTTCGGTACACAAGGAGTTAGTCAGCCAGTCCAGTCAGTAACGGAATCAGATACTCAGCCAAGCCAGATCGGTACACGAGGAGTTAGTCAGCCAGTCCTAGTCAGTAACGGAACTGGATACTCAGCCAAGCCAGTTCGGTACACAAGGAGTTAGCCTGCCAGTCCAGGTCAACAATGGGATCGGATCACAGGAGCGTCAGGCACAAGCGTAGTCAGGTGAGCTGGGTCATATATGGAAACAGGAAACAATAACAACTAGTCGCTAGATACGGGTACACCACGAAAGGGCACCGGTATAGTGACAGGAGGGCGTATTTAAAGGCAAGCCCTGGAGGAGCAATTACCCAGAGCCAATAAGAGCGCAGCCCGTGTAAACCAGGAAGTAAGAATGTCGCTCAAGGATCACGGGCACCATGATATTCATACTGTCTGCATATGTAGGGTGCCCTACAGAAGACATGGGGATTGGAGGGTAGTTTAAATATAAAAAATGTGGCACAAACTTAGACCTCTGATCTTATATGGCATGATATATATGGGGCCAGGTAGGCAAGGATAAATGTTTTGTCCCCTGATCTTATAGGCCAGGTAGGCAAGGATAAAAGAGGTGAGGCTTAGTAAGTAGTATAAGAAAAAGCATGGTCACTGGATGTATATAAATGGTAGGTATCCAAGACAGAATGGAATGATTCTATTATAAGTAGAATCTACATGAGAAAAGGAATGTTCCAGTAGTTAATGCACAAGGAGGTAGTGTGAGGACATGAATCTAGCAGTCTGAAACTGAAAAGGCTGGAAGTCCACAAATAGTTGTAGTGATAAAATATCAGCAAAGTCCCATAAACTGAATTATTCAAAAAGATAGCACCACCTATAAAGTATTTATAAAAGTTATTAGTAGACCAAACACCTGATGATGATAACCATAGAAGTGATAGTGACATAAAAAGAACCTTCATTACACATCAGAGTGAGCCATTATGATACCAGGCTTCTGAATACATCTTCAAGGTGAGATGAGATGATGATAGTACTAGTTTTGGTGGGGACACCAATCACTCTACAGATGCGTAGATATCTCAGTTAAAAAAATATGGACCTTACAAGATTCCAAAAGTGTCAAAGATAACAAACCAACATACATGGTAGCTCAGGCCAGGTAGGATGCACAGGAATCGAAGTGTGATGTGCTTGCTGCAATGTGGCCTATGCTTTATTCTGAACTATCAGAATAAATTCTCCACCAAAATGCTCAAGAAGCACTCCAAAATACTCAGGAAGATCATCAAATTCAGATATGGTGGGCATAGAATAACAGAAAGATTCTCTTATAGAAGCAGCAAATTATTCAGTTTCACTACTGATGAGCTAAAGATACTACACCCTCACAAGATTGCCACCAACTGGAAATTCCTGTTTGTAAACTCTTTGAAAGATCATCTGGAAAGATTGCATGAATAAACAGGCTTATTAATACACAGTCATTATCTATGTCATCATAAGTGTCAGAGATACCGAGTCCAACCCACACTTAGTCACACTCACTATTATTGATTAAGCAGCAACATTATTCAACATCCCCACTATGAGTACTTCTGCAGCTGTTTGAAATGCTGTACCACTGACAACTATTGCTAGCATTATTGCAACAGCTAACACTTCTAGTAGGAGTTGTAGTCCATCAGGAAACCCTCAGTCTATGAGTATTCAGGTACATGTTATTATCTGCTGTCTCTTTAAAATGCATATGAGCAGCAAGAGGAAAGCAGGATAAAATCTAAGCACATCCTCATTGATAACTTCTAATAGGCTGGCACAAAAGCAGGTACAATGACCACTAGGCAAAGGGGGACATAATAGTAGAATTGTATATATTTCAGGGAGTGGGAAAACATTTTCTTTTAAACAATAACACCCATGTAGCCTAACATAGGTGGAGGTGGTCTTTGAGTTAGTTGGAGGTAACAAGAAACCTCGCAACAGGCACTAATTCCACCTCCACCACAGCTATGCCTGTTGATAAAAAAATTTGTAAAACTTCTGCAGTGTTTTCTGATAACACACATTTGAATGAATTCTCAGAAAGACGTAAAAAAAACAACTATATAAAACAAAATTACTCCTGCTTTAAAGAACAGATACAATGTCCTGCATGATGGTGGTGCCAGAGTGGTACAAGCAGATTGTTGATGTTGTGGGAAAGGGGCTGTAAACAATGTATGGTAGGAGTGTTTACCTGTTCACATAAATGTGGATAAATGACTAGAGTACATATTATATTACTGCCACTGATTATTAGGTCTCTTTTTCATCAGTGGCCAACAGCAGCAGCTGGTCACTAAGAGTGTTGCCTTTGGCACTATTAGTAAAGACAAGCTGCAAGGTAGGCAATTCCAAAGCCATACTACTTTGTGTATAGACCTTTGAGAGACAATTCCACAAAAGCTGTAGATGTGTTAAACAAACTGCCGCAGTGGATTGTAACCCACTCCCTGAAAGCTGGCTTTATGTCTGCTGACAGTGACTGCAATATAATACTCTAGCTGCCTTGGGAATAGTAGATATGGTACACTGCTATGTTGATGTTCCAAATGAAATTAAGAATGTTTAATTTTGAATAATCATGTTATGTCTTTTAAATATTTCTCAATGCTCCTTGAACCTTATTATTATGATCATTAATTTATAAACTGGCAACATATTCCATGGCAGTATAAAAAAGATGGGGGATATACACAATGTAACATACATACCATACAATGTAGACAAACCAAAGCAAGTGGAGTTATATCTATATCTGTGAGAGCTTACAATCTAGAGAGGCAAGAGAAACAAGAGTAGAATGTAGGTAGTAGAATTATTCATTTCAGTAAACAGATAGGTCAGCTGGAAGGTTGACCACAGGGAACATATGGGTGGATAGAACAGAAAATTTAATGTAAGAGAGATGCCAAACAAAGGAACTAGCTACAGTTCTGTAGGACTGTATCCTGCCAATGGTGAAATTTATTTTAGCTCAAGAATGTCATACAAACAGAAGAAACATCCTTAAGCACATCATGCTGTTCTTGCCTATATGGCAGCCAAGTCATTGTATGCCAAGCATTTTTTCTCTGCACAAGAGCTAACCCTAAAAGTACATTTCACCTTTTTGGGCCTCTTCAGTGAGATGGTGCTTTCCTCTCTCTGCACCTGTGATAAGGGGGTTCACATCTGGATTCCTATTATAATCCGCAGGGAGACCAACTTCAAGGGCTGTTTGCATATGCAAATCAAACTTCAGAGATGATTAACCAGCAGCTAATCTTCAAGGGTATATGGCACTGGTCATGAAACCTGGAGATAATAATTTGCAGGAGGCTGGAATGAACCATAGACAGAGCATTGTGGTAATTGCTAAGTGAAGTGGGCTAAAGGACCTTTGATAATATCAGCAGTCATTCGTGTAACAACAGTGTGTAGGGAGAAGACAGGACAGTAAGAGAGCTGCAGGCTGATGAGGGCACAAATGGAAGGTGCATGTGGATGCCTGTCAGGGTAGATAATTTGGATCACTGTGGAACTGGTGACTATGAACCCTAAACCAGATAATTTTGGATATATTATTCCTTGGACATTGTGGGTGTTGTGAATCTGTATATGTTGCTCTGCATCACTACTAGGGCTGATGTACTAAGAAGGGGTGCAATTCTGGTGCACCTTAGGGACTAAACACAAATCCCCATTGATTTAATTGGGGATTTTTATACTAGAGAGGTTTCCATCTCATGCTTTGGAGAACCTTTTTTTGCACTGAAGGGGTTAAATGTCCAATTTAAATCAAATGGAATTTTAGTTTATGCCCAGTATTTTGCACCACAAATGTTCCAATTCTTCTTACTATATCAGGCACAGAAATTGATATGATGCAAATGGCAGATGCATGTCAGAGTACAAAGCAACGTGCCATATAAAGTAGACATGTTGGAGCAAGGTAATAGTATAGTGACTTTCATTTATACTCTTTTTAGCCTTGTACAGTCCCTATCTAATAAATATCATGACAGGTCCCCAGACAGGATAAATATTGACAAGCTAGATTTTCTTTTCTACAGTATAATGAACTGTACAGTGTAATATTGAATACAAGCTATACTGTAACATTCTTACATCAGTGTTATTCACTAATCACTAGCGCTAATACAGTAACTTTGATAATGACATAAATCCAATAGACAATCAGCCCTATGTCTCTGATATGGCTGCTTAGAAATCATGAACTAAATTAAAATAAGATTTTGCCATAATTTTTTTTTTGGATTGGAATGTCCAAAAGCATAATGCCACGTTTGAGAAATGACATTATTAGCAAAATTTGTCAAACAGCTAACGCTCTTCATTTGGTATTTATACAGAAATGTTACACCAGAATTTTTTAACATAACTTTTGGAGCTGAGAATGGAATTAATACAATGAATAATTTGCAAACCAACAGCACTAAAGGAAATGAAAAAGTAAAAAGATTACCAACATTCCATTGATTTAAATGGGGCTTTTAACCCTAGAGAGGTTTTCAATGCATTGAAAAACAATGGGTGTCATGCACTAATCCTATATAATAATTCGCTAAGTTGTGTGTAATGCCCGACATGCGCAGTAGACACTGCTGCGTGTGCGGCAGTCATGCGCAGTACAGACTGCCCGCGCCGCGGCTGATACAGAGCTGCAGCTCTGTATCAGCAGTGGCGCGGGTAGTCTCTGCTGCGCGTGACTGCCCCACGACCGGCTGCCAGAGGCACTGTGGCCCGTGTAACAGGCTGTTCAACTAGTGAGTTATAAGCTGGTGGTAAAATGTAGGGGACTCCATGATAGCACTTCTCCAGTTCCTATGTTATTCTATAGAGGATATTCAATAATATGTCCAAAATTGGATTCATCTTAATGAATTGGCTCATTAGAATAACATAGGAATTTGAGAAGAGCTGTCACTGGAGAAGTTATCTCCACTTTATCACCTTTCTTAAAGTGATAGTAATACTTGAAAACATGTAAATTTAATTCAATAGATAATTTAAAAATACATTAATTGTGCCGTTTTCGATCTAAGTCTGCAAAGTTCCCCCTTCCCTCCCTTTGTGCTGACGTCAGCTTTCAAGCTTAGAGACGGAGCTCGCAGTCCATAGACCGTCCTGAGGCTCTTAAGCAGAGCCGCGATCGTAGCAGTTACAAAGAAATACTTCATTTGAATGGTCTACAATGTGTACTTGCAAACCAGGCACACAGAGCTGATTTTTAGCCAAGACATGCCAGGTGAGTGACCCTGTATCTTTTGTCAGTTTCCAGATGCTTTTTATCAGTTACTATGTACATTTTTTGGCACTTTGTCACAAAGGCTTGTTACACTTCTTTTTTCATTATCACACACATACAGGGGAGGACTGGCAACTTGTGGCCTGGAGGGCAACTACAATCAAGAGGCCAAATTCTACTATCATTCCAGCTCACTGTCCCAGCTCACCCACTTTTATTAAATTTTAAAATTGTCATTAATCCTTTGAGTGCCAGAGGGGTATGCATACCCCTCTGGCACTCAAAGGTTTAGTGTTGTGAAGTAAGGGAATACCACAAAGCTTACAATTGAAATGGGATTACACTGGTGCAGCTACAGAGCTTACAATTTAAGTAAAGCTACACTAGTAATACTATAGAACTTATAAGAGAAATTAGTTATTTTACTAGTGTATCTTCTCTTGGATTGTAGCTCCATTTCAACTGTAAGCTCTGTGGTATCACTAGTGTAGCTACATTTGCAGCAACAAGTGGGAGTGGCCCACCAGCCCAGACATATGACTGGCCCAGGGGGCAATTGCCTACTGCCCCCCAGGCCAGCCCTCCCCTGCATACATACACACGCACACCCATATACACACAAAAAGGAACATACGTATACACAAAATAAACAAAAAAATCATACATACTTACACACACACACACACACACACACACACACACACAGAGATACACAAACATACTCAGACATACACACACACACAAGCATACTTACATACACAAAAACACATATACCATGTGTTTGAGAGATTACAATCTCCAAGGACTAATCACGTTGCGCTCAGTTGAAATTGGCTATTATTTTCTGAAGTATGAAATGAGTTATTGTGGCTAGTGTCCCGGTGATGAGATGCATGGAAATTGTGCTCTTCCAGGTAATTTTGATTCTCACATTGTCAGTCATGGGATGCAGAAAATGAATTACAGATTATACTTTCAAAATGGATTCCTTTTCAGCAATACCAACTGCATGTAAATATTGTGCTTCCCAGATAAAAACAACAATGATTAATGACCCCTGACATTAGAATTTTAAATGTGCTACATAATATGATGTTCTCATACTCTGCTGTACTTGAAAATGAATCAGAAATTGAAATTGGAAAAAGGGCAAAATAGCCACAGAAATTAAACAATGAAATAGAACTCACTGTGACACCGAGAGCAGAGCATAGATGTATAAATTGAAAAACATTATGATGTCAATTTATAGCATTTGTTGGTTTATATATTTCCTCCGAGAATTTGTAAATGGTATATATAAGGGACATGTAATTTTCCCCTCAACTGAGCTGTACCCTTTTCCTGGAGGTTTATCACTAACTAGGACTATTAAATACGCTGTAAACCAATTTAGCCCACAAGTGGTAATATTGAATAACTATGAAATATGGGACTGTATACACAAAACAATAAAAGATAAATTCTGGAGCAGACCGTCTACACCATAGGGGACACATAAAATGTCTCATTCATTTAAATTAAGCTTTTTAACCGTTTGAATACAAGAGAGGTCTCAATGGCAGTGAGAAGCTATGCCTTAGCATTCAAGACGTCAACAGACAAAATGAAATGGGATATTTTTATTTGTTCCTTATAGTGTAGATGGTTTGCCCCCAAACTGCTCCACTTTGAACCATATTCATTAAACTAAAGTAGTGCATAGCTGACACAACCCAAATGCATCATGGGAGCAGGGTTTAAATAGTTCCCCTTGATTTAAACAGGGCTCTTGAATGTTAACGAGGTCTTCAATGCATTATGAAACAAAGTGCTAGAGATCTCCCTAACATTCAAGAGGTTAAATTCCCTTTTAATTGAATTACATATTTTATCTCCTCCACTACAGAGCAGTTGTCTTGCTTCAGATATGCACATGTTTAGCTTGATAAATAAGGCCTTTGTCTTTTTTCAGTTCCCATGTGGTCTTATGTATGAAAAAAGTGGCGTAATTGTGGGGAAAACCAGCTGCACAATAGAGGAAAAATAAAAATTCCCCAAATTCCCATTGATTTAAACATGGCCTTTTAAAGGAATAGTAATGTTTCATAATAAAAGCAGCTTTAATTAATCATCATAGTATTTGGACTTTGGAGAGTTTTATTTCAGTTCTGTCAGAGTTGTAGTTCAAGAGTAATTCAGTGACAAAGTATTCCCCTCCCGCCCCTTTTACTGATGTAACACTGCTCAGCCAGAGCAGAAGGGAGGTGCCTAGATAGATTGCAGAGAGGGACAATCTTCAATTAAGATAAGGGAAAAACCTGAAAAACTTTGCAAGGGGGGCAGGGCTTTCATTGTTCTCATATGAAGAAGATTGTCCCCTTCCGTTATCTGTCTGGTCTATGGACTGCATTCCACATCTGAGAAGAGATAGCTTACACTAGGTAAAAGGGGCAGGAGGGGGATACTTTGCTTGTGAATATCTCTCAAACCATAAAGGTTTGAGAGATAAGACTTATATCATTCTTCATGTTTTTTAAAGGCCTACAAAATAAAATAAAGATAAAACGAAGTATTACTATCCCTTTAATTCTTTGGATGCTAGATAACTAGATAGCTTTCCAATGCATTGTTTCAAAAGGTTAAAAACCAGATTTTATCTTTTCAGACTGGCCTAGTCCATTGAAATTTAAGAACGTTGGAACTGGCAGATATTACCTAATTTTAAAAATCATTTTATAAATAATACTTTCATAGAATTTGGAGAAATCTCCTCTATGCATCTCTAATCTTCTATTACAGAATTTTACCTTTGACTTGGAAATTCTGTCTGCTGAAACTCAAGATCTCCAGGGCCTTGTTTAAGAAAAAGGAGCCCTGAGGCAGGCACTCTGGATGCTCTTAGCTCTGCCCTTGGCCACCCCCACATCACATGTCCCATTCACTGTTGCCTGGTACAGAAATTTATTTTGGTCTATAGCAAACAAGAATAAAAAAGTTTTAACCCATTGTTTCTAGAGATATCTCAATGTATTGATGAACAATGTACTGGAGATTTCTCTAGCATCTAAGGCGTTAAATAACAACTTATAAAGGAGTATAATACTAGTACAGGGACATTGAAATTGCTATGGCAACATAATTCATTCAGAATATGGGTGTTTCCAGCACAGCTGAGGCACTCCCATAATGTGGAGTGCTAGGTAGTTTCCTGCACTGCCTATTGGGAAATCCTATCCTGAGGATCTCATTTTCTTTGAAAAAGCCTGCTAAGGGAACTTTTCTTGGCAGGTTGTTAATTTTGATTTATATATCAGGTTATTAACCTTCAAACCAAATCTGGGAGACAACCTCAAAATTATCCATTTGTGTAACCCATAAGGAAGAATGTTACAAAACAGTATTTATACCATACCTTACCTCCTCCAAGTTAAATAATATAGGTATATTAGGAAATGATAAATGCTGGAAGGACTGTAATGTCCCTGGTTCCTTGAAAAATAACTACAGCTTGGGATATACCAGAAGGGTGCTACACATGTCATCACTTCTGTTTTCAACAACAAAAAAGGACAGCATGTCAACCATCATCATTTTGGTAAGTTGACTATTGTGCAGGCATATTTTGGGATCATTTTGTGTAGTTTTGATTCCTTCCTAAGAACTCAGTAAGTGTGGTGTGTTTATACATAGTGGAAGAACTGTGTAACATTATTGCTTTAATAACTTGTGGCAGTGAAAGTGGCGGTGGAGGAGGCAGGTGTAGGCACTCTATGACACTTGTAATCTCCTTCAACAATTTCCTCCATGTTATGCATTTGAATAACAGTAGCAGAAGCCCTGTGTGTTAGTGTAAATGAATTAAATCTTGCCACAATCTCTGGTACATTTACAGTACTACTATTATGTGTCCCAGAGCCCAAGGAATTTTAAGGAGGGCTTCTACTGCTGCCAGTCATGGCACCTCTGACATGTTGATGGTATGTTTCCCAATCAGACCTGTGATGTGCTTCTATCAATCTTCCATCACTGAAAGGAGTACTTTGTCTTTCTATAAGCTGTGTTTTAAAACCATTGGAAAGTCTGACCCTGGACAAGCAAAGATGGCAAAAGTACATTGTCATCCTGTCAGCTATAATCAGCATCATCACCGCTTCCAAGTCCCACTCAGCAGCACCAACAACAACAGAAACACGGGTTATTAACATCCACAACCTTAGCTAGGATGAGTGCCTCTGCTGCTGCTGGAAGTGGTGCACCTTTGACATCTAGTAGTAGTAGTAGCAGTAGAATTGCATCAGCATCTAGCCCCAGTAGTAGTAGTAGCAGCCTCTCAGGAACCCCTCAGTCCATTAAGTTCACAGTATGGAGATACTTTACTCAGGATCCAAAAGCTATGACAAAGAAAGCCAGGCCAGATGAGGAGGAGGAGCAGGGATGTAATAAAGGGTTGCAATCATCTACTACACTTCGGACCCCTGCTATAACTAGTAAGTAATGTGTATCAGTAATCTGAGAAGGATTGATTACATTTGACGCAAGCATGAAAACTGATGTAGACATCTATATATAAAAGAGAAAGCATCATGTGACAGAAAAACTTGTCCGAAGCCTAACACACCTTGGAGTGACAGTTAGTGATGAGCGAGCATGCTCGGCCGAAGCTCGGTTCGGCTCAAGCATCGCTCTGCTCGGCACATGGCGGTACTCGTACGAGTACCGCATGTGCTCGCCCGCCATGTTCGGGTCTCCTCCCCTCACGTTTCGCGGCTGCTGCGCAGCCAATAAACGTGAGGGGAGGCTCTGACATCAGTGTAATGCCAGCAGCCATGTTGGCTGCTGGCATTACACTGATTGGCTGGCCAGAACCCGTGATCGGGTGCTGTATAGCACCCGACGCGCGAGTTCGGCTCATTCTTAGCCAGGGAGAGATGCGCTCAGGCAGGGAAAGTCAGTGTAGGGAGAATAAAATTGTTGGAACTCTTTCAAGACCCAAAAATCCTTTTTAGGACTGTTGTGTGTGGGGGCAGCATTTATATTTTGTTTGGGGGGGCACAATTTCCTTTTTTTTTGTGGGGGGGATATTAGTAAGGTGACATATAATACTAGATGCACAGGAAGTCAGTGTAGGGAGAATAAAATTGTTGAAACTCTTTCAAGACCCAAAAGTCCTTTTTAGGACTGGTGTGTGTGGGGGCAGCATTTAATTTTTTTGGGGGGGTGGCAGAATTTCATTTTTTTGTGGGGGGGGGGACATGTTCTAAGGTGACATTGTACTACGTGCACAGGGACAAATATTTCACAGTGCAGTGACAAGCTGACATATTCTGTTAGGTGCACAGGGCCAATTATTTTACAACGCAGCGACAAAAAGGGCCATTTTAAACGTGTGCCTAGCCATAGATTATTGTCACATTCTGTTTAGTGTGCAAATTCACAAATTAACGTCACATATTCCGTTCACTGTGCCTAGCCGCAGTTTAGCGTCACATTCTGTTTCGTGTGCCTAGCCGCAGATTAGCGTCACATATTGTTTAGTGTGCCTAGCCGCAGATTAACGTCACATATTGTTTAGTGTGCCTAGCCGCAGATTAGCGTCACATATTGTTTAGTGTGCCTAGCCGCAGATTAACGTCACATATTATTTAGTGTGCAAATTCACAAATTAACGTCACATATTGTTTAGTGTGCAAATTCACAAATTAACGTCACATATTCCGTTCACTGTGCCTAGCCGCAGATTAGCGTCACATTCTGTTTCGTGTGCCTAGCCGCAGATTAGCGTCACATTCTGTTTCATGTGCCTAGCCGCAGATTAACGTCACATATTGTTTAGTGTGCCTAGCCGCAGATTAGCGTCACATATTGTTTAGTGTGCCTAGCCGCAGATTAACGTCACATATTGTTTAGTGTGCAAATTCACAAATTAACATCACATATTCCGTTCACTGTGCCTAGCCGCAGATTGGCGTCACATTCTGTTTCGTGTGCCTAGCCGCAGATTAGCGTCACATTCTGTTTCGTGTGCCTAGCCACAGATTAGCGTCACATATTGTTTAGTGTGCCTAGCCGCAGATTAGCGTCACATATTGTTTAGTGTGCAAATTCACAAATTAACGTCACATATTGTTTAGTGTGCAAATTCACAAATTAACGTCACATATTCCGTTCACTGTGCCTAGCCGCAGATTAGCGCCACATTCTGTTTCGTGTGCCTAGCCGCAGATTAGTGTCACATTCTGTTTCGTGTGCCTAGCCGCAGATTAGCGTCACATATTGTTTAGTATGCCTAGCCGCAGATTAGCGTCACATATTGTTTAGTGTGCCTAGCCGCAGATTAGCGTCACATATTGTTTAGTGTGCCTAGCCGCAGATTAACGTCACATATTGTTTAGTGTGCCTAGCCGCAGATTAGCGTCACATATTGTTTAGTGTGCCTAGCCGCAGATTAGTTTTTATCTTCCTTTTTGTGTGTTTTACAGTCAGTCTGTAAAAATGGCGTACTACGGGCGAAACATCGTTCCCAGCAGCGACGTTGGAGTCCAAGATGCATCCAGACATCCTCCCTATGCTGTCCCTGAACCATTTCTGTGGTGTTTCCATCATTTTCTGACCTTTTCCTATGAACCAGGCACCCTCCCCTCATCAGAGCAGGGGGTGCCTGGTGTAATGCTCGAGTCCTCCCATTGACTTCAATGGGGCTCGGGTGCTCGGCCGAGCACTCGAGCCTCCGGGGGCGCTCGGCCAGAGCACCCGAACACCCGAGCATCAGGGTGCTCGATCATCACTAGTGACAGTAAGAAAGGGATATTCATGTCTCCTCCATACTTCCATCCCTGGAGATACATACATATACACATTGTCAAACATATACATGCATACATGTAGCCCCCTGGATATTTTCTGTTGTGGGTCTCCTAGCGACAAAAAAGGACTTATTAGGCTGTTTAGAACTGTGTGGTTGTGCTCAGGATGTGAAAAGGAGGCTTGAATTTCAAGCGACTGAATGAGCATGCTCACAAGATGAAAAAGAGGCTTAGAATACAAGGAACTGAATGAGCTTGCTCAGAATATGAAAAAAAGGATTTGGAATACAAGAAACTATTGGTTAGATGCAGATTAGACACAGACATACACACGCAATCCTCACCTGAGCCTCTTCTATGCCCAAATGTCCTCCTGCTCCACACACACAATGCCCTCACCAGCATTTCTTCTGTTAACACTTTCAGTGCCAGAGGGGTACGCAACGCATTCTTTGCAGTGTGTTACAAACCAATCTGGCACTAAAAGGGTAAAACCTTTGTAGACTCTTAACTTGCAGGGAAGTAATGTTGGACGCCTATGCTACACAAACAGTTAACCCTTGGAGTGCCACATGGGTATGTAAAACATTGCTTTGCAATGCGTTGAGAAAACCTCTGCCACTCAAAGGGTTAAAGGTATAGTAATACTTCTATTAAAATTTAGCTCCAAGTCTTATTTATTAATTATTAATTTTTAATTAAATATTTAATTACTTTCAGTGTTGTAGTTCAAATGATATTCAAGCCGAAAGTATCCCCCTCCTGCCCATTTCCCTGCATCACTCAGCCTCTCAGTCTGGTCCAGATGGAGAGCAGCAAGGGACAATCTTCAGTAAGCAAAAGGAAAATCCAGGATTTTCCTTATACTTACCGAATGAAGAATGTCCCTCTCTGCATCTGTCCTGTCCCACAACTGGATCCCAGATCTAATGGGAGGAGGCCAGAAGGGGTGGGAGGAGGATCCTTTTGAATTGAATAGAGTCTGAACTACAACACTTTAAATAACCCCTTCCCGACAATGGACTTACATGTACGTCATTTAGTGACAGAGGACGTACATATAAGTCCCAGAAGTCTGGGTCGTCGTGCGGTTGCACGCCATTAGGGGACTTCAGAATAATTAAAAAAAAAAAAATTCTTAGCCAGGCATTGTGACGGCCACGTGTGTGCGCGGCCAGTCACTAAGGGGTTAAATATAGGGTAATATTAAAAAAAATTATAAAGAAGGCTCAGAGATATACCTTTAAAATATTATATACTCTTGACTTTTTCCGGTGTGGCCATGTTGGGCTTTTTTGGAGCCTTTTTTTTTTTTTTTGAGATGGACAGTGGATGCCCAGGATCCCTGGTCTTTCCTCAACTCACAGATGCCCAGTTCTGCCTCTCCACACGTGATACCCCTGCCAGCCCCTAGCCTCAGGCCTGCTCCCTCAGAATCAACTGTGGCTTCTTCCTCCCGCACAGGATCTGAAAATTGTGAGCCACATTGTGAGGAGAAGAGTGTCTCCGCTGTACTGGGGACAGTAACGTGGGCCGCTGAATCTACATTATTTATGTGATCGGGAAAACTTCTTTATACATTAATAGCACATTATTTAACCATTTGAGTGCCAGAGAGGTAACTAGTGCATTGCACCACAACAAACTGGATGCCTTTCCAGCACTCAAGGGGTTAACGTGACCACTGACACACCATGACACCCCACTTATACTGCTTAACATACTGGTATAAGTCTCTCTCACATAATCTCCTTTTATTTTCAGCTTTCCACTCGCTTCCACTTTCTACATGCCAAACACACAGAGGCATAATATTGCAATTCTGCCTGAAAGTAAAGGAAATAACAAATACCACTGATCTAATGGTTTCAGGACCTGACGGAGGATGGCAACACATTGAGAAGCAATGTCCTCTGGTCCATAGACGGCTACATTTGGCTTCTAATGCTCTGAATACTGCAGATATTCACTTCAATAAACATTGTTGCCTACACAGCACTGTAAAGCTTCTACACTAATCCCAGCGTGGCCACAGCCCACACTTCTACACTCAGAATCAACAGATCCAGGGGACCAGCAAGAGCTGGAGCCTCCACACATGGCGGAGAGGCTATCACTGTGTCAGTGTCTCCTCTGTGTGTGTATGCCTGTTACTTCTGTGTATGTCTGTTGTGTGTGTGTATGTCTGTTGTTTGTGTCTGTGCATATCTGTTGCATGTGTGCGCATCTGTTACATTTTTGTCTACATCTGTGCATCTCTGGTGTGTGCACACGTCTTTTGCATGTTTCTGCCACTCACAGTGTGTATGTGTCTGCCTGTATGTTGCATTTGACTGTGTTTATCAGTGTGTCTACATTTCAGACACGTACTCCCAACAGTCATAACATGACAGACAAAGCCGTTCCACATTGTATATATATATATATATATATATATATATATATATATATATATATATATATATATATATATACATACACACATTAGTCACGCCATTCCAGTTCCCCACCACCATTACCATACACATTTTCCACATTGTAGGTTGTACTTTTTTTTTCTTATCTGTTGACATTATCATGAGTATGTGCCAGAGTCAATTAAGCAGGAAGACATTTTTCAAGGTATATGTTGCTGTAGGCCTCATAACTTTGACCTTTCAGCTACTTATTTCTCCACGGCAGCCCTCAGAAGAAGTAATATTGTGGTGGTAAATGTTGCAAAAAAACAAAAAACATTTGTTGGAATTGAATAAAAGGAAGAAAATTTTGCATATGTGAAAAGGAGAAAACGTCACGAAAAGGAGAAAACATGCAAAAAATTGCCCGTTTTTCATGAACAGTCGCCCACCACTACAAATCACAATAGGTTAAACTGGAAAAAGTAAATAGGTATAAATAACTGCTGTATGAAGAACACATTTCTAGATTAATCCTTTTGTTAATCCTTTGAGTGCCAAAGGGATGTGCAACACATTGCAAAGCAATGCATTGATTACCTCTCTGGCACTCAAAGGGTTAAAAAAAGATTGAGACAATTATTCCAAGGGTAAAGATTTTCTTTCATTTTTTTGCCTTTACTCAAGGGGGAATATCCATAAAAATACTACTGAGAACCAGGGTTGCCTATCCCTGTATTAAATTACATAGGCAGAGGTATTCAATTGCTGACCTCCATGTGCTAGAAACTTTAACTTCCACTGGTGTTCCATGGAGTTATAGTCTAAAATAAATGGAGGCCTATCCATTGATGAGCTCTGATTTATGCATCTGTATCCTTTTGCATCTAATGCATGAAATTGTCCTTGACCACTTAAAACATAAGAGACTCCCCTAGTATCCAAAAGCTGAAATGTCCAACCACTTTTTTATATATTTTATAATAAAGGTCTTTTGTGTGTGTATGTGTGTGAGTGTGTGTGTGTGTGCGTCTTAAATGGACTCTCATTGTCCATTCCTATTAGGGTATATGCTTGTTAGTCCACTAAATCAATGGGTGTCAATTTACAGAATGTCACATGATATGAGTGATGTGGAACACTAATTTGCTGCAATCAATACATTAACTTGAGCCTCATCTGTACTGCAAGCTTTTCTGCTGCAGATGCTGTCAAGACAAGAAATAATGCATTGAATGTAATGAGATTTTAAGTGTTTATTTCTTAAAACAAAACAAAAAGAAATAGGCAAGGAAGGGAAACAGTGAAAGAGTGCATTGTCTTAGGCATATATTAAATGATCGGGACATATCTAGTAAAAAACAGCTAACTAGTATACACTGCTCAAAATATATATATATAGAGCAATGTAAACACATACAGAAATGTCACCTGGGTGGATATAGAATTGTCCACAAATGGAAGGGTAAAAATAATTTACTAATGCTTCTCACACTGTGTTCAGTGCAACCTCTGGGTTCCCTGAAGAAGTGCAACGTATTCCTCAAAGTAAATGCAAGTAATGGCAGACAGTGGGACATTGCCTTTGTCTCTGTTTTCTGCCTCTCTCCTCCTCACTGTGATTATGAGGAAGTCAGAAGTAGAAAGTGCACATGCCAACATGTAAAATGGTCATAGAAGGAGTACTTTTATCTTCTATTGTGATTTTGGGGGCAGGACTGGTGGGTTTCATTACCTCATGATCTATTCCCACCTTTTTATGTGACTGAATACATGATTTTAAGCATGAGCAAATTATATTATTTACACAGACTAATTTATAAACACATATACTGAACAAACATTAATGTGAGTTTTAATGCTGTGAAACAATGTGATACACTTATATAAACACAACATAATCTCATGGCCTAAAAGAGAGACATAGATATTTGTGTCTCAGAGGGACAGTACCTCTAAATAGGATGTCTTTGGAGGTATGAACAAACATTCTTGCTTTTTATCCAGTTACTGATAAAAGATGCACTAATGACTACAAATACAAAACCTATAAAAAATGTGTTTTTTTTTAAATATTCCAGTTTTTTATATTATTATTAAAATAAAATAAAAAAGTGATGGGTTATAGATTTAGCTATGGCATAGAAAAGCCCTACTTACCCTAAAAAACAGCAAATGTGGATGTACTAAATGATATATAGGGAAAATATGGTTAAACAATGACATGTTAAAAACAAAAAAGCCTTTGTCACCAAGGAGTTAAACATTTACGAGTGTTTATTTGTCCTCTTTGGTGCAGCTGGATTACTCCAGAAGTACTCCACATTTTGCCTATATAAATAGCATACCCACTGATCTCTGTTCTCTGTTCACCTTTATATTCTAGAATGCGTCTGTGCTTGTGCGCTCGCATTGGGTTTTCATGGTAGGGTCACTCCAATTACCACCTTCAAATCCATATTGATTTCCACTTTTACCATGCAGGACTTGTTTACAGCATTAAATAATTGCATAAAACCCTCTATCAGGGGTTTAAATTAGTATGCAAAGTGAAGTAAATGTAAAACATCAAACAGAATTAGCAAACTTGATGAAAACAACATGTGACATAGACTGTAGCAAGCTTCAGCTGAACAGTGTGATTCAGTGGGCTATAATTTGTAAAATAGATGGAACAGGCAATAAGATATGATGGTTATGCCTACAGTCCTAAGTATATATTAGTAAAGATGGCAAGTCATTATTACAGTGCTCTCCAGTGGTATGTTGGAGTTAGTTATATTGATTTAATACATTCCCAGTAGATGTACACTTAAACTAATCAGATGTCAAAATGAGTTGAAAAAGACCAATTTTATTCAGTAGGGACTTTTTTCATTTAACAAACTATGGACTGACATTAAATGTGCACACAGGGACCATCTAAGATTCCTGTAAATATCTGAGAGACTCTAAGATGCAGTAGAAAAGCACAATACAAAACGTATCTGTTGCTCTAAAGAAACAAAATGTTAACCGCATAGTAGGAGATGAGCAGGGTACTTAGAGATGAGGGTAGATTGAGGAGAATTGATTTGAGCTTTGTAGGGTAATGATTGGATTTTACATATAGACCATTAAGCCACAAATTTCATGGACTGACAAAGATAGGCAGAAGAACAGTATCACTTTGGTAGGAGAATGAAGATGACAGCATGATTCAGAATGGATTGGATTATTTACAGGACATCTTTGGAAGGGAAGACTAATTTGAAAAGGGTTGACTTGCAATATAAAATAAGAATAAAGAAAACACTATGTTGTAAATTCTTGTAATTTAACATAAATGTAAATAACGACTATTCCAATGTATTCGTTATAAATAATTGTATCAAACAAGCATTCTTAGTACAATAAGGCATGGACAGAAAATATTTTGACTGGATGCAACACAGCTACTGATTAAAGGAGAGGTGACACTTCAAAGGGTGTAATAGGCAGTGATAGTAAGAAGTCTGATTCTGTCACCCTGCTGCTCTTGCTAAACAAAATCAGAGACCATCTACATCTCTATAGAATTGGGATTCCCAAGAATATGGGGGGGATTTGCTCGTCCCCAGTTCCTATGCCTGCTTCTGTTTGAAAAAGGCATTAGCTGCACTGGACAAGCCCTCTGTACTCAGTTGTGTGAGTTTGTGTCGGTGTGTGGCAAACACAGCCCCAATGACCCATAACTGGAAATCTGCTGTTTAGTACAAGGGACTTGCTGTTGATGTAGTATATTTGGATTTTGCAAAAGCCTTTGATACTGTGAATCATAACATGATATTGCATTAATTAAAAGGCTTCAATTTGGGAGGTAATATCTCTGCATGAATAGAGTTAATTGATAGATGGAAGAGTGTTGTTGTAAATGGAACCTTTTAAGGTTGGTCTAAATTTGTAAGTAGGGTGGCACAGGGTTCTGTCCTGGGCAAAGTGATTTTTAATTTGTTTATTAATGATCTAGAAATGGGAATTGGAAGAAATATCTCAATATTTGCTGATGGCAGTAAGCTTTATATGGAAATACATACAGAGCAGGATGATTTTTTCTCGGCAGAAATATTTAGCTAAACTGGGTGCATGGGCAGAAAAGTGGCAGATGATGTTTAACCCCTTAAGGACTGGCCGCACGTGCATGTGGCTGGCACTTAAGGACCACTGACTATTTTTTTTATTTCAACAAATCTGGTTAAGGGCTCCCTGAATGGCAGGCAGCCACGTGGGGAGCCCTGAAATCCATGAAGGTCCTGGTATGTCATGGGTCCTTATGGCTCACCAACCCATGATGTACCAGGTCCGTCATGGGTCCTTAAGGGGTTAATGTAGATAAATGTAAGGTTATACATTTAGGATGTAGAAACAAACATGCTACATATACTCTGAATGGGGAACTACTTGGAGAATTCTCATTAGAGAAAGATTTAGGAGAACTGATAGACGATAGATTTCACAGCAGTGTGCAGAGTCACTCATCTGCTGCAAGAGCAAATAGGGTGCTATCCTGCATAAAAAGAGGTATAGATGCACATGATGCAAAGATAATTTTACTTGTATATAAATCCTTGGTGTCATCTAGAATATGGAGTACAGTTTTGGGCACCAGTTCTTAAAAAGGACATAACTGAACTGGGAAAGGTTCACAGACATGCAACAATACTGATAAAAGGACTGGAGGATCTGAGTTATAAGAGAGACATCTAAGGGTGATATGATTACCATTTACAAATATAAATAAGGTCAATACACAGAACTCTCCAATGAACTGTTTACTCAAAGAGCTGAGTGAAAAACAAGAAGTCATCCATTAGCACTAGAGTAAAGGAGGTTTTGCTTAAAACAAAGGCAGGGGGTTTACAGTAAGGGCAGTAAAATTATGAAATGCTTTTCTTTGGGATGATTGCAGACACTGAAACTGCTTTAAAAATAATGAATACCTATGGGGCACTGTCACAGCTTACCTTGTTTCCAGTGCCGCCACTTCAGCGACACCCAGCATCTCTCCACGCCTCATCTGTAGGCACGAGGCTTTAGAGTGAAGCAGGCCTATGTTTTATGCCATGCTTCCTGTAGTCTCCTCCTACCTACTTCCTTCCTCTGAACCTGCTCCTCCTACCTACTTCCTGTGGAGGGGTTTAAAGGGCAGTCTGATTCCTGACTCAGATGCCCTTGCATTGTTGTTCAAAGCAGTTCTATTACCTTGGGCTCTGTGTATGACCTGGCTTGTCTTCCATCCAACTTGGTGCTGACCTGTGGCTCTGTCTGACTATTCTTTTGTCTATCCCTATAGTGGACACCCAACCTGGTGCAGACCTGTGGCTCTGGCTGACTACCTGAACTGTGTATGACCTGGGTTGTCTGACTACCCTCTCTGGTGCTCACTTGTGGCTCTGTCTGACAATTCTTATGTTTGTCCCTTGTACCTAGCAGACACCCAATCTAGTGCGGACCTGGGGCTCTGGCAGACTAGCTCTGATACTGACTCCAGGCGTGAGTCAGGTATCCATTTCCCTATACTGACTGCAGGCGTGAGTCAGAAATCTCTCCATACTGACGGCAGGCATGAGTCAGTATTCTCGCTATGTCGGATCAAGATCCTGTGTTCCTGTTCCTGGTTCCTGCAGAGACTATCAGTGGCTGAAGCCTAGTCTCCAGCAGTGTGGTCAAGCTTGGCATCCTACTATTCCTGATAGCAGTGCTTGCTGGCTTGTAACCCACTGCCTGTTCCTGTTGTATTACTTGAGTACTACCTTTCGTATATTATAATAAATTGCATTTAACTATACCATACTGACTCCTGAACATCTTTGGGGAACCGTGATATATTCAGAGGTGTAACTAGAAGCCACCGGGCCCTGGTGAAGAAATTGCCATGGCCCCCCCAACCACATTGCCCCCCCATTGCCCCAATCTCCATATGACTCCCCATTGCCCCCAAACTCCACATGACCCCCCCATTTCCCCCAAACTCCACATGACCCCCCTATCACCCCGATCTCCACATTGCTTCCCCCTTTGCACCCAATCTCCACATTAACCCCCCATTGCCCCAAACGCCACATGACCCTCCCATTGCCCCAATCTCCACATTGGTTCCCCCATTGCCCCCAATCTCCACATTAACCTCCATTGCCCCCAATATCCACATTACTCCCCCATTGCCCCCAATCTCCACATTGCTCCCCCATTTCCCCCAATGCCACAATCTCCACATTCCTTAACATTGCCCCCAGTCCCCACATTGCCTCCAAGCTTCACATTGCCTCCAAGCTCCTACCTCCCTGGTGGTCCAGCAGTGTGGCAGCAGAGGTCTGTGCAGACTTCGGTTCAGACCTCTCTACAGCTTGAGCTACTGTGTGGTTGTCTCTTCAGTAATGCAGAGTGCCGGGAGATGATGTTATCTCCCAGCGCTCTGCATTACTAGAGTGCAGAAGAGGCCACTCAGCTGCTACCTTGTTGCTAGTTGTGGATGGCAGCGGGTCTCAGGGGTGGCTGGGCCCCTGTAGTGACGGGCCCGGTCGCAGGTGTGACCCCCATTGTTATGCTACTGTTGCTATTACTTATACTGTAGTCAAGCAGGTTATTACTGCTTATACTGTGATCAAGTGGATTTCTATACCTTATACTGTGATTAAGTGGGTACTTACAATGTATATGGTGATCAAGTGGATTACTCTACTTATACAGTGATCAAGCAGGTTTCCTCAACTTTTAATGTGATCAAGACGGTTTTTACAACAATGATCAAGCAGTTTACTGCAAGTTATACTGTGATCAAGAACGTTGTTAATACAGCCTATGATGTGATAAAGCTGGTTACTACTACTTCTCCAATCAAGACAGGAGTCTTTTCTCTCTCCTTACATAAATTTAGTTTGAATTAATTCACATAAAAAATGTTTTATCTATACCTGCTGAAACAATTACCAAACTGACTAACATTTTTCTCATTTCTAATAGCAACAGTGGATGAGGTTAGGTGGAAACATTCAATTTTTTATATCATAGCCACATGCTGAAATATTTCTGGGGGCTGTATTCATTTATTTTTAGCTAACAATGGTGAATTTCAGCCTGTTAGCTATTCAAAAATGTTTATTTTACTAATACCAAATAAGCAAATAAGTCTAATAAGCTTTATTTATAAAATGTGTACACAGCTATAGACCTAGTACTAGTCACTGATCAGTTTTGATAAAGTCAATGGGAATATTAGTATTTAACAGGCTGAACTGATCTTTAGAACTATAGGGAACAGTTACATAATGGTAGTGATGGATGGGTGATTAGGACCTGTTGGCATGATAGTTCATCTGTGCTAGTTAATTAGATAATAATAAGTTGTTGAAAACCTCAGGTGGACTGCACCTCGGGCTTAGGTGGGCTGATTTTGGCCCCTTTGCCAAATCTTTGAAGACATGGCTAAAATTATGGGGGTATGATTATGAGTTTAAGATGTGGCCCTACTAGTATCTGACTATCACTAGGTAAGTAAGGTACATCAGTATATTTTTAAAGGTATTATATTCACACATTCATTATGTGAGCCCCAGTGAAACCCAATATTTAAGTTTGACTCCTGAATAAGAGAGGTTAATGCCCACCAAAATCTCATGTTTCACCACAGCTCACACACTGAATAAAAGAAAATACTGATGTATATCCCTTTTAGGACCAAAGGTGTGCACACTGCATTGTGAGGCAATGCATTACACATGCGTATAAGTCCTTAAATGGTTAAATATACAGATTCATCATTTCCTTTTTGAAAACTGGAATACATCTGTTCTATAGAGTATCCATCTACCCACATATGAAATACACATATAATTCCCTCCTTCCCCATTCAATATTGTGTGTTCCAGAATACTGGCCAACAGGATTTTAATTGTTTTATATTTAATAAACTATCCATAACAGTAGGCAAAAATAGCTGTACTTAATCACAGATCAATTTCTCAGTAAATAAATTACAATGATAATAGAAGTAATTTATTCACTATGATGCTGATCTATAATAAAGTAATGGCATTTTTTGCATAGAAAGGCAGCTGCATTCTATTGATTTCTATGATTCCATGGATGTCTTGTATTTCCCAAGGGAGAAGATATTATTGAACAAGAGCATAGTGCTTGCTGAATCTTTACTTAATTATGAGTGATGGGACTTTATCTTATTTGCAACAGCACCTATTTCTATGAAAACATTACTAGATTAAACATACTGCAATTTTTAATTTAGCTGAACATCCAAATGACTTGAATGCACAACACCTACTACCATAAAATATGATTTGTTAATTATTTTCTATTTTTCAAGTTCTAAGAGCAGAGGAACTGCTAGAATATAGAAACAGCAAATAAGGAAAAAAATATATAGTTATTTAAGATTTTCTGGAAAAGTGCTAAGAAAAGTTAATAATCCTAATAAAATGTTTTTAGACCTCTAAATGTTTTAAGACATCTGTGTATCTCTATGCACATTTTGAGATGCAACACAATTTTTTAAAGAAACACTGAAACATTTTTACTCATTAACAAACACACAGATGCTACTAAATGCATTAAATAGCACTGGTGATTAAAAAAGAGCTTTGGCATCTTAGTCTATATGTTAAATAAATATGTTTAATTAGGAAAACTATTTATACATGATGTTAAACAGGAGTACCACAAAGTCATTACCTTCCCAACTCACTGAAACTTAACTTGATTAGTGTAGAGAAGGTGGGCATTGTAATGTATTGCTGAGTAGTGTCAAGTGGAGAAATAATTAAGGCATAAGACAGGCAGTCAGAGCTAAGGAAGGTGGGCAATGCATTGCTGAGCAGTGTCAGCCAGTGTGGGAGGTAATATAAGGATAAGATAGGAAGTCAATGCTAGGGGATGTGGGCAATGTATTGCAGAGCATGAGCGTGTCAGTGAGTGAAGGAGATAATGTAGGGTAATGCAGGAAGTTAGTATTAGGGGGATGTGGGTGACGCATTGCTGAGCAATGTCAGTAAGTGGTGTCAGTAAGTTGAGGGGTAATGAAAGGATAAGAAAGGAAGCCAGAGCTAGGGGAGGTTGGCAATACATTGCTGAGAGATGTAAGAGAGTGGGGGACATACAAAAGCAAGAACAAAGAGGCAATCCAATAGTACAATATTATAAGCAATTAAATACAGGTAACTGATGGTGAAAATGTACTCACAAAGTTTGTGGTCAGTCCAAGAGTACACCCAAGTGCCTGACAAAACCCCATTTGGAGAAATTCCCCAGTCTCGTTTTGCTGTGTCTCAAACTTCAAAATTAGAGGAACAAGGAGATCAATCCCCAGAGTTGAGAGGGTTCCTTTTAGCTATTTCAATGACTTGGTATTTATCTGTTACATTATATCTTATTTCATTATTAGGCTTGCTTTCCAAATGGTGAATTTAGCCTCTGACAATCTAGGTATGTATTCTACCAGTAGATATGTTAAGATTAAGAAATTAAGATTAATATATTATGTTGCTTCTTTTTTCTAAGTCCCTTGTAAGGCAATTGGGTGTACTCTTATCCTGGCAATAACCTTTGTTAGTACATTTTCATGATTAGATTATCTGTATTTAATTGCTTATAGTATTGCACTGTTGGGCTCCATCTTCTGTTTTGTTTTTGTTATTTTCCCCCATTGTGGAGAGTGAGTATTGAGGAGCAGCCTATCTATTCACCACCTGTGCCAGGGGTTCATTAGCTGATTCTGGCCAAGGGGATCCAAGGGGATCTGTTTGCTGTAAGTACCCATCCACAGGGTGTTTGTGGTGGTGGTGGTCCAATATTGCCATCTGATTCTGCACAGGGGGCACATATTAATTAATATATATATTGTCTAACTGTGTAGCTTTAAATTGAAAACTTTCAAGACAACTTAGGCATGTTTAGAATGAAGACTGAATATGAAATACATGACAGGTTATACATTAATTCAAATTCTTTTTATATTTTAATTCCACTGGAGGTGAAACTTATATTAACAGCGTTTGGGTAAAAAGGGGCTGAAATCATTCCACACTAAATCAGGGGCTGGAATAATTGTTTTTACCCTACACCAGGTACATTTACTAACCAGCGTACACCAAATGTCCTCCCCTTAAAGGTGCAATAACTTTTCTTTATGAAAACTTATATGTTATAGGGCTGTTCCTAATTAGTAAAACATGGATATTCTCACTGCTGGCAAACAGATATCCAGGAAGTTTATGTCCCAAAATGTAAAACTGGTAAGAAATGATGACACTGTTACCACCATAGTCTACGGGGAACTGTTGTCAATGACTTGCCTCTCCCATAGAATGCAGAGTAACTATCTGGAAATTTCCCAGTACTAGACATGTGCGAATTAATTCGGAGACATTCGGATTTCGTCGAAAATGGGGTCATTCGGAGACATTCGGCCAATCCGAAACTCAAGGGTCATTCGGAAAAAATTATCCGACTCCGAACAGCCCAGGTCCAAAATTCGTCGAAACTTTCGGAAGTTTCGGCAATCGACACATTTCCAAAAGTTTTGACTACTTTTGACCAGGACTTTTTTGTACTTTCTGTGCGCGCTCAATTACTTTCCCTCCATAATTTTCCTTCCATGTCTCTAGTCCAATTCCATTCTCCGTTTCATGCACTACTTCCTTCTTTTGTCTGTATTCGAATAGCCTTCTTCGTTTCATGATGGGGGTTGGACTAATGACACAGTCACACAGACAGACAGCCTGCATTTCCTCATTGGGTTGTTGGAGCTCAGAGAGAGAAGAGATTAGAGAGTGTACAGTTGTTGTGTAGGCAGGCAGGTAGCATTAGGCTAGGCATAGGTAGGCAGCCAGCATTAGTTCCAGTTATTGCCACTGCAAAAGCAAGTAATATTTGTTCCTGTGCAAAATATAAAAAAATATTAGGTATTTGTTCGAATACAGGGCCGGCCCTTACATGGGTCCCAGTGGGTCCATGGACCCAGGCGGCACTTTGACAGGGGCGGCAATTTGCCGTCCCATAGCATGTTTATTTTGTGCTCTTCCGCCATTTCTGTGTTGCAGGGTGTCCCATCAGTGTGAATGTCAGCAGCCGTGCAGCCCTATGCTCACTCAGTGGCGATGCCTGCTGGCTGCTTCAGTGACGTGAATTATGTGATAGTGAAACATTATGCCTATTTTGTATTGTTTATCGCCCACCTAAAGTCAAGACTTGAGTAAATAGGTCTACCGTCCCAGATTTGCTAGAGAGGTTTTACAAATACAGGAGGGTGCCCCCTGTACAAAATGAGTCTAAACATTTGGGATCCCTAGTATGAGTGCACAACAGTGCATGATGTGTCCTGAACAGGATTGCTGTGAGGTGTCTCCACCCAGAAGGTACTGGCCGGGCTGAGCTTCAACATTGCGACAAGTGACCAACTAAGAGCACCGTGCCGTGCAGCCATAGCATCACCCCCTCCTACTCTCCGGGTCCCGCTGACTGGCAATAACAGGTGAGTCACTAAGAGATCTGAAGCCTTTCTGGAAGTCCTTTCACTTGGAAAGGGGCTAGGTATTACTTGGGGGAGTTGCCTCGTGTGTAAATAATTTCTAGGTGGGAGATGAATGTGCATCACTTATGTGTTTCCTAACAGTAGTTAGAATACAACTCCCATCATCCCCTGATTATGACATTGGGAAATGCCCAGCAATTATCGTAGAGCTCTGTATTGCACACTCACGGAAAACGGTGATATTGCTATACTAAGACAATGCTGTGGACCCCTCTTCAGTATAGATGTCAAGCATTTTTTTTTTTATTTCTCTCCTGTGTTGCAGTTTGTTCACAGAATGTCTCAATTTTTCTTTTTAACACATTACATCTATCACATTACAATCATTGATGTTTATTCTTGATGTAGTATGAAACTCTACAATGTATATACACATAGAGTTATCTGATATGAGGGGAAATCAGGATAGGAAAACGAGAGAGAGGAATTTGGGTACTAAAGAGGGACAGTAGGGTAGGAGGCTGGTACCAGAAAATGAAACCTTAAAGGGATTGTAATACTTAAAATGTAAAAAAAATATGTTGTAGGGTTTATCCCCCTGAGTAAAACAAGGGTACTCCCACTGCTGAAAGGTGGGTGTTATTAATTTTCAAAGTTAAATTTTTTAGGTGCACTATCACAGTGGCCTGAAATTGTACAGTGGCGCTGTTGTTACACCATCCTATGGAGATTTATGGTCAACTGACCAGAGCTGTCCATAGGATCGTGTAGCAACAGCGCCACTGTACAATTTCAGGCCACTGTGATATTGTACCTAAAAAATTTAACTTTGAAAATTAATAACTTTTGAATGAAACACCTTTCAGCAGTGGGAGTACCCTTGTTTTACTCAGGGGGATAAACCCTACAACATATTTTTTTTTACATTTTAAGTATTACTATTCCTTTAATCTTTACCCATGTACTAACATAGAATATGACATGTAGTTTGTCCATGTTCGAGTCGACCACTTATGTTGAGTAGGATGTGACAGGCATGGGTTTTCGATGTCGAGCATATGCTAAATTGAATGACAGGCATGAGGTTTCGATGTTCGAACATATGCTATATTGAAGGACAGGCATGGGGTTTCGATGTTCGAACATGCTAAATTCAATGACAGGCATGGGTTTTCGATGTTCGACATTTGCATTGTGACTGGCATCCCATGCTAGAGTAGAGGTGACATGCACAGACTTTCAATGTACGACAATGTCCGTTTTTGGGATGGATCTTTTTCTAAATGCACACCCTGTCTGCAAATAATGATAGCAGCGTGCACGGAGGCGCACTGCTATAATTTAACCCATGTTAAATTCGGCCGAATAATTAGGAATGGATCAGAATTTCGTCCGAATCGAATAGGCCCGGTCCAAAATTAGGATCATCCGAATTAGAAAAAAAAAAAATTTGTCCGAATTCGAATTTTACCGAAAATTTTGCCCGTGCACAAGTCTACCCAGTACAGGGCAATGTTAATTTAAAAAGTGAACACTTGAAAGGGGAAGTTTAAACTCAAGATAGTTTATATTATTTGATGCATCTACTAAAATGGTCTATGCATTGTACTTTAAAAAAAAAAATTGACATACCTTGTTAGATAGCTTAAAAATGTCCCTGTGACATCACTGATTCCACTTTCTGCTGTACAAGCTCTGTGCAGCACAGCTCTGCATGACGTCCCTGTCCTCAAATTCTCCTCCCACCTCCCTTTCAGCTCTTCCTTGGAGCTTGTTCATGCTTCCCTTCATATTGATGGATATTCTGACTCCTGGTAAACAGAGATCCATGAAGTTTAGGTCCCAAAATTTAAAACTGGTAGGAAATGATAACACTGTTACTACCACATTCTATGGGGAACTGTTGTCAATGACTTGCCTCTCCCGTAGAATGCAGAGTAACTATCTGGAAATTTCCCACGTTCATGCTTCCCTTCATATTGATGTGCACATATAATGGAACAGCAAGCTCTCCTGCAATGAAATTTCAGTCTCACATAATGAAAACAAAATATATTTCCAAGTTTTAGTACCAAGTTTGCTTGACTGAAGAATGTATTAAGTGTTGTATAATTAAAACAAAATGTATTTACCAAGCTTTAGTACCAAGTGAGCAGGAATGACGAATGTATTAAGCATTGCAACGCTTAATGATTAAGGTGAAGTGCATAGTGTCATTTATCACACTGTTCATTTCAACAATGTGTATTTTGTCTTGATCATTAAGTGCTGCAATGTGATGGAGTGATGCTACTAGTCACTCCATCACATTGCAATGTTTAATTCATTCTTCATTCCTGTGTATGTTGCATTAGTCTGTATCCTGCAGTAACACACTTGGTACTAAACCTTGGTACTGAAGTGCACAATGCCTATGATAGCTGGCACTGCCACTGAATTTATTTTACACAGCTGGACACTGAATGTGGATACCAGGCACTGATAGCTAACATTACGGATGGGGTGGGGCTAACATCTTGCAAGAACAGTGTAACTGTCTGCTAGTAGGAATAATAGAGGCTATTGTGAACAATGTAGGAAGAGTTTCAATATGACGGAATAACGCTAGTATTGTCAATCCACCACATTGCAATGCTTAATGATCCAAATGAAATACATATTTTTGAAGTGGATGTTTGGTCTTTTATTTAAGCTTAGTGGATGCCTAAAGGGTGTCAAACAAATTACAAAGCAATGCTTTGGATATTCCTATATCACTCAAAGTTCTAAATGAGTAGTACATTTTTCAGGGAAAAAATATTGTGGTTATTTTCTGTAAATAAGCTGACTTACTGCTGAAAAAGTTATTAAAAGTTTCTAAAGTGCAAACTTTATTTCATTAAACTGCAATATTAGTCGCCAGGTGGAGCTGTTCCTATAACTTACTGTGGAGAGCCATCATGACTAATTCAAGTTCTCCCATAATAACATTATAAGCAATATAAGATATATAAACACTAGAACTAAAATAACATTTAAATGTCCCCAACAGATGGTGGAGATACAATAAGATGTGATAAACAGGTGATAAAAAGGAGATGACTCATAGTCCTATGTCATACTATATCTAACTTAGGATTCAGTGTAGCCTGAAGAAGGGACCTTAGTGTCCTGAAAGCTTGCACTTGTTATGTCCTCAGTTAGCCATTAAAAGGTATCACCTTTGTACCACTCTTGTGAGTTTTTTGCTACACTGAATCCTATCTACTCCACTGGCTAACACAGTACCATCTTTCTTATATATCTAACTTAGTATCATAGAGCATAGGCTCCATGGGTTAACCCATGCCTGAATAAGGGACTTTAGTGTCCTGAAAGCTTGCACTTGTTATGTTCTCAGTTAGCCATTAAAAGGTATCACCTTTGTACCACTCTTGTGAGTTTTTTGCTACACTCAATCCTATCTACTCCGCTGGCTAACACAGTACCATCTTTCTTCTATATCTAACTTAGTATCTTAGTGCATAGGCTCCATAGAATAACATAGGAACTGTAGAATTTAGAACAATGATGATCTCACTTTATAACCACTTTATCACATCTTTATCACTTCTTAGTGCATAATACCCCCAGGGAGTGCAACAGTTGGCTACCCTTGCTGTTAAAATTACTTTTGCCCTACAGCAGTTACCTTGTTCAGAGATGCTGCTTTCTTACTTTGATCCCTCTTTCTTCAAACATAAAATGATCCAGCTTTTAAAAGGTAAACAACAATTGTTTAGAGACAAATTACTTTACTCTAAAACTCCTTTCAGGGAAAAATTTGTGTTTTCAGGTAGAACTTTTGTTGAGTGTTTGAAATTCAAATGGAATAAAAGTAAAGGTCTCCTGAATGTTTCAGTTCAAAAGCTGACATAGCTTCTTGCAAAAAGCAATTTATTTTAGATTATGGCACAAGAGCTATGACTTAACTGCAAGAGATTGTAATTGAACTCAGGAACAACTTCTACCTCAGCACATGGTAAAGTGATATCTTTATTTAAGTTTTTGTAAAGAACAACTGTGGAGTTTATTCTGAGCCTGTATATACATTATACAGTTCTATCATAACCGGAGATGAGCAACACTGTTGCAATTCAGTTCCCAAATTGATTCATAAGATAATTGGAATGCACTAGAATTGTCTTTAGCAGAGAATGACCTGGGCTTTGTCTTCTAATCTCAACTAGAGGTGTTCAAAAAAGTGAGAACATTTTTCTGCACGACTTTTGCGAAAAACATATGCTTTTTCTCTAAAGTTTTCTCCTTTTTGCCAATGCAAAATGTTCCACCTGTGTTTCCTATGCTGCAACATTTCCCACCACAATATTACTTCTTCTGAGGGCTGCAGTGGAGAAACAAGTAGCTCAAAGTTGTGAATCCTACAACAAAATATGCCTTGAAAAATATGTTAGCATGCTGAGTTCCTTTGTTCTTTGCCTGCTTAAGGGACACTAGCACATATTCATGATGATGTCAAGCGGAAAAAAAAAACACAACCTACAATGTGGCAGATGTGTATGGTAGTGGTGATGGGATACTAGAATGGTGTGATTGATGTGCATATGTATAAGGGTAGGCAAAAAATTTCCCACTTGACTTTTCAAAAAACTACTACATTTCCCACTGTAATATTACTTCTTCTGAGGGCTATAGTTTAGAAATAAGTGTCTGAAAGTCAAAGTTGTGAGTCCTACAGCAACATATACCTTGAAAAATGTGTTAGCATGCAGAATGCCCACAACACTAAAGTCTGCTTAAGTGACACTGGCACATATTCATCATGATGATGTCATGTAACAAAAAAAAAATCAAGTAAAAGCTACATTGTGGCAGATGTGTATTGTAGTGGAGGTGGTGGGGGTCTGGCTGGTATGGTGTGATTTGTGCAAGTATATAGTTTTTACTATTGTCATGTTTGCATCAAATCTTTATCCTCCTCAGATTATTGACACACACTACTTGTTGCTCATAGCAGTGGTCCCAAGTGGGGTAGATGGTGGCAACCCTTCTTCACATCCCTCCTCCTCCTCATCTGTGCTGCTGTTAATATATTTTCCTGGCTTTGTCTGGCATACTCCTCTGCAGCAGGAGCCATAGGTGTTATTTGTACTGAACTAACTGTTGGCACTGACAGTAGCACACTCTCTGACAGATAAATAACTTTACTACTTCTTTTTTCTGCCCTAGAGCCCTGGTAACTTTTTAAATTGCTTCTTCTGCTGCTATTTGTGGCACCTTTGGCATGCTGATAGTGTGTCTCCCAGTCAGACCTGTGGTTGTGCTTCAGGTGGGATCTCAGTGGAGGTGTCTAGGTGTCTGTTTTGCACAGACAACAAATGGCAACATGCTTAGCTTGAGGATCCTCAGTGAAGCATCTGCATACTGTGGACTTCATGGAATGAGGGGTTTCTGTTACTATTACTACTGGGGCTAGATGTTGATGCAATTCTACTGCCACTACTAGATGTCAAAGGTGCAACACTTACAGCAGCAGCAGTAGAGGCACTCGTCATATCTAACATTGTGGATGTTGATAACCTGTGTTTCTGTTGCTGGGTACTCAAAACAGGTGTATGTGGCTGAGTGGGACTTGGACTTTGAAGAGGCGGTGATGCTGATGATGATTTATAGGGTGACTGTGTGCTTTTTAACATCTCTGCTTGTTCAGGGTCAGACTTTCCAATGACTTTCTCAAACAGTTAATAGACAGGCACAGTGCTCCTTAAAAGTGGTGGAAGGTTCAGCCTTTGACTTTCTGCTAACCTTACAGTCATATCATCCTCATTCTACTTCATCTGTATCTGAACAACAGAAGGATGCTGGATGTATATATTCTAGATCTGCATCATCATCAGTCATCATTAGGTAATCCTCAGCAGCATCAGCATCACCTGACAATTCTTGCCCACTACTACCCTTATATTCTTCTAAGCTTTTGGAGGTCTCAAACAATTTCTTTTTACTTTTACTATAACAAAATTCACACTGTCTGATGCAGTAGGCGGTTCAGCTGCTACACCTTCCTCTATTATGCTATTGCCAGCATCATCAACACTTGAATGTGACTTGTTGTCATCTTCAGTGTTCTTCTTATATGGTTCTTTATTTCTACTGGCACTGGTGATGCTGGAACTAGTTTTGCTGGGACCTTGACAAACTGCATCCTCCCTTGAAGTAAAGGGATCATCATCATCATTGATTGCACACACTGCAGGAACCATTGCGTTTTTGAACTACTTCTTTACTCTCACATCCCTGCACTGCTCCACCCCTCCCCCTTCCCTTTGTACTTTTGCTGGACGTTACTCAACTACACTGTGTTTTTTTACTCTACGGTATACAGCACAACTGATGGAACTGTATGGTGCATTGCCTAAGCCAAGTCAACTGTCTGTCACTGACATCTAATTTATTTAATTCTTAATACTTTTTATTTATTTTTTTTACTTGTTTTTAATTTTTTTAAGTTGTCCACCCTGTTGTCTATTGGACAGTCTGTCCAATAAAAATTATAACTAAAAAACAAAGTCAACAATTTCTTTCCCTAGACTTCTCCGCCCAGCACAGAGACAATAACAACAAGATCAGGAAGCAAATAGGTCCCTACCTGCCTGTGTCTTGCCAGTCAGTCACATGGAATTTTGGAGTATTTGGGGTCAACCTCCTTCCTCCCTTCTTCTCCCCAGAGTGCCCCACTGACTCTCCTAATAAAGGAACAAATGTCCTACCTAAAATATTCCTTAAATTAAACTTCAATTCCCCTTTCTTCTGTAGCTCAGATAAGTGGCTGTTCTCCTCTCACAAACACAGAAAGGCATGCTGTGAGAGCCTCACACCATTTTATATGGCTGTAGAAAACTTTCCTGTGGTGGAGAAAAATGTTTCTTCCCATTGATTTCAATGCACAATGAGCTAGGTAAAAAAGGCGGGAAAAAGTGCAAAAACTACACTTTTTCTGGGAAATTATTCTCCAATAGGAAAGTGCAATTATTTTGCCGATTTCAGTTTGAGGCAAAAGATTTTGCCCATCCCTCTATATGTGTATGTCAAATGAACAAATTAAATAATATACATCCTACAACAATAAAAAATGCTAAATATATTATGGTACCATAATTACAAAATTAAAGGGATAGTAATACTTCGTTTTAACTTTATTTTTTTTTGTAGGTATTAAAAAAAGTTGAAGAATGATAGAAGTCTTATCTCTCAAACCTTTATGGTTTAAGAGATATTCACAAGCAAAGTTTCCCCTCCTAGTGTAAGCTATCTCTTCTCAGATGTGGAATGCAGTCCATAGACCAGACAGATAACAGCAGGGGACAAGCTTCTTCATTGAGAGCAATGAAAACCCTGCCCCCCTTGACAAGCTTTTCAGGTTTTTCCCTTATCTTAATTGAAGATTGTCCATCTCTGCAATCTACCTGGGCACCTCCCTTCTGATCTGGCTGAGCAGTGTTACATCAGTAAAAGGGGCAGGAAGGGGACACTTTGTCATTGAATTACTCTTGAACTACAACTCTGACAGAATTGAAGTCCAAATACTAAGATGATTAATTAGAGCTGCTTTTATTATTAAACATTACTATCCCTTTAATGTTAAAATATTCACTTAGGTAAACAGCTCACAACTGTTAGCTGGGTAACAGACTTCCAGTAATATTACCAATACAGTTCTTATTTTGGAATTTTCTAACTCCAATCTTTAAAATATAAGTTCTTTATAAGAGAGTCATCCTGACTTGCGAGCTAGTAAAGTTGCTGTAGATGTTGAATTATTACAAGTCGGATCAACCATTGCACTGTTCGTCAGCATACAGATATTTCATTCAGCACTAATGTTCTTGGATGTTGTATATCATTCCGTAACACGCATGGCACATCAGAAATATATTGAGATATAACAGTGTGTTGGGTTTTGGCAGTTTCCACCTCTCCCGTCTTCCGTTTACAACCGCGGGCAGAGTGCTCCTTTTCAGTGGTGGCAGACTGAACCTTTGTCGTCATCTCTCTCACTCTAAACTTCATCAGTATCCGAAGAAGAGGAGGAGGATGCTGAGGGATATATTCTAGACCTGCAACATCATCAGTCATCATTAGGTCATCTTCAGTACTGCCTGCTGCTTCTACCCTTATAGTCCTATAAGCTTTTAGAGGTGTCAAACAATTTTTTTTCTTTTAACAGATGAGAGTTGGTACCGTGTTAGCCGTAGAAATACAGGAGTGTCAGCACTATTGTACTTAGATATAAAGAGGGGAGAGGAACCTAAGGAGCAGGACAAGGAAACCCTAGCCCTCGCGCTACACTAGACTGAAAGGGGAACCCTAAGACTAGATCACAGGTACTACTGCTAAATGAGGGAAAGCGAGCCTAGCAGAAGTGCACAGATACATATATATAAAGAAGAACACTATATATATATATAGGTGAGACACACAAAAAAAAACATCAAATACATGTACATGTAAAAGAGAAAAGGGAAAACGATACCAGACGTCTGGAAGCTGGGTGCACCGGACTGGAAACTCCGCAGCTTGCTAGAAAATCAGGCAGCCACAGAAGCTAGAGAGCGTAGCTGATCAAAGGTCCTGACAGCAGGAGGCCGAGGGCCTGGACAGGCTGAAAAGGCACAGAGGTCAGGAGGTAGCCAAGGTCAGGGCAACTGGAGAGGCACAGTGGTCAGGAGGTAGCCAAGGTCAGGGCAACTGGAGAGGCACAGTGGTCAGGAGGTAGCCAAGGTCAGGGCAACTGGAAAGGCACAGTGGTCAGGAGGTAGCCGAGGTCCAGGTCAAAGAAATTAAGGCAGAGCCGGAGAGAGCACAACTTCCATCCACGGAAGAGAACTCTATAACTGAGCGCTGACTCCCGGAAGCGCGCTCCTTAACTAGCAGAGCCGGCATTGGAAGCGAGGCTTGGGGAACGTTGTGCACGCCGAGATGCTGGGCGTGCGTCGGGACGCCTGCGCCTGCGCAGAAGTGCCGATGAAGCCAGGAGTGGATGTCGCGTCCTCCCCGTCGGCCGACGGGAACCAGCGAGGTACCGACAGAGCCCCCCCCTCACGAACGTCCTCCGGACGGAAGCAGGCCCTGGACGAGTCGGGTGCCGATGATGATAGGAACGAAGACATGCAGGGGCATGGACATGATGTGCAGGCTCCCACGACCGCTCTTCCGGGCCATAACCCTTCCAGTGGATCAAGTATTCCAACCTCCCCCGTCTCAGCCGGGAGTCCAGCACCTCTTCGACCTCATACTCCTCAGAGTCATCAACCAGTACCGGAGGAGGACGAACAGGATCACGATGTGGGAAGGGTGAAGCAGTCCATGGCCTGAGCTGGGAGACATGGAACGTAGGATGGATCTTATATGAATGTGGCAACATCAGCCGGTAGGCCACGGCATTGATTCGTTTTGTTACCTTAAAAGGACCCAGAAAGCGTGGCCCCAATTTTTTGGTAGGACAAGCCAGTTTAATGTGTGCGGTAGACAGCCAGACCTTGTCACCTACCGCATAGTCGGGTTCAGGTGAACGATGCTTATCGGCTTGTGTTTTGTAGCCGTGCTGGGTTCTGGCCAATGTAAGGCGGAGGAGACGGTGGTACTGGTGTAGCCGTTTGAGACGCTGAGAGACTTGCGGTACGCCCTCCTGACTTGGCATACCTGGGAGCATCAAAGGATGGTATCCATAAGTGAGGAAGAACGGAGTGGAGTGAGAGGAGCGATGGAGATGATTATTGTACGTGAACTCTGCTAACGGGAGAAGAGCAGACCAATTATCTTGTAGATAAGTGGAGTAGCAGCGCAGGTACTGTTCCAAGGTTTGGTTGACTCTTTCAGTCTGCCCATTAGTGTGTGGATGATAACCAGATGACAGATTGCGTTGAATGTGTAAGGCGTGGCAAAGAGATTTCCAGAATTTTGAGGTGAACTGTGAACCTCGGTCTGTGGTTATGGAGGATGGGAGGCCATGAAGCCGGAAGACACCTTGGATGAACAGGTCGGCAGTTTGAGCTGCCGAAGGAAGCCCGGAAGTGGCGATGAAATGAGACATCTTAGAGAACCGATCCACTACAACAAGGATTGCGGTATTGGAGTTGGATGATGGTAAGTCAGTGATGAAATCCATTGTTATCTCTCTCCAGGGTATGGAAGGAATGGCCAGTGGGCGTAAAAGGCCTGTTGGTTTGGCATGCCTGGCTTTAGACTGGATGCAAGTGTTACAGGTGGCTACGTAGGCCTGAACATCCTGAACCATCTTGGGCCACCAGAAGTGTCGTTTGACCAGTTCTATGGTTTGAGGTACTCCTCCGTGACCAGCTGCTGGAACATCATGAGACAGGTGCAATACTTCTTGACGGAAGGGTAGAGGCACGTATATACTGCTTTGATGATACAGAAGTCCGTCTTTGATCTGCAGAGCATGACGGTGTGTGAAGGCCGGGTTAGGGGCTGGATAGTGCTGGATCCTGTCCAATAGAGGCCTAGCAAGGAGCAAGAACTGGCTTGGTTGAAGGATGGTGTCAACTGAATCTCGGGGTTGTGGAGCAGGTGGATGTATACGAGATAGGGCATCAGCCTTTGTGTTCTGTGACCCGGCCCTATAGGTGATGTGCAGATGAAACCGGGAAAAGTACAAAGCCCACCTAGCCTGACGGGAGCATAATCGTCGAGCCCCCCTGAGGTATTCCAGATTCTGATGATCCGTAAACACCATAACTGGATGTTCTGCTCCTTCCAACAAGTGACGCCATTCTTCCAGGGCCTTCTTTATGGCTAGGAGTTCTTTATCCCCCACTGTATAATTCCGTTCTGACGGAGGCAAGGACTTCGAGAAGAATGCCACAGGATGGAGTCGATCTCGTGACCCCGAGCGCTGGGAAAGAACAGCCCCGGTGGCCGCGTCGGAAGCGTCGGTCTCAAGGATGAAGGGCCTATGGATGTCTGGTTGAATCAAAATGGGTGCCTGAGTGAATAGGGTTTTCAGACGTATAAAAGCCCGTTGAGCGGCTGGTGACCACAAAAAAGACACACTGAGTTTGGTTAAATGCGTCAGAGGAGCAATGACCTTGGAGAAGTCCCGAATGAACCGTCTGTAAAAGTTTGCAAACCCTATGAACCTCTGGATCTCTTTCCTTGAGGTAGGAGTAGGCCAGTTTAAAACAGAGGTGACTTTTCGAGGATCCATCTGGATGCTGTTAGAGGAGATGAGGAACCCTAAAAACTCCACTTCCTTGACCTCGAACAGGCACTTTTCAAGTTTGGCATATAGACTATGTTGGCGCAGGCGGCTTAGGACTTCTCGAACATGGATACGATGTTCAGCCAAAGAGGGTGAGTAAATGAGTATGTCGTCCAAGTAAACCACCACATACTGGTCAAGTAAGTCAGAGAATATTTCGTTAACAAATCGTTGAAAGACTGCGGGGGCATTGCATAGCCCAAATGGCATGACCAGATACTCGTAGTGACCGTAACGAGTCCGGAACGCGGTCTTCCATTCATCTCCTGGCTTGATGCGTATCAAATGGTAAGCCTCCCTTAAATCAAGTTTGGTAAATACAGAGGCTGTAGAAAGACGTTCTAAAAGCTCTGGTATAAGAGGAAGGGGATAGCGGTCTTTTATGGTTATATTATTCAATTCCCTGTAGTCAACACAAGGTCTTAAACCCCCATCTTTCTTCTCAATAAAGAATATACCAGCCCCAGCGGGAGACGTGGATGGCCGAATGAAACCCTTTCTTTGGTATTCCTCCAGATAGGCCTTCATATGATGCAACTCGGGTCCAGAGAGAGGGAAGAGGCGGCCGTATGGAATGGGAGCGCCAGCGTGCAATTTTATGGAGCAATCAGAGAGGCGATGAGGAGGTAAGTGGTCCACTCCTTTCTTGTCAAAGACGTCCGAATATTCCTGGTAAGCCTCAGGGAGCACGACTGCAGGCGCGGACGAGGATGACAGCAACATTGATTGATCCGGAGATGTGGACTCGGGGAAGGACACTACATTATGCGCCCAGTCTATACAGGGATTGTTCCTCCTGAGCCAGGGAAGACCCAATATTAGCGGGTACAAAGGTGAGGAGATGACGTCAAACTTGATCGTTTCACGATGGGCCGGTTCGATCACCACACAAAGAGGTACGGTTTCTGAGGAAACAGGACCACACTGATGATTCCTACCGTCGGCCATTTGTAGCTGCAAAGGAGTGGTCTTGGGTTGGATGGGTACTCCTAGCTTAGCAGCTGTTGCCAGATCCATGAAACAGCCACTAGCCCCGGAGTCGATGATGGCAGGAACAGAGTGCGTGACATCAGCCCACTGTAAATGAAGCAGAAGAGAAAGGTGAGTAGAGACAAACGAGGAGGAACCCAATATGCCTACCGCTGACTTGTCCTCACCTCTGGGTTTCTGAGGTCTTCTAGGGCAGGCCCGAAGGAGGTGGCCACTGTCCCCACAGTACAGGCATAGATTTAGGCGTCTTCTCCGGTCCTTTTCAGTTGCAGACAAGGGTCCGCGTACCGCTCCTAACTGCATGGGTTCTTCCGAAGAGGATACCCGAGGGGTCACAGACTCAAAAGGGATGGTGGTGTGTGAAGATGGTAAGGCGTGGGTGGTGGCACGCTCCCTGCGTCTTTCCCGCAATCTACGGTCGATCTGAATGACCAAGAGTATAAGATCCTCCAACGAGGATGGAACACCAGTTCTGGCCAGTTCATCCTTCAGTGTTTCCGATAAACCCAATCGGAATTGATCCAGGAGAGCCGGTTCGTTCCACTGAGTTTCAATGGTCAGGCGACGAAACTCTGAGACGTATTCTTCAACGGGACGACGCCCCTGGGACAAGGCTCTGATGGCTGATTGAGCGGACGCCGAGCTCAGAGGGTCTTCATACAGGGTGTCCATGGCATGATGGAAAGCAGGCCAAGACATCAGAACAGGGTTGTTTTCCTGTAGAAGGTGGTGGGCCCAGGCCTGGGGCTCACCTGACAAGAGCGTGATGGCCGTTCGTACCTTCACGAAGTCTGATGCGTATGTTCTGGGATTGACTGCGAAGAGTAACTCACAGGCTGTCATGAAGGTTTTATACAATCGCCTGTCGCCACTGAATTTGTCTGGAAGTGGTACTCTGGGTTCTGGGGCTGTGGCACCCCTAGAGTCCGGGACCGCTGGTGGAGCTGCTTGGTCTGGAGGGGGTTGCATCTCCTGTATCTGATGCTGCAAGACCACTTGATTTTTCTGTAGTTCCTGTACAGATTTAGCCAGAGATGAGATTTGACTGCTCAAGGCGGATAGGGCGTCCATGAGCCCTGCAGGCTCCATAACTGGCTCAGTTATACTGTCAGCACTATTGTACTTAGATATAAAGAGGGGAGAGGAACCTAAGGAGCAGGACAAGGAAACCCTAGCCCTAGCGCTACACTAGACTGAAAGGGGAACCCTAAGACTAGATCACAGGTACTACTGCTAAATGAGGGAAAGCGAGCCTAGCAGAAGTGCACAGATACATATATATAAAGAAGAACACTATATATATATATAGGTGAGACACACAAAAAAAAACATCAAATACATGTACATGTAAAAGAGAAAAGGGAAAACGATACCAGACGTCTGGAAGCTGGGTGCACCGGACTGGAAACTCCGCAGCTTGCTAGAAAATCAGGCAGCCACAGAAGCTAGAGAGCGTAGCTGATCAAAGGTCCTGACAGCAGGAGGCCGAGGGCCTGGACAGGCTGAAAAGGCACAGAGGTCAGGAGGTAGCCAAGGTCAGGGCAACTGGAGAGGCACAGTGGTCAGGAGGTAGCCAAGGTCAGGGCAACTGGAGAGGCACAGTGGTCAGGAGGTAGCCAAGGTCAGGGCAACTGGAAAGGCACAGTGGTCAGGAGGTAGCCGAGGTCCAGGTCAAAGAAATTAAGGCAGAGCCGGAGAGAGCACAACTTCCATCCACGGAAGAGAACTCTATAACTGAGCGCTGACTCCCGGAAGCGCGCTCCTTAACTAGCAGAGCCGGCATTGGAAGCGAGGCTTGGGGAACGTTGTGCACGCCGAGATGCTGGGCGTGCGTCGGGACGCCTGCGCAGAAGTGCCGATGAAGCCAGGAGTGGATGTCGCGTCCTCCCCGTCGGCCGACGGGAACCAGCGAGGTACCGACAGAGCCCCCCCCTCACGAACGTCCTCCGGACGGAAGCAGGCCCTGGACGAGTCGGGTGCCGATGATGATAGGAACGAAGACATGCAGGGGCATGGACATGATGTGCAGGCTCCCACGACCGCTCTTCCGGGCCATAACCCTTCCAGTGGATCAAGTATTCCAACCTCCCCCGTCTCAGCCGGGAGTCCAGCACCTCTTCGACCTCATACTCCTCAGAGTCATCAACCAGTACCGGAGGAGGACGAACAGGATCACGATGTGGGAAGGGTGAAGCAGTCCATGGCCTGAGCTGGGAGACATGGAACGTAGGATGGATCTTATATGAATGTGGCAACATCAGCCGGTAGGCCACGGCATTGATTCGTTTTGTTACCTTAAAAGGACCCAGAAAGCGTGGCCCCAATTTTTTGGTAGGACAAGCCAGTTTAATGTGTGCGGTAGACAGCCAGACCTTGTCACCTACCGCATAGTCGGGTTCAGGTGAACGATGCTTATCGGCTTGTGTTTTGTAGCCGTGCTGGGTTCTGGCCAATGTAAGGCGGAGGAGACGGTGGTACTGGTGTAGCCGTTTGAGACGCTGAGAGACTTGCGGTACGCCCTCCTGACTTGGCATACCTGGGAGCATCAAAGGATGGTATCCATAAGTGAGGAAGAACGGAGTGGAGTGAGAGGAGCGATGGAGATGATTATTGTACGTGAACTCTGCTAACGGGAGAAGAGCAGACCAATTATCTTGTAGATAAGTGGAGTAGCAGCGCAGGTACTGTTCCAAGGTTTGGTTGACTCTTTCAGTCTGCCCATTAGTGTGTGGATGATAACCAGATGACAGATTGCGTTGAATGTGTAAGGCGTGGCAAAGAGATTTCCAGAATTTTGAGGTGAACTGTGAACCTCGGTCTGTGGTTATGGAGGATGGGAGGCCATGAAGCCGGAAGACACCTTGGATGAACAGGTCGGCAGTTTGAGCTGCCGAAGGAAGCCCGGAAGTGGCGATGAAATGAGACATCTTAGAGAACCGATCCACTACAACAAGGATTGCGGTATTGGAGTTGGATGATGGTAAGTCAGTGATGAAATCCATTGTTATCTCTCTCCAGGGTATGGAAGGAATGGCCAGTGGGCGTAAAAGGCCTGTTGGTTTGGCATGCCTGGCTTTAGACTGGATGCAAGTGTTACAGGTGGCTACGTAGGCCTGAACATCCTGAACCATCTTGGGCCACCAGAAGTGTCGTTTGACCAGTTCTATGGTTTGAGGTACTCCTCCGTGACCAGCTGCTGGAACATCATGAGACAGGTGCAATACTTCTTGACGGAAGGGTAGAGGCACGTATATACTGCTTTGATGATACAGAAGTCCGTCTTTGATCTGCAGAGCATGACGGTGTGTGAAGGCCGGGTTAGGGGCTGGATAGTGCTGGATCCTGTCCAATAGAGGCCTAGCAAGGAGCAAGAACTGGCTTGGTTGAAGGATGGTGTCAACTGAATCTCGGGGTTGTGGAGCAGGTGGATGTATACGAGATAGGGCATCAGCCTTTGTGTTCTGTGACCCGGCCCTATAGGTGATGTGCAGATGAAACCGGGAAAAGTACAAAGCCCACCTAGCCTGACGGGAGCATAATCGTCGAGCCCCCCTGAGGTATTCCAGATTCTGATGATCCGTAAACACCATAACTGGATGTTCTGCTCCTTCCAACAAGTGACGCCATTCTTCCAGGGCCTTCTTTATGGCTAGGAGTTCTTTATCCCCCACTGTATAATTCCGTTCTGACGGAGGCAAGGACTTCGAGAAGAATGCCACAGGATGGAGTCGATCTCGTGACCCCGAGCGCTGGGAAAGAACAGCCCCGGTGGCCGCGTCGGAAGCGTCGGTCTCAAGGATGAAGGGCCTATGGATGTCTGGTTGAATCAAAATGGGTGCCTGAGTGAATAGGGTTTTCAGACGTATAAAAGCCCGTTGAGCGGCTGGTGACCACAAAAAAGACACACTGAGTTTGGTTAAATGCGTCAGAGGAGCAATGACCTTGGAGAAGTCCCGAATGAACCGTCTGTAAAAGTTTGCAAACCCTATGAACCTCTGGATCTCTTTCCTTGAGGTAGGAGTAGGCCAGTTTAAAACAGAGGTGACTTTTCGAGGATCCATCTGGATGCTGTTAGAGGAGATGAGGAACCCTAAAAACTCCACTTCCTTGACCTCGAACAGGCACTTTTCAAGTTTGGCATATAGACTATGTTGGCGCAGGCGGCTTAGGACTTCTCGAACATGGATACGATGTTCAGCCAAAGAGGGTGAGTAAATGAGTATGTCGTCCAAGTAAACCACCACATACTGGTCAAGTAAGTCAGAGAATATTTCGTTAACAAATCGTTGAAAGACTGCGGGGGCATTGCATAGCCCAAATGGCATGACCAGATACTCGTAGTGACCGTAACGAGTCCGGAACGCGGTCTTCCATTCATCTCCTGGCTTGATGCGTATCAAATGGTAAGCCTCCCTTAAATCAAGTTTGGTAAATACAGAGGCTGTAGAAAGACGTTCTAAAAGCTCTGGTATAAGAGGAAGGGGATAGCGGTCTTTTATGGTTATATTATTCAATTCCCTGTAGTCAACACAAGGTCTTAAACCCCCATCTTTCTTCTCAATAAAGAATATACCAGCCCCAGCGGGAGACGTGGATGGCCGAATGAAACCCTTTCTTTGGTATTCCTCCAGATAGGCCTTCATATGATGCAACTCGGGTCCAGAGAGAGGGAAGAGGCGGCCGTATGGAATGGGAGCGCCAGCGTGCAATTTTATGGAGCAATCAGAGAGGCGATGAGGAGGTAAGTGGTCCACTCCTTTCTTGTCAAAGACGTCCGAATATTCCTGGTAAGCCTCAGGGAGCACGACTGCAGGCGCGGACGAGGATGACAGCAACATTGATTGATCCGGAGATGTGGACTCGGGGAAGGACACTACATTATGCGCCCAGTCTATACAGGGATTGTTCCTCCTGAGCCAGGGAAGACCCAATATTAGCGGGTACAAAGGTGAGGAGATGACGTCAAACTTGATCGTTTCACGATGGGCCGGTTCGATCACCACACAAAGAGGTACGGTTTCTGAGGAAACAGGACCACACTGATGATTCCTACCGTCGGCCATTTGTAGCTGCAAAGGAGTGGTCTTGGGTTGGATGGGTACTCCTAGCTTAGCAGCTGTTGCCAGATCCATGAAACAGCCACTAGCCCCGGAGTCGATGATGGCAGGAACAGAGTGCGTGACATCAGCCCACTGTAAATGAAGCAGAAGAGAAAGGTGAGTAGAGACAAACGAGGAGGAACCCAATATGCCTACCGCTGACTTGTCCTCACCTCTGGGTTTCTGAGGTCTTCTAGGGCAGGCCCGAAGGAGGTGGCCACTGTCCCCACAGTACAGGCATAGATTTAGGCGTCTTCTCCGGTCCTTTTCAGTTGCAGACAAGGGTCCGCGTACCGCTCCTAACTGCATGGGTTCTTCCGAAGAGGATACCCGAGGGGTCACAGACTCAAAAGGGATGGTGGTGTGTGAAGATGGTAAGGCGTGGGTGGTGGCACGCTCCCTGCGTCTTTCCCGCAATCTACGGTCGATCTGAATGACCAAGAGTATAAGATCCTCCAACGAGGATGGAACACCAGTTCTGGCCAGTTCATCCTTCAGTGTTTCCGATAAACCCAATCGGAATTGATCCAGGAGAGCCGGTTCGTTCCACTGAGTTTCAATGGTCAGGCGACGAAACTCTGAGACGTATTCTTCAACGGGACGACGCCCCTGGGACAAGGCTCTGATGGCTGATTGAGCGGACGCCGAGCTCAGAGGGTCTTCATACAGGGTGTCCATGGCATGATGGAAAGCAGGCCAAGACATCAGAACAGGGTTGTTTTCCTGTAGAAGGTGGTGGGCCCAGGCCTGGGGCTCACCTGACAAGAGCGTGATGGCCGTTCGTACCTTCACGAAGTCTGATGCGTATGTTCTGGGATTGACTGCGAAGAGTAACTCACAGGCTGTCATGAAGGTTTTATACAATCGCCTGTCGCCACTGAATTTGTCTGGAAGTGGTACTCTGGGTTCTGGGGCTGTGGCACCCCTAGAGTCCGGGACCGCTGGTGGAGCTGCTTGGTCTGGAGGGGGTTGCATCTCCTGTATCTGATGCTGCAAGACCACTTGATTTTTCTGTAGTTCCTGTACAGATTTAGCCAGAGATGAGATTTGACTGCTCAAGGCGGATAGGGCGTCCATGAGCCCTGCAGGCTCCATAACTGGCTCAGTTATACTGTCAGCACTATTGTACTTAGATATAAAGAGGGGAGAGGAACCTAAGGAGCAGGACAAGGAAACCCTAGCCCTAGCGCTACACTAGACTGAAAGGGGAACCCTAAGACTAGATCACAGGTACTACTGCTAAATGAGGGAAAGCGAGCCTAGCAGAAGTGCACAGATACATATATATAAAGAAGAACACTATATATATATATAGGTGAGACACACAAAAAAAAACATCAAATACATGTACATGTAAAAGAGAAAAGGGAAAACGATACCAGACGTCTGGAAGCTGGGTGCACCGGACTGGAAACTCCGCAGCTTGCTAGAAAATCAGGCAGCCACAGAAGCTAGAGAGCGTAGCTGATCAAAGGTCCTGACAGCAGGAGGCCGAGGGCCTGGACAGGCTGAAAAGGCACAGAGGTCAGGAGGTAGCCAAGGTCAGGGCAACTGGAGAGGCACAGTGGTCAGGAGGTAGCCAAGGTCAGGGCAACTGGAGAGGCACAGTGGTCAGGAGGTAGCCAAGGTCAGGGCAACTGGAAAGGCACAGTGGTCAGGAGGTAGCCGAGGTCCAGGTCAAAGAAATTAAGGCAGAGCCGGAGAGAGCACAACCTCCATCCACGGAAGAGGACTCTATAACTGAGCGCTGACTCCCGGAAGCGCGCTCCTTAACTAGCAGAGCCGGCATTGGAAGCGAGGCTTGGGGAACGTTGTGCACGCCGAGATGCTGGGCGTGCGTCGGGACGCCTGCGCCTGCGCAGAAGTGCCGATGAAGCCAGGAGTGGATGTCGCGTCCTCCCTGTCGGCCGACGGGAACCAGCGAGGTACCGACAAGGAGGCAGTTAAAGTTGTTGATACCTTTATTGACTAACTAAGCAGATTTAGGATGCAACTTTCAAGACCTCTTAGGTCTCTTCCTCAGGCATGTTATACAGATAAATATGAAAACATCTATTTTATATACAATTACACATTGCATTGTTTAGAATGGAAATCAGATAAGAAAACTCAGTTCAGACCCAGATACTTTGATCAGTCAATCATAAATTGCAGTCTTCCTCTGAGGAGTTAGAAGTATTTACAGTCCTAGTGGGACGGTTTAAAAGGTTAATCTACAATGTGATAATGTGATAGGAATTCTCTGTCTTTATTTAAACCATAATGTACAGAATTAAACTTCAACATTAATTTAACCTCCCATGTTTTTCTGTCCCTCTGATTGCAGAACAGTCCCATCAGTACAGTTAATTTAATGTTCCTGACACTGTGTCCATTATGGCAAAAAATTTATTTCATTGGTGTCTCTGTCTTTTTGTTGTTAACACTGGATCTGTGGGAATAAATCCTTTTATGTAATGATTGTCCAGTTTCACCCACATAAAGAGCTATTGGGCATTTTGCAGACATGATGAGGTATATTACACTGGATGATTTGCAGGGACGGTACCATTGATCTTATGGTGTAACTGGGTGTTTGGAATGGGTATCTTGTCTGTGGTGTAAATGTGTGCATAGGTTTCACACCTCTTGTAGGCAGGGAGATGTGCCATTTTTTGTATTTTCATCCAGGGCACTCCTTACCATCAGCTGTTTTAAATTAGTAGGATGTCTGAAGGAGAGTAAGGGAAGCTGTGGGAATATGTTCTTAAGTATTTCATCAATTTTAAGTATTTCATCCGGTTTCTCTTATGTTGTTCTTTGTAGCTCAACAGATTTTTTTCTTGGTATGTGGGTAGCCTTCTGTATCTGACTGTCAATCATCCTTGCCCTGTAACCCTGTTTTATAAAGTCTCCTCTTAGTTTCTGGAGGTGCTTGTCATGGTCCGTCAAGACAGAACAGATGTGGTTGTATCTGATGGCAATGCTGTATATGATGGAGTTCTTTGTGTGTTTTGGGTGGAAGCTATTGTTTTTCAGGTAGATTGGCCTGTCCATTGGCTTGCGGTACAGGGATGCATGGATGGAGTTGTTCTGCATTTTGAAAGCTTGCATCCTAAATCTGCTTAGTTAGCCAATAAAGGTATCAACAACTATATTTGCCTCCTGTTTTTACTTTCACTTTCACAAAGTTCGCTACTACTTTACGAACAGGTGTTTTGGTGCTTATTTGTCTCAATGTCAGATGCAGTAGTTAGTTCAGCTAATACACCTTCCTCCATTATGCCATTACCACAATCAACACCAGAATACGTCTTCTCCAATGTTCGTCTTTTATGTTTTTTTGTACTGATGCTGGTGGTGGTGGAACTTTTGGTGGGATCATGACAAACTACAACCTCCCTGGGAGGAGCGGGATCATCATTTAATCAAATAAACAAAAAGAAAGAAAAGAAAAGCACTGATAGCACCAGAACCCCCTCTATTAGGCAAAATGGGCGGCCACTATTTATTATTATTCATTATTTATATAGTGCCAACTTAATCCGCTGTGCTGTACAATAGGGAATAGACATACAGAGATCTTAAATAGTAAATCATCGTGAAGAACAGAAGGATCAGAGGACCCTGCTCGCAAGAGATTTACAGTCTAGAGGAAGGTAGGTTGGATACAGAAGGTGAAAGTGCTATTGGGCATAAGTGTCTCCTGCCACATGAGCTGCTGGTCAGTGGGTGGGAGAGAGAAGTGCTATTGAGTGTAGTGGCCCAGGGAAGGGGTGGTTCTTGGGAATAATATTTATGGAGCTAGTTGATATGCTTCCCTGAAGAGGTGAGTTTTCAGGGAGCGTCTGAAGATCTGAAGGCTGGGGGAGGGTCTGATGGGGTGGGGGAGGGAATATCAGAGCTTAGATGCAGCACAGGAGAAGTCCTTTAGGCGGGAGTGGGAGGATGTAATAAGAGCTGTGGAGAGAAGAAGGTCATGTGTAGAACGAAGATGGCTAGTGTGTTTGGAAATGAGAGATGAGCTATAAGGGGATGAAGTGTTAGTAAGGGCTCTATAAGTTAGCACCAGAATTTTGAATTTAATTCTATGTGCTAGTGGGAGCCAATGTAGGGATTGGCAGAGGGGGCTGGTGTTAGAAAAGCGGTGGGTGAGGTAGATTAGTCATGCAGCAGAGTTCATTATGGACTGTAGTGGGGTTAGTCGGGTGAGAGGAAGGCCAATTAGTAATGAGTTACAGTAGTCAAGAAGGGACATGATGAGTGGATTAATATTTTAGTAGTGTCTTGGGCGAGGAAGGGCTGGTTTCTAGAAATGTTGCGGAGGTGGAGGCAGCATAATTTGGAGATTGAGTGGATGTGGGGAATAAAGGATAGGGTGGAGTCAAATGTGACCCCCAGGCAGCATGCTGTAGGGGTTGGTCTGATGGTGGTATTGTTGACAGTGAGGGTAATGTCTGGAGTAGGGCTGGTAGGAGAGGGAGGGAAGATAATTAGTTCGGTTTTGCCAAGGTTAAGTTTGAGTTGATGGGAGGATATCCAGGAAGACACAGCAGACAGACAGTCAGACACCTGGGACAGGAGGGAAGGGGAGAGCTCTGGGGAGGAAAGATAGATTTGGGTGTCATCAGCATAGAGATGATAGTGAAACCCAAAGGAGTTTATTAGTTTGCCAAGGGATGCAGTGTATATTGAGAAGAGCAAGGGGCCCAGGACTGAGCCCTGAAGCACTCTGACAGACAGTGGAAGGGATGGGGAAGTGGAGCCAGAGTAGGACACACTGAAGGAGTAGTTGCAGAGATAGGATGAAAACCAAGAGAGGGCAGTATCACAGAGACCTAGAGAGTGAAGGGCTTGGAAGAGGAGTGGGTGATCTACTGTGTCAAAGCAGCTGACAGGTCCAGGAGTATGAGAAGGGAGTAGTGGCCTTTTGACTTTGCGGAGAGCAAGTCGTTGGACACTTTAGTGAGGGCAGTCTCGGTGGATTGATGAGGACGGAATCCAGATTGCAAGGGATCTAGCAGGGAATGGGAGCAAAGGAATTTAGTGAGCTAAGGGAGAGGAAAGGGAATATAGAAATGATAATAAAACCTAACTTTCATTATATTAAAATAAAACATCTATAGTTAAAATAAATCTGCAAATTCAAATGTAAAGTGTGTTTAACAGGAAACAATTCCCCAGATTGATAGCCGTGAAAATTGCTCAGATATAATATATGTGCTGCTAATAATGTTAGTGTCCCCTTAAAGAACAAATCTAACCAGGGTATATATTTTAGTAATGTGCAATGCTTACTTTGTGACTAGCATCCAGGCAACCACTACATCTCAGATATACCAAGGCTATACAGATTGTAATGATATTGGGTATGCCCTGTATGTGATCAGTTAGAGCACTCATCCATTATGTGTCCATGTCATCAATATGTAAGGTGACAATGATGTGAGAGAGGGTTATGACATGCTAAGGAGGCAGGTTTTGGTATTCTAATAGCTTAAAAGGACACTATTAGTCTCTAACTACTATACAACTCTTGTTTGCCCGACCCTTCATCATTTATTGCACACATTGTGGCAACTACATCTTTAATCCCATGTCCCTGCACTGTTCCACCTTTCCCCCTTCCCCTACACCTTGTGCGCTTGCTGGACATTGCTCAACTACTGTGAGTGTTGTTTTTCTACAATACACAACACAAATGATGGAGTGTGATGTCTTGCCTTAGCCAAATACAAATAAATTATAAAAAAAAACAGCTTTTCCCTAGACTTCCTCAGCAGAGAAATGATAACAGCAAGGAAATATTGGACTGCTGTTGTCTGTGCCTTTCAAATCAGTCAGACAGAATTTTGGGGTATTTGGGGTCAACCTCCTTTGCGCCTTTACTCCCTTGTCACACCTCCAGATACGTCCAACAGAGATATAATAATAACAGCAAGATCAGCAAGCAAATTGGACCCCAGGTGCCTGTGTCTTGAAAGTCAGTCACTCTGAATTTTGGGTTATTTGGAATCAACTTCCTTCCCCCCAGAGTGCCCCCACACTCACCTAATACAGAGAACGTCCTACCTAATAGACTCCCTAAACTAAGCTTCATTTCCCTTTTATTTGCAAACACAAAATGGCATGCTCTGTCTTTCAGTCTTCTCGTTGAATTTAATGCAATTAGCTATGCAAAAAAAAAGGGAAAACTGCACTTTTCGGGGGAAATTATTTGTCAAGCGGGAGAGATATAAAAACATAGAAACATAGAATTTATCGGCAGATAAGAACCATTCAGACCATCTAGTCTGCCCATTTTCCTACTGTAAAAACCTCAAAAATTTTTTGGTCCTTGGTCTTTTCTTATGTTAAGGACAGCCTTATGCCTATCCCATGCATGCTTGAATTCTGACTCTGTATTAACTTTTACCACTTCGGCTGGTAGGCTATTCCACTTATCTACTACCCTCTCAGTGAAGTAAAACTTTCTTACATTGTGTGAACCTGTGTCCCTTTATGTATTTGAATGTTTCTGTCATACCCCCTCTCTCTCTTCTCTCCTCCAAGCTATACATGTTCAAGTTCAGATCCTTTAGTTTATCCTGCTATTTCTTTTACTTTAAACCAGTTACCATTTTAGTAGCCCTTCTCTGAATTAATTACTCCCAAATCCCTTTCCTCTGTTGTCTCTGACAGCACAGTACCCTAATAGTATATTTTTCCTCTGGATTTTTCCTTTGCATTATTTTACATTTACCAACATTTAACTGCAGCTGCCATACTGTGGTCCATTCTTCTAATTTACCTAAATCATTTGTCATTTGGTTTATTCCCCCTGGAATGTCTACCCTATTACAGATCTTTATATCATCTGCAAAAAAGGTATACCTTATCTTGAATACCTTTTGCAATATCACTAATAAAAATATTAAATAAATAAATCTAAACACTGTACAACAGTGAGATATAGTAATTCATTGGATGCAGAGAGATAGTGATTCATTGAATGTTGGAGACATCCACAAAGCATTTCTTTGCAATGTGTTGGAAATGTCTCCATCCATCCAGAAGGTGGATGTTTCAGCAGTACTGTCTTGTGGGACCCAGCCGATACTGCATGTTCCACATACTGAGCTATGGTTGTGGCCAGATCAATTTTAATGTCATTGCACAAGACACGGTTTATTTTTTATAGTTTATCAGTGTATCACCATTTCCTGTTAGTAGTTAAGTCATTGGACTCCAGAGGTCTACAATACATTCCTTAACAATCAATGCATTGTTCTATTGCAGTTAAAGTGTTAAGAACATTTTTGTGCTTGTATTTTAAAGGCTAGGGGTATTTTCTCTGCCAGAATAAAGCAGATGGAAATGAAGGTCATATCATGATTATGGACCCCATTACTAATTAAGATTCATTTGGAGGAAGCAGTCTACCCAGAATTGATTTCTGTCCAGATTAAGGTAATGTAAGTTTATTTGGCATTCTTAGAATTACTATAATGAGCCAAGGGGTTATTGCATGTGGGTGCCAGTGTCTCTGATTAGCAAAAGCATGAACATGTATATGTAATCAGGAATTATAAATTGAACATCTACATATATATATATAAAAAGAAACATCTGTCACCTAAGTAGTAATGCGGACAGGTAATGGAGAAAACATTTTTTCCTGAGAGAATATTCTTCATAAAATTGGTGCATGCCTTTTCATACATAGGTGTAATAACAACAGAAAAGAACAAACTCTTCAGTCATTTTTATCCCTGTGGATGATATAGATACTCAGTATCCAAGAGGTTGAACAGGGCATTAAAATGATAAGATTAGAACCAATCTTTGGAGTATGCACCTGTCTGTTTAACTCATTTGAAGCCAGAGATATCTCCCAATGTATTGTTACATAATGCAATGGAGATATCGCTAGCATCCAATATGTTAATATATACATTAGTGTTATGTAATGTATGCAACAAAAATATACTTTCTTCAAAAATATACAAATAAATCAAGGCTTCCTGACCAGTAATTTATTCTGACTGAGATTCAGGTCCACACAAGATTTGGATCAAACTCACACAATGTTTCATGTAGTTTTGTTCCAGTTATGCAAATCTATTTGATTAACAAAATTTGGATGTGAAAGAGAGACATTTGCAAAACATAAATATTTCAAATCCAGATCCAGGCTATGACAAGCTCACATCATTAAATAACTCTTACTTGCTGAAATGGGACTGAGACAGCTAAATGAAAAAGAAAATACAAATTCATGAAAGGAAACATGAAAATATTCCTAAAAATAAACTCTCACTTTTTTCAAAGGAGCTTCTAATAATAAAAACCCCAACTTTCCATACTAAGAAGATACTAATTGTTCCTATGAATTTTGCCCTGGAGCCTTTGTTCAGTCAGTCTTGGATGTAATGCCATGGTGGTTACTAGCAGAACCACAGGAAATAAACTCTGCCTTATATAGTGACATACATGTACACAGACCATTACAGAAGTTGTAACAGTATGATGCAAAATTATATAACTTGGTAAAGGGCATCAGGCTAAAGTGTTTTATCATTGCATTATTTTTGGGGATAAAGCACCACAAATGGAATCATACACTGGGAAAGGGAATCTGCTCAATGGAGCTTACAATCTAATTAGAAATCATGACAGACAGTAGGAGTAGGATCATAAGTGCAAATGCAATGCTTAGTGAAGGAAGAACTGTCAGTGTGCACAAGGAGGATGTTACTGATTCATCAGGTGGGATTTCAGGAGATATAAGAAAATGATGAGTGTGGTTGACTGGAGAATGATGATAGGGAGGGCATTCCAAAGTTGAAGGGCAAAATGAATGCAGCTGAGAAAATGATTGCAGCTGAGAGCTGGCTTGAGTTGCGTAGGGAGAGGACAGAAAGAACCCTTGAGAAGAACGCATATGATGGGAAGGCGTGTATTGAGAGATAAGAGCAGAAATGTAAGAGGGTGCTGAAGAAGAAAGAGACTTAAAGGAGAGGAGAAGAATATTGTAAGAAATATGATACTTTATAGGTAGCCAATAAAGGAATTTAAGGAGTAGATGAGTGGAAAGGTATCTGGGAACAAAGATAGCTCAGTGGTAAATGCCCTGACTGCAGGACCTGCTCAAACCTCAAGGTTGCAGGTTCAAATCCCAGCAGGGTCAACTCAGCCCTTCATCCTTCCAAGGTTGATAAATGAGTACCACTGATTTGTGTAATAATAACACCTATTATTTTCAGCTGCCAATCTGGTTAAATTCCGAGAACGTGCACTGAAAGTGCTTTGAGTCCCACTGGGAGAAAGGCTCTATATATATACTAGTTATTATTATTATTATTATTCTTGCAGCTGAACTGAGAACAGACTTAAGAGGAGAAAGATGAGAGGCAGGAAGACCAGAGAGTAGAATGTTGCAATAGTCAAGTCTAGAGTGAATGAGGGTCTCAGTGAGAGTTTTTGGGACTTGTATACATAGTAATCTTAAAGGTATAGTAATGTTTCATATGACATGTAGCTCAGAACATTGAGCATATGTAATAATACTGCTGTGAGATGTTTACAGGCTTCAAAACTTGCTAGTTACAGTGTAATAATAGGTTGAAGATGATCCTTTTCCCGACAGCAAGCCACGTTCCCATAGATATGAAGTGCAGTCAAGCTTGACCACACAGATCACAACTAGGGACAATCTTTCCTTGTTCAGTATAACATGAAGGAGGGCAGGTTTTTCCTAATACTGCATGAATATTGTCCCTCTTTGTGATCTGCTGTAGGATCTGGGACAAATATGCTTACAGTGGGGAAACGGGTGGAAGGGATCATCCTTACAATATTATTACACTGTAACTAGCAAGTTTTGAAGCCTATGGACATCGTATAGCAATACTGTTACATATGCTCAACGTTCTGACCTACACGTCATATGAAACATTGCTATCCCTTTAACAAGACATGACGGACTGTATCATTATCCCTGTTTCCACAATCCCTGACTAAAAAAAATAGGGATACGTGAAAAAAGCATCATAGGTATATTAACTATTTCTTGTCACAGACAGACAGAAAGACAGACTCTGGCGGGTGTATTGAAGGCAAGTACCCCAGGAAGAGGGTAAAAAAGAGTGACAGAAGATCCACTAATACTGTCCACAATTTCCTTAACCCCTTAAGGACTGGGAAAATCTGGGGTGTTTTGCAGTTAAGGACTGGAACAATTTTCACCTTTTTTCCCTCTAAGTGTTTTATTCCAGACACAAAAATTATATACCGCACAAGTTGGGTTTTTTTTTAATACCACACTTACATGGCTAACCCACCATTTATTTTTGCTAAAAAATAAAGAAATCCATAAAAAAATAAAAAAAAAATACTTTGTTGGTTCTCTTATTATCATTTGTGCCCTAAGGGTTAATTTTTTATGAAGATTGTATGAAAGGTATGATCGGTCATTGGCAAAATCCCCATGTTCCTCTCCCCCCCCCTAGTTTCCCACTTTTTTGGAGATATGATTATGTGGTATGTATAAGTGTATCACATTGCTCCACAACAGTAAAACTCCCATTACTGTTTATTTAAACTTCACTAGATGAGAATTATATAAGCTTTCCTGAAACCAGTGAAAAAATGGCACTTTCCACTTGGCAAAAAATTTCCCTCCAGAAGTGCAGTTTGTCACCTAGCTCCCTGTATTGAAATCAATGGGAAGAAAAATTTTTCTCCACCACAAGAAAGTTTTCTCTACTTTTCCACAGCATGCCATTTTGTGTTTGTGAGAGGAGAGTGCAGCATGTTTTTGAGGTAGAAAAGATAGTAAAATAAAGGGAAATTGAAGCTTGGTTTAGGGAGTCTTTTAGGTAGGACGTTTGTTAGCTGTATTAGAGGAGTCTGCGGGGACTCTGGGGAGAAGAAGGGAGGAAGGAGGTTGACCAAAAATACCCCAACATTTGGTGTTACTTACTGGCAAGACACAAGCAGCTAGGATCCAAATTGCTTGCTGATTTTGCTTTTATTGTCTCTGTGCTGGGGAAGTCTGGGGAAAGAAGTTGTTGATTTTGGTTTTTACACACACACACACACATATATATATATATATATATATATATATATATATTTTTTTTTTTTTTTTTTTTTTTTATATAAGATAGGGTGGACAAGTACAAAAAAAATAAAATTAAAATTAAAAAATACATAAACTATTAAACAAATAAATATATTAGACAGCTGACTGGGAGCCTGATGTGACCTCTGTGACTGAGGCAGACTTGATAGACAGCAGATGAGATTGAGAATTGTGTTGAGGGCCAAGGCAAGACATCACACTCCATCAGTTGTGTACTGTAGAGAGCAAAAACACACACAGTAGTTGATTAATGTCTAGCAAATGCAAAGGCAGGAGGGGGAAAGATGGAGCAGTGCAGGGACATGGAAGTAAAGTGGTAGTACAAAAACTGACTGCAGCAATGGTTGCTGCAGCATGTGCAATAAATGTTGATGATCCCTCTCCTCCTGGGGTGGATGCAGTTTGTCATGGACCCACCAATCACACCACACAAGTCCTCCACTAACACTACCATACACATCTTCCACACTGTAGGTTGTACTTTATTTTTTTTAACGCTTAACATCATCATGAATATGTGCCAGTGTCATTTAAGCAGGAAGTAAGTGTTGTGGGCAAAGGACAAAGGCACTCTGCATGCTAACACATTTTTCAAGGTATATTTTGCTGTAGGACTGAGAACTTTGACTTCGACCTACTTATTTCTCCACTACATCCCTCAGAAGTAATATTGTGCTGGGAAATGTTGCACCATATTAAATATAGGAGAAAATGTGTTGGGATAGGTGAAAAATGTGTTGAATAGGTGAAAAATGTGTTGGAATAGGCGAAACATTTGCTGGAATAAGTGAAAAGGAGGAATATTTTACATTGGAGAGGCGAAAACTTTCATGAAAAATGAGAAAAATCATCATTTTTTGTGAAGAGTCATGCGGGATATTTTTCTCACTTATTGCCCACCCCTAAACAATACATCATGTCAACCTGTCACTTATAATCAGTTTCATAGACTTTCATATTAGATAGTGAGCATAATCCAGACTACTTGGCTAGAAACCACCATCAAATTAAATATTTTCCTAAGAGAGAATTTCACTGACAATCCTGTTTATTCCAAAATATCTTAACAATTTTTCTTCCATTCAGGGCAGACTCTCTGTCAATAGAAACACAAAAAGATTAGTTTGGCACAATCTATTCCTCATAAAATCATGTTGATTCCTGCTAATATTATTTTCTGCAGTGTAACCCTGAATATAATCCTGTCACAGCTTACCTTGGTTCCACCGCCGCCGCTTCAGCGACGCTCGGCGTCATTCCACGCATCATCTGCAGATGCGAGGCTTCATAGTGAAGCAGGCCTCTGTTTTATGCTATGCTTCCTGTAGTCTCCTCCTACCTACTTCCTTCCTCTGAGCCTGCTCCTCCTTCCTACTTCCTGAGGAGGGGTTTAAAGGGTAGTCTGAGTCCTGACTCAGTTGCCCTTGTGTTCTTGTACAAACAGTTCTGTTTAGTTTGTACTCTGTGTATGACCTGGCTTGTCTGACCATCCAGTCTGGTGCTGACCTGTGGCTCTGTCTGACTATTCTTTTGCCTGCTCCCATTGTGTAGTGGACACCAATCTGGTACGGACCTGTGGCTCTGGCTGACTACCTGAACTGTGTATGACCCGGCTTGTCTGACTATCCAATCTGGTGCTGACCTGTGGCTCTGGCTGACTATTCTCCTGCCTGCTCCTTGTATATAGTAGACACCCATTCTGGTGCAGAACTGTGGCTCTGGTTGACTACCCAATTTGTGTATTACCCGGCTTGTCTGACTATCTGATCTGGTGCTGACCTGTGGCTCTGTCTGACTATTCTCCTGCTTGCTCCCACTGTGTAGTAGACACCCAATCTGGTGCAGCCCTGCGGCTCTGGTTAAGACCTTACTCCCTGACTGCAGGCATGAGTCAGGATCGCTCTGGTGCCTCTGAGAAAGGAGATGGCCATCTCCTTACTGACTGCAGGCTTGAGTCAGTACTTCTCCCTTACTGTATCATCTTTAGGGAGATCCCTAGATCTACTTGCTGACTGTAGGTGTGAGTCAGTTAGTCTCTTACAGGGATTCCTGCTGGGCCTTCATTATATAGAGATTCCAGAGGCTTCTGCCGGTCTCTTTAAGTGTTCCAACTTGGATTATTTAAAAGTCTGGCATTATTTAGAAATCTTACTTTTTCGGATACTCACCAGCAGGCATCTTGACTAGGGATGAGTGAAAATTTTCTCCTCAAACTGAAATTGGTGAAAAATGACACTTTCTACCAAATTTCCCACCAAAAGTGCAATTTTCCCTGCTTTTTTCACCTAGCTATTGCATTGAAATCAATGGGAAGAAAAAAAAATTCTCCACCACACGAAAGTTTTCTACAGTCATATACAGGGATGTCAGGCTCTCACAGCATGTCATTCTGTGTTTGTGAGAGGAGAGAGCAGCATGTTTTTGAGCTAGAGAAGATAGGCAAATAAATGGGAATTGAAGCTTAGTTTAGGGAGTCATTTAGGTAGGACATTTGTTCTCCGTATTAGGGGAATCTGGGGGCACAATAGGGGAGAACATGGGAGGAAGGAGGTTGACCCAAAATACCTCAAAATTTGGTGTCACTGATTAGCAAGACACAGGCAGCTGGGATCCAAATTGCTTGCTGATTTTGCTTTTATTGTCTCTGTGCTGGGGAAATCTTGGACTAACTGTGATAAGATAGGGTGGACAACTTAAAAAAATACATAAATAATTAAACAAATAAATATATTAGACATATGACTGGGAGTCTGATGTGAGCTCTGTGTCTGAGCCAGACTTGATAGTCAGCAGACGACATTGAGAATTTTGTTGAGGGCCAAGGCAAGACATCACACTCCATCAGTTGTGCACTGTAGATAGTAAAATCACACACAGTAGTTGAGTAATGTCTAGCAAATGCACAAGCGGAAGGGGGAAAGGTGGAGCAGTGCAGGGACGTGGTAGAACAAAAACTGAATGCAGCAATGGTTGCTACACCATGTGCAGTAAATTATGATGATCCCTCTCCTCCCAGGGTGGATGCGGTTTGTCAATATCCCACCAATCACACCACGCCAGTCCAGTAGGTTGTACTTTATTTTTGTTAATCACTTGACATCATCGTAAATATCTGCCAGTGTCATTTAAACAGAGACAATGCAAAGGACAAATGCACTCTGCATGCTAACACTTTTTCAAGACATATGTTGCTGTAGGACTCACAACTTTGACTTCCAGATACTTATTTCTCCACTACAGCCCTCAGAAGAAGTAATACTGTGCTAGAAAATGTTGCACCATATTAAACATAGGAAAAATTGTTTTGGAATAGGAAAAAATGTGTTGGAATAGGAGAAAAATGTGTTAGAATAGGAGAAAAACATGTTGGACTAGGTGAAAAATTTGCTGGAGTAGGCGAATAGGAGGAACATTTTGTATTGGAGAAAAGGAGAAAACTTTCGGGGAAGAAATCATTTTTTTTGTGAAAGGTCATGCAAGAAATTTTTCTCACTTTTCACCCATCTGTTTGTGTACCTTAATGTACAATGCAACTCCCCCTTACCAATCATAGAGGTGCACAGATGTCTCTTCAGCAAGATGTTGTAGCTGTCATCTATGGTGAGTCTCCTAAGAAGTTAGATTTCTAAATAATGCCAGAATTACTAAGGAGAATAAGTATTGATATGCGTAATGCTATGGTAAAAATTATATTGGGGGCAGTTTAATATGCATGAAAGTTTCGCTTTATGTTTTTTGCTATTTATGTATTTGAAAATCTTTTGGGGATTAGTCTTGTTCATCCTTGCAATTCGAGTTTCGTTATCTTTTTATGCTAACCTAACTGCCTTTTTGCAGTCTTTGTAGCATTCCCTGTATTTCAAGATATAATGTTCTATTCCTTCAGACTTAAATAGGTTAAATGCATTTTTTCCTTGCCATTTCTTTCTTTACATTTGCATTTAAACACATTGGCTGTGATCTAATTCTTTTGCATTTGTTCCCCTCTGGTATATACGTTTGAATACATTTTTGCAACCCAAATTAAAATCCTGACAATTTTTCCACAGTATTTTTGCCTTGAAATAATTTATCCCAGTCTATGTGTTGCATTGATGCTTTTAACACTTTGAAGATAGCTGTATTTAAAATCAAGAGTTTTAATTGAGTCTATACAATTTTGGTTTGCCAAACCATGTCACAAATGTTCCCCTACCTTAATATTGGACACCATGTCTATGTTATTTGTTATCACTAGGTCCAGCATTGTACTTTCTTGTTACACAGAGTAATTACATAGATCCACCTAAATGCTATATGAAGGACCCCTACTTTGGTAAGTGCTTCTGTTACACACAGTAATTATATAGATACACCTGACTGCTATATGATAGACTTCTACCTAGGTAAGTCCTTGTGTTACACACAGTAATTATATAGATATTCCTGACTGTTATATGATGGATACCTCCTAAAGCAAGTCATTGAATTTGTTTAACTGAATGTATAGATATAACTGATTAGTGAATGATTTACTTTGACTTAGGTAAGTCATTTTGTTAAAATAAAGAGCTACTTAATCTTATAGGTGAAGTCTTTCTTTAAATTTTGGTCTACTGACACTCTCTAGGTTTGTATTAGACAAGGGGGTGGGGACATCTAGTTTTTACTTAAGGACCCTAAAAACTTAGAGCTGCCCCTGCTTAGTAACGTAAGTAGGAGTGTATTATTAGGAGGTGTTTTTTCTCTCCTTTAAGGTAATTAATCTCATGCTCTATACTATGACTGAGTACTCCAGAGATTAGGGACTCTAAAGGAATCATTTTGTACATCTGACATAGAAAAGTGTTCACTGAATCACTTTCCCTTCCTTCCATTTATCAAAGAGATTTTTCATCATTCTGCACATCTGCAGTTCTCAGAATGAATTCTGGCAACTTCTCTCATCATCACCAAGAAAAAGAACCTTGGACATTTACCAGGACAGAAAAAAGCTGACCCCTATTGATTCCCATTTCTCTCACAGAACGATTTCTTTTACATTCAGTAATGACATTTTTATATATAAGAGAGATTACAAACATCAACCGGAGATTGTCCTTTGATATGCCCTAGGAATGTAGTGGTAAAAGTTATCAAATAAAAATGTGTAGGATCCAAATAGCCTTGCTAAACAGATTGATTCTTTGGTACTTTTCAATTTATTTATAATGATTTTACCTGTTCTCTTATATACGATGCAGGTCACCAGTACACATGGGTCACATAGAAGATTATGCATGAGGAAGCCATTATAAAATATTGGAATAGACTGAGATACTGACAAGAGCATTGAGCTAACAGAAATATTTTAAATTAGTTTTCTAACCCTTTGAGTGCCAGGGGATTTGCAATGCATTGCTTCAAATTGCATTGTGTACCCTTCTAGCATTCAAAGGGTTAAACATTCCGGAAATAGAAAATGTAATGTATTCATATTAAAGGGTAATTAACATGCAAAAATACGTTTAACCTTTAATGTGAGAGATGTCCCCAAATCGATTTCTTTGCAATGCGTTTGAGAACTCTAGCATTCAGGAGGTTATTGTATCATTTAATTACTGAAACACACACATCTAAGAGCATTAGAAACGTTCAGCCATATTTGTACAGGCTTTTCACAGGATTTTTGCACCACTTTCTGCAGGAGCTAAAGATGCCAGTGACAACCTCATTTTTATTGGCTGTGCAGGTGGGCGTGATGTTACATCAGCCAAAAGAAATAATTAACTATCTCTTCAGAGCTCACAGAACCAGTTCTTGGGAGGAAAAGTCCAGGAGGGACCTGTACAATGAGGGTTATATATTTGTAATGCTGATAATGCCAGATTTTGGACTAGCAGGGTCAGTCTCATTACTATTAGCTGTACAGGTTGATGTGACAACATAACATACAATGGGAAGCTGCCTCTCTGGAGCTCATAGCAGGTGGATGTGATGTTACAGCAGCCAAAATAAATCATTAACTTCCTTTCCAGGGCTCCCACAACCAGTTCTTGGGAGGAGAAGTCCAGGGGGGACCTGAACACAGAGGTTTATATTTGTGTAATGCTGCTACTGCTAGATGTCAGACTAACAGTGTCAGCCTCATAACTATTGGCTCTACAAATTGGCATGACATCACAGTATGCAGTCTGGAGCTTAACCCTTTGAGTGCAAGAGGGCCCTAGCTCTGGGGAGGAAAAGCACATGGATGTACACACACACACTGCATATATGATTTTCATGTTAGATGCCCATTTCATGTCAGATGGACTTTACATTCCACTGTGTACAGTCAAGTGAACACTATTGGTTGGACATTGTATAAGAAGAATTTTATTCAGCTGTAACCATTTATTTTTTAAGAGGGATTTATATAGTGGTTTTACAGGGTCAGGAAAAAGATATATTACAAAATGTAATACTTTAACTAACCGTTGGATGCTAGTGATGTCTCAAAGTCATTGATTATATATATATATATGTATATATATATATATATATATATATATATATATATAAAATTATATACATATTATATATATATATATATACATATATATATATATATATATATATATATATATATATAAATATAAAATGTATATATATATATATAAAATCGTGTACAACCATTGCCAATCCACTGAAAGATGAAGGCCTCTTCAGCAAGCCTCCAACAACCTCTATCCTGTGCTTTTTGTTGCCACCAAACAGTAAATTTGTCAATTTAATCTATCCATTTTGTCTTTGGTCTTCTGCTTGGGCTTTTAGTATAGAGTGGAATCCATTCCAAAATGCCTTTGGTCCATCTACTGTCAGTGTATACATTCAATATTTTCCTGTGGAACAAAATAAGCATACTCTCACTTTTTGGAGCGGGTCAGTTCAAAAGTTGATACATTTCAAACAGGCCCAAAGCTGTTACTATCAAGTTCTATGGCAAGTTTTAGCTGAGACTCAACTCCCCCCATAGAGAAAGTGATGTTTTTACAGCAGTTATATATAGAAATATCATCCAGCAGTTGGTTTACTCTTGTTACTCTCACCAGCAGAAGCCCATATATAAATAAATATATATTCAAATATATTGACATTCAGGCTCCAAGCATTTATGTTCCACTGCTATATCTCACTTTTGATAAATTAACAATAAAATGCATAGGGGTTAATATCAAAATATCTATTATTTTGCAAATGAATCAAGTGAGAACATTCATCCCATCTCTTTGGAGTGCATGGTCTATTCCAATAAACTAATTTGTAGAAGGATGCTTCGTCACCAGATGATTTTTCAGTCCTCAGAAACACATCTAAGAAACTGTATTGCCATGTAATGCTTTAACCCTTTCAGTGCCAGAGAGGTATGCAATGCATTGCCTCGCATTGTTCTCTGCTTGCTTCAGTATAAAGAAGCCTTCCAGTAACAGTCATGTCTGCCTACATGGACATAACAACCAGGACTGATTCAGGATGTTATCGCTTGAACAAAGTCACCAGACAAAATTCAAAGGGGCCATTACGATTAAGTTAATAAGGTAACTGGGGTGTTATTAACAGGTTTTACTTCTCCTTTAATGTGTAACCTCTTAAAGGGATAGTAATGTTTCAAAATAAAAGCAGCTCCAATTACTCTTTGTAGTATTTGTGCCATGGAGTATGTTATTTCAGTACTGAGAGAATGGGAGATCAAGAGTAATTAAATGATAAAGTATCCCCCTCCCGCCCCTTTAACTGATGTAACACTGCTCACCTCAGAACAGAAAGGTGTTGTCCAGATGGCTTGCACAGAGGGACAATCTTCAATTAGCATAAGGGAAAAAACAGAAAATCCTGTGAAGGGGGGCAGGTTTCCACTGGTCTCACAGTAAGAGGATTGTTTATCATTCAATTACTCTTGAACTATGACAATACTGAAATAACACTCCCTTTAAAGGGATAGTAATGTTTCATATTAAAAGCAGGTCTAATTAATCATCATAGACTTTGGGCCTTGGATAGTGTTATTTCAATTCTGTCAGAGTTGTAGGTCAAGAGTAATTGAATGATAAAGTATACCCTTCCCACCCCTTTTACTGATGTAACACTTCTCACCTCAGAGAAGCAGGGTATGTTCAGGTAGATTGCAGAGAGGGACAATCTTCAATTAAGATGAGGGAAAAAGCTGAAAAACCTGTCAAGGGGGGCAGGGTTTTCATTGTTCTCACTGTAAGAATATTGACCCTTGATGTGAGCTGTCTGGTCTGTGGACTGGATTCCACATCTGAGGAGTGGGGGCTTACACTAGGTAAAAGGGGCAGGAGGGGGAAGATTTATCATTCAGTTACTCTTGAATTACAACTCTCACAGTATTGAACTAACACTCTCTATGGCTCAAATACAATGAAGATTAATTGTAGCTGCTAAAAAAAGTTTACTGCTCCCTTACGTAATCATTGGCTATTCAGCTATTGGAATCTAAAATGTTCATCTTCCTCAACCAGCCAATAGCTGTTTGGGAATGATGGGAGTTGTAGTCTGTAATACCTGGGGAGCCAGAGGTTCTCTATACTTATTTTTATTTGCTGAGATATTTTTGGATAACATGGTACAGAAATTTATGCAACATTAATGCATGTCTCAAAATACATCATGCAATGCAAAATAAATATCTCTACTTATGTAACAATAGGCAAAAATAGAAAATCAAAGATGTTAAGTATTTTGCATTTAAATTAATGAGGAAAAAGAAAAAAAATATAATTAACTAAGTGTTTGCTTTCTTATTTGATTCATGTAGCAGGCATTACTAATTGGATGTTGTAACGGCCTCAGTTTCATTCCCAGTGGAGAAAGAAAATAATCCACAAAGATCTGCCTTGATGTTTATCTTTACTGCAGAACATTATAAAGGCTGAACTTCATATACTTGTTAACGAACAACTACCTGCTTCCCTCTAGTGGGTAAAAGCAGTATAGCAAACTATCCATTGCTGCTCATGCTCAGAGGAGCATGACTTTCACCCTTTTTATTGCTTTAGAACAGTGTCAGGCAACTAAAAAGATACCATGGGGTGATTCACTAAGCAGTGATAAAGTGGAGAAGACTTCTGCAGTTTATCATTTCTCCAGTTCCTATGTTATTCTATGGAGCCTATGCACTAAGATTTCTTCAACTTTGGAGTTGTGGAGAAATGATAAACTGGAGACGTCATCTCCACTGTATTTCCTTTTTATCACCTCTTCGTGAATCTCACCCTTGCCCCCCAATGTGTCTGGAATTTCTTGTAGGAAAAAGCAGGTGAACATTATTACACTTCTTTATTACATGCTCTCTGGTGAGTGCTGGAAGCTGTGTTTCTAATGCAGCAGGAGCATGTGACTGTGTGAGGATGATATAACAGTCATAGGCTGACACAGCAAGTTGTTTCAGATCAGATTGCTGCTTGTCTGGAGTTCATTCCATTGCTCCTCCCTTCCCTGATGTGGAGTGCTGCTCAATATATTGGACCAGTACTGTGAAATGAGTCTCTGTTGCAAACCTAAGATTCTTTACACCACTGCTGACCCCCAATCCATGGTAAAGTCTTTGTATGATCCATGTGGGAATAAACAAACAGAAATGTAAAGTGTCTTAAATTAGCTCCTTGTTTATTGACATTTATTTTACAATGCATTTATTACCTCTCCAGCATCTAAAGGGTTAAATACAACTGAATTACAGAAGTATTCCCTATTTTGAAAGTTAAAATATGGCAACCCTAGACAACAAGATTTCAAAAAGAAGGCTGCACATTGTGGTTAAATAATTTAAATTAAGTTTGGAACAAGTAGCTTAACCCCTGGGATACTAGAAGGGCCTAAGCAGTACATTGGAGATTGTGTGTGTGCAAGCATGTAAAAGGTGTGTACGTGTGTGTGTGTGTAAGCATGTAAATGGTGTGTATGTGTATGCATGTCTGTGTGTGTGTTTATATGAATATGGTATCTATGTGTGTTTGTATACCTGGATGTGTGTGTATGGTATGCCTCTGTATGTGCATGTACATGTGTGTGTGTGTGTGTGTGTGTGTGTGTGTGTGTGTGCGTGTGTGTGCATGCGCGCATGTATATTTGTATGGCGTAATGCATGTTTGGGAGAGCAAGTATATGCTTGCATGTCTGTGCCTTCATTTATGTGCATGATGTGAGTAAAGTGTGTATGCATATCTATGTGTGTGTTTATCTTTTTGTGTGTGTATGACATGTGTGCATATGTGTTTGAATGTCTATGTGTGTGGATGTGGTGTGTGTATATGCATATGTGTTTATGCCTATAGTGTGTGTATGCATATGTGTGCATGGTGTGTATATGCTTGTGTGTGAGTGTAAGCACATGCATGATGGCATTTGGGGAAATGTGTGGGGTGTATTTTTGTGTTGATCTGTGAACTGGAACAGCTTGGACACAAGAAAAGGAATATTTAGCCTTGTAGGCTTCCCTAATTTTCCTTACTACAACAAGGAAAACACATTCCCCACTCTGCAAAATATCCTAAAGGAAACAAAATTACCTATTCACCCATCCCTGTGACTGAAAGATTTACTGCTGCAATATTTCTTCTTCTGAGGGCTGAAGTGAAGAAATAAATAGCTGAAAGTTAAAGTTGTAAGTCCTACTGCAACATATGCCTTTAAAAAACTTAGCAGGTTGGCTGCCTTTGCCCACAACACTAACTTCCTGCTATTATGGAAGCTTTGGACACTGAAGGTGGAAATTTCTAGCACTGCCAGTAGAGTAGAACATTATGAAGCTGCTGAGCAAAAACATCAACATATTATTTGTACCATTCCGCTGGCAGGCCATCCACTCCTGGAGATGTACCACCGGGTTGTGCCCCAATTGTCTTAACCACCTCCAGGAAGAGTATGGGGAGTCTAAAATCTGCCTATCTTCAGTGGATAATTTCAGCAGAGTACATCCCAATAAAGTTTCGATGTCAGATATAGTTTTGCACAGCTGGGATTTGTACAATTGCTGATACAATTTAGCAAAATGGTAATTTGTGTCACTTTCTTTTGTTAGGTTAGTGCCCTATCATCCCTAATGCAGTTTTTGAAAATTATCACAATTATTTTTAACTAAATGGGCCGTCATCATCTCTGTCATTTTCAAAGAGATTCCGGTGTCCACGAATGGCGTGCAGCCGCGCGGGGACCCAGACTTCCGGGACGTACATGTACGTCCTTTGTCCTTTAGGGACATCCACCTTGGACATACATGTATGTCCATTGTCATTAAGGGATTAAATTGGCCAACATAGACAAATCATAATCAGCTACAGCTTCGCTCTCTGTCTATGCCTGTTCAGCCCTATGTGCTTCCTCCTCCAGCTGCAGAATCCTTGAGAACCTCTCCTTATAAGAGGGACTTGAGTGAAATTAATGAGAGATTGATGAGGCCCTTGTGTAGGCCTTGGCCGTCTTCTACACCACTTCCTTCTTACCAGTTCCAGTGTTGAATTAAATATATTGGGCAATATTTTTAGAGTTCTGATCAGCAACCACGCTGATAGCCAGCCAGGATGGCCTCAGTGTCCAAGAATGCCCTGACGGGCCAATATCCACCTGCATATTTAACACTACAAGATATTATTTTCAAAGCATGATCAATATGTGAGAGAGTGAGGTACATGGAGGAATGGCACGAGAAACCATGTCAGTCTGGATAAAGGGTCTGTCAAATGTCTATCAGTCCCATGTCTGACACTAATCTGCTAAAGGTTGCTAGCATTATTTGACTCTGTCATATACCTCAAGCAGTCAAGGTCCCTGTCTAAAGTGGAGTTAAAGTAGCCCATAAATATTATCTGGTGCAACGGTCTTGAGGAGACAAACTACAAATCCTCCTGCAGTACCTGAACTGAGAAAGGGAGAGGGATACATATGTTGATAAGTATAGCAAGAACTCCAGCCAACTCACACACAAGAAATAAATATCTACCTGCCACATTTGACTTGCAGTCTATAAATTCAAACAGAACTGATTTTGTTTTTTTAAGAGAGATAATTTTAGCTCTCCAGTAACATGACTATATCAGTGGCATGTCATTTGATATAATTAGGTATCTTTTTATTTTATTGTTTAACCTCCTTATATCCCATAAAAAAGAAATAAGTCTGGATGTCCATCTCTATGTGTGCAGTGAAACTCCACCTGGCAACTAGCAACTAGGGGTGGGCGACAAGTGAGAAAAATTTCCTGTGTGACTTTACACAAAAAGCTATGATTTTTCCTTTTTTTAGCGAAAGTTACCTCCTTTTCTCTAATGCAAACTTTTCTTCCTTTTCGCCTAGTCCAGCAAATTTTTTGCCTACTCCAAAACATTTTACTTGTGTGTTTAATATGGTGCAACATTTTCCAGCACAATATTACTTCTTCTGAGCACTGTAGTGGTGAAATAAGTAGCTGGAAGTCAAAGTTGTGAGTCCTACAGCAACATATACCTTGATAAATGCAGTGCATTTGTCCTTTGCTCACAACACTTACTTCCTGCTTATGTGACAGTGGCACATATTCATGATGATGTCGAGTGATTAAAAAAAATAAAGTACAATCTACAATGTGGCAGATGTGTATGGTAGTGGTGGTGGTGGTGGACTGTTGTGTGATTGGTGGGACCTTGACAAACTACATCATCATTTATTGCACATGCATCAGGGATCATCATCATTTATTGCACATGCTGCAGCAACCATTGCTGCAGTCATTTTTTGTACTACCACTTTACTCCCACGTCCCTGCACTACTCCACCTTTCCCCCTCCTGCTTGTGCATTTGCTAGACATTACTCATCTACTGTGTGTAGTTTTAATCTCTACAGTACACATCTGATGGAGTGTTATGTCTTGCCTTGGCCCTCAACACAATTCTCAATCTCATCTGGTGTCTATCAAGTCTGTCTCAGTCACAGAGGTCACATCAGGCTCCCAGTCAGGTGTCTAATATATTTATTTGTTTAATTATTTATGTCTTTTTTTATTTTTTAAGTTGTCCACCCTATCTTATCACAGTTAGTCCAAAAAATATATATAGACAAAACCAAAATCAACACCTTCCTTCCATAGACTTCCCCAGCACAGAGACAATAAAAGCAAAATCAGCAAGCAATTTGGACCCCAGCTGCCTGTGTCTTGCCAGTCAGTCACACCAAATTTTGGGGTATTTGGGGTCAACCTCCTTCCTCCCTTGTTTTCCCCTAGTGTGCCCCCAGACTTGCTTAATACAGAGAACAAATGTCCTACCTAAATGATTCCCTAACTTAAGCTTCAGTTTCCCTTTATTTGACAGTCTCCTCTAGCTCAAAAACATGCTGCTCTCTCATCTCACAAACACAGAATGGCTGCTGTGAGAGCCTGACAGCCTTTTATATGGCTACTAGTTGAAGAGCCCGTTACATGGGCCACAGTGCCACTGCCAGCCGGTCGCGGAGCAGTCATGCGCAGTAGAGACTGCCCGCACCACGGCTGATACAGAGCTGAACGCTCCTTCGGAGTGTCCAGCTCTGTATCAGCCGCGGCGTGGGCAGTCTCTACTGCGCATGACTGCAGCAGATGCAGCAGTCTCTACTGCGCATGACTTTGTCGTTACACACGTTTTAGTGAATTATTATATAGGATAGAAAACTAGAGAAAACTTTAATTGATTTCAGTACAGTGAGCTAGGTGAAAAAAGCATGAAAACTGCACTTTTTGCAGGAAATTTTTCACCAAGCAGAAAGTGGCATGTTTTGCTGGTTTCTGTTAGAGGAGAAAATGTTCCCCCTACTAGCAACATATCAAAAAGCTGCTAATGCAGAGTTGAAAAAACTCCGACAAGTTACAGAAAAATCATTAGATCACCTATTCATAATGCAGCAAAACAGAGATATGTGCTCTATGCAAAAAAACTGAATTTGCCTAGCAGTTGTCATATTTGTCAGATTTTCTGACTCTGCATTTTAAGCTTTTTGATGTGTTGCTCTTTGCTGCAATTTTATTAATTCTGATCATTAGACAAAAAAACAGACCCGTGCTCCTCCATACAAAGTGCAAATGGGTGCCCTGTATTGGGCATATATAATACCACTGTGTTAATAAATGTGAGTCTTTTGTTCCATAATTTGGTCAAACAATGTATAAGTTTGCAAACGCCATCAAGGTACATCAATATTTGGCAAGTCCTAATCTAATGCACCTATAAAGCCCTATCTAGAGTAAAAACTATCCTTGAGGAAGTGTTATAAAAAACACATTGGAGGGGAACCTTTGATATAATATTTATGATGCTATTTATGATGCTTGGGGGTCCCAGTGTCTGCAATTAAAACATAGAGTTATTTAAAAAGGTGTAAAGAAGGACTTACCTGATATAAAGAAAACTGTAGGTCTGATTTTTTTTGTCTTCTGCTTGCACTTTAGGTTTCTGCCTAATACCTGGGGGACTGGGTAACCCTCTCATTCTGCCATCTGTACATTAGTCGCTTTACCTTATTCTAACTTTATTAATTATATATATGTCCTGTATATAATGATTCGCTAGGATGTTTGTCCCAATGCAGTCATGCACAGTAGAGAGTTCCCACGTTTTGGCAGTCTCTCCTGCGCATGATTGCATCTCATAACTGAGGCAACGCAAGACTGCATTGCATGGAGCAGTGAGGTAGCGGATGCTTAACATTACCCGGACCTTGGTCTGTGTACAAGAGCTTTTAAATTAGCATATATATATGTGTATATATATATATATATATATATATATATATATATTATGGTGAGTTAGAACTGTGAGCTATTCTTTTTTTCTTTGCCTTTGCTCATTCCAGCTGCTTCTTACTTATTCTATTTAATCATTAATATAACACATAAATGTTTCACTGCACCATTTATTTTTCTTATCTTTATATTAAGAGGCCTTTTTACACATGGCTTTTGGCTTATCTTTACTTGCACAAACCTTGTCTGCTTATAATCAACTATTCCTCATGTGGCCTGTGAGTGTGGGAAAATTTTACATATAAGGAGGGCTGGTGGATCCACAGTCATCTAGGACAGTTACCCACTCACTTCAGGTGTACAAAGTTTTCTTTATATCAGGTAAGTCCTTCTTTATACTTTTTTAAACAGCTGTATGTCCTTCCAGAAGACTGTTTTCTATTTGTAGTGCCCAAAGATGTTTCTGAGGCCTTTGACAACATGAGGAGAAGGGGAAACACAAATGTGAAAGAAGAAAACAATACAGGGACAACAGACTGGACTAGAGGAATAATATCCATGTATCTTTTCAGGAGCTTTCTCTTTCTCTACCCCATCACCAAACCTTTCATCTTCCTCATTACAAAGAACAAAGGATTAGAGTGTCTCTTACTGTCAGCGATGTCAACATTCTCTATTTCTGAGCCTGAAACAGAAGCAACATCAGATTCTTCCACAATTTGAGATAGGGGTACTAAATCCACAACATTTGGAGTACAGGAGGAAGAGTCAAAAGGGGGAGGATGGGGTGAGAGAGACAAGAGAGCAACCTTAGGAGGGTTCACTGAGAGGGTAGTGTGGACTGATTGATGAGATTGCCTCCCTTTGAATTCACCATGTCAGAGACAGAGGGTCCAGAAGGACTTGGAACTGCTAGATCATCATCAAAATGTGCCAGAAGTCCAGCCTCCAGATTATGCCATGCCTCTGGGCATTTTCTATAGGAATTCCCTAAGTTCCCACATAAATTATATCTAATCTCCCTACACTGTGAGTTCTGATGCCCAGTCCCACCACACAAAGAACACCGTAAGACATCACAAACAATACTTAAATGTTTTAAGGAGCCACACTTATGTCAGGCATGGGGTTGTCCTGGATAGAAGCATTGCAGTCTACCTCTACCAATGAAAAAGAAATTTGGCAAATTCTGTGTGATGTTATTACATAGCAGAAGCTTCACTTGGACCTTCATACTCCCTGTCCAAATCCATTCTTCATAGGTGACCCCGTTTATGGGACTTCTGACTTCCCCATACCTGCTAAGCCAGACCAAATTTCAGACTGTGATAGCAATTCATTCCTCCACACCACAGTCACATTCTTAATATACGGTCTTGACACTGGCAAGGCCATATATTTAGCCCATCCAAATCCTGGCTTAGTTCTCTCTACTTCCAGCTTACTTCAAAATATATCAAGAGACTGAGGTCTAACAAAACTGATATCAAAGTCCCTAGCCCCCACATGTTTCAGAGCATAAAAAAATCCATATTTTCAAAACCCATAGACCCTCTCAAAGACTTGTGATTTCCTTTCTTTCAGGAAATACTCCACACCCAGTGTATCTAATATGGACCACATTCCATTGTTTAGGTACTTCTGCCTAAAATGCTTGTCCAGTGTTCCTAGAAAAGTATTGTGTTCCCTGTATTGATTCTAGAATCAATACACATTGTACCAATTTTATGTGTCAAAATTAAAGGAGGGGGTGAACTGGTGATGACCCATCACCCTTAGGGGTATCAGGATTTTTAAACCCACCTTCTTTGTTTCTCAGTGTTCTCTGGGGCAAAGGAATAGGCAATAAGGGGGTGGGAGAACATGCCCTTTCTTTACAAAATGAATATGTTCTTTGCAGAGAGCATACCTATCTCTGCAGCCTGTAAGGGTGCAGGGAATGAATTGTTGCATGTACAGTGAGCCTCAGGTCCTGGGATTGCAGCACCAACACCTGTGGGCTCTCTGACAGCTTTCTGAAAGCCATCCGACCACCCTCTACCCCCAAAGCAAATGCCTGGTCTGACTGGAAACTTGCTGCACAATCCCAGATGGCTGCTGCATGAGATACAGGACATGAAACAGCACCTACACTGTGTATATTCTGCTGCAGGCAGACTGCTGATTGCCTGCTTAGATTTGCCATTAGCAATGGAAATGAACCCTTTGGCTGCAGTAGAGCTCTTCCTGCCCATATGTATTAAGCATTTACTCTGCTGTAGGGGAAGCGGCAGCAACTGGATGCAAGGTAGAATTAGCATTATTTATACCAGCCTCCTCTAAATGTTGTATATGTTGTAACACAGATGTAACTGTTACAGATGAAGCTAAGGATCCTGGGGAAACATACACTTGGGCTGAACATGCAGATGGCTATGAAATGTTATTCTGATTAGAAGCTGTAGATTCTGTTGTATGACCTTTCTGAATAAGGGTACGAGTAACTGAACTAACGTGTATTTGGCATTGAAGGGGTTAAAATCAGTGAAGAAGGCTGTTCTTAGGAGGGCACTTGATTATGAAGCTGTAACTCATGGAATGGATCTTCTGTTGCACCTGCATGACCTCTGTGGGGGGGGGGAGAATTTAAAGAGGAGTCCATATTAACTGTCAGGCACCTAACATGCTGGGACTCCCATAGGGTTCTGGGCCTCAGTGTCCATATGGCCTGCCCCTTTTCCCACCTCTCCTACACCCAAAGCAACAGCTAACTGGTGTACCCCATGTCTCTTCAGTGCAGCTATTTCTCTCCTTTCCCTCACAACACAGATTTCCAAAGCTTTAATTATACATGTCAAATCTCTCACCACTACAGATCCCTTTCCATTCACCCACTTTACCTTTGTTTATTATAATGGTATAAAGCCACATTCTCAGAAGACACTACATCTTCAGTGGCAGGTTCATTTTCTGACTTTCCATGCATAATTGCAAATAAAACAGCATTGCTTGTAGGTGGCATTGCAATGTGTGTGTTTGTGGTGGTCTCAGAGCCTGTGTTTGGATTTTGGGAGTCCTCCACCCTTTTCTCCATTGAGCAAGTAGCCTGCTGGTTGAGTTAGGTATCATTTTCTCACTGCGTGTTTCTCTCTCTCTGAGTGGTTGAGTTAGGTATCATTTTCTCACTGCGTGTTTCTCTCTCTCTGAGTGGTTGAGTTAGGTATCATTGTCTCACTGCATGTTTCTCTCTCTCTGAGAAATCAAGACACACCCTCTCTCCTGTACAGTCACTGACTAATGGAAAGGACATAGGTAGAAGTCCATCTTAAAGCTTATTAGGAATGTGCAAAAATTTTCACCTCAAACTCTTGGTGAAAAAATTCCCTCGAAAAGTGCTGTTTTTCCCGCTTTTTCCTGCTTTTTTCCACTTAGCTCATTGCATTGAAATCAATAGGTACAACATTTTTTCTCCCCATCACAAAAGTTTTCGACAGCCATATAAAAGGCTGTCAGGCTCTCAAAGCGTGTCATTCTGTGTTTGTGAGAGGAGAGAGCAGTATATTTTTGAGCTAGAGGTGATAGGCAAATAAAGGGGAATTGAAGCTTATTTTTAGCAAGACATTTAGGTAGGATATTTTTTCTCTGTAGTAGGGGAGTCTGGGGGCACAATGGAGAGAAGACAGAAGGAAGGAGGTTGACCCAAAAATACCCCAATACTTCGTGTGACTGACTGGCAAGACCCAGGCAGCTGGGGTCCAAATTGCTTGCTGATTTTACTTTTATTGCTGGGGAAGTCTGGGGAAAGAAGGTGTTGATTTGTTTTTTAGTTATATATATTTTTTTTGGGGGGACTAACTGTGATAAGATATGGTGGACAACTTAAAAATAAAATAAATAAATAAATAATAATAATAATAAAAATAAAAATAATTAAACAAATACATATATTAGACAGCTGACTGGGAGCTCTGTGACTGAGGCAGACTTGATAGACAGCAGTAAATATTGATAATTTTGTTGAGGCCCAAGGTATTGTGCAGAGTAAAAACACACACAGTAGTTGAGTAATGTCTAGCAAATGCACAAGTGGAAGGAGGGAAAGGTGGAGCAGTGCAGGGACGTGGGAGTAAAGTGGTATACAAAAAATGACTGCAGCAATGGTTACTGCAGCATATGCAATAGATGATGATGATCCCTTTCCTCCCGGGGTGGATGCAGTTTGTCAAGGTCCCACCAATCACACCACCCCAGTCCCCCACCACTACTACCATAGACATCTGCCACATTGTAGGTTGTACTTTAAATTATTTTTTCATTTGACATCATCATGAATACATGCCAGTGTCACTTAAGCAGGAAGTAAGTGTTATGGGCAAAGGACAAAGACACTCTGCATGCTAACACATTTCTCATGGTATATCTTGCTTTAGGACTCACAACTTTGACTTCCAGCTACTTCTTTCTCCACTACAGCCCTCAGAGAAGTAATATTGTGATGGGAAATGTTGCACCATATTAAACATAGGAAGAAAAATGTTTTGGAATAGGACAATATGACTTGGAATAGGAGAAAAATGAGTTAGAATAGGAGAAAAATGTGTTAGACTAAGCTAAAAATGTGTTAGAATAGGAGAATAATGTGTTGGAATGGGCAAACATTTTGCTGGAATAGGTGAAAAGGAGGAAAATTTTGCACTGGAGAAAAAGAGATAACTTTAGAGAAAAAAATAAAAAAATCTGCCTCTTTTCACATAAAATCATGCAGGAAATTTTTCTCAGTTTTCGCCCACCCCTACTTATAATTACTGCAGGGCTCAAAATTTCCAATAGCCACTAGCCAATGGCGAGTGAAAATTTAGCCCTGGCGAGTAGAAATTCAGACCTGGTGGGTATGTTATGGCTTGCAGTGGCGAGTAACTTTTCAGGTCTGGCTAGTAGCAAAGGACTTCACATTTCAAGCCCTGATTACTGTGTGTAACAGTAATTACATACCTAGGTAGGAATCCATTATACAGTGGTCAGGTATATATTTATAATTAATGTGTGTAACAAAAGGACTTACCCAGGTAGGAGTCCATCATAAATCAGTCTGATATATCTGTATAATTACTGTCTGTACTAGTAATTACATACTGTGTATAGCAAACACTTAATCAGTCAGAATGAGGTTACATATAGATAGAGAGAGTCTTGCCTTTTGGAATCAAGAGAAGGACTGGTTAAAGCCATGGAAAGAGCTCTGCCAATAATTCTAACGCACCATGAAAACCTCTGTTCAGTTATTGACTACACCAGAGTTCAAAACATTAAACAGATATACAGTACATGGAGGACGATTCTCATGCAAGTCCTTCTATTTAACAAATTCAGAGCCACTTATTGCAACAGACCTCTCTGATATTAATGTCGTTAAAAGCCCCTTTTAAACTGATGGGAATTTTGGCCATTTTTATTTAGTTTACACCAAGATTGTTCCAGTTCTCCTTAGTTCATCAGCTTCACTGTGTATAAAAATGTACTACAATAGTGAAGCCAAGTTATCTTGGTTCTTCATTAAATATATCTATCATCCCTCTCTTTCTCTCTCGCTCTCTCTATTTATTTACTAACAACAGAGGTGTGACGTTGCACATGAGGCTTAACCCTTTGACTGTCAGATATATATGTTGCTGTTAGTTTGTTTCAGAATAGGTCCAATTCTTTCTAGTACATTATCCTCAATGAACATTAAAAAGTCAAGTTATGCTGGCTCTTTATGTAATACACAATCCAGCATTAAGCTTTTTATTTTACAAGGTGGATTTTCAATTTCTCAGCAAATGTGGTTTATTGCAGCAATCGCCAGATTATATGCAGACAATCCGATCTAACGTTTGCCATGCATTTCCTGTGATTATGTCAAAGCAATCCAGTTGCCCAGGTTGGCAGGCGAACCAATTGATGTTTAAATAGTACAGCTTATGTTTGCTGTAAAGTAAATATTTGCTCTTGACTTTTGAGTAAGTTCTGGATGGGAATGTAATGTTTGAAGAAAGGATTAACCATCTGTTTCGGTCATGTTTGATATCATGAATAAATACACTTGTCTGACCTCAAATCACAGTGTGAAAGTTTCCCTTTTAAGCACTCAAGATTTTCACTGACAGGTTTCTGTTTCATAGATAGTTGAAAGAATACATAAGGGCATATTTATGGTTCCAATTTGGTAGTTAAAAAGGTGGAATTCTTGAGTAAACCAACAGCTCTATGGCGTACAAATGAAAATTCCAATTTATTTAAATGGATCAATTAGGGCCTTATGCACAAACTAAATGAAGGAATAATTCTACATCAAATTAAATGTGCCATAGTGGATAGATGAAAAAATCCTACAATGCATATTTATTTAAATTGGGCTTTTAACCCTTTGAATGCTAGAGGTCTCAAATTAATTGTTTCATAATGCATTCAAGAACTTCAAGAACCTTGTTGTTGTCCGCTTTTTCACAGGAAAATCTGCTTTAAAACCAGTGATTAAAATCTTTGCATTTTTTGCCAATTGGTCAAAATTCTTCACCATTTTTTTCCGTGTTTTCGCATTTTCACTATAAAAATGTGTGTATTCCAGGAAGTGAAACACAATAGAAGCAGCTACAGAGTGAGTTAGACATGATGTGCTGTTCTGCTGTGATCTTTTTGAAAAAGTGAGGCAGTAGAGGCTCATAGTGACTGCTATCACTATGAGAAAGTTTAAAAATAGTAGGAGGAATTGGAAGGACCCTTATGTGTTCACTGAGTCTAAGTCTGAGGAGAAAGTGAGCACTACAGAACCAATGCTGTCCAGTCCCCCTAAAACACCCCTAGGGATCTTGGGGAATTTAATGTGAAGGGAGGAAGAATAAGGTAATAGTGAGAGCAGGACAGGTCAGCTGCCTGTACCTGATGCCATATGTGCTGCCCCTGCTGCCACCATTGCTGTACCTGCTGCCAGATGGGCTGACCCTGCTGCCAGTAGTGCTGTGCCTACTGTCAGATGTGCTGTGCCTGCTTCCACCAGTGCTGTGCCTGCTGCCAGTGCTGTACCTGTGGCCACCAATACTGTACCTGCTGTCAGACATGCTGCCCCTGCTGCAACCAGTGCTGTGCTTGCTGCCAGTGTTGAACCTGCTGCCACCAGTACTGTGCCTGCTGTCAGACATGCTGCCCCTGCTGCCACCAGTACTGTGCCTGCTACAAGTGCTAAACCTGCTGTCACCAGTGTTGAAACTGCTGCTAGTGTGTCTTGTAGTGGTAGGGAAAACATTTGAGAGCATCCAGACTAGTGGTCATGGGAGCCCTCACTATTCCTCTAGCCCTGGGAGTCCCCTTCCCTTCACAGCAGCATCCAAGTGGAACATGATCCTGAAGAAGCTAGAACTGGTGTTTGTTGTCCCTGCTGCCACTAGCTGTGCCTGCTGTCCGACATGCTGCCCCTGCTTCCACCAGTGCTGTGTCTGCTGCCAGTGCTGAACCTGCTGCCACCAATACTATGTCTACTGTAAAAATAATAATACCACCACCAACACCAGGAGCACGGATCATCTGCCTGTGCCTGCTGTTTCTGATGCCAGAAGTGAAATGTCTGTAATAGAGCAGCAGCACATAGGCACTAATGCTGGTGGTGATGATGATGGTGGAGAAGCTGGGGTAGAAGAGACATTGATAGCCTTTTTAGCAGAAACTGAGAAGGAATGGGAGACAGGGATGAGGACAGGCATCACCAACACCACCATCAGTGAGCTTTTGGAATTTGCAGTCATCACCAATGGCACTGTGCACAATTTGTGACAAGTCAGTGAGAAGCGGAAAGGAGGGAACACACCTTGGCACAACTGCCCTGATAACACACACATGAAACACAGACACCATGACATTTATGTCAAACATGTTAGAGCCAAACACCCATTACACAAAACATGCGCCACTGTTGCTGTACCCTCTGACTCTCCAGAAAGGCAACAAGAGGCATGGTTTAGATTAAAGAGGAGGAAGAACAGAGAAACGCAGGCAGAGACTGGAAGTTCCATGACTAGTGAAACAACTAGCTCACCATCACCTTCTTCCTCTAGGGCAACTACATCTTCTGCCAATCCACCTCATTCATCATTACCTCCCCTTCCAAATGATAGCCACTCTGTAGTTGTTAGGATGTGACAGTTCGTGTCCACCCATGGCAGTGTGGTGGAAGAGATTCGCAAGTAGGGCATCAAGGGGCATCTGAGGAGATTCCATTCTGCATATGGTGGCATGGACAGTTCATTATTGCTGTTAAACTGCTAGCAAGTTGTCACGTGTCCTTAGCGGGGTCTGGACAAGGGGTATTGTGACAGCGGCAGTACTTGGGTTCTGGCGTCATGATGAGAGGCACAGTTCCTGCTCTCAAGGGAAAAAATTATATTCTAATAACTGTAATGATACTGTAAGCGGCCTGCAAACGTAGCCACACTAGGAAGCAGTGAGGTTGAATACAGGACGCTAAAATAATATGCAGAAAAGAAAAAAAGACAATAGGTAGCCCAGAACCAAGCTCCAACAGATAGACAAGCAAAAAAAAAAACACGAGCGAAACAAAAAAAACAAAGGGAAGCAGGCCGGCAGGACAGAGGGGAAGAAAAGAAAGAAACAAAAAAAAATGAGGAGGGAACAGACGCAGGGAGAAGACATGCTAGAGGAACAAGAACCTCAAGATGCACAGCAACAGAGCGAGACACAAGCGAGAGCTCAATACCAGAGCACCGGAGGACTGCTCAGCTGAGACCTTTATGGTAGGATGTCTGGGCGGTGATGGGGATTCACGGGACAAGATCAGGAAGCATCTTGGGCGAGTCGGGCCGCCGAGATGACATGTCACAGGAACCCAGAAGAGACCGCTGAACGCCACGGTGCGGCATCAGGGAAGGACGCCCACCCGAGGTAACAACTGGAGATATAACAATAACACCCCAATGGTTTTGGAGGAGGGGCAGGTGGAGAAGAATTATTGGCCAATTTCTTCTTTTTTCCACATATACTCGGGGCTACTCAGGTGCATCACTGGAGCTAGTTGTGGCAAATGGAACCATCATCATCCATAGCCCATGTTACTGCTATTGTTGATCCCAATCCCTTTCATTTGCCTAATCATCCTGCTGCTTAAACAACTTAGTAGCAGCAGCAAGAACAGCAGTTGTAAATTCAGCAATTATGGACTCAGGATGACATTTTACAGTGGTCAATGGCCACTGGTCAACACAACATGACCTGCTGGCACTAGGCCAGTAGGGCATTGTTTTTTTCTCAGGGATTGAGCTTTAAAAATAAATAAATAAATAAATAAATAAAAAACATGGTCATACAAAAACAAATGGGGGGGGGGGAGTTTCTAACAAGCCTAAGTCCTACAAATCAGTGTTTCCTTAGGGCTTGTGCCATACAACAAATTTAAGTCCTACAAATAAATGTTTCTTCAGGGCTTGTGCCTCTAACAACAAATCTAACAAATTATCCTCTTCAAAATACTCTATCAAGTAAAGTATCAATCCACCCCAGTGGCAGCTTATGTCAGGGGGTTTCTGTCTCTATCACTTTACATACACATTTCTAATTTTATTTAATTTATTTTTATTAATTGTCTCCCCAAACCCCCTCCAAAACAAATTCCCTGTTCAACTGATTCATTCCCCAGACTCCACCAACACAAGCACCCTCCTGAGACCCCTTTTATACCATGTCTTATAGGTTTTTTTAATTGTAGTTCATATTTATTTCTTATTAACTTCCCACAATCCTAATAAACAAGCCCCCAAAAAACCTCCCTGTTCCACAGATTCTTTCTCCACACCCCTTTTATAATATGCCTTTAGGAGATAAAATAATATTTATGTGTTGTGTATAAATTCAAAGTTCCCATTGATTCCAATGGAATAAGCTAGGCAAAAAGAGCAGAAAAACAGCAATTTTAGCAGGAAATTATTCGCCAAGCAGGAAGTGCTATTATTCACCAATTTCAGTTTGAGTTGAAAATATTCATCCATCCCTAATTAAAACTCCATTTAACTCAATTAGAATTTTTATTTAAAAAATATTTATTAAAAGTTCAGTTGAGTTACCCCAAAATGTTCCCTTTTGTGCATAATTCTGAGACAAACCAATCATACCAGAAAAGATGACTAAAAATTCCAGGGGATGAAAAAGTGTTTTTTAACCCCTTGAAAGCTAGATGGGTATGTTGGCACATATGTATAAGGATAAATGTGGATCAATGATTTTCATTTTCTGGTTTCTATTTTATAGACTGTGGGGAGGATACAGGTGCGGTGGGCAAAAGGTCCTGTCATGTTCCCATGCAGTTTTCACTCATTGCCAAAAAGTGTGTGATATTTTTTCAATGGCTAGAAAGTGTTTTTTGCTTTTTCCTCTATAAAAACGTGCTATTTTCCAGGAAGTGAAACACAATACAAGCAGCTACAGAGAGAGAGAGAGAGAGGGGTGCTAGTTTGTTGTGCTGTGAGTTGTTTTACAAAATTAAGGCAGGAGAGGCTCATAGTGATTGCTACCACTATGAGCAAGTTTAATAATAATAAAAAGGAGGAACTGTAAGGACCATTATGTGTCAAGTGAGTCTGAGAAGGAGGAAGTGACTACCACCACCAACATGAAAGGGTCTGGATGCCCTGGTTCCCAGACCCAATGATGGCCAGTCCCCCTACATAACCCCAGGGTTCTTGGGGAAATTTACTTCAAGGGAGGAATAAGAGGGTGGTGTGAGAAGGACAGGCCAGCTACCTGTGCCTGCTGCCAGTGCTGCACCTGCTGCCTGCGCTGTGCCTGCTTCCAGTGCTGCACTTGCTGCCAGTGTGTCAGCAGGGGACCCTAAGTCCCACTTGCCATCCCCAAGCAGTCCCATCACTAGTACTAAAACTACTAAGAAGGCCCAGCAGCTAGTACAGACTGTTAGGAGTGAGGGAGTGGGTGTTCATATTACTAGTGAGGAGGAAGACTCAGGTACTGAAAAAACACATGCCTGGTGCTAAATTTAACATCCACTGGAACTCATGGAAAAGAGTTGGATGTCCCCATTCAATTCCATGTGTTAGGCAGTAACATGCGTTAAGGGACCCACTTTAACACCAGAAAAAGTAGAGCTACTCTTTTGTGACACAGAGTCCTCTAATGCATGTTTTAACCTGCCAACGCAGGAATTGAAGGAGAAAAGAAGCCTAAAAACCTAAGTGACCAGTGGATATATTGATATGGGGCCCTAAACCCCATATCAGTACATCCAACATACTGAAAACATGTGTAAAATGGTAGATTAATTAACCCTGTGAGTGTCAATTGGGTATGCAGTGCCTGACAGTGTGTCAGTAACCGAGCATTAGGCGTTTTCCCAAGAGGGAGGCTCTCAACAGAGTTTTCAGGGGGCCCTGTTATTGTGTTTTATGTCACTGTGCTAGATACCTATATGCAACCAAAGGGTTAGATTGAAAATGGGGAGGATATGCAACAGAATGGTATAAGTCTCCCTGAGATTAAGGCCCCAATTAAATTCCCCCCAACCCCCCAAAAAAACCCACCATTTTTTAAAGCATGGTAAGCCATTCAGTTACCTGCACTATGAAAAAGCACTGGCTAAAAAAAGAATGTGGGGAGATAAATATATCACCCATTTGACTCCATAGAAATACATTACAATTTGTAATTCAATTGAACGCGTTAACAGTAAGATGCGTTAAGGGACTCACTTTAAGAGGTGAAATTTGCACACAGTTTTTTTGGGAGCAGAGTCCCTTAACGCATCTTTAACCTGTCAATGAAGGAATTGAATTAGCAAAAAAAAAAGAAAAAATCCTAAGTGAACAGTGGATGTATTGATATGGTGCCCTAAGCCCCATATCAATACATCCAAAGCAATCCCCACATTTTATTTATTTATTTATTTATTTATTTATTTATTTATATGTTTTACCAGGAAGAATACATTGAGATTTCTCTCTTCTTCAAGTATGTCCTGGAGGGCTTTCAGTAAAGGGTTACATATTTACACATATAGAGAACTATTATATATACATACATACATAGTGGGAAAAAAACAAAAACTATAAAGAGTTACATACTGTTTTTATATATAGAGGATAAGGATTTTAGACTGGGAGAAGATCTTATTATTTCAGGCTCAGTATTCCAGGCTTTTGGAGCTCTGAAGGAGAAGACAGATCCTCTGGCTTCTTTCCTATATTGTGGAATACTATGTGAGTTGTTAGAAGTGGAGCAGAGGTTATAGTTAATATGGAGAGTAGGAGTGAGCATACTGTTCAGATAGTCCGGTAGTTTTCCATTGAAGTGGTTGTGTACTAAGTAAGAAAGATGAAGAGAACGTCTAGATTTGAGTGTAAAACAATTTAGTTCTTTAAGCATATCACAGTAATGGGTAGTGTCATTACATTGATGGGTAAAGCAACATAATGAATTATACAGAGTGTCAAGTTTACTATGATGGATTTGTGGGACTGGATCATATACTACATCCCAATAGTCTATGACTGGCAGCAACATCTGTTGTACAATATGTTTTCTCACTAGGGGATTGAAATATGATTTGTTTCTAAAGAGAGTACTTATTTTGGGATAAAGTTTGGATGTTTCATTTATCAATATGAAGACCAAAATTGAGGTTGGGGTCAAGCCACATACTGAGATATTTGTAGGCGTCCATTGGGGATAAGTTACGATTAGATTCTGTTACAATAGATAGGTGGGTATTGCTGAGATTACGTAGTTTGGGCTTTGTACCAGATATCATTGTGACTGCTTTGTCTTTAAGAACAGTTTGCTCTTTACTAGTGATCTTTCATCTTCAGAGAAATCATGTTGTAACTAGTGTAAAAGCCCATGTACATGGGTCAAGGTCCGGGTAATGTTAACCCTTTGAGTTCCAGAGGGGTACGCAATGCATTGTTTTGCAATGCATTACATACCCCTCTGGTACTCAAAGGGTTAAGCGGCCGCTACCTCACTGCTCCACGCAATGCAGTCTTATGTTATCTCACTCACTCGATGCTATCATGCGCAGTAGAGACTGCCCAAAAGCACAGAATTCTCCTAGCATTCCTACACCTCCCAGCATTCTGTGCATTCGGGCAGTCTCTACTGCGTATAATGGCTTCTGACAAACATTCTAGCGACTTATTATATAGGATATGGTCTCAAGTTCCGATACATTTGAGTATTTAGCATAGGTTATGGTGTCATCTGCATATATATGCACAGAAGATGTTTTGTGTGAAATGTTAATAGAATTAACCCTATGAGTGCTAGTGATATATGCTTACTCCACTGGCGCTCACAGGATTAATCCGACTAAGTAAAAAAAACAGCCCCTAACAATAAACATTTACCTGTAATCCTGAGGTCCAGTGGGGTTCCTATTAACCATAAGTTTTAGGAACTAAAAACACATGACGGATGTTTGGCCATAAGTCCATTTCTTTGACCCAATGTCCGTTGTGGATTCAGTTGCCAGGACATTTTTTTTTGTTGGTCGGTAGCCAATTTTTCCCTACCAAATTTTTTACAGAAAAAAATTGAATCCAGACCTAAGTCATATTCCCTAGCCGCAAATCTAGATAAACTTATAGACTGTTATGCAGGAAAGAGTAAGGACTGGATTCAATGTTTGCACCCATTCCTCAAAAGTATGCATTCTCATCCATCTCCCTGCTAAACACCTATCCCTGCACCACTTTAAAAATCCAGTGATCTGCCATCTAGTACAGATTTGGCTAGCTATAGGCAAGAAATATTGCCTTTCCCCATGCCCATCTCTGCTCCTTCTGTGGACACCTAAACTTTCCACCCAGACTGGCATCATCACACTTTTACTTGAGGAAGAGAAATTTTCAGACTAACACCCAAGAGACAGACAAGCACAACTGACAACAGGCAGAAGAAGCGGGAGCTTCCTATTCCTGTACTGTCAAAACTAAGACTGCAGTGATACTGGGAAAAGGAGAAAAAAGCTGCTGAAAACTTCTTGACACCTACTACAGGCAGATGTACAGGCAAAGTAGGGGTAGTGTACAATAAATTATGATGATTCTTATTCTTCTGAGGGGGCTGTGTGTGAAAGTGACATAAAAAGTTAATGTACCATTAGTAGTATTTATAAACCATTTAAGAACAACGAAGTTGATCACAAGTCACATTCCAGTGCTGATGGCATAGCAGAGGAGGGTGTAGTAGTTCAACCAACTGGCAGTGGACATGATGACGTATTATTTTCTTGAAAACCAAGGATTTAGAGAACTGATGTCATATATAGCCTCATGCTGGTATGTCCTAAACTGTAGTTATTTTTCCAGGATGGTTGTGCCAGAATTGTACACGCAGGTTGTTAGTATGGTGGACAGAAATCTGGAAAGCTCATACAGCAGGACATTCCACCTGACAACCGATATGAGGACAAGTGGGCAGAGTACAGACTATATGACTGTGACTGCTGGACATTACTCAACTACTGTGTGTGTTTTTACTCTCTACAGTACACAACTGATGGAGTGTGATGTCTTGCCTTAGCCCTCAACAAAATTCCAGAATCCTAGCATGTTCTGTGGGATGGAATCTCCTCAGATGCCACTTGATGCCCTGCTTGCGATTCTCCTCCACCACTGCCATGTGTGGTCAGTGCACCACACAGTGTGCAATGGGTGGAGATGAACTGCCACAGCCTAGCATCAACAGAGTGGCTATCATTTGTCGGGTGAGGTAACAATAAACGAGGTGGATTGAGAGAAGATGTAGTTACCCTAGAGGAAGAAGGTGATGGCGAGCTAGTTGTTTCACTCATCATGGAACTTCCAGTCTCTTCCTGGGTTTCTCTATTTTTTCTCCTCTTCGATCTCCGCCTCACCTCTTGTTGCCTTTCTAGACAGTCAGTGGGTACAGTAACAGTGGTGATTGATTTCTGTGGTGGGTGTTTGGCTTTAAAATGTTTGAAATAAATGATATGCTGTATGAGTTTCATGTGTGTTATTAGGGCGGTTGTGCCAAGGTGTGTTCCCTCCTTTCCTCTTCTCACTGACTTGTCACAGATTGTGCACAATGCTATTGCTGATGACTGCACTGTGCCTGTCCCAAAAGAAAAATAGTCCCACACCCATGAATTCAGTGGATATGGATAGGGAACAGGTGGAGAAGAATGGCATTTTTCTTCTTGTCCTCCACATTCCCCTTCACTGTCTGTGGCAGCAGATGATTTTGCTGCTATGGCCTCAGAATCATCATTGCTAGGACCAAGAGTATTGCTGGTGCTGGCAAGTGGAACCTGTCCTAGTCCAGCATCACTTGCTGACCCCATTCCCACTTTGTCCACTTTGGTCTGTGGCTCACTAGCTTACTCCTCAGCATCCTGCTGCCCTTGCAACTCAGCAGCAGCAGGTATTAGAGCAGTTGCAAATTCCAAAAGCTCAGCTGATGGTGGTGGTTGTGATGTCCATCCTCATCTCTGTCTCCCTTTCCTTCTCAGTTTCTGATAAAAAGGCCATCAATGTCTCTCCCACCCCAGCTTCTCCACCATCATGATCATCATCACCACCACTAGTTCCCACGTGCTGCTGCTGCCTACTACAGACATCTCACTGCTGCTTGGAGTAGGTGAGGAGCAATGTGACAGAGGGCCCCCTAATTTCACTCTTGCCATTTCTTGGTGACTTGAAGAAGGCAGACTGGCAGCAGTAGTAGCAGACACATTCAGCTGATCCATGCTCCTTGTGTTGTTGGTGGTATTATTTCTGTGCCTGCTATCCCTCAACAGTTCTGGCCTCTTCAGATTCATGTTCCACTTGGACAGTGTAGGGAAGGGAATGAGACTCCCAGGGCCAGAGGAATAGTGTGGGCTCCCTTGACCGTTAGTGTGGATGCTCTCAAATGCTTCCCCTGCCACTCTCCTAACACTAGTCCCACCGGCATCTTTACCAGTACTGTTACTACTACTACCACCAATTACATCAGGTTCAGCCCCAGAGTCTTCCTGCTCACAGTCACTATTAATATGAGGATATTGATTACCCTCTCCTTCATTTCTAATGCTAACAAGCTGCTGGACTTTAATAGTAGTGGAACTAGCACTGATGGTAGTGCTTGGGGATGGCAAGTGTGATTTAGGGTCCCCTGCTGAAACACTTGGTATAGTCTTCTACTTTCCCCCCTCCTGAGTATTACAAGACACACTAGCAGCAGGTTCAGCACTGGTGGCAGAAGGTTTAGCACTGGCAGTAGGCACAGCACTGGGGGAAGCAGGGGGAGCACATCTGATAGCAGGCACAGCACTGGTGGCAGCAGGGGCAGCATTGGCAGCAGTCACAGCACTGGTGGCAGCAAGGACAGCACATCTGACAGCAGGAACAGCACTGGTGCCAGCAGGGGCAGCACTGGCAGTAGTCACAGCACTTGTCGCAGCAGAAGCAACATGTCTGACAGCAGACATAGTTCTATGGGCAGCAGAGGCAGCACGTCTGGCAGCTGATCTGTCCTACTCTTGCTACTTCCCTTTTCTTCCTCCCTTCACATTAAATTCCCTAAGATCCATAGGGGTGATTTAGGGGGACTGTACAGCATTGCTTCTGTAGTGCTCACACTCAGACTCAGTGAACACATAATGGTCCTTCCAGTTCCTCCTTTTATTACTTTTACAATTTCTCATAGTGATAGCAGTCACTATGAGCCTCTCCTGCATTAATTTTTCTATAAATACACAGCAGAACAGCACAGCATGTCTACCTCTCTCTGTAGCTGCTTCTTTTGTGTTTCATTTCCTGGAATACGTCACTTTTTATAGCAAAAATGAGAAAAACATGTAAATCAATGGGCGGAAACTTTCTAGCCATTGAAAAAATGGCAAAGAATTTTGGCCAATGGCTGAAAAATGCTAAGATTTTAATTGCTTGTTTTAAAGCAGATTTTCCTGTGAAAAAGCGGACAAAAACAACATGGTTTTCATGGGATTTCTCTCAGGAACACAGCGAGAGCTTTCACCCACCCCTAATCAGCAGAACTGGCCCTCTAGCTTCTCTTGCTGCTCATTTTGTGCTAGACATCACTCCAAAAACTTTATTTTTTTTATTTTGTTTCTCTATTCTCTGCTTCCTGTCTTATTTTCTTCTATTCTATGACACGTTGTATGTTGGTAAGTTGCAAGTTTGTATAAGATGAGAGCAGAAACCTTCACCACTATTGAAAGCATAGGCTTAACATGTAACTTTTCTCATGGTAAAATGTGTATTTATGTATGGGTGGGAATTCCCATTGAAAAAGTAGATCATCTGACATTTCTCATGAAAATTCCCAAGGGAACAAAATACCAACACCAAGTTTACAGGTTCACACAATATTTAAGGATTCAATACTTTTACATTTCTTTTACTATTTTGTTTTAAACCTATGCTTAAAGCAGAACGATCACCCTAAATAAAGTCCTCCACCAATAATTAGGGTGCTATTATCCTTACAGTAACAGGAAGGGACTGATGCACAGGGAAGGATTTTTTCATAACACGGTACTTATGCATGATAATAGTACTGTTTCTAAGCATATTGCCATATGCCTAATTATTAGGGGGACTTTATTTAGCGTTTTAGTTCCACTTTATAGGGTAAGAATATGTTAATTTTAGGTGAAATTATTGTTCATACTGTCATGATGTTGTCATGCTGTAAGTAAATTCTGGAGCATTCAATGGTTAAATGCATGAGTGTTTTATAATACTGCACACTTACAGAATGTCAGTTGTATAATGTGTTAATTAATCACATAGAAATATTTTAAGAAAAGCATTCTGAAATTCTTTTCTTGTGTTACATGAACTTCAAGGACATATTGCGTCTGGTCAGCCTTATGTTTGTGCTTAGTTTGGAAGTGAAAGTCTTTTATATGCTTCTGATTGCTGAAGAAAATGAAGTTACACCTTGCTTGTGAGAATTAAAGCATGAAATAAAGAAAAATACTGGTATAGCACAATTCTAGCTTGAAAGGTCTGTTCTCGAACAGAGAAAAGGCTTGATGAAGTGTAGTGACAGAGGAAGAGCATAGTGAAGTGTAGTAATGATTAATCTATAAAAAAGACAGGAGAAAACAGAGAAAGAGATAGATGAAAATAAATTCTGGTATGTTATTCTTTTTATTATTGCAATCTTATTATTTATTTACTAGTTTTAAAGCCTGTGTACACAGGCCAACACTGGCGGCGCTGAAGTCATGCACAGTACTGACTGCCCAAATGCGGTGCGGCTGATACGGAGCGGGGCGCACTGAATTCAGCTGTGTACCTCTCTGAGCACCTTCCTGGAACCAAGATTATATTTCCTCTTTGCTTACTGATGGAATAAGTTAAAATTAATTACAGTTAAGTAGAGAAAACAAAATTAATCTTCATGAATCATTTATAATTATCTAGGCAAGAAACATTTTCTTGAAGGTACACAATTTTTGTTTTCAAATGATGCTCTATAACTTCAAATGCACAAATAGTAAAATAATGTATCCAGAATGCAGCAGCAACTTCCTAATAATATCAATCAATCCTTACTGCCATATAGTCTAGGCTGTGTGATTACCAGATGAAACTCACAAGAACATCTCTGGCTTCTGTATAAAAACAGTCAGGAACATAATGAAGTAAACAAGCCAAGTGCATAGAAGTGGTAAATGTGGTTCAATAGTTATGAACTCATGATACAATTGTGCTTTCAGAGATAGAGAAGGCTGCTTTCTCTGCAAAAATTATAGTACATTGAAAAGCTAAAAAAAAAAGTTCTGCTTTTTCTTTACAATCAATGAATGTACTTCGAGAACGTTTCAATTTCCCTTTTATGCTTTCTATAGCCATACTAATCCCCATTCCACTACTATACAAGTCTGGAACTTTCCTTTGTGCTTGAATCACTATGTAAGACTGAGAAAGTTGTAGAACTGGAGAGATTTATTAAGATTGTAGTTGAATAGTAGAGAGAGTTAACCCCAGTGCACCTGTTCCTGCACTACACTGCCAGTGCATGTGTTTGTGTGAATACAGAATAATACTCTTTATGCTGTCTGTTTAATGTGTGTGTGTGTGTGTGTGTGTGTGTGTGTGTGTGTGTGTGTGTGTGTGTGTGTGTGTGTGTGTGTGTGTGTGTGTGTGTGTCTGTAAGAGGAGTTGGAGCGATGATGATAGTAACATAGTAACCTAGTAAATTAGGTTGAAAAAAGACACAAGTCCATCAAGTTCAACCATTGCCTCATAACCCAGAGAAATAAGAATTACATAGCTTTCCTGCTGCCAAATAATTCAGTCTTTATTTAACTGTTTTGCCTGCTAATACACAATATAACCCTGTATGTTTCCTCTTGAAAGAAATGTATCTAGTCTTATTCTGATTGTAACTATTGTATCTGCCATTACTACTTTCTGGGGCAAGCCATTCTGTGTTTGTGAGATGAGAGAGCAGCATGTTGTTTCAGCGTGGGAGGATAGAGGAATTGAAGTTTAGTTTAGGGAATCTTTTAGGTAGGACATTTGTTCTCTCTATTAGGACAGTCAGTGGGGCACTCTGGGGAGAAGAAGGGAGGAAGGAGGTTGATCCCAAACACCCTAAAATTCCATGTGACTGACTGGCAAAACACAGGGCAGCTCTCGACCTATTTGCTTGCTGATCTTGCTGTTATTGTCTCTGTGCTGGGTGGGGAAGTCTGGGGAAAGAAGTTGTTGATTTAGTTTTTCAGGTATAATTTTTTTTTTGGACAGACTGTGACAGTGATAAGACAGGATGGGCAACTTAAAAAAATAAAAAAGATTAAAGAAATAAACAAAGAATTAAATATATTAGGTGACAGCAAAAGACAGCTGAGTGGGCTTAGGCAAGACACCATACTCCATCAGTTGTGTTGTGTACTGTAGAGTAAAAACACACAGAGTAGTTGAGTAATGTACAGCAAATGCACAAGAGGGATGGGGAAGGTTGGGGTATTGCAGGGACATAAGAGTAAACCAGTAGTTCAAAAACTGACTGCAGCAATGGTTGCTGCAGTGTGTGCAATAAATGATGATGATCTCTCTACTTCAAAGGAGGATGCAGTTTGTCAAGACCCCAGCAAAACTTCCAGCACCCACAGTGATAGTACAAATAAAGAACCATATAAGAAGAACACCGATAGCAATAACATAATAGAGAAAGGTGTGGCAGCTGAGCCGCCTGCTGCATCAGATAGTGAGACAAACAAGCACCAAAACACCTGTCCTAAAAGAAGTAGCAAACTTTGCTACAGTAAAAGTAAAAATAAATTGTTTGAGACCTCTAAAAGCTTAGAGGAATATAAGGACAATAAGTGGCAGGTGATGCTGATGTGGATAACCTAATGATTAGGGATGAGTGAAAATTTCCACCTCAAACTGAAATCTGTGAAAAATGGCACCTTCTGCTGGCGAAAAAATGTTCTTGAAATGTGCTGATTTTCTGCTTTTTCCGCCTAGCTCATTCCATTGAAATCAATGGGAACATAGAAATTACACACAACATATAGCATAGTAACATACATAGTAACATAGTAGATAAGGCTGAAAAAAGACATGCGTCCATCAAGTCCAGCCCATGCCAAAAACAACCCTGTTGATCCAGAGGAAGGCAAAAAAAGCCCTCTGGAGTAATTTCCAATCTAGTCCCAAGTGTGTGTGTGGGGGGAATTATTCCTTCCTGACTCCCATTGGTAGTCAAATAGTTCCCTGGATCAATATCTTATTTGCTTTGAAGCCATCTGTCATAGTTGTCAATATAATTATGTGCTAGATAGGCATCCATTGCTTTTTTAAATGCAGGTGCATTATCTGCAAGCACAACATCCCGAGGCAAAGAATTCTATAGCCTTACCTCCCTTACTGTAAATAATCCCTGCCTTTGTTTTAGTCAAAAGCGCCTCTCCTCTAGTCTTAATGGATGACCTTTTGTTCTTAGCTCAGCTCTTTGCATAAATAATTCATTGGATAGTTATTTGTATTGACCGTGAATGTATTTGTAAATGGTAATCATATCACCCCTTAGATGTCTCTTCTCTAATGTAAACAAACCCAGTTTGGCTAGTCTCTCTTTATAACTCAGATCCTCCAATCCCTCTATCAGTTTTGTTGCACGTCTCTGTACCTTTTCCAGTTCAATAATGTCTTTTTTTAGAACAGGCGCCCAAAATTGTACTCCATATTCTAGATGAGGCCTAACCAAGGATTCATACAGAGGTAGGATAATATTAGCATCCCTTGCTTCTATACCTCTTTTTATGCAGGCTAGTACCCTATTTGCTCTTGCAGTAGCTGAGTGACTCTGCACACTGCTGTGAAGTCTATTGTCTCTCAGTACTCTCTAATGAGGATTTCCCAAGTTGTTTACCATTTAGAGTATATGTAGCAAGTTTATTTCTACAGCCCAAATGCATAACCTTACATTTATCTACATTAAATGACATTTGCCACTTTTCTGCCCATTCACTTAGTTTATCTAAATCCTTCTGTAGGGAAAAAAACATCCAGCTCTGTATGTATTTCCTTACATAGTTTAGTGTCATCAGCAAAGATTGAGATGCTATTTTCAATTCCCACTTCTAGATAATTAATAAACAAATTAAAAAGCATTGGTCCCAGGACTGAACCCTGCGGCACCCCACTTATAACCTTAGGCCAATTTGAAAAAGTTCCATTTACAACAACTCTCAGGTTCTCACAACAAATCTCAGGTGCTCAGTAGTTAACCATAGCAAATATTATTTTATTTCCTCCACCACACTGGCATCAACAGAGTGGCTATCATTTGGTGGGGGAGGTAAGGATGAATGAAGTGGATTGGCAGAAAATGTAGTTGTTACCCTAGAAGGTGATGGTGAGCTAGTTTTTTCAATTGTCATGAAACTGCTTTGGTTGCTCTATTCTTCCTTCTCTTTGATCTCCGCCTTTCCTCTTGTTGCCTTTCTGGAGAGTCAGGGGGTACAGTAACAGCAGTGTTTGTTTTCTGTGGTGGGTGTTTGTCTTTAACATGTTTGACGTAAATGTCATGGTGTCTGTGTTTCATGTGTGATATCAGGACGCTTGTGACAAGGTGTGTTCCCTTCTTTCCTCTTTTCACTAATTGTGCACAGTACCATTGCTGATGAATTCACTGTGTCTGTGCCAACAGAAAAATAGCCCCACACCCATGATGACTTCAGGGGAAAAGGAACAGATGGAGAAGAATGGACTTTTTCTTCTTGTCCTCTACATTCCCTTTCATTGTCTGAGGCAGTGGATAATGTTGTTGCTGTTGCTGCGACTACCAGAGATTCAGCTATGCAACTAGGAACAGGAGTATTGATGGCGCTGGCAAGTGGAACCTGTCCTAGTTCCGCATCATTTGTTGACCCCATTCCCACTGTGTCCACAGTGGTCTGTGGCACACTAGCTTGCTCCTCAGCATCCTGCTTCCCTTAAATCAGAAGGAATTAGAGCAGTTGCAAATTCCTCAAATTCTAAAAAGGTCACTGCTAGTGGTGGCGGTGATGTCCATCCTCATCCCTTTCTCCCATTCCTTCTCAGTTTCTGCTAAAAAGGCCATCAATGTCTCTTCCACCCCAGCTTCTCCAGGATCATCATTACCACCCCCACTAGTCCCTATGTGCTGCTGCTCTATTCCAGACATCTCACTGCTGCTTGGAGTAGATGACGAGCTTTGTGACAGAGGCTCCCCTATTGTCACACTTGCCATTTCCTTTTGACCTGAAGAAGAAAGCAGACTAGCACTAACATCAGGAGCAGCAGGCACAGGCAAAAAAAAATAGAATAAAAAAAAATACAAAACACATAGTCCTACAAAAAAAAACAATTTTTGGGGTTTGTTTCTAATAAGCCTAAGTCCTACAAATCAATGTTCCCTCAGGGCTTGGTAGGGATGGGTGAAAATTTTCGCCTCAAACTGAAATCGGCGAAAAATGGCACTTTCCTCTTGGTAGAAAATTTCCCATGAAAAGTGCAGATTTTCCGCTTTTTTATGATTTTTCTGCCTAGCTCATTCCATTGAGATCAATGGGAACACTGAAGTTACACACAACATAAAATAAATAATATTTAATTTCCCAAAGGTATCATATAAAAGGGGCATGAAGGTGTCTGTGTTGGTGGGGTGTGGGGAAAGAATCAGTTGAACAGGGGCTGATTTTTGGGGGGTTGTTTACTGGGATTGGGGGGCAGTTAATAAAAAATAAATCCTAAATAAAATAAAATAAAATAAAAACCATAAGAAATGGTATAAAGGGGTCTGAGGAGGGTGCCTGTGTTGGTGAATAAATTAATCAATTGAACAGGGAATTTGTTTCTTGACTGCTATTGGGGGGGACAGTTAATAAAAAAAATAAAATAAGAAATTTGTATTTAAAGTTATTGAGACAGGAACCCCTTGACATAAGCTGCCACTGGGGTGGACTGATACTTGACTTGATAGAGTATTTTGTAGAGGAGGGTTTGTTAGATTTGTTGTTAGAGGACCAAGTCCTGAGGAAACATTGACTTGTAGGAGTTAAGCTTGTTTGGCACAAGCCCTAAGGAAACATTGATTTGTAGGACTTAGGCTTGTTAGAAACAACCCCCCAAAAAATTGTAAATTTTTTGTAGGACTATGTTTTTTTAATTAATTTATTTTTTATTTTTCAAAGCACAAGCCCTGAGAAAAAAATAAAAATGCCTACTGGCCTAGTGTCAGTAGCAGGTCATGTTGGCCAGTAGCCACTAGCCATTGTCAAATGTCCTCCTGAGTCCTGAGTTGCAGCTGCTGTTCGTACTGCTGCTGCTGAGCAGCAGGATGTTTAGGCAGCTGAAAGGGAATGGGATCAAAAATAGCAGTAACACGAAAGATGGATGATGAAGGTTCCACTTGACACAACTGGCTCCATTGATGTGCCTGTGGCAGTAGTGGAAGAATAAGTAGCCCCAGGTATATGTGGGGAAAAGAAGAAGCTGGCCATTAAATCTTCTCCACCTGCCCCTCCTCCCAAATCATGGGTGCGTTGTTATTAGAATATATATTTTTCCCTTTAGAACAGGAACTGTGGCTTCCATTAGCAACTGTAATGTGCAAAGTGTGTGTGTGTGGTAAATAACATCTGTGGGGCGCAACTGTATCCAAACACCATGACACCCGAAACTAAGCACTGCTGCTGTCACTGTATCCCTTGTCAAGACCCTGCTAAGGACACATGACAACTTGCTGACAGTTTAATAGTAATGATGAACCCTCCCTGGCAGAATCCTAGCATATTCTGCAGGATGGAATCTCCTCAAATGCCACCTGATAATCTGGTATCAATTCTCTTCCACCACACTGGCAGTGATCAGTGCACCACACAGTGTGCAATGGGTAGAGATGAACTGCCATATACTAACATCAAAAGAGTGGCTATCATTTGGCGGAGGAGGTAACGATGAATGAGGTGGATTGGCAGGAGATGTAGTTGTTACCCTAGAGGAAGAAGGTGATGGTGATGGCAAACTAGTTGTTTTGCTCATCATGGAACTTCCAGTGTCTGTCTGGGTTTCTTTATTCTTCCTCCTCTTTGATCTCCACCTTTCTGGAGAGTCAGGGGGTTCAGTAACAGTAGTGATAGATTTCTGTAATGGGTGTTTGGCTTTAACATGTTTGACATAAATGTAACATAGTAACATAGTAATTTAGGTTGAAAAAAGACTTGCGTCCATATAGTTCAACCCTTTTCCTATTCCTGTTTACCATTATTGATCCAAAAGAACAAAAAAAAAAACGCCCTCTATACAGCAATTTCAAATTCTGCCTTGAATGGGAGGGGGAAATCCTTCTTGAATTGATTCCAAATGGCAATCAAATTTCTCCTTGAATCAACAAGCACTAACTAAATATTAATCCCAATGCTAATGTGCATAGCCCTCTATGTTCTGCTCTTTTAAATAAGTATCCTCTCCTCCCCCCTCCTGAGTACTACAAGAAACACTAGCAGCAGGCAAAGTATTGGTGGCAGCAGGTTCAGCACTGACAGCAGGTACAGCACTAGTGGCTGCAGGTACAGCAATGGTAGCACTGGCAGCAGGGGCAGCACATCTTGCAGAAGGCACAGGCAGCTGACCTGTCCTGCTTTCACTAGTACTACCCTTTTCTCCCTCCCATCACATGGTGAAAAATTTTGGCCAATGGGCGAAAGATGCAAAAATGTTAAGAGCTAGTTTTAAAGCAGATTTTCCCCATGAAAAAGCGGATAACAAAGTGATTTTCTCAAAATTTCCAGTGGGAACATGGCGACAAGTTTCGCCCATCTCTAGGGCTTGGGCCTCTAACAACAAATCTAACAAATCATCCTCTACAAAATACTCTCTCAAGTCAAGTGGCAGTCTATGTCAGGGGGTTCCTGTCTATCACTTTACATACAAATTTTTTATTTTATTTTATTTTATTAAATGTCCCCCCAGTACCAGTCAAGAACCCCCCCCCAAATCATCCCCTGTTCAACTGATTCTTTCCCCACCCCCACTAACACAGGCACTCTCATGCCTTTTTATACTATGCCTTTTTTAAATAAAATAATATTTGTTTTATGTTGTGTGTAACTTCAATGTTCCCATTGATTTCACTGGAATGAGGTAGGCGAAAAAATCGGAAAATCAGCACTTTTCGTGCAAAATTTTTCTCCAAGCGGAAAGTGCCATTTTTGCCAGTTTCAGTTTGAGGAAAAGTTTTGCCCATCCCTATGACCCTGTTCAGAGATTTGTGAATTCTGGCTTATGTGGTGGCATACATTAGACAAAGACCTACATTACATTCTGGAGCATTAGGACCATGCACTGATATTGGCTAAACTCAGAACTTTTAATCTCATCACTTAACACCCTCATACCCTGCTGTCTGTCTCCTATTACTCATTTATACTGTAAGCTCCTTGGGGCAGGGACCTCTCTTCTATTGTTTCTATGATTGTGACACTTCTTTTATCCCCTCTTATTTATTGTACCATATGGCTATTGTAATGAGCTGCGTACGCTGTGTGGCACCATATAAAGCTATATATTATCACGGTGCCCGTGATCCTTGTTGCAGTGTGGCGACATTACTACTTCCTTGTTTCCGATGCTGGATTCTTATTGGTCCCAGAACCTGACTCCACCTAGGGCCAGCCCTTTTATACCCTGTCATGTCGTTTGTCTGGCACCCTGAACCTAGAGCTGCTGTTTCTCTGTTGGTGTATGACCTGGCCTGCCTGACAAAGCTTCTGTGTATCCTGATCTACTGCCGCATCTGTTGCTGACCGGACTGGCTGAGAGCCCGCTGCTGTTGCTGACCGGACTGGCTGAGAACCTTCATCCGTTGCTGACTGGCCTGGCTGAGAACACGCTTCTATTGCTGACTGGACTGGCTGAGAACCTGCATCCGTTGCTGACTGGACTGGCTGAGAACACTCTTTCGTTGCTGACGTGATTGGCTGAGCACCCGCTTCCGTTGCTGTAGCGTACTGGCTTCTACAGCCTCTGTGGCGGTTTGCACATACGGAGTACCGGTTTCTGTGCTGTCAACAGCCGGGCTGAGTTACTCATTCACATTGCTACGTGTCTGGTTTATCCACTGTCACTGGCTGTGCTCACTCCTGGTTGATGGTTATAGGTATATTCACCGGGCGCATTATCACCCTAGTTGAACCTCGCTATCACCCTAGAGTTCTAGATCTGGTTCACTGTCTCGCCCTGCCTTACCTCACCGTTGTGACCTACGGGCTCTCGAGCCAGCTGTAGTGTGGTGGCCCGTCTCCTGTACTGATCCGTACTACCGGACACTCGTTGCCTTATCCGTGGTCCATCTTACCCTAGCGTTCTTGGGTCAGTGCTGCCAAATCAGTGGGTCAGTTGCCTCCTTATTACCCTAGCATTCTAGGATCCCTGCTGCCAGTATCAGTGGGTTAGCTGCCTCCTTACAACCCTAGCGTTCTAGGGTCCTTGCTGCCAGTATCGTGGGTCTTGTGCCTCCATACTACCCTAACGTTCTAGGGCTCCTGTTGACTCTACCAGCAGGAAATTGCCTCCACGCTACCCTAGCATTCTAGGGTTCCTGCTGCCTGTCTCTCTAGTTTGTGGCGTTGTTTCGTTATACTGTTTCCTACCTGACCTGTGAAAGTTGTGGGAAGTACCTGTACTGTCTCCATCTGGGCTTGTGTGGGTTGGGAAAGTATTCTATCATTGATTGTCACTTTATTCTCAATAAAGTTCATTTTAACCTTACAGTAGTTGTCTGAGTGTTCTTCCAAACCGTGACATATATACATTAATTAATATATTGGTAATGGACCCAAATACTATGCTTAGATGAATCCATGCCATTATAATAAACCCTTGACAATCTGAATGTATTTGTATTTCTACACTACACAAAAGTTTCCTATAGACATATAAAAGGCTGTCAGGCTCTCACAGCAGCCATTCTGTGTTTGTGAGAGGAGAGAGTAGCATGTTTTTAGCTAGAGGAGAATTGGGGAATTGAAGCTTATTTTAGGAAGTAATTTAGGTAAGACATTTGTTTTCTGTATTAGGGGAGTCTGGATGCACTCTAGGGGATAAGAAGGGAGGAGGGAGGTTGTCCCCCAAATACTCCAAAATTCCATGTGACTGACAGGCAAGACACAGGCAACTATTTGCTTGCTGATCTTGCTGTTACTGTCCCTGTGCTGGGTGGGGAAGTCTTGGGAAAGACATAATTGATTTTCTTTTTCAGTTATAATTTTTTTTGGACAGACTGTGATAAGACAACAGGGTGGACAACTTACAAAAATAAAATAAATAAAATAAAAAATAAAAAAATAAATAAAAAAGTATAAAAAACAAAATATCTTAGGTGACAGTGACAGCTGACTGGGCTTAGGCAGGTCATCATACAGCTCCATCAGTTGTGTTGTGCATTGTACAGTAAAAAAACACAATGTAGTTGCAGAATGTCCAGCAAACGCACAAGGGTAAGGGGAAGGGGTGGAGCAGTGTAGGGATGTGAGAGTAAAGTAGTAGTCCAAAAACCTACTGCAGCAATGGTTGTTGCAGCATGTGCAATCAATGATGATGATCCCTTTACTCCAAGGGAGGATGCAGTTTGTCAAGGTCTCAGCAAAACTAGGTCCAGCACCACCACTAATGCCAGTGGAAATATAGAACCATATAAGAAGAACACTGAAGATGACAACAAGTCACATTCAAGTGTTGATGATGCTGGCAACAGCATAATAGAGGAAGGTGTAGTAGCTGAACTACCTGCTGCATCAGACAGTGAGACACCAAAACACCTGTCCTCAAAGTAGTAGTGAATTTTGTTATAGAAAAAGTAAAAAGAAATTGTTTGAGACCTCCAAAAGCTTAGAGGAATATAAGGGTAGTAGTGGGCAATAACTGTCAGGTGATGCTGATGCTGCTGAAAATGACCTAATGATAACAACACAGGTTGCGTTAGATATGATGAGTACCTCTGGTGCTGCTGCTATAAGTGCTGCACCTTTGACATCTAGTAGTAGTGGCAGTAGAATTACATCAACATCCAGCTCCAGTAGTTGTAGTAGTAGCAGAAACAACACATGACAGACAAAGCCAGAACAAATATATTAAAAGCAGCACAGATGAGGAGGTGGAAGATGGATGTGCAGAAGGATAATATGTGTCAATAATCTGAGAAGGAGGATAGAGTATGACAATGCTAAAAATACATACACAAATCACACCATGCCAGTCCCCCACCCCCCACCACATATTACTTATCGGTTATAGCAGTGGTCCCAAGTGAGGTAGATGGTGGCAACCCTTCTTCACCTCCTCATCTGTGCTGCTGTTAATATATTTGTCCTGGCTTTGTCTGTGTTACTTAAGCTAGAAAGTGTTGTGGGCAAAGGACAAATGCATTCTGCATGCTAACACATTTTTCAAGCAATATTTTACTGTAGGACTCACAACTTTGACTTGCAGCCACTTATTTCTAAACTTCAGCCCTCAGAAGAAGTAAAATTACAGTGGGAAATGTAGTACCTATAGGAAATATAGGCGAAAAATGTGTTAAAATAGGTGGAAAATGTATTAACATAGGCGAAAAGGAGGACTTTTTTCCATAGGTGGAAAAGTGAAATTTTTCACGGGAAAAGCGAAAAATTGGCACTTCTTCACAACATTTTTCGCGGGAAATTTTTCACACTTTTCACCCACTCCTACACAGCAGAAGCTCTGTAATAGCTATCAAAACCATGTAAGCCAAGCCCTCCCTACTCTTATGCTTTGAAAGAATTGAGTAACTTATTCTAGAATGCCTTCGGGGACAGATGAAGGACATTATTAAAGATTTAACCTTTTAAAGTGTTTAAGTCAAACCAGTCAGATGCATCATTTAAAAAATACAAAATTGTAATAAAATCTGCAATCAAGCAAGTAAGCTAGCTAAAATTGAAAATGAGAGAAATATCGCAAATGAGATAAAAAAAAACCCTAAACATTTCTACAAGTATATTAATAACAAAAAAGTTAAGGTTGATATTGGTTCTCTTAGGAATGAGACAGGTGACTTGATTAGTGAGGATAAGGCTATGGCTGACATTCTAAATACATTCTTTGCTTCAGTATATACAAAGGAAGCAGCAATGACAGGCTATGGGCAAACAGACAAAACCATGGAGTTTCCTCCATTATGTACATTGCTTACTGAGGACAAGGTCCAAAATAGACTGGAAAGGGTTATAGTGAATAAAGCACCTGGACCTGATGTTATACACTCAAGGATACCTAAGAAACTTAGTTCAGTAATAACAAGACCATTATACCCGTGCCCTGTGATTGGAGGAAAGCTGATGTAGTTCCTTTGTTTAAAAAGGGAGCAAGATCCAAACCAGGAAATTATAGACCTGTGAGCTTGACTTCCATAGTGGGTAAGATACTAGAAGGGTTACTAACTGACAGTATTCAGAACTGTGTGAAGACAAACAATATTATTAGTAAGAATCATAATGGTTTTATGAAGAATAGATCATGTCAGACTAATTTAAATGCATTTTATGAAAGAGTAAGTAGTAACTTGGACCATTTGGAATTGCTGTTGATGTAGTATACTTGGATTTTACAAAAGCCTTTGACACAGTGCCTCACAACAGGTTACTTCATAAATTAAAAGGTTTTGGTTTGGGCGGCGTTATCTGTACATGGATTGAGAACTGGTTAAATGATAGCAGAGAGCTGTAAATGGAACCTTGTCAAATGGTTTTAAAGTTATAAGTGGGGTGCCACAGGGTTCAGTCCTGGGCCCGATGCTTTTTAATTTGTTTATTAATGATCTAGAAGGTAGTGTGTCAATCTTTGCTGATTACACTAAGCTATGTAAGGAAATACATACGGAGCTGGATATTTTTTCTCTGCAGAAGGATTTAGGTAAACTGAGTGAATGAGTAGAAAAGTGGCAGATGACTAGGGGTGGGTGAAATGTAAGAAAAATTTCCTGCATGACTTTTCACCAAAAACAGCCAATTTTTTGGAAAAGTTTTCTCTTTTTCTCCAATGCTAAATTTTCCTCATTTTCACCTATTCCAGCAAATTTTTTACCTATTCCAATACATTATTCTCCTATTCTAACACATTTTCTCCTATTCTAACACACTTTTCTCCTATTCCAACACAATTTCTTTTCCTATGTTTAATATTGTGCAACATTTCCCATTACAATATTACTTCTTCTGAGGGCTGTAGTGGAGAAATATGTAGCTGGATGTTAAAATTGTGAGTCAGCAACATATATCTTGAGAACGTGTTAGCATGCAGAGTGCCTTTGCCCTTTTCACACAACACTTACTTCCTTCTTATGTGACACTGGCACATATTCATGATGATGTCAAGTGATAAAAAGAAAAGTACAACCTACAATGTGGCAGATGTGCATGGTAGTGGTGGTGGGGTACTGGCATGGTGTGATTGGGACCTTGACAAATTGCATCCATTCCTGGAGGAGAGGGATCATCATCATTTATTGCACATGCTGCATCAACGATTGCTGCAGTCACTTTTTGCACTAACACTTTACTCCCACGCCTTTGTACTTCCTCCACCTTTACCCCTTCCTTTTGTGCATTTGCTTCTGTCATAGCTTACCTTGTTTCCAGCTCCGCCACTTCAGCGACTCACTGCATTTTTCCACGCGTCATCTGCAGGAGCGAGGCTACAAAGTGAAACAGGCCTTTTTTATGCCATGCTTCCTGTAGTCTTCCTTCCTCTGAGCCTATTCCTCCTACCTACTTCCCGAGGAGGGGTTTAAAGGGCAGTCTGAGTCCTGACTCAGTTGCCCTTGCATTATTGTTCAAAGCAGTTCTATCACCTTGGGCTCTGTGTATGACCTGGCTTGTCTTCCATCCAACCTGGTGCTGACCTGTGGCTCTGTTTGACTATTCTTTTGTCAGTCCCTATAGTGGACACCCAACCTGGTGCAGACCTGTGGCTCTGGCTGACTACCTGAGCTGTCTATGACCTGGCCTGTCTGACTACCATCTCTGATGCTCACTTGTGGCTCTGTCTGACTATTCTTACGTTTGTACCTAGCAGACACCCAATCTAGTGCGGGTCTGGGGCTTTGGCAGACTAGCTCTGATACTGACTGCAGACGTGAGTCAGTTATCCATTTCCCTATACTGACTGCAGAAATCACTCCACACTGACAGCAGGCGTGAGTCAGTATTCTCACTACTTTGGATCAAGATCCTGTGTTCCTGTTTCTAGTTCCTCAAAGACTACCAGAAGCTGAGGCCTAGTCTCCAGCAGTGTGGTCAAGTTTGGCAGCCTACTATTCCTGATAGCAGTGCTTGCTGGCTTGTAAACCTCTGCTTGTTCCTGTTGCATTTAACTATAACGTACTGACTCCTGAACATCTTTGGGGAACCGTGACAGCTAGACATTACTCAACTACCGTGTGTGTTTTTATTCTCTACAGTACACAACTGATGGAGTATGATTGTCTTGCCTTGGCCCTCAACAAAATTCTCAATATGGTCTGCTGTCTATCAAGTCTGCCTCAGTCACAGAGCTTCCAGTCAGCTGTCTAATAAATTTATTTGTTTAATTATGTATGTTTTTATTTATTTTTTATTTATTTATTTATTTTTATTTAAGTTGTCCACCATATTTTATTACAGTTAGTCCTCAAAAAAACTTCTTTCCCCAGACTTCCCCAGCACAGAGTTAACCCTTTGAGTGCCAAGTGGGTACATTGTACGAGTTTGGACAGCTGTACCCGCTGTGCCAAGCTCGTACAATGTACCCACTAAAATGCGGTCACTGCATGAGCCGGTATAACCGGCATGCAGTGGCCGCATTTAAAAAAAAAAAAAGCTGGCATGATCACCGATGACGTTAGGGAAGTTTCCCTTACCCGATTCACTCCTACCGGTGGTAGGAGTGAAAGGCAGGAGAGCTTCTGCTCTCCTGCAGTCGCCAAATTGATCTCCCAGCCTATCGGCTGGGAGATCAATTACTGGGGGGACACCAGGAGGGGTCCTGATGTCCCCCACGAGGTCTGAATAAATAAAAAAAATAAAAAAATAAAGAAAAAGTGCACAAGTAACCCTGTGAGTGCCGCAGGGGTCCCCAGCACATTGCTTTGCAATGTGCTGGAGACCCCTGTGGCACTCACAGGGTCATTTCTTTGGGGGTTTTTTTTTTCTTTTTTGAAAGACCTCATTGGGGGGATCAGGGGGGGATCCTGATGCCCCTCAATGAGGTCTATTATTAAAAAAAAAAAAAAAAAAAAAATTTTAACCCTGTGTGTGCCACAGGGGGGGTCCAATGCACCCCCCCCCCTCCTGTGGCACACACAGGGCTTCTATCATTACTTTGTTACTAGAGATTGTTGAGGGGCCATCAGGATTGGTCCTGATGGCCCCCCAATAAGCTCTGATTACAAAGTAATAATAAAAAAAAAAATTAACCCTCTGAGTGCCAGAAGGGTCCAATGCATTGCTTTGCAATGCGCTGGAGACCCCTTTGGCACTCACAGGGACATTTATTTTGATTCCTTTTTTTTTTTTTTTTTTTAAGACCTCATTGGGGGGAATCAGAGGGGTCCTGATACCCACCAATGAGGTCCATAATAAAAAAAAAGTTAAGAAAAAAAATTAACCCTTTGTGTGCCACAAGGGGGGCCAATGCAGCCCCCCTTCTGCGGCGCACACACAGGGCATTTATCATTACTTCGTTATCAGAGATTGTTGGGGGGCCATCATGATTGGTCCTGATGGCCCCCCAACAAGCTCTGATTACCAAGTAATGATAAAAAAAAAAATAACCCTCTGAGTGCCAGAAGGGTCCAATGCATTGCTTTGCAATGCGCTGGAGACCCCTTTGGCACTCACAGGGACATTTATTTTGATTCCTTTTTTTTTTTTTTTTTTAAGACCTCATTGGGGGGAATCAGAGGGGTCCTGATACCCACCAATGAGGTCCATAATAAAAAAAAAGTAAAGAAAAAAAAATTAACCCTGTGTGTGCCACAAGGGGGGCCAATGCAGCCCCCCTTCTGCGGCGCACACACAGGGCATTTATCATTACTTCGTTATCAGAGATTGTTGGGGGGCCATCATGATTAAAAAAAAAATGAACCCTCTGATTGCCACAAGGATCCAATGCATTGCTTTGCAATGCGCCGGAGACCCCTGTGGCACTCTCAGGGTCCCTCTGTTTGTGGACATATATATTTTTTTTTTACTAAGACCTCATTGGGGAGGGATCAGGGGGTCCTTATGCCCCTCAATGAGGTATATAATAAAAAAAAAAATTAAAACATAAATTAACCCTGTGTGTGCCACTAGGAGGGGAGTTCAATGCCGACCCCCTTCCTGTGGCACACACAGGACTTTTTATCATTACTTTGTGATCAGAGCTTGTTTGGTGGCCATCTGAATACAAAGTAACGATAAAAAAATTTAACCCTTTGTGTGCCACAGGGGCCCAAATGCATTGCTTTGCAATCCACTGGACCACCCCCTTTATTTTTTATTTAGACCTCATTGTGTGGGTTCTGATGCCCCCAACGAGGTCTACACAAAAATATTGTGGGAAAAAGCCCCAAAAAATGCACATGCCACAGGAGGGAGGGGGTCCAACGCAGTGCTTTGTATGAGGGGACATACATTGCACACTGGTAGTCACAGATCTCCCATACATACTATCAAACACTGCCCCACCATCACCACCATCCTTGCTCCTCTGCTCATACCCACACACACTGCCTAATCCCTCACCCTCCCACATACTTTGTTACACTTGTAGTCACAGGTCCGCACGTACACCGGCTGACTCCCTAGCTTCTTTCATCTGTTAGCCATAAAATCACACATACACTGTTTGCTTTACCATTTCTGTTTCACTGGTAGCTACGTCCCTCTAGCGTAAATTGGTATGTCAACCCACAGCAGTGGGGTACCATTTTTCTTAGGCTGGCAAGAAGTCCTCCTAGGAAATCCCACGCCATTGAACCATTTTAGTATCTTTGAAGTGACTGATGTGTAAAACAATTTTTTTTTTCCTGTAGCACCACATTCTGGAAATAGTTGTGCCAACTATCTTAGGGGTAAAAAGGCAAGTGACCCCTCATTAGATGCAGCAGGTTGTCTTCTTTCCAAAATGGTATGGTTTATCTACCTTTTCTTCAATTCTGAATGTGTTATAGCCATTTTCGTACAGGCAAGTCAGGTTTGAGAAAATGTTAGAAACATCAGAGGTTGTAGTAGGTGTAGTTTTCTACTTCTAGCACCCCCTAAGGTAGTTCAACTCATACCAATGGGGTGTCATTTGACTCCTAAGAGCACTAGCAAACAAATGCAGTTGAAAATTCCATGGTTTTCACAGCGCTCCATACATTTGAAGGGGCAGAAATGTAAAAAAATGCAATTTTTTTCCTATATCGCCTCCTTCTGGAAACATTTATGCACACCAGTATTGGGGTAAGAAGGCAAGTGACCCCTCATTAGATGCGGCAGGTTGTCTTCTTTCCAAAATGGTATGGTTTATCTACCTTTTCTTCAATTCTGAATGTGTTATAGCCATTTTTGTACAGGCAAGTCACATTTGAGAAAATGTTAGAAACATCAGAGGTTGTAGTAGGTGTAGTTTTCTACTTCTAGCACCCCCTAAGGTAGGTCAACTCATATCAATGGGGTGTCGTTTGACTCCTAAGAGCACTAGCTAATGAATGCAGTTGAAAATTCCATGGTTTTTACAAAGTTCCATACATTTGAAGGGGCAGAAATGTAAGAAAATGCCTTTTTTTTCACTAGCGCCACCTCCTGGAAGCATTTGTGCATACCAGCCTTTGGGTAAGAAGGCAAGTGACCCCTCATTAGATGCGGAAGGATGTTTTCTTTCCAAAATGGCATTGTTTCTCTACCTTTTCTGCATATCTATTATGGTTATAACCATTTTAGTGCAAGCAGATAATTTCAAAAACAGAAGTGTCAGGTTTACGTACGTGTTCCTAGCACCCACATATTGTATGTTAACCCACACAAATAGGCTACCATTTTTCTCATGTTGGTAGCAGGTACTGAATACAGCAGGAAATGTTATGGTTTTCAAAGATTTTAGTATCTTTGAAGTGGTGGAAATGTAAAAAAACATGTATTTATTCCCATAGCACCACATTTTGGAAATATTTGTGCACTTCAGCCCAGGGGGTAGAAAGGCAAGTGACCCCTCAATTGATGCGGGAGAATGTCTACTTTCCAAAATGGTATACCTTTTATACCTTTCCTTCATGTCTCTAACAGTTATGGACATTTTAGTACAAGCCGCCATTTTCGAAGAAGCAAACAGGTAGGTGTAGTGATGTGCTTCTGGCACCCCTAAGGTAGGTCGAATCATTCCAGTGGGGTGTCATTTTTCTCCTAAGAGCACTAGCTAATGAATACAGTTGGAAATGTCATGGTTTTCACAAATTTCAGTACATTTGAAGGGGCAGAAATGTAAGAAAATGCCTTTTTTTTTCATTAGCGCCACCTTCTGGAGGCATTTGTGCACTCCAGGCTTGGGGTAACAAGGCAAGTAACCCATCATTAGATGCAGCAGGGTGTCTTCTTTTCAAAATGGTATGGTTTGTGTACCCTTTCTTCACTTCTGTAGTTGTTATAACCATTTGGGTACAGACAAGTAATGTTTGAGAAAATGTTAGAAACATTTGAGGTTGTAGTAGGTGTCGTTTTGCACTTCTAGCGCCCCCTGAGGTAGTTGAACTCATACCAATGGGGTGTCATTTTTCTCCTAAGAGCGCTAGCTAATGAATACAGTTGGAAATGCCATTGTTTGCACAAATTTCAGTACATTTGAAGGGGCAGAAATGTAAGAAAATGACTTTTTTTTTCATTAGCGCCACCTTCTGGAGGCATTTGTGCACTCCAGACTTGGGGTAACAAGGCAAGTCACCCATCATTAGATGCGCCAGGGTGTCTTCTTTTCAAAATGGTATGGTTTGTGTACCCTTTCTTTACTTCTGTAGTTATTATAACCATTTGTGTACAGACAAGTAATATTTGAGAAAATGTTAGAAACATTTGAGGTTGTAGTAGGTGTCGTTTTGCACTTCTAGCGCCCCCTGAGGTAGTTGAACTCATACCAATGGGGTGTCATTTTTCTCCTAAGAGCACTAGCTAATGAATACAGTTGGAAATGCCATGGTTTTCACAAATTTCACTATATTTGAAGGGGCAGAAATGTAAGAAAATGCCTTTTTTTTCATTAGCGCCATCTTCTGGAGGCATTTGTGCTCTCCAGGCTTGGGGTAACAAGGCAAGTCACCCATCATTAGATGCGGTAGGGTGTCTTCTTTTCAAAATGGTATGGTTTGTGTACCCTTTCTTCACTTCTGTAGTTGTTATAACCATTTGTGTACAGACAAGTAACGTTTGAGAAAATGTTAGAAACATTTGAGGTTGTAGTAGGTGTCATTTTGCACTTCTAGCGCCCCCTGAGGTAGTTGAACTCATACCAATGGGGTGTCATTTTTCTCCTAAGAGCGCTAGCTAATGAATACAGTTGGAAATGCCATGGTTTTCACAAATTTCAGTACATTTGAAGGGGCAGAAATGTAAGAAAATGCCTTTTTTTTTCATTAGCGCCACCTTCTGGAGGCATTTGTGCACTCCAGGCTTGGGGTAACAAGGCAAGTAACCCATCATTAGATGCGGTAGGGTGTCTTCTTTTCAAAATGGTATGGTTTGTGTACCCTTTCTTCACTTCTGTAGTTGTTATAACCATTTGGGTACAGACAAGTAATGTTTGAGAAAATGTTAGAAACATTTGAGGTTGTAGTAGGTGTCGTTTTGCACTTCTAGCGCCCCCTGAGGTAGTTAAACTCATACCAATGGGGTGTCATTTTTCTCCTAAGAGCACTAGCTAATGAATACAGTTGGGAATGCCATGGTTTGCACAAATTTCAGTACATTTGAAGGGGCAGAAATGTAAGAAAATGCCTTTTTTTTTCATTAGCGCCACCTTCTGGAGGCATTTGTGCACTCCAGGCTTGGGGTAACAAAGCAAGTCACCCATCAATAGATGCGTCAGGGTGTCTTCTTTTCAAAATGGTATGGTTTGTGTACCCTTTCTTTACTTCTGTAGTTATTATAACCATTTGTGTACAGACAAGTAATATTTGAGAAAATATTAGAAAAATTTGAGGTTGTAGTAGGTGTCGTTTTGCACTTCTAGCGCCCCCTGAGGTGGTTAAACTCATACCAATGGGGTGTCATTTTTCTCCTAAGAGCACTAGCTAATTAATACAGTTGGGAATGTCATGGTTTGCACAAATTTCAGTACATTTGAAGGGGCAGAAATGTAAGAAAATGCCTTTTTTTTTCATTAGCGCCACCTTCTGGAGGCATTTGTGCACTCCAGGCTTGGGGTAACAAGGCACGTAACCCATCATTAGATGCGTCAGGGTGTCTTCTTTTCAAAATGGTATGGTTTGTGTACCCTTTCTTTACTTCTGTAGTTATTATAACCATTTGTGTACAGACAAGTAATATTTGAGAAAATGTTAGAAAAATTTGAGGTTGTAGTAGGTGTCATTTTGCACTTCTAGCGCCCCCTGAGGTAGTTAAACTCATACCAATGGGGTGTCATTTTTCTCCTAAGAGCACTAGCTAATGAATACAGTTGGGAATGTCATGGTTTGCACAAATTTCAGTACATTTGAAGGGGCAGAAATGTAAGAAAATGCCTTTTTTTTCCATTAGAGCCACCTTCTGGAGGCATTTGTGCACTCCAGGCTTGGGGTAACAAAGCAAGTCACCCATCATTAGATGCGGCAGGGTGTCTTCTTTTCAAAATGGTATGGTTTGTGTACCCTTTCTTCACTTCTGTAGTTGTTATAACAATTTGGGAACAGACAAGTAATGTTTGAGAAAATGTTAGAAACATTTGAGGTTGTAGTAGGTGTCATTTTGCACTTCTAGCGCCCCCTGAGGTAGTTGAACTCATACCAATGGGGTGTCATTTTTCTCCTAAGAGCACTAGCTAATGAATACAGTTGGAAATGCCATGGTTTTCACAAATTTCAGTATATTTGAAGGGGCAGAAATGTAAGAAAATGCCTTTTTTTTCATTAGCGCCATCTTCTGGAGGCATTTGTGCACACCAGGCTTGGGGTAAGAAGGCAAGTTACCCATCATTAGATGCGTCAGGGTGTCTTCTTTTCAAAATGGTATGGTTTGTGTACCCTTTCTTTACTTCTGTAGTTATTATAACCATTTGTGTACAGACAAGTAATATTTGAGAAAATGTTAGAAAAATTTGAGGTTGTAGTAGGTGTCATTTTGCACTTCTAGCGCCCCCTGAGGTAGTTAAACTCATACCAATGGGGTGTCATTTTTCTCCTAAGAGCACTAGCTAATGAATACAGTTGGGAATGCCATGGTTTGCACAAATTTCAGTACATTTGAAGGGGCAGAAATGTAAGAAAATGCCTTTTTTTTTCATTAGCGCCACCTTCTGGAGGCATTTGTGCACTCCAGGCTTGGGGTAACAAAGCAAGTCACCCATCAATAGATGCGTCAGGGTGTCTTCTTTTCAAAATGGTATGGTTTGTGTACCCTTTCTTTACTTCTGTAGTTATTATAACCATTTGTGTACAGACAAGTAATATTTGAGAAAATGTTAGAAAAATTTGAGGTTGTAGTAGGTGTCGTTTTGCACTTCTAGCGCCCCCTGAGGTGGTTAAACTCATACCAATGGGGTGTCATTTTTCTCCTAAGAGCACTAGCTAATGAATACAGTTGGGAATGTCATGGTTTGCACAAATTTCAGTACATTTGAAGGGGCAGAAATGTAAGAAAATGCCTTTTTTTTTCATTAGCGCCACCTTCTGGAGGCATTTGTGCTCTCCAGGCTTGGGGTAACAAGGCAAGTCACCCATCATTAGATGCGGTAGGGTGTCTTCTTTTCAAAATGGTATGGTTTGTGTACCCTTTCTTCACTTCTGTAGTTGTTATAACCATTTGTGTACAGACAAGTAACGTTTGAGAAAATGTTAGAAACATTTGAGGTTGTAGTAGGTGTCATTTTGCACTTCTAGCGCCCCCTGAGGTAGTTGAACTCATACCAATGGGGTGTCATTTTTCTCCTAAGAGCGGTAGCTAATGAATACAGTTGGAAATGCCATGGTTTTCACAAATTTCAGTACATTTGAAGGGGCAGAAATGTAAGAAAATGCCTTTTTTTTCCATTAGAGCCACCTTCTGGAGGCATTTGTGCACTCCAGGCTTGGGGTAACAAGGCAAGTCACCCATCATTAGATGCGGCAGGGTGTCTTCTTTTCAAAATGGTATGGTTTGTGTACCCTTTCTTCACTTCTGTAGTTGTTATAACAATTTGGGAACAGACAAGTAATGTTTGAGAAAATGTTAGAAACATTTGAGGTTGTAGTAGGTGTCATTTTGCACTTCTAGCGCCCCCTGAGGTAGTTGAACTCATACCAATGGGGTGTCATTTTTCTCCTAAGAGCACTAGCTAATGAATACAGTTGGAAATGCCATGGTTTTCACAAATTTCAGTATATTTGAAGGGGCAGAAATGTAAGAAAATGCCTTTTTTTTCATTAGCGCCATCTTCTGGAGGCATTTGTGCACACCAGGCTTGGGGTAAGAAGGCAAGTTACCCCTCATTAGATGCGGCAGGTTGTCTACTTTTCCGAAATATATAGTTTTATATAGTTATTCCACTGTTTTAGGGTAGTTTTACCACAAAAACCCTAGAATGCGCATATTAGTTTATAAAGTTGAAAATGTCATTTTGCGCTGCTGGTGATTAGGGCTCTACGCTAGCCATGGACGTAGGTAAAACTATACAAATTTGGTATTTTTTTACTCAGGGGACTCGAGGCTTTTTCAAATAATTGAAACTTTTTCAATCAAGGTAAATGTTTTTGATACATATTATGTGATTTTAGGAAAATTAGTAAATTTTCACTTTTTTTTGTCATTATGACATCATAGCTTTTTGCACGATGTAAAATTCTCTTCATGTAAGGTACCACGAGAAAGCTCAATTCGTTCTGAAAAAAACAATATATAGTTTTCCATATTTAACTAAAAATCCCCAGAGGAAATCAAGCATAAACAGAAGGATAGCAAAAATGCTGAAAAAGTGTCTGGCCTGCAGGGTACAGGAAATGGCCCAAGCCTCTGGCACTGAAGGGGTTAATAAAAGTAAAATCAACAAGCAATTTAGACCCCAGCTGCCTGTGTCTTGTCAGTCACACCAACTTTTTGGATATTTTGGGTCAACCTCCTTCCTCCCCTCTTCTCCCATTGTGCCCCCAGAATCCCCTACTACAGAGAACAAGTGTCCTACCTGACTCCCTAAAACTAAGCTTCAATTCCCCTGTATTTGTCTATCTTCTCTAGCTCAAAAACATGCTGCTCTCTCCTTTCACAAACACAGAATGGCATACTGTGTGAGTCTGACAGACTTTTATGTCTATAGAAAACTTTTGTGTGGTGGAGAAACATTTTTCTTCCCATAGATTTCAATCCAACGAGCTAGGTGAAAAAAGCGGGTAAAAAAAAAAAACACTTTTCAAGGGAAATTTTTCGCCAAGCAGAAAGTGCCATTTTTTGGCGATTTCAGTTTGATGTGAAATTTTTAATGTAGATAACTGTAAGGTTATACATTTGGGCTGTACATACATATGGGAATCCACATTAGAGAAAGATTTAGGAGTACTGATAGAATTCACAGCAGTGTGCAGAGTGACTCAGCTGCTGCAAGAGCAAATAGGGTACTAGCCTGCATAAAAAGAGGTGTAGACTCAAGGGATGATAATATTATGCTATCTCTGTATAAATCCTTCGTTAGGCCTCATCTAGAATATAGAGTACAGTTTTGGCTGCCAGTTCTTAAAAAATACATTGTTGAACTGGAAAAGGTGCAGAGACTTGAAACAAAACTGATAAAGGGATTGGAGGATCTGAGTTATAAAGAGGAACTAGCCAAACTCATTTTTTTTACATTAGAGAAGAGAAATCTAAGGGGTGATATATTTACCTTTTACAAATACATTCAAGGTCAATAGAAATAACTATCCAATTAATTATTTACTCAAAGATCTGAGCTAATAAAAAGAGGTCATCCATTAAGACCAGAGGAAAGGAGCTTTAACTAAAACAAAGGCAGGGATTCTTTACAGTAAGGGAGATAAAGCTATATAATTCTTTGTCTCGGGATGTTTTACTTGCAGATAATGCCCCTATCTAGCACAGAACAATACTGAAAAGTATGACAGATGGCTTAAATGCAGATAGGTTGGTGGTCCAGGGAACTATCTGACTGCCATTTAGAGTCAGGGAGGAATTTTTTTACCCTCTTGGGACAAAATTTGAAATGGCTTCAGATGGCTTTTTTGCCTTCCTCTGGATCAACACGGGTGTTTTTGGCATGGGCTAGATTTGATGGACGCATGTCTTTTTTCAGCCTCATCAACTATGTTACTATGTTACATAGGAACATGAGAAATGATATCACTGGAGAAGTCATCTCCACTTTATCATCTCTTTATCACACCTTAGTGCATCTCTCCCAATGGAAGGGATATATTTATATGTTTGGTTATCATGTGCATTTTAAGTCCTTGGATGATGTAGGCATCCGTAATACTTTGCTTCACAATCTCAAGAATCCAAACAGGAAATTTAAATTATGTCGTGTGGCCTTCTTAGGGAATTCAGAAGAGGGATGAAACAAAAAAAAGCATAGGAAGCCTAATGAAGACCTATGTTAAAAGCCCCATGATTTGGGATTTTGGGAATTTTTATATGTCTCCTTTGATGCTGCTTGCATGGTACAGAATATTTCCAATTCTTCTTAGCATATTATCTTCAGTAGAACACAGTACAAAAGACAGTATCCCATCTATTTGTTAACTACCATCTAATTTAGAAAGATTCACAGAATAACTCCAGATAAGAAACACTTATCATGACAGAAAATTCTCTTATAATTCCCCAAATTCCCAATTTTAAATACAGTGAAGACCTCTCTAGCATTCAAGGGGCTCACCCTTGAGCATTAGAGGGGTGTCCAATGCATTCCTTAGTAATACACTGGATATTCCTCTAACACTCAATTGGCTAAGAGCCCCTTTAAAATTAAGAGGAATTGTAATTTTCCCAGGTGTTGTATACCAGAATTACACCTTAAGAGATACTCAGTGTAATGGAGATTTGCATCTGGTGATGTGTGGAGATCACTTCACTATAGTGAATAAGACATACTTCCTTATATGGACTAAGAAATAATTATGCAATGGGAGGGGTGGAGACTTTGATCTTTCACATATGATACTGGAAGATGCCAGAGATGTTCACCACCTTACAACCAGACTGGATCAAAGTTCAGTGACCCCCCCCACCCCCCCCCCCAATCTTCTTAGTATGTTAATTTCAGTATTGTCGGACAGAAACACTTATCCCATTTCATTTCAATCAACTAATTCCAAATTGTACTATGCAGCTTAAAAAATATTTGCACTAAGCTATATATTTTTACCACAAACAAAATCAATATTATCTCATATTAAAATATACAGTGACATTCACAGCATGAAAAACTGTGAATAGAAATTGTTCACGCTCAGTTGGGCACAGATGGACAAGTTGATAATGTATAAAATAAACAAATAATCTGTCTAATTTATAATCAGGCCATCACCATACCTAGAATTACATATTCATGGTGATGTTTGCTAAGCAAGGTTGTTTAGGCAGGATAGCTCTTCATAAACAAAGAGATGACTACGTGGGGAAAATGATGCTCAAAATTGAAATGAGCCTTGATGAACCAAATGGACATCACGCATTCCCCTAAAACAGTGTTTTCTTATTGCTGCTCTGTAAATTATGGGAAGCAAATGCCCTAATCATACTAATCATTGGTCATAAAGACAGAAGCTATATAAATCTTTCATGTTGTTAAAGTCTATATAATACCTCACAGGTTTTCTGTTATCTTTCTGCAAACTAAACTATCTCCTGCTCTTTTAAACAGGACCCAAGTGGTCCCATGACCTTGTCACGTAAGAATTAAAATTACTGAAAATATTATGAGAAAAATATGTACTTTTTCTAGAAAGATAAATAATATATTTTTCATATTTATTTAGAATCAATCACTTGAAAGTTATACACTTGATTGGCATTGAAAAACATCATAAAATGGTTACCTAGCAACTATGAAAGAGGTAAATTCAATTTTCACTTTTTTTCAGTAAACAAAAAACAGGTGATAAAAAATTATAATTAAACTAGGATCTTAACCCCTTAAGGACCAGCGTGCGCACATGTGGCTGGCACTTAAGAACCAAAGAGCATTTTTTTCTTTTATATTCTGATTCAGGACTGCCCGAACAGCATGCAGCCACGTGGGGAGCCCTGAAATCAGTGATGTACATGTACGTCATGGGTCCTTTAGGGAGATCCACCTATGACGTACATGTACAACCTTCAACGTTAAGGTGTTAAAATTTAAAGGGATAGTAATACTTTGTTTTAACTTTATTTTATTTTGTAGGCATTAAAAAAACATGAAGAATGATATAAGTCTTATCTCTCAAACCTTTATGGTTTAAGAGATATTCACAAGCAAATTTCCCCCCTCCTGCCCCTTTTTCCTACTGTAAGCCATCTCTTCTCAGATGTGAATCTGGTTGTAAGACCAGACAGAAAACAGAAGGGGACAATCTTCTTTGTATGAAAAGAATGAAAGCCCTTCCCCCCTTGACAAGCTTTTCAGCTTTTTCCCTTATCTTAATTGAAGATTGTCCCTCTGTGCAGTCTACCTGGGCACCTCCCTTCTGATGTGGCTGAACGGGGGGGGGGATACTTTGCTTGTGAATATCTCTTAAACCATAAAGGTTTGAGAGATAAGACTTATATCGTTCTTCATGTTTTTTTACTGCCTATAAAATAAAATAAAGATAAAACAAAGTATTACTATCCCTTTAAACCCTTTAGATGATAAAGCAGTGTTAGCTAATCCTGGTTCTCAAGTGCTACAAGCATGTGTTCAGGATATCCCAACTAGAGCACAGTTGATCAAATTAGTGTCTCAGTCTCTTTAACTGGTCCATCTGTGCTCATATCCTGAACACATGCACTGTTGGTAGCTCTTGAGAACCAGGGTTGGCTACCTTTGTTCTAGAGGCATCTTTTACCCCCTTAATGCCGTCTGACGTGCCAGGATCATCACAGAAATCTGTCCTTTGAGGATGGATGACAGTTCTGGCACATCACGGGTTAACGATAACAGTGAGCCTCCGGGCACACAGTGATCATGGCAAGGAAGATTTAACTTTCTGCACCAGGACTGGAGCAGTCAGTTCCAACCGCTCCCCTTTCTCTGACTCTCTCCTCCTCACTGTGATTGTAAGGCAGTAAAAAGGCAGAAAATATAGCTACAAACATTTCAAATGATGGAAGAGGTGAATACTTTTGTTTTAAGTGGTGGTGTTGAAGGAAGGACTGGTGGGTAGAGTATTTAGCATAATTTTAGGTTACTTCATGACTTATCTATGTATAGCTGAATGAATTATTTAGCGAAAGACCATAGTATTTTATTCACACATAACTTATAAACACATATGGAATTTTAAACAAACATTAATGTGAGTTTTGTTGGTATGGAGCAATGTGATACACATACATACATACCAGATAGTCTGATCGCCTAAGAAAAGGGACAACTGGGTAGGAAAGAAGGACATAGGAATTTGTATCTCAGAAGGACAGTACCCCCTAGAAAGGGACACTTGGAAGGTATGAACAAACGTTCATACTTTTTATCCAGTCCCTGGAATGATTTGAACACAAATCATCACAGGAAACATATTACTATTTTTCTCATAAAAGCAATTTAAAAAAATTCAGTACATTTAATGGAGTGGAAATGTAAAAAAAAGTCAATTTTTATCTTTAGCGCCACCTTCTGGAAACATTTGTTCACATCAGTTTAAGAGTAGTTCTGGCACCCCTTACAGTATGTCAACTCATACAAATGAGGTTACAGTAGTTAATTAATAAAGTAGGAAATTCCAGAGTTTTTAAAGATTACAGTACACTTGAAGAGGTGGAAATGTAAAACATTTCTATTTTGCACTTCTGTTAATTAGGGGGCTGTGCAGGCCATGAATGTAAAACTATATTAGATATTCTTGTACTCAGAGGTGTCAGGACTTTTAAAAATAATTAAATGTTTTCATTATGTAGTTTACGGTATTGGAGAATTATGTAATTCTTATTTTTTTGTATTTATGACATCATAGCTTGTCTAATAATGCAAAATGTGTCTGTGTTGGTGGGTGGAGTCTGGTGAAAGAACTGATTGAACAGGGAATTTGTTTTTTGGGGTTATTGACTGGTATTAGGGGGGGACAGTTAATAAAAATTAAATAAATGAAATGACAGAAATGTGTATTTAACGTGATATAGACAGGAACCCCCTGACATAAGCTGCCACTGGTTTAGACTGATACTTGATATGTATCACGGTGCCCGTGAATCCTTAATTTGTGACATTGCTACTTCCTGCTCATTTCCATCTAGCATTCTTATTGGTGATCAGTAATTACTCCTCATACTGGTTACCTTTGTATTCTAGCACTGTCATTATGGTGTCGCCCTTTCGTGGTGTTCCAGTATCTAGCGTTTGTTCCTGTGGTTCCTGGTATACTGTTTATGACCCGCCTCAACTGACTACGTTCCTGAGTAGATCTCCTGTTCCTGTCTTCCATTGCGACCTGGCATGGCTGACTATCCTGCTCTGTGTTCTGACCTGGCTTGGCTGACTATCCTGCTCGGTGTACCGACCCGGCTTGGCTGAAGATCCTGCTCTGTGTACCAACCCAGCATGACTGATTATCCTGCTCTGTGTACCAAACCATTTGGCTACCTCTCCGGTCCGAGTGCCTACTCAGTCCAGTGCCTGTCCTGCTCCATCAGTGCCTGTCCAGCACTGTGTATTCCTTGCCCTGAGACACCCGCACCTGTATGCTTGACCCGGTAGCTTGTCGCCCCGTAGCTACGAGGTTGGCTGTCGCTCACGTTGCACCTCGTTAGTCTCAGTCTATGCGACTGTTCGGTCTGTCAGAGGTCTAGAGAATCCTTTGACAGACTGCTGGCTGGTGCATGGTTTAGTGACTCAGTCACTAGCTTGTTCCGTAGTTCCCAGGTTGGTTTGGTTGCCTTGTCTTGCTGCTGCCAGTACTGCTATACCACCTGGCGTACTAGGGGTCCGGTTGCCTTACCTTGTCACTGCCAGTACTACTACACCACCTAGCGTACTAGAGGTCCGGATGCCTTGCCTTGTCACTGCCAGTACTGCCATACCACCTAGCGTACTAGGGGTCCAGTTGCCTTGCCTTGTCACTGCCAGTACTGCCATACCACCTAGAGTACTAGGGGTCCAGTTGTCTTGCCTTGTCACCGCCAGCATTGCTAGACCACCTAGTGTACTAGGGGTTTGGTTGCCTTGCCTTATTGCTGCCAGTACTACTGTTCCTCCTTCGTACTAGGAGTTCTGTTGCCATACCCTATTACTGTCAGTACAGTTACACCTCATAGTGTACTAGGTGTGCGATTGAGTTGCCATACCTTTCTGTCAGCTATACTCCTCACCTGGTTTCCAGGTGATCTGTTGCCTTCATTCCGGTCAGTCCTACTGATTTCCCTAGCGCACTAGGGATTCTGTTGTAGCTTAGTCTGGGCCTCGTCCTGTCGCTCCTACCACCCTGGTGGGATCTGCTGTTCCTGAACCTGTATTTCTCTTCTGCTGCACTATTCCAGATCCTGGGTTCACAGGAGTACCTGCTTGCCTACATTGCATATTTGCATCTGTTTTCCGTATTGCCATACCAGTATTATTGTTTTGCCTGTACTACTGTACTTATTTCTTGTTTAATAAAACTGTTTTACTAAACCATCCGAATCTGAGTGTCTGAAAACCGTAACAATATGACAGAGTATTTTGTAGAGAATGATTTGTATGGTCTGTTATAGAGGCCCAAGCCCTGAGGAAATATTGATTTGTAGTACTTAGACTATTAGAGGCCCAAGCCCTGAGGAAACATTGATTTGTAGGACTTAGACTTGTTTGGCACAAGCTCTAAGGAAAAATTGATTTGTAGGGCTTAGGCTTATTAGAAACAAACCCACAAAAAATGTTTTGAAGCACAAGCCCTGTGAAAAAATGCCCTACTGGCCTAGTACCAGCAGGTTATGTCGTGCTGGCCAGTGTCCATTGGCCATTGTCAAATACCCTTATGTAGATGCGGAATTTGCTGCTGCTGAGTTTCTTAACCCCTTAACACCCGAGGACCTACATGTACCTCCCAAGCGGATGTTCCCGGTGGACAGAGGCCGTACATGTACATCCCGGAAGTCACTTTAAGTAATGTCAAAAAAAGTTTGGCAGGCGTTAAGTGCCGGCCACGTGTGTTAAGCAGCAGGATGAATAGGCAGCTCAAAGGGAATGGCACCAATAACAGCAGTAACATGGGTGATGGATGATGAAGGTTCAACTTGCCATGACTAGCTCCAGTGATGAGCCTGAGGCAGTAGCAGCACAATAAATAGCCCCCTGTATATGTGGAGAAAAGAAGTTGTCCAATAATTCTACTCCACCTGGCTTCCTCCAAAATTATGGGTGTTTTGTTACTAGAATAGATTTTTTTCTCTTGAGAGCAGGAACTGTGCATCTCATCAGCAACTGCAATGTGCACTGTGTGTGGCAAATTACACCTGGTACAACTCTATCCAAACACCATGACACCAGAAACCAAGTACTGCTGTTGTCACTGAACTCCTTGTCCATACCCCACTAAGGACACATGACAACTTCCTGACAGTTTAGTAGTAATGATTAACCCTCCCTGCCACCAGCTTAGCATATTCTGTGGGATGGAATCTCCTTAGATATCACTTGATGTCCTGCTTGAGATTCCCCTCCACCACACTGCCATGTGTGGTCAGTGCAATGGGTGGACATGAACTGCCACATCCTAACATCTACAGAGTGGCTATAATTTGGCGTGGAAGGTAATGATGAACAAGGTTGATTGACAGAAGATGTAGTTACCCTAGAGGAAGTGATGGAGAGCTAATTGTTTTGCTCGTTACTGAACTTTCAGCCTCTTCTTGGGTTTCTCTAGTATTCCTCCTCTTTGATCTCTGCCTCACCTCTTTTTGGCTTTCTGGAGAGTCAGGGAGTACAGCACCAGTGGTGCTCTGTTTCTGTGATGGGTGTTTGGCTTTAACATGTTTGACATAAATGTCATGGTGTCTGTGCTTCATGTGTGTTATCTGGGCGGTTATGCCAAGGTGTGTTCCCTCCTTTCCCCTTCTCACTGGCTTTTTCACAAATTTTGCACAGTGCCATTGGTGATGACTGCACTGTGCCTGCCCCAAGACAAAAATAGTCCCACACCCATGACTTCAGGGGATAGGGAACAGGAGGAAAACAATTACCTCTTTCTTCTTTTCCTCCTCCATATTCCACTTCACTGGCTGGGTCAGGGGATGCTGCTGCTGGTGTTGCAGCTACTGCCTAAAAATCAACACTGCAACTAGAACCAGGAGTATTGCTGCTGCTGGCAAGAGGCACCTTTTCTAGTCCTGCATCACTTGTTGACCCCATTCCCACTGTGTCCACTGTAGCCTGTGGAACAGTAGCCTGTTCCTCAGCATACTGCTGCCCTTGCAACTCAGTAGCAGCAGCAGCAGGCATTAGAGCAGTTGCACACTCTGCAAATTCCCAAAGCTCACTGTTGCTGGTGGTGGTGATGTCCACTGTCATCCCTGTCTCCCATTCCTTCTCAGTTTCTGATAAAAATGCCATCAATGTCTCTTCCACCCAATCTTCTCTATCATCATCACCACCACCACTAGTCCCTACGTGATACTGCTGCTTTATTGCAGACATCTCACTGCTGGTTGGAGGAGGTGACAAGAAATGTGTCAGAGGGTCCCCTTATGTCACACTTGACATTTCTTGGTCACGTGAAGAAGGCAGACTGGCAGCACTAGCAGCAGGCACAGGCAGCTCTGTGCTCTTGGTGGCGGTGGTGGTAATATTGATGTGTCTGCTATCCATCAGCTCTGGCTTCTTTAGGATCATGTTCTACTGGACAATGCCATGGAAAGGGACTCCCAGGATCAGCAGAATGGTGTGGTCTCCCTTGACCGATAATCTGGATGCTCTCAATTGTTTTCCCTACCACTCCCCTAACACTAGTCCCACCAACTGCTTCACCATTACTATTACTACTACTAACACGAACCACATCAAGTTCAGCCTCCGAGTCTTCCTCCTCACAGTCACTAGTAATATGATTACCCCTCCTTCATTCCTAACACTAACAAGCTGCTGGACCTTTGTAGTAGTACTAGCATTGGCAGTACTTCTTGGGGGTGCAAGTGTGACTTAGGGTCCCCTGCTGTCACACTTGGCATCATTTTCTCCATTCCCCTCTTGAGTATTACAAGACACACTGGCAGCAGGTTCAGCACTGGCAGCATGCACAGCACTGGTGGCAGCAGGAGCAGCATGTCTGACAGTAGGCACAGCACTGGTGGCAGCAGGGGCAGTGCATCTGGCAGCAGGAAGAGTATTGGTGGCAGCAGGTCCATCACTGGTGGCAGCAGGGGAAGCACATCTGACAGCAGGAAAAGCATTGGTGGTAGCAGGGGCAGCACTGGCAGCAGGCACAGCACTGGCAGGTGGCACAGCACGGGTGGCAGCAGGGGCAACACGTATGACAGAAGGAACAGCACTAGAGACAGCAGGGGCAGAATGTCTGACAGCAGGAATAGCAATGGAGGTAGAAGTAGCATGGGCAGCACATCTGACAACAGGAACATCACTAGTGACAGCATGTGAAGCACATCTGGCAGCAAGCACCTTCAGCAGGGGCAGCACGTCTGGCAGCAGGCACAGGCAGCTGACCTGTCCTGCTCTCACTACTACCCTTTTCTTCCTCCCTTGACATTAATTTCCCTAAGATCCCTAAGGGTGTTTTAGGGGGACAGACGAGCATTGCTTCTGTAGTGCTCACTTCCTCCTCAGTCTCAGACTCAGTGGACACATAAGAGTCCTTCCCATTCCTCCTTTTATTATTTTTATACTTTCTTATAGTGATAGCAGTCACTATGATCCTCTCCTAACTCAGGTTTTCAAAAAGATCACAGCAGAACAACACAGCTTGTCTACCTCGCTCTGTAGCTGCTTCTATTGTGTTTGACTTCAGCAAATATGTTTTTATAGTGAATAGGTGAAAAACACATAAATCAATGTGCAGAAACTTTCTAGCCATTGAAATCACTGTTTTTAAAGTGGATTTTCCTGCAAAAAACTGGACAACAACGTGGTTTTTACAGATTTTTTCGCAGGAACACGGCAGAACCTTTCGCCCACCCCTACTAGAGAGAGAATTTTTACTCACAGAGACAAATTTTTAGGCTCAAAGGGAAAAACACTTCTAAGTTTCCTAGGAAAGGAGAGACATTTCTCAGGAGAAGTCCACTCCCACCTAATGAGATCCAAGACTACGGAATGCACAGGAAAATACCCATGCTTCCTCTTCAAACCTCGGTACAAATCAACCTCCACTGACCTGGGGTTCTCCACTTCCTCAATTTCTAGGGAAGCTCGGATGCATTTTACAAGGGAATCTACACATTCCACAGGAAAAAGATAAGACTCTTCCCTGTTACCCTAGTCAGACCCCTCAGAGGAATCTGAATCTGAAACCTCTGAAGATCTCCTCTTAGAAGGTGAACCTGCTGTGGAAACAGAAGGAGCCGATGTACCTCCGTTTTCGTCTTCTTCCACTCTGAGACTATTCCATGTCTCCTTGACGATGGAAGAAAAAAGGGACACAAAGGAAGCCACATACAAAGGTGACAGCAAGTGAATTTACATCCACTAAGCAAGAGGTACATAGCTTATTGGGATTTACTATTCTAAAGAGTCTTTTCTTTACACAGAAAACAAGAGGAAGCATTCTGGGCATCCATCTGGAGTACATCACACAAAAGCAGAACATACAACAATCACCAGAGATACAAAATGCAATATCAGCATTCACAGGCTCTGCAAATATGAAGACATCACTTACAGTAAGAAGAGGCAAAATCTGCTAGGGCTGGCCTGGCTAGGAGCAGGGGTAATGGTAAAAAAAAAACATCTAAGTAGTGTCCCATGCTGAAGTAGAGCTCCATAAATGGATGTGCAACCAGGAAGCTAGCTTGCAGCATGTGGAACGCACAGACTGGGAGTAGCATAGGCTTCATGAAGAAGCATGCATTCCACTGTGAAACACATCATCAGCTGGCCTGCCTCCTTATGTCAGCCAGCAGCTGAAAATAGCATTGTGGTACCCAATGGGGCATCAAGAAGAAGTAAAGGGGGGTGGCTAAGGGGACAAACGCCCTCCTTCCAGCACTGGCCACAATGGCAATGTGGCATGGAGCCAAAGAATAGCCCAGCTGGACCCTTATCTAAAATAAAAAATGGGATTACAGAAAAGGGTTAAGACTAGGGAGGACATATAAAAACACTGTGTCACAGTGTCACCTGTTAGCTAGGCCACAGAGGCTAAGATACTACTAAAAATGTCAAGAAAGATGGGACTCCTTTAACCAGGGCTGGCAGAGTGAAGGCTAGAGTGCGACGCTAGGGTTCATAGCAAAAATAACACACTATAGTGAGGAATAACGCCACCAGCCGCAGTGAGAGTCTTTCCAATATAATATATACAACAAAGTAAGGTACAACAAAGTAAGGAAGATGGACTCATAAGGTGATGGACAGGTGACAGGAGTATAGATGAGAGCTGGCAGGAATCCCAGAGGAGCAAGTAGGACACTAGAAGGTGATTCAGGATTCCAGGTGAAGAGAGGTGGAATTTTCCAGTCTAGACTGACTGCAGTATACAAATGGAGAGGAACTCTACCATGGCAGAGTACGGGAACTCTATAGGACACTCTAATCAGAAGACTGCTACCAGGAAGCAGAAGTAGAAGACCAGGGGAAGGCAAGGTTGGCAACAGGCAGGCAGAACAGTAAACAATAAGCAGGCTAGGAAAAAGGTGAAAAACAAGCCAAAGTCAGCAAAGGAAATCAGATCAGGACAAGGTGGCAGGCAAGGAGAATGGTCAGGACAGGCCAAGATCAGCAAACAGATATCAAATCAGGACAAAGCACCAGGCAAGGAGAGAAGTCAGAACAAACCAAGGTCAGTAACAGATAATCAGCCAGCATAAGGGATCATCAAACAGGCCAAGGTCAGAATACAAATGAACAGGCTGGAGCAAGATGCACATACTATAATCCTTTGGCACGCGGCTTATAAAGGCCCAACCGGAAATTTGGACTGGATATGGCATCACAGCATGACATACGGTGACAAAGCAGGAAGAAGGGTAAAAGGGAACCGAGGAAGCCACAGACCGCCTGCCCATACAGACAAGTGGATAAGGGACCGTGACTAGTGTTGAGCGAGCATGCTCGGCCGATGCTCGGATCGGCTCGAGCAACGCTCTGCTCGGCACATGGCGGTACTCGTACGAGTACCGCCATGTGCTCGCCCGCCATGTTCGGGTGGCAGGGATCTGCGCCGAAGGAGGCACAGATCTTACAGACGCTCCGCTGGACCACCAGGGACTGGAGGTAGGGGGCATTGCGGAGATGAAGAGGGCATTGCGGAGATGAAGGGGGACATTGTGGAGATGAAGGGGGACATTGTGTAAGGGGGACATTGTGGAAGGGGGGCATTGCGGAGATGAAGGGGGCATTGCGGAGATGAAGGGGGACATTGCGGAGATGAAGGGGGACATTGTGGAAGGGGGACATTGTGGAAGGGGGGCATTGCGGAGATGAAGGGGGCATTGCGGAGATGAAGGGGGACATTGCGGAGATGAAGGGGGACATTGTGGAAGGGGGACATTGTGGAAGGGGGGCATTGCGGAGATGAAGGGGGCATTGCGGAGATGAAGGGGGACATTGTGGAAGGGGGACATTGTGGAAGAGGGGCATTGTGGAGATGAAGGGGGGCATTGACCAGGCACCCTCCCCTCATCAGAGCAGGGGGTGCCTGGTGTAATGCTCGAGTCCTCCCATTTAATTCAATGGGGTTCGGGTGCTCGGCCGAGCACTCGAGCCTCCGGGGGTGCTCGGTCAGAGCACCCGAACACCCGAGCATCGGGGTGCTCGCTCAACACTAACCGTGACACATTGGGGATAATGGGGAAGGGAGGTCCCTTTTGTAAGTTTTCACCTGTCCTGGCCTAGAGAGGAGGGGCTTTCTTGGTGTGCCACCAAGGAGGCCTGGAAGGAAAAAAGGCTTTTTTTTTATCCCCTCCCACACTGGTGGAACCCAGTTGAAAAAGAAAAACAATAATTTCAATTATTGCGCACATAAGTGCTGCACAACTTAGATCTTCCAAAAGTAAGAAGCTTGCAGGAGCTCTAGTTTTTAAGCAAAACACAAAACCATTTTTTTTCTAAAATTTTAATAACAGTGACACACAATACACCTTCCTTGACACAGCTCATGTATTGCATAATCCAAAACCCTTGTTTATACTCATCAGGTTCTCTAATAGTTTATTTTCTTGGAGCATTTCTTGGAGTTAATAATGTTGCAAGGATATATTCCAAATTAATTGACTGGTAGAATTCCAAGCAACTTGTTAATGTCTGGAATCGGGTGTTCTATGAACACTTTATCGTCCTGATTTGCAAAATTTTAACTTGTTAGGGCCTTAGGTCAAAAAAAATATGGAGTAATTCTGCAACCAACCAACTGCAACATGGGGGCAAACATTATTTGCTCTGTTCTCATTGACATAAATGGAGCTATTAAACTCTTGAATGCATTGCTTCTCTAGTAGGGTGTTACGGTTTTTAAGACACTCAGACCAATAAGTGAAAATAAAACACACTTTATTAAAGTGAATGATGACACTTACTCCCTCTAGAGGCGGTAGGTAATACACAGATAATGCAAACTGAGATAATACAATGAAAATAGTATTAAGGACATAAGTGCAAGTCAGTATGCACTAGGATGATATGGACCCCAAAGGGGTTAAAGTCCAAATTATACTCAGTCTCAGATGTGGAAGTTTGACACGCCCTTGATGTTAAATAGACTGTGCTGTACAGACGAAGTTCATCAGGTGCTGAGGAAACGAGTTGCCTTGCCAAGGTGGTAGATGATAAGCAGACTGGGTAACAACTTAGCCCCCACGGGCGTAGCTACAGGAACTGCTTAAGTATGTGCAAGTGCGAATAGCCCCTTGGGGCTGTATGGAAACCGGCCTGCAATGCAAGAGCTAATAGCCTCCTCAGGCGTAATCGAATGCAGTAATACTAGAGCCAGAGCCACTAGCCCCCGCGGGCGTAGTACCGGATAGCCAACACTGAAGCCTTTCTGCCAACACTCTGGGTATATGATCTCGTCGGTAACCAACACCGGAGAGCCTGTAAGCGCCCAAACGGCCCAAGCTTTGTGAACACTGTGCAATGTTAGACTAGAGTTGCCGACGGAGAGCGGCCAACTCAGCAGCAGTATCACTTGTAACAAGGCTCGTACTGGAGATAGAGAGAGTGAATAAGAGGCAGCACTGCAAGAGTTAAAATGCACGTTTACTTGAGGCTTCAGCGCTACTGCAAGGCTCTGTAACGTTACTCGAGGCTTCAACGCTACGCTCAGGCTCTGCAAGGAGAGGAAGGCCCACAGAATACACACAGCTCTGCACTAGAACGAGGCACAGCACTATCGAAGGAATCACCAGGCTAGGCAATGGCACACTCGTGGGCATTAGAGACTGGAAAATGTCGCGGCGGCGACAACTGGAACGCAGGTCACTGGAACAAGCTGGAAGTCGATCTTCGGAGCAGGAAGTCAGCCGGACCGGGTCATACACAGGCAGGGACGTCAAACTAGCCGGGTCAGGATCCAAGGGTGGTCCGTAGACGAGCCGGGTCATACACAGGCAGGGACGTCAAACTAGCCGGGTCAGGATCCAAGGGTGGTCCGTAGACGAGCCGGGTCATACACAGGCAGGAACACTGGAGAATGGTCAGGACAAGCCGAATCGGTACACAGGAACTCAGAATACAGAAACACAGCAAAAGCACGCTGGCTCAGGAACACCACGAAAGGGCAACTGACATAAGAGATAGCCAGGTATAAAAAGGTCATCAGGAGGCGGGTCAAACTCAGTCCGCAAATCAGTGACATCCACAACAGAGAGTGACAGGAATCACAGGCACTGTGATATAGGGATGGACAAAAATGTCTTACCTCAAACCAAAGTAGGTGAAAAATGGGACTTCCTCTCTAGCCCGGAAATTTCCTGTGAAAAAGTGTCATTTTTTCCCTAGCTCATTACATTGAAATCAATCAGAAGACTGAATTTTCACAAAACACATAGTAAATTTCCCACCGGCATAGTATAAAAGGAGTCTGAGGGTGCCTGTGTTGGTGGAGTCTGGGGAAAGAATCAGTTGAACAGGGAATTTGTTTTTATGGGACAGTTGTTGACTGGGATTGGTGGTACATTTAATAAAAAAATAATAGTATTAAAAGAAAGCAAACATAAGAAATTGGTATGTAACGTAACAGACAGGGAACCTGAAGTAAGCTGGGACTCAGGGCAGACTGATACTTGATGGAATAAAGTGCTTTGTAGAGGATGATTTGTAGGACTTAGACATTTTGTTAGAGGTCCAAGCCCTGATTAAACACTGATTTAGAGAAATTAGACTTGTTAGGCACAAGCCCTGAGGGACAAATGATTTGTAGGACTTAGACTTGTTAGGCACAAGCCCTGAGGAAACATTAATTTGTAGGACTTAGACTTGTTGCTAGTGGCCCAAGCCCTGAGGAAACAGTGACTTGTAAAACTTAGACTTAAGCCCAAGCCCTGAGGAAACATTGATTTGTAGGACCTACACTTGTTTGGCATAAACCCTGAGGAAATATTGATTTGGAGGACTTTGGCCTGTTCGAGTCACAAGCCCTGAGGAATCAATGTTGATTTTTTTAACTGAGGATTGTTAGAGGCACAAACCCTTAGGAAACAGTGATTTGTAGGGCTTATGCTTCTTAGAAACAACCACCCCCCAAAATATTTTTTTATATGCCTCTGTGGTATATCTAAAAACAAACCCTGAGAAAAAAAAATGATTGGCTAGTACCAGCAGGCCATTGCAACTGCTGTTCTTGCTGATGTTGCTGAGTTGTTTAAGCAGCAGGATGATTAAGAAACTCCAAGGGAATGGGTTCATCAAACGCAATGATATGAGTGATGATGATCATGGTTTCACTTGACATTAGCACTAGTGATGTGCATGAAGCAGTAGCAGCACCACAACTAGCCTCCATAACTTCAGATGTATCTAGTGAAAAGAAGTTTGCCTATAATTCGTCACCTCTTCTCTAAATTTATGGTTGTGCTGGAATACTACTTTTCCCTCACTGCACTGCAATGTGCACAGTGTGTTTAGGAAATAAGGGAAGAACTGGGAACAATGGACACATCTTCACTCAGATCAAACTAGTGGCACAAATGAAGGCAAATAACTTGATGTTTAGGTCCATAATGTCAAATCAATTATTCCCCCAGAAAGTATTGCTGCTGTCACTATGCCTTTTGTCCTCCCTTCTAAAGACACATGACACCTTGCAGTTTTAATAATAATGATTAATGCTCCCTGCCACTAGCTTGGCCTTTTCTGTGGAACTGAATCTCCTCAGATGGTGTTTGATTCTTTGCCTGTGATTATACTCATCACACTGCCATGTTTGGTCAGAGCACCACAAAAGGTGCAATGGTTGGACACGAATCACTATCAGGTGGTGAGGGAGGTACTGATTACAGAGATGGATCACCAGAAGAAGTTGCTATGTCTTCCTGTGCCCAAGCCCTAGCGCAAGTAGATAATGGCGAGCCAGGTGTTTTGCTCACCATCGAACTTTCAAGCTTTTGCTGGGTTTCTCTATTCTTCTTTCTCTTCAATTTCCTCCTCAAATCTTTTTGCACTTGGGAAGAGAAAGGGGGTACAGCAACAGCGTCTCCCAGTTTCCTTTGTGGGAGTTTTAACATGATTCACGAAAATGTAATGTCTGTATTTCATGTCGGTTATCAAGGAGGTTGAGCCAAGGTGCGTTCCCTGTGCTTCCCCTTTCACTGATTTATCTCATATAGTGCACCAAGCTGTCAATGATGACTGCACTGTGCCTGCTCCAAGATAGAAATAGTCCAACACTTGGGGGGAGGTGCAGAAGAAAGGTCTCTTTCTTCTTCACCACAATCCCCTTCACTGGCTAGGCCGAGGATGATGATGCTGCTACTGCCTCAGATTCCGCACTTCAACTAGTAACAGGAGTATTGCTGGCAAATGCAACCTGTCCTAGCCCCTCATCACAACTACTGCTGGACCCCATTCCCACAGTGGCCACATGGCAGTGGCACATTTGCCTGCTCCTTGACAGCTGCTGCCATTGAAACTCAGCAGCAGCAGCAAACTCTGCATTCTCACAGCTGGTAGTGGTGGTGATGCCCATCACCATTTGCACATCTGTTTCCCATTCTTTCTTGCTTTTGGATAAAAAGACCCACCCCAGCTGCTCCAACATCACCATCATCATCACCACCATCAGTTCCTCATTGTTGCTGCTGCTGCTCTGAATACATCCTGGTCCTTCCAGCTCCTACTTTTCTTTTTCTGATGGCTTCTCATACTGTTAGCCAACAGTCTGGACCTCTGCTGTACGAAGTAAATGTAAGTAAATGGGTGAGAAATTTTAAGCCATTGAAAAAATAGTGAAAACATTTTGGCAAAAATGGTGAAGATATTAAGGGGTTTGTTTAAGGTGGATTAAAAAAAAAAATGAAAACCATTGGTGTTCTCTTATTTTTCAACAACACAACAGTACCTTTCACTCACTCCTATTATCTACCATTAAAGCTATTAAAAGCCACATTTAAACCAGTGGGAATTTAATTTCTCCCTATGTTGAAGCTGGTGTGCTCCAGAGTTACTCCAGTTTTTTTTTAACACAAATCTTTTTGTCTACCCAACTTCTACAATATATTTATTGCTACATAAATTACTCTTTTATTCTAGGCATCCTGTGTCTGCCCAAGATTCAGATCTCATTTCTATCTGGACATGGTACATACTGACCTTTCCAGACTTTTCTCCTCTCTCAATCCTCTATCTGGATCTTTCTCACTCATCTTCTCTCCAGGTATTTATCCTGACCTCTAACCAGAGCCCTCTGCAGGTCTTTCTCCAGGTTACTCTATAGATTATCTTGAGCTCCCTAAATAGACATGTCTCCAGCTTCCTAGATAGACTGCTTTCCAGATTCTTTTACAGACCTATCTATAGGTTTTCTTCTATTGCTTATCACAATTTAACCCTTTAAGTGTCAGAAAGGTATCCAACGCAATGCACTGGATATCTATCTGGCATTCAAAGGGTTAACTATTTCTAGTATGTACCACTATTTTATCGTTCATCATAGTTTTATCTGATTGTTTTCTGTACATCTAGCATACTCTGTACCTCATTGCTTTCTTTCTATAGATTGTCTTCCATTTGTCTCATTCCTTAGACCTTATTTTTCTTCTTTCTTCTATATCTTCTGCTTGTTCCCTAGTCTTCCTCAGAACTCATTTCTTTGCTTAAAGTGTTGGCAGGCAGGAAACAGGAAATTGACATACATTTCATAGATACATTGTATCATAGTTGAGAGGCTGAAAAATGACATTCGTCCATCAAGCTCAGCCCATGTCAAATCCCCCCCTGTTGGTCCAAAAGAAGGAAAAAAAAACAAAACATTTCAGCCATTTACAGTCAAGCCCCAGCTAGTTCCCTGGATCATTAGCACATCTGCTTGGTAGCCAGTTGTCATAATTCTCAATATTGTTCTTTGCTAGATAGGAGTCCATTACTTTTTGAAAGCAGTTACAGTAGCTGCAAGCACAGCAGACTGAGGCAAACAATGTCATACATTTACTGCCCTTACTGTAAAATAAATCCCTGCCTTTGTTGTAATTGAAAGCAACTTTCCTCTAGTCTTAATGTGCGACCTCTTGTTCTTAGATCAGCTCTTTGAGTAAATATTTCATTGAAGAGTTCTTTGTATTGATCTTGACTTTATTTGTAAATGGTAATGATTTCACAATTTAGACATCTCTTCTCTAATGTAAACAAGCCCAGTTTTGCTAGTATCTCTTTGTAACTCAGACCCTACAATCTCTTTATCAGTTTGTTGCACATCTCTACTAAAACTATATTCATTCAGTAGGAATGGCATGTTTATTAAAAACAGCCATTAATATGAAAATTACATGAAGCAATATTTTTTCCACATCAAACGGAAGATCCATTTTAAGATAACAAATGTGAAAAAATATCATAATGACATCCAGTTAAGCACATACGCTTATTTTAAAGAAAGTAATACTTCTTAAACATGCATCTGGTTTATGATTTATTAGAATGTTACAATATCAATATATATATATATATATATATATATATATATATATATATATATATATATATATCAGAAGTCATCAGGAAGCACTCACAAATCAAGATGATAAATGCCCGGGTGCAATCAGTGCAGAGTTTGTATATGCAGAAAAGAAACCACAGACGCACACTCAGGTCTATAAAAAATATTTCAATATTTATTGGTCAATGTTTTGGCCAGCAATCTTGAAACGTTGACCAATTAATATTGAAATATTTTTTATAGACCTGTGATTTATTATATATATATATATATATATATATATATATATATATATATATATATATATATATATATATATGTATATATATATATATATTGTAAAAATGTTCCTTTCATTTCATGGCCAAAGTGAAATAGAAGTTACATAATTCACCGAGCCTCAATCAGTAATCTATAACAAAATCAGAAATGTTTAACAATGCTACACTGGGCATTATTTTTATTATTGCTGTAGAGTACATTGCATGTTCCATCTCATTTGTGCTCTGTGCTGAATACACATTCACTTCTCGGTAACAATAGAGATTGATAATAATCTTTTGTAATTGTGTCCGCATTTCTTGCCATAACTTGAAAATCGAAGCTTCTTGTGCCATTTTATTATACTATTCCAATAACAATTTATTTCAGACTATATGAGTGAAAAAAGGAGAGGACATGACAATACATGTCTAATTTTAGTCTGTCTGCCTTGCTGCTAATACAAAACTTTTAATTTATTGTTATTATTTTAATTTTTATAGACAGTTTAACTTATTGAATGCAAGGAAAGTCCCCAATTCATTGTTTCTCAATTTATAGCAGATCTTCTAGCATTCCAATGGTATCCACAAATGGATTCGATGTATGACTCAATCAACAATATGAAAAGTAGAAAAATTATTTAATTTCTACATTTTTTGCTACTTTACATTTTATACAGTTGAAACAATAGAGTGTAAAAAATAGATGTTATAAGGAAACATGGAGTGAATACAGAAAACAAGCAGATTGATACTTAACCCACTGAATGCTAGAGGCAACTCCAAAACATTACTTCACAATGGTTTGGAGACCTCTTTCACTTCCAAGGGGTTAATTAGTAAAGTCTAGTAATCCTTTGTGTGCTAGAGGGGTACTCATAAATACATACATATATATATATATATATATATATATATATATATATATATATATATATATATGTGTATATATATATATTATATGAAAATATTACTACTATCTGATCTAACCTTTCCGCTTTAATACAGTTTTCCTCTTATCCACGCAATCATGCTCCTAACTTGCACCATAACAAATTAATCCACCGCGGACTTCTGCATACACGTGCACTACCCTCTGAGTGCTGGGGGAGAGTATTAAAAACAAGCTCACCCAGACCCAGTCATTATAGCAACAAATGCACCCTTTTACTATATGCTCACCTCAAACTACTCAATAAATTCATATGCATTTTATTACTTTCCTTGGCAAATGACATAGAAAGAACCCTGTCACTCATACAACAATGAATGTTAACTTCTCCTTAACTTTTTGAACTCAGAATTCTTACAGGTCTGTAATGCCCATGCCTCACTAAGGAAAATCAGGGTAAGGAGCTCCCATCTGCCCTGGGTTTCAGATGACCTGCTTGAGTTATACAGTTTCAGAGATGCCTAACGGACAACATGTAAACAAACTGGCTCTGCTTATGATCACAATGCATGCAAAGCACACAAAACTAGGAAAAGCTCAGTATTTTACTGACAACTTGAACAGTATCATATCAAAACCAGCCAATGTTTGGAAGATTATTAAACCCTTAACAACCCTTGATGGTCATAGTACGTCATGGGTCGATCTGAGTTAACGACCCATGACGTATTATGACCATCATGGAATTCCAGGCTTCCCCCATGGCTGCACGCCATTCGAGGAGTCCGTAACCGGAAATTAAAAAAAAAAAAAAATGCTCCGTGGGCCTTAACTGACTGCGCCGCACAGATCGGTCAGTCATTAAGGGGTTAAAAACATCTGAAATGTTTCTAACCATTCTCACTCATCAACTATAGCAATAGGTAAAGAAACAACAGTGCCACATAGCAATAACCAATGCATTCAGCAGCTACTTTGTTGGATGTGCCACCACCCTTTTTACACAAAACAAAGGTAATTTCTGAGGTAGAAATGTGCACAGAACAATCTCTGTCACTTGCAACCTGATCCAGTGATAATAATGAATTACATTTAATACCAGTAAATGATAGTGAAATACATGACCACCACCTCCTTAAAGGAATAGTAATGTTTTTTTAAAAACCAAACAAAATATTGTAGCTATTTCAAAAATAAACTAAATTATTCCAGTCCCATCTCTCAAACCTTTATGGTTTCAAAGATACAACATTTTAAAGTTCCCACGTCACTGATGTCAGCTGTAAAGCTGACAGCAGGAGATGCATGTCGACCTACTTGAGGCGGCTCTTCAGAGGAGCCAAGATACTGAAATATAAAAAGAAACACTTCATTGGAACTGTCTACAAAGTGTGCCTGGTTTGCAAAAACACTTTGTAGACCATTCCAATGAAGTATTTCTTTCTAGTTTTCGGTATCTTGGCTCTGCTGAAGAGCCTCCTGCTGGTCCCTAGTCCAGGATCTCCTGCTGTCAGCTTATAGCTGACATCATGGAAAGGGGAGGGAGGGGGGAAGTTTAAAATGTTCTGTCTCTCAAACCATAAAGATTTGAGAGATGGGACTGGGATCATTTAGTTTATTTTTTTTAATAGCTACAATATTTTGTTAGGTTTTAAAAAGACTTTACTAACCCTTTAACCCAAAAATGAAATTTCACTCTAGCCCTGACCAGCTACCAGCAATGTTATTAAAGCTCAGTGCCTCGGTCACTGCCCATCCTATTGTATCCATTATTAATTTCTCTCTGTAATCCGGGAATATGTACAAACCATGGAAAATGGCAAGAATTGTGCCTATGCACAAAAGTTGGGAAAAAAATGTAGCATCAAATTACAGATGCTATCCCTACTCCCAACATTAACTAAAATCCCAGCGAAATGTATTCACGTGCAACAATATAAGTATAACTGACTGACAGTTTTTTCACCCCGCTTCAGTTTCATTCAAATCACTAAACAGTCACCGTCCTCCTAAAAGTATGCAGTGATATCCAGAATGGCATGGCAAATGTTGAACTCATTCCTAGTTTTTGAAAAGGCCTTTGATACAGTAGACCATGGTATTCTGATAAGCAATCTCCAAGGTCCAGGACTGGGTAATCATTTTCAAACTGGATCTGATTCTATTTATCAGACAGAATGCAGTATGTGTCTGTTGCTGACAATATTTCCTTTCTACTCAAAGTAACAAGTGGAATTCCCCAAGGCTCCATCCTTGACCCTCTTCTATTTTCTCTATTTATAAATTATCTACCCATGGTTTGCAAAGCATCTACTGTGGACATGTATGCAGATGACACCATAATCTACACTAAAAATGTAAACATATCACAGCTAGAAACCATATTACAACTTGATGATTTCAATATGATGGATAGCAAAGAACAAACTGTTCATAAACATCAACAAAACTGTCACAATGTTTTTTTGGTATAAAGCACAAACTGTGTAATCTCTGCAATACCCACCTATCCATTGTAACAAAGTCTAATCGTAACTTGGCCTCAGTGGATTCCTACAAATATCTTGACCCTCAACCTCCCTTTTGGTCTTGCTATTGCTAAATTAACATCCAAACTTTATCCCAAAATAGGTGCTCTGTTTAGAAACAAATCCTGTTTAAGTGTCATAGTATTCAGGCAAAGAAGGACAGACAACCGTATTAAAATATAACCACCTTTATTTATTATAAACAGTAATAGTAATGTAGCCCACAAAACCCCAGACCACAGGAAAGTAGGATCCAGGCTTCTACCCGGAGCTGCACACTGTGCTGTGCACTGCACTACTGCAAGATACCGGACTATATTGGAAATAGGTATGGGTGAGCACCGGTTGAACCGGTAGAGGATAGCACAAGTCTCCACCCAAAGTATTGCCAACCAGAGGCAACAGAGAGGGAGAGCAAGCCAGAGCCACGGAACACTGAGACTAATGGTCAGCCAGTCTGGGTAGTGCATGAAGTGAGTAGCCAGCCAACGTCACAGACAAGCTGGGCCTACAAGGAGCGAGATAGTCAGCCAGAGCCACAGGTCAGAACCGATGTGGGTAGTCAGACAAGTCGGGGTCATACACGCAGCAAGTAGTCAGCCAGAGCCAAAGGTCAGAACCGATGTGGGTAGTCAGACAAGCTGGGGCCTACATGGAATTGGTTAGTCAGCCAGAGCCACAGGTCAGAACCGATGTGGGTAGTCAGACAAGCTGGGGTCTACACAGAGTGAGTTAGTCAGCCAGAGCCACAGGTCAGAACCAATGCAGATAGTCAGACAAGCCGGGATCATACACAGAGAGGATTCGGAGGCCAGGCATGGATCACAACAGAAACGCAAGAGCACTATTAGAAACACCATGTAAGGGCAATGACTCCTAGGCCCAGGGAAGTTTATAAAGGAGCAGCCAAAGGTGGGAACCAATTAGAAAAATAAGTAGGAGCCCCATAAACAAGCACATGAAAAGTACTCGCTCCAGTAGACGTCAGGAATGCAAAAGTGGCTGGCCTCCATGCCAGCTAGCAGGAACACAGCAAAAGGAAGCACAGGATCGCTAGACCTCCTAGGGATACTATGATATTAAGTCCTCTAGTAAGAAAATGCATTGTACAACAGATGTTAATGCCAGTCATAGACTATGGGAACATAGTCTATGTTCTCACTCACTCTGACCAGGGCCCGATTTTCCAATAAGCAGTGTAGGTACTCAGTTGTGCTGGCCATACCCACAATCTAAATTGTGGCTGTGACTAGAGAAATTGAATATCCCTGCACCAGTTTGATACCACTTGACAAGCTATTATTTAACCACCTGGACATTGTGGAGCAAGGGTTTAGAAAGATCTCTAGCAACCAAGGGGTTAAAGTTTTTTTTTTTTTCTATTCATGCTTGTTATAAGCCAAGAGTATGTTCTGTAATAGGAAATAGTGGATGGCTGTGACAGGCAATAAGGTTTAATATGCATAACGGACATAGAAATTAAGATAACAATCTCATAAACTATTATTTTATATTAAAAATGGAAAATTGTATAATTTCCAAGTATCAGAGTTTTCACAATGTGTTACTTGCACACTTTTTACCTCATTTCACCTTATGTGAAGAGGAGTTCATATTATACACAAGTTTAAAGAAATAAAAAAAAAAATCCAAATTTTTGCCTTGTTGCTTGCGTACTTTCTTCTCAGTCCCAAAAAATCATATGTGAGCCCCTGAGGATGCAGTCTGGAGATCCATTTGATGGGTGGCATGCTTGTCTTTGCTGTTTCCCTGCCAAGATCCTCAGCACATTAGAAATTGCCTGAGTGACCTTTCAGGACCTTCAGATTTCAATGAGCAGACTCTGCACATTGAAACTATGGTAGTTCCCTGGGAAGGTCCTGGCAGGGCACTCAGTCAATTTCTAATGTCCAGATGACCTTGGAGGGAAAACAGCAGTAGAGGAAGCAGGCGACAAAGACAAGCATGCCACCTGCTGAATGGATCCCAAGCCTGTCTCCTCAGGGGATCAATCTCTCTTAAACTTGGAAGTGGGTAGAGAGAAGGACAGTGGGGGCTCACATACAAATTTTTGAGGTAGGTAAGAAAGGATGCAAACAAGGCATCATGGGCAGGCAAAAATGTGGATTTTTATTTTGTGCATAGAAAGGGGGTGTGTATTATACATAGGAACTTAAATATTTTGTAAAATCTTAGGTATAAATTGCACCTGAATATTTTACACAGGTGCGTATTAGTAAAGTTAGCTTTTAACATATATTTACACATATTATACTTTATTCCTAACATGTGGGATATTTTGTTCAATATTCTATAATATCTGTCATGAACACATTAAGGTTAATGTACTAACACAATCTGGACCAATTCTGGAGCAAAGTAACTGAACCACAGAGAAAAACAAAAATCTCCCCAAGTTCCACTGAATCTGAATGGCACTTTTAACCCATAGATTTCTGAAAAAGTCTCCAATACATTGCTTCTTACGGCATTGGAGACCTCTCTAGCAATCAAGAGGTTAAACTAAAGGCACCCTATAAATCAATGGGAAATTGTATGTGTCTCCTTAAGGCAATTGGTTTGCTCCAGAATTACTCCTGTTCATTAAGGATGGGTGAAATGTCCCATTTGCTTTTCATATGAATTTTTGCTGGAAAAGAATACTTGAGACACTTTGGAGGACATGCACTAAGGTGTGATAAAGAGGTGATAAAGTGGAGATGACTTATCCAGTGATATCACTTCTCCAATTATCCAGTGTTTGTTTTTGATATTCTAATTATGAGATGTAAGATTAATTTTATATTAATTATCTTTACCCTTTATAACTCCCTAGAGAAATAACATATAAAATGTTAAAGGGGGACATTCACCTCATAACATTTTTTTACCATAGGTTTAGATGATAAGGAAGTATTAGGAAAGCTGTTTTTTTTTCTAAATATACCTACTTTTAAAGATATTTCATATTCAAGCTGTGCACTTCCGCATAATATGGCACCCTGAATGTTCGACACAGCTCTTCTTCTCCTCCCACCTCCCTCCCAGATACCCCAGGGAACACGTTCACGCTTCCCTTCAGTGTAGTGAGAATGGCTTCTATTGTTACATCAAGCTCCAGTTAGCATTATACTGAGGTTGCAACCTCATTATAATGCTAACCGAAGCCTGATGTAACAATAGAAGCCATTCACACCACACTGAACGGACGCGTGAACGTGGTCCCTGGGGCAGCTGGGAGGGAGATGGGAGGAGAATTAGGAAGTGAAGAAGAGCTGTGCCGAAGATTCAGCGTATTGCATTTTGCTGACCAGGAACAACACCTGATGTAAAAACTACCAGGAGGGAAAGGACAGAGAAGAAAACCCTCCAAATAGCAACATCAGAAAAGATGGCTTATTAACATAGAGGCACTCAAAAACATAAGCAAAAAATGTAAAAATACAAGTAGTTTATTGGCATCAAGAAAAAACACATCAAATAAAAACAATTAAAAACACATGTAGACAGGAAATCCCCAGAGGGATGATATCCCACAATAATAGTCTAAGTTGCACTGAGGTGCATAATAAAACAACTGAGAATATCCCACAATAATAAAAAACAAATAATAGAGAAGCTGAATATAAGCTTAATGCCACATCAAAAAAGTGAATAAATGTGAGCTAACATGTACTAGAAAAAAGATTCAAAATAAATGCTAAAAAATACTTATCCAATGTGTTTGGAAAGAGCTCCTCAATGGGACATCAATACAGGTCATCAAATATCTGGGATCCTATCAACAGAAACTGCCTATCCCGACTCGTATCACCATACTGGCTTCGTCAGAGGATGACAGTCATGTGAACAAACGCCAATATTTAAACTCTCTATGAGCCAAAAGAGCCAAACAACAAAAATCTAGCAACAGCCCAGGGACAAGGGCTTCACAAAGCATCACAACACAAACCATCACAATACACCCTGGAACAACAGAGGTTAATATACAACACACACGTCTGTCAATCCCAATGCAAGCCAAGCTCACCTGAGCAACATAATCAGCCAATGGAGATACAACATACACCTGACAATTTCACACATGCACTGACAGGTACACAGCATTTACAAAAAAAAATCACACAAGCAACAAGAGAAACACTGGCAAACACTTACCTGGAGAACACACAGCCTCCCATTTGTCACTCCTGACCCCATGAATGCTCATAGACAACACCCTACCACTGTCTTAAAGGGACATCTCACATCTTCAGATGTAGTGTGTTTACATTCAGACCACTCAGACAGAGAGAGAGAGAGAGAGAGAGAGAGAGAGAGAGAAACCAGAAATATTCATGGATATAAATGGGGTGAATCAGTGCATATTTATGTTGGGAAAAGATGACAAATGGAACGTTATTTCTTTTCTGGGGGTACTTTGGAATGGGCTGCAGATTCTCTCACTGATTGATTACTCTTGGAATTCTTGGGTTTGATGCAGGGGTCACACTGGAGGTGGAGGTTGGTGCAGTGGATGCCTCTGTGGATTGTCTCTCTCTCTCTGTCCATTCACTGGGTTTCCTTTCTACTGGATTCCCTTATCTCTACCATCATCTGGCCCACAATGTCCATTATCTCAGTCCTGAACTGCTGAATCTCACTGGTCAATGTGGTATGCTGGGCTTCCAGTGCATGGAAGGTGGGCCTTCTGAAAAAAAATCTCTATCTTATTCACAATTCTTCACCTCCACTTTATCACCTCTTTATGTTACTTTAGTTCATCTCTTACCTAATTATTTTAGTACTTCAGTTTCATTAATTTCTAAACACTGACACCAAAATATGAAATAGGATGATATAGCGTTAAATATCACATACTTAACATATGTAAAAGATACTTATTCATATATTAAATCTCTAAAATATTATCCTAAACTTTAATGCATGTGTAAATTGTTCTAGTCAGAGATCATTTATTTAATGTTGTTTGCGCTGTTTGCTTTGGGAGCTTAGAGCGAAATGCTTTTAATTCATTGATTAGTGCCAACCGGTTTTGCTTTCAGAAAAGATGTGAGCTTATCTGGGCCCATTTACAGATCACCCTGAAAAACCAAAGAGTCCATAGAATGCAGGCTTGGTTGTTCCACCAAAGAATATGAAAGATTAGATTTTAGGTCTTACACATGCTAGTATGAAGTATATGATATTTAAGTGTATATAACTCCGGTTCATTTCAGATGTTAGTATTCCTTTAATGGTTAGTGCCTTCCCCTTTTCCTTTACCATGGACATTTAAATCAATGACAGTGTGGGGGACTGTCATTTGTCCAATATGTTGTAGATTTACTTTGTTTTGCTGAACAACATCCCTGTGGGCCCTATTGTCAAAATAAATGTTTAGTGATTGTGGAGGAAAACAACTATATAAGAGAAGATATGGAAATATTCCCAAAAGTATTACTGATTTAAAAGGGCTTTTAAGTTACTGAATTCTTGTGAAGTCTCTTGAATAAAGTAGATCTGAGTAACGAGCTTTCCAGCACAGCACGGCCCATTTGCCCATCTCAGTGGGGAATTCTGCCCTGTGTCATCATCTGGTCATTCATCTGAATGTCTCCCTTGTGATTCTAGCTTTGGCATAAGTCCACTGATGTGGAAGCTGAGTGCAGACAACAGAATGGTTGCAGTACTATGTTATGCTGAGAGAAATTATTTGTGTCAGTATCATTTACTTCACATCTTCTACCATAAGTGCGCATCTTTAAACATAGCAATACTACTCACCTATTTAAATAAAGTGTGTGTCGGCATGAATTATTCAGACTTTCTCCACATCCCTCTGACACTCAAAGAGTTAAACAACCTTTTTAATAAATGGCAATGTTAACTTGTTACACAGAGTAAAGCTGATTCATTCCAGAAGTCCTCTCCTTTCGTTTGAATATATTATCCCAACTCTATCTATTATTCTCTCCTCTGCCTCCGTTAATGCAGCTAACACCTTAGAGATAGTTTTTCCTTTTATATTTACTCATTTTGTGTTCATACCCATATTTAATACTGTACTTTGGTCATTAATTCCTTGGTGACATTTGTTTGAAACTGATGTTTTTTGAGAAATCAAACTTTATTTGTTAATGGCATTGTCTGTCACTATACGTTAACTTTTTCATATGCTGGGCAAATATAACAACACACTGTTCAACAAATGAATTTAGGCTGAGCCCAAGCATGGATTTCTAATAGCCCAGCAAGCTATATGTTTGATATTTACAGAAATAATTTGATTACTTTACAGAAAATTATAGTAAAGTGTCACACTGTACCACCAAATCATCAAGGTCAATTCTTCAAAAACTATTCCTATTATAGGAAAATGACTAGTACAATATTTAGGCAGATTTAAATTCCCTGTTAAAAAAAAACTAAATGTGTCTTAGGGTCCCAGGTCTACTTTAACAGGACTATTGAACAATGTGTGGGATGTATAAAAAAACCTTCTTTACAACACCTGGTCATATTTATAAAGAGGTAAAGTCACATTTGTAAATATGTCTGAGAATATTTTGAGAAAATTTGCACCTGTGAATATATTTTAGCACACATAACTCACTATGGGGGAGATTTATAAAAAGTGTTCTTTTTTTATGAATGGATCCTTAAAATGTCCTTATTCCTTATTATGAGCATTGGTATTTATAAAGTGTTCTAGGTACATTTATAAATGTGGAGACAGTTAAGAATAAAAACAGGTCAGGTATGACTAAATATTTGGAGTAAATTGTGTTGCTAAATTGTCGTATATAGCAACATTTCTTTATAAATACGCTGCACCACTTTTTACAAATTTCCTTACGCCCTTTTTTTAAAAAACATACTTCACAGCGTTATGTCCTCCTAAACTGTGCTTAAAGGGATGGTAATGTTTCATAATAAAAGCAGCTCTAATTAATCATCATAGAATTTGGGCCTTGAAGAGTGTTATTTCAATTATGTCAGAGTTGTAGAGCAGCAGGGTTTATCCAGGTAGATTGCAGAGAGGGACAATCTTCAATTAAGATAAGGGAAAAAGTTGAAAAACCTGTCAAGGGTGGAAGGGTTTTCATTGTTCTCACAGTAAGAAGACTGACCCTTGATTTGAGCTGTCTGGTCTATGGTAGGCTGACCAGACCTCACCTTTAACCGGGATGCATAGGAAAAATGCATACTGCAGGACTGCTTTGGTTTCAGTACTGAAAAATGGCTATTTCTTATGTGTACCCGGTTAAAGATGAGATCTGGTCAGCCTAGTCTATGGACTGGATTCCACATCTGAGGAGTGGGAGCTTACACTAGGTAAAAGGGGCGGGAGGGGGAAACTTTATCATTCAATTACTCTTGAACTACAACTCTGACAGTATTGAAATAACACTCTTAATGGCTCAAATACTATGAAAATTAATTGGAGCTGCTGTTTTTGTGACACATTACTATACTTTAATAGTTTCATAACTACCAAAGACAATCTTACAGCCATTGTAACTCTTTTAGATAACTCCAGTTTTATAAATCCCCCCCGTATACTTCCATTAAGAACAGGTTATACCTGGTGTAAGATTGAATCCCTAAAACTGCCTTTATTTTTGGAGCAATTAGCTAATTTCTTTATAAATACATAGCAACACAATTCTTATTTGGCCAAGACCATTTCTACTCCACTTTAAAAAAAAAAAAAAAATCAACTCACCGGAGTTAGCACTTAGAGAAAATGCTGCTAAATGTTTATACTTATGTCGCTTTGAGACACATTTACAGACACTTTCTTAACCCTTTGTGTGCCAGAGGGGTATACAACATATTGCAAATCAATGCGCTGCGTACCCCTCTGGCAGTCAAAGGGTTAATAACTCCAGTTTTATACATCTCCCCCAATGGCCCATATTTATGAAAGCAAACTGAAGCTATTCTGGAGTAAACCAACTGCACTATAGGGGACAAATAAAAAATCTTAAATTCCTGTGCTCTTGAATAGAATGTTTTAAAGCAGAACTACCACCCCTGAATAAATATGGCCCAAATAAATACCCATCTGGCAACTAGTTGCTCAATAGAGATAGCCTCCAGAAATATTACTTGGTGTTTGAGAACGGTACACTGTTCCCGGACTGAACAACACAGACATCTTTCCATAGTGATGTCTGCATGCCTGCGCTGTCAGTCCCTTTTGGAGCAGAACAGCTCCTAGCAACGCTTCCTAGAGCAGTCTGGGACTGACAGCGCAGGCACGCTGATGTCACTATGGAAAGATGTCTCCGCTCTTTCCTGCCTGTCAGTCCAGTAACAGTGTACCGTTCTCAAACACCAGGTAATATTTCTGGTGAGTAGCGCTATTGAGCAGCTAGTCACCAGATGGATATTTATTTGGGCCAAATTTATTCAGGGGTGGTAGCTCCTCTTTAACCCCTTGAATGAAAGAGAGGTCCAATGCATCCTAATTTATTTTAACATGAATTTGTATTTGTCCCCTATGGTGTAGTTGGTTTATTCCAAAATAACTCCAGTTTGCTTTTGTAAATACGGGTAAATGTCAAAACTGATATTTTTCTGGTTATAACACCATTTGTATGATGAAATAGATCCTTCCAAAAACAAATTCAATTGTTCCAGTGTTGACAATAGCACATGCTGGATACATGCTCCTCTTTTGACCTAAAATTTTATTGTGGCTTCGCTATTCATGTTTTTTCAGCCTTGGACGTTTATTCAGTACATGGCTCTGTGGAGACTTGATATATTGACATAGAGTTCTACAGGGACCAAAGAAATCCGATCTGCATAATTCTTCCAAGAAGTTTCCTGTTTGTAACACTTCAAGTAAGCGGTTCTTTATAATGAGTGAATACATTTTAGATTCAAAGATAAAAATGAAGGAATAGCATTAAAGAAAAATAGATGGTGTACTGGAAAATATTCATCCTATTTTATACACATATCAATACAAATGGGAATTTAAAATGTTGTGAGGAAGTTTTCACATTGTATTCTCAGTATCCTTTTTTTTTATTAAGGATGGAGCTTGCAGACTCACTAATCATCATGGTATGTTGCTCACCTTTTGTGCACAGGGATTGTTTTTAGACAGAAAACAGCACAATCTGTTCTTGAGATCTGCTAGATGATTAAGTCAAAGAATGTGTTGATAATTAATTTTCCATTTATTTCTTATGTATTAGTGAGGTATGCCAATGTACAGCAAGAGTGTTTATAATTAATTTTCCGATCCCAACAAGTTGCCCATATTCTGTTGTACTGTAAAAGCCATCTGTTAATGTAATGAATCCATACAGTAGACTCTTTAATTTATACTAGTGTAAAAGTTCGTGTACATGGAGCAAGGTCCGGGTAATGTTGACCCTTTGAATGCCAGAGGGGTATGCAACGCATTTCTCTGCAATGCGTTACGTACCCCTCTAGCACTCAGAGGGTTAAGCGGACCCTACCTCACTGCTCCACGCAATGCAGTCTTGCGTCGCCTCACTCATGTGATGCAATCATGCACAGTAGAGACTGCTGAAATGCGCTCAGTCTCTACTGCGCATGACGGCTTCTGACAAACATCAGTAGCATTTTATTATATAGGTTGTATTACATCTTGTAAAAATTAATGTTTTAATAAAGTTTGCACTTGTTATCATGGAATTTCTATTGAAAGAAATCTATTTTTCTCCTTTCTGTGCAAAATTAAAAGGGAGGAAATTTAACTGAAAACTACCTTTGGAAGGTCAAGCTCAGTGTGTAACCTTCTGGATATGTGTTCCTGCGCATTTTTCTGCCATTCCTGCATCAAGTTCTTCAATTTCCATGCCAGGTTTCTGACATTCTCACTCTAACATCACAACTGCATATGTTTCTACATCTTCATGCATACAGTCACACGTACACATATATTCAGTGCTTTCCGTTGTGTAGAAGGGGTCAGAGGAAAGAGCCTTCCTGTGTGCATTGCTGCAGCAAGCAGAAGACCATGTTTTCCACTGAATCTGTTCTTACTGTGAAAATATTGGTCATGGCAAATATAAATATGTACCATATCAATAAAGACCTCTATAGCATCCAACAGGATAGATATAGCCCTAAGTATAAAAACAAACAAACACAGAAGAAATAAAGACAGTCAACAACTAGGTTGATTAAAAACTTGACAGCAGGGGTCTCAGACTTTACTTGTGCCACTGTTACTATTGCAATCTTCAGACCTGATTGATTTAAAGCAGGGATATAATTATCGCTATCACCCTATCACACATGCAGACATGTCCAGTCTTAGTCCTGCATTACCTCACCTTCACACTGACATTTAACATTTTATGTACTAGGAGACATAAGCAATAGGAAAGGGTGAAATTTGGCACTTCACACCAAGTTGGAAATTTTTTGCGAAAATCTCAGATTTTCTTTTTTCCACCTTGCTAATTGCATTTACATACATACATAGTAATATAGTTGATGAGGCTAAAAAAAGACATGCATTCATCAAGTTCAGCCAATACATATTACCACTCCAATCCATTGGAAGGCAAAAAAAAAACAAAAAAAACCCATTGAAGCCTTTTCCAGTTATGCACCAAGTGGGTAAAAAAAAAAATCCTTCCTGATTCAAAATGGCAGTCGGATATTTCCCGGGGTCAACTATCAGGACTAGGGGTGGGGGAGAAAGCTCTCGCCATCTTCCCATGAGAAATTCCGAGAAAACCATGTTGTTGTCTGCTTTTTTGTGGGAAAATCCTTTGTAAAAATAGCAATTAAACTCTTTGCTTTTTACGCCATTGGCCAAAATTTTTTATAATTTTTTTCAATGGCTAGAAAGTTTCTACCCATTGATTTAATTGTTTTTCACCTTTCCACTATAAAAACGTGATGTATTTGCGAAGGTAAACACTGTAGAAGCAGCTACAGAGAGAGGTAAATGTGCTGTGCTGTTCTGCTATAATCTTTTGGAAAAATTGAGGCAGGAGAGCCTGCTGCCAGTGCTGCCTGCTGCCAGTGCTGAACCTGCTGCCACCAATACTGTGCCTGCTGTAAAAATAATAAAACCACCACCAACACCAGGAGCACAGATCATCTGCCTGTACCTGCTGTTACTGATGCCAGAAGTGAAATGTCTGTAATAGAGCAGCAGTACATAGGGACTAGTGGTGGGGGTGATGATGATGATGTTGGAGAAGCTGAGTTGGAAGAGACATTAATGTCCTTTTTAGCAGAAACTGAGAAGGAATGGGAGACAGAGATGAGGATGGGCATTACCACCACCACCACTAGCAATGAGCTTTTGGAATTTGCAGCTGCTATAATTTCTTCTACTGCTGAGTTGCAAGGACAGCAGGATGCTGAGGAGCAAGCTAGTATGCCACAGACTACCGTGGAGACAGTGGGAATCGGGTCAGCAACTGATCTGGGACTAGGAAAGGTTCCACTTGCCAGCAGCATCAATATTCCTGGTCCTAGTTGCAGTGCTTGTTCTGAGGCAGTAGCAGCAGCAGCAACATCATCCGCTGCCAGCACATACAGTGAAGGGAATGTGGAGGACAAGAAGAAATAGGCCATTCTTCTCCACTTATTCCTTATCCTTTCCCCCTGAAGTCATGGGTGAGGGACTATTTTTCTCTTGGGGTAGGCACAGTGCAGTCATCACCAATGGCAATGTGCACAATTTGTGACAAGTCAGTGTGAAGGGGAAAAGAGGGAACGTGCCTTGACACAACTGCCCTGATATCACACATGAAAATCAGACACTATGACATTTATGTCAAACATGTTAAAGCCAAACACCCACCTCAGAAATCAAGATCTACTGTTGCTGTGCCCCCTGACTCTCCAGAAAGGCAATGAGAGGTGAGGAGGAGATCAAAGAGGAGGAAGAATAGAGAAACCCAGGCAGATACTGAAAGTTCCATGATGAATGAAACAACTAGCTCTCCATCACCTTCTTCCTCTAGGGTAACTACATCTTCTGCCAATATACCTTGTTCATTGTTACCTCCTCCACCAAATGATAGCCACTCTGTTGATGTTAGGATGTGACAAATCGTCTCTACCCATTGCACACTGTGTGGTGCACTGACCACACATGCCAGTGTGGTGGAGGAGAATTGTAAGCAGGGCATCAAGCAGGATCTGAGGAGATTCCATCCTACAGAATATGCTAAGATGCTGGCAGGGAGGGTTCATCATTACTATTAAACTGTCAGCAAGTTGTCATGTGTCCTTAGCGGGTTCTGGACAAGGGGTATAGTGACAGCAGCAGTACTTGGGTTCTTGTGTCATGGTGTTTGGATACAGTTGTGCCAGATGTTATTTAACACACACACTGTGCACATTGCAGTTTGCTGATGAGAGACACAGTTCCTGCTCTCAAGGGAAACATTTATATTCTAACAACAAACCCATGATATTGCAGTAGGGGCAGGGGGAGAAGAATTATTGGCCAACTTCTTCTTTTCTCCATATATACTGGGGGCTACTTATTGTGCTGCTGCTACTACCTCAGGCACATCACTGGAGCTAGTCATGGAACCTTCATCATCCATCAACCATGTTACTGCTATTGTTGATCCCTTTCCCTTTCAGCTGCCTAATCATCCTGCTGCTTAAACAAATCAGCAGCAATAACAGCAGTCGCAAATTCAGCATCTACATCAGGGCATTTGACAATGGCCAGTAGCACTGACCAACAGGACATCACCTGCTGGCAATATTCCAGTAGGGCATTTTTTTCTCAGAGCTTGTCCTTTAAAATAAAAATAAAAAAAAAATAAGAATAAAAAAACTGACCTACAAAAACAAAATAAACAATTTTTTGTGTGTTTGTTTCTAACAAGCCTATGTCCTACAAATTAATGTTTCCATAGGGCTTGTGCCAAACAAGCTTAAGTCCTACAAATGTATGTATGTGCATATATCTTTATTATATAGCATTATACATGGATACAGAGCTTAACAGAAGTTGGAATAATACAATACAAAAATACAGAACTGGGTTAAGAGCATTAAGCTTAAGTGCGATCATTTCATTATTTGTGGGCGAAATTGCAGCAAGGGAATCATACACTGGGAAAGGGACCCTGCCCCGAGAAGCTTACAATATAATTCAAAGACAATCTAATACAATCAATGTTTCTTCAGGTCTTGTGCCTCTAACAACAAATCTAACAAATTATCCTCTACAAAATACTCTATCAAATCAAGTATCAGTCCATTGCAGCGACATTATTACTGTGCTTTTGCCTCAGTCATTCTTATTGGCTAACATGGTGTTGCTCCACCCAGTAAATACCTTTATATACTGAGCCCTGTCACTTCTGTCGTGCCCTTTCGTGGTGTTTCCGTTAACAGCGCTTGCTCCAGAATTTGTGTGTCTCCTGTGTATGACCCGGACTGCCTGACTACTCTTTCTGAATCGTTCCTGCTCTGTGTACCGACCCGGATTGGCTGACGTTCCTGCTCTGTGTACCGACCCGGCCCGGCTGACATTCCTGCTCTGTGTACCGACCCAGACTGGCTGATGTTCCTGCTCTGTGTACTGTTCCGGTCCTTGTTTCTACCCATCCGGTTGTGGGCCATACTTCAATCCCTCTCTCTGTCCACGGACAGATCCTCTGTTGCCTCCGTTGCTGCTCAGACAGCCAGTTACTGTAACCCAATCAGTATTGTGCCTTGTAATATCCTACGGTGTTGTGTGTCCCACTGTAGCACCACGGTACGCTTCACCTATACTGCCCTAGCTGAGCTTGGTCTTCCTGGGCGCCTCACTCTTTCTCCATCTGGTACTCAATTCTAGATCTGAGCGTTCATTAACTCCTTGTGGGTTGGTGCCTGGCACATTGGGTACAGCCTTAGCAGTCACTGATTGGCGTTACTCCGTGTCTCTGTGGCAGTCTTCCTGTGGCAGCTCCGGTAGTCTGCCGTTGTCCAGGTCCTTCATTGCTGTTGCTGCCTTGGTCGCCATTGTATCACTCTCTGTGTAGAGAGTATATTAAGGGCTACTGCACTATTAGGGTCTACCCGTTCTCTCGGCCTAATAGTAATCATTATCTGTATCTTTTGGACTCCCACAAATTGTGCCTGATCTGTGTCAGTATAGTATTGTATATATATACTGGACCTGTGTGGGTACTGATAACTGAAACCTGTCCTGTGTCAGTATAGTATTGTATTGTGTATATATATATATATATATATATATATATATATATATATATATATATACTGAACCTGTGTGGATATTTTGTACTGCTACCTGTCCTGTGTCAGTAATATACTGTTGCATACATACTGGACCCGCGAGGGTTAATCTATTACGGTTTTCTTTAATAAAATTGCATTTTACCCAAACCTTCCATGTCTGAGTGTCAATAAAACCATTACACAGTGGCAGCTTATGTCAGCGGCTTTCTGTCTCTATCACTTACTTACAAATTTCTTTTTTTTTTATTTAACTGTCCCCCCATTATCAGTCAAGAACCCCCCAAAACAAATTCCCTGTTCAACTGATTAATTCCCCAGACTCCACACACCAACACGGGCATCCTCCTGAGACCCCTTTTATACAATGTCTTATGGGGCTTTTTATTTGTATTTAGGATTTACTTTGTATTAACTACCCCCCAATCCCAGTAAACTACCCCCCAAAAAAAAACATTCCCTATTCAACTGATTCTTTCTCCACATTCTGCCAACACAGGCACGCTCATGCCCCTTTTATATTATGCCTTTGGGAAATAAAATAATATTTGCTATGTGTTGAGTATAAATTCAATGTTCCCATTGATTTCAACGGAATGAGCTAGGTGAAAAAAGTGTAAAATCGTCACTTTTTGCAGAAAATTATTCGCCAAGCAGGAAGTGCCATTATTTGCAGATTTCAGTTGGAGGCAAACATTTTCACCCATCCTTTATCAGAACCACTAAATCTTTCTCTAATGACAATTCCAAAGTAGTTTCCCATTTAGTGGATATGTACTATTTTTGTTTTTACAGCCCAAATGCATAACCTTACATTTATCCACTTCTCTGCCTATTCACCCACTTTATCCAAATCTTGCTGAAGATAAAAAATATTCTGCTCTGTATGAATTTCCTGACAGAGCTTAGTGCCATCAGCAAGGACTGAGACATTACTATAAATTCCAACTTCTAGATCATGAATAAAAAATTAAAAATCATTTGACCCAGGGAGGCTGTTGGATGTTTCCTGTCAGCGGAAGGAGTGAGAGAAGGCCAATGTCATATAAGGCCGTGCATCCTGTGGCTATATTACTTGTGTGCCCAGACACGTGTGACTGGGAGAGGGTTGGAGCGCAGCACTCAAGCCTCTCAATGTCACCCGGCTAGGTGAAGCCAGCTGGTATTTGAACATCCACTCCTCTCTAATGGATGCACAATGAGGCGGCGGCCTGGAGCATCTGGATACCTTTTGAGGAGAATCCACTGGTGCAGTGCAGAGGAGAGCTCCAGATTGGATCCAAATTACCCCATGTGATGCCCATATAACCCATATTGTGCCTGTGGCCACAATCCAAGTGGGATCCTCATTGCCCCCAGTATCTCTTCTGTAAGTTGCCCCTCCAAGGGCATAAACTGGAGATGCCTGCTGGTTTAGTCTTTGCTCTGAGGTCACCCTCCATGCTGCTGGGTAATAGCATGTCTACCTGTGGATAATGGTGCCTTGTACATCCTGCTGAGACCCACTTTGTCTGACACAACAGAGTTGGATGTCTACTTTCCCATGCTTGCTCCCCTTAGTGCACCATACAGTTTGTTTTTTTGCCTCCCAATACCCTTCCCTCCCAGTAGGCTAATCTATGCTCTGCTCCAGAATGAGGCCCCTTGGTTGTCTTGCCTGGCCCAAGGGTGCTGAATGCACTTTCATTGCCCTTTCTGGAGGGTCCCTACCCAACAGTAGGTGGCTCATGGTTTTTGTTGGGCTTTTTCCTCTAGATACTTACTGCTGCTACACTCCAGCTAGAAGTCCCGGCTGTTCTTTGGGAGATGATCTTGTTCTACGCATATGCTGCCCACTCCTTACCTACTTTCTTAATATCTCATGTTCTCCTGTGTTATGAATGCCTTATTCTACATTACCTAACCTTCTAATGTATTCCATGCTGTGAATTGTTACCTGGAGCCAACGTCCCACTGCTATCCTGTTTCTTTGAAGTTATTGCCCCCTACTCCCACACTCTATCCCTCATTGTTCTCTCTGGAATACATTCTTCTACCTCTATGAGGAGTTCCCTCCATGGGCAAGAAATCGGGTGATTACAAGTCTAAATTGGGCAAATTTGCCAGACGGCTAAGGATGAAGTGGAGTCATTTATAGAGGACCATTCTGCCCCAGTGTGACTGGCACAATGTTTGGGCTCGGATGATGATGCCAGATCTCATTTAGTGGAACTCATGGCTGTTACTGCTAATTGTCAGGCTGTTTTGACCCCCAAAATCGATATGGTCCAGGCCGATCTAAATCTTCTGCGAGTAGACCAGCAGGCATTGAGACAAAATATCTTGGATGTGCAGAGATGAGTCTCAGTGGTGGAGGGAGCTCTTCCTCCTGGCCATGAGGCTGTATGTACTCTGCAGTCTCAGGTGCAGGCCATCTCCCATAAAGCAGACGATCTGGAAAACAGACTCTGACAATGCAATATACATATAGTGGGATTACAGGAGTGATGTGAGTGTGGATCGCCTGGATCATGACTTGAAAACTGGATAAAATCATCTCTTAGCACAGAGGGAGTCTCTAGATGCTTTGTTATCGAACAAGCACACAGGGTACCTACCGTGGCTCTACCTCCTGGGGCCCCACCTCAGGAATGAATCAGTTGAACAGGGAATTTGTTTTGGGGGTTTTCCTGACTGGTATTGGGGGGACAGTTAAAGTGGAACATTCACATAAATTACGTTTGTGCATGGGTTTTAATCAATGAAACTAGATTAGCATTTTTTTTTTATTTTACTCACCTACTAGTAGAGATATGAAGACTTCAAATCTGGCACTTCCGCATTCTGAGGCACCCCGTATCTGTCGCACAACTCCGCAGGACTTCCCACCTTCCTCCCAGCTGCCCCAGGAAGCATGTTCTTGTTTCCATTTGTAGTTGTATTTATGTGGCCTAACGTTACACAAGCTCCGTTTATCATGCTACTTAGATGTGCAATGGGTGGAGACGAACATCCTAACATCAACAGAGTGCCTGTCATTTGGCGGGGGAGGTAACAATGAACAAGGTGGATTGGCAGAAGATGTAGTTACCCTAGAGAAAGAAGGTGATGGCGACCTAGTTGTTTCACTCATCATAGAACTTCCAGTCTCTGCCTGGGTTTCTGTATTCTTCCTCCTCTTTCATCTTTGCCTTGCCTCTTGTTGCCTTTCTGGAGATTCAGGGGGTACAGCAACAGTGGTGTTTGAATTTAACATGTTTGACTTAAATGTCATGGTGTCTATGCTTCACATGTGTTATCAGAGCATTGTGCCAAGGTGCATTCCCTCCTTTCTTCTTCTCACCAACTTGTCACAGTGCCGTTGGTGATGATTGCACCGGTGCCTGCCCCGAGAGAAAAATAGTCCCATAACTATGACTTCAGGGGATAGGGAAAAGGTGGAGAAGAATGACCTATTTCTTCTTGTCCTTGTCCTTCCCCCTCACTGTCTGTGGGAGCAGATCATTTTGCTGCTGTTGCTGCTACTGCCTCATAATCAGCACTATAACTAGGACCAGGAGTATTGCTGCCACTGACAAGTGAAATCTGCCCAAGTCCCATATCACTTGTTGATCGCATTCCCACTGTGTCTATGGTGGTCTGTGGCACACTAGCTTGTTCCTCAGCATCCTGCTGCCCTTGCAAAACAGCAGCAGCAGTAATTAGAGCAGTTGCAAATTTCTAAAAGCTCAGTTGATGGTGGTGATGATGCCCATCATCATCCCTGTCTCCATTTCTTCTCAGTTTTTACTAACAGACCATCAATGTCTCTTCCACCCAAGCTTTTCCACCATCATTTTCATCATCACCACAATCACTATTCCCTACATGCTGCTGCTACTCTATTACAGACATCTCACTGCTGCTTGGAGGAGGTGACGAGTGATGTGACAGATGGTTCCTAATGACACACTTGCCATTTCTTGGTGATGTAGAGAAGGCAGACTGGAATCAGTAGTAGCAGGCACAGACAGCTGATCTGTGCTCCTGCTGGTGGTGGTAGTATTATTACTTCTGCACCGGTTATCCCCCAACAGTCCTGGCCTCTTCAGGATCATGTTCCGCTTGGACACTGTTGTGAAGGGAATTGGACTCCCACGGCCAGAGGAATAGTGTGGCTCCCTTGACCACTATTCTGGAAGCTCTCATATGCTTCCCCTCCTACTCCCCTAACACTAGTCCCACCGGCATCTTAACCACTACTGTTACTACTACCACCAATGATATCAAGTTCAGCCCCTGAGTCTTCCTCCACACAGTCACTATTAATATGATGATACTGCTTATCCCCTCCTTCACTTCTAACACTAACAAGCTGCTGGACTCTAGTAATAGTATTAGCACTGGTGGTACTGCTTGGAGATGGCAAATGTGACTTAGGGTCCCCTACTGTCACACTTGGTATCATCTTCTCCCCCCCTCCTGAGTATTACAAGACACACTAGCAGCAGGTTCAGCACTGGTGGCAGCAGGCTCAGCACTGGCAGCAGGCACAGCACTGGTTGCAGCAGGGGCAGCATGTCTGACAACAGGCAAAATACTGGTGGCAGCAGGTTCAACAGTAGCAACAGGCACAACACTGGTGGAAGCAGGGCAGCACTGGCAGCAGTTACAGCACTGTTGGCAGCAGGGGCAGCATGTTTGACAGCAGGCACAGCACTGGTGACAGCAGGCACAGCACTGGTGACACCAGATTCAGCACTGGCAGCAGGCATAGCATGGTGGCAGCAGGGCAGCATTGGCAACAGGCACAGCACTGGTGGCAGCAGGGGCAGCACATCTGACAGCAGGCACAGCTAGTGGCAGAGGTGCACCACGTCTGACAGCAGACACAGCAATGGTGGTAGAAGTAGCAGGGGCAGTATGTCTGACAGCAGGCACAGCTCTAGTGGAAGCAGGGGCAGCACGTCTGGCAGCATGTACAGAAATGGTGGCAGCAGGGACAGCATGTCTGGCAGCAGGAACAGGCAGCTGAGCTTTTCTGCTCTCACTACTACCCTTCTCTTCCTCCCTTCCCATTAAATTCCCCAAGATCCCTAGGGGTGATTTAGGGGTACTGGACAGCATTGGTTCTGTAGTGCTCACTTCCTCCTCCTCAGATTCAATGGACACATAAGGGTTCTTCCAATGCTTCCTTTTATTTTTTTAAACCTGCTCATAGTGATAGCAGTCAATACGAGCCTCTTCTGCCTCAATTTTGCTATAAATACACAGCAGAACAGCACAGCATGTCTACCTCACTCTGCAGCTTCTTCTATTATGTTTCACTTCCTGGAATACATTACTTTTTTATAGCAAAAAGACGAAAACAATGTTAATCAATAAGCAGAAACCTTCTAGCTACTGAAAAAATTGTGAAGAATTTTGGCCAATGGATGAAAAATGCGAAGATTTTAGTCGCTGGTTTTCGAATAAAAAAGCAGACATCAATGTGGGTTTCGGGGGATTTCTCACTCGAACACAGCGAGAGCTTTCGTCCACACCTAATTGTGATCCTGTTACATGGCTTTGTGGCCAGTACCTCTAACATGGCTTAGGCTGCAGCAAGGCTTCCCTAGAGAAGCTCCCATTAGCTAGCCTTGTTCCCCATCCAGTGCATTCTAGCATCTAACTCACTGAGGCCTACTGAGCAGTATTTCTAACTACTAAAACTACTAAAACTCTTAAACGTGCCCTTATTCTGTCCCGCTTAGACTATTGCAATATCCTACTAACTGGTCTCCCTGCTACTCATCTTTCACCTATGCAGTTTTAAACTCAGCTGCACGAATCACCACACTCTCTCCAAAAACTGAACCTGCTCACATAATTCTCAGACATCTGTCATGGCTCCCAATTCAGCAGCGCATCAATTACAAAGTCCTTCTTCTCACCTTTAACACTCTCCACACTGCTACCCCTCCTTACATCTCCTTACATCTCCTATTATGTTCCTGGCCGCTTCCTTCGCTCAGCACACAATGCACTTCTTGTTGCACCATCCACACCCTCTGCCATCTCCCGTCTCAAACCTTTCTCGCTTTCTGCTCCATACCTATGGAACTCCATACCCCTCTCCTTACGTCTAGAAAAATCCCCCTCTGTCTTTAAGTCTACCCTGAAGTCTTATCTTCTGGAGCACTAGGACCATGCACTGCTTTTGGCCAAACTCAGCACTTGTAATCTCAGCACTTAACACCCTCTTACCCCATTGTATGTCTCCCTTTACCCATTTAGACTGTAAGCTCCTGGGGGCAGGGACCTCTCTCCCATTGTTTCTATGAATGTCGCACTTATTTCATCCCCTCTTATTTATTGTAACATATGTCTATTGTAAGGCGCTGCGTACACTGTGTAGCGCCATATAAATAAAGATACATACATATATACATTTCCTGTTTTGTTGTCTGTTATGTTTGTGTATAGATTAATGTATAGTAATAGCAGTCTGTACTGTAGCTTACATTGGGCCCTTCCATTCAGAACATCACAGCTCCTTTTTTCTCCTTTGTTCAGCTCTTGTTGTGGGGGAAATTCCAGCATTTGTTGTGACACGTGACAGGAGCCTAGGCTTCCACCCACTCACTACAGGCCACCAGTTTTTGAAAGCAGAACACATTCTGATTGTTAACAATGGCAATAAATAAGGGAAAGCTATACAGGCCAACCAGATACTCTTTGAAGAAGGTGCAGAGAGAGAGACAAAATGCGTCAGAACAGTCTTCTGCCATGTGTGATGACAAATGCTGGACTTTCAACACAACGAGAGCTGAACAGAGAAGAAGGAGGGACGGAGAGAGAAGGATCCTGGCTATCTTCCACGAGGAATCAGTTTGATATATCCATATTCAACATAGATATAAAGTAAGGAGTCACCCAAAACAGATAAAGGGACGGAAGCTGAGCCCTACATAATGTATTGTAGCACACTGTCTATGTCTGCTCTCAAGTAAGGGGCCTTATTTTATCTATTTGACTAACCATTCCCCAGACAGTGCCTATAGACTATTTGATTACATAGACTATATATTGTCTTGCCTACGTTATCTTCCCCTCTAAGTCAAAGCTAGTCTTGTCCCTTTAGGAACATCCATCACCATTCTGTGTACAAAATGCTCAATAGTGCACTTTGGCTGCTACCCTCCTTACATAAAAAGTTTAATTACTGCTCCATATGTGTTTAAGTACATTTCATATCTTCCACTCTTTAACGTTATTTTCATTTTATTATATTGTTGCTTTATTCACACATATTTGAATGTGTGTTTTTTATATTGATTGATGCTGTAATTAAATTAATCTTTTTACTACACTTAGATACTCTTTGTGCTTTCTCTTTCCTACCACTATAACAGAAAAATCTGTCTGTTCCCATTGTAGCAGTCTTAGAGCTGATTTGGTATGTACTAAAGTTCTAGAGAAAGAAAACTGCATTTTTTAGGGCAACTGAAATCCCAACATCGCCATGGATTTAACACATTGAGTGCAATAGAGTTCTCCAGTGCATGGCAATACAATTTGTCGGAGATATCTCTGTACCAGAAAGGTTAAATATTGCTTCTAACTCCTTGGGGGTTATGCACTAAGGCATGATAAAGAGGTGATAAAGTGGAGAAGACTTTTCCAGTGATATCACTTCTACAGTTCCTATAAAGCTTATACACTAAGACAGTGGTTCTCAACGCATGCCCTCATGGCCAACTAACAGGCCAGGATTTCAAAATGTCCTTGCTAGAACAGAGGTGAGTTAATTAGAGGCTAAGTGAGTTTGACTAACTTGCATGTGATCTTCAAAAGGAAAGCCTCAAATCCTGGCCTGTTACTGGGCCATGAAGGCATGATTTGCAAACCATGCACTAAGATTTCTAAAACTGGAGAAATCTTAGTGCATAGGCTCCATAGAATAACATAGGAACTGGAGAAGTGATATCACTGGAGAAGTCATCTCCTCTTTATCACCTCCTTATCATGCCTTAGTGAATCTCCCCTCTTGTATGTTAGAGAGGTCCCCAATAAACTGCAAGGCCTCCCTTGCATTCAAGGAGTTAAAGGGATAGTAATACTTAAAATGTAAAAACATATATGCTGTAGGGTTTATCTCCATCAGTAAATCATGGGTACACCCACTGCTGAAAGGTGTTTTATTCAAAAGTCATTACAATTCAAACTTGAATTTTTTAGTATCACAGAATCACAGTGACCTGAAATTGTACATCAACACTGTTGCTACATCATCCTATGGAGATTTATGGTCAACTGACTAAAGTTGTCAATAGGATGATGAAGCAACAGTGCCACTGTACAATTTCACGCCACTGAGATCCTGCACCTAAAAAAGATAATGTTTAAGCTGTAATAACTTTTGAAAAGAACACCTTTCAGCAGTGGTAGTACCCTTGTTTTACTCAGGGATAAACTTGACAGCATATTTTCTTTTACATTTGAAGTATTACTATTCCTTTAAAAAAACAATTTAAATCAACTGGGATTTTATTTTGTTCGCTTTGGTACAGTTGGTTTGCTTCAGAATTGCTTCTCTATAATTTTCTGAATATGGTCCTTAGTTTAACCTTTTGAGTGCTAGAGGGGTACTCATGCATTGCAAAGCAATGCATTGTGTACCCCTCTGCACTGAAAGGGTTATCAAAGACAAAATACAGTAGTATCACAGTAAATGACAATATCTGAAGAATATCGCCTTTTCATTTTCAATTATATTTGATTCTTACAGTCGTCAGTTTCTTGGAATGAAAGGTATCTCTATAAGTATATTAAGGGAATTCAACTGTGATACCAATGAGGCTTCTGTGACAGTAAAGTGGCTATTACAAGTATTATCCTATAGTGCAGCATTACTGCACTTCTCAACCACAAATATAATGCTGCTCCATGTGATACAATCTACTGTTTAACAATATTGTTAAACTGTTCAGAGGTCAGACAATTACTGTAGATCTGATATGATTACTTGTAATAAACACCATTAACTGCTGACATTATAAAAACTGTTACACTTCTGAAGTATGAAATTCTCTTTTATTTATTATCAAGTATATGTTTTTGTGTGTCATTTATAAATCTTGTCCTTAGTGTACTTCATATTATTCAGTGGGAGAAGAATCTATGAAAAATATAATATATAAGATATGTTTGAGGTCAATTATCATGTTTTACTAAGTCTGCTTTTATTGGATCAAGTTAGTAAATAGAGGCTCATACCAATACCGAGATTGTTTGTGTGAAATCCATAGACTCTCATTGTTGGGTTTTGAAGCCTTCACTAGGGTATATGGGAGGCATTGCACACAACCCATTGAGACTGAACTGTGAGACATCATAATCCTGCAGTTTAGTCTCTCTGGTGAGACTAATGAAGGAACAATAGGAATTTCTATTCTGATCCCTGTTCTGCTTTCCTATTGGTCTGCTGGCACTGGAAGTGCATCCCTGCTTCACTGAAAGATATGCCCCCAGGAGCTTGGATCTACTGACAGGCCATTATTCACATGACAGTTGCTTTTAATCATGTTTTTCTCCTATGGTAGCAGTTTTAGCAAAAGGCTTAGAATTTGCCTGTGTGGCCCAAAAACAGCTGTTACCCACTGTTTAGTAGAAGAAAAACCCAGCAGGCTCAGGTTCTTGTGGCTTAGAACACAAACTTCTTCGAGTTCCTTGCACAGCCCCACAGACTGCTGTTGTCAGGTTAGATAACCCATCCACAGTGGGAACTTCTCAGCCGATTACCGTGTGACTGTCAACTGCAAGACTTCAAATATCTCAGTCCGGAGTCCATTTCTGGATCAGCAAGAGAGCAGGGGGTCTCTTTTTGGATCAATGGAAAAGCAAACAAAGGCAGTCACTTGGGTCATTGTCTGACAGTGTGGTATTTTCGAGGTTCTTGGTGGGACACCCCATGATTCAATATAAAGGATGGAATGGCAACAGATAAATGCTGTCTCATCTATATTGTCTCTTTTCAGTCTCCATTCTGGTCATCTGCTGATCTGCATGTCTTACACTACAGCCCCAGCCTCAATGGCAGGCGTGTTTCCAAGGGAGTAGATTTCCTAATGGGGCAATTGCCACATGGTAATTGCTCTTAAAATGTTATAATAAGTGCTATAACACTTATCTACTTTAAAGTAATCATTGAGAATTACAAAATAAGAATAAGTGGACCAATTCTGGGGCAAACCAACTTCTGCATAGGGGAACAATAATAACTCATTTTAAATTAATCAGGACTTTTAAAATGTTGAATACTAGTGAGGTCTCAAGAACATTGCATCATAATGCAATGGGGGCCTCTCTAGAATTCAATGGGTTTAAAGTAGGCTTGTGCACAGCAAAAACAATTATCTCATCTGAATTAATAGGTCATTTTTTTTCTTACCCATTCAGATGAATCAATCTTCATTTACCTCCCTCCCCCTGTTCGGATAGTGAGAAATTGTGGTGAACATTTTCATTGCCAGAAGAAATTCATTCAATGATATTCTGAATAAGCCCTCCCCCAGTCATAACACTTACCTTGATGTAGCAGATCAGTGTGATATTTGTTATGAATGGTGTAAGTGTGAGTAAGCATGTGAGTGAATGGATAAGAGTGAATGAACTTAAAGGAATAGTAATGTTTCACAAAAACAGCTGCACCAATTGATCTTCATAGTATTTGGGACAAGGAGAGTGTTATTTCAGTACTGTCAGAGTTGAAGTTCAAGAGTAATTGAATGATAAAATATTCCCCTCCTGCCCCTTTTACCTAGTGTAAGCCACCTCCCCTCAGATGTGGGATCTGGTCCTGGGACCAGACAGCTTACAGCAAGGGACAATCTTCTTACTGTGAACATAAGGAAAACCCTGGCCACCTTTACAGGCTTTCCAGGTTTTTCCTTATGCAAACTGAAGATTATCCCTCTCTACAATCTATCTGGACAGTCTTGCTGCTCTGAGGTGAGAAGTGTTATATAAGTAAAAGGGACAGGAGGGGAATACTCTATCATTCAATTTCTCTTGAACTACAAATCTGACAGTATTGAAATAACAGTCTCCATGGCCAAAATACTATGAAGATTAATTACAGCTGCTTTTATTTTGAAGCATTACTATCCCTTTAATATGCCATCATGGTTCTAAATTACATGTTTCGTGATATTTGTAATTTTTATCAGAATGTCACGAAACATGCCATTTTCATTACAGTTTGCATTCATTCTTAAGCAAATGCGAAAATCTAGTTAAAAGACCCATTTAAATGAAAGGGAATTGGGGATTTTGTCCCCTATGGTGCAAATGGTTTGGTCCTAAATAAATAGTTCATAGTACAGCAGAATGATTATTTTACATTAAAGTTGTACTCTGACCTATGAAACATTCAATTAAAGCAAGTTTAAATTCCTATCAATATTACCTTCCCATTTTTCTTCAATTACCTTTCTTGTATTTTCTTCTGCTAAGCTTTAGCATTGCTCTTAAATCGTGGGGGTCTTGAACTTTTATTGTAAATAAAATAATTTATTTGTCATGGCCTATGGTTTCTTAGTAGATGTGTTATTGATTTTTTGGGATTTCTTCTCGGAACATGGCAGGACAAGATGACAAGTTCTTGAGAAACACAGCAGCATTTGTGAATTGATTAAAAGCAATACATAATGACCAGGAAGCAAAATCAATTTTATGGCAATGCTGTTCTGTAATATGTCAAATGCTATTTAACAATGCATTGAAATAGTGGTTTGTATTGCACAGCTATATTGAACTTTAACCTCTCAGATGTTAGAGAGGTCTTCAATGCATTGCAAAGCAATGCATTGGTGACCTCTGTGGCATTCAAGTGGCTAATGTCAAAGTTAAATGTGGTTGTTTTATGAACAGCTTCTTCAGAACCATTTAAAGATTTGTCATACAAAAACATTAGATAGCACACAACATAATTCCAGTTATGCATATTCAGATCATCCAGGGTGAAATAAAAAACTGATGTCACTAGCCTTATTAAGAACCAAGTGAAAATTAAACTAAAAGGAACTCAGAATGCAAACACACAATGTTTTTTTTAAGGTTCTTCTCCCATTGAATAAACTGAAGTACACAGAGGACAATACATGCACACACACATATTTATATATTAGCAAGAGAAGTAGAGTTTTGCCAGCGTGTGAAGAGGTGATGGTGTTGGAGCCATACACTCTGCTTTCTGATTTTATACACATACATACACACACACATAAACACACAAACACACACACAGATGCACATTCACATGAGCATACACACACAGAACATTTGATTTTAGCATTAGTGATCATAAGACCCTTTGGATGCAAAATGGTCCCTTTGCCCTTTGTATCTGAAATGGACAATATAGAAGATATTGGAAAGACAAAAGAAGCAATGAAATGGAGGGTTGCAAAGACCATAGAAGCGGAGAAAGAGATGGACAAAAGAACTGACAAAAGGGAGGATGGAAAATAGGTGATGAATGGGAGGCATGGAAGGACAAAATAAGTGGAGAAAGGGAAAAAGAACTGACAAAATGTTAGGATGAGAAGGATAAAAGAAACAATGAAAGGAATGGTGGTAGGAGGTGAAGTAAAGTTGAAATGGAAAGAGAGACTAAGATATGGAGCTGTGAACAGTGAAATGAAGAAGAGCTTTAAGTCACGGTCAATATTGCAGTCTATAAGAGACCTTTCTGGACAATGTAAAGTAGACATTACAGTGTTATGTACCCTAAGGTTGGCAGATTCAGAATACACATTATTACTGTGTGACATTACCAACCACTCAAACAAAAAGTAAACATATATGACATAAATACTATGTAACAAACAACAATTTTACACAGCTGTAAAAGTAAATTAATCATAGTGAACTTTGCAGCACTGGGCTCTTATTAAAGAAAGGTAAAGAATAACAGTGTCAGACACCTACGCCGAAAGGGCAGGTAGATCCCAAGTACCCAGGAGGAGGATTAGAAGACTCCTCCAACAAGGGATTACTGAGCAAGTAACTGGGGTGTGAGGCTGTAGAGCGGAGCTTGGGTGCGTGGGTTGCCGTGGACGGGGCTGTGCTGTGGCTAGCTGCCTAAAGGTGCTGGCCGCGAAGCCAGATGTTGTGGTCCCCAACAGAGGAGCTGAAGGGCGACCCCGGATAACCCCACCCAAGGCAATCTATACTAAATAATCCCCAGGGAGAATAGGCAAACATTCCAAACAGGAACAGTGGTACTCACTCAGGATCTCGGGCAAAGGTAGGCACCCCACTACTGGAACGATGGATCCCCCTACAGGAACAGGAAAAATGAAGGTCAGGCAGCAATGTGGGTCATACACAGGCTGGACAAGGCTGGACAGAAGGAACAGACAGAGGCAAGGTCAGGCAGAGATCCGGGTCATACACTGGCTGGACAGAACTGGACAGAAGGAGCATTCAGAGGCAAGGCCAGGCAGATATCCGGGTCACACACTGGCTGGACAGAACTGGACAGAAGGAGCAGGCAGAAGCAAGGTCAGGCAGAGATCCGGGTCATACACTGGCTGGACAGAACTGGACAGAAGGAGCAGGCAGAGGCAAGGTCAGGCAGAGATCCGGGTCATACACAGGCTAGATTCAAGGCAATAGTAGATGCTATAATAACTAAAAATAAGTGCAAATACTCTCTTTTAATATCTACCATATAGTTAATGCTTTTTTCTGACATTACAATCCCTTTAAAGAGGACAACAACTTGATTTTTGCAGGATTTCTCATAGGAACATGGTGAAAGCTTTTGCACATCCTTATTCCTTAGAGATTTCCATCCTTCTTTAGCATATCTATAGTATCATTAGTTTCATCAGAAGCTGCAAAATCGCACAACTATTCCAAATCCAGCCATGAAGAGATGCATAGATTCATCAAACATGCAAGTTCCCCAAAACTTTTTCAATGTTCTTTCACCCTAGAGCTGTAATTCAGAAGGTCATAATTCAGTACCTAATGTGGGTATAGATACATCAGAAGTTCAAGGACCCCAAACTTTCTATTGAAATAACTTAGAATAAGTTACACAACCTGGAGCAATTGGGATTTTATAGATCCTAAGGAATCCATCAGCTTATTCAAGACAGTCTCACAGAAAACAGTTCAAGACACATTTCTCCTACTAGCCAGAGGAAGGTCATGGTTTATCAAAATGGATTTTAAGGTAAATAACTGTTGATCAGCAAAGTGGCAGACCACAGATTTAGCTCAATGACAGGTTTCAAGTCTCTCTATTATTGAGGAGCAGTGGTTGCCCATATGATCATGAAAGGTGGCTGTAGTTTTCCCAACATAAGCCAGCCCACAAGAATATTATAGAATACAGATCACATTTTATAGTACATGTAATATAGTGTGATATGTTAATGATATCATTGGTATGTGGATGATGAAATGATGATCCACTTAGTAGTTGCCTCTAGGTAGTACATCCCATACATCTTATACTGCCTGTCTTTAATGTTATCATTTGCCAGTTTTCATCTGCTCTCCTGCAGATTCCATTTTGGTATAAGATTTAACTGTGTCATTATAGAGCAATAAATCTCTTAAACTGTTTCTGCAGGGATAGCCCATAAGTAGAACTGGGCTATAGTGAAATGTCAAAGATAAATGTGATCATATAACTAGCCACAAACTTTTACTGTTCCTCGATCAATTAATTCATATGAACATAAGTAATTGTAAAAACCATGCAATTGTCGATACATTGATTTCTTTCTATGAGCTAATCTGTTCTGCAGATTGATATGATGTTATATTGTGATGATTCATATAGTTTTGTCCTTACGTTCCCCTCCCTAATCATCCAAAATGAAATCTTACATTTTATCTATAAAGAATTCTTAATATTCTTTCACAGAATTTGATTCTTCAGAGTGATGCTTCTCAATCTCATGCCTAGATCGTGGGAGTCCAGAAATTTGGTTAGAATGTGTTTCTCATTGTTTTTAATAGAGATTATGTGAATGGTTCTCTTTTAAAATGTTGCATGCATAACAGTGCGTGGTTACATGCTGCATTCAGCAGGTCACCATAAAATCACAAGATTCTCATGTTGCACTATGCAAGGTTGCCTTCAATGTTTAGTTATGAGCAATGAAGTTAAAAGCTGATGAGATCGGGAGAAGAGGAGGGAAAATACATTAAGCAGGTTCTCTCGCTGGGCAGCTACACTGCACTAAAGTTACACTGCTGCTGCTTGATGGAATGCTTTACCATTTTGCACTACAACTCCCATCATCCTATGGTTGCTGGAAGACTCCAGTAAGGCTGAGCTTCTTGGGCTTAACACGCTGAACCAGTTCTTTCCTGGTCCCCATGGGGGGAAAACCGTTAAGGCATTCCATCAAGCAGCAGTGTAACTTCAGTGCAGTGTAGCTGCCCTGTGAGAGAACCTGATCAATGTATTCTCTCTTCTCTTCTCTCAGTCTCCTTTGCTTATAACTTCATTGCTTATAACTAACCATTGAAGGCAACCTTTCATGGCACGACATGAGAATCTTGCTCTTTAATGCATGGTGAGATTCTCATGTCGCCCTTTTCATTATGGCAACATGTTAAATGCAGCATGTAGCAGCACACTGTTATAAATGCAACGTTCTAAAAGGATACCATTAGGGGTGGGTGAAAAGTGGGAAAAACATCCAGCACGACTTTTCACGAAAACCTGCTTTGTCTGTCATGTGTGGTTTCTGTTACCTGATACTCATATTGTATGAGATGTTGGCTCATTTTTAAGAATGCTAGTCTGCCAACATTGCTGTTTGTAGCCGTGTCCCGTGGTCATTGACAATATAACCAGCTGCACTGAAAACCCTTTCAGACTCAATGCTTGCTGGAGGACAACTGAGGGTTTCCACTGCAGTATGTGTCAATGCTGGCCACACACACTGCTTTGTTTGCCAGTATTTCATGGGGTCATTGTTTCTGCCTAAAACGTAGCTATCCTGCAAGTATGCAGAAACCATCTCCCATGCAGTGGGACCACTTCTAGGAGCTACAAGGTGTTCCTGTGTGTCAGTTACCAACCCATACTCAGGGAGAAAGTCCCAAAGAGATGTGTTTCCACCACCACAACCACCACCACCAGTGTTGGTTTTTTGCCTCCCCTGCTGAGACCTTCTGCTGGTTGAAATGCTTTGCTGCCTTCTTTTCACTGTACTGTCTAGATGTTTGTTGTGCCCTCACTTTCTCCCTCTCATCCTCCACAATGCAACCCTCCACTCGATCAATAAGCATGTCTTGATATTCCTTGACAGAATCCAGTTCCTCAGAAAGTTGCTGCTGATTGTCATGACTTCTTCTTGTGACAACCTGCTTATGGCCTTTTGGCAGAAATTCAGATTTTTTTTTTTTTTTGTGTTTGAAGTGGGGGTCCAGCAAAGTGGCAAGAATGTATTCCTCATTGCTTTTAATGGACACTATGTAAGGATCTTGTTCAAAGCATGCCCCAATGTGACTCACCAACATGGTTGCCTCCTCAAAAGGGTTTCAGCAGCTCACATAGATTGCACATTAGTTGCCATTGGCCAAGTGACAAAGAGGCTCCCTCCAAAGCCTTCCAGTTTTGCATGGTGTATTTGCTAATGGCCTTATTCTGTTTGTACAAATGGTCTAGCATGCAGATTGTGGAATTTCGCTTGGTAGGGATCAGCACTTTCAGCTGGTGATGTGGCAGGTTGTTACGCTCTTGTATGGAACATACAGCATTGTGTAGGAGTGACTAAAATAAGCACAGATTTTGTGGGCAATAGTAAGCATCTCTTTGAGGGTTTCGGATTCTGCAAGGAATCTGGTCACAACTAAATTTAGCACATGGGCAAAGCAGGGCACATGCATCAGCATCTATTCTAAAAGCAGCGATTATGTTGGAGCCATTATCAGCAGCACAAAACCAGCTTTTAAGTAGCGGGGTACAAGCTATTCCTCTATCACCTGCTATAGCTTACTTAAAACATCTACATCTTTGTGGGACTGTCTCTCAAAACTCTGCATACACAAGGTGGCGTGAAGATGCTGTACCCTATCCTGCTTCTGCTGCCTTTTAATCACACTGCCAGAACCAGAGGCATGATTACAGGCTGTCACCTGATGCTGTAAGGTAGTGTTGTCCACTGTTGGTGCTGGGAAGGAAACCCAGTGAGCAGTCACAGTCATATAACCTGTGCTTTGCCCACTTGTCCACAAATCTGTTGTCAGGTGGATTTTCTTGCCATACACACTTTTCAGCCCATTGCCCACCACACTAACCACCTTCTTGTACAATTCAGGCACAGCCATCCTGGAAAAATAACTGCAGCTAGCGTGGAGCTACATATGACATCAGATCTCTGAAACATCGGCAGAAGAAGACTGAAACTTTACTGCTTTAACAACATGACTAGAGGAGGTGGTGGCGGTAGAGGCAGCATGTGTGGACAGTCTATGACTCTTGTCATCTTCTACAGCAAAGCCAGAGTCATCATACTCCTCTGCAGCAGTAGCCATAGGTGTTATTTGGACTGAACTAACTGTTGGCACTGGCAGTAGCACACTCTCTGACACATAAATAACTTCACTACAACTTTTTTCTGCCCTAGAGCCTTGGGAACATTTTAAAGTGCTTATGCTGCTGCTAGCTTTGGCACCTTTGGTCTGCTGATTGTGTGTCTCCCAGTCAGACCTGTGGTTGTGCTTCAGGTGGGATCTCATAGAGGAGGTGCCTAGGTGTGAGCCTGCTTTCCCCTGCTCACGTGCTTTTTGCACAGACAACAGATAGCAACATGCTTAGCTTGGGGATCCTGAGTGAATTATTTCCATACTGTGGACTTCATGGACTGAGGGGTTCCAAAAGTGCTGTTGCTGTTACTACTACTACTACTACTACTACTACTGGGGTTAAATGTTGATGCAATTCTACTCCCACTACTAATAGGTGTCAAAGGAGCAGCACTTACAGCAGCAGCAACAGATGAGCTTGTCATATCTAGCATTGTGGATGTTAATAATCTGTGTTGCTGTTGTTGTTGCTGCTGTTTCTGGGTACTCAAAACAGGTGTGTCTGGCTGAGTGGGGACTTGGAACTTGAAGAGGTGATGATACTGATGGTGACTGATAGGGTGACTGTGTACTTTTTGACATCTGTGCTTGTCCAGGTTCAGACTTTCCAGTGGCTTTCTCAAACAGTTTATAGACAAAGTGCTTCTTTTCAGTGGCGGAAGATTCAGCCTTTGACTTTCTGCTAAACTTACAGACATGTCATCATCCTCATTCTCAACTTCATTTGTATCTACACAAGATAAGGGTGCTGGAGGGATATATTCTAGATCTGCATCATCATTGTTAGTCATCATTAGGCCATCCTCAGCAGCATCACAATCACCTGACAGTTCTTGCCCACTACCCTTATATTCCTCTAAACTTTTAGAGGTTTTAAACAATTTCTTTTTACTTTGACAGTAACAAAGTTCACTACTATTTTGAGGAGAGGTGTTTTGGTGCTTGTTTGTCTTACTATCTGATGCAGCAGGTGGTTCAGCTGCTACACCTTCCTCTATTATATTATTGCCATCATCAACACTTGAATGTGACTTGTTGTTGTATTCAGTGTTCTTCTTATATGGTTCTTTATTTGTACTGGCAGTGGTGGTGATTGAAGTTTTGCTGAGACCATGACAAACTGCATTCTCCCTTGGAGTAGAGGGATCATCATTATTTATTGCAAATGCTGCAGCAACCATTTCTGTAGTAAGTTTTTTACTACTACTTTAATCTCATATCCCTGCAATGCTCCACCCTTCCCCCTCCCCCTTCCCCTTGAACGTTTGCTGGACATTACACAACTATTTTTTCTCTACATTACACAACACAACTGATGGAGTATGATCTTGCCTAAGCCCAGTCAGATGTCTATCACTATCACCTAATATATTTTGTTCTTTGTTTATTTCTTTACTCTTTTTTATTTATGTTTTTATTCTTTTTTTAATTTTTTATTTTTTTAAGTTGTCCACCCTGGCTTATCACTGTCCCAGTCGATCCAAAAAAAATTATAATTGAAAAACAAAATCAACAACTTCTTTTCCCAGACTTCCCCACCCAGCACAGAGACAATAACAGCAAGAAGAGCAAGCAAATAGGTCCATAGCTGCCTGTGTCTTGACGTTCATTCAAGTGGAATTTTAAGGTATTTGGGGTCAACCTCTCTTCTTCTCCCCAGATTGCCCCACTGACTCTCCTAAAAAAAGAGAACAAATATCCTACCTAAAAAGATTCCCTAAACTAAACTTCAATTCCCCTATCTTCTCTAGCTCTAACAAAGTACTGCTATCTCCTCTCACAAACCCTTTTGTGTGGTGGAGAAAATTTTTCTTTCCATTGATTTCATTGCACAATGAGCTAGGAGAAAAAAATCGTGAAAAAAACAGAAAATCATTACTTTTTGAGGGAAATTATTTGCAGATTTCAGTTTGAGGTCTGACCAACTAGTCATTTCTATTTTGCCCTTTTTATAAAAATCCTTGGCCATGCTATCCTTTTTTCTGCAATAAAGTAGCTTAATGATTTCTACACTGGCATGACTAACCAGCAACATAGCATCCTCAGACAGCCTCAGGAGCTCACAAATATCACACATTAGCTGCCACTGATCATGTGGGAAAGCCCTGTTTTACTCATACAAATGCTCCAGCATATACACAGTCTCATTTCACCTGGTAGGTGTATCCATTTTAGTCTGGTGATTTGGAAGAGGGTTGCATTCTTACATGAATGTAACGCATTGCAAGCACGCTACAGCTGGCTAAACTTTGCATAGATTTGAAGGTTTAGAATGTGTTTGATAGCTTTTTTTTTTTTTTTTTTTTTAAGAATTTGATTTATGACATGTGTGAAGCAGAGCACTAACACTATCAACCTCTAAGGGACTGGGAGTCCACATTCCCCAGACCCAATGAGTCCCACAACATTGTCCCTCCCTTGTGATCTGGTGGTGACAGTCTTTCATCTGTCTTAGCAACAGAATGATGAGAGGGCTACTGTACCACAATCTGAGCACCATGACAACCATGGGACTGGCTTCTTCAAGCATTGATATGTGGAGAAGAAGAAGAATGCCATTGTTCTCTACCGCTCCACTCACTGAAATCATGGTTGTGTGAATATTTTTCCCTTGGAGCAAGCACGGTGCATCCCTATTTGTTAAAAGGTTGTGAAAAAAGGAAAGGAGGGGACAAACCTTGGCACAATGCTAGTGTAACGGGAGCTGAAGAGGAGGCACTCCGGATCGTCCCCTCCCTGCTCCAAGGACACCGAGATTTCCCTCAGCCATTGTTCTGGGTCTCTCCCTCTCATCGCCGGAGGGGCACCTTCGGATGCACTGGTCGGAGGATGGCTGGACCAGTCGTAAACTCGGAAGTCATTGAAGAACGCTGGGGTTGACTTCACGTTGAACAAGGTGAGCCAAGAAAGGTCAGCGTGTCCCCAGATGCGGAATGGAACCACTGGACGTAGAGAGTGAATGGCTCTACTCCCGGTCGAAGGCGTTGAGCTGAGTTCACGTAGACTAGTCTGACAGCATACAAATGCCAAAGTCACAACTCGGATTTGGATCCGCAGATAGCTGGCAGCAGACAGTCAACGATACAGGATACTCTGCATGGATGGTATCACGGTGCCCGTGATTGCTGCCTTTACATGTCAGTTACCTGTAGGGGGCTCTCCATTGTCTGATTGCCTTCAGCCCGCCCTGCATTGCCTATTTAGACTGAGCTTGGGTACCCTTTGGTTGCCCTTTCGTGTTGTCTCTATGCTGTTTGCACCTGCATTGAGTTCCTGAGTTCCTGGGCCTTGTCGCTGTTCCTGCTTGTCTGTGGTCATCCAGTTCCTGCTTCCTAGTTGCCTGGTTCCTGCATCCGTTCCTGATCCGGTTGGAGTTGCTGTTCCTGTTGCTGTTTCCTGCTACAGTTCCAGATCCGGTTCACCGGATCATCTACCGGGTGCCTGTCTCATCCTGTGGACTGGGCAACATTTTCATTCACTTGCTGGTTCCCCAGTACGCGGGTACTGGTTCGCTCCACTGCAACCGGCTGCTGATGCACCGGTACTGTCATTGGTTATTCCAGTACGCGGGTACTGGTTTGCTCCACTGTAACCGGCTGCTGTTGCACCGGTACAGTCATTGGTTATTCCAGTACGCGGGTACTGGTTTGCTCCACTGCAACCGGCTGCTGATGCACCGGTACTGTCATTGGTTATTCCAGTACGCGGGTATTGGTTCGCTCCGCTGTAACCGGCTGCTGTTGCACCGGTAGAGTCACTGGTTATTCCGGTACGCGCGTACTTGTTTGATCCACTGTAACCAGCTGCGGATGCACCGGTAGAGTCACTGCTTACTCCAGTACACAGGTACTGGTTCGCTCCACTGTAACCGGCTGCTGTTGCACTGGTAGAGTCATTGGTTATTCCAGTACGCGGGTACTGGTTCGTTCCACTGTAACCAGCTGCTGTTGCACCGGTAGAGTAACTGGTTATTCCGGTACGTGGGTACTGGTTCGTTCCACTGTAACCGGCTGCTGTTGCACTGGTAGAGTCACTGGTTATCCCAGTATGTGGGTACTGGTATGCTCCACTTATCGGAGGCTGTTCAGTCCTAGACAGCCCGACAGATTGAAGATTTCCACCAGTATGCGGGTACTGGTTCGCTCCCTGTTTAAACCGGTAGCTAATTGCACAATCAAACAGTACCGGTTGTGACCTTGGTATGCTGCTTGTATTTGTTCCATTTATGTGTGGCTGGTAGTCTACTCTGTCTGTATATCCAGTGGGCCTTGCTTGTCATCTTAGGTGACTGGTGTCTCCACCTAGCTAGTTACCTCAGCCACCTGTGTTGCCACCATTGTCAGCAGCCTAGGCTGCCTTGCCCGGTATTGGTAAGGCCGGTAGAACCTGATCGTTTCTATTCCTCCTTGGGTTGCCTTACCCAATATTGGCAAGGCCAGTAAAGCCTCATTACTCGCCGTCTCAGTTTCTTGGCTGCCTTGCCCGGTATATTGGCAGGGCCGGTAGAGCCTTCACTATTCGTGGTATCTGTCTCCAGGTTGCTTTGCCCGGTATATTGGCAAGGCCGGTAGAGCCTCTTCTTCATTGCACTAGTCTCCAGGCTGCCCTGCCCGGTATATTGGTAAGGCCGGTAGAACCTGTTACCATCTTGTGCCAACTAAGGTTGCCTTACCCGGTATTGGCAGGGCCAGTAGAGCCTGTATCTCATCCCATGTATCAGTACTATGCCACTATGTAAATCGCTCTCTATATATATTGTATGTGTATGCTACCCGATAGGGTTTTCTTTAACTTTTCAATAAAGTTGTATTTTTACCTAACTCTGTGTCTGAGAGTCATAACAAACCGTGACAGATGGGCATCAGAGAGGACACTTTCAACCATCCAAGAATAAAGACACCAGGACTCCTTCTTAGTTTAGAACAACTAAATCTCTTTATTTGAAACCACAGCTTATTTATACAGTTAACTTGGGCAGTGCAGGAAACATGATTCAATCACAGTACATGGTGAAGACATAACACAATAGGCATATTCACATTGATAATGTAATCACAACACATAATACTCAAAGGACTTGGACTAGGGTGGACAATAGACAGCAAGGCTTGAGGGGCTGGAATACACATCTTGATACAATGGCCAGGGGTTGAAGCAATTCCTTGAATAGTTTGAATATTCCGTTTCAACCCTGGTGTAAAGGTTTGTTCAACACTCAGACACGGTGGTTTAGGATAAAACACTGTTTTATTGAAATCATAAATAATTAGATAACCTTCACAGGCCCTGTAGTACTACAGCAGAATAATACAGACAGGTTATTTGTGCATTTGCCTACACAGGTCCAGTATAACTAGAAAGTTCAGAGTGGTATTATACTGAAAAAGGTCAGGCAGGAAAAGGGTGAATACCCAGAGTGTCAGTTCAGCACGGGTTAAAGGTCTCCAATAGGTGTAATCAGTCTCTGTGCAGAGAAGTCTGTGGTGAGTTCTCTCTGTAACGCCCAGTATGTTAGAATAGCGAACGTAGGAGGCTGCAGTGCAATAATGGAGACCAGAAAAGTAACTGAGACTAAGACACACTGCTGTAGCAGTCACAGAGGCAACACAGATGCTCAGCAACAGCTTAACGGAGGACTCAGCAAGTGTCAAACTGCCTTAGCAGTAACAGAGGCAACACTGTTACTCTACAAGAACTTAACGGGAAGTTCAGCCAATGGCACACTGCTGTAGCAGTAATGGAGGCAACACTGACACTCTGCAAGAACTTAACGGAAGTTCAGCCAAAGGCACACTGCCGTAGCAGTAACGGAGGCAACACTGAGACTCTGCAAGAACTTAACGGAAGGTACAGCCAATGGCACACTGTTGTAGCAGTAATGGAGGCAACACTGAGACTCCGCAAGAGCTTAACGGAAAGAACAGCCAATGTCACACTGCCGGAGCAGTAACGGAGGCAACACTGAGACTCTGCAAGAGCCTAACGGAGGGCTCAGCCAATGGCACACTGCCATAGCAGTATCAGATACAACACGGAGGCTCTGCAAGAGTTAACGGAGGACTCAGCCAATGGCACACTGCCGTAGCAGTAACAGAGGCAACATGGAGGCTCTGCAAGAGTTAACGGAGGACTCAGCCAATGGCACACTTCTGTAGCAGTAATGGAGGCAACACGGAGGCTCTGCAAGAGTTAACGGAGGACACAGCAACTGTCTCACTGCTGAAGCAGTAATGGATACAGGCCCCAGGCACAGCAGAAGTCAGAATGTCGCCCAAGCGACACAACGAACACTGGAACAGGAAAGCCGGGTCGGATCACGGAGCAAGAACGTCAGCCAAGCCGGGTCAGATCATGGAACAGGAATGCCAGCCAAGCCGGGTCGAATCACGGGAGCAGGAGACAAGAAGCAGAGTAGTCAAACAGGCCAAGTCGGTACACTGGAATCCACAAAGCTCTAGAAGGCACTGGTACAGGAACACCACGAAAGGGCACCGGATAGCCCAGTATATAAAGGCTATACTGGGCTGGCCAAACGTAGATCAACCAATGGGAGCATAGTATAGCAAAAACTGACAGAAAGCAACACAGGGAGCACGGGCACCGTGATACCTGGCCAATCAGATGCTACAGTGGGTCCGCTGGTCGACCAATCCCTGAGCCACTTACTTTTCTCCATGTTTAGTCTGTGGAAGACCTTTAAATATCCTGCTCACTGATTTGACCAATCATGCGGCTGCCCACTGTCCCCGACACCATGTGTTCGATGCTGTGACGACAATTCAAAAGCCAAGGCGGGAATCTCCGATTAGGTGTCGGCGAGATGTGTAAACCTTAGACACGACAATAGTGGGGAAATACCGTCTCTTTGGTCATATCCACTACGAAAGTGGTCAGCACTCCTAAAACAGGGCAGTTCTGTGGATTTAGTCCTTTTCGCCACAGCTGCCTCTCGACATAATGTCTTAAAAAGTCCCATAGTTCGAGAGAAGAGACTGTACATACGTATGCCTGGAGAGAGCTTCCAGTAATGGACTATGAGGCGTTACAGCTAGCCCTGAGTAAGAAAATAAAAATCTCTAGCCTTGTACACTCAGGAAATGTTTTTGGGAAGCCTGAGACATGCAAAAAATGTACTCAGGGCTTTTGGATAACCATGCTACTATACTGGCTAACCATTAACTTACAAGTGATTTAAAAAATGTTTACAACCCCAAATGAATGTGGCAGAAGTTCATGGTAATGGTGGTGGACTGGTGGCATGATTATATATATATATATATATATATATATATATATATATATATATAGTGGTAACTGGTAGCAACCCTTCACATTCCTCTTCCTCCTCCTCCTCTTGAACCTCTGTACTTCTGTCTATAATACATATGCCATGGCTTTCTCAGTCATGTGCAGTTTTTTTCACTTTTGCTACCTGATACTCAGAAAGTATTAGAAGCTGGTTAATTTTTAAGAATGTTAGTTTCTCAACATTGCTGCTTCATACCCATTTCCTATGGTCTTTACAATATAACCCGCTGTACTGAAAACGCAATTAGACTCAACACTTGCAAGTATGCTGAAACCATCTCATACGTAGTGAGGGCACTTCTAGGAGCTACATGGTGTTTCTGTGTATCAGTTACCAGCCCACACTCTGGGAGCAAGTCCCACAGAGAAGTGCCACCAAACCCATTACTGCCCATGAAACCCCTGAATCGCTCTGTGTTCAGAAATATGTTGGGACTGGTATGCTCTGGCTGATGTTGCTGCTCTTGCTGCTGCTGGTATAAACCCTTTGCTGCCTTCCTTTTCACTATGCTGTATATCAGTTTATTTTCTTCCACTCATCCTCCACAAAGCAACCCTTCACTTGATCTATAAGTTTGCTTTTATATTCCTTGACAGAATCTGATTCCTCAGAGAGATGGTGCTGATCATCATGACTCCTTCTTGCATGACTCTTTGGAAGAAATTCAGAAATTTTGTGTTTAAAGCAGGGGTCCAGAAAAGTGGCAAGAGTGTACTTCTCATTGCTTCTAATGGACACTTGCTTAAAGCATGCTAACATGTCGTGTACCAACTGGTGTATGTTTGCATTGTCATTATGGTATGATTCCTCAGCCAAGCTCCCCAGTTTTATCTGCAATAAATATATAAGTGAAAACATTTCACTAATCCCTGACCAAGAGTGACTAACCAGCATGAAAAGAATCTGGTCACAACTAAATTTAGCACATGGGCAAATCAGGGTACATGCACCATATCACCTATTCTCAATGAAGTTTTTATGTTGGAGCCATTATCAGCAGACACATAGCCAGTTTTTAAGGAGCAGGGTATAAGACATTCCTCTCATGGGTGTCCAAGGTGTAGCACTTACCACGGAAGCAGAGGCACTCATTATGGCTAAGGTTGTGGATGTTACTCACCTGTGTTGTTGCTGGTCACTCAACGCTAGTAGTGTGTGTGGCTGAGTGGGGCTTGGACTTGGAAGCAGTGATGAGGTTGATGATGACAAACAGGATGACTTTGTATTTTTGGGCATATTTACTTGTCCAGGGTCAGACTTTCCATTGGCTTTCTCAAGCAGTTTATAGACAGGCACAGTGTTCCTTTTTAGTGGTGGAAGATTGAGCCTTTGCCTTTCAGCTAACTTTCTGGCCATGTCATCATCTCTCTCAGTGTATCACAGTGCCCGTGATTCTGGCCCTCTTACTGGTCTGTTTGCTTTCTTTGTTTGCCTGGCAACAGCATGGCGGGTGACTACATCCTGGTCATTCACGAGTCATTCTAAGCACTCCCTATTTTATAGTTTCCACCTTAATTGACCTATGTGACTCCGCCTCCTAGAGAGGCCTTATATACTGCTTTCCATCATTGCCTCAGTGCCCTTTCGTGGTGTACCTGAGCACTTTCTGAGTCTTCCGTTGTGATCCATTCCTGGCTGCTGAATCTGATTTATGTATGACCATGGCTCCGTCTGACTACCAATTTGTGCCTGAACCTTTTGCCTAGCTGATTGTCCCTTCCGTACTAGCCTTGTCCTTGTCTGACTACCTACTCTGTGTATGACTTTGGCCTGGCTGACTACCTGCTCTGTGCTAAGTACTTTGGCTTGTCTGACTACCCGAACCGCCTGACCATTGGCTATATAATCTCTGTCGCTTCCTGAGGCCTGACTTCCCCTTGCACGCTCTCATTCTCAGTCTTTGGTCGGGTAAGTCCTATCAGTAGTGCAGCAGCCCCTAAGTCCTCCGGGGTTGTTGTGCCTCTTGCATTCTAGGGTGCATGGTGTTCTGTTACCCTAATGTTCTAGGTTATTGCTGTTGTGTTATTAGAGCACGCTTTCCATTTTCCTCTACCTCAGTGGTTCTGCTCTCACCCTGGTTCGTTCCTAGCTGGTGCCTCTGTCTGGCTAAGGTTCAGTGTCAGTTCCTGGTAGTGGACTGTACACTGTCCCCATGCCTGATCCCGGATAGGTTAGGGAAGTGTCTTATTTATTTGCTTGTGATTATTCTTAATAAAGTGGAAATTGATTTTATGTACCTGTCTGAGTGTTTATTTACAATTCTCTCGTGACACACTGTCATCTATTTCTGAAGAAGAGGAGGATGCTGGAAGGATATATTTTAGATATTCACCATCTTCATCATCATCATCATCATGCTTGCCCACTACATTTATATTCCACTAGGCTTCTACAGGTCTCAAACTATTTATTTTTTTGCTTTCACAATGTTTGCTGCTACTTTGAGGACAATGTTTTTGTGCTTGTTTGTCTCGTTGTCAGATGCAGCAGTTGGTTGAGCTGTTACACCTTCTTCCGTTATTTTATCAACACTAGTATGTGACTTGTTGTCATCTTCAGTGTTCTTACATGTTTTTTTAATAGTACTGGTGCTGCTGGAACTTTTGGTGGGACCTTGACAAACTACATCCTTCTCGGGAGGAGAGCGATAACATCATTTATTACATACGCTGCAGCAACTATGTCTGCAGTCAGTTTTTAGACTACTACTTTACTCACAAATCCCTGAACTACTCCTACTTTAATTCTCCCCCTGCCAATTTGTTCAGGAAGGAACTTGGATCACAGCTGCTAGTGTCTTTACAATCAGTTACACAGAATGTTGGGTTGTTTGGGGTAAACATCCTTTGCTCCCTTCCCACACTCTCAGACACATCTAACACAGAGATGATAACAGCCAGATCATAAAGGGACTAAGGCCATAGCTGCATGTGTCTTTTCAGGCAGTCACACAGAATGTTGGAGCATTCGGGGTAAATATAATTTGCTCCTTTCTCACACCCCCAGGACAGAGATAATAATAGCCTACAAATGCCCTGCCTACAAGACTTCTTAACACTTTGAGTGCCAAAGGGGTACACAAAGCATTGCAAAAAAATGCACTGTGTACCCCTCTGGTACTCAATGGGTTAAGCTAAGCTTTAGCACCATTTTAATAGACTGCCTTTTCTAGCTCAAAAAGATTATGCTCTCTCTTCCTCTCACAGAATGCATGCTGTGGGAATGTGACACCCCTTTTACACTATGCCTGCAAGAAAAGAACGGAAACTTGCCATGTAGTAGGGAGAAATTCAGTCTTCCCATTGATTTCAATGCAATGAACTAGGCAAAAAAGAGCTGAAAAACTGCACTTTTCACAAAAAAGTCACTGCTCAGTGAAAAGTGCCATTTTTCTCCTGTTTCTCTTTTGAGGCAAAAACTCTCACCGTTCCCTACTCATTCCCCTTGTTCCTAGAAAGTTTTTTTGACATAATGAAAGTAGTGTTTTACTGTAAAGTACACAGCAGAACTATTTGTGTGGATTGATGTCCTACCTGTATTAAAATAATATATCAGGACTCAAAATTTCCACTTGCCACTAGCCAATGGCGAGTGAAAATTTAGCCCTGGCGAGTAGAAATTCAGCCCTGGTGGGTATGTTATGGCTTGCAGTGGTGAGTAACTTTTCATGTCTGGCTAGTAGCAAAGGACTTCAAGTTTTAAGCCCTGAATATATCATATATATCTCTGTCTAATATTTGTCACTGTCAGTCCCATTCACAGTTCAGATCAAAGTACCGTAAAATCTGGGGTATAATGCGCACAATTTTACCCCACTTCACATTATGTGAAGTGGGGGGTGCGTATTATACCCGAGAGTGTTTGACATCGGTTATATGTTGTCTGCTAATGGGGAAAATGCGTGGAATTGAATTTTGAAGTAAGTAAATGGTATTTTAGCAGCGGATAGCTCCGGGGGAGGGAAGGGATCTGGCAGGCTTAATAACAAGGGTGCGTATTATACATAGACACACTTGTTTTCCCCTAAAATCTTGGGTATAATATACACCTGCGTATTATACACAGGTGCATATTATACCTGAGATTTTACTGTACCTGCCTATCTCTGTCACATATTTTTTTAATATCTACTGTCTCTCTCTGTTTATCACTGTCTATAAGAATTCACAAGGATATTTCTCTGCAACTCCATCTCCATCTCTTTGCCTGTCTTTTTGCCTCTACACATAGATAATGTCCAAATTTCACAGCTTCATTTCTCTTCTGATTTGACTATAGTGTGAGTTTTACAGCACATTTCAGAATTAGGACAGACCTGTTAAGAGTGCTAGCTTTAGAATCAGCAGATTGTAATAAAGGATAAAGTGTGTTGCACAGATTGCTCCTCTTCTTTTTGTAGTTGTAGAAGTGAGAGTCAGGTAAGTTGCACTTGTCTGTCTATTTTGCATATAATATTCTTTTATCCATCTTCACTCAGTCACAGAGGCTCAGGTAGGAACTTTGATCACCTGGATAGTAATGACTATCTCTTACAAGTCAAAAAAGTTTTTCTTTCTCCTCTAGTATGAAAATATACTGCTTTCTGTCTTCTTCCCACGCTCATTCAAAAAGTATGCCGGAATATCACACCCTATTTAATCAAGGATGGCAGAAATGCATGGGACTATTTTCAATTATGAGGGAAAATCAGTCCATTATCAGTGGTTTTAATGACAAATTTTCTTAGGAAATTTTCCACATGGTGGGAAGTGACATTTTTCTTATTTTGAGGTGAAAATTTTCACCCATATCTAATGTTCAAGTTTGCCATCTCACAGGCATACTTTTGATTTTTTGTGTGCATCTTGTTTGGGTAAGATGGGGGTACATAGAAGAAGAATTGTTTTGAAATGCATCCTACGTGACTTTGAGCCTCAAATGTCTCATTTTCAAAATAAAATTGAAGGAAGCTTGAGTAAAATCAAATGGACCAATAAAAAAAAATCAATGATTAAAAACCCTTTGAGTGGCAGAGAAGTATCCAGTGCATTGTGTTTCAATGCATTGATTACTGATCTGGCACTCAATGGGTTAAATTGAGCTTTTAGTGCATGGATGAAAGATAATGACTCCAAATCATTGCTTTGCAATGATTTGGAAGTTTCTCTAATTTTGAAGGGTCTAAAAGTCCATTTCAACAGATGGGTATTTGGGGAATGTTTATTTCTCCCTTATGGTGCATTTGATTTGCTCCAAGACTTAAATATTGCTATGCCTTCAAGATGTTTACCAGTCCCAGACATTGATTCTCTGAGAGGTGAATCATTCTAATGGAGCTGTGTGGAATCATATGCTGTGTGCGTGACTTCACAAATGTTTTTTCATTTGACATAGATTGAGTATAATACAGAAAGCAACATCATTTTGTTAGACTGAAACAAATGCCTTTCATGAATGGTTAGAAAAAAGGGAATTAATGGTAAAAACAGAATTCTCTATACCATTATGCAGCCCTATAACACACACACACACTTGTATGCACACACACTTGTGCATGCACACACTCACGCATGCACACTCTCATGTATGCTTACTCTCACGCATATGCACACAGTCACACATACACATAGATATAAACAAACATACAGGCATGCACAAGCATACACATACACACAGGCTCATTCAATTACACATATGCACACAAATAAAAACACACACAAGCACATCCAAATGTACATAGGCGCACACTCTGTACAGTGCATATAACTATGTAACATTAGTCTATACTAGGGATGGGTGAAAAGTCCCAATTTGTTCCTGTGGAAATTTTTGTCCATAGAAAAAGCCATAGATTATCCACAGTTTCACTAACAGCACAGAATATTTTATGTGAATGGTTCAATTTCTGCCTATGTTATTCAGTGGGGTGAAACTTCCAGCCCACAGACTATACAGCCCATAATTTCACACAATGCAGTTTGGAGCAGTTTAGGTGAAAAGGAGAGTGGAAGAAGATACAGAGAGAGAAAGAAAAACAAAAGTAAAATTAAAATAAAAAAGTGGCTACTTGTTCATTGTGATTGCTGACAATATGACCACTACTAGGGATGGGTGAAAATTTCCGCCTCAAACTGAAATCAGCGAATAATGGCACTTCCCACTTGGTGAATAATTTCCTGTGAAAAGTGCTGATTTTCCACTTTTTTTCACCTAGCTCATTCCATTGAAATCAATGGGAACATTGAAGTTATACACAACACATGCAAATGTTATTTTATTTCCCAAAGGCATAGTATAAAAGAAGCATGAGGGTGCCTGTGTTGGTGGGGTGTGGGGAGAGAATCCGTTGAACAAGGAAAATTTTTTTGGGGGGGGGGGGTTGTTTACTGGGATTAGAGGGCAGATAATAAAAATAAATCTGAAATACAAATAATAAACCCCATAAGACATGGTATGAAAGGGGTCTGAAGAGGGTGCCTTTTGTGGTGGGCGGAGTTTGGGAAATGAATCATTTGAACAGAAAATTTATTTTGGGGGGTTCTTTACTGGTATTGGGGGACAATTAATAAAAAAATAAGAAATGTGTATTTAAAGTGATAGAGACAGAAACCCAGTGAAATAAGCTGCCACTGGGTTGGACTGATACTTGACTTGGTAGAGTATTTTGTAGAGGATGATTTGCTAGATTTGTTGTTAGAGGCACAAGTCCTAAAAAACATTGCTTTGTAGGACTTAGGGTTGTTAGAAACAACCCCCCTCCCCAAAAAAATTTTTTGTTGTAGGACTATGTTTTTTTTGTTTTTTTTGTTAAGCACAAGCCCTGAGAAAAAAAAATACCCTACTGGCCTAGAGCCAGCAGGGGTTGTCCTGTTGGCCAGTGGAGACTGGCCATTGTCGAATGTATAGATGTTGATGCAGAATTTACGATTGCTGTTCTTGCTGCTGCTACTGAGTTATTTAAACAGCAGGATGATTAGGCAGCTGAAAGGGAATTAAATCAACAAGAGCATTAACATGGTTGATAGATGAAGAAGGTTCCATTTGCCACGTCTAGCTCCAGTGATGTTTCTGAGGCAGTAGCAGCACAATAAGTAGCCCCAAGTATATGTGAAGAAAATAAGAAGTTGGCCAATAATTCTTCTACACCTCCCCCTCCTCCAAAATCATGGGTTTTGCTATTAGTATAGAAATTTTTCCATTGAGAGCAGGAACTGTGAATCTCATCAGGAACTGCAATGTGCACAGTTTGTGTGGTAAATAACATCTGGGGGCACAACTGTATCCAAACACCATGACACCAGAACCTAAGTACTGCCGCTGACACTATACCCCTTGTCCAGAACCAGCTAAGTACACATGACAACTTGCTGACAGTTTAATAGTAATGATGAACCCTCCGTGCTAGCATCTTAGCATATTCTGCGGGATGGAATGCTGCTTGATGCCTTGCTTGTGATTCTCTTCCACCACACTGACATGTGTGGTCAGTGCACCATAAAATGTGCAATGCTGTATTCTTCCTCCTCTTTGATCTACACCTCGTCTCTTGTTGCCTTTCTGGAGAGTGGTGCTTGATTTCTGTGGTGGGTCTTTGGATTTAACATGTTTGACATAAATGTCATGGTGTCTGTGTTTCATGTGTGATACCAGGATGCTTGTGCCAAGGTGTGTTCCCTCCTTTGATCTTCTCACTGACTTGTCACAAATTGTGCACAGTGCCATTGGTGATGACTGCATTGTGCCTGCTTCAAGAGAAAAATAGTCCTACACCCATGACTTCAGGGGGGAGGAAACAGATGGAGAAGAATGACCTATTTCCTCTTGTCCTCCACATTCCCCTTCACTGTCTGTGGCAGTGCATAATGTTGCTGCTGTTGCTGCTACTTCCTCAGATTCAGCACCACAACAAGGACCAGGAGTATTGCTGGTGCTGGCAAGTGGAACCTGTCCTATTCCCGCATCACTTGTTGACCCCATTCCCATTGTTTCCACAGTGGTCTGTGGCGCACTAGCTTGCTTCTCAGCATCCTGCTGTCCTTGCATCTCAGCAGCAGCAGTAATTAGAGCAGTTGCAAATTCCTCAATTTCCAAAATGTCACTGTTAGTGGTGGTGGTTATGCCCATCCTCATCCCTGTCTCCAATTCCAACATCAAGTTCAGCCACAGAGTCTTCCTCCTCAGTTTTACAGTCACTAGTAATGAGGCTGTTGTTGTTGATTACCCCCTCCTTCACTCCTAATGCTAACAAGCTGCTGGACTTTAGTAGTAGTAGTAGTACTAGCATTATCGGGACTGCTTGGGAATGCCAAGTGAGACTTAAGGTCCCTTGCTATCACACTTGGCATCATCTTCTCCATCTTTCCTGCCTGAGTATTACAAGACACATTAGCAGCAGGCAAAGTATTGGTGACAGCAGGGTCAGCACTAGCAACAGGTACAGCACTGGTGGCAGCAGAGGCAGCATGTCTGACAGCAAACACAGCAATGGTGATAGCAGTTGCATAGGCAGCACACCTGGCAGAAGATACAGCACTAATGGCAGCAGGGGCAACATGTCTGGCAGCAGGTACATCACTAATGGCTGCAGGGGCACCAATGGTGGCAGCAGGTACAGCAATGGTGGCACTGGCAACAGGGGAAGCACATCTGGCAGCAGGCACAGGCAGCTGACCTGTCCTGCTCTCGCTATTACTACCCTTCTCTTCCTCCCTTCCCATTCATTTCCCCAAGATTCTTAGAGGTAATTTAGAGGGACTGGACAGCATTGGTTCAGTACTGTTCACTTCCTCCTCCTCAGACACATAATAAGGGTCCTTCCAGTTCCTCCTTTTACTGCTTATAGTGATAGCAGTCACTATGAGTGTCTCCTGCCTCAATTTAACAAATAATTCACAGCAGAACAGCACAGCATGTCTACCTCACTCTGTAGCTGATTCTACTGTGTTTCATTTCCGCAAATACATCACATTTTTATAGCGAAAAAGTGAAATCAACGTAAATCGATGGGTGAAAACTTTCTAGCAACTGAAAAACTGGCAGGTAATTTTGGGTAATGGGCAAAAAATGCAGAAATTTTAATCTCTGTTTGAAAATCAGATTTTTCCACAAAAAGGTGGTCAATAATGTGGTTTTCTCTGGATTTTTCGCGGGACCACGGGACAACTTTTGGCCATCCCTACAGATGACATCAGCCATAGAGGGGATAAATATGTATAAGGTGAAAAGGAACTAGATGTCTGTGCAAAGAAGCAAAAGGCAATGTAATGCAAACATACATGTCAGTACATAAAATATAAAGATAAATATTCTCAGTAACTGAAAAGGTACTATTCAACAATACAAGGGAGTTATTTGGCACATAATGAGCTTGTAAAAAGAAGCATTGCATGATCCAAAGAGGACAAATGACTACTGATGTACTGCAAGTGTGGTGAAGTAAAGAAAAAAGTCTATGGCACATCATGCAGCACATGGTGGGTCATGATTGATGACTCCAAAAGGATATACAATCCATATACTTTGATTAAAACACACTGGATATGTTCAAGGTCCCACTCATGAAAATTGCTTTCCATTATATTAAGCAAACTGTAAGCTGTGAATTGTTCATATGTCAGTGTATGAGAATACACTTGTACAGCTAAAAATGAATAATTTTTGTCTGTTTCTTGTAGCAGGAGAGACCAATGGAAGATACAGAAACATTAAAGTAAGTACTCTGATAGAACAATCACTTCATACAGGAACAAAGGACTATAATAGACAATTGTACACAAGAGATATTGTAGTAACATAATGTGAGCTGGAAACAAGATGATATGAAAAAAAGTGTAAGTAAAAATAAAGGCTAATATTGAGAATAATGAGAAGATATTACTTTATCTAAATTAAAGTGTGAGTTATTAACGGCCACCATTGTCCTTGCTTGGACAGCATGAAATGTGTAAATAAATTATATCCCCTTTTGTACAGCATAGAGGATATTAATAGGCAATACCCTTGATGGGTGAAATATGGAAAAGAAAAAAATTATATTAACAGCTTAAAGGAACTGGAACAAACTAAAATGATGCAAAATAAGACTGAACCACATAGCAAAAGTCAGCTGAAGTGATTTAAACCATGTACAAGGTTTATGAAAAACACATTAATAGATACTTATCTTAGTCCCTTATACACATGAACTGGACAACCCAGTAAAGTTCTCTTATAGTGCAATGCAGACATGCAATAGGTTAACTTTCTGGACCTGACAATATTCCAGTGTGCTTACCATCTGGGCACAACCAACTTTCATACAGTCTTCTGGTTCTTTTTACCTTATACATATTAATCACCTCTAGGAGTGACATGGATCCTTTCTGGCACGTATGTGCATACTAGATTTCATGTATAATAGACCCCTACATAGATATGTCCTTCTGTAGGTCACAGTAATTATATAGATATACTTTAATGCTATATGATGGACAGCTGTCTAGGTGTGATCTTCTGTTACTCACCATAATTACAGTAAATAGATACACCTGAATGTTTTATGAAGTGCCCCTACCTACTGTATGTAAGTCCCTCTGCTACACATAATAATTATACAGACATCCCGGACTGCTGTATTGTGGACTCCTAGGTAAGTCGTTATGTTATACACAGTAATTATATAGATGTATCTGACAATTGTAGAAGGATTACTACCTTGGAAAATCCTTCTATTAAATAAATTAAGACCATATAAATCCCCTTTCACTCTCAAGCATTTTGTTCACAAGATTATTGACAAAATATTTGGACTACCAAAGCACATTAACATAAAACTATATTCACTTTATTTATTTGATATACATAGCACACGTTTTTCTTCCAAAATAATAAAGCCATGCTATGTTTCATTAGTCTTTTCTAGTTTGTAAAGGCACATCTAAACAATTTGGAAAAAGCGTATATCACCAGTCAAATAAAAATATTGAACAGAGTAGAAGTAGAGTGCATTAAGGTATTCAATTATGCAAATTGAAGAATTGCAATCTCAACTAAATTTGCAATTAGAGACAAGACCATATTTATATTGTTGCAGTTCATATTTCACTGCTATCAATCAGTTCCAAATAAATTAACCCATTTGTCACTGTAATAAGGGATATCAAAGCAAATCCTTGTGCCTAACCGTCCTCCTAAAGGGAAAACATTTGATATACCTGTATACTTATACTGCAATTAGTTTGTCTAATGGAATGAATAAAAAAGGGAAAGGTATTCAAAAGAAATATGTAAATATTTTATGGTAAATCAAATATACTACTAGGGAAAAAAAAAATCCCATTGAGTTAAATGTCTCTTAAATCAATTGGAATTTTTAGATCCCCCCCCATAGTGCATTTGGTTTGCACCAACATTTTTTACACACAAAGAGACAAACAATATATATATATATACATATATATATATATATATATATATATATATATATATACTAGTTTTAAATCCCGTGTAGACGGGCTAACACTGGCGGCGTTTGGTCCCAGGAAGGTGCGCAGAGAGAGCTACGGAGCACCCCGCTCTGTATCACCCACGGCTTGGGCATTCTGTACTGCACATGACTTCAGCGAGTGCATCCGTTTCTACTGCGTATGACGGCTTCTGACAAACATCCCTAGCAAATTATAATATAGAATATATATATATATATATATATATATATATATATATATACTAGCAATGTGGGACGGCGTTGCCCGTCAGGATATGTAGGGAATTAATGCACACGCACGGATGCGAGACAAACACAGAGACACACACGCAAATGCACACGCATGCACTGAGATGCTTAAAGAGTGACAGCCATACACACATACATGCAGACACATAGAGTGTGATACAGACATGAAACACACAGGCACACACAGAGACACACACACACAGAAGTGAGTCATAAGGGGGTGACTTATGTGTCATTGTAATGAGTTTGTGTTTGTACTTATGCCTCCACTGTGGCATTCATTCATATAGTTGAAACGCATGTGGTAATTGCACATACTATGGTGGAAGGTGGATTGTGTTGGCTCCCAGGATGTGATTGACTGGCATTCATTCATGTAATTGAAATGCGTGTGGTAACTGCACATACTATGGTGGAAGGTGGATCGTGCTGGCTCCCGGGGTGTGAGTGACAGTGAGACTATGGTGGAAGGTGGATCGTGCTGGCTCTCGGGGTGTGATTACGTGTGAATGATTGCATTTGAGTTTGAGATTGAGTGATTGAGTGTGAGTGATTGAGTGAGTGTGTTAGTGAGTGTGTGTGATTGAGTGAGAGTGTGTGAGTGAGAGTGTGTATGATAGTGAGAGGGTGTGAGTGAGAGGGTGTGAGTGATTGAGGGTGAGAGTGTGATTGAGTGTGATTGAGTGTGACTGCGAGACTGTAAGTGTGAGAATGTGATTGAGTGTGAGACTGTGAGAGCGTGAGACTGTGGGAGTGTGATTGAGTGATTGAGTGTGAGAGTGAGACTGTGTGAGAGTGTGAGTGTGATTGAGTGAGACTGTGAGAGTGTGATTGAGTGATTGAGTGTGAGAGTGAGACTGTGTGAGTGTGTGAGTATGACTGAGTGAGACTGTGAGAGAGTGAGAGAGACTGTGTGAGACTGAGAGTGTGAGAATGTGAGTGTGAGAGAGTGTGAGAGAGTGTGAGAGAGTGTGAGAGAGTGTGAGACTGTGTGAGAGACTGTGTGAGAGACTGTGTGAGAGACTGTGAGAGAGACTGTGAGAGTGTGAGAGAGACTGTGAGAGTGTGAGAGAGACTGTGAGAGTGTGAGAGAGAGAGAGAGAGACTGTGAGAGAGAGAGAGAGACTGTGAGACTGAGAGTGTGAGAGACTGTGAGACTGAGAGTGTGAGAGACTGTGAGACTGAGAGTGTGAGAGACTGTGAGACTGAGAGTGTGAGAGACTGTGAGACTGAGAGTGTGAGAGAGTGTAAGACTGTGAGACTGAGAGTGTGAGAGAGACTGTGAGAGAGTGTGAGACAGAGATTGTTAGAGAGTGTGAGACTGTGTGTGAGACTGAGAGTTTTTGAGAGTGAGAGAGACTGTGTGAGAGTGTGAGACTGTGTGAGACTGAGAGTGTGACAGAGACTGTGTGTGAGAGTGAGAGAGAGAGACTGTGAGAGTGAGAGAGTGTGAGACTGTGTGTGAGAGTGTGAGACTGTGTGTGAGAGTGTGAGACTGTGTGTGAGACTGTGTGTGAGACTGTGTGTGAGACTGTGTGTGAGACTGTGAGTGTGAGACAGTGTGAGACAGTGTGAGACAGTGTGAGACAGTGTGAGACAGTGTGAGACTGTGTGAGACTGTGTGAGACTGTGTGAGACTGTGTGTGAGAGTGAGAGAGACTGTGTGTGAGAGTGAGAGAGACTGTGTGTGAGAGTGAGAGAGACTGTGAGAGAGACTGTGAGAGTGAGAGAGCATGAGAGTGTGAGAGCGTGAGACTGTGTGAGAGTGAGACTGTGAGAGTGAGACTGTGAGTGCGAGACTGTGAGTGCGAGACTGTGAGTGCGAGACTGAGTGAGAGAGAGAGACTGTGAGAGTGTGAGAGACTGTGAGAGTGTGAGAGACTGAGAGTGTGAGAGACTGAGAGTGTGAGAGACTGAGAGTGTGAGAGACTGAGAGTGTGAGAGACTGAGTGTGTGAGAGACTGAGTGTGTGAGAGACTGAGTGTGTGAGAGTGTGTGAGAGTGTGTGAGAGTGTGTGAGAGTGTGCGTGAGACTGTGAGTGAGACTGTGAGTGAGACTGTGAGTGAGACTGTGAGTGAGACTGTGTGAGAGAGTGTGAGAGGGAGAGAGTGTGAGACTGTGTGTGTGAGACTGTGTGTGTGAGACTGTGTGTGTGAGACTGTGTGTGAGACTGTGTGTGAGACTGTGTGTGAGACTGTGTGTGACTGTGTGAGACTGTGAGAGAGTCTGTGAGAGTGTGAGACTGTGTGTGAGAGTGTGAGACTGTGTGAGAGAGTGTGAGACTGTGTGAGAGAGTGTGAGACTGTGTGAGACTGTGTGAGAGAGTGAGAGACTGTGTGAGAGCGTGAGACTGTGTGAGTGTGAGAGAGTCTGTGTGAGTGCGAGACTGTGAGTGCGAGACTGTGAGTGCGAGACTGTGAGTGCGAGACTGTGAGTGCGAGACTGTGTGTGCGAGACTGTGTGTGCCAGTGTGAGAGTGAGAGACTGAGAGTGTGTGAGAGACTGAGAGTGTGTGAGAGACTGTGTGAGAGACTGTGTGAGAGACTGTGTGAGAGACTGTGTGAGAGACTGTGTGTGTGAGAATGTGAGTGTGAGAGAGTGTGAGAGAGTGTGAGAGAGTGTGAGAGAGTGTGAGAGAGTGTGAGAAGTGTGAGAGAGACTGTGAGAGTGTGAGAGAGACTGTGAGAGTGTGAGAGAGACTGTGAGAGAGAGAGAGAGACTGTGAGAGTGAGAGAGAGACTGTGAGACTGAGAGTGTGAGAGACTGTGAGACTGAGAGTGTGAGAGACTGTGAGACTGAGAGTGTGAGAGAGTGTAAGACTGTGAGACTGAGAGTGTGAGAGAGACTGTGAGAGAGTGTGAGACAGAGATTGTTAGAGAGTGTGAGACTGTGTGTGAGACTGTGTGTGAGACTGTGTGTGAGACTGTGTGTGAGACTGTGTGTGAGACTGTGAGTGTGAGACAGTGTGAGACTGTGTGTGAGACTGTGTGAGACTGTGTGTGAGAGTGAGAGAGACTGTGTGTGAGAGTGAGAGAGACTGTGAGAGAGACTGTGAGAGTGAGAGAGCATGAGAGTGTGAGAGCGTGAGACTGTGTGAGTGCGAGACTGTGAGTGCGAGACTGTGAGTGCGAGACTGTGAGTGCGAGACTGTGAGTGCGAGACTGTGAGTGTGTGAGAGACTGTGAGTGTGTGAGAGACTGAGAGTGTGAGAGACTGAGAGTGTGAGAGACTGAGAGTGTGTGTGAGACTGAGAGTGTGTGTGAGACTGAGTGTGTGTGTGAGACTGAGTGTGTGTGTGAGACTGAGTGTGTGTGTGAGAGTGTGTGAGAGTGTGTGAGAGACTGAGTGTGTGTGTGAGAGTGTGTGAGAGTGTGTGAGAGACTGAGTGTGTGTGTGAGAGTGTGTGAGAGTGTGTGAGAGACTGAGTGTGTGTGTGAGAGTGTGTGAGAGTGTGTGAGAGACTGAGTGTGTGTGTGAGAGTGTGTGAGAGTGTGTGAGAGACTGTGTGAGAGACTGTGTGTGAGAGACTGTGTGTGAGAGACTGAGTGTGTGAGAGACTGAGTGTGTGAGAGACTGAGTGTGTGAGAGACTGAGTGTGTGAGAGACTGTGAGACTGCGAGTGTGAGACTGCGAGTGTGAGACTGCGAGTGTGAGACTGCGAGTGTGAGACTGCGAGAGAGACTGCGAGAGAGACTGTGAGTGAGACTGTGAGTGAGACTGTGAGTGAGACTGTGAGTGAGACTGTGTGTGAGAGAGTGTGAGAGGGAGAGAGTGTGAGACTGTGTGTGAGACTGTGTGTGAGACTGTGTGTGAGACTGTGTGAGACTGTGTGTGAGACTGTGTGAGACTGTGTGTGAGACTGTGTGTGACTGTGTGTGACTGTGTGAGACTGTGAGAGAGTCTGTGAGACTGTGTGTGAGAGTGTGAGACTGTGTGAGAGAGTGGGAGACTGTGTGAGAGAGTGAGAGAGCGTGAGACTGTGTGAGAGCGTGAGACTGTGTGAGTGTGAGAGAGTCTGTGTGAGAGTGAGACTGTGAGTGCGAGACTGTGAGAGCGAGACTGTGAGTGCGAGACTGTGAGTGCGAGACTGTGAGTGCGAGACTGTGTGTGCCAGTGTGAGAGTGAGAGACTGAGAGTGTGTGAGAGACTGAGAGTGTGTGAGAGACTGAGAGTGTGTGAGAGACTGAGAGTGTGTGAGAGACTGTGTGAGAGACTGTGTGAGAGACTGTGTGAGAGACTGTGTGAGAGACTGTGAGACTGAGAGTGAGAGAGTGTGAGACTGAGAGTGAGAGAGTGTGAGACTGTGTGTGAGAGAGTGTGAGACTGTGTGTGAGAGAGTGTGAGACTGTGTGTGAGAGAGTGTGAGAGAGTGTGAGACTGTGTGTGAGAGAGTGTGAGACTGAGTGTGTGAGACTGTGAGAGTGTGAGACTGTGAAACTGAGACTGTGACACTGTGAGAGTGTGAGACTGTGTGAGACTGAGAGTGTGAGAGAGACTGTGAGAGTGTGAGACTGAGAGTGTGAGAGAGACTGTGAGAGTGTGAGACTGTGTGAGACTGAGAGTGTGAGACTGAGAGTGTGAGACTGAGAGTGTGAGAGAGACTGTGCGTGAGAGTGAGAGAGAGAGAGTGTGACACTGTGTGAGACTGTGTGTGAGTGTGAGACTGAGAGACTGTGTGTGAGTGTGAGACTGTGAGAGACTGTGTGTGAGAGTGAGAGAGTGAGAGAGTGTGAGACTGTGCGAGACTGTGAGTGCGAGACTGTGAGTGCGAGACTGTGAGTGCGAGACTGTGTGTGCCAGTGTGAGAGTGAGAGACTGAGAGTGTGTGAGAGACTGAGAGAGTGTGTGAGAGACTGAGAGTGTGTGAGAGACTGAGAGTGTGTGAGAGACTGAGAGTGTGTGAGAGACTGTGTGAGAGACTGTGAGTGAGAGACTGTGAGTGAGAGACTGTGAGTGAGAGACTGTGAGTGAGAGACTGTGAGTGAGAGACTGAGAGTGAGAGAGTGTGAGACTGTGTGTGAGACTGTGTGTGAGAGAGTGTGAGACTGTGTGTGAGAGTGTGAGACTGTGTGTGAGAGAGTGTGAGACTGTGTGTGAGAGAGTGTGAGACTGTGTGTGAGAGAGTGTGAGACTGAGTGTGTGAGATTGTGAGAGTGTGAGACTGTGAAACTGAGACTGTGAGAGTGTGAGACTGTGAAACTGAGACTGTGACACTGTGAGAGTGTGAGACTGTGTGAGACTGAGAGTGTGAGAGAGACTGTGAGAGTGTGAGACTGAGAGTGTGAGAGAGACTGTGAGAGTGTGAGACTGAGAGTGTGAGAGAGACTGTGAGAGTGTGAGACTGTGTGAGACTGAGAGTGTGAGACTGAGAGTGTGAGACTGAGAGTGTGAGACTGAGAGTGTGAGAGAGACTGTGCGTGAGAGTGAGAGAGAGAGAGTGTGACACTGTGTGAGACTGTGTGTGAGTGTGAGACTGTGAGAGACTGTGTGTGAGTGTGAGACTGTGAGAGACTGTGTGTGAGTGTGAGACTGTGAGAGACTGTGTGTGAGAGTGAGAGAGTGTGAGACTGTGCGAGACTGTGTGTGCGAGACTGAGTGAGAGTGTGAGAGAGAGAGACTGTGAGAGTGTGAGAGACTGAGAGTGTGAGAGACTGAGAGTGTGAGAGACTGAGAGTGTGAGAGAGACTGAGAGTGTGAGAGAGACTGAGAGTGTGTGAGAGACTGAGAGTGTGTGAGAGTATGTGAGTGTGTGAGACTGAGAGTGTAAGAGAGTGCGTGAGACTGAGAGTGTGAGACTGAGAGTGTAAGAGAGTGCGTGAGAGAGTGCGTGAGAGACTGTGTGTGTGAGAGAGTGTGAGACTGAGAGTGTGAGAGAGACTGTGTGTGAGAGTGAGAGAGAGAGAGACTGTGAGTGAGACTGTGTGTGAGAGTGAGAGAGAGAGACTGTGTGAGAGAGTGTGAGACTGTGTATGAGTGTGAGACTGAGAGCGTGTGTGAGAGTGTGAGACTGTGTGAGAGTGTGAGACTGTGTGTGAGTGTGAGACTGTGAGAGACTGTGTGTGAGAGTGAGAGAGTGTGAGACTGTGTGAGAGTGAGACTGTGTGAGACTGTGCGAGACTGTGTGTGCGAGACTGTGTGCGAGACTGTGTGAGAGACTGTGTGAGAGACTGTGAGTGAGAGACTGAGAGTGAGAGAGTGTGAGACTGTGTGTGAGAGAGTGTGAGACTGTGTGTGAGAGAGTGTGAGACTGTGTGTGAGAGAGTGTGAGACTGAGTGTGTGAGACTGTGAGAGTGTGAGACTGTGAAACTGAGACTGTGAGAGTGTGAGACTGTGAAACTGAGACTGTGACACTGTGAGAGTGTGAGACTGTGTGAGACTGTGTGAGACTGAGAGTGTGAGAGAGACTGTGAGAGTGTGAGACTGAGAGTGTGAGAGAGACTGTGAGAGTGTGAGACTGTGTGAGACTGAGAGTGTGAGACTGAGAGTGTGAGACTGAGAGTGTGAGAGAGACTGTGCGTGAGAGTGAGAGAGAGAGAGTGTGACACTGTGTGAGACTGTGTGTGAGTGTGAGACTGTGAGAGACTGTGTGTGAGTGTGAGACTGTGAGAGACTGTGTGTGAGAGTGAGAGAGTGTGAGACTGTGCGAGACTGTGAGTGCGAGACTGTGAGTGCGAGACTGTGAGTGCGAGACTGTGTGTGCCAGTGTGAGAGTGAGAGACTGAGAGTGTGTGAGAGACTGAGAGAGTGTGTGAGAGACTGAGAGAGTGCGTGAGAGACTGAGAGTGTGTGAGAGACTGAGAGTGTGTGAGAGACTGTGTGAGAGACTGTGAGTGAGAGACTGTGAGTGAGAGACTGTGAGTGAGAGACTGAGAGTGAGAGAGTGTGAGACTGTGTGTGAGACTGTGTGTGAGAGAGTGTGAGACTGTGTGTGAGAGAGTGTGAGACTGTGTGTGAGAGAGTGTGAGACTGAGTGTGTGAGACTGTGAGAGTGTGAGACTGTGAAACTGAGACTGTGAGAGTGTGAGACTGTGAAACTGAGACTGTGAGAGTGTGAGACTGTGAAACTGAGACTGTGACACTGTGAGAGTGTGAGACTGTGTGAGACTGAGAGTGTGAGAGAGACTGTGAGAGTGTGAGACTGAGAGTGTGAGAGAGACTGTGAGAGTGTGAGACTGAGAGTGTGAGAGAGACTGTGAGAGTGTGAGACTGTGTGAGACTGAGAGTGTGAGACTGAGAGTGTGAGACTGAGAGTGTGAGAGAGACTGTGCGTGAGAGTGAGAGAGAGAGAGTGTGACACTGTGTGAGACTGTGTGTGAGTGTGAGACTGTGAGAGACTGTGTGTGAGTGTGAGACTGTGAGAGACTGTGTGTGAGAGTGAGAGAGTGTGAGACTGTGCGAGACTGTGTGTGCGAGACTGAGTGAGACTGTGAGAGTGAGAGACTGTGAGAGTGTGAGAGACTGTGAGAGTGTGAGAGACTGAGAGTGTGTGAGAGACTGAGAGTGTGTGAGAGACTGAGAGTGTGTGAGAGTATGTGAGTGTGTGAGACTGAGAGTGTAAGAGAGTGCGTGAGACTGAGAGTGTGAGACTGAGAGTGTAAGAGAGTGCGTGAGAGAGTGCGTGAGAGACTGTGTGTGTGAGAGAGTGTGAGACTGAGAGTGTGAGAGAGACTGTGTGTGAGAGTGAGAGAGAGAGAGACTGTGAGTGAGACTGTGTGTGAGAGTGAGAGAGAGAGACTGTGTGAGAGAGTGTGAGACTGTGTGTGAGTGTGAGACTGAGAGCGTGTGTGAGAGTGTGAGACTGTGTGAGAGTGTGAGACTGTGTGTGAGTGTGAGACTGTGAGAGACTGTGTGTGAGAGTGAGAGAGTGTGAGACTGTGTGAGAGTGAGACTGTGTGAGACTGTGCGAGACTGTGTGTGCGAGACTGTGTGTGCGAGACTGAGTGAGACAGTGTGAGAGTGAGAGAGAGACTGCGACAGTGTGAGAGACAGAGTGTGTGAGAGACAGAGTGTGTGAGAGACAGAGTGTGTGAGAGACAGAGTGTGTGACTGTGAGTGAGAGACTGTGAGAGAGTGTGAGACTGAGAGTGTGAGACTGAGAGTGTGAGAGAGACTGTGAGAGAGTGTGAGACAGAGTGTGAGAGAGTGTGAGACTGAGAGTGTGAGAGAGACTGTGAGTGAGACTGTGTGTGAGAGTGAGAGAGACTGTGTGTGAGAGTGAGAGAGACTGTGTGAGAGAGTGTGAGACTGTGAGAGTGAGAGAGTGTGAGACTGAGAGAGTGTGAGACTGTGTGTGAGACTGTGTGATCAAATAGAAAGTGGTGTTTGAGGCTTGCCCTCTGTAACATACAGCAAAGCATCTCTCTCCCTTTAAGGAGAAAGGGTGGGAAGCAGGAAGCAGGAAGTGGAGGAGTGACAGTTGAGACAGTGAGGTGACTGAAGAGATGATGAGTTAAATAAGAGTTGCTATTAAGTTTATCCCTGAGTTTGTATTTTATGGGAACATTACACCCTCATACTGAAACAGAGTGTATGGAGGGTTACAGTTATCTGTGGGAGGTGAAACAGTGTGTTTGTGGGGTCATGATCCTGAGTGAGAGTGTGAGTGGACTGGGAGAAGTTACTGATATCCTTACCTCAGGAGCGAGTGGCAGTTATATATTTTTTTTTTTGTCAGTTGGATACTGGTGAGCGGGCTGGAGGGGGCGGGCCAACTCCCTGTATGATAAACATGCCCCCATTGAATCACCCAATGAGAGCAGTAAAGTCCCCATTCAGTCACCCAATAGGAGTTGTGTCTCCTAATGAGACATAAATTATGTAATTAGACATTCTGTTCAATGCGAGTTTCTTTTCTGAGGAGACATAAATTATGTTCTGTGTGTGGGGTACCATAAATTATGCAATGAGGCTTATTCTTTTATATATATAGATATATATATACGAAAGTGTATATACAGTTGCAAATTTTTTTAGCTACAAAGAAGTTGTCAGTTTTCATACTACCACTTTACTCCCATGTCCCTGCACTGTTCCACCTTTCCCCCTCCCGCTTGTGCATTTGTTAGACATTACTCAACTACTCTGTGTGTGTTTTTACTCTCTACAGTACACAATTGATGGAGTGTGATGTCTTGCCTTGGCCCTCAAAAAAATTATCAATGTCTTCTGCTATCAAGTCAGTCACAGAGCTCCCAGACAACTGTCTGATATATTTATTTGTGTAATTATTTATATATTTTTTTAAAATTTATTTTTTTTATTTTTTTTATGTTGTCCACCCTATATTATTATAGTTAGTCCAAATATACATATATATATAACTAATGTATATATATATAATATATAAAAAACAAAATCAACTTCAGACTTCTTTCCCAAGACTTCTCCATCACAGAGAAACTAAAAGTAAAATAAGCAAGCAATTTGGACTCCAGCTGCCTGTGTCTTGCCAGTCAGTCACACTAAATTTTGAGGTATTTTGGGTCAACTTCCTTCCTCTCTTCTTCTCCCCCATTGTGCTCCCAGACTCCCCTAATACACAGAGAACAAGTGTCCTTCCTAAATGACACCCTAAACCAAGCTTTAATTCCGCTTTATTTGCCTGTCTTCTCTAGCTCAAAAACATGCTGCTCTGTCCTCTCACAAGAATGGCTGCTGTGAGATCCTGACACCATTTTATATGGCTGTAGAAAACTTTTCTGTGGTGGAGAAACATTTTTTCTACCCATTGATTTCAGTGCAATGAGCTAGGCAAAAAAGAGCGGGAAAATGACACTTTACGCGGGAACATTTTCACTAATCAGAAAGTGCTATTTTTCAACGATTTGAGATGAGGCAAAAATTTTTGCCTATCCCGACTGAATAGGTGCTGTATCATGATTATTTTTTAGCTGAGGGTGACTTCTTTCTTCAAAAAGCAGGTGTAGCAATGGAATATACCTTCACTCCATCCTATGCAAATATTTAAATGAATAGATGAGAGGCTAATATATTTATGGTGATAACCCATTCAAAAATTATATGGGTACTATAAGAGATACATCAGTGCTCTCTATTTCATTTGAAGGGGTGTTTACCTTTATATTTTACAAGTAATATGCAAGTAGACAGGATTGCATTTCATAAAAAGGGAAAGATAACCACCACAAATTACATCAAACAAGTGAAAAGTAGTAGCTATTTAAGTGTCCATAGTGGTCATCTCAAGAACTGGATACAAAACATCCCCTTTAGCCAATTTCAATATATTAGAAGAAAATGTAATTTGCAATAGGATTTCTAAAGAAGAAATCTGAGACAAACGGATATGATTAGAGGTCATTCAAAAACTCCATATAGATTTCTTGTATGAGAAAGACAGGAATCCAATATATTGGTATAAAAAATATCAGAATTCAAAACAAGAATCTCCCCCTTTTGTTACCACTACTTACATTCAAATAGCACCACAGTTCAATCATATTTTATATAAACACGGACACATCCTCATGCAGGACTCAGTTCTGCAAAACGATTTAGGTAGTCACACTAAAGTGTATTAAAAACAGAATTGAAGTATTGGTAAGGGAATCACACCCTGTGATATTTACAGGAAAACTAATAATCCAACAATCATTAAAACATCCTCCCTCCGCCAGTGGAAAGCATACATTTATCACAAAAGATTGTATCTCATGTACACGTATACCAAGATTGAAACAGTAACACTTTACTACTAAAGTTATGAATAAGCAGTATAAACAAAGATATTTCATTAACTGACTAAAAAATATGTAGTATATTTAATAAAATGCAAATGTGGACTCTAATATGTTAAAACAACAAAACAAAAACTCAAAACAAGATTTCCAGAACACGGGAGTCACACCTCTTGTACAAGCACTACAAAAGTGAACACAATTGCAATTACAAAATAACAATTGCAGGCATAGAGGAAGCAATATTAAACCATAGAGGATGTATCTTTTTGACAAAATTAAGACAAAAAGAATCGTGCTAAATCTATTAACTAAATACCCTTTGATGTTGCCACATTGTTTTTGTATTTCTATTCCTAGTTTGCTTTATCACTGCTAAAATCTAAATATGATTAGTTGATATTAGTTGATATTCATTCACATGCTTTTATTAAAATGATATTCTATTACTGTACACAATTGACAATGTCCATATTATTGGCCTGTTGGTACTGGTGGTATTTGGGTGCTTGGCAATTTACGGTATCCTTTTGAAATAACGCCCACTATTGGGCGACCAACTAAACGGTGCATTAAACATGTCATCAGCATGAAAAAGGTGACATGAGAATCTCGCCCTCATCAAAAGGGCAAGATTGTCATGTTGTGGGCTTCAGAGTTGCTGATTTGCAAACAATGTAAAGATACCTTGCAGATGTGTCTGTATTAGTTGTGAGTAGTCCCGTCCTCCTTCCCCTCAGTGTCCGCGGATCAAATAAAACATAGCTCACGTATGTATATACATCCAACCAGCTTGCTCTATGTTTAACATCTGCTTCATTCTTTGGGCCTTCTGCAGAATTTCTCTGGTACATGCACTTCTCATAATTAATTTTTTAAGTTATTTTTATACTCTCCCTCTCAAAGCTGACAATTTCATCATTTAATGGGTTGGGCTTCCTCCCTCATCACTTTTAATCACTACACTCTGCCCTTTTTCCTCTCTTTTCAGCCACTCCAAGTTTGGGCAGCTCAGATAATACAATACAGTTAGAACTTGAGTGAGGTCTTCAGTAGAATGTTATTCACTGCTGTATGACTGATGTTTTTTCCCCTAGAAACCTTTGTTAAAATGCAAAACCTGAAAAATATATTTTATTATACATAATTTCTATGTGCATATCTGTTCCCCTCAAATAAATACATACTTGTGTGTGTCATGACAAAATATTTTACTGTATTACTGAATATCAGTGTATATCTATGCATGTGATTGTTTGTATATATGTTTATGTGTGCATGTGTGTTTGTGTGTGGTAGATACAGACATCCAACCATGGGTCCAGGTCAGAGCACTGTTTTGTGGGAGTATCTAGGCAACTATAGACATAAATGACTTCTAAGGGATAATAATCTATATAAGATTGTAAACTGAAACTAACAGTGGACTAAAACAGAAATCAAATGCAAATTAAAACATTAACAGAAATAAGTCTGGTGTTTTGAGTACATATTACCTAGGTAAGTCCTTCTTATAAGCAAATTAATTATTGTTAGGGTTAACTTCCTTATTAATAAAACAGGTGGGATGTAATTATTTTTCATAACCTGTTGAGTGGAGCATCTAAGAATTAGAGAACTGCTATTTCCTCACACTTGAAAGGCAAAGCAATGGCTTTGTCAGTATTTGAAAAGAAGTTAAGTGTCCAAGGAATTGTTCTTGCAGTTTGAATTCTAATCCCTTAGAGTTTATTCTTTGCATACACGACCTCTTTTCAGCATATTCAGCATAACATCCAGTTGCTCTTTCTGAAGCAGTCTGAATGTAGGTAATATGATTCTTTGAATCACAAGGCATGCATTAATGACAAAATATAATTAAATGGCATGATAAGGATTACTGGTTATTTATACTAAATGTCATGGGATTACCATAAGGACTGGAACACATTAAAAAACATTAATAATGAAAACATAATTGGGAAAAAGTGAAATATTATGGAAGATAAATCCATAGATGATACATCTTTAAAGATGCTGGTCTATTTAACCACTTGGACACTAGAGATGTCCATGGTGCATAGTGAATAGGGATGGGCGAAAATATTTGCCTCAAACTGAAGTTGTCAAATAATGGCACTTCCTGCTTGGCAAATCATTTCCCGCAAGAAGGGCAGTTTTTCAGCTTTTTCCCACTTTTTTCGCCTAGCTCATTGCATTAAAATAAATACGAAGAAAAATTTTTACCCACTACACAAAAGTTTTCTCTTCTTTTCTACAGCCATATACAAGGGTATCAGGCTCGCACATCATGCCATTCTGTGTTTGTGAGAGGAGAAAGCTGCACTTTTTTTGAGCTAGAGAAGATAGGCAAATAAAGGGGAATTAAAGCTTAGTTTAGGGAATGTTTAAGGTAGGACTTTTTTTCTCTGTAATAGAAGAATCTGGGGGCACTCTGGGGAGAAGAAGGGAGAAAGGAAGTTGAACCCAAATACCCCAAAATTCCATGAGACTGACTAGCAAGACACAGGCATCTGAGGACCTATTTGCTTTCTGATCTTGCTGTTATTGCCTCTGTGCTGGGGAAGTCTGAGGAAAGAAGTCGTTGATTTTTTTTCTGTTATAATTTTTTTTTTTTTTTACAGACAGTGATATGACAGGGAGGACAACTTAACAATAAAAAATAATAATAAATAAATACAAAAGAATAAAGAAATAAACAAACAACTAAATATATTAGGTGACAGACAGCTGACTGGGCTAAGGCAAGACATCATATTCCATCACTTGTGTTTTATACTGTAGAGTAAAAACAAACAGAGTAGTTGAGTAATATACAGCAAATGCACAAGGGGCAGGGGGAGGAGGAAGGACGGAGCAGTGCATGAACGTGAGAGTATAGTAGTAGTTAAAAAGCTGAATGGTTGCTTCAGCATGTGCAATAAATGATGATGATTCCTCTCCTCCAAGGAAGGAATGCAGTTTGTCAAGGTCCCAGCAAAACTTCCAGGACCACCAGAGCCAGTACAAATAAAGAACCAAATAAGAAGACCTATAAGACAAACACTGAAGATGACAACAAGTCACATTTAAGTGTTAATGATGGCAATATAATAATAAAGGAAGGTGTAGCAGCTGAACCATCTGCTGCATCTGTTAGTGAGACAAACAAGCACCAAAACACCTATCTTGAAAGTAATATCAAACTTTGTTACAGTAAATGTAAAAATAAAATGTTTGTGACACCTAAAAGCTTAGAGGAATATAAGGGTTGTGAGCAAGAATTGTCAGGTGATGCTGATGCTGCTGAGGATGACCTAATAATGACTGATGATGATGCAGATCTAGAATATATCTCTCCAGCATCCTTCTCTTGTTCAGATATAGATGAAGTTGAGAGTGAGGATGAGTATATGACAATAAAGTTAGCAGAAAGGCAAAGACAGAATCTTCCACCACTGAAAAGGAGTACTGTGCCTGTCTATAAAATGTTTGAGAAAACCACTGGAAATTCTGACGCAAAGTCCAAGTCCCACTCAGCCACACACCTGTGTTTAGTACCCAGAAGCAACAAAAACATCAACACAGTTTATTAACATCCACAATGCTGCTAGAAGTGCTATTCGTTTGACATCTAGCAGTAGTAGCAGTAGAATTGCATCAACATCTAGCCTCAGTAGTAGTAGTAATAGCAGCATCTCAGGAACCCCTCAGTCCATGAAGTACACAGTATTGAGATACTTCACTCAGGATCCTAAAGTTAAGCATGTTGCTATCTGATGTCTGTATAAAAAGCATGTGAGCAGGGGGAAGGCAGGTTCACAACTAGGCACCTCCTCTATGAGATCCCACCTGAAGCACAATCACAGGTCTGACTAGAAGACATACTATCAGCAACTAGCAGCAGCAGAAGCACTCTATAAAGTTCCCAGGGCTCTATGGTAGAAAAAAGAAGTAGTTAAGTTATTTATGTGTCAGAATGTGTGCTACTGCCAACAGTTATTTCACTCAAAATAACACCTATGGCTCGTGCTACAGAAGAGTATGATGACTCTGGCTTTGCTGTAGGAGATGGCAAGAGTCATAGACTGCCCTCACATGCTGCATCTACCTCCACCACCTCCTCTAGTCAAGTTGCTAAAGCAATAAAGTTCCATGTTCTTCCATCTCACACCGACTGAGTTCCTGGGAAGAAGTCAAAAACTTCACAAAAACAATCCCAAAGTAAGCCTGTGGAATGACAAGGTTGCCTAGATGTTGGAAAACTGAGATTTCATATATAGCTCAAAGCTGGAATATCCCAAGCCGCAGTTATTTTTTCAGGACGGCTGTGCTTGAATTGTACAAGCGGGTAGTTAGTGTGGTGGGCAAAGGGCTGAAAAGTGTGTATGGCAAGAAAATTCATCTGACAACACATATGTGGACAAGTGGGCAGAGCACAGACTATATGACTTTGACTGCTCACTGGATTTCCCTCCCAGCTCCAACAGTGGACAACACTAGCTTACAGCATCAGGTGACAGCCAGTAATTGTGCTTCTGGATCTGGCAGTGTGATTAAAAAGCGTCAGCAGAAGCAGGATAGACCATCCCATCGTCATGGCACTTTGTGCATGCAGAGTTTTGACAGACAGTCCCACAAAGCTGTAGATGTTTTAAGTAATATAAGCAGGTGATAGAGGAATGGCTTTAACCCCTCTCCTTAAAAGCTGGTATTGTGCCTGCTGATAATGGCTCCAGCATAATCGCTGCTTTGAGAATAGGTGATATGGTGCAAGTGCCCTGCTTTGCCGATGTGCTAAATTTAGTCGTGACCAGATTCCTGGCAGAATCTGAAATCCTCAGAGAGATGCTTACTATTGCCTGCAATATTTGTGACAATTTTAGTCATTCCTACAGTGCATACAATGCATTATATTCCATACAAGAGAGTAACAACCTGCCCCATCACCAGTTGAAAATGGAGGTCCCTACCAGGTGGAATTCCACAATGTACATGCTAGAGCATTTGTGTGAGAAAAATAAGGCCATTAGCAAGTACACCATGCAAAACTGGAAGGCTTTGGAGGGAGCCCCTTTGTCACCTGCCAATGGCAACTAATGTGTGATGTATGTGAGCTGCTGAATCCCTTTGAGGAGGCAACCATGCTGGTGAGTCACATTGGGGAAGGAATTAGTGAAATTCTACCACTGATATTTTATTGCTGAAAAATATGAGGAGCATGGTTGAGGAATCTTACCATAATGACAACACAGACATATACTGTACCAGCTGGTAAATGACATGCTAGTGTGCTTTGAACAAGATCCTCACATAGTGTCCATTAAAAGCAATGAGGAATAAATTCTTGCCACTTTGTTGTACCCCCACTTCAAACACAAACATTCTGAATTTCTGTCAAAGGGCCATCAGCAGTTTGTCACAAAAGGATTCCTGATGATCAGCAGCATTTCTCTGAGGAATCAGATTCTGTCAAGGAATATCGAGATATGCTTATTGATCATTGGAGGGTTGTATTATGGAGGATGAGAGGGAGAAAGTGAGGGCACAACAAACATCTAGGCAGAATAGTGAAAAGGAAGGCAGCAAAGCATTTCAACCAGCAGAAGCAGCTACATCATCAGCCAGAATATTCCATTTGGAACACATGGCAATTCATGGGTCTCAGCTGGGTCACACAGGAACACAGTGTAGCTCCTAGAAGTGGTCCCATTGCATGTGAGATGGTTTCTGCATACTTGTAGGATAGTTATGTTGTAGTCAGAAACAATGACCCCATGGACTACTGGCAAACAAAGCAGTGTGTGTGTGGCCATCATTTTCATGTACTGCAGTGGAAACCCTTACTTGTCCTCCAGCAAGCATTGAGTCTGAGAGGGTTTTCAGTGTGGCTGGTTGCACTGTCATTGACCACAGGACATGGTCACCAAGCAGCAATGTTGGAAGTCTAACATTCTTAAAAATTAACCAATATCTCATACCATCTGAGTATCAGGTAGCAAAAATCACACGTGACAGAGAAAGCCAGGACTAATGTATTAACATCAGCACAGATGAGGAGGAGGAGGATGGATGTGAAGAAGGGTTGCCACCATCTACCCCACCTGGATCACTGCTATGACCGAAAAGTAACATGTGTTAAGAATTTGAGGAGGACAGTGATTTGACATAAACATGACAAAAGTAAAAACTATATACATTCACAAATCACACCATACCAGTCAGCTCCAACCACTACCACTACAATACACATCTGCCACATTGTAGGTTGTACTTTATTTTATTTTCAGTACTTGACATCATCATGATGAATGTGTGCCAGCAGGAAGTTATCGTTGTGGGCAAAGGACAAATGCATTCTGCGTGCTATCACATTTTTCAATGATATGTTGCTGTAGGACTCACAACTTTAACTTTCAGACACTTATTTCTAAACTACAGCCCTCATAAAGGGCAATATTACAGTGGGAAATGTAATACCTATAGGAAATATAGACGCAAAATGTTTTAAAATAGGCCAAAAATTTGTTAAAATAGACGAAAAGGAGGGAAATTTTGCATAGGTGAAAAGGAGAAAATGTTCACTAAAAAAATTAAAAATTGGCAAGTTTTCTCAAAGTCAAGCAGGAAATGTTTCACACTTTTTGCCCACCTCATTGGTAACTGACATACAGGAACACGTGTAGCTCCTAGAAGTTGTCTCACTGCAGTGAGATGGTTTCTGCATATTTGCAGGATAGCAATGTTTTAGGCAGAAACTATGACCCCATGTACTACTGGCAAACAAAGCAGTGTGTGACCAGCATTGACATGTACTGCAGTGGAATCCCTAAGCTGTCCTCCATCAAGTGTTGAGTCTGAGGGTTTTCAGTGCAGCTGGTTATATTGTCAATGACTGCAGGACACGGCTATCAAGCAGCAATGTTGTCAGACTAACATTTTTAAACATTAACCATCATCTCATACCATCTGAGTATCAGATAGCAGAAACAACACATGATAGAGAAAGCCAGGACAAATATATTAACAGCAGCCCAGATGAGGAGGTGGAGGAGGGATGTGAAGAAGGTTTGCCACCATCTACCCCACTTTGGACCACTGCTATGAATGATATGTAATGTGTGTCAATAATCTGAGTAGGATAGAGATTTGACACAAACATGACAAAGGTAAAAACTGTATACATACACAAATCACACCATGCAAATCCCTCACCACCAACACTACAATACACATCTGCCACATTGAAGGTTGTACTTTATTTTGTTTTAGTACTTGACATCATCATGATGAATGTGTGCCAGTGTCACTTAAGCAGGAAGTTAGCGTTGTGGGCAAAGGACAAATGCATTCTGCATGTTAACACATTTTTCAAGGCATATGTTGCTGTAGAACTCATAACTTTCAGCCACTTATTTCTAAACTACAGCCCTCAGAAGGAGTAATATTGCAGTGGGAAATGTAGTACGCATAGGAAATATAGGCAAAACATTTGTTAAAATAGGCCAAAAGGAGGAACATTTTGCACTGTCAAAAAGGAGAAAACGCTTGCGAAAAAATAGAAAAAAAGGCCAGTTTTCACGAAAACCCATTTTTTCCATTTTTTGCCTACTCCAATTGTGAAATAATGAACTGGGGACATCTTTAGCATCCCAGAGATTAAACAGTGCTGCATGTCATTTTACTTTGTACACACATAGTAAACATTATTGGACCATTTCTCGTTACCCATATGGAATGTCATACTATTTATGTTGTATAACTTGTGTGCATCATGTCATTATCACAGGGACATTAGAAACGCAGGGAGAACATATCTGAACTCGGACTAAGAACACAGATCAAGGCCTGTGAATACGTTGCAGAAAGGTTTTGTATTTTCCAGAGTTAAGTTTCACCTGTACATCCTCCCTGCAGGAAATCAAATGTAATTAAAATGCAAAGAAGGACCATCACTCCATTTCCATGGTAAATATCATAAGGTGAAGACAGAGGAACAGTGCAATCAGTGTAGAACACAGGGCGGCAGAGCTATAAAGGGCCCAGTGAGGATCTGCTTTCTTCAACAAGAAATTCACTTCTGGAGGCTTAACCATTACCATATAGAATAAGAGTCTAATCATGCCATCACATTCTTCTGTAGTGTGCTGAACCTACTCTTGAGCAGTTCATTGTGTGTGTGTGTGTGTGTGTGTGTGTGTGTGTCGGCTCTCACACTACATTTTACCTGGAAGCACCCATAGTAATCTGCTTTAATCTGTACTCTTTGGAGGAGCAACTGCTAGTTTATGTATAACAATGACCAGAGCTTAGGACACTCTGGAACACAACACAAGAAGTAGGTACACAGAAACTCAGACAGTAGGTACACAGAAGGGAAGACCCAGCAGGTAAGATGCTGGAGTATGCAAAGTGGGGCTCTGAGTTGGCTGTCGTTGGCTACCCCTTAGGATGCCTTGCTACATCCAAGGCCAAATTAAAGGTGCTGACCAAAAGGTCAGTTTATTGCCCACCGGAGGAGCTGGCTCACACCCCAGATGACAGCCTAAGGGATAGGTACTACCTACTGGGGGTCAAAGGAGGTGACATACAAAGACACAGAGTTACCTGCCATGTTAATTAAACATTGCTAACATAGGAAGCATCCTGGAGGAAGGGCAAGGGATCCCAGGAACAGAACTAGAAATAACTGTATAATGCACTAGAATGCTTTAATTGAGCACCAACAATGAGAAACTGGAGGTTGATAAAGGCTCAAAACCAGGGCAGGAAACAAGCATCTTGCAAACAGAAAAAGCAGGACAAAAACCAAGCAAGTAATAAGAAAAAAAAAGCAGGGATGTGGCCAAAAATTTTCACCTCAAACCAAAATTGGTGTTAGTGACCAGGAACCAGACAGACACAAAAAATGTAAAATGCAAAACACCTTTATAAAATTAACAAAAGCAAATCAAGTAAAATCGTGATCCAGAAGCGTAAACCAAAAGACAAGCCAGGGTTAAGAACCAAGACAGGTATTCAGCCAAGCCAGGGTCAGGAATACAGAGATCAGCGATGTCAGGAACAAGCCAGGAATCAGGAGCCAGAAGGGATGTCAGAGGAAACCAGGTCATGCAAAGGTATTCAGGCACTCAGTAGAACACTCTTGCACAAGAACCAGACACAAGGGCAATCAGGAAGTGAGCCAAGTTGCCTGAAATACTATGGGAGGGTTGACTGAGGTCAATCAGGTGAGTAATCACAGAGAGGTCAGCTGATTCAGCCTGATCCAGAACAGGGAAGGCAGCAGCAGAGCTCTAGATTAGCTCAGCAGCAGAATCAATAGCAGAATTAGAGCAGCTCTGCCAAACCTTGACAGTAACCGCACCCTCAATGACCTTCCCCCTCGGGGTAGAACCAGGTTTATGGGGAAAGCATGCACAGAAAGCATGGAGATGAGGGGGCATGTACGTCCGTGGCTGGAACCCATGAGCTTTCTTTTGGCCTGTACCCCCTTCCAGTGGACCAAATACTGAAACCTCCCACGGAACCTATGAGAGTCAACTATGGAGTGGATCTCAAACTCCTCATGGCTGTCAACAAGCACTGAATGGGGTCGAGGAGCGACTTTAGTAAAATGATTACAAACCAGAGGTTTCAGCAGCGAGACATGGAACACATTGTGTATCCTCATATTGGGAGGGAGGTCTTGGGCATAGGCCACAGGGTTCACCCGTCTTAGGCTATGGAAAGGCCCCACAAAACTTGGAGTCAGCCTCCGAGAGGGAACTCGGAGGTGGAGATTTCTGGAGGACAACCAGACCCTCTACCCGACCTGGAAGGAGGTTGCGGGTAGGCATTCACGATTAGCATGGAGCTCCTGGGATTGTTGTGAGTGTTGCAATGACTCTTGGACTTGCATCCATGTGGAACGGATCTGCTGGAGATGATAATCCAGTGCCAGAATCCCCTGGGGATCGAATAAATCTGGAATCATGGAGGGTTGATACCAATAATTCACCATGAAGGGGGAGAGCCAGGAAGAAGCTGAAACTGCACTGTTATGAGCAAACTCCACCCAATGAAGCAGGTCCAACTAGTTATTCTTATAGTCTGATATGTAACACCGCAGGAATTGCTCCAAGGTCTGATTATCCCTTTCCACAGCTCCATTCAATTGTGGGTGGTATGCCGAGGAGAAGGAGAGTTGGATACCAAGTTGCATACACAAGGCCCTCCAGAATCTTGAGAACTGGCTGCCCTGGTCAGAAATTATGACTTTGGGAACCCCGTGTAGCCGATAGACCTTCTTGATAAAGACCGAAGCCAAATCTTTAGTGGATGGGAGTTTTTTAATGGTATGCAGTGGATCATCTTAGAGAATTGGTCAACAACCATGAGGATGACTATGTTACCGGTGGACAGCGGGAGGTCGAAAATGAAGTCAATGGCAAGGAATGACCATGGCTTCTCCCCATTGGGACCACTGGAAGGTGACAGGTGATTTGGTCTGTGCACAGACTGGACAGGCAGCAGCAAAGGTAGCAATATCACTGTTAAGTTCTGGGCATCTGAATAGACAGGAAACCGACCAGAGAAGCTGGTTCTTTCTGTGATGTCCTGCTGACTTTATATTATGGTAGGTTGAAAAACCTTGGTAAGGTTAAAAGCCCAGTTTAATGGGAATATTTAGTTATCCATAATGGAGCAATTGCTTTGCATCAGAATCACTGCTTTTGTTTTGTGCACTGGGCAAAATATGATTTTTATGGAGATCACTACCAACATAGACATAGTACCTCACCCACTTATGTAATACATATGTATAATCTTGCACTTAAATTTACTGATGTATTTAGAATTGTTTCTGTTCTAGGTCCAACCAATTGCATGTCTCCATTCCACCCCAACAGTGGAGGTGGGATGAACCAGTCCTTTTGGGTTCCCACCGACTCACTCACTGCAAATGACTCCCTGTTTGAAAGCAGTTCAGTCTAACCAGAAGGATATTAGATATTATTTTTCTTTATGAGTTATGTTTTAGGCGTTTTTAACTAGGCATTAGACATATTTCATTAATGGCAATTTATTCAGGAACCATTTTTAAACGTATATGTTTTCAACTTGGAATTTTTTTTTCGTTATAAAAATGGAAATATATATTGGTTAGTACTTGCTTCAAGTGGAACGTTCTCCGCAGTTCAAGTTTACATATGGAAACTTCATTAAAAACTGCCAATTTATCATGTAAGCTAAAAGACCAGACAATGTACAGTTGATATTAATACTTGCTATCATATGCCAATGTATGCTAAATATGGTACCTGTATGGTACCAGTGATGTTTTATATGCCTATTAAGCTTTTCAGTGAAGTCTCATATGCTAATGAAGGCTTTTCATCTACATGTCATGTGCTAGTGAAGGTTTCAGTGACTTTTCATACTCTGCTGAAGCTCTGTGCAGTACCAGGAAATGTTCACTTTCACTTTGCACAGAAATAAAAGTGTGATTATTTCTCAGACTATACCCACGTCCATAGTAGGGCAACCTCGTTAGCACTTTTTGCCAACTGGCCGGTATCCATGTTTGTCCTTCCGCTTGTTTTAACAGGCTCAATTGAATCAAGCCCTAGTTTTTAAATGTTTCTTTCTCTGATTGAATATGCCTGCATTTCCTGTATGAACATGTTTATCCTTTACAATGCCTGCCACGTATATTTACTTTTTTTACATGGTTGATTCAACACTCAATTGCAGAGAGATATAAAAGAGTGTCAGGCTCTGTGAGCATGTCATTCTGTGTTTGTGGGAGGAGAAAGCAGCACATTTTTGAGCTAGAGAAGACAAGCAAATAAAGGGGAATTGATGCTTAGTTTAGGGAGTCGTTTAGGTAGGGCATTTGTTCTCTGTAGTAGGGGAGACTGGGGGCACAATGGGGAGAAGAAGGGAGGAAGGAGGTTGACCCAAAATACCCCAAAATTTGGTGTGACTGACTGACAAGACACAGGCAGCTGGGGTCCAAATTGTTTGCTGCTTTTATTTTTATTAACTTAATTTAGGGAGTATTTTAGGTAGGACATTTGTTCTCTGTATTAGGGGAGCTTGGGGGCACTCTAGGGGGGAAGAAGGGAGGAAGGAGGTTGACCATAGATACCCCAAAATTCTGTGTGATTGACTTTCAAGACACAGGCAGATGGGTGCAAATTGCTTCCTGATTTTGCTTTTATTGTCTGTGTGCTGGGGAAGTTTGGGGAAAGAAGTTGTTGATTTTGTTTTTTAGTTATATACTGTATTTTTTTTTGACTGACTGTGATAAGATAGGGTGGAAAAAGTAAAAAAAAAAATAAAAAATAAAAATAGAAAATAAAAAACATGAATACATAAATAAACAAATAAATAAATATATTAGGTGACAGACAGCTGACTGGGAGCCTGATGTGAACTCTGCGACTGAGGTAGACTTGATATACAGCTGACAACACTGACAATTTTGTTGAGGGCTAAGGCAAGACATCACACTCCATCAATTGTGTACTGTAGAGAGTAAAAACACACACAGTAGTTGAGTAATGTACAGCAAATGTACCAGGGGCAGGGCGAGGGGGACAGTTGGGGCAGTGCAGGGATGTGCGAGTAAAGTAATAGTTCAAAAACTGACTGCAGGAATGGTTGCTGCAGCATGTGCAATAAATGATGATGATGATCTTTCTCCTCCAGGTGTGGATGCAGTTTGTCAAGGTCCCACCAATCACATCATTCCAGTTTCCCACCACCACCACTACCATACACATCTGCCACATTGAAGTTTGTACTCTATTTTTTTTATCACTTGACATCATCATGAATATGTGCCAGTGTCACGTAAGCAGGATGTAAGTGTTGTGGGCAAAGGACAAATGCACTCTGCATGTTAACACATTTTTTAAGGTATATGTTTCAGCTACTTATTTCTCCACCACATCCCTCAGAAGAAGTAATACTGTGCTGTGACATTTTGCGTCATAGGAACCCTTTGACTTAAGCTGCTACTGGGGTGGACTGATACTTGACTTGATAGAGTATTTTATAGAGAACAATTTGTTAGATTTGTTGTTAGAGGCCAAAGCCCTGAGGAAACATTTATTTGTAGGACTTAGACTTATTAGAGGCCCAAGTCCTGAAGAAACATTATTTTGTACGACTTAGACTTGCTTGGCACAAGCCCTTAGGAAACATTGATTTGTAGGACTTAGGCTTGTTAGAAACAAATCCACAAAAAATTTTTATTTTTTTTTTTGTAGGACCATGTTTTTTTTTTTTTTTCAAAGCACAAGCCCTTAGAAAAAAAAAACGCCTAGTGCCAGCAGGTCACTGGCCATTGTCAAATGTCCTCCTGAGTCCATAACTGCGGAATTTGGTACTGCTGTTCTTACCGCTGCTGCTGAGTTATTTAAGCAGCAGGATGATTAGGCAGCTGAAAGGGAATGGGATCAACAATAGCAGTAACATGGGTGATGGATGATGAAGGTTCCACTTGCCATGGATATCTCCAGTGATGTGCCTGAGGCAGTACCAGCACAATAAGTAGGCCCCAGTCTATGTGGAGAAAAGAAGAAGTTGGTCAATAATTCTTCTCCACCTGCCCGTCCTCCAAAATTATGGGAGTTTTGTTATTAAAATAGAAATTTTCCCTTGAAAGCGGGAACTGTGGCTCTCATCAGCAACTGCAATGTGCACAGTGTGTGTGGTAAATAACATCTAGGGATAAAACTGTATCCAAACACCATGACACCAGAACCCAAGTACTGCCGCTGTCACTATACCCTTTCTCCATATCCCGCTAAGTACACATAACAACTTGCTGACAGTTTAACAGTAATGATGAACCCTCCCTGCCAGCATATTAGCATAATCTATGGGATGGAATCTCCTCAGATGACGCTTGATGCCCTGGTATCGATTCTCCTCCACCACACTGCCATGTGTGGTCAGTGCACCACACAGTGTGCAATGGGTGGAGATGAACTGCCACATCCTAACATCATTGGCTATCATTTGGTGGAAGAGGTAACGATGAACAAGGTGGATTGGCAGAAGGTGTAGTTGTTATCCTAGAGGAAGAAGGGAATGGTGGTGGTGAGCTAGTTGTTTCACTTGTCATGGAACTTCCAGTGTCTGCCTGTGTTTCTCTATTCTTCCTCCTCTTTTATCTCTGCCTCACCTCTTGTTGCCTTTCTGGAGAGTCAGGGGGTACAGTAACAATGATGCCTGATTTCTAAGATGGGTGTTTGGCTTAACATGTTTGGCATAAATGTCATGGTGTCTGTGTTTCATGTGTGATATCAGGGAGGTTGTGCCAAGGTGTGTTCCCTCTTTTCCCCTTCTCACTGACTTGTCACAAATTGTGCACAGGGCCATTGGGGATGACTACACTGTGCCTGCCCCAAAAGAAAAATAGTCCCACACCCATGACTTCAGGCAATAGGGAACAAGTGGAGAAGAATGGCCTCTTTCTTTTTCTCCTCCACATTTCCCTTCACTATCTGTGGCAGCGGTTGATGTTGCTGCTGTTGCTGCTACTGCCTCAGAATCAGCACTGTAATTAGGAACAGTACTCAGAGTATTGCTGCCACTGGCAATTGGAACCTATCTAAGTACTTATCACTTGTTGACCCCATTCCCACTGTGTCCATGGCAGTTTGTGGCACACTAGCTTGCTCCTCAGCATCCTGCTGCCCTTACAACTCAGCAGCAAAAGGAATTAGAGCAGTTGCAGATTCCACAAATTCGAAAAGCTCATTGCTAGTGGTGGTGGTAATGCCCATCCTCACCCCTGCCTCCCATTCCTTCTCAGTTTCTGTTAAAAAGGCCATCAATGTCTCTTCCACCCCAGCTTCTCTATCATCATCATCACCACCACTAGTCCCACTCCCTACATGGTGCTGCTTTATTACAGACATACTGCTGTTTGGAGGTGGGGACGAGCAATGTGACAGAGGGTCCCTGATGTCACACTTGGCATCATTTTCTCCTCCCTCCTCTTGAGTATTACAAGACACACTAGCAGCAACTTCAGCACTGGTGGCAGCAGCTTCAGCACTGGCAGCAGGCACAGCACTGGTTTCAACAGGGGCAGCACATCTGGTCGCAGGCACATTATTGGTGGAAGCAGGTTCAGCACTGGTGGCACTGGCAACACTGACAACACTAGTACTACCCTTTTCTCCCTCCCTTCCCATTAAGTTCCTGAAGATCCCTTGGGGTAATTTAGAGGGACTGGACAGCATTGGTTCAGTAGTGTTCACTTCCACCTCCTCATCAGATTCAGTGGACACATAAGGTCTCTTCCAACTTTATTATTTTTAAACCTGCTCATAGTGATGGTAGTCACTTTTGGAAAAGAAATCACAGCAAAATAGCACAGCACGTCTACCTAGCTCTGTAACTGCTTCTATAGTATTTGATTTCCTCAAATAAGTCAAGGTTTTATAGTGAAAAGGCAAAAACAATGTAAATCAATGGGAGGAAATTTCTAGCCATTATAAAAATGGCGAAAAATTTTGGTCAATGGCCGAAAAATTAAAAAATTTTAATTGCTGGATTTTCTCACGGAAACACAGTGAGAGATTTCACCCAACCCTATTGAATAGGAGAAAAATATGTTAGCATAGGAGAAAAATGTGTTGGAATATGAAAAAAATTTGCTGGAATAGGCAAAAAGGAAGAAAAATTTGCATTGGAGAAAAACAGTAAACTAGTTAAAAATTGTTTTTCGAAAATAGTAATGCAGGAAATTTTTCTCACTTTCCCTCACCCCTACCCATTGCAATCAGTTGGAGTTTGGGGATAATTATTTCTCTTTTATAGTTCGGATGATTTGCCCTAGACTTGTTTTTCTTTGTTTTTATACATACCAGTCAATATCGACTATTGCAACAATGTTTCTGAACAATTACATCAGCAATGAGTGCAATTTTTCAGGATTTAGGCTTGTAGCATAGGTGTCATTAACTTATGGGACATTTACTTGGTGTTTTGGCTATGGACATTACAGGTGGGATAGGATATGAGTACGGGGATGATGTACTAGGAAGAATTGGGATAATTCTGTAACCAGTTTAATTGCTTGGCAAAGCACTGGAGACCGTATTGCTATTCAAGAGGTTGATCCTTTTAATAATAATAATAGAAATAATAATAATCATCATAATTATCATTTAACTTTTTCAGTGCCAGATAGGTCTGTAACACATTGCTCTACTTACTCTGGTATTCTTCCAATTGCAGTCTATGGACTGCAATCCACATCTGAGAAGAGATAGCTTACACTAAGAGATATCACGTTGTATTCCCCTGAGGAAGCAGAAAGAGCTCTGCGAAAACGTTTGGGCCGGTCTGTGCTTTCAGCAGACGACGGGTCTTTCTCCACGCCCGCTGTGGTTATTCTCCGCTCCACCCCTATCCTGTACAGCCCGCAACTTTGAGAAAGTTAGAGACACTGCCGGGTCCTCAAAGGAACCTGTGCATGAGGCACTTGATTTGCAACATCAGAAACGTGGTTGCAGTTGTTTATAAGAGACTCATACATCTCTCATTGACTGTGCCTACCCATACGGGGTATTTTCCATGTTTTTCAAAATCAATATCTCCAGGACCAAAGAGGATCAGGATATACCGACAGGAGACCGGGAGAACGCAGAACGCTGGCTAACGGGAGAAAGACCCTTTGAGTGCATAAAGCCCAAGTAGGGCAAATGTGAGTGCATTACCTCTTGTTTTTATACTAAATATCTATACTTAGATGGATTTTTCTTCTTCCTCTTCTGTTATTTTGCGCTGTTCTTGAGTTGTTTTAGGTACAGTGAGTATTCTTCCAATTGTAGCCTAATTCTTCTGAAAATCCCAGTAGTTTCTTTTCATGTCCCTGTATTAGAGTACAATAAAATGCATAGTGTTTTACTGCAAGCAGCAATTTATTCAAGTTTCACAGTTTTAGTTGCAGTTGCAATATGGTTTTTTTTTAATAATTTCATTTTCTCCAGCAGAAACAACTTGATGTTTAATATAGACCTTTAGGGTATGTTTAAAGAAGAACAATACACTTGAAATAAGTGGCTCTTAATTTGTTTAAAACAATAAATTCCCATAGCAGTTGTATTGATTTACTGTTTTTCTTTTTCTTCTTTTTTTTTTTTGTACTTGAATTCAATTGTGAAGACATTGTATATACAGTCCAACACCCTAGCCTTCTACTGTTCACTGGTAGCCCTATATTCACATGTACACTATCTGACACCCCAGCCTCATTCCAAAGTCATCTGTTAGTCATAGAATCACACATACACTGTCTGCTTCCTTAGCCTTGTTCCACTGTCCAGTGGTAGTCACAAAACAACTCATACTCTGTTTGACATCCCAACCTTGTTCCTCTTTTCACTCATAATCACCCGGGATGGGCAAAGTTTTCACATCAAGAGAGAAACAGGAGAAAAATGTCTTATTTTGCCATGCGGTAAATATTTAGCTAAAAGTGCTGTTATTTCTCTTTTTTTATCATACCATTCTGTGTCTGAGAGAGGAAGAGAAAGCACAAGACATATTTTGGATGTGAAGAGTTGGACTGCAGTTCCGGAACTTTGTTGCAAAGCTTTGTGTAATTATACTGAATGACAGAGTATAGATAGAACAATTGATTTGGGCATAGAGTACAGAAGCCCTTGGACAAAGATCAGCGCAATTTTTGTGCATCTTTCTAAGGCATTCCAATTTGAATTACTGCTGTGGTGGATCAAATCTAATACAATCAATTGTACTATTTTTCAAGATGACATATTTTTAATTGCATGAAATGTAGTGTTAACAACAAATTGGTTGATCATTACTTCTTCATTATTAAAAAAAGTTTTTCCTAGACAAACTTGATTAAATAAATTACATAACCAAGGGCCTTATTCATTATATACCTAGATGGTATTGTGGAGCAAACCAAGTGCTACACAAGGGGAAAAGAAAGTACACTGATATAAATGAGGTTTATGGTGCAGTTGGTTTACATATTTATCCTGATGTATACATGCTTTCTACTCTTTGCATATGTTTAAAGGAGCAGTAAAGTCTCACTTTTTCATATGTGTGTGTGTGTGTGTGTTACACACATAAGTAGGAGATTCCTCATTCAAAATGTATGACAGCTCATTCTATAACTATCACTAACAATGGTTAGACTATGGAGAACCATAGTCTAAGACTCAAGTTCTTTGATATGATGTATTATTAAAAGGAAAAACAATTATATAAATACATAACTATAAAATAAGTTTGAGTTATTATATCTCATGAATAAAGGATCTTTCATAGTGGGAGAACACATTTTACTCAGCAGGAAAAACCCTATGACATAATTATTTTCTCAGAATAATAGTTCACCTCTTCTTTAAGCCTTTGATGAGGGTTAGAGAGGAGTCCAACACATTGTGAATCCAGTCACTGAATCTCCCTTTGGCACTCAAAGTAAATTAGATCAGTGCTTTCATTCATGAGATTACATCTCATGTTCACACAACAACGTTAAAAACAGTTTAACAAGTTTATTGTGTTCTTCTTGTGATCTCAGTCAAACAAATTCCAACCAGCACTCTTAGTGCATGCAGATCATTCATATTTACTTTATAAAAATTTGTCTTTGTTCATCAGTGGGAGTTTTTATGGAAAAAGGGGACAAGGAAAGGGGAAATGAGCTGAGCTGAGATGCCAGAGAAATTTACATAATGATAAAAACTAATTATGTTTTTTACATTTGTTGGGCCACTTAGGACTGTCAGGTAAAACAGACATTAACACCTTAAGGGTCTAATAAAGATTGACACAATTTCTATGTCTTTAAAGGGATAGTAATACTTCGTTTTAACTTTATTTTATTTTGTAGGCATTAAAAAAACATGAAGAATGATATAAGTCTTATCTCTCAAACCTTTATGGTTTATGAGATATTCACAAGCAAAGTTCCCCTCCCCGCCCCTTTTACCTAGTGTAAGCCATCTCTTCTCAGATGTGAGTCTGGTTGTATGACAGTACAGATAACAGAAGGGGACAATTTTCTTTGTATGAAAACAATGAAAGCCCTTCCCCCCTTGACACGTTTTTCAGCTTTTTCCGTTATCTTAATTGAAGATTGTCCCTCTCTGCAGTCTACCTGGGCATCTCCCTTCTGATCTGGTTGAACAGGGGGGGGATACTTTGTTTGTGAATATCTCTTAAACCATAAAGGTTTCAGAGATAAGCCTTGTATCATTCTTCATGTTTTTTTAATGCCTACAAAATAAAATAAAGTTAAAATGAAGTATTACTATCCCTTTAAAGGGACACTAGCACATATGTACAAATATGTCCCATTTACCTTAATACAAGCAGAGACACACCAGGAAGCCTCCTAAAGTTTTGTGGGGTGTTCCATGCACCAGATCAGGCCCCGGCTAGAACCGTGCTGAAGTCCAAAAGAAGCAGCTATCTGTCCAGATGATGATTATGCATAGTTGGCTTCTGTGACTTGTTCAACCCTATTGATGTGCTCCCAGACATAATTCTACGTCCCACATCAAGCCACTTTTTTCCCTCAGAAAGGAGATAGGCAGCCCTTCAAATTGCCACCTTATTTCAAAGGAAAGCAGCTTCTGTGGGGTTCCGGGAAGGGGGGCGTGGGTAGCCATTTGGTGCATGGAGCCCAGTAGAAACTTTAGTTAATTGCCTGATGTGTCTCTGCTTGTTTTAAGGTAAATTTTTATGGTACAAATGGGTTGATCCAGAAGTTCACCTACATTGCATAGCAATTTCCGTGAATACACATTTTAAACTCAACATTTATATTTCTGCACAAATCTTCAATGTTAAAAAAAATTGCACCAACAGCAGAGCACCACATTACTCTGGCTGATAAACACTTTACTAGGGAGAATGTATAAAAAATCACAAGGGCAGCTCATGTCCTGCACTAATACAGTAAAATAGCAATTGTGTAGCTACACTCAAGCTATATACACGTATATATGATCATTCTAGTTCATACCTGGACACAAGCTCTGACATCAGTAAGACTAAGGTGAGCAACCCATGGACACATAATGAAGTCCAAGGGATAGGTATTTGTTGTTTCCACACATGACACATATTGTGTATTCAAGGATCCCTGGAGAAGAAAATTCAGAGAGAAGTCTAGGCCAATACTCCATCCCACATCAAAGTAGGAAAGTGCCTGATAATCCAGACCATGCTTTCAGAATCCAAACAGAGTCTGGATTCAGCAGTCAGGTGCATAGGATGCACTGCATATTCTGCAGTAGAAGAGTCACAGAGAGATTTCTGAGGGCAAGTGGAAGATTCCTTGCTCTCACAGGGCAAGGAGAGGCCCTGTTTATTACCCTGGGCCTTGGAAAGTATTACATGGCTGGAAGCTGTGTGAGTGCTGTCTGGAGGAGGAGGTTTAGCAGAGCCAGACTTGGCTAGGTCTGGCAGGGTGGATTAGAGAGTGGGTGCTTTAAGCTGGTCAGCCAGGGCAGTATGTACTAGCTTGAGAGGCCATTATGCAAACAAACCTGTGTCCCAGTGCCTTATTACCCTAGAGACTGTTCTAAAGATTAGGGATAGGCAAAAAGTCAAAGATAATTCCTGCAGGAATTTTAATGAAAAAAAAAAAAAAATTACCCCCTTTGTCCTTTGACCGCAACATTAACAATGATACAAACATCCTTGAGAAATAACTGCGGTTTGGGATATTTTAGTAGGGTGCATCACGTGACATCAGTTATTTAAGTCTCTGTTTTCAACAAAAGAAGTGCAGCATGTCAACCTCCAACATTTTGCCAAGTTTACTATTTCATAGGCATTCTTTATCATTATTTTTGTGCAGGTTTGATTTCTTTCTTAGAAATTAGCAAGTGTGGGATGGCAGTACATAGTGGAAGAACTGTGTAACTTTATTGCTTTAACGCCATCACTTGTGTAGCTGGTATGTGTCATCAGTGCACTCTATGATTCTTGTCATCTACAAAAAGAAACTAAGAGTCATACTCCTCTGCAGCAGGAGTAGGAAATCTTGGCACACACTCTGATACATCAACAGCACTTCTCTTTTGTACCTAAGAGCTCTGGAAACAGTTCAGAGTACTTCTGCTGCTGATAGCTGTGGCAGCTCTGACCTCTTGATGGTGTGTCTCCCAATCAGACGTGTGGTTGTGTTTTAGGTGGGGTCTCATTGAGAAGGTAGCTCTGTGTGAGTCTGCTTTCCCCCTACTCATATGCTTCTTACACAGTCAACAGATAGCAACATGCTTAGCTTTTGGATCATGAGGATGGATGAGCGCAGGTTTTCTTGCTTGTTTGTTTGTGCTGTGGTTTTAGGCACAATATTTTGGGTGGTCTGGAGAGCCCCCATTTTACTTGCAGCATACTTCATTCTTTTTCTTTATATATTATTAAGTAGTATTTCATTCATATGCATATTTATTCACATAGGAGTTAGTGCAGTGAATCACCCCCTCTTTTTTGTTTCTTGTAGTTTTTCTTTTGTTCACTTTAGCTGCTTTCTACCTATACACATTTACGATTGCACATAATTTGAATTACACTTCCTCTTTAAACATTCCTTTAATGGTCAAATCACATTTTCTTTTTTATAAAAAATCCCATTAATGGCCAGATTGTTTAGTTGGGCTACGAAACCACCTGTTTGCAGGTGGACAAGAATACCTTATGTGACTTGCGGGGTTGGGGGATCATTACCCATAAAGGTGAGCTGAGAGGTTACAGTTCATTTGAAATGGGATCCCATTATCTGCAGTCACACAACGAAGACAAGTTTATTTCATCTCCTTTTTAATGTTTCAATATGTTTTGTCTAGATATAGGTTATAATTTTATACACAATACATACAGAAATAAAGAATTTACAGACATTTTACATTAAGAAAAAAATTAAAAAATGTTTTTGATCTCTGAAAAAAGTTTATTCCATATTTTATTTAATTTTATTTTTATTTAGATAGGATTATTAGGAGAAGTAGAGTAGGTACTTATCGCAATGAGGTACCGTGACGTGGTGGTAAGCTTAACCTACCTCTTTGGCCAAAGATTTGGGAACAAAATCCTCATATTTTATTGCTATAGTATTATACATGCTTAGCACAGGACACTATTACACTTTAGGATGGAGGAGCGCAGGTTTTCTTGTTTGTTTCCCTACTATACAAATATCTCATTCATTTTATGCATTTTTAACTCACTGGATGATAGAGACTTCATCAGTGCATTGTTTTGCAATGCCTTGGAGATGCCTCTAGCATCTAGTGAGTTAATATCAGTTCCTTGTAAGGACCAGTCGGAAGTGCAATTCAATGCTGCACAATGTGTTGCACTAACCTCTGGTCCTCAGGGTGTTAACCTCATCAATGACAGAATTCAATATGCAATTAAAGTATGGATTGCTGGCTCACAAAGCAGAAAAGATAAAATCTAAATGAACATTAATGTGCATAAAAATAATCATACATTTAATGTATATCAGTGAGGTTTCCATGAATAATTATGTAATCATAATAATGCAGCATAATTAATTTCATCAAAGCGTTTCTTGGCTATTCATGATCATATGTCACAGAAATGAAGAAGATTACTCTAGAGGCGATTTCTGATTTCAACATAAACATGTATTGGTTTAATTATCTCACTGTATGCTACAGGTATCTTCCTAATGCTGTGAAGACCCCTCTCACATCCAATGTAATTAAACAATGGATATTTCACAGTTAGGGACAGAAGAACAATTCTAGAAACAATATTTTTTGAGGACACTGTTGGATCTCTGACATCAAAGAAAGTGCTTTACATGTGAAACACTTGAGGAGGGGGAATGGGGCCTAGATTAGTGGTAGTGTTAGGTCTAGTAAGAGGTCTTAACTCCTTGACTGCCAGAGGGGTATACAACACAATGCGTCACAATACTTTGCATACCGCTCTGGCACTCAGTGGGATTTATTTTTATCTTGTTTTTTGTTCTTTGGAAGGCTATATTTGGACTTCATATCAATTCATCTGTAAGTTACTAGTTTAGAAAGTCCTAGATGTACATGTATGTGTGTATTTTTACTGCTTTCCATTGTTGGAAGGTTGTGTTTATTATGTGCTGCAGACTCTGTGCCTGGGTTTTGCATGAACAGAATAATGGCAGAACATGCCTCCCCTTAGTGCATGTTAACAGTCAACTCATATACTAAAAATCACAAATGGCATTTTTAACTGTCAGTAGTTGGTCATAGCACAGGTAATAGAATATGAAATGCTGATTTAAAGAGATAGTAATGTTCCTTAAATTTTTTTTAGAGTTTTGTAGAGATTAAAAAAATAAGCAAAATGCCACAAATCCTATCTCTCAAACCGCTATGGTTTGAGAGATCTCCTCCATTAAAGTTCCCCTCTCCCTCCTCTTCTCCTGACCTCAGCTGTAAGCTGACAGCAGGAGTTTCTGGTCCGGGGTCTGTCAAGCAGCTCTTCAGCAGAGCCGCAATAGAGTGATTTAAAAATAAATACTTCTTTGGATCAGCCTACAAAGTGTTCCTGCTTTACAAGCACACTTTTTAGACCATTCC